>JAKVQP010000001.1:0-1480141 GCA_030462865.1 Tortispora agaves
GTGTTTCTAATAGCTCGTCGTCTAACTCATCATCTATTGGAAATCTAGTAGATGTTGCAGCGTGGAAGAATGTGTCGCCAAACTCAATATTGCAGGATTTTGGACAGATAAATGATTTTGACCATGGGCGCCGACGAGTCCAAGCTCACCTTCAGAAAGACCGTGTTCCGGCTCTACGACGGCTCAGAGCTGTCCGACCGCGACCCGCTCTGGCAGAACCTCTGGAACGTCCCAGACTCCTCCTCCGAGGTCTTCTCCCTCGTCGCGCCCGCCGACATCCGCCGCATTCGCGACTCCCACCCGGCCAACCTCAGAACGCTGGTCGACCTCCTGCTCGCACAGCTCAGTGCCCGCGCCAGCGACCCGCGCACCAACGCCAAGCAGGTCCTCAACTGCGCAAGGCTGCTTGCACGTATCGTCCCGGTTCTCTACGAAACAGCCTCCACCAGGCAGTGGCTGGCCTCCTACTGGGCCACCCCGACCTCCCGCGGACCGCTCCTCGTCGACGCCCTCCTCGACCTCCTCTTCTGCCCCGGCTTCTCCCTCTCCGACACCGCCCAGCAGTTCACCCTCTGGGAGCCCGGAATCGGCTCAGGCCCCACAGACCTCCCGCCCGCACACCCGCCCCTCTGCATCGCCCACAGGGTCGACCTCCTCAGGCTCCTGCTCGCCCTCGTGTCTCAGCCCATGTACTCCTCGGCCAAGGACTCCGCCTGCGACGCCTCCGCATACATCGTCACAGACCCCAACAAGCGCAGAGTCTTCACTTTCCTCTGCTCTCTCATCAACACCTGCTCCCGCTCACACGTCTCCTGGGTCTCCGCTTACACCACAGACCCCAACTATTCCTCCCTGATCTTCTACTCCCTTTCGCTCCTGCTCATCCTGATCCAGTACACACAGGACCCGGCCCCGCTGCCTTCCCGTCCGGGCCCTACCGTCTCCCGCAACAACTACCGCCGCTACTTCGGCAAGCTCCACCGTGAAGCAGACTTCGCCCTCCTTACAAAAATGTTTACTGCGTTCCTTTCTACGTCATTGGATCAGTCATACTTTAGTCATTCAACTTTTGGCTATTTTTCCAACCTCATCGCCATCAACCTGCTCTGGGAGACGCTTCACTGCAACGCAAAGTATCTCGCCTACTTGGTGAACACAGGCGACGCTCTCCACTTTACTGTACTTCTCATCAACCACGCCAAGGCACTCACTGCTGCTCATCCACGGCCAGGCACAGTTAGACTAATTGCTTATATCCTACAAATGTTCTCCTGCCATGACACCTACTCGCGCTCCCTCAACAGCAATATAAACTGGGAATACCCCTATCCACACAGCATGAAGCTCAACTCATTCCAAGGCTCATTCGCCTCATATCTCATCGTCATACTCACAAAAACTGTCGAGGCTGCACTCTCATCGAGCCCCCATTCCGTGCATTTTTTCTTCCCGCCTCTACTCAGCGTAGCCCCCCATCTCGAGGCACTCTCGTACCTTTCTGCAATTAAGCTCTGCAGAATGGTCAAGTTGCTCTCCACACCTTCCAACATTGTCCTGGACCTCTCAATCATCACAGCACTGTGCCGCATTCTGCGCGCCATCAACGCTATCCTTCAGTACAATTTCAAGGCAAACACCTACCTTGCTGTCTCTATCGCCAAAAACGCCGTTATCTTCACCAACATGAAGCATCTGGGCGACAGAGTCGCCCAGCTAAGAAAATCAGACTCAGACTCGAGTCCGCGCGCGCAAGCCCGCGCCTTCGCAGCTGAGGGAGACCAAAACACACCTCAGCCGAGCAGCTCTAGCAGTCGTGACCTGGATCCCGAGTGGATGCGATCTTGCGAGATCCTCAATAACCTGCCGCTGAACACCATCTATCAGGTTATCGAGTTAGTGGAAAGCAGAACAGCAGAACTCAATGCTAGCAAGAGCAGCTCTGCAGGTAAATCCACACCAGCTTTAGTAAGGCCCGAGTTTGACCAAACTCAGCAGTTCAGTGCACTGGAAGTCTATGACATTGCTGCATTTTTGCGAGCTTCCGCAGACCTGCCGCAGACTGTCGAGGTCGAACCAGTACCGGTTGAGCCTTTTGAATGGAACCTCGACCTTATGGCGTGGAACCTAGGACTGATGTGGGGGACTATCTTTGAGGCAGAATCGTCTAAAGGCGTGCTGCCAAGCCTCTGGGCCGGCACCAAGGTCAGTCTGTTTAAAGTAGAAAGCAAGGACCCCGAGCTCCCCAGCATTATGCATCCACAAGGAGCGATGGATGTAGTTGCCACGAGACTGATGACTAGCATAGGCAACGTGGTCTCCTTTGATGGGTCAAACAGGCAACAGCGTCCAGGCTGAATGACGGTAAACCAAAGTCTGATAAGTGATGCACAGGTCGAAGGTGGCCTGCAGCAGTGCGCAGACCTTGAACTGCAGGGCGATATTTGGCCCATTAAAGTAGAATATGATTTTCATGATATCGCCCATTATCCAACTGCCGATGAGCGAGAACCTCATTCCGTCCGAGTTTTTTAGCGAGTGGATCTTGACCATCTGGGGAACGGGGAGGAAGGCCTCGATCAGGGTAGACAAGAAGCCAATAGTATTTATGTAGGTTGCCGACCACCCCAGCAGGGCCTGTAGAATCATCAGGACGATAATGAAAGAGGCCAAGAACGTCCAGTACTTTGCCGGGTCGTTCCATAGCCAGACCGAGTAAGGGCGTTTTAGAGACGCAAGAATGTCCAAGGGGGACTGCATCATGGATACCGACAGCACCTTGGCCGGCTCCTGCGAGTTGAAGAGGGATACGCTGTCGGCCTTGGCCGGCACGGCCGGATGCCACTGGTGCGCAGAGGATAGAGGCCCAGCAGGTTCTCGGGCAAAGAGAGCCACATGGCCCGGGGCCGGACACTCAGCGAGGCCCTGATCCGGAACAACCGTTAACTCCAGGGAGTCCTGCGGGAACCTCTCCTCGACGGGGCGGTACTTGAGTGCAAGGTAGAGGAACAGAGAATGGGTGACTACGGTGGTGATTGCCTGCACTAGCAAAGCAGTGTTGAAGGGGTTACCCATCCAGAAGAATATGCGGAGCAGCGAGGAAAATATCATGATCCCGCAGAGGTCCAGCGAGAGGCCCGCCGATGACTTCTTCCGGTATATAGTGTAAATAGTGTCTCCCCAGGACATCACCGGCGACAGCGCCAGGATCACAGTGACCAGCGGCTGCAGGGAGATTCCGAACAGATAAAGACCCGCTTTACTGTCGAGGCTGTCTGGAGCCAAGCCAGGATCCATTGCGGGCCAGGATGTGTTAGCTAAGCAGGAGCCGCGTGTCTTCTATGCGACCAAGGTGGGAGAGCGCAAAAGAGAGTTTGGGCGCCGACCGAACTGCATTTCGAGAGACTCGGCGGTGCTTAGCGGGCAGCGCAGCCAACCGGGCAGGATTATTTAACTGGGCGCTCCGGAGCACGTGTCCGGCAGCGAGCTAGACGAGCAACACGGGTTGCAGAAGGGCTCATGCCTGCTCGACGGCTCGACGGCTGCTCGCAGGCTAAAATTAGACAGCGAGGTAGCACTGCACGCTAAGGTTAGACTGACTCCCAGCACCGTAATTAGCGAAGGTTTGGCAGAGACTTAATAGACCGCTTCTAAATTAATCCCCAAATAAGGTTGGCGTGTTGATTACATTGATGGTAGCCCACCGCAAACTGGCCTAGCACGTTTTCCCTAGAAATCGTTCTAGTAAGGTTTAGGCTTGTGTGCAGTACCAGGAAACGGATCTGCTGTGCGAGCGTTCGCGAGCGTTCGCGAGCGTGCGAAGACGTTTCGCGGATCGGAAGCGCTGCATGCTGCCACATCGGCTCTGCGTGCAGGCTTATGCTTGGATCGAACAGACCCAGCCTTACATATAGCGGATTTGTTATAGTAGCAGGTCTCCCGTAATGAATCCGCAACGCTATCTAGGAGCACCACACAGCATTAAGGTAATTTTAGTTCCAGCCGCACCGCAATGAACCAAATTAGACACTAGCGCTTGCTAGCTGCATTACCACCTAAACCTTGTTATTTCTCATTGCTGTGGAGCCCCAGACATATATAACACGCACAGTCGCCGTATCCTGGCAGAGTCTCTCGCAGTCTGCTGTAGGAGGGAACCTTATTCCTCAGCCGGCAGTCCAGGTAAAGTCCTGCTTTGCGCTCTGTGTACACCGAGACACTTCACGATCCGCACTATGTCTATTCCAATGCCCGCCATTCTCCTCTTGCTCGCAACTGCCGTAATGGGCAGACTGCACTCCAGAGACGACGACAACGATGAACTAGTCTGCTCCAGCACCAATGAGTACGACGGCCGCCTCGGGCTCCGAATCTCCTCTATCTTCGTCATGCTGGTCTCTTCTGGACTGGGCGCCTTTCTCCCGATACTCCTCAGAAGGTGGAACGTCGGGACCGGGAAAGGACCAGGAAAATACGTTGTGCTGCTCTTCAAGTACTTTGGGTCCGGGGCTATCATATCCACTGCGTTCATCCATCTGCTTCAGCCAGCTATAGAAAATCTCGGGTACTCGCCATGTCTCTCGGGCCAGTGGAAGCTATACCCATGGGCTCTGGCAATCTGCCTGACCACCATCATGGTCATGTTCTATATCGAGTTCATGCTGCTCAAATATGGGCCATTCAAGGCTGAAGGAGACCCGCCCCAACCCGCACCGGCGCGAGATATACTATCGCACGGCCATGAGCACCCAAATGAGAGCCGACGGCCCTCGTACGTTCTTTCATTGCACGAAGGCTCGGAAGGTGGCAGTGTACGTCGCACCTCCGAGGTCAAGGGCCTGGAGGAAATAGCCGAAGAAATCGAAGACAGTTCCCTCATAGAGTATACTGCCAGGCTCGGCGAGATCATCATTCTCGAGTTTGGAGTCATCTTCCATTCCGTCTTCGTCGGCCTTACACTGGCAGTTTCCGGGTCCAATTTCGTCGCGCTGTACATCGTCTTTGTCGTCCACCAAGGGTTCGAGGGCCTTGGTCTGGGCTCCCGTCTAGCTGAGGTCGACTGGAAACATAAAAAGCTGACTCCATATATCATGGCCCTAGCGTATTCAGTCACGACACCGCTAGCTATAGCCATTGGTTTAGGTGTGCGGCAAAGCTATGATCCTGAAGGTCAGAGAGCGACCATCACCAACGGCATCTTCGATTCGATATCAGCTGGCATTCTGATATATACTGGGCTCATCGAGCTGATAGCCCACGATTTCCTCTTCACAGATTATTTCCGCAACGCGCCGGTTCGCGAGTTCTACACCTGCTTTGCGTTTCTACTACTCGGGTGTACGCTCATGTCCGTTCTGGGCCGCTGGGCATGATCGGGTCACGTATCAATGTAAGTCACTATAACATTTTCTAAGTATCCTAAGAACCTCGTATCATCATGGCAGTTGAAGACGCTCCTCCAAAAAAAAATCTTGAGAAGAGTGGGATTCGAACCCACGCCACTTGCGTGACTAGGACCTGAACCTAGCGCCATAACCACTCGGCCATCTTCCCAGCAAACTGTAAAGTTTATTGCCCTGTGCTACATAACGTGTATACCAAACGCTGCGGCCCCGCATGCCCCTAATATATACGACCGCGCCCTCTTAAGCCCCTGGACCAGAAAAAATCAGCGGTCTGTGCGGAGTGGTGCTACGGACGTGCCGCGGTAGGTGCGGTGTGCGGCCGGTGCGCTGGGCAGGCAAATACACCAAACCACACCTTAATTCGGATTTAGCTTCTGCTACAACGGTACAGACAGGAAAAATTGGCGCGGTGGTCCGAAGGCAAGCGAGTCTTACGTGCGCCGATTCTATTGCGAGTGGGCAGATATAATACTCTTTGACAGGCCAAGTATTTCGTTTCGCAAGACCGCAGAACTCTGATCAAACCTATTTAGGTGCAGTTTATCGCCGAGAATTTAGTTTGGCGCTGCTCGGGCTTTCGAAACAACAGAGTTGTGGCGCGTGACTACGGTGTGCATACCGAGTTACCCAGAAACCAAAACCGCGAGCGTGCGAAGGGCTTCCGACCGAGTCCCGCCCTCAGAACTTGCTCTTGTCTCTGTTTATCATATTCGTTTCTTTAGTTACGTTCCTATCATTTTCATGATCGTGTAGAAGAACCTCGTGTATATTTTTTCTACTGATTGCTTCCTTGTATTCCTCCAAAGAGAACAAAACAAGAGAAAGAAAACTTATACTTACTAAACCACTATTCACACACTCACTCATGGGCTCCGAAGGTCCACCTTGGTCCAAGCATCGCCGGAATAATGACGCTTCCGACGGGCAAAAGCAAGGCGAATCCAATGGCTCGAAGCAGAGCTCCTCAGGCTGGAAACAGAAATGGCGGCACCCCGCAGACAACAGAAGCTCATACTCACCGCGCGACCGTCCCTCGGCGTTTGCAAAGCGGCCGCGGTCAAGATCGCCCCCGGGCGAACCGCGCAAGGGCCGCTGGAAGAAGTACCACCAGGACAGGTCTCCACACGCAGACCCTCGTCCTTCCAACTCTTTGGCCGACAGACTCTCACTGCCGTCTAGGGGGCCCAAACAACACCATCAGTCGAAGTACTCTCGTCAGCATGGCAGAGCTGCAGCGCCTCCTTCCTCCTCGAAGTACTCCTATCTCAAAACCAGTCAGAACACTACCGAGACGTACGAGAAAATACAGCAAGTCGGAGAAGGAACTTATGGCAAAGTGTTCAAGGCCAAAAATACTGTCAACGGAAGGCTTGTTGCTTTGAAGCGCATTCGGATCGAGCCCGACAGGGAAGGCTTCCCTTTAACAGCTCTGAGAGAGACACGCATTCTTCAGTATCTGGATCACAGAAATGTGGTGTGTCTTCAAGAGATAATGACTGAAGACTCTTCGGTGTACATGGTCTCCGAGTATATGGAGCACGACCTTACAGGCTTGCTAGGCCGCGACGACTTTGTGCTTGACGTTCCCCAAATCAAGAATCTGTTCAGTCAACTACTTGAAGCGCTACGATACCTTCATGGGAAAGGTGTAATGCATAGAGACATCAAGGCGTCGAACATCCTTGTCAATAAGCGCGGTGTGCTGAAAGTGACAGATTTCGGCCTGGCACGTTTCAATCTGCCCGGCGAGAAGTCACTGGACTACACGAATCGAGTCATAACTCTGTGGTACAGGCCCCCCGAGCTGCTGCTGGGCGCAACGAGATACAGCACTGCAGTAGATATGTGGGGGGCAGGATGCCTTCTGCTAGAGTTGCACCTTCGAAAAGCAGTATTCCAAGGAACTGACGAGATAAGTCAGTTGGACGCCATCTGGAACATTCTTGGCACCCCGGACGCAAGCTGGCGAACTGTTACGCAGCTTCCCTGGTATGAAATGCTGAAGCCTAAGGAACCGCTTGCATCTAAGTTCACAGAAACCTTCGGTAAGATTCTCGACCCAGTTGAACAAGACTTAGTTATGAAATTATGGAGCCAAAACCCGCACCTCAGGATATCGGCCAAAGGAGCGCTGCTGCACCCGTGGTTTAAAACTGCACCTCTGGCCAGGCAGTGCGATATGTCCTACATCACGGGCGAATGGCACGAGTACGAAGTGAAGAAGAGACGTCGCGAGAAGACGTAAAGCGATAGGATCGAAGCCCACTGCTTCCCACGCATTGCAGACGAAGACACCTTGGTGGCATATATCTACCATACCGAAGAGGTCATCTCGGCCTCACCGTTACTCCGGCTACCGTTCCTGGTCTGTTTCTCAAAGCTAAATCCATATAGGCTTTCTCAAGCAGTCTTTGTCCAGCAAGGTGTTGCAAAAAACGGACACCAAGGTAGTTTTCCAAATACGACCCATCGTTATCTGCGACGCTTGATGCAGCTAATTAGAAGATAGCGAATTAATTACTGATCATTAAAGATCTTATATAATGCGGCTCGATACTCGTATGTGCCAGCTGTGCCATTGCCAGAAGACGTTGGTGACAGGTCCCGTGATTAGAGTTCGATGACCAAGCGCTTTTGCGTAGCACCTGAATGGAGGTTTCCTGTGGAACAAGGTTTTCTAGCGATACGCTCGCTATTGGCTGATGCAGGCTTGCTAGCCAGAGCAATGAGGCCCATGCAACAGAGGCGAGCTTATTTACTCTGTCGTGCCCGGGAAACTGGCTGAACGAGTGAAAATGCTCGTAGCTTCAAGAGCCTCGCGGCGTGCACCACCATGGCAGTGCCGGAGAATTGCACGATAAAATTACCGTTGTGCTGAGATCTCGACGGAGGAACCTGGAGTGCTGTACGAAAACGTTAAATAACTTCTGTCAAAAACCACCACCAATGGTGAACTACATCAGCAATTTAAGGTTATTTTAGGTCCACCAAGGTGGACAGGCTAATTCTCTATAAAAATATCTATTTTCATGATTATAACCGTAAAGACAGCGACTAGGTACTGCAAGGCCTGTACCTGAAGCACAATCAACGAAACCGTTCGAATTTGGAGCCCCAAGCCGCCTTCTGACCTTCTGTAACATTTAGGTCTGCTAGCTTTTTAGAGGACATTAACCCTTGATCTGGTAGCGAGACATAATTCACCGCACCGCTTTCCTTTACTATTTGCGGCATTGTATCACCAATCGCCGTGCCTATCTAGCGAGATCGTAAACTGTACCGGCACCCACTACAATGATCCAAATTCTCCTTTTCTTCGCGACCGCCGTGATGGGCAGGCTATACGCCAGACACGGTGACGACGAGGAGGCCTGTCCGGACCACAATGAGTACGACGGACGCTTGGGACTTCGTATCTCATCTATTTTTGTTATATTGGTCTCCTCGGCCCTTGGCACCTTTCTGCCTCTGCTCCTCAGAAAGTGGAACATCGGGGTCGGCACTGGACCGAGCAAGTACATCGTCCTGCTCTTCAAATACTTTGGATCCGGAGTAATCATAGCAACTGCATTCATTCATCTGCTCGACCCGGCTATAGAAAACCTCGAGTTCTCCCCCTGCCTCTCCGGCGAATGGACTGTCTACCCCTGGGCCCAAGCGATCTGCTTGCTCAGTATCATGGTTATGTTCTGGATCGAGTTCATGCTTCTCAGGTACGCTTCCTTCAAATCAGCACCAAGCGGATTCGAGTCCCCTGACGCAAGAGAGATTCTTACGTTTGGCCACGACCATCCGACCGACGATCAGAGACACTCTCACGTACATTCGTTGCACGGCGACAGCGAAGCCCACGAGGCGCGCCGAAGCTCAGATGTGAAAGTCATGGAGATAACCGAGAAGGAAGATGCGTTGTCACTTCTTGAATACAGTGCCAGGATCGGTGAGGTCATCATTCTCGAGTTCGGAGTCGTCTTCCACTCCATCTTCATCGGACTTACGCTCGCCGTTTCCGGCGACGAGTTCATCACCCTCTATATTGTCCTTGTGTTCCACCAGGGATTCGAGGGCCTTGGACTGGGATCCCGCCTGGCAGAAATCAACTGGCATAGCAGGAAATGGACCCCCTACTTGATGGCTCTGGGCTACTCCGTCACAACGCCGATCGCCATAGCCATTGGCTTGGGCGTGCGACACAGCTATCCGCCCGAGGGCCGAACCGCCACCATCACCAACGGCATCTTCGACTCGATCTCAGCTGGTATCCTCATCTACACGGGCCTGATAGAGTTGCTGGCCCACGACTTCCTCTTCACAGACTACTTCCGCAAAGCGCCCATCCGCGAGTTCTACATCTGCTTTGTATTTCTCCTGCTGGGAGCAGGACTCATGGCACTCCTTGGACGCTGGGCCTAAACCACTAATCAACCTCAAACTCGCTAGCTATTCCGCCGTAGTCGTAGATCGCAAGAGCCCTGCTCGCCCGTGCGGCTCGACAGCCGCGCCCACCTGGCTCTTCCCACCTTGGCCCACACCTCTGCGAAAACCTTAACCGGCGATGAGTGAGCAGCTGCTGCAGCGATTGCCGAAGCAGCTCTACAGCTTCTTTGTGCGGTTCCCCCCGCGCACGGTCAAGAGCCCGCCGTATGCCAGCAAGCCCGGCGCCTCCTGCTTCTCGGAGGAGATGAACCCCTTCCTGCCCTCGAAGCACCCGGTCTCGGGCCACTGGAGGGCGCCCGTCTATTCTCAGCGCCGGCAGGTTCAGCTCTACCGGCTCGCTGAGAAGCACAACATGGCCGACCTGCTGCCGCTGAAGGCCGACGGCCTGCCGGTTGTCTCGGAAGAGCGCCGCAACCGCCCGATGAAGGGACTTCTCCGATTCAAGGGCAACAAGGCCGAACGAAGTTACGAGGAACGCAAAAAGAAAGTCGAGGAAGGCCTGAAACGCACCGAAGAGCTCTTCGAGAAGAACGTGGGCCGTAACCAGCGCCGTGTGCGCCAGACCCCCACCTGGTTTTAAGTATCTATATCTAAAATTCATCATTATAATCTAGAAAGTCGTAAATCCCCGTCACGCGCGGTTAAATGCTTCCGCGGGAAGGCTGCCCGAGCTCTGCGCCTGCTGGAACAAAACCACCGCTTTTTCCAGGTCGTAACCGGCCTGCTCCAGACACATCTTCGAGTACTCCGCATTCAACCCGCTCATCTCCGACAACTTCGTCACCGCTTGCAGCTGCTGCTCGCTCAGCAGGCCGCTCCCCGCGGACCCCGGCAGGCCTTCGCCCTTGGCGATTTCGAACACCGCGGGATGTGTCTTGGGCCTCACCGTAAGCATGTCCGACGCAATGATCATCCCCGCCGTCCCGCCGGGGGTCAGGATAAACACACGGTCGAAGGACCGGCTTCCGCGAGACGCCGGCTCGGCAAACTCGCCGTGGACCGTGACACACAGGCACTGGTCGCCGGGCTGCCGAATGCCAGAAACTTTGTAGGCGTCTACAGCCACCTTTGCGGCGTCGTTCATGACATGCTTCGTCGCAGGGAGCTTGTTGAACGCCTTGATAATGTTCTGCGGGCCTTTGTGCAGAAGATCCTCGCGCCGCCGCGGAGCTGTGACATACACAAAGTTTCTGGATGAGTAAGAGTGCCAGTGGGAAACAGTGTTGGACCCCGGGCCTTCTTTATATGTACACACCGAGAATGCAGAGTGTTCGTCATACAGCGAAGCGAGCTGCGAGCGATCGCTGTCGTATTGCTGAAAGAAATGGGTGAGGAACGAGCCCACGACATCTGACACGCCTTGATCCTCAAAGAACATTCTTTTCGGTGCAAGCTGCACTCGGGGCATCTGCGCGACAATGTCGGCTTCTGTTCGGATTTGCTGGTTGTCTAGCAGCATCAGCTTAGGGAACATCGCCATGATCTGAGCGTGGTAATCGGCAGTAGCTGTTATGGGGTTGCCGAGCAGGATCAGCTGCTTGAGGTCGGGAAACTTGTGTTTCCAGGAGGCAAGGCCATCGATGTTTGCGATGGCGTTATTAGCAAGGGACAGGTTGGCTAAACGAGGGTAGGTTTGGGAAAGCGTAGTGACCAGGGAAACGTCCGCTAGGTTGTTTGACTCGAGCGAGACGCTTTCGACGTTTTTTATGTGGCTCTGGGCAACTTTCATCATTGCAGGAAACATCTTGGACTGGGTCGAAGCTGTCGAAAAAAGGCCGTTTTGTATGAGGTAGGGGTCCTGCGCCAGAGCCGACAGGTTCAGGAACTTCTGATTTGGGTCGTATCTCTGATTAAGGAAGGTGAGCAGCATCTCGACGGCGCTCTGCTTGCCCAAGGAGGCTGTTTCAGACTGCTGCGGCGTGCCGAAGCGCGGGGTCGGGGGGTTTTTGGTCTGCTGGATGAAGAGGGACTGGCCGGCAAACTGGATGCCGTTCCACTTCAGCAGCGCGGAGGCGCTTTCGGGCGGCAGGTTGACGTACATGCTATCTCCAACCACCCACGATTCGTACAGCTGGACGTTGCAGCGCTGTTCGAGGAACTTAGCGAGGTCGGTTTGCGGTATCGAGGCCAGGTTGGGATGCCGAATCTGGATGGAAATCAGGTTCGGGCTCTTCCGCGACCGCTCCTCGTCCATGCGATCGTCGCCTCCTCTGCCTTTACGGTTATACCGCCTTCCACCGCGGCGGGAGTCGTGGCTCATTGTGTCGCTGCTAGCGGAGGAACCAGAGCAGCGTACTTCTTCCTCGAGGGTGGAATCGAAGGGGAGGAAAAAAAGGTTAATCCGTGCGGCTCATAATGTCCCACCGGGCTTATAGGTTTCGACTCCACTGGCCGGAAGAATATGCTCGGCAAGCGAAGAGCAGCGCGGAACAGAGAAGCGCTCGAGCGGCTGCTGCTGGAAAGAAGCAACTCGCAGTGCGCCGAGTGTGGCGAAGACGGCGTGTCGTGGGCCTCGTCCAACATCGGAATCTTCCTCTGCGGCAGATGCGCTTCGATCCACCGGAAACTGGGATCCCATATATCCAAGGTCAAAAGCCTTACGCTCGACGATTGGACCGAGCAGCAGGTCTCGCACATGCAGCACTGGGGCAACCGCAGGGCCAACCGGTACTGGAACCCCAATCCCCGCGAGCACCCGCCCCCTTTGGCTGAAGACGATGATTTGGCTGTGGAGAGGTATATCCGGGACAAGTACGAGAAGCGCCTTTTCCGCGGAGACGGCGACGACTATCTGGAAGATCACACAGACCGAAGCAGAGAGAGAGAGTCCCGCTACCGATCGCCCAGCGATGTCTCTCCGTCCTTTCGCAGAGGCTCAACTCCTCGGGGGTCCGTTTCCCGACGCCCGTCCAGGTACCCGGTTCTTTCGGGGCCGCCTTCCACGCCGCAGGACCGGTTCAATTACAGGCGAGAAGTGAACAGGCTGGAGGACATGGGGTTCGACGACTTGGATGTCAATATCGAGGCCTTGAAGCTTGCCAAAGGCAACCTCAATGTAGCTATAGACATATTGACTAGCCAGCCGGCGAAGCGGAACTCAAATAGAGAAAGCTCTCCCCCCCCGCGGCTGCCCCCCAGACCGGAAGACGATCTGTTCAGGCCCGTTTCTTCTATGTTTACGGGACAGGCCATAGAGCAGCGCCAGTCGGTGCAGGACGGCGCCAACTCTCTTATTCCAGATTTCGGCCAAGATATACAGTCTCAGAACCAAACTCCACTGCCGTATCAAACAGGCCAGCAGATGCAAGGCTCGATGCAAGGCTCGATGCAAGGCTCGGTGCAAGGTCCGTCGATGCAAGGCTCGATGCAAGGTCCGTCGATGCAAGGCCAATTGATGCAAGGCCCGTCAATACCAGGCTCGCAAGGATCGATGCAAGGCTCGATGCAAGGCCTACAGGCTCAGTACCTGCCCATGCAGCAAACGCAGTACGCACAGATGACGGGGCAGCTCCAGATGCCGCAAATGGTCCCGCAGCACACCATGCAAATGCTCATGCAGCCCCAGTATACCTCTGTGTACCCGGGAATGCAGCCTACATATACAGGATACCCAGTTGGCCAACTGGCGCCACAGGCGACCGGAGTCACACAACAGGGCAAGGCGAACGTCATGGCCATGTACAACTATCCAACCCACCTCCCGCCGGTATCGAACTCTCCAGTGACTGGCAGACCAACGCAGAACGGTGCGACGACGCAGCAGGACGCAGGCAGCAACAATCCGTTTTCGCAGCAAAACACCTCAGGCCGACAAAGTCCTGACGCCTTTAACCAGCTCAGCGCCTACACGCGATGATCCTGGACCCTACGTATTCTCCTGAAACTGGACTTTTATCCAGCTACTGCAGCCCAGACACTGGACCAAGACCTCTCCAATGTCGACGTTGTCTTCTAGATTAGTTTCTTTAATAGCAAACCCCTTGTTGTGCCCGCATCGACACCGCAAAGACCATTCATTACTAGCCTCGTCGTACTCCAGATCGTCCAGATCATACACCTCTCCGTGCTCGACTTTCCCGACCGGCTGAAAGCTCGAAAGGCTTATAGACCCGCTGAGCGCCTTGTCGTAGTCAGATCGGCGCTGCTCGTCCGTAAGTATGCTGTATGCCGTCTGGATCTCGTCGATCGACACGCGGGCCTCTCTATTCTTGTCCGGGTGATTTTCCAGCAACGCCTTTCTGTACGCTTTCCGTATAGCGTCCGTGGATATTTTCTCATTGTTCTCACCGCTGGCAAATCCGAGAATCTCATAATACGACGGCATGTAGATGCAATATAAGGCTAAGTTGCACCTAACCTTCTACTCTCCCCCATGGCGTTTCGGCGTTGCCGGACCGCTTCGTTAACGACATTCATTGACCGTGTAGAACTGCATAAGTACAGAAGTGGTATTATTGTGTTTACAATTACAGCATGCTGGTGCGCGCTAATAGGGATTCTGAGGCTTTCTTCGGAATGCTCGGCTCCGGATGCCGAGTGGATACAGTGCTACGATTCCATATGGAAGAAAAATGCCGGCTGCGGATTCGAAGGCCTCCAATGCCCGCTGATCGAGCCGGGCAGCACACACAGTTTCATCTGCGGGGCTGGCTGCCTCGACTCTTCGAAGGTCTATTCACCGCGGGCGATCGGGTCGCAAGAGGTCCTCTATGACTACTTTGTCGTAGGCTCCGGCATATATAGAGTAGACTCGTTTATCTGCGCGTCGGCGATCCACGACGGCCCGCGGTCTCATTTCCTCGCATCATCGTCTCATCATATCTCCTCGTACGGATTCGACTCGACCTTCCCGTACTCCTACACAATCGAGCCATGCGAGCAGAAATGCCGCGACTTCAGGTTCTTCATACTGGTAATCAATATCCTGACCCTGTATCTGATCTCTATATTCATCAAATCGCTGCAGATCATCTACTGGGTCTCGGTCATAGTAGCCTACTTCACGATCACTCTGGTATCTGACCCGCCTGATACACTGCATTTCGAAAACCCCACTGCATCTCTTGTCTCAATCTCGATCCAGCAATTGCTGCCCTTACTGGCTATCCTGTTCCTCATACAGAAGTACTGTACTTCGCGAATCATCACAGAGTCGACAACTAAGCTCCAGGTCCTAGCATATTGGATCACGGGGCTCTGGTTCGGTTCGCTTTTCAATTTCACAATCGACAGACTGCCGATTGACCGGTTTTTACTGTCAGACTTCATTACACGACCAGCGTCCTTGCTGTCGGCTCTGGCAATTCTTGGCGTTGTCGTCATCTGCATATATATCCAGTTCAGGGCTGCTCTGAGCTCGCCCGACCTGCACCGCTTGTTGAAGTTTTACGCTTACTCCCTGCTGGGGTTCACTATCTTGGCTTTGATTGCTCGTCCGCATCTTACGCTTAGGTTTCATCATTACATCATTGCCCTGTATTTATTGCCAACTACCATGATCGAATCGCAAATATCGCTGGCATACCAAGGAGTGCTGTTGGGCACATTTCTGAACGGAGTCGGTAAATGGGGGTTTGCTTCTATCTTGGAAACAGCATATGTCTTACGCCGAGATGGTCCTTCTTTATCTGAACTACCTGAGATACTCGGCGTCATCTTTGACTCCGTTAAGGGACCAGTTGTCCACCTGAAAGAGATAATTTCCGAAGATTTTGATGGATTCAGCTTACTGCTGAATGATATAGAGGTTTACAAGGGCAGCTCATCAGAATTCGAGATACTAAGCTACGCCCGCGGATCGCACTTGTTTGATGTCTACGACCCGGCCGATCCTTGGTATGTCCGTGTAGCTTATACCAGACCCCAAAATGCAGGACAAGATTACACCAAGGCTGCGATTATCTTCTTGAATGGTACTTACATTCCTCCGTCTCCGGGCCACACATAGACACACTAGAATGCAGGCTCCAACATCTCCTCAGATATATCTGAAGCATCTGAGAACATCGGTTCACCAGGATTAAATCCTGTTCCAAACGTCATAAAAAAATCCATATTGCCTGCGGTCTCGATCAAAGCAGGTTGCGCGGAGCTATTGCCTTGTTCTGCTAAAGGGAGCACATTCGAGATTGTGGGCGCAAGCGGGATTGTGTTTTGTGGGGGCAGATTATTGCGACATGAAGTCCACGGGTGACGCAGTACTTGCTCGATAGAATACCTCTGGTGAGGATCAGTTCTTAGCATGTTGGACAGGAGAGACCGTATGTCTTCGCTGGCGCTTTCCGGGAACGTGTAGGAAGCAGATCTGATCTGCTCTGATAATGGCGGCAGATCTGCCTGTTCTACAAACGGAAGTGTACCGAATAAACACAGAAATAACACAACGCCGGTACTCCACACGTCGATTTTGTAACAGTATTTGCGGTCATCTGCGACCAGTATTTCTGGAGCAACGTAAGCAGGAGTTCCACAGAGCGTAGTTGTAAAAGACTGCTCGCCTATAGTTTTAGAGAGAGCGAAATCTGAGATCTTAATATGGAGGAGGGAATTGGGCTTCATCAGCAGGATATTTTCGGGCTTGATGTCTCTGTGTATGATCTTATGGCGGTGCAGGTAGCGCAGGCCGGCTGCGACCTGCAGCAGGACAGATCGGGAATCTGATTGAGACAGGGGCATATTATTGTGGAGGTGGTCGTATAAGTCACCGCCATGGGCGAGTTCGAGCAGTAAGTAGTTCTTGCAGGGGTCCTCGAAGAAGGCGAGGACGCGCAAGATATTGGGGTGTCGGAGGGTATACATTATGCGAAGCTCGTCGGCAGCGCTGGCCGAGGCAGCTGCTCGGAACTGATTAGCAGGAGCACGGCGGAATACCTTGACGGCATAGGTTGCAATGGTGGACCTGCACACGGCCGTTTTCACTTCTGCGTGGATGCCGCGGCCCAGGGAGGTCGAGAGGACGAAGTTGTCGGTGAAGGAGCCACAGCTGGAGGAGTAGTGAAAGAGGTATTCGGTGTCTTTGGAGAGCTTGATGCGCGAGCCCGTGAACAGCCTGACCGGGGCATCCCTAGGCGCCTTGTGGCTGTCCACCAGGGTGCCGTTCGCACTGTGGTCTCTCAAGACGACAAAGAAGTGGCCCGGGGAAACCGTGACGGGTTCCAGGGAGCAGTGGGAGCTGGAGACGACGGGGCTGTCGATGACGAGCTGGCAGCTCTTGTGCCGGCCGATGGTGAAGAGCGGACCCTCGAAGAGGACCGGGACGGAGCCTGAGGCGTTGACTAGGAAGCCGGCGTGCGCTGGGCCGGGCAGGGCTTGCGGCTGGGAGTCCGGCTCGGTCTCCTGGGTGCTGGGCAGCCGCGCGGGCTCGGGGGCAGCGTCCATGCGCGAGTCGAGCGGAGGAGTCGTGGAGCAGCTGGAGCCGGCACGTGACGCGTGCCCACCGGGATCACGTTACGCCGAAAAGGCTAACGACCCGCAAAATTGTCGTCTCCTCCGTCTGCACACCCCCGGAAAGAAAAATGGACGCCCGGAAACTGCCGCTGCTGACCGCCGCCGAGGTGGCGTCGCACAACTCGCGCAGCTCTGTGTATGTGACATTAAAGAACCGGCTCGTGTACGACGTCACCTCCTTCATGGACGACCATCCTGGCGGGGCCGAGTACATTCTGGAGTACGCGGGAAAGGACATCACCGACGTGCTGCAGGACCGCCTGGTGCACGAGCACAGCAGCTCGGCGTACGAGATCCTTGAAGACTACCTGGTCGCGTTCCTGGCGACCAGCGAGGAGGAAGAACAGCTGATCCGCGAGCCCGGCCTGAGCGTCGACGAGCGCGGACACTACGAGTCCACCGGCGGCGTCTCGCCCGAGAACGACCTGTCCATCAGGACCGACTACGACACCGACTACAAGTGCAACCGGTTCCTCGACCTCAACCGGCCGCTCTTCGTGCAGGTGCTCTTCGGCGGCTTCACCAAGGAGTTCTACCTGGACCAGGTGCACCGGCCCAGGCACTACGGCCAGGGCAGCGCGCCGCTCTTCGGCAACTTCTTGGAACCCCTCTCGCTGACCCCCTGGTGGGTCATCCCCACCCTCTGGCTCCCGGTCGACATGTACGCCGCCTCGGTCGCTTTCAGAGGCCTCGGCCCGCTCAAGTTCGCTCCGCTCTTCGGCCTGGGTCTCTTCATCTGGACCTTTGTGGAGTACCTCATGCACCGCTTCCTCTTCCACCTCGACCGCCACCTCCCAGACCACTCCGTCGCATTCACCCTCCACTTCGCCCTCCACGGAGTCCACCATTACCTCCCCATGGACAAGATGAGGCTCGTCATGCCGCCGGCCCTCTTCGTCGTCCTCGCAACCCCTTTCTACAAACTCGCCCATTCTCTGTTCTCCTACTACGTCGCCCTGGCCATCTTCACCGGCGGCATCCTCGGCTACATCTGCTACGACTGCACCCACTACTTCCTCCACCACGTCAGCCTCCCGAAGTATTTCCAGGGGCTCAAGTCTTACCACCTGAGACACCACTACCTCAACTACGACCTCGGCTTCGGCGTAACCTCGAAGTTCTGGGACCACATTTTCGGCACAGAGCTGGTCGACACCAGCCCCCGTGCTAAACGCTTGTGAATTGTCTGCTAGTAATCATTAATAATAGGTATATATAGTTGGTTTACTCTCCCACTCTTTAGACTTCCTCCCGCGATGTCCAGACCCCCCTCGCTGCAGGACATCCTGCGCGCCAAATCCCTAGCCGGAGCCTCGCACAAGCTCGAATTTGTACCAAAAAGCAGGCGATCGGCTCCGCAGGCCCCCCCTGCTCCGACAAACCCCAGAGCCGCGCCCCAGAGGCAGCTGCCCGAGCAGCCAAGGCCCGAGCAGCCAAGGCCTGCAAAGAGGCACAGACAGGACAGAGGCCCCCACTTCGACTGGGACTCCGAGCAGGACACTACTAGGCTCGACGATGACATCTATGCGATTGCCTTAAAAAGAAACCCAACCGCAGACACGCTCTCGGTCTCAAAACGAGCCAAGAAAGACCCTTACGCAGACCTGCCCTGGTCGTCCAAGCCGCTCGAGTACATGACAAAGAGAGACTGGCGGATCCTGAACGACACGTTTAGCATCTCATTCCGAGGTGACGACCTCCCGCATCCGGCAAGGTCCTGGTCCGAGTGCAGGCTGCCCCCAGAGCTCATGCACTGCTTAGAAGATTCTTCCTTTAAGGAACCAACACCCATCCAAAGAGCTGCAATTCCCATCGCCCTGACCGGCAGAGATCTGCTCGGCTTGGCAGAGACTGGAAGTGGAAAGACGCTGGCCTTCGCTCTTCCGCTACTGGCTCGTATTATGGACCTGCCCCGACTCAACTCTTCCACGGCCCAGGACGGCCCATACGCCATCATCTTGAGCCCCACTCGCGAACTTGCTCAGCAAATCGAAGAGCAGACAGTTAGGTTTGCTGAACCTATCCAGTGCAGGTGCCTGAGCATCGTAGGAGGCCACAGCATAGACGAACAGGCCGCTGCCCTGAGGAAAGGCGTGGAAATCGTTATCGCGACACCAGGCCGCCTGAATGATCTCTTGACAAACAGACTCGTTGTGCTAAACCAATGCTGCTTTGTGGTAATGGATGAGGCCGATCGAATGATCTCCATGGGCTTCGACGTCCAAGTCCAGGCGATTCTTGACAACCTTCCGAAACAGACCCCGTTTGGAAGACCACGGCAAACAATGATGTTTTCTGCCACAATGCCCCCGGAAATAGAAGCTCTGACCTCTAAATACCTCAATAACCCAGGAGTAACCACAATCGGCGCTACTTCAAATGCTGTCGACACTGTCGAGCAAAGGGTTGAAATAGTCGACAGCGAGAAAGACAGAAAGGTCAGACTAGTTCGCATATTGCGGCAGAACAGATACAAACCTCCCGTCATTGTCTTTGTCAATACCAAGCCCTACTGTGACTCCATTGCCAACTTCCTGCTGGAGAACAAGTTCAAAGTCGCAACTATGCACGGCGACAAATCTCAAGCTCAGAGAGAGAAAGCACTAGAGGACTTACGGTCCGGCAAAGCCCATATACTTGTGGCGACAGACATTGCCGGAAGGGGTATCGATATACCAAACGTCAGTCTCGTCGTCAACTTTGAAATGTCTCGAAATATTGAAAATTACACCCACAGAATTGGCAGGACCGGCCGTGCTGGACACAACGGCACCGCAATTACTTTTATAGACGAACGTGACAAGTCCGTCGTTCACGATCTTTATTTGCTACTTTCCAAGAGTCCGCGAAGCAAGGTGTCGAATGAGTTTCGTCGCTTCGAAGCTGAACTCAACGGTACAGGCGCCCCTATTACTTAATCGAAACAGTTGCATCTACTGGAGCATACTTAGGCCTAATACTCTCATCTCATATCATTCGTAAAAATAAAGCCCGATTCGATGCATGGGTATCAGGTTTCCACATACCAGTGTCATATTGTCGGGCAAAAGCAAACGAAAACTGCGCACTTGTGTGCAATTTCATCCAAAGCCGTTTGACGGTAGGAATATTCTCCGTGAGCTATTGTCACCAGCTTTAGACACATAACAAGCATGCCACTCAGCTGGATTGATGCTTTCTGTCGCACTCCCATAATTGAATACAGGACTCAGCCAAGAAGAGAGCCTCTGGCTCTATCTCCTTCACACTGGCATCCTCGATCTCGTACCATAGATGGTTTATAGGACTTTTCAGCTGGATCTTGAATCTCGCTTCAGTTTCTGGATGCTCGCCTGGCTCGTAGACTATATTTGCTACTAAGTTATACAATTTCGGCCCCTTGGCGTCCTGAACATACGGAGAGAAATCAAGAGAGGTTTGAAACAGCACAATGGTAGAGTTCCTTTGCACAAGCGGCACTCCATTCTCGAACCGCTTCACGTTTATGAATATATACGGCGGTAACGTCAATAGTTTGTAGCGCCTTCTTTCGGACGCCAGTTCCTGTATAGATGCACCATCGTACTTCTTCAACAACGCAGTTAGCGGAACCTGGGCAACGACTGATCTATCCAGTGCCTGTGAAAATATTGGTTTGGGCGGCAGATCAAGAGACAGGCACAGGTAGTTGATGGTTTTGGTAGTCATCGACACTTCATCGAACCTTAGGGTATCTCGTTCTGTAATTGACGCTTGAACTGAAGTCGAGGACATAAAAATCTTGCCCTGAAACAGCTTGTAGATAATAGAAGAGGGCAGAGTGCTGGCCAAGTGGTTTAAGAGCCAGACCAAGAATCCAGAAGGATCGGAGTGCTCTGTTGTCTGAAACCGTTTACCGGCCAAGTGCGTTACAGCAGGAAAGAAGGCGTGGATAGAGGTGGTGCTGCGAAGGGATTTGCAGTTCCAGAGTTTCCGTATGAGCAGACCAATTTCATAAGCCAGAGGGTCATCGTAAGTGTCCGACTCCAATAGGATTAAATTGCGCAAGGGTATGACGCGGGACAGAAGCTGAACAACAACAGATATATAGTTTGTACGACCGACTGGATGAATCCCCATCACGCCAGGTATAAAGCTGGCACCGTCGATAGCCGTAGAAGGCTGTGCCGGAAGATTCAACAGCTGCTCTCTGGAGTATTTGGGATTAGCGTACTGCTTTATGTCGTCGAGAAGATGCGACGTGACCAGGTAGTCGTCAGGCAGCACGTATATTTTTTGCGTGGCCAGGTTCATGTAGACATGGTGATCTTCGTCTATGGAATGAGCAAAAGCAGGAGTCCCCTTGCTGCGCCCGTGGAGATACTTGTTGCACGTGAGACAGGCATAGATATTTACATTGAGCAGCGAGACAGAGCAGACTCTTTCGTAGTCGAAGTTCAGCACTTTCCGATTCACCGTATCAAGGTACAGGTCCGAGTTGCCGGTCCGGGCACCGCCGTTACCGAGGCGACGCCGTTTGGCGGCCGGATCATCCTGCATTTGTCTCTCGAGGCCGGTGTATCGAAAGGTATAGAAAGCTTATACGGGATTAAGTATTGCCGTATTGGGAACTAATCGATCTCGCACTCGAAAATGAGCACGAGATGGTACAAGGGCTCCAAGAGCGGGTCCTCGGTGGCCTCCCAGGTTAAAGGGCCGAACTCTGCCTTGACCGAGTTTTTGAGGTCCCAGAATATCAGTGCGAAGGAGATTAGAGAGAAGTACCTTGCTCAGGATGAAGAGCCGATCGCTCTTTCTCCCGAGGAAGAGGCCGCCATTCTCGAACAGGTAGATCGCGAGTTCCAGGAAAGGCCGCAGACCGCAGGAACCGAAGACTCATGCAGAGCCGAGGAGTATCAGACTCGATTCACGGAGCTGAGAGACGTCGCTCTTGCTGAAAAGATCCAGATGTACGAGCTTACTACCGAGACCATCGAAACGGACCTTCCTGAAACCACCCGAGCCGCGGACTTCCAGGAAAGCCCCAGACCCACCAAGAAACCCAGGAAACCCAGCTCTCGGAAGGCTATCAAAGAAACTGCCAAGGCTCTGCTGGAGAAAAGCGCTAATAGAGTGCCCAGCTTGCGAGATCTGTGCTTGAAGCTTTGCGTTCAGAATATCGATGATCTGGACGCACTGGGATGCATCGACCAGAAACATGCCGTGGAGCTTTCTCACGCTGTTTGCCGCAATCGAGCTCTGACTGCACAGTCTCTTCGTCTATTTGCTCGCCCCGACATGCCTCATATAGAATTCTGGGACTGCGCTACCTTAGATACGGAAGCTCTACGGTCTATTTGCATGTACGCACCCAATCTCGAGTCTCTGGTGCTGGGCATGTGTGGCAGACTTTCGTCCGAGACGTTTGAGTATATGTTCTCTAAGCTACATCGTCTTAGAAAGCTTCAGCTGCACGGAGCCTTCCTGGTCCGCACCCAGTCCTGGAAACTGTTTTTCGAGAAGTTCGGATCACGACTTGAAGAGCTGGCAGTCTCGGATACGCTACATTTCAACGACGATGCGCTTATTTCTTTGTGCGAGAACTGCCCGAATGTGGCTAAACTAGTCATTCGGCAGTGCGACGCAGTGAACCTCAAGCATTTGGATGCTCTGACTCATCTCAATCGTCTGGAGCATCTGGAGATATATCACCCCACAGATGAGTCCGCAGTGATCACCGAGGAAGATTCAGTCGAGGCCTCTGAGGGGTTTATTGCGATGGTCAAGAAGCATGGCCCATCTCTTCGCACCCTAAAGCTCGAAGCCTGCGAGGAGTTTCGAAACACGATACTGTTGGCCATTAAAGAGCATTGCACAGGTCCCATTACTACATTGCATATCACAGAGTGCCCTCAGCTTTGCGATGAAGATCTAAAGGAGCTATTCGCTGGCTGGAAGGCGGCGGAAAATATTGAGGACCTCAGTCTTTCGAGAACACGGGAAGCTGGGCCGCTGACTGTTCGAGAGATGCTTCCACGCTGCGGGCCCAAGCTCGCTCATTTGAGCCTGAACTCTCTGTCGAGCCTGACCCCGGAAGACCTGGGGAAACTCTACGAGCATTGCGGGAACCTGAAGTCGCTGGACATCTCGTTTATCCGATCTGTTGACGACGAGCTGGTGAGGAAGATCTTGAAACAGAACCATAAGCTAGAGATCATGGAAGTGTTCGGCAACAACCACGTCACGGAGAACTTGGAGCAACTGCGGGGATTGGCGGTGGTAGGAAGGGAAAGGATAGCATAGATAGCATACAACTATAATAGAGCAGAGATAAAGAGATTTTATTGTAGGTTGGTTGGCCTAGTGCATTTGGTTAGGATTTGGTAATGAGGGATGGCATTTAGAAAACACGGGAGAGCCTCCTAAATGAAAAGAAGAAAGAAGGAGAATTTTCATTTCTTAGGGGAGGTGTAGAAAACCTTACGTGTCTTCATAGGAGTCCACTTGAAGCGCTTGATCCAGAGGGAAACGGCGTAGAGGGCAGCGACGACGATCAAGTAACGGAAACCAGCACGCTTGCGCTCATCATGTTCAGGCTCAGAGGTCCAGTTTAGGAAAGTGGTGACATCCTTGGCCATCTGAGAAGTGGTGGCCGGGGTGCCGTCGTCATACTCGACAAGGCCGTCGAACAGGACACGGGCCATACCGATTCCACCGCCGGGGAAGTAAGGGTTGTAATTGAGACCCGTTCCCAGAGAAACGCCGGCTGGGGGTTCATCGGGGTATCCGGTGAGCAGAGAAAAGACATAATCCGCGTGACCATGGCGGGCCTTGATGATCAGAGACAAGTCTGGAGGGAAAGCACCTTGATTACCGGCTCTGGCGGCCTCCTCGTTAGGATAAGGAGAAGGAATATAGTCGGACAACTTTCCGGGGCGCTTTTCGACGATACCTTCATCGTTGGGTTCGTCGTCGTACTCGAATTGCTCGGCCATTTCTCGGGTTTCGGCAGCGGTATGGGTTACGCCGACCAAGCTTCGCCAGGCGACTCTGGACAATGAGTGGCATTGTGAACATACTTCTTGGTAGACCTGGAACCCGCGACGAAGACTAGCATGGTCGAAAGTGTGTAGCATACCATTGTGATACCAAGGCCAGGCCGGCGGATGGAGGCCGTGCTCTGCCATAGTCATGGCTTGGGCCGGGCTGACGTACATGTGGTAGTACCAGCCAGCAAGCCCCAGCGCGCCAGCGGACACAGCTACGGCATAGACTGTAGACGGGCGCTTCAAATCAGAGGCGGTTGAGATACCACGTTTCTACAAAAGGGTTAGTTTCTGGTCTCGGAGCTCAAGGCTTCTGCGGGAAAACCCCCGGCGGAAAATGGCACTTACTAATTGGTTCACACCGCGCTTATACGCTCGAAAAGCTCCACTTCTTCCGAGCATAGTTCTTGAGTGTGACTAGGTGAATATATAGTGGGCAGCAGTAGAGCCTTCTGAAAGGAAAAAGGGTAGTGTTAGCTGTTTGTGCAATAGGGCCCAATCTTGGATCGGTGAGTGGTCAGATCCCCTAACAACGAAATGCGGCTGTTCCTATTGGCCAATGTCTCCCGGGCGAAGTTCGATCCGGGAGGTGTGCGTGCGCGCCGAGTTTTAGGCGCCGCGCCTGTGCCTGGCAGCTAAATATTACTGCGTGGCTCGCTGAGGCAGCCGCGCGCGCAGCAGCGAAAAATAAAAAAAACGTTAAATCTCTTTGTGAAGCGTGTCATCCTTATGCAGGGGCCATGCTAATCTTCTCTGTATCGTTTCAAATTGACCATATGTCCCAAAAGGGACACACCGTTGGCTGCCGGGCCGCATATGAGGTAGGCTTGTCACGTGATGGGCTACAAAAAAGATGAGGGTGTCATGGTATTCTACGCGGACGGATTCTGCTGCTGCTGCAGCATCTGGAACATCTGCATGAAGGCGTTAGGGTCGACTTGCTGAGCAGGGTCGGGAGTGTCTTGCTGGGAGGTGAAATTGGAAAGTCCCGGGACGCTGACGTCGGAGTTGAAGGAGGTGGAGAGGCCAGGAATGACGAAAGAGGACTGTTTTGCCGGCAAGGTGGAGGCCGGGGCGGAGGCGAAGCCATAAGCGGAGCCGTTTGCAGGCTGGGCGTCTTGGTCCTCGATTGCCTCGGCCATGTCGTCGTCCTGGTCGTCGGGGATTGCGCCGAAGGAGTTCAGGCCCGAGGCCACGAGGGGAGCGTTGATGCCGTTGGAAAGGTAACCCAGGCGCTCGGCTTCTTCTGCGCCCAGGTAGTAGCGATCGCGGAAAGCCGCGGGGTCTGCGGGCCTGCCGCGGATCCAGAATCTTGTCATTCTGTCGTGGGAGCCTGTGCTGAGCACATGGCCGATTGGGTGGTACTGCATGCAGAGGATGGCGGAGTCGTGAGCATAGGGGATGGTGTGATAGGGAAGCAGGCTGTTGGCCTGCTCGGGGTCCGGGATGTAAGAGTTGAGGTTGTAGTGGCACAAGCGGCCGTCGTAGGAGCCTGTGCTGAGGACGTGGTGGTTGACTGGGTGCCAGGCGAGGGACATGATGTCCTTTTCGTTGCCTCTGAGGTGGTAGAGCTCCTTCATGACTCTTATATCGAAGATTCTGGCGGAGTGGTCTCTTCCCGAGGTGGCGAGGAGGTCGCCGCGGGTGGGCTGGAAGAGGGACTGGGTGACGGTGCCCTTGTGGATGTGGAGGGAGGAGATGCAGGAGGCCGGTGCGCGCGGGTCCCAGAGCTTGACCAGGTTGTCCTTGGAGCCCGAGACGATGAGGCCCTTGGAGGGGTGCCAGTCTGCGCACTTGACGTCCCAGCCGTGGCCGGCGAGGGTCTGTTCCTCGACGCCCTGGGTGAAGTTCCATATTTTGAGGTTGTGGTCGTCCGAGCAGGAGACGAAGCGGGAGTCCTGCGGGGAGAAAGCGATCTGGTTGATGGCTTCTCTGTGGGCGTCCGGGAGGATTTTGACGTTGTTGAAGTTGGGCTGCCAGTACTTGATGACGCCGTCTGCGTCGGCGGAGATGAGCCAGTCCTGGTTGTGGGAGTAGACGGTGGAGCGGATGGCGGAGTCGTGGGCCTGCATGATGGTCTCGAAGTTGAAGGCGTAGCCGTGCCAGAGGGTGAACTCGCCCGAGAGGTTGGCGGAGACGAGGCGCCGGCCGTCGGGGGTCCAGGCCAGGGAGGTGACCGGCTGCTTGATCTTGTTGAGGCTGAGGTGGACGAACTTGGAGCAGGTGTTGACGACGTCGTGCTTTCTGTAGGCGGCCGGGGCCAGGAGGTCGATGACGTAGGCGGCGTCCGGCCGGATGCTTGTGCCGCTGGACAGCGGCTTGCCGACCTTGAGGCGGTCGCTCCAGCGGTGCAGCGAGTTCTTGTAGTCGATCACGCGGCGCGGCTGCAGCTTCTTGGGCGGCGGGGCAGCAGACATTTTTCGCGCAGTCGGAGGTTGGGAGTTCGCTGCCCGGCCAGCGTTCGACCAGATGTTCAAGAAGTAAGTACCGCACGCCCGGGCAGGCAGCGCCGCTAACGAAACAGGTTTTCCGCGAGCGACATCCACGGGCGCACGAAGCTGAAGTCGTCGGCGCAGCGCGCGCTGCGCGCGCGCGCGGTGGAGCTCTTCCCGAGGCTGGGCGCGGTGGTCGACTTCGTGCTCCCGAAGAAATCCCAAGTGGAGCTTATTCGCTGCGAGGAGAAGATCTCGCTCTACGTGCTGGACGACGAGGTGCTCTTCTTCGAGCACTACGACGAGGGGCTCGTGCCCAGCCTGCGGCTCGTGCACCGCTACCCGGACTGCTTCCCCGCGGTGCGCGTCGACCGGGGCGCCATCAAGTTTGTGCTGGGCGGGGCCAACATCATGTGCCCGGGGCTCAACTCCAAGGGCGGCCTCCTGCCCGCGGAGAACCTGCCCCGCGACCAGACCGTCGTCGTCAACGCCGAGAACAAGGCCTCTGCGCTCGCCGTCGGCCGGCTCCTCCTGCCCACCGACGACATCAGGGCCGCCAAAAAGGGCCACGGCGTCGAGCTCCTCACCTACCTGGGCGACCCGCTCTGGCACTTCCACCCCTGACCCTCTTTCCTCCCACCGGCTCCTACTTCACTTCTCCTTCCCACGCCTGCGCCGGACCCGGCCGACCCCGCACGCCTTTCTTTCCCTATGCTGTCCGCTCTCATATTAGCTCTCTGCCTCGCCGTAGCCGCCGTAGAAATCCCGCCCGACCTCGGCTTCGTCCACCTCTCCTCTCACTCCCTCTCCCCGGCCATGTTCCAGGGCTCGCTCTTCTCGCGCTGGTTTGACTTCGGCGGCAGCACCCTCATACGCGCCGACAGGTACATCCGCCTCACAACCAACCGGCCCAGCCAGAGCGGCTGGATCTTCTCCCGCCTGCCCATCATTTCCGACGCTTTCATCGTCGACTTCGACTTCTCCATCTTCGGAGAGGGCCTCCTCCACGGCGACGGCATGGCCCTCTGGCTCACCGAGCAGCCGGGCTCAGATGGCCCGGTCTTTGGCGCCACAGACCGCTTCACCGGCCTCGGCGTCTTCATAGACACCTACAAAAACAGCCGCCCGCGCGTCCAGTTCCCCTTCGTCATGGCCATGCTCGGCGACGGCGCTACCTCCTACGACAACGACCACGACGGCCTCGCCAACGAAATCGCCTCTTGCTCGATCTCCGGCCTCATCAACTCAGAAGCACCCTCCCATGCTCGCTTGGTCTATATCAAGGACCAGTTCTTGTCCCTCGACATAAAGTCCGGCTTTCATGGCGAACTCGTGAACTGCTTCGTCATACCCAACATCACTCTGCCGGAAAAGCCGTACCTGGGCTTCTCAGCCTCCACGGGCCAGCTCTACGAGACCCATGACCTTCTCTCTGTCAACGTTCAGATATTCCCCGACCGCGCCGCCGCAATCCCCAACCTCTTGGATACCGCCTCCCTCGGCAACTTGAACAGCCCCCGCAAGGCCGCCAAGTCCTCCTCGTCCTCCTTCTTCGGAATGCTCGGCGCTCTCATCCGCAAGGCCTTCTATCTTTCGTTGCTGCTCGGCGCTCTCTACCTGGCCTACACCCTCTATAGAGCCTACAAGAAACGAAAAAGTAATGCTGCTCCTCCTCTATATTATTAATTTCTATCCCTCAGCCTCTTCTCCGGCCAAGAGGTGCCTCGCCGAGTAAAAAAACCCAGCGGGCACTGTCGCCCCAAGGCGACTTCGCTCTATGCAATTGTATCGCCTCGATACCTCACGTTCCACGCAAAATAATACACAAGGACATTCAACGGCTGTCCCAGAAAGAAACTCAGCCAAAAAATGCAGTTTCCTATCGTGGTACCTGGGCCTCTCATCTGCTCCAATGGTGCCGTGGCCATAGACAGAGGTATCTGAAGCATCATTGATATGAATGCAACTCCTATTAGGTTATGTGTAGCTATGCCAACGACCAGTTCATGCAATACAGCAGAGAGCGTAAACACGATAATAGACGACGCAGTCGCACTGTACCCTCGCTTCATCAAGGGGAAATAAATATGGCGCCGGAAAAATACGTTCATGGGCCGATTCCACAACCGCCAGTAGGTCGCAACCGAGCCCGAGTTCCACCAGTCCAGGTAGAATTCTCGATCACCAAATCTCATGATCTCTGCCAACAGGTTCAGCGCCGACTGAAACACCAGCATGAATCCCATAAGCCATATGATTATGCTGACGGTGGCTAGCTTCAGCAGGTGCTCAAAGACCAATATGTACTCGCGAGTGTTGACCAAAGGCATACTGCTCTTCAGAATAGGAATGGCGTACTGTGCCGAAAGGAACCAGATCACAATACTTAGAGCAACGATCTCGATGAGACATCTTGCTAAGAATAGAAACCGGATTTTGGGCGAGCGAGGATAGACTGGCTGGTACACCAGGGTCGGCGCCCACCAGAAGTACACAAGGTTGGAGATCGCCAGGCTTTCGGGGTATGGGTGAGACTTGTACAGTTCGGGTGTGGGCAGCTTATTCAAGTAGGCCGCGCGGAGTTCGCGGTTGGCCAGGGCGTAGGACATGACCTTGAGGCACAGGATCACAGAATGAATCAGCAGGACTGTGCCGATCAGCGGGTGGAAGATCCACAGCTGGACCACGGTGGTAGTTATTGCGAGGCAGGCGAATCCGTTTATTGCGTGCAGTGCGGCGAACTGGGACCAGAGCGTGTAGGAGTCGATGTTCTTGGCGTCTTTGAGAACGTCTACTGCGAACCGCTCGATGATGTTGGCTAGAAGCAGGTGGCAGGGTATGAGCAGCGTGCAGAAAACGCCCAGTCTGATGTCATTTGTGGGGATGCCGAGCGATTGCATGGATATCGAGATGCCGTGATTCAGGTAGTTGTCGACGATCAAGCGGATGTTGCTGCTTATCAGCATAATGTAGGCCAGGTTACGAAAGCCTGAGAGGTCAGGCCGGGAGCTGATATTGGGCGCGGAGGAGAGGATGGAGACGTTGATGTTCTGGTGGACAGGGCGAACGTGGCCCAGCAGGACTTTGCGGGTGAGCTCGCTCGAGGGCTCTGGTTTCGGCTCCCTGCGTCTGATTCTGCTTCTGACCCGCGAAGCAAAGGACGGGCGGGCCACCGAGCTGGACTCAGCCTCCACGAGGGAGCCTGACGACATCCAGGCGGGTGATAGCGGAGGGCGGGGTAATGGGTCGATTCGACGGCTCGCGGGAACTGCAACGAAAACGCAGGAGTTAAACTGGCGGCTCTGCGACGCCCAAGTGTCGTTCTGCTAAATACACACCGCTAGGAGGCTTTCAGCTCGCGCGACTAGAGTACCAGTGCAATTGCAGAGGCTTTATTTATGTCGCCGGTGCGCTGGGTAAGCTTCGAGATTAAAGTTCGTCCGTAAGGTTCGAGTGGGGCTCTTGCTATTGGCTATGGCAGACGATCCTCTGCGCACGAGCGCGGCCACACTGGTCCAGCAGCCACCTCGACCGCAGCTCCGCAGCTCCGCGGCCTGCCCGAGCCGCAGCAGCTGCGCGCCACAGCCGTCCTGTCGCGCAGCGCATGCCGGGGTGCAGACGGTGCCCATCGCCTGCAAACTCTAATCGCGCTACCTCATCGGCGGCCGCGCCCTAGCAGCCCTACTGCCCATGGCTCCTCGAAATTTTGTTGCCCGGCACACCTACTGTCTCCAAAATGGCCGGCATATCCTCACTATTCGGCAAACAGGCGTCCAAGGACGACGAGCAAACTGTGCTGAAGCAGCAGCTGCAGGAGAAGATCAGGCAAGAGTTCGCTGTGGCCAACGTCTCCGAGCTCGTGAACCGCCTGACCGAAAACTGCTTCGACAACTGCATCCCCACCCCGACGGGCTCCCTCGACACAAACGACCAGACCTGCATAAACCAGTGCGCGACTAAGTACACCCAGGCCTGGAACATCATCTCGAGAACGTACATCCAGCTGGCCAAGCACTAGGCACCCTACCGACCGCACACCTTAAAACTCCTATATAACCTTTAGACTTTCTCCCTTCTCCCCACTATGGCTCCTCGATGCACTGTCCAGTCGACCTGGAGAGACGTCATTGACGACGTAGAATCCAATAGAACTCCCAAAGACCAGTTCTTTGTCTCCTGCTTCAACCACGCCAGGTCCGCCCACGGCTCGGTCGACGTTTTCAAGCAGAAGTCCGAGATCATTCTGGCTCCGCAAGATGCAATCTCGGTCACCCGGTCCTCGCCTCTGGCCCTGGAAGTCTCCTGCGAAGAGCTCGACATACACAACCTGACACTGAAGTGCCCGTCGAAACTGCTATTCCCCTTCGACCGCAAGTACTCCTCCTTCGACGTCAACTGCAGCCAGTCCCTGTTTGTCGTCGGCAGCATCGACGGTGAGCTACAGGTGCACCCCATGACCAAAGGCGCCACTTTCCCGCGGACCCTGAGGGGCCATGTAGCTCCGATTACAAAAGTCCTCTTCTTCCCTTCCAACGAAGTCATCCTCTCCGGCTCCTCAGACATGCAATTGAAGATCTGGAGCGCCATCGACGGCTCTAACCCCAGGTCCTTCTCCACAAAGTCCCCGGTCACCGATCTCTCGATCCTCGGCAGAGGCCGCAATATCATATCGGGCCTCAAGAGCGGCGCGGTCCAGATGTGGGAAACTGGCTCATCCTCACTAGTACGAGCCTTTCAGCCATCATCGTCAGCTTCGGTCGTCGCTCTTGCAGTCGCAGCCGGCTTCCCGTCCTCGCACAAGGGCTCCGACCTAGATTTCGATAACGACGACAAACTACTCATCGCCGGCTACAGCGACGGCACTATCGCCGGCATGGATCCCAGGGACTCAGCGAGCCAGCTGTTTACTTTATCTACTGACGCAAAAGGTATCAGTGCTCTTGCAACTAATAGTCGGTTGCTAGCGTATAGTACAAAAGATGCCACAAAGCTCTACCTGAGAGATCTCCGCAATCTAGATCTCCCGCTTACCACAATCGAATACGGCGATATATCCACCATCTCACTCTCCGACAGCCTCATTGCAGTCGCCGGGTCAGAGGGATGCCCAGTGTCGTTCCCTATCAACGACCCCGATCAGGTCACTGCGTACAGTGGCTACGATTCAGACCCCGTCAGACTCTTAAAGTTCTCCGACGACTCTAGGAGGCTCTATGCTTCCTGTCTGACCGCAGGGCTGCATGTGTACCAGACCTAGTCGCCCTTGGAGCGCTTCTTGTCCGGCAATTGGTCATCGTGCTGTGCAAGTTTTCTTTCGTTCGCCCGCTTGTTCCAGGCGTCGCGTATTTTGGGCTCTGCGGCGATCAAGTCATCTTTAGTCACGTTGTCCTGGATGCTCTCGAAAGTATTCTTTGCAATGTCAATGAAGTTTGGCTTGGTTTTATCATCCCGAAACCTCAGGAACCTCCACTGCTTCATGCCTGATTCCCAATAACACTCCACGATTCTCCTATTTAGCGGTTCTTTGAGAGTCTTGAGCGCTTCCCATTCGTCGTCGCTGAGATATAGCTGTCCAAAGACCTCGTATGGCTTTTCTCGGGAGGAAGTCCACACAGATAGCGTGCAGGAAGGCTTGGCGTCATATGCAGTATAGGTAGCAGAGGTCTCTGAGTCGACATAGGTGGGGTATTGCATAGTCACAAGGAAGTCGATCGAGTTCTCGTTCTCGGGCTTCCACTTGAGTATCTTGGGGTCTGTGCCGAATTGGTAGGGTGTTTCGCGACAGGTGAATATAAGACCATCTGTCTCATGGCGTAGCGTGGGCATTACGATATTGAACATCTTTTCGAGCGAGTACGACGGCGACATGTGCTTCATGTCTACCTTGAAAGGAAACTGGGCAGTGTCTTGCGGGAACTTCTCGCACAGGACTCGGAAGGGTTCGTAGACGAAGTTCTGCAGATACCCCAGTCTTGAATCCAGTGTCCTGCTACAAAGGTTCTTGCTCTGACAAACCATGCAGTCGAACATCAGAAACACAAGGTCTCTGGTGCCGTCCGGCTTCCGGTCGTACACCAGTTCGCCATCTACGAGGGTATCGACGTGGAAATCATTGAAGTTCGCGGTAGACGCTGGAAAATGAATGGCGCCCTGGAGCCCGTAGAAGTCGTTTGACCGTGTTATCAGGTAAACGACCTCGGTGCCGTCGATTTGAGTGATGAAGAGCAGCAGTCGCACGCCGTTGGTCTTCTCGCAGACGAAATAGTCGTAGGCGCAAAGCTCATCGGCTATGTGATGGCTCGCGAACGAGACCGGCTGCGCTCCTGGGAAGTCGTACGATTTCCTGCCGAGCAGCTGCGAGATATTTCTTTTCACAGGCCCCAGCGTGTCGCCGGACATCAATAACCCCGGTATGGTGTCAGGTATCGACATTTTGGCAGAGCCGGCCCGGAAGTTCGATGGTTGGGTGTTGGGCGCGGGAGGCTTAAGCGTCACCACCACCTCCTCCCACCCGGCCTCCCACTTCACCTTTGCACCATGGAAGTACCAAGGTAAGCCCGAGCACATTAGCGCGTGCGCCCGCCATCGAGCCGGTGGACTAACAATTCCTGAAGAGGAGTGATCCAAAAGCTGGTCTTTTTCACAGCAGCCCTGCTGTTTACGCCGCTGGCCACTTTTGTATTTGTAAATAAAACTTCCGGCAGCAGTGTCTACGCCGGAATGTGGGCTGCCATAGTCGCCAATATCGTACTAATAGGGTATGTCATCATGGCGTTCCGAGAAACCCCTCCACCCATCGACGAAAAGAAAAATGCCTAAATACGTCCCAGCTGACCCATCTGCCGTTTCTCCCAATCCTATGTCTGTATTAGATGCGCATACTGTCGTAGACGGCCTAGCCGTGTACTACTCTCCACCAACTTCTGCCGATCTCCCGCTTTATGTCTTCATTCATGGAGCAGGCTCTTCTGCACACACATTCCTCCCACTCCTCCAGCAGTTCACCACCGTGCCAGGCGCAGGCCTGCTTCTTTACGACCTACGAGGCCACGGCCAGTCAGAGAGCTTCTCCACCTCCATAGATCTTACGCTGCCTACACTCTCCAAGGATTTCCATACCGTCCTATCCTCCGTACAATGCGACCCTTCGTTGACGCTGATTCTCGTGGGACACTCCCTTGGTGGCGCCATCGCCGTCAACGTAGCAAACGATCTCCTGCCTGCCTTGCTGGGCGTGATTGTAATCGATGCGATTGAAGTCCCTGCAGAGCTCGCTCCTGTTGCCATGCGTCGCTACCTGTCTACGCGGCCTTCGCGCTTTGCTTCGCTAGAAGAAGCCGTCAAATGGCACCTCCATTCCGGCCTGCTCCACAACAAGGCCTCTGCAGAGCTCTCAGTGCCCCACCTACTCAGACAATCCAAGAATGGCTACATCTGGCGCACACCCCTGGAACTGACCGAGCAATACTGGTCGCAGTGGTTCGTCGACCTCTCCAACAAGTTCCTCGCCATGAGGACCGGTAGAATGCTCGTGATCTCGTCTATGGCCAAGCTCGACAAAGCTCTACTCATTGGCCAGATGCAGGGCAAATACCAGCTCGTCAGTCTTCCCCACGCAGGTCATTTCCTGCACGAAGACCTCCCGGAGAAGTTCGTCGAGTTGCTGACCGAGTTCTACAATCGCAACAAGCGTCTAGTTCTTCCGCCAAAGCCCGGCCATACTTAAACTGTCAACATCACTCCTCGTCCGATGAAATCTCGATCGACAGCGGCGCCTTCTTTAACAGGCTTGACGCTGTAACGAACCCATCCATCGTGACCTGCCGACTCTCGGGACCTGTTTTCTGCCGTTTCGCTTTGTGATAATCGTTCTGTAACTTCTCACGAATCTTCTTGGTCCTGGTTTCTTCTATTTCCAAATAATTCTCTTCTGGAATATCGATGTGTTGAACTCTGATCTCCGGCGTGATTTCAGCAGGTATGATCCTGGCCGCTCGTCTATACTCGAACTTGTTGCCTTGCGAAATCTGTTGCTGAATCCAGTTGTAGTTGTTGCGAGACTGTTTCCATTTAGCTGCTTCTTTGTCAGTCAACAGCATCACAATGTTTCCTGCTTGCTTCCGCCCCGTTCTCCCCAATCTCTGCAATGTTCGGATTGGACTGGCATCTGTGTCATAACAGACGATCATATCCACCTCTCCAATGTCTAATCCTTCTTCTCCAACAGATGTCGCGACAAGTGTATTGTACTTGTGGTTCTTAAAATCGCTGATGACTTCGGACTGCTTGTTCTGTGACATGCCTTTGCCTTTGTCGAAGTCCAGTGCGTCCTTGGCCGATTTCTGACCTACAAACACGTGCGCTCGGGCATTTTTACCCCTTTTTTCTAGAATTCTTGCAATTTCCACCGCAGAAGAGCGAAATGAACTGAAAATAATCACCTTGCTATTCGGGTTCGCTGCCAGAAAGGTTTCTACTGAGCTCAGCAGTGACACCAGCTTCTTATGTCCCAGTTTTTTGTCGTCTTTGACAAACTCCTCGGCCTTTTTAAATGCCTGCTTCATTTCATTACTGTCATATACCATTTTTTCACCGCCATTCATCTTCCCCTGCTTGACGCTGTCAAACAGTGCTTTCAGATAGTTGTAGAACGGGACAATCCCGTGAAATATAAGGAGCTTCTGTGCATAAGCAATTCTGCTCAGAGCACTATATATTTGCTGCATTTTGTAAAACAGGGGGCCCCGTTTAGCTGTAGCGTAGTATCGCTGGCTGTTCTGTCGAACTGTATACGCAGATAGAGATCTCACATCTCCTGAATAGACAGCGTTCTGTTGCAGCTCTTTTATGGGTGCGCTCAAGGCGGAGTCAAAGAGCGCAGAGAGGTGTTCGTACTCCGGTATACTCGGAACTTCAATGTCTACCATGATCTCATCAATGCCCTTGCGGTGCAGATAAGGCACGATATCGACGTTGGATTCGGTTCTCATGTCGATAGCACTGATGCTAAGGTTGTCGATGACCTCCTGGACGGCATCAATTGTGGCTCCCGGGGTGGCAGTGAGGGCCATGATCCTGACACTCGTGTTGGCACTTAGGATTTGCTGGACAGATGTTGTCGCAGCGTGTCCACCGGTAGCATGATGTGCTTCATCGACAACCACACAGACAAACTGTTCTGGGTCTATGATGCCTCGCTTGATGTCGTTTGTGAGGATGTGTGGGGTCATGAACAGCACTCTGACAGACTTGTAGAGCTCTTCGCGGAAACTAACGGACCTGGAACCGCCAATCAGGACCGCTGTGTCTTCTCGAGGAATGCCCACTATTCTATAGCAGGCCTCAGCCTGCTGCAGCACCAATGGGCGTGTAGGCGCCAAAAACACTATTTTAGCAGTTTTAGTCCACCTGTACCAGTTCAGCATCATGACGCTAGCAATAAAAGTCTTGCCGAGACCAGTTGGCAGCGCGCAGAGGAGGTTCTGGAATACGGCTTTCCGGATGATGTCGTACTGGTACTTGCGTCGAGGCATGTTATCCGGGTATATCAGAGATCGGCAGGCCTCAAGATTCAGTGCATGGTGCGTAGGCGTGTTATCAGGCACACTGGTCTTGTGCGAGCTGCCTGTGGTGCCGAACGTCATTTGGATGGATCTTCCACTACTAGGGCGAGAAGTTGAATTGTCGGATACATGGCCTGCTGGAGTGGAGGTGATCACGGCTTGCGAGGCTTCCGGAGCCGGCGGGTTACTGCTTTTCAGCAGCTCCAAGTCAGTGTCCGACAGGTTATCGAGATCGTCGAGATCATCGAAGTCGTCTGCCATGGAAGCCTGAATCTAAGTTTGGCTGGGGTCGAAAAACTACGAAAGAGTCACATGTCAGGGTGCGGGACAAGGTAGCAAATAATATATAACAAGCGCATTAACCGCATAACAAATAACATTTTCAGTCCTCGAGGACAGTTTTGCGGCGTCCGTCGTTAATGGTAAGTCGGATCATCGGGGTGGGCTTGAGGAGCTACAGGAGGCTCGGTAAACGACGGGCGGTCAGCACCTGGCGGGCCTGATAAGGGAAGCCGGCTGTCGCTGCCCATGCTGTACGGATGCTGAGGATTCCTGTAGGACCCGTTTCGATCGTCGAAGTCTGGTCTGCGGCCGCCACGGCCTCTGAAGCCGCCTCGGTACGGGCCACCGCCGCGGCCTCGATATCCTCTATCGCGGCCGCCACGGTTCCTGATGGGTCCTCCGGGCCGATGAGACATATATCTGTCATCTCCGTTGTCGAATCTGGAGGGCGGAGGAGGCGAATCGCGCGGGTCATAGCGCGACCTGTACGTTTGCATTCGTCCTTGGCTGTCATAATCACGATACTGCGGCCGACGTGCGTAGCCGTAGGCAGGAGGTCTTCGCCCTCTCGGCCGGAAAACGCCCGGCTTCCTTGGCGGCTTCGCTTTTTGGATGAGTAGCACCTGGCCGTTCCTCTCCTGGCCAGAGAGTTCGGCTGACGCTGCTTCGGCTATTTCGGGGCTCTCAAAGGCCACAAACCCGTACCGCTTGCTCTCTCCCGTGTCCCGCTGCAGGATCACCTCACAGCGAGAAAGTTCGCCGTAGCCTCCGAACCACTCTCTCAGGTCGTCAGAGGTCGTCTGCGGAAGCAGTCCAGAGACGTGCAGCGTGCTTCTGACTACCTCGTCGTCGGACAGACTGGGGCCGCTGGGTGCGTCAACCGACATCTCGGCGTCCTGCTGCTCGCTCTGCTCGCCAGCTTGTTCTTCCGCAATTGGCTGCGGTTCATCCTCCATTTCTGTCGCGGGCTCGACAGGTTCTACGGGATCGACAGGTTCTACGGACTCGACAGGCTCAGCAGGCTCAGCAGGCTCAGCAGGCTCGACAGGCTCAGCAGGTTCAGCAGGCTCCTCGGGCGCCTGGGTCTCAGTAGCAGATTCGGACTGGTCTACAGGCTGCGGCTCTTCAGGCTGCGGCTCTTCCTCGGCCACAGCCTCGGTATCCTGGGCTGTTTCCGCGCCAGCCTCAGATTCAATTGGCACCTCGTCCGTCGAAGGCGCTTCGGCAGGCGCCTCTGGAGGGGGCTTGTTGCTTGCTTTCCGGCGTCGAGGAGGCATTTTCTGATGTTTCCGGGGCGCTCGAAAAACAAGGTGTGTTTAGGCTTTTTGTCCACTTAGCAACCTGCTCGATAGCTGCACTAGTGGAAACAAGCCAGAACCGCCAAACGGCCTGTTCTGATGCAGATTTGGCTGTGCTGAATAGTTGCTTTATTGCTGCCTGAAATACACATTTTACCTGCGCCTCGAGCATCCGAGCAGCCTGGGGCCTGGTGTGGTTTAGCTTTCCGGCCGATCTAAATTTGAGTTCTTTGAGATCATGACAAGAGATGAGCCTAATTTGGCCGCAGACCTCGCTGCGCTCACTCTCGCAGGGCCTGAAGGAGTGGAAAAGGGCCGGCTGGTGGCGCTGAAGGTCCAGAGCCGGAACCACGTTGCCTCCAAAGCCGTCTCTGCGACGTCGCTCGCGGACCTCATTCGCACAGCCGTAGACTCAAACGACGACGATATCATCTTCGAGGCCCTGAGTATCTGCGTTAATGTTGTAGTGCACCACAGCCATGTCGCCAAGGACTGGTCCGACTGGGAAGCGGTCAAGCTGGTCACCAGAGTGTACCGGGAAAAAGATTACCGGTTCGAGCTTGTTGGAGGCCGGTTGCTGCTGCATATACTGCACCACGGCCGAACCCCAGATGACACTTTCAAAGAGGTATGTTTATCGGTGACTCAAAAATTTGAGGCGTGGTCTCGCAAAACAGCCATGTTCGTCTCTCAGCCAGGCAGAACAGCTCTTATCGAGAGCTGTCGTCTTACGATCGGCCTGGCTAACAAGAATACGGACAGCTCCGAAGTCTGGGATGGGCTTTCGATAAGTATTGTGAGAACGCTGCTGAATATCTCTGATATGGATCTGTATGATTCCTGTGTCAACGAGATCATACTCACTTTCTATTACCTAACCCTCACGCCCTCGATCTTTATTCCTAGGTCCGAACCGACCGCCGTGGTAGAAAAACTGCTGTGCCAGCTGGAACGGCTCGTGCAGTCGGCGCTTCAGAATGACGTTCCTGTCCCTGCGACTGTCGATTCAACCGTATCGGTGATCTTCACCGTAGTAGCCAACCTCTATGAGCAGTCACACTCAGCTCCATTTAGAAAATACGTCACTCTTCGTCTCTGTCCTCCCGCTGCACCAGTATCTGGTCCAGCTCTCCCGTTATCGGTCCAGATGCTGCTGTGCCTGAAGCGAGGCCTGTTCTCCGAAAACACACAGACAACCACGATGGACTCCCTCTACCACATATTCGACTGCGACCTTTCTCAGTTTGTCAGCCACGTCGGTCTCGGCCTCTCTGCCGGCTACCTAGTCAATTCCGGGATTGGAATGCCCTCGGATCCCTCGGTGAGCTCCATTGTCGATCCCCCGGCACTCCGAACCCCGGATTTCTCAACTGAGCCGCACGTCATTTAAAGTTCGTCGATGTGGCTATTTACAACCTACCTCTTGATACCTGTTCGGCACATTATATAATGTGCGCCTGACCAATCAAATGTCAATTGTCCCCTATTCAAGTCGAGACAACTGGCGCGTCATATTGCGCAGACCTGAAACCGGCGATCTGGTGGTGTACGATGATTATAGTGGAGACATCGCCCATTTCAGACTTCACGACCTGGCGACAGACTTTGATTCAAGCGCCAAAGTATGTCCGTTGTGCGGGAAACCAAATGCCACTGCTTCCCGTTACACGGAAGTCAACGAAAACCCGTCTATAATGTCCGATGACATAGCTGTTTCGCCTTCTCCGCCTCTGTTCCACGCAGACTACTTCCGGCTCTTGCAAGATGCCGCGACAAAAACACACATATCCCACGACGCTTTCAGCCAAGGGTACTTTGAACGATTTTTTAAGATCAAGCGCGAGTTAGGTAGGGGAGGCCGTGGCGCAGTATACCTGGTTGAGCACCAGCTGGACGGCGTTCATTTAGGCGAGTTCGCATGCAAGCGAATCCCGGTGGGCGATGACCACCAATGGCTACAGAAAGTTCTTCAGGAAGTACAGCTGCTTCAAGTATTTGATATGAATATTGTGGGATATAACCACGCATGGCTCGAGGAAGCGCAGATCAACTCGTTTGGCCCGCCTGTCGCTTGTGCTTTTATTCTGCAGGAGTACTGCAATGCCGGCACTCTGGAGGACTACGTTCTTGAGCGCCGGTTTATACCGTTTCCTGTTATAATTTCTTACGCAAGAGATATTGCTTCCGGCTTACATGTGCTGCATTCCTATAGCATCATACACTGCGACTTAAAGCCATCGAATTGCCTTTTGCGAATGAGGACCGGTGACCTTTTCCCTCAAGCCCTTGTGTCGGACTTCGGCGAGGGTTTGCTTTTTGGCCAGAGAAGGGCCTCTACTGGTGCCACAGGTACTCTGGCTTACCTTGCTCCGGAACTGCTGAAGAAGGAAGCGTATACTCAGACGCTGCACCAGTTTACATTTGCTAGCGATGTTTATGCGCTTGGCCTGATATTCTATTTCCTGTGCTTTAACAAACTTCCGTACTCCGAGGACTCAGACGCGAACTTCGAGGCGCTGAAAAATGAAATAATTAACATCGAGCAGATAGAAGTGGATCGGAGCCTGCGTCCAGAGATCCCGCCGGACTTTTTCGACCTGATGGAGGATATGCTGCAGGTAGAGCCCGAGAATAGGGCTGACACCGAAACCGTCCTGTGTGCTATCAATGATATGCTGCCTGAATCTGTGATACATAGGAGGATGTCGTCTTCTGCGACAAGACTGTCTTTTAGTCGACCGAGGGTTGTCCCCGAGGAAGAGCCCGAGGAGGATGTTGCTGTGAAAGCACTGCCCTCTACGGAGGACAGCCGAACGAATGGTAGCTTGAGTAGGAGGAACTACGTCACACTATTTAGTGTTGTTTTGAAGATGCTGTATGTGTGTTTTAAGTGTTATCCTGCGGCCATGAAGGTCATCTACAGTGCGGTCCTGCTGGGTCTCACCGGTGTTGAATGTTATTACTGGGACTCCAGTGTGAGTGTGCTTGCGAGCGCAGTTGGAGCGGCTCTTATATTGTGGGGAAAATACAGTGGGACAGTATGCATGGCACAGTGAGGCAGTGCAGTGGGAATATCATCATATTAAGTAATGAGTAGAAAAGTACTAAAAGGTAAACCGAATCAGTTCAGAAGGCCCCGTTACGAAAGCATTAAAAGTGGTCGAGAGGGGACGAGAGGCGGGCAAAAGGAGGAGAAGAAAAAACACAACCAAGGAAGCACAGTCAGCAGTTGCAGGCGCCTGGACCAGAAGCCGGAGAAGGCTTGCTGAGGTCGACGCCCTTGGGCACTGGGCGATGGCGGCTGGCGGCCGCGTCGATAGGCAGTTTCTTAGCAATACTTGTGAAAAGTTCGAGGACGTTTTCACCGGATTTTGCAGAAGTTTCGAAGAAGAGGAGCCCCAGCTCGTCGGCGTAGGATTTGGCGACGGCGGTGTCTACCTCACGGTCGGACTCGAGGTCGAGCTTGTTTCCGGCGAGAGCGATGACGATGTTCTCGTTGGCCTGGCGCTGCAGCTCTTTGACCCAGGCCTTGGCCCGGTCGAGAGAGGCAGCCTGAGTGATGTCGTACACGACGACGGCACAGTTAGCGTTGCGATAGTACATGGGAGCAAGACTCTTGTACCGCTCCTGTCCAGCAGTGTCCCAGATCTCGAATTTTACGGTCGTGTTGTCGTCAACATTGACAGTCTGAGTTAAAAATGCAGCACCGATGGTAGATTCTCTATATTCGTCGAATGAGTCCTTCACAAAGCGATGCACCAGCGAGGACTTGCCGACGGCTGATTCGCCCAGCAGCACCAGCTTGAACTGTGCATACCGGGTGGACGACGACGGCGCGCGCGGTGCAGCCATCTCGTTATCCGTATCAGTGGGTGGAGTGGTTCTGTTTCGTTTAGGTCGCCCGGGCGGTGTTGCGCAGGCGGTTCCGGTAGATCTCCTTCACGAAATGGGTAAGGTGGGAAGGGCTGGCAAAAGGGCTCGGCAGAGCCCGCTACTGGCTGGCTCTTCCTCCCGGTACACGATTTACGCCTCAGGGCCTCCTGCTACGCACCGTCGCTTATCTCCCAAGCCGCCGTCACATGAATCTTATTTCTCCCTCTCACGGATCGGTAAACACCGCCCAGCTATGTCCATTTCCGACAGGGCTCTGTCTAACCTGACGCTGCACCCGTCGAATGGCATTGCAGACATAGAAATCAACTCCTCGCTCTACAGCGTGATCGACCGCATCTCCAGCAATGGCAGATTGTCCCAGCCCGTCGACTTCATGTATGATCCAGAGAAGCTCTACACCGGCAGCGTCTTCATCGTCACCCTCCGCAAGCTTGGAATCAGGCTTGTCGTCAACTCCGTGGACCAGTCCATACGAATGCTCGAAGTCGTCGACTGGTCCAAGGTCCCCATCATCTACAATGACACTATGGTCAACCGCCATCTATCTGCTCCCACATTCAGACAGATATACAACCACATCTTCGGCCCCACTTACCCAGGAATCATCACCAAGAACAACAACAATGAAGACGTATTTATACTCTCCTACCCAGGTATATCGTTCGAGTTCCCTTGCGGCGAATTCCTCTCTTCCAACCCGGTCAGTCCCATCGACATGGTTCACATGCTTTCTGGGAAGAACGGCCCCAAATGCTCCGCCATTGCGGTACACGCGTACAAGGATTGGACTACCTGCTGCTCTAAGCTGACTTTTGCCAGCCCAACTGATCTACAGGACCCCAACGGCTTCATAGATTCGCATTTCTTCTATATAGAGATATCGTCCAAGATACTGACATTCCATTCTGCCCAGAAATCCTCCGGTTTCAAGCTGGGAGACAGCTCCGTCCTTGATGTCCTTGCTGCTCTGGGCCCACCTGATTCCACCTCTCCTCATAATCCTTCTCCTATCCGAGTCCGAACTTACTCTTCTCAAGATGACCAAACGGTCAAGCATAAAGGATCCTACTTCTTGAACTACCCTCATTTAGGCATCGACGTCCTAATCGCTCCGAATCAAATTGCCTCTAAGGCTCTGTTGCACGGTAACATCCCAGGCTCCTTGGGCTTCATGAGATACCACAAGTGCCGCTGGGTGCACCTCGATTTCAAACTCGATTCAGAATCTGTTTTCGAAGAATTCTATGACGCCTACGAAACACAAGAGCATAAGTCCGGACCAATTTTACTCAACCGTTCTGTCCTTGACAGCCCAGACAGTAATATAGAGATTATAGGAGAAGAAGCTTCAAAGGAAACCTTTTTATCCGACTATGACTCAACTGAACTGTACTCTGTCCGCGATTGTATCTTCGAAGTCATTTCATATAGCGACATCTCATGTTTAACAATTGTCGGATGAATTTAATCTGTTACAGCATTACATTATTCAACATTTATTAATTAATAATTTCCTTACATGACATTCGTAATTTCATTAACCATCTCCCTGATACCAACAATCCGGTACCATCAAAATATATCTCTCCATAGCTTCTCTAAATCGATTTTTATACTGTCTAGGTGTCACAACCGTAGGTTCCTTATTACTTCCTCCTACCAATCCGCGCTCCTTAACCCAGCTTTCCAACTTTTTGTCCCACGTATATGTCCTCAGACAATCAATGATTCCTACCATCAGCTCTCCTCTCTCCTCACTTATCGCAACCACCATCGAATAATCCATAACATTCATCTTGGCCAAAAAGAGCGTGTCATTCCAAAGAGACGTTCTCAAGTATCTCTTAGCCTGATCTCGGATAAACAGCGGCGCTTCGTAAATATACTCAACCATATTTTCGTCCATTAAGACTTCGTTAGCTTTGCCGGTCTGCTTAACATGTCGATTTCTCATCGATCCTTTCAAATCAAAAAACCGATCCGCAGGGCGGTCGTACCAAAGATTCTCCAACACGAGCACATCAAGTTTAAGTACTTTTCCTGTAACAGAGTTCCGTATCTGAATTTGATAGAAGCCTAAAATTTTCGAAATAACTGTAGGAAGATCATGAAAATACGCCTGAGCCATGTAATCAAAGTATGACGGCGCGAAATTTAGAAACGAGTCTAATTCAACCTGTGAGAGCTGCTTGATAATAAGCCGGTCGTCCAGAGTTTTCAGAAACGACGACCCAGATTTTCCTCCAGAGCTTTCCCATTTTGCACATCGTGATAGTGACTGAATAAATGTTCTTCGGTCACAGCCACATATACTGCGGAAAGCATCAAATTGCTCGGCATAAAATATCTTGCATGAAAGCTTCGCAGAGCCTTCCTCAAAATAATACTTTAAGTGAGTACCAGTTTCCTTCAAGAGCGCCCCCTTGAGCTTTCCGAGATGATCCTGAACCTCTTTGCTACTGTTATTCTCCAGTATTTCGGGATTCAACGAGAGTTCCTGTACTTTATTTCCATAATCATCCGAGGCAATGCAAAACGCTATGAGAGATGTAGGTTCTTCTTCTCGCACAATTACTTCGGAGTCCATGAATACGTGATCTGAAATATTTAAAGGGTAGTATAAACTCTTCCACCCAGTGGTAGTTCGATCAGCCCAGAAATTTGCAAGGGTCTTCATTATAGACGATCGCTCGGCTGAAATAGTACTTTCAGATTGCTCAATCGTATCTTCAACATTGCGTGGTGCTTTATCAATGTCAAGGTTCTGTGCAGCACTGGAAGGTGTTTTTCGAGACGTATATTCAGTGTCAGATAATTCTCCATCTTCATCCATAGCCTCTTCAGCGTTTTCAAACACTTCAACAATAGGCCTTGTTTTCGGGATCGGAATTACCTTGCTTCGCCTATCGGCCATAATGCTTTTTTCCATGCGGCGTCTCCGTTCAAACTCCTCAGATATCTGATCGAAATGTCTCGTCAATGAACTGACCTTAGTCGACGTAGGCTTCTTTATCGCAGTATTCATCAAGGATGTTCCTTTAGTCAATCCGTCATTTCCTGCAGCAACAACTTTACGGGGCAGAGCAATAGGATTTTCAGAGCCTCTTACGCCTGAGTTGCTGGCCTGCTTATGCAGAATCCCCATCGGACTTGGAGGAACTGACCTGGACTCCGCTGTTCCAGCCAACGCGGTATCGATGGAACCATCAAATTTCTTCGCTAGTCGATGAACCAGTCGCGTTTCAGAGTCTGTTTCATTGCTACTACTATAAGCAGAGTCTGACAGATAAGACGCAGATCCGGTACGATGAGGGCCTGGTGGACGGGGAGGACTGCCTTTAGCCAGAACAGGTTTTTCGCTCTTTTCGGATTCATCGTTATTTGAGGATTTAGATTCTTTCCCGACATCTTCATTGGTCGAATTAATTGACTCCCTGTCTGTAAACAGTTTTTTGAGTTGCTGAGTTGTGATTCTTGCCATATCTTTCTCCGAAGGCAGGAACAAGTTCTCGAAATCAGAAAATTCGGTATCCCATGCGACAACCTTCTCTTGAAGGATTTTCAGGACATAGTTGAGGGATAAATAATCTCCTTCATCACTGGCATCAAATGTGTTCTGTAATGTGGCCAACATTTCCTCAGATTCCTTATTACAACGGTCGATATAACCATTTAGAGTCTCTTGAGCTTCTTCAGCTTTCTCCGCAGGAAGAGAATGTACTTTGATATCGTTCAACCTTTGCAGACAACTCGCATAGTAATTGCGAATACGGTCACCGATTTCAATACCTGAGGAAACTTTAATCGCAGCATTGGTTTCGATTTTCCATCGAATATGCAGCCTTGGTATAACAAGATCTAGAACCCGAATTTGAGTATAGTTTACTGTGACCAGGAATCCTTTGTACTGGAAAAATCTGTCATGATCTTTAAAGATATTGTGCGTACAACTAGTTCCCCGAGGAGTGACCTCAGGTGCCCAGAATGACAGCTCCAGGTATTTTCCGAAGGAATATTTCCAGGTGTACTGCGACATGAGCGCCGGAGGGGTGCAGATGTCACAAATCTTGCAGTTACTCCACATCAAGATTTTATTATCCATGCCAGGAAGTATGCAAGGGCTAGAGGTAATTGAGATCTGTATTCGACCATTACCATTGACATAAGATCTGATATGCTTATGGAGCGGTAGATTGCAGCCTTCAGTACATAATGAAAATGCCGTAGAACATATATACTCCACATATTGCCCCAGGCAGATATCAGTTGATCGATAATATTCCAACTGAAGTATATCTGGACCTAGACAAGGCGTAGAGGTGATGAAATTAACCAGTGAGTAAAGAATGCTAATACTTTGTCTGGCAAAAATATCCAGTAAGTTGGGGCTTTGACTCAAATGAAGCTCCCATATTTTTTTCCTGTGGAAGTCCTGATTGACTAATCCATCTAAGGCCTCATTCCAGGTAGCTGTTCTCAGCTTGTTTAAGAAATGGTCTGAAATGATATTCTCAGCCTTTGCGGAAAACGAGCTGATTGAAGAAAGCTGAGATTCCCGATCGGAGTCAAGTATAAGCTTTCTTCTTTGGTTTAGGGAAACATCGGTTTCACGAGCTCGAAGGAGTAGAAAAGGAACAGGAAAGCTGACGGACGGGGATATTGAGACGATTCTGTGCAGAAGGATAGAGATGAAATCATCAAAATAGTCTGTACCAGAGGAGATTTCAGTCCATTTCTGGTGGTAGGCAAACCAATTATAATCGGAAGGCATAGCAGCAAAGGAATCCAAGAAATAGCTGGATTCTAATTTTAGGTGAAATGCAACGTATAACATAAAGTCAGTTACAGCTTTCACGTGAGAAAGAACGTCCACACCATCTCCCCTGAGAACAATAGTTCCGCCCTGTTCACTATCATGTCCTCTGAATGTGCAATATGGCTTCTTTAAGTTATGCTGGATATATGTGTGAACGGCGAAATGCTCACAGCGGCCCAGTTTACAGGGAACAGAAAGTCTATCGATGGAAGAGATGATGTCACAGCCGAAGTACCTGGCAGCAAAATCTATTACCGAGTCCTTAACGTTATGGATGACGGTGACATCAGCGTGTTGAAATCGTTTCAGTGCCATTCCACAGACAGTATTGGAGACGATTATGACATTTGCGCCAAGAGCCAATATTCTATCCACCAAGAGATCAACATAGGCATCTTCCTGCTTCGGGTCCAGGCTCATGACTGTAGTGGTACCCTTTGTGTACTCAATGGGGAAGGTGATTAAAGCGATAGTAGGGCGAGCGATTGATTGGTTCATAGACTTCAAAGCGATATTCTTGCTGAACACTAGTCCAGGAAAGAAGCGAGAGTGGGAGGATAGGCCGCCGAATATTTTTTTGATTTTGATGTAGTTTCTCACGTCGAGGTCGTTTCCGGAGACGATGAACGGGTTCAGTCTGAGTACAGCAGCAAAGACGCTTTGTATAAGAGGGGCGCACCAGGCGTCAACATCGGAGATCTTTGCGAACCTGAGCAGTTGCAAGAGCAGGTCTTTAAAAAATGCTCGAGAAAAGGTATCGCAAATGTTGAAGGGCTTGACCTTGTCAACAGGGCGGAAATAGTTGGGCCTACCGGGACTGTTTATCTTGTCAGATTCTTCTATGAGAGAAGTAGTTATTTCAATAGGATATTTGTAGCCCTGTTTAGAGCTAATAAGAGCCGGGCGAGAGACGCCCGAGGGCTGGCCGCCGTGCATGCTTCGCCTGCGCTGTCTGAACTCTCTAGGGGTTTCAGCGGAGCGCATGGTTTGAGATCGATTGCGGCCGAGCTTTTGGCCTGGGACGGTGAGAGCGGAGAGGGGTCTGGCAGTCAACGGAGAATAAGAGGCGAGCGAGGACGGGGAGGCCGGGCGAGAAGAGGCCAGCAGGTGTCTGAGAGTGACCGAGGAGAGGTTTCGGGCCTGTGCGGGATGCGAGGGAGAGGACTTAGCTGGCTTTGCGTGGTCGGCAAGTGGAGCTGAGTCGGGAGCGGGGACGTTTACGGCCGAGGCGTCATCTGGTTCAGAATAGATAGGCTGGATGTCGTCGTCTTGCGGCAAGGAGAGGAAAGGAACGGATATAGACTGGTGATTCAGGGAGTTTCGCTGGTGACGAGGAGAGGTTGAAGGAGAAGGAGAGCGGCTAGAGTCCGATTTCTGGCTTCCCAAAGAAGGCTGATTGGCGGTGTTGTTGAAGGAGACGAACCTGTCGTCGAGGTCGGACGCGGAGTCGTGGGAGGAGGATTCGTCGTCCTCGTCGAGGTCGCTGGAGTCGGAGTCGATGGAGTACTTGTCGACCATTTGGGAGCAGGGCTTGCAGACGCGCACGGTGCCCGAGGAGCCGAGCTTTTCGCCAGGGACCTTGAGCGTGCAGGAGCTGCAGAAGATCTGTCCACAGACGCGGCAGTGATGGCGTCTCCGCCAGGTGGTGAAGGGCCGGGAGCAGATGAAGCACCTGCTGGCGTTCTCATCTTTCATCCAGAAGTCCCTGCTCAGCTGTCTGCGCGAGATTACAGCCGGGGGAGGAGGCATGGTGTGGGCCAGCACGCTACGGGGTCTAGCAGCAGTGTTTATACTGTTACAGGATGGTGGAGCTCGAGGACGATTTGGGAGTTTCCGAAACGAGCAGCCGAGGCGAGCGCGGAGCGAGAGCAGGGCTCGAGGGCAGCCGGCAGGAGAGGTAAAAGGCGGCGGCTTGCGGGCGCTTGCGGGCGGAGGCAGCAGAGGCGGGCGCGGCGGCAGAGGCCCGCAGCGGTGGTGCGGCTGCGGCGGGGCGCGCGGAGCAGGGGCTGCGAGGGCACGGGGAGGTTGCGGGGTAGGAGTTTCTGGATTGAGACAGCAACAGCTATGGTCCGAGAAACCGTGAAATCGCAGGTGTTTGGCGTGGTGAAGGCCGAGGTCAGGAGAGGGTACGACATAATTCTGCTGAACAGCCAGCCGGACAACCGGCTCGAGACGGAGCTGCTGCGGGGCATCCAGTCCTCGTTTGCGTACTTCAAGGAGGCACACAGCAACGAGACACTGCCGCCGCTGATCACGACCTCGGAGATCGGGAAGTTTTTTTCGAACGGGCTGAACCTGGAGCTGGTGGCCCGCGACCCCGTGAACTTTTTCTCGCAGCTGCTCTTCCCGGTGTTCAGGGGCTACCTGGAGTACCCTGCGCCGACGATCGCGGTGCAGAACGGACACACGTACGCCGGGGGGTTCTTGCTGGGCCAGTGCCACGACTACCGCGTCATGAACCCGGACCGCGGCTTCATGTGCATGAACGAGATCCACTTCGGGGCGCCGCTGCAGGGAGCGTTTGCTGAGATTCTCCTGGACAAGGTCGGGGACCGGCGCCTGCTGCGCCGGGTGATGCTGGAAGGCGAGCGGTTTGGCGGCCGCGGCGCGCTGAAGGAAGGTCTGGTCGACGCGCTCGGCGGGATGGGCGAGGCTGAGCAGCTGGCCGAGCAGCTGGCGGCTTTGGGCAAGCCGGCGTACGGTCTCACCAAGAAAGCGATGTACCGGGCGTCGATTGCTGCTTTGTCGGCGCACCCCGGGGAGCTCGGCGCGAATCTTCGCAGGTTGGCGAAGCCCAAGCTTTAGGCGTAGGTATATCTGATTAGCGAGGAATGGCCCTGTCGAGGTCAAGTAGACGCTGCTTGAACAGCTCGACGATTCCCAGCAGAGTCTCGATCTTGTCGAGTTCCAGTTCGAGCGCCTCGTAGTCGCGCAGGGCGCGCTGCGACCGCTGTATCGCTGCGTCCGACTCTGCAGCCAGAACCGCGACGTGGCTGTCGACGTCGAGGGCCTCGGCGTGTGCGGCCTCACAGACGGCCTGTATGTGACTGGACACGGCGTCCAGCACGCGGTTGAACTGCCTGTTCAGCAGCTGGACCGACGAGGGCTCGATGATGCTGACCGTGGGCTGTTCGTGGACCACGACGGACGGGGCAGCGGAGGAGCGCGACGAGGCGGGCGCGGGCGCGGCGTGCTCGGCGGGCGTAGCAGGCGTAGCAGGCGCAGCAGGCGCAGCAGGCGCGGCGGGCGCAGGGTCGGCGGGCGCAGGGTCGGCGGGCAGGCTAGATGCGCGCTGCATGGCTATCCCATTCCGGGGGGTGAGTGGGAGGAAAGCGCAGGATTCGACAGCATGTCCGAGTGGAGCCTGAGCGAGGAGTCGGCGCTGTTCAAGGCGATTTGCCGGTGCAAGCCGGCCGGGAAGCACAAGCACTTTCACATGATCAGTATTCTGGGCACGGTGACGAGCCACAGCAACAGGGAGATCTGGGAGAAGCTGGGGAGCCTGTACGACCTGGACTCGATCGACCGGATCGAGGAGGGCGGGTACGAGAGCGACGAGAGCGAGGAGAACGCGGCGGAGTTCCGGCTGCCGCTGGAGGACTTCGAGTTTGTGCAGCTGGTGGAGGAGGCCGCGCGGCACTCCGAGGAAGAGAGCGCCGGGTCGGAGTCGGAGTCGGGGTCCGAGGAAGAGTCGACGCCTGCGCGGCGGAAGCGGGCGGCGAAGCCTGCGGAGGCCGCGACGAAGCGCGGGCGCAAGGCGAAGCCCTCGAAGAAGACCAAGCGGGCGCGCAAAAGGTGACGGAGCTACGGGTGTGCGGGATGTACTATAGATTACTACTACGCGGTCTTGCCGTTGATGCCCAGCAGCTCGACCTCGAAAATAAGCGTCGCGTTGGGCGGAATGAGACCAGGATACCCCTGCGGGCCGTAGCCGTAGTCGCCAGAGATGGTCAGCAGCGCCTTCTCGCCCAGGGAGAGCTGCGGCACTCCCTCGTCCCAGCCCCGAATGACGGCTCCGGTGCCGATCGTGGTCTCGAAGGGCCGGGCGCGGTCGCGGGAGCTGTCGAACTTCTTGCCGTTCTCCAGCGTGCCCACGTAGTGGATTGTCACCTTGTCCCCCTTCTGCGGGTAGCTCTTGCCATCGCCAGGCGCCAGGCTCTGCACGGTTACGCCCATGGTTGTGCGGCCAGGGTGTGGCCGCGGCGGCCAAAAGCGTCGCAGCCCGCGCGCCGGGTAACTGCCCAGCTACCCCGGACTTTGCACCGGCCGTCCGCGCCCAGCCAGCCAATCAGCGGCGCCCGTGCCGGCCTCCGTTACCGAGGCTTTAACCCCACACCCGCGCTCGCTGCGCATCGCCGATATATATATCTTCTGTTTCGCCGGCACGCCAGCACTACTCGCCTCGACCCTCGCGCTCCCTCCGGCTATCAGCTTGCGCAGGAAAACAGCCCCGCCCGCCGCAGGAAAACAATACTTATGCTCCTCTCGCGTCCCTCCGCACGACGCATGGCTTCCAGAATGTCTTCTCTCCCGACCCTTAGAATGAACTCCACCGGTGTTCCTGCCGGCTACGTCGAGGACAAGTCCAAAGGCAACATGTACCGCTTCCAGGAGTCTCTGCCGCGCCTCCCCGTGCCTACCCTCGAGGAGACCGCCGTTCGCTACCTGAAGTCTGTCAAGGCCGTCGTCAGCCCCGAGCAGTACGCCAAGACCGAAAAGGCCGTCAAGGACTTCCTCAAGCCCGGAAACCTTTCGCACGAGCTCCAGAAGCGCCTCGAGGCCCGCGCCGCCGACCCCAACTGCAAGAACTGGCTCTACGAATGGTGGAACCAGCTGGCCTACCTCACATACAAAGACCCCGTGGTTCCCTACGTCTCGTACTTCTACTCATACAACGACGACAGACTCGTCCGCAACCCGGACGACCGTGCCGGCCAGGTCATCGCCGCCGCCCTCCGCTTCCGCTCCGAGGTCGTCTCGGGCTCGCTCGAACCCGAGTACATGAGAAAGCTCCCGCTTTGCATGGACTCCTACAAGTACATGTTCAGCTGCTGCCGCATCCCTGATCTCAAGGCCGACTACCCCAAGAAGTACGACTACTCGAACGACTACATCGTCGTCATCCGCAAGAACCGTTTCTTCAAGGTCCCCACCCTCCTCAACGGCAAGACCCTCACTGCCGCTGACTTCGCGGCCTACTGTAAGGCCATCCGCGAAAACACCGTCAACGTCGGCCCGGGCATCGGCGCACTGACCTCAATGAACCGCGACGACTGGGCCAACGCCCGCTCCGCCCTCCTCGAAGCCTCGCCTGAGAACGCTGCCGCTCTCGAGGCCATCGAGGCCGCCTCTTTTGTCGTCTGTCTCGACGACGTCGAGCCGGTCACCCTCGAGGAGCGCGCCCACACCATGTGGCACGGTGACGGCGCTAACCGCTTCTACGACAAGCCCCTTCAGTTCATCATTACCGACAATGGTACCGTCGGCTTCATGGGCGAGCACTCCATGATGGACGGAACTCCCACCTGCCGGCTCAACGAATACGTGTCAGATCTCACACTGAACCGCAAGCTCACCCCTGAGGAGCTCGGATCGACGCCGTCGGTCACCCCGAACCCGGCAGAAATTGCGTTCAAGATCTCGCCTGCTGTCAGCAGTGCTGTGCACAAAGCCCGCACGGACTTCAAAAACGTCATCGAAGCGCACCAGGTGAGAGTCCTCAAATACGAGAAGTTCGGCAAGAACCTCATCAAGAAATTCAAATGCTCTCCCGACGCCTTTGTGCAGATGTGTATCCAGCTTGGCTACTACAAGATGTACGGAGTGTGCCGCCCGACCTACGAATCAGCTGCGACCCGCAAATTCCAGCTGGGCAGAACCGAGACCTGTCGATCTGTCTCCTTGGACTCGGTTGCGTTTGTGAAGGCTATGGAAGACCCGAAGCTCGATGCTGCCACGAAGGTTGCGGCAGCCCGTAAGGCCTTTGATTCGCACATCAAGTACATCTCCGACGCTTCGGAAGGTCGAGGTGTGGACCGCCATCTTCTTGGTTTGAGACTCTGCCTGAAGGACGGCGAAGATGCCCCAGAGCTGTTCAGGGATCCCTCGTACTCCTACAGCGGCTCGTGGTACCTGTCGACCTCTCAGCTCTCGTGCGAAAGATTCAACGGGTACGGATGGTCGCAGGTCATTGACGGCGGATACGGCATTGCCTACATGATCAACAACGACTTCCTGAACTTCAACATCTGCTCGAAGCACCTGGGCAGCGACAAACTGCAGTACTACATCAGGGAGGCCGCAGATGATCTCCACGAGATCTTCACCGCTGAATTGGCTGGAAAATCGAAACTCTAAGTAGGACATAAATAGAATCCTCGGCGCTGATAAGTGTCCGCTCAGTAGCGTGTAGCTCGGTTGCCATGGCGCGGGCCGTTGGGAGTTCTCCCACGCGCGTGCGGCTGGCCCTCGTTCGCGTAAACGATATGTCTTCCTCGGAAGAACTCGAGCGGCTCGAGCAGTCCATCACGCTCTGTCTGCAGGAGATCGACAAGAACTTTGCCTGCGCCCACAGAACAGTGACAAGCAAAATCCTGCCTGTCGTCGAACGGTACGGCGAGGAGTGCGAGCGGGTGTACGAGCGCACCAAGTTCTGGAAGCAGTTCTTCGAAGCCAGCGCCAATGTAAAGCTCACGGCCTGTGAAGCCGAAGTGTGTGTAAATGAGGACGACAACCACGAAGACGATAGCGCAGCCGACGATACCTCGCAGTTCCTGCAGACCGTGGATGCGCTGACCCAGTCAACGCCTCTGCCCGGCGGGCGAGCCACGGCTGGCACCAGGCCGCGTAGTTCCATAAATACCACACTGGCGTCGCCCGAGACATCTCAGACGACCCCACTGGGCTCCATGATGTCGTCCAAACGTGGCAGCTCTATCGGATCAAGCCCGTTCGCCGGCGGAACCACCCCTCTCGTGCCACCGGAAGCAAAGATGGTTCCTAGCAAACCCGTGAGAAGAATGCTGAACTCGACCATGACGTTCCAGATGGAGTCGTCGACTCGGAAGAGCATGGACTTCTCTCTTGACGACAGCTCCTCGTCGATGATGGACCCCCCCACCATCACAGCATTCAACCCCCGTGACCTCGAGGCATCGGGGCTGGGTTCGAGCCTGCCCGGCACTCCGGTCCTGCGTACCTCTCTAGCGCATCAATTCGACGACTCAGACAGCAGCTCGTTCCCACAGATGTCTCCGCCTATCACCATGCAGTTCGGCGGTCCCAGCACCAGCGTGAGGTTCACCCCGTCGCGATCTGCAGACTCAAGCTTCAACGACAGCTCCGATTTCGAATTTGCGTACCACATGAAGCGGTGATATGGCGCGCTCCACGACGCCTGCATGGACAGAAAACAGTGCACGGCGCATGCGGGGCCCTCGATTCATGCCTTGCTCCCGCTACGCGCACACCCTAAAACTAAGTTCGCCTATTTCTCCAACCTACACCCGATCGCTCTTGTATCGTCATGGACGACACAAATCTGATCGTAGCAGCCTGCGTTGTCGGGTTTCACCACATAAGGGGCCCAGAAGTGGAGTACTGGAAGTGCAGCGGGAAATTAAATAAGGATATATGGCCGAATTTGCCCTTCCAAGGGCTGCCAGACGGCGCTCACGCCCGCGAAGAAGACTACTCGTATTTCACTCTGCCATATAAGCCCACCGAGGAGTCAATTCCTCTGACCTTCTTTGGCATCAGCTGTAATCGTCAGATAAAGGCGGAACTACTAGAGCATAAGGACAAGTACGTCACCCGATCGGTGGTGCAGAAGGCCGTGGTAGTCATAGCTCGAAAACCGATATTTGGCGTTATCCGAGAAAAACTCGCCGTCGTTACCCAGGCTTACTTTCTGCAAGGCAATCTGGACAATTATGAGATCATCGACACACTCTACGACAGCCTTCTGCACATTTTTGCAGACGGGATCGGAGAACTCGACCTCTACGTTGGCATGCCTCTGCAGGACTTCGTACACATTTTTGGCACAAGGACTTTAGTCCTCTTCAAATTACTCCTGCTACAGAAACGCGTGATTTTCTATTCATCACACACAGAGCTGCTCTGCTCCGCACAATTTTCGTTGGTCTCCTTAATAGCTGGCTTGCTCGACCGATTGCAGGACTCCGGCTCCACCCAGTTTGATTACCAAGTTTCGCTGCTTTCTAAACCGGTAAGCCTGAAAAGCAGTCAGAGGTCATCGCTGCTATCATATATGGGCCTACCGTTCTTAATATTCGAAAAGAACGCACTCTTCTCTCCTTACGCACCTTTACAGCAGCTCGATGAGCTTTCGGGCCTGGAAACGAAGTCCTACCTCGTTGGGTCGTCCAACCTGCTGCTGCTGACTCAGAAAAATAAATACGCCGATGTTGTTGTCAATCTGGACGAAAACAACCTAGAAATACTGGACCCTTCACTGAAATCGCCCTTAAGCCTTTCTGGTGCAGACAAGCGGTGGATGGACGAAATCCACAAGGCGGTAGAATCCTCCAGAAGTGAAGAAACTTCTTTCCAGTACGAGGGGAGCGATGAGTATATTCGAGCGCAGTTCGAGGATTACACTATGTCTCTGATTGCCTGCGACAAGTACGACCAGTTTGTCAACCGTGCCCTCGACCCTCCGGGCCCGGAGATCCTACTGTCGGAAGCTAGTCCGCGCTGCATTGGCGACTTTGGAAATGCGTTTATGGAAGAATGGAGAAAGACCAGACCCTATATGGTGTACTCGCGCAACACTGACCCGGAGCTGTTTGACCTGGTGTTTCCCAGACATCCGGGTAATGCAGGCCTCAAAATAGCCGAACTAGGCCGGAAGATCGACCAAAGGACTGCGCCGGCTAGACAAGCTATAGCGAACTCTTTTGCAAACGGCAGCCGCAGATTGACCACTGCGTTTGGGAATCTTTGGGAGAAGAAGAGCGAGGCGAGAACAGAGACAGAAACTAAAACGGAGCCCGAGGAAGGCGGTGGACGCAGATGGCCGTGGAGGCGGAATGCGAATGCTGCGACGACCAAGATGAAGACCGACGATGGTGCTGCTACGGCTGCGACTGGCGATGCTGCGACTGAGAATAACTGGGAGGACGTTGCTAGACCATTGGGTGCGGGAGAGACGTTGAATAATGGCGATACGGAGATTTTTGACGACGTACGAAACGAGGAGTCTATTAGCGCTGAAGAAGCTAGGCGCGATGAAGATGTTACACTGGGTGAGGCTATGGATGAAGTGAAGGAGATTGAAGAGAACCCGTGGACCTAGTTGAAGAAGTCCGGAAGAATGGAAGGTAGTTCGAGAATGCTTCTTATGATGTGCGTGCCGACCGGGTGGTTAGGCCAGGGGTCGTCTGGTTCGATTAGCAAGATGGAAGTTCTGAATCCGAGTTGCAAGGCAGCGTCTACGTTGGAGGGACTGTCATCTATGAAGTGACACTGGGAAGGATCCGAGATGCCGGCCTCCTTCATTGCTTTGTGGAACATTCGGGGATCGGGCTTGCAGAGGACGTCTGGGTCTGAATAGTCGCAGTAAGTGAGGCCTTCGAACTGATCATCGACGCCGAGTAGATCAATGACACGGATTGCATGGTTTTTGTAGGCGTTAGTTAGCAGCCAGGGCTTTATCTTTGACCGGTCCAGGCTGGACAGTAGTTCTACTAATCTATCGTTTCTATGGAGTATGTTCTGCAGGGGAAGGGCGTCGTCGACAAGTCTGTTGTAGTCGAGAGGGTCGATTTGGTGGTGCTTTATAAGGCCACGGATCGCCAAGCCGTAAGTTCTGTAGTACTGCTCGTGGAGCTGCAAGGCGGTCTGCTCGTCGACGCCCAGATGGTTGCGGAAGTACTCGTCTATCTTGAGCTTCATGAGCTCGTGGATCTGCGTGCTGCGCGAGTACAGTGTGTTGTCTATATCGAAGAAAAACACTCCTCGAGACATTGCCGGAGGTAGGAGTTAAGGTTCCTCGGCGGGTCTTGGGCATCCTCCCACCTGATAGCGATGGACGAGTGGTATGTGCGGGGCTTGGTGGAGGACGCGATCCAGATGAAGCTGTTCCGAAATGACTGGGTGCCGAAGGACCTGGACACCAAAGACAGAGAAGAGAAAATCAGGCAGTACAAGGAGCTTGTTGCGCAGGAATTCGAGAAGAACATCCTTCCCCGATTACCCAATCGGGGAACGAGCGAGAACCAGGCCCGTCAGGAGGATTCCCAGACCGCTCCGGCATCTGAACCCCTGCAGCCGGCCGAGTACCATGGCCATGAGCAGAACATCGGCGCCCCACCGCCGGTGAGAACACAGGTCCCTTCGTACACCGAGTTCTCCTCGGATAGCTTACCGCAGCCGCACGAAAGAGCACACCCTAGATACGGCCACGCCTTGCCTGCGGCTCGAGCGCCCGGAACGCGGCCCAGGCGCGCCCGGAACACCCCCAGCTACTCCGAGGCCTCGTCCGAAATATCGACAGACCTAATGAAACTTTACGGATACCCGGATAACTAGATACCAATGGCATTGCTCTAAGCTCCTCCCAGACCCTCCTCGATACCACCCTCCCAACCCACCAGCACCCTACCGACCAGGTTTCACTTCTCCCACCCCTCGGCTGCAAGAACCTAAGAGCCGTTTTTCAGTCTAATGTCTGACCCCAAATCAGAAGTCTCGTCGCTTTCGGGCTCTGAGAAGCCCCAGACCCTTTTCTCTGTCTCGCTCAGGTTCCCTTACCAGGTGTTTTCGGAGCCAGACAAGAAGCTGCTCGTCTGGAAGTCCGACAACGCTTACACGAACTGGAACGACCCACTCCCCGGTCCTTCGCGTTCCTGCGATAACGTCCTCTGGCTGATGCGCAAGATCAACAAGATCAAAGACTCCAAGGTCGCCATTCTCAAGCACGAAACCGTCGCCTCGTCGTTCATAGTCAGCGTCGGCGGCACGCTCAAGCAGATCCCGCCAATCAGGTTGAAACTGCTGAAAGAGTACGTCAGAATGTCTGTCATTCCTATTCCTATTCCGAAGAGTTTAGTGACCGCAGGCAGAAAGACTACCCTGCTGCCGGACGTGGCCAAGTCGTTGAACGCAATCGCAAATTTTGCCTCGGTCTCTCTTTTTGTTACTTCGCAACTAGCTCCCTCCTTACCCTCCGACGGCCTTACTTCAGACGCGGGTCTCTACTATATATACATCTTCGGTGACATGGACTGCGCCGACATAGCATCCATTAGAACCAAAGTCTTCATAGAGTCGCTGAAAGGCGCTTTCATCCACCGCATGTCTATACCTTTATCCATGCTGCCTCTCATCTTTGCCAGGCATAACAAGTCACTGCAAGCAATCATTTCACTCACAAATACTAATCTTTACTACCCCGGCTACTTCCCAGGACTTTTCAGCAGTCTCGACGAAAGAGAAACAACGTTCGATTTCAATGAAATATTCATCGCCGGCTCAGAGGTCGACGTACAGCTGGCAAAGCACCTCATCAGTTCCCTAGTTGAGAAAACCCCTCCTTATATGAAAGAATTTGTCACCACCTACGTCAAGTGCGATACCCTCATTCTTTGGCACCTGGATTTCCTCAAGAAAATTTCTCTGGACTACGGTGTGTTTATCCAGCTGCCTTTCCTTGGATCCTCTCGCTCCTTAATACGTGTCCAGGGTTTCTCCATTGCCGGGGTGGACACCGCAATTAGGAAGATTACCGACACAACCTGCTTGATTTATAACGCCACATATTGGACTTTTGAAGCTGAAGAAGATGAGCACGGATACCATTTACCACCTACTGATATACCTGATGTAACTACCATTGTTGATACCCTGCTGGATCTGTCTAAAACCTGTGATTCGGATGTGACCTACGGCGTGGGGTCTTTTGAAATCGTAGGTACTAGCAAGGCCGTGTCAAAGACTATCAAGGAAATTCACGCCATTTCCTTCTGGACCACTCTCCCATACCAAATCAGATATAGATTGGAGTGTGCGAACGAGCTCTATGAGTTCATGGGAGGCAAAAAATACGGTAAAGTCGGCCGCATCACTAAGGCAGCCTCTGTCTGGATTAAATTCAGGCCTTTTACTGAGCACAATTTCTATATTGATATTGTCTCGTCCGACCAGGTTGCTTCAGCTAATGGACTCCGACTCCTGGAGGATGAAATTGCGAGTGAGATGACTTTCTTCATACCTGAGGCCTATCATAAAGGAATCATTGGTAATAGAGGCGTGGTTATTCAGAAGATCATGAGAAAATACAATCTTTTCGTCAGATTCACTGACTATACGACTAGAATGGGCAACGGAATCACTCTTGACTATGTTGACAACGTTTTACTTCGCTGCCCACAAAAATCAGATAATGTCTTGGATGCAGCGGCTGCTGAAATCACCGACCTCGCGAATATGGCCCGGGAGGATTCGTATGCCGTTGTGGCTAAGCTATCGCCTGCAAGGTGGTCTCTAGCGCTGACAGAAGATTGCAACTATATACCAATCTTCTTGGCTTCTCATCCATCCGTGTTTGCTGAATTTCCTGAGAGTGAAACAGAGGATACGGTCACGTTTTACTCCCTTCTCCCGGGCGCGTGCGAGAGAGCCTTGAATGTTTTTCAGAACGACCTTCCGCGTCTATATGTCTTAGAAGTCGAGGCGGACGAGCGTTGCAGAACCGTGCTGGATCACAATAACCTTGCTTTCCGACAGAACGTGCTTGCGCCGTTATGGGTCGCTATGAATTATAGGGTCTTTGCGTACTGTTTAGAACCTACTGGTGATGGTTTACCTTGGGGTCAAGTACACGTTGCATTCCACCGTTCATCTAAGGCGAATCTCGATGAAGCCGTTAGTATAATCACAGAATACGTTGAGTCAAACGGGCTAAAGGTGACCAAAGTTGTCGACGAGTCTTCTTCGAACATAATTATTTCTACTAGTGAAGGACGCCAGAGATCCAGTTATGATACTAATCAAAGCATACCCTCAGATTCAGGGGGTATGAGCAGCGACTCTGGGCGGCCTTATTGCCAGGGCTTCCACCCTTCCAGAAGATTATACGGACCTGATATGCCGTCTTTAGTGCCGGAGCGAGGTGGCGTGCGTTCTGTGTCGGGCAAGCGCACAAGATCGCCTGACCCAGAGATGAGAAGCAGGTATAACATGGACTACATGTACCGCGGGTCTCGATCACCGCCCAGATCTCGTGCTCGTGTCGATTATGGGTACGACCGCTACAGCGGAAGCGTGTCGAGCGACTACGGACATAACAGATACGATGACTACGAAGGAGGAGCACTGTCCAGCCAGCACATGAGGCCTCCTCCATCGGGATACAGCGAACCCCGACCTTACCCGAGATATTCAAGGCCGCCAAGCCGACGGCCGGACGATTCGCATTTCTGGGATAACCCCGGTGGCAGACCAGCGAGATCTGCCGGGCAGAACATGCAGCATGTACACCAATACCCGATACCTGGATACCCAGGATCTGGACCGGGACGCGGGGATTCTCGAGGAGGATATGACGACCGCTGGAACGACAGTAACCAGGAGAACGGGTATGATTCCGGCCACGGAAGATACCCGGAATCGGATTATTCAGACCACAGATATCCACGAAGCGACGAGTATTTCTACGAAGACAATGGGCCTAAACGGCCGCCCAGATCAGGCGGAAGCGGGCCCTCGTTTGGGCACTACAGCAACCGTGTACCGTTCTACAACCAGCGCAGGCCGGACGTCAGGCGGAACCCTCCACCATTTGAATGAACTGCATGATAGCATCGAATTCATGTGATTACGCGGATTTCAGGTCGCATAAACCCGTAAGACTGGCTCCGTAGAACACATTGTTATAGAGAATCTAGACTTCGCCAGGGGTGCGTTTAAAACTCTAAATCGGGTTTAACCTTTTGATAGCTCAAACAAACCTTTGATCAGCAACCCCCTTCCACTAAACCAATCGAACGCTCTTTGCTGCTCGCTTCTCGGAAAACAACTGCGGGAACAGAAAATAGGCCTGGGTGTACATTCGCTCCTTTACTACTTACACTATCTCACTTCAGCCTCCTATTTATCCGGATCCGCCCCCCTAAGCTGCAGCCTTCACCGGTGCCCTTTTTCGACCACTTCCGCAACTAGTTGTCGAGAACCTGCTTTCGCGCTCTTAGAGTCTCCACCGCCTCCTCTTTGCAGGCTTGCATAATTGGCTCCATACCGGATGTCCTCTCTGCCTCTGAGTGAATCAAAAGTGAGTCTGTCGGTTATGGACTCCCCGTCTACCGAAACGCCCGCCTGCAAGAAGTGCGGCCTGCCCCTTACCGAGGGACGGGCCTATGAGCTGGGCGAGTACAGGTGGCACGTCGAGTGTTTCAAATGCTCCACTTGCGACGCCCAGCTCGATTGTGATACCCATCTATTAGTCCTTGGCAACGGCTCGTTGATCTGTTCAAATTGCTCCTACCGCTGCACGTCGTGCAATAAAAGAATCGAGGAACTCGCCATTCTGACTGGCGACCTGGCTTACTGCTCTGACTGTTTCATATGCAGAAACTGCAAATCTAACATAGAAAATCTTAAATACGCTCGAACTTCACAGGGCATCTTTTGCATGAAGTGTCACGAAGCTCTCCTCAGACGCAGAAAGCGCAAAGCTAAACAACTACAGCAGCAGCAAGAAAAAGCCCAGGAAAATCAACAGGAAACCAAGCTCCACCGCTCCGCTTCTACATCTGGCAACGCAACCCCCGCTAAAGCCAAATCTACCGCTTCAGCTCAACTAATGAATCGCTCAGTATCACTCTCGCGCTCTCGTTCTCGCACTTCCAGTAACAAACAGCTCCCACATCTACCCACATTTTCTACGTCAATCGCACCATCAAACGATGAAAACAGCTCTGGCAATCTAGGTAACACGGAAGGCGAGTTCTATTCCTTACCCGAGGAAATGGAAGTTTCAACCGCGATAGTCTCTAGTTCTCCAGTGGTTCACCCAGTACCCAAGCCAACGCATTCTCGTGCTCATAGCGATCAGCGCCTACCATCATTGGATGAAGGACTGCCTCTAAAAGAACGTTCTTACTCGGATTTTTCTCCCTACACACATTATGGCCATGGACATAGCTCAGATGAACGAGAACAAGAACTTACCAGCTCACTTCCTGCGGAAAACACTGCCGCAAAACCTCAAGCTTCCTTAACTCCTAATGGCAAATCCTCGGAAACAGCAAAGCCGGTTTACGCACCTCCTTCGTTATCCACAACAGACAGCAGTGGTGTAACTGATAATTCTCCCACGTTTCAATTCCCTGATAAAATTCAGGATCCAGACGAATCTATTGATTCCAGTATCACTCTCTCATTACCCACTCATGAGAATCCCCAATCTCTTCGGACTCCACAGAAAGCAGAACGATTTGTTGAGCCAGATTCGGCTCATTCTTACGGCTTGCCCAGCGTCCCTAAGGATTTGTCATTCAACCTTGATGAAGATTTTGCTAAATTACTTGTTGCGCAGTCTCCTTCACTCACACACGAGCGGTCTAGAAGTGAACACAGTGTCATCAATGGCAGACGTCTTTTTGACTCTCCAAATGTTAAGAATGACGCTGCTAGATCGCCAAGTGTTTTTGAACAGCCCAGGGGTGAGTATACTAAGACAAAGGCAGAATCACCCGAATTAGGTCATGTGAGGTCTAAGTCAAACAATATGAACACCGATCCTCTGGTGTTTTTGGGCTCTCCTATTGCATCGCCTCCGTCCAGTGCTCAGATTCTCAGCCCGCCTAGATTTGAGTCGCTTGCGAGAAACCGCAAAGCGGTTATTGGTGATGAGCAGAAGCTTCAGGACGATTTGAAAATAGCACAAGCTCGAATTGAGCTTTTGGAGGCCCAGTTATCTTTATCAATGCCTTCCGAAGACATGTCTAACCAGCTCAATCGCCTAGCTTCAGAGCGAGATGCATTGCTTAACCAAGTCCATTCTTTGGAAAAACTCGCCCGTTCACATTCAAAGACTCAACAGATTCAGGGCACAGACGAACATGTCAACCTTAAGAATTCTCTCACAACTGAAATTGAAGCTCTTTCAGCCACTCGCGATGACTTAATCAGTACTTTATCAGCCATGCAGCGGCAGAAAAATATATTAGCGCGTGATATCCAAGATCTTAAACGACAGAAGGAAGTGTTGACCGATAGCAAGAATTTAGACCCCCCTCGTGGATTTACCTCTCGTCTGACCGGCCGATCTTCTCCGTCGAATCATTCAGAAGTGATAGACAGTTCTCCTAATGCTAACGGAAGAACCGAACTGACGATTTCGTCACCGGTTCATCTACAAGATATGTTGAATGATTGTACCTTGCATGAGCCTCAGTATCTTGGAGATGCATCGGTATATAGCCAATCGCCCGACAGTTTTGTTGATAGTAGCAGCCTACATGATCATATGGATTCAAAGAAAAGCGGCAGACGATTTTGGAAGTTCCCTGGGCAAGCAGTCGCCAAGGGACTCAATAAAGTGTTTGCTGGTAACGATTCCAGCACAGATTCCATGTCTGCTATGCCGTCCAGCTTTTCCGGAGATGGCCTAAACATCATGCTTCCAATGCAGAAAAGCTCGAGCACTGACGGTTATAAGTCTTCGCTGTCAGCATTGAGGTCATTTCCAAACTCCATGTCTTACAACTCTTCTTTGGCTCGTTCTAATGGACCAATGCGCTTGTTCAAGCAAGATCTAGTAGCTCGAACTGCTTACGAAGGCAACGCTATTCCGCGAATCGTCACAGATCTGGTTGAGTATATAGAGGAGAATGCACTTGACTTTGAGGGTCTATACAGAAAAGGCGGGGGAAAGAGTCAGATGACTGCTTTGGAAGAAGTGTATGAGAAAGGCGGAGTTCCGCCTGAACATCTTATGACTGAGATCCCGGGTGTTACTTCTGTATTGAAGCAGTATTTCAGGCAGCTTCCGAATCCTTTGATCTGCTATTCGGCGTACGATGATTTTATAAGTTCAACTGCGAGCAATAGCTATGCTGACAGGATCAATGCTGTTCGAAAATGTATGGCCCTACTTCCTCCTGCACACCAGGCTTCTTTAATATACTTGCTGCAACATCTTTACCGTGTCAGCGAACATGCAGATAAAAATTTAATGACGATAAGGAATCTTTCTGTGGTGTTTTCCCCGAGCGTCCTCCGAGACGAAACTGGCGAACGGGAAATAGCTGATATGGGAAGACGAACAGAAGTCCTTGAGTTCCTCATTGGAAATGCCGAGACTCTACATGACACCGGAACTTTGTTATAAGCTATTGTCCCTTAATTTCTATAAGCTATACAAGTATTAGTCCACCTCACTCTTTTTTGGTTATTTCATTTCAAGTACGTTATACACTATGTAGTATCTAGTCCGTCCTGTAGTATTTCGAGAACTCTATTTTCTTCGTCGGTTGTTTAACTTCGTTCATGAAACGCACACATTCACCAGAGAGCCTTGCTTCTAAGAGACGAAATGTGCTAAATTCATTACCAAGCAAAGAATACGTCAGATCATTTGCTCATAATGCTCTGGTGCAGCATATAGTGGTTTGTGGAACGCTGGTCTGCACTGCAAGCGCCGATGGGGTTGTTCGTCTTTGGCGAAGAATTCATAATTCCCCGGATTATTTACAGTACATAAAAGGGTTTGTTCCTATAAACGGAGAAATTGCTGCAATTGACTGGAACCCAGAATCTAATTTGCTTGTTATAGCTCACAAATCTGGGTATATACGTATCTTAGATGCTTATTCATTAGAGATCACAGCTACCGTGCACATAAAAAACGCTAAGTCTGATATTTCATGTGCATGCTGGATATCTGAGCATAGATTTATGCTATCATATGCCTCAGCCATAATATTTTGCGACACCAATAGGCTTGATGATACGTTCGAACATGATACTGAGACTCATATTGCTCCAATATCGGCCTTGAAATTTGTTAGATCAAGAAATCTGATTATTTCCTGTGATACAGATGGGATTGTAGAAATTTGGTGTCCGCCAGATGACTTATCTGAAATCTACTCGAGACCAGAGCCTTCAGATATAGACTCTTTTCAACTTCTGGACGGAGACCTTTCAGTCTGGAGTAAGTCCTCTTCTTATATCAAGGCATTAGCAATTTCTCCTCGCGGAGATACATTTGCCGCCGTAGACTCTCTAGGTGTGTTGAGAGTGTTGATGATCTCGTCGGGTAAATGTATTCACGCGTATGAGATGTCCCCAAACACTACTAGTCATATTCCTAGTGTGACTTATGACTTGACAGCCGATTATCTATTATTCAATACTCCTGAGAACAATATATATATTATTGATACCTATTCATACGATACTGTGACTGTTGTCGGAGACTCTGATCCTATTGCCTACGCTTCATTGGCTGTTTTGCATGACTCGACACCAGCACAAAGCTATAACGCCCCTGAAACGATAGCTGAACAGCAGAATGGCTCTGGAGAATTCATTTTGTTAGTTTCTTCTTCAATTACTTACAAGTTTTACCTGTTTGCACATATTAAGGATGAAGATGGTGTTGTACAGAGACGTGACATCAACCCTCAGTCTATTACTCATTATCAGAAAAACACAGATCATGCCGGACCAGATTTCGATTCTAACTCAGTTCAGAATTGTACTCTTCATACTAGTTTGGGTGATATCTTGCTTACTTTTTTTCCCGGACAAGCTCCTAAGGCAGTAGAGAATTTCGCACGCCTGTGCTTGTCTAACTATTATGATGGAACAATTTTTCACAGAGTTATTAAAGACTTTATGATCCAAGGAGGTGACCCCGAAGGTGACGGGACAGGCGGACAGTCGATATTTGGAGAGTATTTCGAGGACGAATTTTCAGAAGATCTAAAGCATGACAAACCTTTCATGTTATCGATGGCTAATAATGGAGTTAACACTAATGGATCACAATTTTTTATTACTACAGCTCCAGCTTCTCATTTAGACAGGAAACACACAATTTTCGGTAAGGTTAGCAAAGGGTTTGAAGTTGTTCGCTCTATTGAAAACCTCGAGATCCAGAAGGATAACATGCCACAGGAACCGCCAAGAATAATATCTACTACTGTGGAACTTAAAAAATAATGAGTGAAGAACTTCTATAAATATAAAAACTCGTACATGTTACATCAAGGTCGCACGTCCCCCGACTTCAGATGATGCAGTGCCTGAAGGCATTTCACCAGATCGATCTGACACAAAATCGCGGTAGATTTTCGTTAATCTCTCTCGCTCTTTCAACGAAAGACTCGGCTTAGTTTTCGTAAATGCGATTTCCACGTGTTCCCACTGGACCTCAACATTCACGCTGATCTCTGGCTCGCCACCATCGCCTAATTGGGATCTTCCTTTTCCTGATTTCTTCGACTGACCAAGTTGTAGTTTCTCAAGCCTATTTAGTGTAGCCAAGCGCTCTGCAGCTGTTGTGCTGTAGGTCTCAAAAAACTCGATACTATCGTATTCATGCTCAGCCAGAAACTCTTCTTGTATGGTTTCGTCCACATCAAATTGATCATCTGGTTCGACATCCTTTCCATTCGTTTTGCCATTTGATTTCATTATTCCGTGAGGTACATGATCAATTATATCATGAATAGCTTCCAGATACGCGTTGTATAGTAGTGCTTGTATGTCAGCTCCGCAGCATCCATCTGTCATAGAAGCTATCTTTGCGAGATCTAAACCAGGGTTGCACTTGATTTTACCCGAGTTAGAAAGTGCTTTAAGGATACTCAATCTGTCGCTATAGTTAGGCATGTCACAAATAAGAGATTTGTCGAGACGACCAGGGCGGAGAAGAGCGGAATCAATTAGATCTGGCCTGGATGTAGCTGCAAGAACATATACTCCAGTGTCAAGACCTTCAGCTCCATCTAGTTGAGTGAGCATTTGATTCACCACACGATCAGTCACTCCTGTAGAGTCATGACCACGTTTGGGTGCAACAGAGTCAAACTCATCAAAGAATAAGACACATGGCTTCGCTGCCTGTGCCCTCTCAAAAAGGTCTCGAACAGCTTTTTCACTAGCACCGATGTATTTGTTTAAAATTTCTGGACCTTTGATAGAAATGAAGTTCAGTCCACATTCTTTTGCAACTGCAGAAGCAAGCATGGTTTTACCACAACCGGGATAGCCATACAATAAGATTCCGGAACGCAGTCTCAAAGGGCTTTTTTGAAAAATAGGAGCGTATTTATTAGGCCACTCTAAGGTTTCGAATAATACTCGCTTAGTAGCTTCCAGTCCTCCTATATCTGACCATCTAACCGATGAACCTTTCTCCAGTTTAACGCCCCTTAAACTAGCAGGAACAAAATCGCTGATAGCACTTTCAATGTCTTCCTGTATAATGTAAGTGCTCGGTTCTTGTTTTTCAAGTGTCCGAACTAACGCTTGATGTTCCGTACGTTCGGCCAAAACCTTGATATCACCAGGCTGATATCCTTCAGTTGAATTTGCTGCCTCTAATATATCAACATTAGGGTCTATTGCAATAGAGCGAGCATTTAACGCGGCCTCCAAGATCAACCTTCGAGTTTCGCGATCAGGTGATTTGAGGTTGGTGAGTTCATCAAATGTATGGCTATTCAGCAAGGAGGGGTGTAAACTTTCCTTAGACTGGCTAGAAGCAAGTAGCACAATATCTCTTCGGCGACGGAAGTCATCGGCCATCTTTATGAGTAGCTCTGAGATGTGTTTTGTTCTTTGAGAATCAGAGTTCTCTTGCTCCGCAGGACATAACCTATCTAGATCATCCAACACGATCAAAGCAGGAGCATGCCAGAGAGCCTTTCCAAAGGCCGATTCCAAAGTCTCCCTAACGGAACCGATTCTCTCATCCGAGATTTCTGAACAGTTAACCTTAACAGTATAGAAGAGGTGCTTCTGTAGGTCATGGGATATAAGATGAAGAAGGGCCGACTTTCCGCTGCCATGAGAGCCATATATAAGAGTACAGCGCAAATAACGAACGTGCATTTCTGTTTCATCGATTATCTTATCGATTCCATGCATGTCAGGTTTTTCGCCAGGTCCACTGAGTTCCGGATGAAGTGTCGGATCAGAAGTAGCGACCAACACAGAGCGATTAAACCCAGGAGAAATCCAACCTTCGGCATTTTTTAGTTGAATAATGCCACTGCTATGTAATAGCGTATTAGGCACATAGGGCAGCTGCATATTGTTGGTGATAGGATTCCGAAATATCTCAAGTTGAGATAGTAGGCTGTTCAGTATCTCCGACTTTTCAAGTTTCTGATCGACTTCGGATTTATTGCGGTTCAAATTAATTCCTTGCTTTTTCGAGTTTGATCTTGATGAATCTGCGGGCAGGATCACTGTTATGTGATCTGGTGCAACAGATAAAGGCTTGGCCGCCGGTTCTATCAAGATCATCGATCCGATCAGGCTGTTTACGCCAATAGACTGCGCTAACCAGGGGGATATGTAACAGTGATTATCCGGATGCTTGTCATTGATGTTGAGCAGAGCCACGACTCTTTTAGCAGCTCGCGGGGGAGTCGATGACTCCTCGTTTTGAGTTGGCGTTGGTTGGCTCAATGAGGCCGCTTTCTTTTCCGGAATATCAACATGAGAAACCGCGACATACTTAAGATTCCTAAACTCCGTAGGAAGTGAATTATAGGAGAGTTCTATTTCCAATTCTTGAGCATGATGATCCGTCTGTGTGCTATTCTGCACGATAGACCTTAGAAATTTTGCACGAATAGGGCCCTGATCTGTCTGTCTACGAGAACGTGATCGACTAGGAAGAGACCCACTGGGCTTACGGCCGCGGCCATTAGTTTTCTTTCGCAGTTTAGGAGACACTACCACCTCGGTGTCACTTGAGATTTTAGCAAAAGATGTATCAGTCGCTGGGCCTTCTATCTTGGCAATTCGAAAAACTGCCGAAGTGGATGGCGATACGTAAATACAAATGGGGTGAAGAGTCGATACCACTCTGATTTGCGAGAGCATATCGGACTCCACTCGTTGAGCATTCAACTCGACTATTTCCCAATCGGAAGCAGTTACAGGCTCAAGCATTACCTGAGTGGCAATCGGCGGATTGGCATTGATCGTTATGGATACATTAGTGCCCTCGCTGAGGCCGAGATATTGAGCAAAGGTAGGATCGACCTCCATTGACTTCTCGCTTCCTCGAAAACTTCTGGAACTAGACATTCCGGTCCAGCCCATGTAAGCCTTCCTTGGGATATCTCTTCCTTTGGGCCCAGTTCGCCAGCTAATTTCAAGAATGATGTTTTGCGCTATGACATTAGAGGAAAAGAGCAACGAGGTGATCGAGCTGGGCAGGTTCACCAAGCCCGATCGCAGGGTGGTAAAAGCCACGACTGCCTGGTGTGTAGACATTAGCAAATACACAAGGGATGTGTGTGGATGCGGATCTGCTGCTTTTCTTCCACAAGCCTGGAAGCTTACCAGACCAGCTGAAACTCCGATAACACAGCCGAGGCGCTTTCCGAAGAGAGTATTCGCTTTAGTGAGGACCAGTAGCTCGGCTAAGGCCATTTAGAGTTTGCGGGGACAGTTACCCGGCATCGGCAGATCCAATTTAAAACTCATTAAGTGCTGACACGGGTGCAGGGTTACTTTACCCCTTTACGCGCATTTCGACCGTGACCTTCCTCTACCTCAGCACCTTCCGCACTAGAAGATGTCGGTTCTCCCCACAGTCGATTTAGGTGTGAACTATGAAGAAGAGCGCACGAAGATTACAAGTTTCATTTCCGAGTTCAAGACGCAGGATGAAGAGTTCGCGGTTCCGTCTTACAAGTACAAGGAGATGCTTCAGCAAATAGCTGATCGTGAGTTAGATACAGTCGTTGTCGAGCTGGACGATGTCGACAGGTGGGAATCTATGGAAGGAGAGCTGGTTGGGTCGATTGTAGATAATACGGCGCGGTATGTAGACCTGTTCTGTCAAGTAATCGATTCGATGCTGCCCGAAGCAAACGAAGCTCTGAGCTATAAGTCTGATGTTCTGGACGTCATCCTGCGCCAGAGACAGGAGAGAAACGCGCATATTGCCGAGGAACAAGGTACGGACACGCCCACCAACGTCTTTCCTCCGGAATTAATAAGGAGGTATTCTCTCTATATAAAACCTCTCAGTGATCCCGCGCGGAATTTCAACAACGGGAAGCCGTTCGCCGTGCGTCAGATTCGTGGCTGCCATATTGGAAAACTGGTAACAATGAGAGGAATTGTTACCAGGATATCTGACGTTAAGCCTAAGCTGACTGTTAATGCCTATACATGTGACAAATGTGGTTTCGAGGTCTTTCAGGAGGTCACCACGCGCCAATTCACTCCACTACTTGACTGTCCCTCGGAAGTATGTAAAATGAATCGAAACAAGGGCCAGTTGTTCATGGCTACTAGAGCCTCAAAATTCCTGCCATTTCAAGAAGTTCGCATTCAGGAACTGTCCGATCAAGTACCTGTGGGCCATATTCCAAGGACAATGGCTATCCACCTGTCGGGCACATTAGTGAGATCGATCATACCTGGCGATCTATGCGACATATCTGGAATAGTGATGCCTCTGCCATACACAGGCATGAGAGCTTTAAGAGCAGGGTTGCTTACAGAAGTATACCTTTCCTGTCAGTACGTCCACAAACACAAGGCAGTCCCCACAGAGCCTTCTCCTGAACTCTCACTGGAGATCCAGCAGCTTTGGTCGCAGGGACCTGGTGCGTATGATCGTCTGGCACGCTCTATTGCCCCAGAAATCTATGGAAACCTGGACCTTAAAAAGGCACTCCTGCTGCTACTTATTGGAGGAGTTACCAAAACCATGGGAGACGGTATGAAGATCCGCGGAGATATAAATATTTGCATGATGGGTGATCCTGGTGTGGCCAAGTCCCAGTTGCTCAAATACATCAGCAATATTGCTCCTCGCGGTGTGTATACTACCGGTAGAGGATCTTCAGGAGTTGGTTTAACAGCAGCAGTGGTCCGAGACCCCGTTACGGAGGAGATGGTTCTTGAAGGAGGAGCTCTTTCACTTGCAGACAATGGTGTGTGCTGTATTGACGAGTTCGATAAGATGGATGAGAGCGATCGCACAGCGATTCACGAGGTTATGGAACAACAAACAATTTCGATTTCTAAAGCTGGAATCAATACTACACTCAATGCCCGCACTTCAGTTCTTGCAGCAGCCAACCCAATTTATGGCCGTTACAATCCTCGTGTTTCTCCACTAGAGAATATCAATCTGCCCGCTGCTTTACTCTCACGATTTGACCTGTTATTCCTATTACTTGATTCCCCGTCGAGAGAAGGTGATGAACGGTTAGCCGAGCATGTTACATATGTCCACATGTACGGCGAACAACCAGATCATGAGTTCGAACCTCTATCCCCGGATCTCATCCGTGAATATATTGCAGTGGCCAGGACGTTCAGACCTACCGTGCCAGAAGATGTTTCAGCATACATTGTATCAGCATACGTTCAGATGCGACAGGCATACCGGAGAGAACAGGGGTCTAGCCAGCAGTTCAATCACATTACACCGCGTCAGCTGCTGGCCATTATTCGCATGGCACAAGCTTTGGCAAGACTTCGATTCTCGAATGTGGTGAGAAGCGACGACGTTGACGAGGCACTTCGATTGGTGGAAGTGAGCAAAACGTCGCTTGCGTTACGGCGTGGAACGGCCGATAGCGATGTAAGTGTACAGACAAGGATCTACAACATTATTCGGACCATGGGAGCCGGAGACGGAGAAACACAGTATGACTGGCTGCCGGTTCGAAATATCCGCAATCGTGTTCTTGGTAAAGGGTTCACCATGGCTGAGCTGCAGGAAACGCTGCGTGAATATGAGTTGCATAACATTTGGCAGATATCCGGAGACAGGCTGATCTTCATTCATGACGACAATAACATAGGCACACCGAGCAGTGTTCTGATGGGTGAAGATGACGATGACGCTTTAGACATCGGAAGTGACAGTTTGGTTTGATTTGGTTCTTTTTGGCGCTGAGCTCGAGCTTTCTTTATGTTTTCTTTTCGATGACTTGCGTTCTTTGAGGTTGTGATGTAAGTTATTGGCTTTCAGAGCCTTAAGGCGGGCTTTCAAAGCGTCTCTGGAACTGGATTGATTTATCGGAATTACGTCTCTGTCAAGATACGCCGAGTCGCATTCTGGGCACTTGTGCGAGGCGATGTTCTTCAAAGCCGAGAGGGCGAAAACGTGCCCGCAGGGGACGATGTAGGCAAACACTGTGGTGGAGTTGTTCTGGATCTCCTTCCGAGACACGGGGCAGATCCAGGTGGTTTCAGCCAGGGCTATTTGTAGTTTTACAATGTCGTTTCGCGACTTAACCGAATCATTGGATTCTTTCGCTAATAGGTGCTGCAGCACCGATTCATAGTCGTATAATCTGCCAAGATAATCGCTGCAGACCGAGTTCGGTGCCAGCGGGGTTCCCGTAAGGTAGCATTTCGTAAACAGATATTGGTGATCGTTTGACCTCTGCAAAAACTCGTCTGCCGTGGTGCTGCACTTGGTCGTCTTTACTAGCTCTCGACGGCTCGGAATCGTTCCTCCGTCGTTGCCCATTGTGTCGCTCGGCTCGAGGTTGGGAATTCGAGAAAAAGGCAACTCGCTGCAAGAATGGAGCGGGAAGTAGTGTGCCAGTTTTACTCCAAGATCGGGGCTTGTCGACATGGAAACAACTGCACGAAGAAACATATCGAGGTGACGCATTCCAATACCGTTGTATGTGTGGGGCTGGCGCGGTCGAGATTCGACGCCATCGCCGAGCTGCCTGCGGACAAGCAGATGGAGCTCTACGACACGGTTTTTGAAGATATCTTCTACGAAATAGGCCGCCTGGCTTACATAAGAGACATCGCCATTTGCGAGAACACCAGTGTCCATCTGGCTGGCAATGTGTACGTCCAGTTCAGCACAGCGGCCGACGCCGAGAAAGCTGTGGGCACTCTGAACTCGAAATGGTACGACGAGCGGCCCGTCTTTGCCCACTTAAGCCCCATGCGCAGTATTGCCGATGCGCTATGTGCGGAGCACAACACCAACTCGTGTTCTCGAGGCGGGAACTGTAACTACATACACTCTAAAAGGCCCTCGCCCGGAGTGCTGGGCCCACTCTACGCTGCTCAACGATCTGCATATCATACTAGTCATTAATCTGTGCTGCTCTTATCGGGAGCACCGGTGTCGCCGTACTGGATATACTCCTTCACTTGGTCTACATAATACTTCGGGTCCTGCGGCCCTCTTTCATACCCGGCATACGAGGCCTCCTTCATCGGCACCACTCCTTTATGTACAAACGGCCGGAGTGAGCTCACCCCGGAACTTGGCGCCACAAAAGTCCGCACTTTTGTCCAGTCTATAATATAGCTGCCGTGCTTCGTCCATCGTCCGATACCCCCGGACCCGGTGCCCTTATAGAAATGCTCGTTGCCGTGCTTCGACGTTAAGCGCCACCTCTTGTCCAGCCTTTTCCGTAATCCATAAAAAGGATGCTTTACCCTGCCATTATTCAGCCAGGGCCGCGACAGCTCTAACACGCTGCTTGGTTTCATCGACCGCTACTTTCGCTAGTTAGTCGAAAACTCGCGGACTCCCAGAAATCTTAAGTATATGGTTCCTATAGCAACCACACTGGTAACTGCTCGATCTCTCCTCGGTCCTGCTCGCATTCCTGCATAATTTCTTTTATTAAATAGTTCTTTCTATGTAAATCACATGCGCTGAGTTAGGGTTGGCTGTAGAATCGGTATACGCACTTAGGGAGGCTGCAATCGTTGCTCGGCTGCAGACCACCACCTCCCTCGAATTAGCTTCGTAGCCTACTTCGACGCAGGCTAGCACACTTTACATCTCATGTTCGAGGACTGGGCTCTCACAGGGCTGGAGCCTGTCGCAGACGCTCTCACTCCTGTTCGGTCGCGCTCGTTCAGTTCCTCCCAGACTAGACGGCGCACGAGAACTAAGTCTATTATACAGGACGTCGCATATGATACTGTGTCTACATCTCACGCTTCCGTAATCCATGCCTCCTTCGACGCCGTTTTCGGCCCTTCCTACCTAGAAAGCGCAGAGGCTTTTCTCATTGAAACTGCTCCTGCGGCAAGACACAGCTTCACACTAGACCCGGCTGCTCACACCACAAATCCTTCCACAGAGGCTCACTTCACTTATCCGTTCAGTCGTACAGATTTATTGGTTCTCTACAGCCGTGACTTAGACGTCGATAGATTCTCAATGTCGAAGGACTCACGCCTACCAATCGATAGGTTCAGACCAAAAATCGCATACAAGGACGGCATCTCCTCGGTCCTTCGAGCTGTGGAGCACACCTCTGTCATGAACCAGGAATGTATCGACCTACTCACTGATGCTAGATCTTCTCTTCAGAACGTTGCAGCCGGTGCTAGTGCGATCGACTCGTCATATAACGAACTCTTGAATGAAATAAGCATTCTGGAAACGAGAATCTCGGAAATATCGCATGGCCTGGGCCACTTAACTAACCTGAACGGCATTGTTGCTACTCTAAATGCCCCTCACAAAGATTTCGTCACCAGCCAGCGATTCATCGATATCATCTCAGATATTTTTGCCAGCATCAAGTTTTTCGAGCAATATCCTAGCCTGAAAGACGCCGACAAGTACAAGCTTCGATTCTCTCAGTGCATGATCCGAGCACTCACTTTAGTGCGCGTATATACCACGAAATACTTCAATACGGCTTTTCAGAATGCCTCCAAGGCTCTGGACTCGTCAAAGGATACTGAAATATCAGTACTGCTCTCCCAGACTATAGTGCCTTTCGAGTTAGACGCCGCCATAGTGAGAGAACGCATCTCTCAGGTCAGCCGATGCACTGAGTTGAATGCAAGCTATCGAGACATTTACGACGAGATAATGACGAGCTATTTCGATGCTCGTAGAAAGCTTTTACTGGCACCACTAACCAAGGAAATAAAGAAGCTGGGGTCCGAAGAGCCGAGCTTGGTTGATTTTGTCCGGCGAGTCTTGTCGCTCTACCAAGGAGTCTGCGATGACGAGATGTCTTTGTTTCAGCGACTGTTCGAGCACGGCGAACCAGAATTTTACGAGTTCTTACAGTCTATTGCTTCCCCATTGACTGACGCATTGCGGTATAAAGTACTGCACGAGCCCAAAATAGAGGTGCTTTGTGAGCTATGCCGCATTCTGCAGTCTCATAGCACACGTTCTGATCCTGTCTTTGATCAGCCAGTCTCAACCAAGCCAGACTTAGGTTCTGTTGATTTTTCTGCTATTACACTTCCAACTCTGCAAGATGTACAAAGCCGTTTGATCTTCCGAACTATGGCGTTTATCGATCGCGACATCGTGAAATACACTGCCAAGCCTGATGATGTAAGGCTTATTGGCTACAAAAACAACAAAGAAGATTCGGATTCTACTGAATTAGATAATACACAAGGTGTTTCTCTCTCGCTACAGGGAGCGTATGCTCCATTGCGCCGCGCAGTATATTTACTCTCACAGATCTACATGTTGGTCGACTCAATTGTGTTTGACGATCTGGCGCACCAGATTGTACATGTCTGCATTGAATCGTTATTCAAAGCTGCAATGCTGTCTCAAAACCTTGATGGAAAAGAGCAGTCGTATTTGTTCATAATCAAGCACCTGCTAATTTTGAAAGACCAAATTGTGGCATTCGATATCTCTACAGTGCGGCCTGAGACTGACCTTGATTTCAGTGACATTGCCATGACGTTTCAAGATATTATGCAATCAGGTGGATTTTTTACTACTGAAGGATTGAGGCGACTGGCGCGAAGCGGAATCCCAAAGCTCGTGAACAATATGCCGGACGCCAGACTCGAACTCGATGGCCGCCTCCGTGAAACCGTCAATAGCTATACCGAGGCTATAGCGCAAAGACTCTGTCAGCCGCTATCTGACGCTATCAACAAAGACACTGACACTGCTACTGTATCGGACTTAGTGGTGCAGTTCCGGTCGATTATGCAAGATTGCATTCCCGAAGTTAAGGCTGATATCTTCAACGCCATTAAGAATGAACGGGTTACTGAAATTCTTATCGAGGCTATTGAGGATCTAATTGAGACTAAGTATGAAAGATTCTACAAAAAATGCCGCGACCTTGGACTTGAGTGTGAAGACTTGTGGTCTGCAGACGAGTTACTCGTATGGCTACACGGGTTAGTTCCTAAGGAAGAGGAGGCTCTACTTGAGGGCGGGGAAAATGAGGAAATCCAATAGTAGTACAGTTCGGGTTATGTCTGCGATAAGAACTTTGGCGGCTGAGAACGAGGCGCAGGAGTAGACATATGGGGCGATGTCTCCTCGTTATCACTGGATTTTGGATTAGACGCCGAATCAGATAGCTCGTTCGAGGTATACGGATGGATCAAATGCGACTTGAACCTGCGACCGGCGACTCCGTCTTTGACAGCTATAGTTGATATTTCCGAGAGCATCGACGCTTGTGAAGAAGGCCTGCTGGGGGGCTGTGATGAAACCGATATGCTGGGATAAAGGGGAGACTTATTTCGCTCGACTGAAGCAGACCTACTGCTCAGTGCCGACGCGCCTGTATTGTCATTTCCATTCTGAATGGGGTTTAAGTGGGACATAGAGCTGTTGGATCCTCAGTTTCTGTCCTGACTGTAGAGATCCGCCTCGCTACACAAAGGAAAATACGATTTCGTCGATAAGTGAGAGTGTCAGATAACTTTAATGTCCTACTCACGGGACCTTCGATTTGGCGCTCGCGGCTCGCCTAGCACCAGCACAGCTATTACTTATTTCTCAGCCCTGTGTTAGAAAATATTAACCACGACTATTGTATTTGTACATACTCTCTACACCGTTGGAGCTATTCCGCAACAGCGCGCCCGGGAGAACGAAGAGCGGCTTTTAGGCTTTCTAGCGAGGAGCGACCAGACAGTTGTAGTTGCTCCGCTTGGGTCCTGGGCCGCTGCCTAAGCCGCAGCAGACATGGAAATATAAGAGCGATAATGCCGCACTAAGCGTTTAGGTCGTAGACGAGCGATAAAAACGGGGAAATACAGGCTCTCTAGATCGTCGCACTAAATCTGGAGTGGACCTCCGTGATTGGCTATGCTAAACTCTTTCTCCCAAACAGGCAGGCCTCGAAAAAAAAAATGCAGCCTAATCTCGAACCTAAGAGGAGAAAAAAACCCTTTTTTGGATTATTTAATCACCGACACAATTTTTCTTTTCTCTAGAGAAAAGCCGGACCTGAAAGAACACTCATCAGACAATGTCGTACGCTTTGCCTGCTTCTCACCGCGAACTTACCGAGCTGCCGCTAGAGCAACTGGACCCAGATGTCGCTGGAATCATGAAAGATGAAATCCAACGTCAGCGCGAGTCCATTGTGCTCATTGCATCTGAGAATTTCACTACCAAGTCTGTCTTCGATGCTCTTGGATCGCCTATGTGCAACAAGTACTCGGAGGGATATCCCGGTGCCCGCTATTACGGAGGAAACCAACACATCGATCGTATCGAGCGCTTGTGTCAGGAGCGTGCCCTCGCTGCTTTCCATGTCACCCCCGACAAGTGGGGCGTCAATGTCCAGACTCTTTCCGGATCGCCCGCCAATCTGCAAGTCTACCAGGCTCTGATGCCTGTCCACGGCCGTCTTATGGGTCTTGACCTCCCCCATGGCGGACACTTGTCTCATGGATATCAGACCGACACTAGAAAGATCTCTGCGGTCTCAACTTACTTTGAGACCATGCCATACCGTGTTGATTTGGAGACCGGAATTATCGACTACGACACTCTTGAAAAGGACGCCGTTCTGTTCCGCCCCAAGATCCTCGTAGCCGGCACCTCTGCCTACTGCCGCCTCATCGACTACAAGCGTATGCGCGAGATCGCCGACAAAGTTGGAGCCTACCTTGTCGTCGACATGGCCCACATCTCTGGACTTATTGCTGCTGGTGTCATCCCGTCGCCCTTCGAGTACGCTGATGTTGTCACAACTACCACTCACAAGTCTCTCCGTGGACCGCGTGGTGCTATGATCTTCTTCCGCCGCGGTGTTCGTTCGACCAACCCTAAGACCGGAGAACCCATCTACTACGACATCGAAGACAAGATCAACTTCTCTGTTTTCCCTGGTCATCAAGGTGGTCCTCACAATCACACTATCACTGCTTTGGCTGTTGCTTTGAAGCAGGCCCAGACCCCCGAGTTCAGAGCTTACCAGGAGCAAGTGCTCAAGAACGCCAAGGTTCTGGAGAGAGAGTTTCTCAAGCGTGGATACCGATTGGTTTCCAACGGTACCGACTCCCACATGGTCCTAGTCAGCCTACGCGAGAAAGGAGTCGACGGTGCTCGTGTTGAATCTGTGTGCGAAAACATCAATATTGCTCTGAACAAGAACTCTATCCCCGGTGACAAGAGCGCATTGGTGCCTGGAGGCATCCGTATTGGCGCCCCTGCCATGACCACCCGAGGCCTCGGCGAGGAGGACTTTGCTCGAATTGTTGACTACATTGATCGTGCCGTCCAATACGCCGCAGTCGTCCAGAAGAGCCTCCCTGCTGGCTCCAACAAGCTCAAAGACTTCAAAGCCGTTATCGAAGCTGGATCAGACGAACTTACTGGTCTCCGCTCTGAGATTGCTCAATGGGCTTCTACTTACCCTCTTGCTGTCTAAGCGATACCAGCTCGATTTTTTAACGAACTCAACAACCAAGAAAAATGTCTAATGTGCTAATGTCAGTGCTTCATTCAACCGACGCTCTACCTAGCCAGCTTCCCTTTTATATGTATCTAACTTTATCCAGCCGTACGCTTGTAACTTTATCGAACTCACGTGGGTCTTCTGATCACATACATTCACGAGCTGCTACTTTACACCGCAATTCGTGAGCAATGAAGTATTTATTTTTTGGAGTCAGTAAAGGATCATGTGCCTACTATGCTGCTAAACTCGCAGCCGAGAAGGGTGATGAGATCGTCGCGCTTTCTCGAAGAAAGGCCTTGCTAGACGAGGACAAGGAACTCATTAAGGCTGGGAAGGTGACAATTGTACAGGGTGACGCCCTGGTCCAAGACGATGTGGCTAGGGTATATGCGATGGGCCCTTGGGATGCCATTGTGACAGGAATTGGTGCTGCTCCGGTGTTTTCTCTGAAAGGCATTGGGATGAATCCGGACAAAGTGTGTGGACGATCCATTGCGGTGCTGACAGATGTGATGAGCAACAGCGACATTGCTTGCGGCAAGATAGTCGCGATCTCTGCTCAGGGAGTTGGAGATAGTGATGCCCATGGGCCATGGCTCCTGCACCTGATCCACAAGTATCTCATCCCGGCCCAGCTTGCTGATAAGCTAGTCCTCGAGGAAACCACTAAGAGCTTCTGCGCCGCGCGCAAGATTCCATACACGATTCTGCGACCCGTAGGATTAACCTCTTCGACTACGTCCTATCCGTACAAGGCAGCACCTGATCTCTACGCCTGGACTATTAGCAGACTAGATACAGGCAAGGCCGTCACTCAAGCACTACGAGGCTCAGAATGGGACAACCAGGCCATGATCGTAGGGTACTGAATTGCTCATCGTTAGGTACATTAATATACATAAATTGTGTCTCCCTAATGGCTTACTCGTAAAGTCATTTCCGTCGAGGCCGGCCGATCGATCTTTGCACGTACATCGGTTTAAGAACAGGAATAGTACCATTGATCGAAGTCTGCACAATCGGTATGAGCGTAGAAATGCCATCGCGAACTTCCCCAGGAGGAACGCTAGCCAGGAGCCTCAGCAGTGACAGCTTGATCTTCACCGCAAGTTTGAGCTCTTCCTTCTCTATTATACCATGAGATTCGAGCCTTTTAGATTGCATACTCTCTAGGTCCAAGAGCATCTTAGACATCTCTTCTAGGGAAAATACCGCTTCCGGATCGTAGTCCTCATCCTCCTCAACCACCATTTCGGGCTTCCATTGCATAAGCAGATCTTCATCAATCTCTGGCAGGTCGTCCATTTCCTCATCTTGAGACTCTTCGTCATTTTCTGCTGGCTCTTCTTTAGGTTCTTCAGCAGCTGCAGCAGGCTTTTCCTCGGCTTCTTTCGCTTTTTCGACAAGGGTCGGCTCAATCGGTTCTTGCTCAGTCTTGACACTCTTTTTTATTTCCGAAGGCAACCCGACTGACTCGAACCACACATTGCCAACGGTCTCTGATTCGTACATAGCCATGGTTTCATCGGAAGTAGGTGCAAAGCTAGAGAACGTATCGCGCTGCATCCATTGGCCAATTGGAACCCGCATATTTAGCGGGTGACCAAATGGATTCGGAAGAGGTGGTGCGGGGGCAGGAGGGCCGGGGTTATATTCGATAAGGGTCTCAGTTGTAGCGTAACTGAAGGTGGGAATGACAGAGGTTCTGGTGAACGGAGTCGGATCGGTAATCTCGCGAGTATCCAGTTTCGAACGACGTAGGAGACTGCTAAACAGCGGCCCATTCTTGCCAATTGTGCACAATGCCTGACCTAATCCTCTACGGTCCGCAGTGTCCTGTAATCCTTCCTTAAAAAGCTCGGTCATGTCACTAGGAATGGGATTGGGCTCTTCATCAAGAGGGTTCCACTCTTGGCCGGGCTTGCTAGCTATAGACGAGACTATGAGGTAGTGCGCATACGCAAAAAAGCGGTCAATCTTCCAGTAAAGCTTTGAGCCAACTGATTCCTGCGAAATGAGTTTCGAGGAGACCGAGCGCAAATCTTCTTCAAACTCCGATAAACTGCCATAGAGCTGCTTTCCCACTTTTCCGCTTATAGAAACTGGGCGGCCTCGGGTTTCGCATTCCAGTGCCCCAAGCACCGTCTTGGATATTTCGTGGGCGACGAGGATAGCGTGGATATCTGTTACCGTGTCTGGCTGGCTCATTTGTTGTCGCACGCAGGGTTTGGGATTCAGTGTCCTGGTCGAGGTGGGCTATGGTCTACAGGCAGGAGGGTCACGTAATTTCAATATCATTAATCAAGAGGAATATTAATACGACGAATATACTCCGTTAGTCGTTTTGGATCAAACAGCGCTCCGTCGTAAACACCGGCGGGCGGGAGGACTGATAGGAGGGAGTATATGGTGTCGCTAAGCTCCGACCCCGGCATAACGGCGCCTGTCTTGGGCTTCTTCACAGAAAACTCCTCGTAAGGTTCCGCGAAGGCTCGCTTCAGCGATGCAGATATATCGAAGTCATCTGCAACCTTCTTAGGCAGATCGTACGCAGAAATAAGGTCGTAGTCGACTATTGCGTGAGCCTTGGCGGCTAGATCGATCGGCCGGTTCTCAGTCGGGTAGAGATCCTGAATTCGAGACTCCAGGCTGCGAATATTCGAAAGAACAGACCCGTGGACCGCTTCGTACTGAAAGAACTTGTAGTAGAGCTGTTTCTTTTCTTGTGCGGAGATTGTGTCGTTGTTTACAGTTCTCTCGAACAAGGCACGAGCGTTGATAGTATCATTAGTGATGAGCAAGAAGTCAAAGTAATGTTCGATGTAGCGGGAGATCTTCGAGAACTTCCTCATACCCATTTCAAAGACTTTTGCCGGGATCGGTGAGTTTTTGTCGTTGTAGTATTCCATATAGGCAGACTCCACGAAGATGTGATATGTTACATAGGGCAGCTTTCGAGCTTCAGTGAAGACTGCCCGGGCCGTGTCTATCGAGCCCATTCGCTTCTCTGCTCTCATGAATATAGCATATGCAGCTGTGATGGCTACCGATATAGATGGATCCTCGTTTTTTTCTCGGTCGGCCTTCAGGGTGTCGATGTATTTGCGGTAAATAGACCTAGAGACCTCGATATTCGACTTTGACTCCTCCACTTCAGCAGACTTGAACACTAGCAATGGGCTAGTAGGATTGTAGGTCCGCCCAACGGTTAGGAAAGCATCAGCCTCCTTGGAGAGGTCTTGCGCTTGGCAGTAGTTTGCAGCGTCAAAGAACGCGTCAGGACAAAATAACAGCGACTGCGTCATTTGTTTGTAGGCGTACAGCACTCTTGACCTCACTGCCAACTGGTTTGAGACATTCAAAGGGCCGGACAGCTCCCACTCGATCCACTTGTCCCACTTCAGCTTCAGCGAAGCAATGACAGCCTTGTTGGTTTCAGAATCCGGCAGAATGGGTAGTGATTTTCTATTTGTTCCGGCAACCAGAGTGCGCAGAGTCCTGAGGCATGTTCGAGCGTCCATGTATGCTGTGCTTTTGTCGCTGATGAACTTCCTAGCGGTAGCCTTATTGACGTCCTCCTCGAACTTCGTATAGTTCTTCCAGAGCTCCTCGATTTGGTCGACAGGGATCTTGAGTACTTTGGTAAACACTTTGCGTTTCAGATCGATCTTCTGCTGAGCGTCCCAGGCCGTTTCTTCTGGCATCGTGTCGATGTAGTCGAGGTAGTCGTTCCAGATGAGCGAGCTCTCTATGTCATCGCCGACATTCGACACAATGAAGTCGTAGGCTTGGAGCACTGTGGCACGCGAAGACACGTCATTGGTCTTTTTGATGAATTCAAGGTAGAGATAGTACAATTGCACGTTGATGACATTTGGCAGGCACTCCTGAAACAGAGCAGCTACATCCTTTAAGCTATTGGACTTCAGCTTCGATTCTATGAGCGAGGTCCAGACCGACGGACATGTCGGGTACTTCGACAGCAGCGTCTTGTACTGCTCGTCGTTTGGCGACTGGCGTAGGTTGATCATAGTCTGCTCGAGAGACTGCTCGACAGTTGGCTGCTCGGGCTCGCTCACATCTTCGGGATCGTACGGGTCCTCGGGCTCGTATGGGTCGTCCTGCGCCGGCTCCTCGGCGTCCTTTATCGGGTCTGCAGAAACAACCGGCTGTTCTTCCTCGGAGTCTTCGTATTTCGGGTCCTCTTCGTCCGACATGATTCAGTCGAAAGCACGAAAGGCTTTTTATCCCAAACGGGAAACTTCTACTTTTCGCTTACACCAACCAGCAACATGAGCCGCCCAGAATCGATACAGCGCATCCTGAAGACGCTGGATATGTACAACAAAGAGAAGATTCCAGAGCTTGAGGAGTACGTCCAGCAGCTGTGCCGGACGGGGGGCTACGACTTCACGGCGTTCAGCGCCCTGGTAAAGATTTATCAGATTAACCCCGAGTTCCTGAAGATCGACATCATCACGCTCATCCTGCTCAAGGCCCTGACCGTATTCACAGAGCCTGATTTTATGCTTCTGGTGCATCTACTGCCACCCTACGTTCTCTTCGAAGGTAGTGACGACGAGCTCGCCAAGTCGACGAAATCACTTTACTCCATCTACAAGGCACTCAACAACGCTGAGTTCGAAAAATTTTGGGCCCTCGTCAAGTCCGACGACTTCCTGATCAAGAGTATCTCCAGCATCAACGGCTTTGAGAGCGCTGTTCGCGCCGAAGTCCTGCGCGTTGTGAGATCAACGCACCATTCTATTCCTAAAGAGACCCTGTTCGCATACCTCAGCGTCGCCTCGGGCGACGACCTCAGGAGTGCGGTCCCCGGATCCCAGAACCTGGAGCTCGCCGCTGACGCCGTCGTATTCCTCGACGCCACGGAGCAAGAACCTAAACTAGCTTCGCAGACCGAGGCTGTGAAGTTCGAGGACTTCTCCAAACTACTCTCTCACTCCGCTGCGCTGAGATCCTAATCTCCGCCCACGCCAATCTTAAACTCTACACTACATAATGTCGCAAGTATGTACTCAGCCCATCCTGTAAGGCACACACTAACGTAGATATTTGCTGCTCCTCACTGTAAGCTGGCAGAGGGCCCCGTTTACGACCCTCGTGACAACTCGTTTGCGTGGATCGACATCCCGGGGCTGAAGGCATTCTATATGCCCGACTTCTCTGCGGGGACCTATGTTTCACACAGCCTGACCGAGAAAATAGGCGTGCTTAAGCTCACAAACACACCGGGCGTGTATATCGCCGGCGTGAAGCGAGGAATCGCTACTGTCGACCTACGCTCCAAGCATCCTGCCCTCTCCTACATCAAGCACTTCTACGACGACCCGGTAATGACCAGTAGGATGCGAGCCAACGATGGAAATGTCGACTCTAAAGGTCGGTTTCTTGTTGGCACAATGGTAGACGATACAGGAGAATCTCCTGATGGGTCCTTGTTCAGTTACGATCCTTCTACCGGCGAACTAAGGGTACTGGCAGGGGGCTATTATATACCTAACGGCATTGCTTGGAACGCCAAAAACGATGCAATGTATCATGTGGACTCCATGGTGAGAAGAATATACAGGTTTGACTATGATCCGGAAACAGGGAGTGTCGGCAACCGGCAGGTGTTTGTGGAATTTCCGGAGACCAGGGCTGTTCCAGACGGTATGGCCATTGACGCCGACCAGTGCCTGTGGGTAGCCATGTACGACGGAGGCCGAGTTCAGCAGATCGATCTAAACGGTGCATTTCTGCGATCGATCAACGTCCAGGCGCCCAAGGTGACCTGTATCACGTTCGCAGGGCCCGACCTCGACAAGGCTATCATCACTACGGCCGAGTCGGGGGATGGATCTGCAGACAACGGCGGAGAACTGTTCGTGGTGTCGACAACTTCCATTGGTGTGCGCCAGAACCTTGCTGCTCTTAGTGTCTAGGACTCTTTAGCCGGCCTCAATCGTGTAAGCAACTCCGCAAACTCCTCGACCTCCTCATTGGCCAGATCACCTCCTATTCTCAGCCTGGCGAAGTGCTGGCTCGCCAGGTCCCGTCGCCTCTCGGCTGAGCTTTCTCTGGTGGCGATCTGATCCTCCAGTATCTTAAGAATACTGCTTAAGTGCGCTTGAAGGGTCCGCGACTTCAGTCGCTGGAGGAGGTCTTCGTTTTTCAGTAGATATCCGTACTCTTCGGTCTCGAGTGGCTCGATCTCCTCAACAACCACCTCCTGAGCAGCTTCGACCGGCTTATGCTCATGCTCTTTATAGCAGCCCATGCTACAGTATACCACAAAACATTTAGGACACCTATATTTCCCTGGAGATCGACTACAAACCTCGCATTTTCGAAGTTTCATCTCTTTTTCGGTCCCCCCGTTTAGCCTTTTTAGGTTTTAACTCCCACTCTTGAATGCCACCTCTCGACAACCATACCCGAGCCGTCTCTACCATGGCGGCGACTCCGGGCAATTCGGGCCTGCTGGCACCGGCTCGCCAATCTGCATATAGCGAGCCTAAAACAGCGAAAGTGCCCTCTCAGGGCTACAGACTCATTGTATTCAAAGGAGAGCAGATAATAGACGAACATGTGCTGAAGGACAAGTCGAGCTACGTACTTGGACGAGAGTCGCACACCTCTGACATACTCATCGCACACCCGTCCTGCTCCAAGCAGCATGCCGTGATCCAGTTCAAGCTCGGCCCAGACGCCAGCACCGTACTTCCGTACATAATCGACCTCAACTCGGCCAACGGCACCAAAGTCAACTTCTCCCCGATCCCGCAGTCCCACTATGTCCAGCTCAAGTCCCACGACGTCCTAAATTTTGCATACTCAACCCGTGACTACGTCTTCCAGGACGAGCAGTGAGCAGAATGCCTAAACGCCCTGCCAGCACCACGCCGTTCTAATATAAGCTTTTACTTCTTTGGGCCCCAGTTCCTCTGCGCATCTCCCACTTGGTATCAAGCTTTTTTCCTCACTCTCGGCTACCTCTTCTGATCTCCTCTTCCTTCCTCTAGCCCACCACTCGATAATGACCTCCTTGAAAGATATTATTTCAAAGGAAATTTCTGGCAAAACCAGTGCCCATCGCCTATCGGTTGCGGACTCCGAAAAGAACCCCGATACCAAAGCGAACGCTATAAGGGTAGCAGAAATGGGCTACAAGCCAGAACTGAAGCGTACGTTCTCTCTGTGGTCTTTGCTCGCTATCGGATTTGGTCTCACTAATTCCTGGTTCGGCATTTCTGCCTCTCTAGTCACCGGAATCTCCTCAGGCGGCCCGATGTGCATCGTATACGGTATTATCATTATCGCTATCGTATCCACGTGCATCGCAGTAACCTTATCAGAACTCGCATCTGCCTACCCCAACGCCGGTGGTCAGTACTTCTGGACTTCTGAACTGGCTCCTAGGAAATACTCTGCCTTTCTGTCCTACGCGTGCGGTGCTATTGCTTGGGCCGGCTCTGTTTTCACTACTGCTTCGGTAGCTATGGCGATCGCTACTGGGCTGGTCGGTATGTACATCCTGAACAGCGGGTCAGATGACTTCGTTACTCATAGATGGATGGTTTTTGTCGCCTACCAGCTCGTCAACGTTGTGTCCTTTTGGTTCAACATCTATGGCCCGCTTCTCCACCACCTGGGTAAAGTTGCCTTGTACACCTCTCTCCTTTCCTTTATTATAATCACCATCACAGTTCTTGCTTGCTCTTCTCCTCACTATCAAAGTGCGAAATTCGTCTTTGCGACTTTCACAAATGCTACCGGATGGAAAAACAGTGGCATCGCTTTCATTGTTGGACTTATCAATCCAAACTGGTCCTTCTCTTGCTTAGATTCTGCCACACATCTCGCCGAAGAAACTGCAAGACCTGAACGCGACATCCCTATCGCAATCATGGGCACTGTTGCAATAGGATTTTTAACCTCTTTCCCGTATGTTATCGCGATGTTCTTCTCCATGAATGATCTGGAGGCTCTTCAGTCATCCATTACCGGATTCCCAATTATGGATATCTTTTACCAGAGCTTGAAAAACAAAGGAGGTGCTCTTTTCCTCGCCAGTTTGATTATTATAACTGCGTTTGGATGCCAGTTTGCTTGCCAAACTTGGCAGGCCCGCCTATGCTGGTCTTTTGCCCGTGACAATGGCCTCCCTGGTTCTCGTTACTGGAGCAAAGTCCATCCTAAGCTTGGTGTACCTTTTAACGCTCACCTTATGAGTTCGTTCTGGATTGCAGTTATAGGCTGTTTGTATCTGGCCTCTGCTACTGCTTACAACTCACTCGTAACTGCCTGCATCGTGATGTTGCTGTGGTCTTATATTATCCCGGTTGCCTGCTTATTAATAAGAGGAAGAAACAATATACCGCATGGCCCATTTTGGCTGGGTAAGATTGGTTTAGTGTGCAACATTGTAGTTGTTTGCTGGACTGTCTTCGCTACAGTGTTCTTTGATTTTCCTTTCACTATGCCCGTGGAAGCTGGTAACATGAATTATGTATGTGTGGTATTGGGAATCACGCTTTTATATATTGTTATATATTGGTTTGTGCGTGGTAAACGCACTTTCCGTTCTATCGATGACAGGATGAATGATAAACTTCGAATCCTCGAGGAGATAGAATCTTTTGACGAATAGAGAGGTTATTATGAATATACAGTACTCTATGGAGATATAATCTTATAATATTTAATAATATCACAATTTGTAAAGGCTGTCTAAGAAAGCAACGACTATCCTGGCAGCAAGGGATCCAGTTTGGATGCTTCCAGAGACACCGTATAATGCAGAAGTATCACCTTTGGCTGCACCTGCACCTTCTTTAGCAAGATCAGCACAGGTATTTTTGAGGTCCTTGAGCAGCTTCTTGATGGTTTGCGAAGAGGTATTCCCCGTACATGCATAATGAATAGCAGCAGGACTTTGGAGGGCGTTCAGGTGCCAACCAAGTTTTGACATTCTATCACTAAGGATATAGACATCAATGGAATCTGAAGTGAAGCTGACGACAGAGCCAAGGGGGTCGCCAATGATTCTTAGTTCTGGAATGCTTTTGATAATTCCTTCCTTCAGAGAGGTGGAGTGTTTGACAATCTCCTTGGCCTGCTTGCGATAGCCGTCAACACCGACGTGGACCATAGTCGCCCAGCATCCAGCCATCAACGCCCCAGGGCGAGATCCTGCGAGTGTGGGAGACCCATAGATACCACCACACCAGTCAAGGGTGACGAAATATTGATACTCTCTGAGCTTAGCATCACGGTACATAATTACAGAGCTACCCTTGGGCGCCATGCCATATTTGTGAGTGTCACAGGAGATAGAGGTGACACCAGGCAAACGGAAATCAAAAAGTGGAAAGTCATCACCGTATATGTCAGGTAAAAACGGGACGACAAATGAGCCTAGACAGGCATCAACATGGAGAGGGATTTTGTATTTTACGGCGATACCGGATAAACCTTCTATGTCATCCATGATGCCATGAGGGAAGTTAGGAGCAGACCCAACTAAGAGAATAGTATCGGAGTTAATCATGCGCTTGACGGCTCCGAGTTTGACTTTGCCGGTTGCCAGATCGATTGGAGCATGGCGCATGCGAATGTTGAAGTAGTAAGCAGCTTTGTCGAAGGCAGCATGTCCAGTTACAGGGACAATCATCTCGGGGTTAGTCACACCACGCTCCTTGTATGCTTTCTGCCTAGCAGCTAGGCAGGTCAGTAGGAGAGATTCAGTGCCGCCTGAGGTAGAAGTTCCTGCACCGGTAGGCGGAGCGTTGAATAGAGATAGCGTCATTGCTACTACTTCGGATTCTAATTTCCTTACACCAGGGAAAACATCAGGATGCAGTTGATTGGCGGCAATGAATTTAGCGAATGCCTCACTCTGAGCGTCCCAGAGATCTTCATGACTATGATACACGGCTCCGGAGACTTTACCGTCTTCCCAGTTTGAATGTTTTAGCTGTAAGAGAGAGTCAAATTCACCGTCGATTTTATTCAGGGACCAGCCACGTTTAGGCAGAGTGTCTAATTTCAGCAGGTCTTGAGTTTCTGCCATTACCGCTTCTTGCACTTTCGTTATAGCTGGATCGAGCTCCTTATTGATTCTGGATCGGAAAGGAGGAAGCTGCAGGGCCCATTGGAAAAAACTAGCCATGACCTGACGGTAGTAAAACGTAATGGCTCCAAATAGCCCATAACAGACAATTTCTCGAAGCACACGGGCGACAACCGTGTAGGTCAGGTAAAGGAGAGCCGCATCTCTGATCCTAGTGTTTGTTAGCAACCCGAAACCGGGAGACAACTAAGCAGAAGACTTACCAGCTTGCAGTAGGAGATTTGTGAAATTGATCGGCATAGAACCTCAACGAGGGCAGATACCGATCTAAACAGTCGTTGACAAATTGGAGTAACTGCTGCATGTCGAGAGACCCGATTCCGCAATTCCGGAGTGGTGAGAGATGTATGGTAGAGACCGCCTAAACCTAGGCCTGCGGTAACTTTAATTAAATCCGCTCAATTGCAAGAGTCTAATAGCCTTGTACTAACCTGGCCTTCGCCTAGAAAGCCGTCAATAGAGGCCGGCAGACCTTCGTTCTTTCTGAGATATATAGCTCAAACCACGAGTAGTGCACATGGGACGCAGTTTGGCGGTTACGAAAACAGGTGCAATTTAAGTTGGGGGTGAGTCGATCCACATGGGAATGGCTACCAATTTCAGACCCTAATAATGCACCGGAAACCAAGTCAGCGCTATTTTTATAGCCAGAAACTGCGAAGGAGATGTACTGCTATATCTGACGATTGCCGAGCTCAGGCATATTAGTGCACGGAACTTAGGAACCCGATGCTCTGGTCCGTTTAGCCAATATTCGGTGCTGTGAAGGACAGGATCCCTAATGCGCTCGTATGACATATTTCTCTCAAACTGTAAAGTATATCATATGGCTCGCTCAGCCCCTCGCACTGCTCCGTTACGGTTATGTCTTCGGCAGGAATATGGATGAGCTGTCCTTGCTATGCATGATGTAACTAACTGGTCGATGTCAAATAGAGTTTGGTGTTAGGAATGAATCACGTAGTCGATCCTCCGGAAGACGAAATCCACTAAGAAGATTGCTCTGTAGGTCAGCAACCGGTTGAAGCGAGGACCCATTAATATACTGGCAATAATTGACTACGAAGCAACCATATTGATGCGATAGTGGAGTTATAAAAAGCGCACACCTACAGCAAGAGGGTTGCTAGGTATATACGCCCTAGGAAGTCATCGGGCCTGAGTAGGCTTACTCGAATACTCGCAAACATAGTGCACCATTGGAGCAGACCACTTTAGAAGGCTAGGCAAACAAATAGCAAGAATGTACATGAAGAGCGTTTATAATTTCCTAGGCGGGGCTTTGAATCATACTTGCTACTCTTTGTGCGATTTTAAGTTACAAGCATGGAAGGATTGAGCCTGCGACTCCACTCCCTCCATTAGCCGCAGACCTGCAGTGCCTCATAATCAACCGGCACATATCTACCAGCGAATATTAATTACGCACCACATATGCGAGAATCAATTGGAGCCGAAAGGCGAGTGCTGGAGGCCGAGCAGTTGGCAATATCTCGGTTCAGTTGCAGAAATGGATAATTTTTAAGGTTTGAGTAGCATGGCCTAGTTCTGGCCCCTATTGGGAGTTAGGTCAACAATGACGATTAAGATTGAGAACAAGGGAAATAAGCGTGGCGATTACACCGACAGGGAAGGACTAGAAAAAATGTCAGCTATCACTGAGAAGTATAGCTTATTATGAAGTCGCAATTTCTCGGAGCTTCAGAGCACGAGAAGGCGCGGAGATATGGGGAAGATTGTAGAGAGCAGCCGGTGAGTTTGGGCTAATTATGGAAACTCTAATGACTCCGGCTGCCGTTGGGTATTTCCGGATGGGGTAATCATCCAGCACGACAGGGATAGGTTTAAGGTTAAGATATGAGCTCTGTGGCTTCTCTCCTCAGATTATATATACAATAGACACTATTGACAACAGCGTTAACTTCTTTCTCTCAGCTTTCGCGATTCTCGAAATTATCTGGTCTCTTTCGGTGATTATCAAATTTTGACGCCATCATGGATCCTTCTACTATTAGTCGTGTCATGAACGAGATTTATATTCCTCCTAGCAAGAACCAGAGAGTGCCATCAATGCCTGGCCACCATCCTTCTCTGGTTTTGCCTGACCGCACTGCAGACAGCACCCACCGTAAGGAATGCGGTTGCTCAGGAGGAACTTGCATCAAGGATCACATTTGGTGGAGCGGAAACAGAAAACAGCTCTGATTTGCCCATGCCTGTCTGTTCCTTGAACATGCCGTCTGGAGCCGTTTTGATCTGCCTTTTTGATTTTCTACTCTGCTTCGTCCGCCGTACCTTGATCCTGCCGTTTGGCGTGCTTTTTGTTTTTTCTAAAATCGCTTTTTGATTTTTACTCAAGCGGTGCTAGTTTACTGTGTTGATCATCGAATATGCCTTGTGGGCAGTTTATGCGACCTGCTTTCTCTTATCATAAGACTAAGCGACGCACACAATGGCAACGTTCTCTATATATGACACTTGGGGGTTGTTTTTAATTGATAGAATTTATAATTGGTTTTTATTGCTACAAATAGACATAGATTAAATAGAATATCTCGCCTGCCTGCTTGTCCTGGACATGTTGGTAGCCAGACCGCTCTATCATACACTGATATCTAAACGACAGCAGATCGATTGGTTCTGTTGGGATATACCGAGCCTTCTAATTGGCCAGTTCCTCAACGCTACACTCCTGCCCATTATCTGTGATAACGAAACCAGAGCCAGGAAAAGGTCTCTGAAGTCTTAGATACTGGGGTCTAATGATTAATGGAGCCTAGACTCCATACCATGTCCTCCAAGTGCGCAAGTCAGCCAGGGGCCTCACCTGCCTACGCCGTGCATCTGCTTATGATCTTCCGGATGACAACGATAATAAAATTGGACAGCCAAGATAAACAATTAAACCCATAGCTAGCTCAGGCCCTTGTATTCTAGCCCAAGAGATGGGCGGCCTGCGGAATGTCTCACAGTGAGAGACCAAGGAGCGTGAGTAGCTCGACTCCACAACCCTAAACACACCCCCTCCCACACCTATGCTGGACTTGCTAGTTGCCAAGGGATTGCGAATAGAGCGACTCGTAGCAGGCTGCAGAAAAAAATGGATTTGGACGAAGACTCGCCCGGAACTTTCGATAGGGTTTACGCTCACACATCGAGACTTAATAGAATATACCAGTCTTACCTGGACAAAAGTACACCTTACGTGCTGTATCGCTGGCTAGCCGAGCTTGGACTGCTTTGTTTGTTCGTGTTGCGGATCATCTACGCGCAGGGATGGTACATCGTATGCTACACATTATTCATATACTTGCTTAATCTATTTGTGGCATTTCTGCAGCCAAAATTCGACCCCAGCCTTGAGCAAGAACAGAGAGACATCGACGTCGAAGAAGGGCGACCGATCGGAGAAGAGCAGGAGGAGGAGATCGACCCGTCGAGCATCGGAGCAGGCACCAGCGGAGACTCGTCGACGGCGAACGAGGAGTTCAAACCATTTATACGGAGGCTCCCAGAATTCAAGTTTTGGCATTCCGCAACGCAAGCTACGTTCTGGGCCTTCATCGCGACGTGGTTCAGTGTTTTCGACATCCCTGTGTTCTGGCCTATTCTGGTTATCTACTTCTTTGCACTGTTCACTATGACCATGCGGCACCAGATTAGTCATATGATAAAATACCGTTACCTGCCTTTCGACATAGGTAAGACTAGGTATACCTGAATGCTATTATTTAATCGTTACGAGTGTATATCATAAATATCATAAGATTTCATTGCAAAATGTGTGTAAAGTATGCAGAAATAAAATCGCAAATCCAGTGTGAAAATATCAACCCTGCGCTATAGTCATGAAGGTGAAAATGTATTGAAGCGTTCATTTCTCAGGCCAGCTTAAGAGAAAACCAACATGAACGCTTTAGGCCGCCAGGCTAACATTGGCCGACGAAGATAATTCGTTCTTGCACCCAAAGCCCTTGGCACAAAACCGCGGCGAGCTGAAAGCCTTAGAAATTATTCTAAACAGATTCATTTCGGCTGCACTTTGAGGAACCTTACAGAGTTCCGAGGATTCGGCTTTCTCAACGGGCTCTGTGATATCGGCCTCTGACTCGTTATCCGATTCTGAATCTGAGTCTTCTGTGAGGCTTGGGGTATATATATCTGATTCTGCAGAATCAACGGGCATGATGGATGCAGCGACCTCAACATCGGCGTCTTCTGAAGACTCAGAATAGTCCGAGGAGTCGGACATCGAAGCATTGTCCGTGTCATCCTCATCCTCTTCATAATAGACTGAATCTAGAGTAGGCATCTCTCGGTAAGACTTACGCTGATCTTTAGGCTCCTCAAACCTCAGTGTAAGATTGCTGTTCACATACGGCTCGTTGGTGCGTTCTGATTTGGTGCTCTTTGTCGGAAGCTGGTTGCGGCTCGGTGTAGTTATGGTCTTCAGATAATAGTCGCGGTCGTTGATCTTTGCGACTAAGTCATCGAGAAAATTAGCGTGAACCACGATCGCCCGCAGGTCGTGATTGCCTTGATCCAGTGACTCAGTTAATTTTGATCGAGCGCGATTCGCCAATAGGTAGGTGTCCGTGAAGCTCATCTCGAGCTCGGGGTCGAAGGGTTGCTGCCGTATTATTCTGGACATTATAGCGCTATTCAAGAGTGGACTAAAAGTTCCATGGTGAGTTTATATATACAGTTGACAGTTTTCGCATAAAGCGGAACTATGACAGGCTGTATCTCCGAAATTGACTCATCATCCTAATACGATGCTAACTCCCACGGAGTTTCGGCTTTTAGGCGCCCATCCGGCCTTTCCTTAATCCCATTTCCCCTGTTGCGAAAGCTTAAACTCGCATCACGGCCCAATAAAAATGCCTAGCGGTCTTCTTTGCTCTTTCCATCAAACTTTAATGTTTTTTTTTGCTTACGCGGTTGGGACGGAGGCTTACTCATCGCGGAGCTATTCTCACTACAGTGCGCATTGTTACTAAGGATCTTAATAATCACTACCAAGATATATTTATCATCACGTTATCTGATTTGATTACGTGGAACCTTACTGGTCGTTATCGCGCAACGATGCGTTGACTAAGCCCGTCTCCATCGCCGTCTCCATCGCGTAAGTTATTCTACCCGGAACCCGGCCCGGGAGCTGCTAACCTTCCCGGCATCAATCGGGATTTAGATCTAATTTCTCGCCGAATATCTTCGGCCCTCACTAAAGGCGAAATATACTTTTGTCCGCAAATCATCAAGGACACTCATCGGCCTAATTTCAGTCCGATCCGATACTTCGAAACACTAAGCTCCGATCTGTAGCTGGGTCGGCCCTGGCATCGCTGCACGGAAAGAACTCCGAGCTGTCGTTAGCTCTGGAATCTTCTGCCCAGCTAGCTAAACCAATTTCTCGTCCAGACGGACCGCAGGATTGCTTTCGATAAAATCGAGACTCACTTTATGGCCCAGTAATTCACGGATATTACTGACTCCATATTTTATCATCGTTGGGCGCTCCAAACTCAGCCCCCATCCCAACACCCGCAGGTTCTTGGGTAGTCCCATCGGCTCCAGCATTTCGGGCCGGAACATTCCCGAGTTGCCTATCTCCACCCATTTTCCTAGTCCGTCGTGCCACGAAAAGATCTCTAGCGAAGGCTCGGTGTAGGGGTTATAGGCCGGCTTGAACCTCAGATTGGTCACACCCATTCGGCAAAAGAATGCGTCCATGAATCCTATAAGATCTCCTAGAGATATATCGTAATCAGCAATCAGACCTTCGATCTGATGGAACTCTGCCAGATGGGTGGCATCAACAGCCTCATTTCGAAATACTCGATCGATACTGAAGTACCGTACCGGTCTGGGGTCATCCGCTAGGGCCTTGAGCATGCGCGCACTCGTGCCTGTGGTATGTGTTCGAAGCACCAACCGCAAGGACTCATCCACAGACCAGTTGTATCGATACCCCGTAGAGTCGTAGGCACCCCCCTCGTGTGCCTTCTTCACATTGGCCAAATAAGTCATGTCGTTCGGCTCATCCGCCGTAAGAGGGTCCTTGATGTAGAAAGTATCCTGCAGGTCTCTCGCAGGATGCTGCTGAGGAACATACAATGCATCGAAATTCCAGAACCCGCTCTCCACGTATTGATTAGTAGGCATCTCGGTGAATCCCATAGAAAAGAAGATCTGTCTGAACTCCTCACGCACCTTGTTCAGTGGGTGGAACGCTCCAGACATAGGCAGAGCTCCGTCGGTGTCGAAGTTGTAAGCCTTGAACTTCGCTTCTTTCCAGGAGCCATTCTGGATCATATCTGCGGTAAGGTCTGTTTCGAGCTGCTTGATTTCCAGCGAAAACTCGCTGCCTTTGCTAATCGCGAACGAGATCTTCTTCACCTTGGTTATCAGCTTGCGTTTCTTCAAATCAGCAAGCACTTTGCTGTCTTCAAGGGTATGGTGCACCTTAATATGTGCCAGGCTTTTGGAAACTACATCCTCCTCTGGCTTAACACCGCTAGGAAGAAGCATGTCGCCTTCCTTCTTAATCCACCCGTTCTTAAAAGCAGTAGCCTGTCCAATTCGGCCGCTAGGTCCCAGTTTCTGTCCCACTTCTGATATTTTCAACCCGCCAACTGCCCTGGTGACTTCCTCAAGTAGTCGGAACTCGTGACTGCCATTATCAACAATGTCCTGGGCCTCTTTAGTCAGTTCCCATTGCTCGACGTCCAGTTGCTGAAACTTCACCATATCTCGGGACGCCAGGGAATTCAGAGCGGCCTGCACTTGAGCAGTCTCAACATCCGGAAACGCCAGGGCCGAGTCATCAATAGTCTCCAAGTCATTTAGTTTACGAAGAATACTAGCCTGCAAATCCATTTTCTGCTCGTGTACAGGTAGTGACAATGGATAGGAGTCCAAGTCCCCACTTGCGCAGTTAGGGTTTCTTCTTCCAGAAGAAAAGCAGCACCTAAACTCTAATTCCTAGTCGTATCAGTGCCTATCCAGGAAGCCTCTGCTTCTTGGACGGTATTAGCACCACCGGTGCCTAACTGTGAGATCTGCACTCCGTTAGGCAGTTCAGAGAATGGCCTGCTGCAGAACTGGGCAGGACCGCTGATGTGCGTCTCCAGCGAGCCAATGTTACCCGGCCACTGGACTCTCCCACCGCGGGTCGCTTTCCACCTGGGTTACTGGGCCTCACCCTTAGACTTAGCTGGATATATAGCGAACAGCAAGCCGGGCGACCTCTGTGATTATCCCGCTGGATTGCTACATTTTACCTCGAACCGAGAATTTCATTGTCGCTGATTCTCTCTTACCGATTCCTCGAATATGTCGCTGAATAGCGCCCCACAGCAGCTGGAGCCTTTCAAAGAGATCCCGGGACAGCGAAAGCGGGTTGCTTATTTCTATGATGCCGACGTGGGCAACTACGCCTACGGCGCCGGCCATCCGATGAAACCCCATCGTATTAGAATGACCCACTCTCTCGTTATGAACTATGGACTCTACAAGAAGATGGAGATATACCGTGCAAAGCCTGCTACCAAGCAGGAGATGTGCCAGTTTCACTCTGACGAGTACATAGACTTCATCTACCGGAATTCCCCCGAGTCGCTCGAAAGCTCGGCCAAGGAGCTACTCAAATTCAACATGTTCGACGAAAATCCACTCTTTGACGGCCTGTTCGAGTTCTGCAGTATATCTGGCGGCGGCTCGATGGAAGGTGCGGCCCGACTGAATCGTGGGAAATGCGACATCGCTGTCAACTACGCCGGTGGATTACATCACGCAAAGAAAAGCGAAGCCTCTGGGTTCTGTTATGTCAACGATATTGTTCTAGCGATCCTCGAGTTTCTGCGCTATCATCAACGTGTTCTCTATATAGACATTGATGTGCACCATGGCGACGGTGTAGAGGAAGCCTTTTACACTACAGATCGTGTCATGACATGCTCATTCCACAAGTATGGCGAGTACTTCCCGGGCACAGGTGAGCTTCGGGATATTGGCATTGGCAAAGGTAAATACCACTCGGTCAATATTCCTCTTAGAGACGGCATAGACGATATTACCTATCAGAGCGTCTTCGAACCAGTGATAACCCACATCATGGAGTGGTATCAACCGGGCGCTGTGGTCCTACAATGCGGTGGTGACTCTCTATCGGGTGATCGCCTGGGATGCTTCAATCTCAGTATGTACGGACATGCCAACTGCGTAAAGTTCGTCCGATCCTTTAATTTGCCTACACTGGTTGTCGGAGGCGGTGGCTACACCATGAGGAACGTTGCTCGTGCCTGGTGTTATGAGTGCGGTATCTTGAATCAGGAAATTGTGGGCCCCGAAATCCCTTATAATGACTACTACGAGTACTTCGGTCCTGACTACATGCTTGAAGTACGCCAGAGTAACATGCAAAACGCCAACACCAAGCAGTACCTGAACAAGATCTTGAGTTCTATCCTGGAAAACCTCGAGCGTACCAAATTTGCGCCGAGCGTTCAGATACAGGATGTGCCCAGGGATGCTCCAGAAGATGAAGTCGACGAAGATCTGTACAAAGACGAGCGCAACGGAGGGCAACCCGGATGGGACGCCAACATTCAGCACCAGGGCGAGCTGTCAGACTCGGAAGATGAGGGCGAAGGAGGACGCCGAAATCGACACTCAAACGACGCTGCCGATCTGGATATGTCAGAAACGTTCTCCAGACCGCGGCCATCTGTGAAAATTACGGAGCCAATAACGAAATCTACGCAGACCCCGCTGAGCAAAGAATCGCTTGATGCAATTATGGACAAGAAACCCCCCACTTTGGCGTCATCTGCAAAAGAGAACACAGACGAAGGCGCAAGGAACGGAGACGTGCCTATGCTCGACGCCTAGTGCCTTTCGAGCCCGGCTTATAATAATGTTATAACATGTGGAGTATGTAAACCTTATTAGCCGTATATAGGGTTATACCCAGTCACGCTTTGTCGGAGCCCTCAGGACTCTTACTCCCAAGATAGTCTCCCGCAGGTTTAGAAGCAAACACCTCCTTCTTCTCTACTTAGAAATTTTTTCACATCGCAATGTCTAGTGGAGCCTCTGGAACTAAGTACCGGGTGTCATTAGGTCTTCCCACCGGTGCTGTCATCAACTGCTGCGACAACACTGGAGCCCGTAACCTATACATCATTGCCGTCAAGGGCACTGGCGCCCGTTTGAACCGCCTTCCTGCAGCCGGCGTCGGCGACATGGTCATGGCTACCGTCAAGAAGGGAAAGCCTGAACTCCGAAAGAAAGTCATGCCTGCTATAGTTGTCCGCCAGTCCAAGCCGTGGAGGAGAAAAGATGGTGTCTTCCTCTACTTCGAAGACAACGCTGGCGTCATTGTCAACCCCAAGGGTGAGATGAAAGGATCTGCCATCACCGGACCTGTCGGTAAGGAATGCGCTGATCTCTGGCCCCGTATTGCCTCTAATTCTGGTGTTGTTGTGTAGATGATGGCATTATGATTCGATGTTCTTGAAATAAGCTCTTCTGTAGGTGTAGGTTGTAGTATCGGCCTCTTGAGCCTGCCTATGGCGTCTGCCCGCCGTGATCTATACCCACTGCAGGCGGACAGCTGCTCGGGCAGTACTGCAAATTGGTTCCTCTTGCAACTGGTGCTGATCGCAGACATCCCAAATAGGCAAATGCGGGGGCGCGTCCTCCCAGCTGAACCTAGGCTTTACATAGCGGTAAGCAGCAACCGAGTGTCCGCTCCTCCTTCCACGGCTTCTTCTTTGGTCTAATAGATCTGCACTGCTTATTTTGCATAAATGGCAGACAAACGGAATAGACAGCTCCGACACTATCCTTACACTCTTCCTACTCAGACTCGCTGGGTCGATAATGATCAGTACGGACATGTGAATAATGCTGTGTACTACTACTATTTCGACTCTGTGATCAACACATATCTCATTGAGGAATGCGGATTGTATCCTGTAGAAGCTCGAGAGGATGAAAAGATGAAGGAGGGGCAGACCGATCAGCTAGGCTACGTCGTCTCGAGCAATTGCCAGTACTTCGAGAGCGTCCAATTCCCCGACCGACTGATACTTGGCCTGCGTATACGGGAGCTCGGGACAAGCAGCGTTAAATACGACGTCGCGGTGTTCAAGGAAGGCGCTCAGCCGACAGATCGGCCCTGTGCCGCCGGAGAAATCGTCCATGTCTTTGTAGATCGATCTACCCGGCGGCCCAACAAGCACGGCATGGCGCCTTCTCTGCGTAAAGGTCTTCAGAAACTTCTTAAGACTCAGCCGAAACTCTAGCCTTCTCTGCCCGACTATAATCCTCGAGATCTCCGCATCAGATCACTATGCTGCAGGCTCGATCGAAACCCTAATCCCCACATACTTTAAGCTCGGCTTCTTCCTTATCTATCTCATGCTCCGTATTGGTTTCACCGCGGGCTCTCTGCTTTCTCGATCGGACTCCTTTGGTTTGCCTACACTCAGATCCTTTATAGTGACATATTTATTTTGCTAAGAGCTTCTAGAAAGGTCTGTTTTAGCGGCTCCGCGAGGTTTTCCGCTAGTTCAAGCGAAATACCTGAACCCGTTAATCTGTAGAGCCCACCTGTCTTACTAAGTAGATCTATGAGGGCGCACAACAGCCAGCATTCGTCCCCGAATAACGGGTCGCCGTCACCAAGGCTTGCAGTGTACAGATCGGTTTCTGCCTGCCTCCGATGTCGACAAAAGAAGACCAAATGTGATCAGAAGTTCCCGTCTTGCTCAAATTGCCTGAGAGCCAAAACTGAATGTATAGGCCTTGATCCTGCCACCGGCCGCGAAGTGCCTCGTTCTTACGTGCATAACCTTGAGGACAAGTTATTGAAGCTCGAAAAAGCCTTTAGGGATTCAGGAGTAGACCCGGAGAGCGTCTATTCTGGTCGTTATTCGCTCCCGAAATCGTACAAATCCTCTCCCTCTGGTGATTCAGGCGAAACCATACCTTCGCCCCTTGGAGATAAACAAAGACCACCAACTGCCAGATTTTCTAACCCTGCCTCCCTGCCAGCTCCTGACGCTCTTGTTTCCCAGGTCGGCAGGGTGTCCGCTACCGGTGCCTCCAGCAGTCAGAGCTCCTTCCTAGGCGCCACGTCAGGCATATCTTTTGCGCGACTTATGTTTGCTGCGGTGCAACTCCGGGGATCCGACCTAGATATGAGCAGCATCAGCAACTTTTCTTCTTCCAGCGTCCCGAAGCAGTATGTCGACGACACCCCCGTATATCCGGCTAGATTGCCTCCAAAAGACGTAGCTGAACGTCTCCTTGAAACTTTTTTCACTCAGGCAAATGCTCAGCTTCCTATTATTCATCGTGAGGAATTCATTATCAACTGTTTCAAGCCGGTCTATGGTGACTTATCTCCCGATGTCGTGCTTTCTTCTACTCCTCCGCCTTCTACTCCTCCCCACATTCCGACGCCCTCTTCTTCAACTTCTACAGAACACTCTCTTAACTCTTCTGTCGAACCAAGCCCAAATGCCTTATACTTTTTAAACTTAGTGTTTGCAATCGCAATCGCTGTTCACCATCAGCACTACCCTGATCGCTTACCTGAAGCATATCACGCAGCCGCAATGCGCCATGTCGACCTATTAATGAACAGCAGCGACAGACTTGAAGCTTTACAGGCCGTTCTATTACTGTGTTTGTATTCTATTATGAGGCCCGCGTTTCCTGGTGTGTGGTACACTTTGGGCATAGCTCTGCGGATCTGCGTGGATCTCGGTCTTCACTCGGAGAGTGGCATCAGGTCATGGAGAAACGAGACATCTGTTTCTGAAGTGCAAAAATTCCTAAATAAAGATCCAAATAGCGAAAATGCTACGGAATCGTCCAGCTCCACCTACCGGGACTTTCACAGACCTCTCGGAGCTGCCGATCCTAGGCCTCGCATCAACGTATTCAGACTGGATATGCGCAGACGTCTATTCTGGTGCACATATGCAGTAGATCGACAAGTCTGTGTCTATTTGGGCCGCCCTCCCGGTATTCCTGACCAGTCGATTAAGGTACCATTCCCTTCACTACTCGATGACGCATTAATCACCCCAGATGGAGTTATCCAGGCTCCGCCTAACATACCACCTTCATATAAACAGGTCTCACAGGCAATGTTTGTGATTAGAAAGTTACAGTCAGAAATTCAGTTTATTCTTTATGATAAAGGTGAGTTACCGCGCAGGTTCTCAACTCTAGAAGATTGGAAGTTGGATATGTGGAATCGAGTGGAAAAATGGTACGACAGTTGTCCAAAAAGTCCAAGCGACATGAGCTGCAATTTCAATTTGAGCTTCATAGATATTAATTATCACCAGACGAGATTACTCATGTATGGCATTTGTCCCGCATGTCCAATGATTCCTCCCGAAAACAATCTTGTCATTGCTGACGCCGGCAAGAATATTATATATATTTATTATAGACTTCTTCACGACAAAGCAGTCAATTACACATGGGTTGCGGTACACAACCTGTTTATGGCTGGCACTTCTTTTCTGTATTCAATTTATCATTCACCGGTCGTTCGTTCTCAGATATCTGTCCAGGAAATTGAAGAAGCTAGTAATGCTTGTATCAAGGTCTTGAATTCATTGGTGAATAAGTGTGATGCAGCCTCTGAATGCAGAGACACTTTCAAACTCTTGACAGCAGCTATTATTCAGTTGTGTAACCTCGAAGAACGCAAAAGAGAATCTTATCCGAGCGAATCCTCTTTGGCTGCTAAAGACGGCCCCGAACAGCACGTTACCAATAGCATAGGCGTTTCTACGAGTCCATTGACTGTGCTACCTCGCTTGAACGATGCGGAATCTGCAAGCAGCAACGACAAGAACTTTTCAGGGGATCTGAGGCTGGACTTCAATCTGAAAGGCACGGGAGATTTTACTGATGCGATTTCAGATTGGGATGAAGACATGAAACTGTTTTTCCGCACTGCAGCTGGTTTGAGCGACTCATCTTCTGGTGAAGGAATTGAGCAAATGCTGGATAAGAACTCGTGGGATAATGCAGTAAATGACTTAGCTGTGTTATCTGGATCTGACGACGCAGGAGAGAAAAACACCAATAAGGCTTCTATGGGAACTGATGGGGGATCCACAGGGGCTTTCATCGACGGATCCGCAAGGTCCACTATTGGTGACTACAATGGAGGATTAGTGAGTGCTGGAGCTGGACAGCAGCGTACTAATACACAGCCAGGAATGTCCAATTCTGGCGTCTTGGACAATCAGGAGCGGCTTTCTATGTTTAGGCCATACGGGTGGGACGTGCCTCCACCTGTGAATGCCGAAAATCCTAATCTGTTTTACCCTTCGACTGCCTCACAGCTTGAAGGCGAACGAGTGTACGAAATGATGCTAGACGTTCCGATGAACTCCATCTGGGGACAATTCTTTTCGCCGGTTCCAAACCCAAGCCGCGAAGGCAGCAGTTCCAGTCTCCCATTCTTTGACCTTTCAAGCGGAAACTCTTACGCTGGACAGCAATAGCACAAAGCATAGATATGTATTTTACAAATATTAGACATCTCTTTTAACACTAAATTTTTATAAGAATCATCACAACGGCTATAAAGGCGTATGGCCTGGGGTCTGACGTTAAGGTTTAGACTATGGAGCTGATTGGCCCAGGTTGTTTGTGAAGTACCCCTTTGGGAATTATTTGGTAAACAGATCTAAACTCTTTGGATATCTAATTTCCATCTCGACAGCTACCACCTCCTTTGCAGGTCATCGTCTACAGTGCCCTATTCTCTTTAGTATTCTTAAAGAATCATATAAGGCGGATAGGATTTAGTGTGTGATTGAATCTAACTCGATACAGCCGCTTTGTTTACTTTCGTTTGAACGAAAGCAGCTTTCTTTGAAAGTAGAGAGAAGCGCTACTTGTTGACGTCTACGTCCATTATTCGTCTTGGTCTCTGTTTAAGTCTTTTTTGATTTCAGTGTAGCCGCCTCTTATTTCAGAGAAGCTCGTCGGAATTTATCTTTTAGTTGTCTAAAGTAAGCATGGAGAAAAAGTCTTATTCTCTTAGAACTTCTACTCGCCATTATAACGAGAATGCAGTCCCTCGTGCAGCTCCTCCTGGAAAGAGTGCCGGACTAAAAGTTGTTAAAGCGAATGAACCTACTGCATCTCGCAGAGTTGTGCTTGGAAACGTCACGACAAATGTCAACAAGCAGTTCTTACCTGCACCCCAAGCAAAACAAGCAGCAGCCATCGAGCCTACCAAAAGGAAACATGTGTATCCTGAAAGCTCTGCTTCGATCGAGCTAGCTAAAGCTCGGCATAAAAAGATAGCCCCGGAGAATCTGCTTGTCGCAAAACCCACCTCGTCTGTCTATGCTGACGCAGACCATCGAAAGCTATCAGACACAGAACTAACAGATCCTATGTCAGATACGGAATTTCAAACGTCTGAAGAAATATGTGAATCCACCAAAATATCCACTGGCGATGGAAATATGTTGAGAAGAGCATCACGAACCAACCCGCATGCACTATACCCTTCACTCGCTCCTGAGGATCTTGCAGAATTAGAACTAATCAAGGCAAACTTCAGGGCAACGTTGACACCTGAGGCTATTGAAAAGGACGAAGATACCTATGATGTGTCTATGGTCGCAGAATATTCCGATGATATCTTTGAATACATGCTTAAACTTGAAAACGAAATGGCACCGGATTCCTGCTACATGGACCGCCAGACGGAGATAGAATGGAGTGCTCGCCGGATTCTAGTTGAATGGCTAGTCCAAGTTCACTCCAGATTCCAGCTTTTGTCTGAAACGCTGTTTCTGACTATAAACTACGTCGACCGCTTTCTCTCTTTGAAAACGATATCTCTATCTACGTTGCAACTTGTCGGAGCCACTGCTCTTTTTGTTGCCGCAAAATTCGAAGAAGTGAATTGTCCTTCAGCTAATGAGATCATCTACATGATCGATTATGCGAATACTGTGGACGAACTACTCAAAGCCGAGCGCTTCTTTATTAGTATTTTGAACTTCAATATGGCGTATCCTGGTCCTATGAGTTTCTTACGGCGCTCATCCAAGGCAGATGATTATGACTTAGAAACTCGTACCCTCGCAAAATATATCCTCGAAATTTCGATTATGGACGAGCGTTTTGTTGGCGCACCTGCAAGCTGGATCTCTGCTGCCGCGCATTGTCTCTCGCGCAAGCTTTTAAGGAAAGGAAGCTGGACCGCTGCACACGTTTATTATTCAAACTACACTTATAATCAGCTGCTGCCGGCCATGAAAGTTCTCCTGGAAATGTGCCGTTCCCCCAAGGAGACCCATGCCGTGATCTATGAAAAATACGCCGAGCGTAAGTTTAAGAGGGCATCAGTGTTTGTTGCTGACGTTTTGAAGAATGACACTCAACTCCTTTAAGCAATCTTTTTACACAGTGCTGATCCATTCTGCCGTGAACTGCCTGCAGATCCTGCAGCGTTTTTTTAATTTCGTCCCAGACAAAGGTCGAGAATATTAGTTGCGAAGAGTGAAACTGGCGCTCACTTCTTTTCTTATCCCGTTCCTTTGATCTACTCTTTTTAGACTAATAACATATCGAGTCAGTATTAAAAGCAGTTTAGTGCACCGTTACATAGACTCTTAATTACATGCGCTGCTTGCCTATAGCGGATAAATAAAGGATGCTCTTAAACCGCACAGCACAACTTCAGCCAATCAGAGAGATTCATCTGTCTCAGGCACGAAAAACCAAAGGAAATTAACGTTGGCCAACATAACTTTAACCTTATTTATATGGAATGATGGCCTGGGAAGACCCCCTGGTTGCTTTTCCAACCCTGTTATTTCTCAAGTTATATCTTGCACAAAGTCGATATTCAAGAGTCTTTCGGCTTTGGAGCTATAATGAGCATTAGACGAGAGATAGAACTGTGGGTAGCAGCTAGTGCTTGTTACGAGAACCACGAGTACGATGAGGCTGTCGATCTCTTTGCGAAGATGGACCCTACCTCCAAGACAGCTTTCAATCAGGGAATTATATACGCAACTATAGCAGACCACAGACGGGCCGTACAGGCATTTGAACTGGCATTGAGTCGAGACAGATATTTAGCTGTTGCTGCTTTCCAAATGGGTGTCTCGAACTTCCTATTAGGAAAATTCGATAAAGCTGCTGTTAATTTTAATGACGCACTATCTAATCTAAGAGGAAATGGGGTCATCGACTATCATCAGCTTGGCCTGGCTTTTAAGCTATTTGCCTGCGAGATTCTCTTTAATAGAGGCCTATGCTTTATATATATGGGCCAGGAAGGCAAAGGCCTGAGAGACTTGTGCTATGCACAGAAGGAGAAAGTTCTTTCTAGCCATGACGTTATCGACGAAGCAGTGATTGAAAAAGGCGATGGTTATACTGTTTTCTCTGTTCCTTCAGGTGTGATTTATCGCCCTGCTGAGGTGAAAGTACGTAACCTAGCACCTAAAGACTACTTGGGGAGGAGCAAGAGCCTGAATGGAGCAGGCAAAGCTTCCCCTAATGGGCTTGGCCGTTCTATCTCTTCAACAAGTTCCTCTATTTATACCACTGAAACTTACCCTACGAGTTTGTCCGATCGAGAATATAAACAACTGGTGAAATCTACCCAAAGGAGTTTGTCTATTCGGAAAGCGGATACCATGACGTCCCCTTTTACAGGCCTTGACAGTAGCACTAAATCATATGCAGCCACAAATCTGGTTCTCCCTGTTCTTTCGGAGACTCAGCACAAGCCATGCAGCCCTAGACATTCTGATGAGTTGAGTGCTTCGGATACCTCGTCTTCTTCGAATCTTGCGGAAGTGGCATCTCCAGTAACCCCACCTGTTGGCACTCCCTATTCGCCTAAAGCATCGGCATTTTATAATGATAAGGAAAACATGAAATCGCCTGTTCGCCGTATATTGAGTTCAGTTAGTTCCAAGATAAGAAGAACAGCTTCAGACAGCGATCGACCTCATCCTCACCGAAAACTTGACTTCCAGTCTATTTCTTATCAGACAGCACGACGAGGGATAGAGCCTGAATTTTCGACTATTGAGGGGAGATTAAATGAAGTAGAGGTCGCAACTCCTTCTCTTAAGATGGATGAATGGACAGCGCCAGCGGACAGTTCTTCGGGTCAAGCATTCGACGTAGAGGAGTTGTATCTCCCCCAAGAAGTAAATACGAAGAACGTCGAAACGCACAAGAAGCAACGGAACCCCAGCAGTATGGACGCAGTTAGACTGAAGATACTGTTCAGGGGAGATGCTAGAATGACGGTGGTGCCGGCTAATATTGACCATAACAGATTAGTTGAAAAGATACAGGAGAAGCTTCAGTGCCAGCGTCCAATTAAGGTATGGAGCTTGGATGATGATGGGGACAAGATAGTGCTGATGGATAACGAAGACTGGAATTGTGCGTTGTATGGCGCAGATGGAGCTAGTAGAGGTCGCCTTTCTCTGTGGGTAGCAGAGAAGTGATTGTAGGGAGACTTACGAAGGACAAGTATTAAGGAAATGGACAGAACATAATTTATTCTAGTAATATTGTTCCTAAAGGAACGAATGCTTTTTTAATAACGCCAATGGAGTTCATTAGATTTAGATGACGGCTTTCACTTCGAAGAAGCGCTTGAGGTACCAGATTTGGAAGCTCACATTTGATATTAGAACCAGTAGTTGGAAAGCAGACCAGTATTTTACGCGCGAATTGGTTGATTCGGCCGTGTTTCTGTGCATTCTTTCTCTTGCAATAATGTATTCTTGTTCGTCCTTAACTCGTTGGACAAGGTTTCTCAAGCTACGGACTTCTTGTGCAAATTCTTCATCAGTGCCAGGATCAACATGCATCAGCCCATGGACGTTGAATAAGACCTCGATACTCGATGCATCTGAGGCTTCGTTAGAAAAGCAGTATTTATAGCGCCCCTTGGTGTTAATAGAGGTTTCCCAGTCAGCAGTAGGCACTTGGGTACGGCTTTCGATCAGTCTTCCTGCATGATCAGTCACAAAAAAATCAACGAGTGGCTGGATATTCTGCTTTGCTCGGTCAGCAACCATAAAACTGATACGAAGAATGTCACCTGGGTTCAAATCCTCGAAGAAACACTCTTTAGACCGCGGGAGCAGAGCGACATTATGTGCACTGACAGCCAGAGCAAAGTAAAGCACAATCACAGAAAAGAGCATTATGAAATAGGTAAAGCGGAATATATAGAGCAATAAAAGAGTGAACTACAACCCAAGTGTAGTTTCCTTGCTTCTGCCAGCAGCCCTTAGGATTCTCTTCTAGACACGCGTAAGTGAAAATCGAGGAGTGCTCTCCACAAACCTTAAAGAGGCATCTGTAGGGTTAGCTACGAAGAGGAATCAAAACTGTTATATGAATATGGGTAGTTAGTAATTCAGACGAATTTGGAGTCGACTTCTCTCCAGTTGAGATAGAAGCCTTTAATAAATTTCCAAAAAAGATCTACATCTTTGGAGCCGGTGGTGGCTCGGATCGAATGCATCGAAAGTTGCCCTATGCCTATGTCAATTGCCCGGCATCCCATAGAGGCAGATAGCATAGGTCCAATTGTGCCTCCTGATCTTGAGTCATTCCGGATTTGGAAATACTGTAGTTTCGACCCGCTCTTTTTAGCAACGGCTTCGGCGAAAACAGTACTGACTGCATCTGTAGACATATGACCGCTGGAATCACATGATACTACAGGCCCGACATTCAACTCCGGCCGATGATTCTCTAGGTAGACGTTCGGGAAGTTTGGATTGTACGCATGCGAGACATCTGCGGATACCAAAAAGGACTTCGCGAATGCAACATCGACAGACCAACTGTGGAACTCGCAGATACGTCTAATCGAGTTCTCCAATAAGCCTCCACGAGCACCCTGCCTCGTTAGCGATCCGATTTCTTCGTTATCGAACAGCCCACAAACGTTAACAGCATCTCCAGTTGCCGCATATTCGTCTGCAGAAGAAATGAGTGCATTGAGAGAAGCGAAAGAACAGATCTTATCATCTATGCGGGGAGCGAAAAGGAAGTCTTTGTTCAGGCCGCCAAACGAGGCTGGGTGGGTGTCAAATAGTTCAAGATCAAAGTCCAGCAATTGAGAGACTTCAACTCCTAAACTCGAGGCAATTGCTCGTAAAAGATGGATATTATGGCGACCAACAAGTGGAGATTTCGTTTCATCAGGAGTGGGGATGTTATCTGCCGGGTCTTTAGGTTCAAGAGCGATAATTGGAACCATCTGAGTTTCCATATTGAATGGACCTAGAGCAGGAGTACCGAAATGGGGAGCGAGGGTGGGGATGCGCGCAATGGGATGATCAAAGTGCATGAGTTTAGTGGAGATTGTTCCATCTTCAGATCTTACCAGAACTCTTCCTCCAAGGCCAAGGTCGCGGTCCCACCAGGTGGGGTTCAGGCCGCCAGCGTAAGGGGCAACAGCAAGCATTGTATAGCCGCCGTCCGGGTTCTTCTTAGACAAAGGTTTGAGCTTGACAGTGATTGCATCAACATGGCAGCCAACTATGCCAAAGCCAGGCTCCTTTTTGGCTACTTTGCCGCCAATTACAAAGGCAATCAGACAAGAACCGTTTCTGAGGACGAAGGCTTTTGTTCCACGAGCAAGGTCGTTCCAACGATCGCGCTCATCCAATTGCACAAATCCAGCATCAAGCAATTTCTTGGCAAACGAATCGACCGCATGATATACCGTGGGGCAGTCTGGAGTCCATTTGACGTACTGTTCCGAGAAAGAGGTAGAAGAAGCGGAATCCTCTATCGTGGAGGGCTTCACAGAGGGCTGGGGCTCAAGCAGGGTGAGCTTATCCACAAGGCGCCTATTCTCTTCAATCAAGGATCTCAAAGAGTCCTGCAAATTCTGCGATTTCTCCATTGTTTGTTCAACGAATGACTATGCGATTGGAAGACGGTATATCGAAGCAACGTGGCAGGACTGCCCGAAATGGGAAGTTGCAACTCCCAACACCGAGACTGTTAAAAGCTTCCCGGCTCGAGAAGTACAGGAACCCGCGTCCTCCAAAATCGGGCTTGAATAATTAATCATATAAAGAAGGGCTATTTGCCAAATACACCTCCACACTACTACATGCTGTCTGGTAATGACAGCTAAAGACAGTGGCTGTCGATTGGACGAGCCTTGGATTCACAAGCTTTGGACCAGCGCTTATTGGGTGCCGCCCGGAAGTGAAGTCTGGCGCGAGCGATCGATAAGACGTGATTGGGCAGTCCCTGATATGATTACAAGAGCTTGTAGAGCCTCCGGGTCGGAGAACATGGGCTAAACCTTAATCCCGGCTGAGAGCCCACTACGGCAGATTCACTGCAAGCACGGAACGAGTAAAGATACAGGACGGTAGACTTTAATCATCTGCATGCGGCTGTCAATAATACAGAGCGACCAGTGCTATTGCACTTTCGGTCAACGGCGGGCGCGGTGAAGAACGCACAAGACGTTCGTTATTTCGACAATGGAATGAGTCAATCCGGGTTCCATTTTAGGAACAATGTTCTGTAATTTAAGGAACTTAGTTGCCTAAGCGCCACAGGTGATATGAATCATTTTGCCCGTGTCAGAGACGCCAGACTAGCAAAGCGGAAGGCTAAATCTCGGACTTGCCCGGCGGTCAACGTTATTACCATTGGTTGATGGCCCGTCGGCGGACCTTATCGATTTTTACAACTCTCTACTCGTGCCTAAAGTTTAAATATCAAGCACCGTTCAGCAAGCAGATAAACAGGCCCCTTGTTCCCCTACATAGTCAGAGCATGCACTAATCATATCAGAATAAAATCCGTTAATCTATCTGGAGCCATAGACGAGTTTTCAAGCGCCTTCAGATTAGTAGGCTTTCGCCAATGCACTACCCCAAATTACACGGGCGCAAGAATAAACTTCGGGCTTACCCTATCTAAACTTTAGGCTCAGCGAGGCTCGCTTTCACACTCTTATATAACTGAGAGAGTAATTTCTGCGTCCGCCAACCAATCCTATTCCAGCCATTTAGTAGATTCTCGAAATGCCACTAGGATGGACTATTTCGCAGTGGCGAGACCATATGCTTGGCCTGTCCAGCTCAGATGGTCTTGCGTCACTTTTACAACACCTCAATACCCTCAGCCCCGAGGATCCTGCCTGGATCCAAATCGCTACCCCGGCTTTACTGATTTCTCAGTGGGAATACCTCCAGTCTCTTAGCAATGCCCGTGATCTTCCGCTTTACGGTGTACCATGTGTAGTCAAAGATAATATAGACGTGCAGGGCTTCAATTCAACTGCCGCATGCCCGGCATACTCTTATCTCGCACCAGAAGACTCCGTCGTCGTTTCTTTGGTGAAGAAGGCAGGCGCAATAGTGATAGGAAAGAGCAATCTTGATCAATTCGCCACTGGCCTCGTCGGAACACGCTCTCCCTACGGTAAAGTGCCAAACGCATTCTCGCCGAACCATGTATCCGGCGGCTCTTCTTCGGGATCAGCTTCGACAGTGGCTCGAGGTATCGCTCCTTTCTCATTTGGAACGGACACTGCTGGATCTGGTCGTGTGCCGGCTGGTTTGAACAATTTAATTGGTCTCAAGCCTTCTCTTGGCTTACTCTCAAGTACCGGCTTGATCCCTGCTTGCAGGTCCCTTGACACTGTTTCGATATTCTCGCTAGTTCTCGCTGATGCACAGCTCGTGTTTTCGATAGTTGCTCAGTATGACCCACGAGATGGCTATTCTCGTGCCCTTCCAAAGTACCCCCTAATCAAATTTGGTCCCTCTCCTCGCTTTGCTATTCCTGACAAGCCTTTGTGGTTCAACGATACTCAGAACCCTAATGTTTTCGCTAAAGCTCTAGACGAGTTTAAATCCTTAGGCGTCGAACTTGTTCCTAAAAGCTTCGATATTCTTTACAAGCTTGCTGCTTGTCTTTACGAAGGCCCTTGGGTAGCTGAGCGATACGCTGCGATATCAGATTTCATCAAAGAACATAAAGATGACATGGATCCCGTTGTTAGAGAGATCGTCCTTAAAGCTGAAAACTTCTCCGCTGAAGATGCTTTCAAGTATGAGTATCTCCGTAAAGATATATTACGCAAAATCGAAATTCAATTCGGAGATGTTGACGGGTTCATCGTCCCCACCTGCCCTTTGGTACCTTCTTTTGATGATATCAGCAAGGAACCTATTGCCTGTAACAGCCGTCAGGGAACCTACACCAATTTCGTTAACCTTAGTGATATGTGTGCTTTAGCGGTCCCAGCTGGCTTCCGCGAAGACGGCTTCCCTTTCGGTGTCACTTTGATCTCGAAGAAGTTTAACGATTACGCCCTTTTGAATCTTGCGGAACAGTTCCTTTCACCGAAAGAACGTATGATTGGTAATACTAATGTTCTGATTGCTAAAGGCCAGGATAAACTGCTCCCCGGAATTCCTAAACCGGCACCCACCGTGCGTGTTTCTGTTGTCGGTGCACACTTGAAAGGCATGCCGCTTCATTACCAACTCGAAGATGCAAATGCTGTCTTCGTTGAGAAGACATCTACTTCTCCAAATTATAAGTTATACGCTCTTGCTGGAACTGTTCCTGCCAAGCCAGGTCTTCAGAGAGTATCGACTGGTGGTGTCTCCATTGAAGTTGAAACGTATGATATGTCACCCGAAAATTTTGGAAAGTTTGTGGCATTGATTCCTGGTCCTCTTGGTATAGGTTCGGTTGAACTTGCATCTGGTGAAGTCGTTAAAGGATTTATTTGCGAGGAAAGCGGTTACACTGCTCCTGGAGTTGTAGACATATCTAGCTTCGGAGGATGGAGAAAGTACATAGAGTCTACTAAAAGCACTCCAAAGAAGCGCCCTTTTGACAAAGTACTAATTGCCAATAGAGGTGAAATAGCCGTACGAATTCTTAAAACTCTTAAGAAGCTTGGCATTGCTTCAGTCTCCGTCTACTCGGATTCAGACCGGTATGCTCCTCATGCGCTTGATGCAGACGAGGCCGTTTATCTTGAAGGTGATAGCGCTGCTGATACATATCTGTCCATTGATAAAATCATTGCTGCAGCCAAGAAAACATCTGCACAAGCTATCATTCCAGGCTATGGTTTCTTATCAGAGAACCCTGAATTTGCTGAAGCTTGCGAGAAAAACAAGCTGGTTTTTGTTGGGCCTTCTGCAAGCTGTATTCGTTCCATGGGACTTAAACACTCTGCCCGTGAGATTGCCGATAAAGCTAAAGTCCCCCTTGTACCGGGTACCGGGCTACTCAAATCTCTGGATGAGACAAAATCCGCTGCTGCTAAGATTGGATATCCTGTGATGCTCAAGTCAACTGCTGGAGGTGGTGGTATAGGCCTGCAGAGGTGTAATGACGAAGAGGAATTAATTTCAGCCTATGATTCCGTGCGTCGCTTAGGACAGCAATTCTTCAATGACTCTGGTGTATTCTTGGAAAGATTTGTAGACAATTCTCGTCACGTGGAAGTCCAGATCTTTGGTGATGGCCGTGGTGGGGCCATTTCACTAGGCGAACGAGATTGCTCACTTCAGCGTCGTAATCAGAAAGTGATTGAAGAAACACCAGGTCCTTTTATTCCTGAGAAGGTACGTGAGGGACTACGAAAATCCGCTGAAAGCCTTGCCAGTACTATGAAATACAAATGTGCTGGTACTGTTGAGTTTATCTATGATTCTGCAAGGGAAGAGTTCTACTTTTTGGAGGTCAATACCCGACTCCAGGTCGAGCATCCAGTAACTGAACAAGTTACAGGTTTGGATTTGGTAGAATGGATGCTTTTGGTTGCTGCTGACACCCCGCCAGACTTTACTAAGAAAGTAACGGTGACAGGAGCATCTATGGAAGCACGTCTCTACGCTGAAAATCCCGCTAAAGATTTTAATCCTTCTCCCGGGCAAATAACCAATATTACATTCCCTTCGGATGCTAGAATCGACACGTGGGTATCCAAGGGATCTGAGGTTTCAGCCAACTACGATCCGCTCATTGCCAAAATAATTGTGTATGGCAAGGATAGAAATGATGCACTGGATAAGTTGATCACTGCTTTGGATGAAACTAATGTAGGCGGTATTGTTACCAATATTGATTATTTACGTGCTATTGCCCGCACACCATTTTTCCGATCTGGAGAAGTTTATACTCGCGTTCTTGATTCTTTTTCTTACAAGCCCAATGCTATTGAAGTTACTGCTCCCGGAAGCTACACAACTGTACAGGACTATCCTGGCCGCAAGCATTTATGGCATATCGGTGTTCCTCCGTCTGGACCAATGGATGACTATGCCTTTCGAGTTGCTAACCGCATTGTTGGAAATCACAGCAACGCTCCTGGGATCGAATGTACTCTTATGGGGCCTTCATTGCTTTTCCACAGAGACTGTACAGTTGCGGTCTGCGGTGGTGAATCAAAGGTCACTGTTGATGATGAAGCTGTCGGCATGTGGAGACCCATCCAGATTCGTGGAGGTCAGAAGCTAACCGTGGGAAAACTTACTAGTGGATGTAGATCATACATCGCTATCCGTGGTGGCATAGATGTTCCTGAATATCTCGGAAGTCGCTCTACTTTCGCATTAGGTAATATGGGCGGCTTTAATGGCCGTGTCCTCAAATTTGGAGATGTCATTTTCCTTGGAGATGAGTCTGTCAAGGCGTGCGATGTTCCTCCTCCTATTATGGAACCGTCTGATCCTTCTCCGTCAATTATTCCGAAGTATCCTAAAACTTGGAAGATAGGTGTTATGGCTGGTCCTCATACTGCACCCGACTTTTTCTTACCTGACAGTATTAGGAACCTGATTGCCTCTGAATGGAAAGTTCACTACAACTCAAATAGATTTGGAGTTCGTCTAATGGGACCCAAACCTGAATGGGCTCGTAAAGATGGTGGAGAGGCTGGTCTTCACCCTTCTAACGCTCATGACTATGTATATGCTATCGGTGCTCTAAATTTTACAGGAGATGAGCCCGTTATCTTAACATGTGATGGTCCATCGCTGGGAGGATTTGTATGCCCGGTTACTGTCGTCGAGGCTGAAATGTGGAAAGTTGGCCAGCTCAAGCCTGGTGACACTATCCAGTTTGTTTTGATAGACTTCCAAGGGGCATTGCAGCTGAAGAAGGCTTATGATGATGTCATTGAGAACTTGAAGAGTGATGTACCAGAGAATCTTATTCTTAGCATTGAGATTAAGCTAGAAGACCCTGTGATTTATCGAACTGAGGCTAAGGACGATATACCAAAAACAGTATATAGGCAGGCTGGAGACCGCTACATTTTAGTTGAGTATGGCGAGAATGTCTTGGACTTAAGAATGCCTTACCGTGTATATCGATTGACTGAGCTTGTGTTTACAAACTTTACCACAGGTGTGGTAGAGATGTCTCCGGGTGTGCGGTCGGTACTCATTGAGTTTGACGGGTCGAAGACTACCCAGAAGAAATTGCTGGAGACTTTGATAGAATATGAGAATAAACTTGTTTTTGATGATAATTGGACAGTCCCATGCAGACGTGTTCGCTTACCAATGGCATTTGAAGACTCAAGAACCCTTGCTGCCGTGAAACGATACGAGGAAACCATTCGATCGAAGGCCCCGTGGCTGCCGAATAACGTTGATTTCTTGCAAAAGGTCAATCACCTATCCAGTCGCGATGAAGTTAAAGAACTGATGTACAGAGCCAAGTTTCTGGTGCTTGGTCTTGGTGACGTATTCTTGGGTGCACCTTGTGCTGTTCCATTGGATCCGCGCGACAGGCTTGTTGGAACTAAGTACAACCCTTCACGCACATTTACGCCTGAAGGAACTGTTGGACTTGGTGGTATGTATATGTGTATTTATGGTATGGATTCACCCGGAGGGTACCAACTTATTGGTCGCACTATTCCTATCTGGGACAAGTTGACCTTAGGCCAGCAAGATAGGCCATGGCTGGCAGATACCTTTGATATCATCGAGTACTACCCTATTTCTGAAACGGAATTGGATACACTCACCGAAGAAGTCAAGCATGGAAGGTATAAAATTGACATAGTTGAATCTACTTTTAATCATGGCGAATACTGCCGATGGATGGCTGAAAATAAGGAAAGCATTGATAAGTATCAAACTACCGTGATGGAAGGTACGGAGGAGATTGCTAAGCTAATTCAAGTAGCTAATAGTGAGCTTGAACAGAGTAGCTCCAATGGAATTGCCGAAGAAGAAGACTTTGGTGAAGACGCAGTGATGGTCTACGGAGAAGTTGCAGGCAGATTTTGGAAAGCACTTGTTGCACCAGGCGATAAAGTTTCTAAAGGCCAGGGATTGATAGTGGTTGAAGCCATGAAGACTGAGATGACTGTCAGTGCTCCTCAAGATGGTGAAGTTATTAAAGTTTGCCACAAGTCAGGCGACTTTGTTGAGGCCGGCGATCTCGTTGCTGTGCTTAAGTGAATATTTGTTTAGATATATATGCGTTTCTATATTTTAATTAATTTAGCCATGCACTCGCCCGAGCCGGCTTGCCCAAAATGGGAAGTCCCACTAGATGCTGAACCTTCTCATTACTGATCTTAGATTTCCACGGCGATATCCGAGATAGTTGCATCACTGCAGATTTTCTGCCTGTGAAAGCCTTATAAAGTGATCAGCAGCGAACAGACTGCAGGAAATATTGGATAAGATATTTTGACGAGCTCATCGTATTCAATCACTATGCCACGACGGTCAACGAAGCCCAGTAACAAGACAGCTGAAGGTTCTCCAGAAGATAACGATAGTATCAAAGCATCTAACGATGATGATAGCCGTAAGATGAAAGGCTCTTTACGCCCTTGTGATATGTGTAGGAGACGGAAATCGCGTTGTGTATTTGAGGAAGGTAAAGAAAACTGTGTCCTCTGCCGATTCCGTAATCAGGAGTGTACCTTTATCAATGGCCCACCCCCTAAGAGAAGAAAGTCTAGTATATCTTCACATCACGAATTTTTCTCTCAAAATAACAGAAACTCGGCTAGAGAAATTGCAGACTATTCAGAACTTAAAGGCTATTCACTTTTAAAGAAGACACTGGGTTTACAATATCCCCGCTGTTCGGCATTGGTAGGCCCCACATCTACTTTTGAGCCTAGAGTGCTTCAAGAGGTAAGCTTTGATTCACTGGACGAAGCCGAAATTTCTCCTGGAGTGCGATTCAGGCGTGTTGCCCCTTCCACAGTGTTCATTATGGAAAAAGATCAGTATTTGGATGGCTACCAGCAGCTCCTCCTTGATTCCGATGCCGTTGAACGCATTGTAGCTCCTCATGGTGCTGCCCTCATCGACCTTTACTTCAGAATCATACACCCCAACTACCCGATCCTGCACAAAAAAGTGTTCTTAGAAAAGTACTCCAGATCCTACCGTGAATTCTCACCTTCCCTACTGGCAGCCGTATACATGCTAGCTTTAAATTGGTGGGAGTATGACGATACTCTGGCTTCATTACCTAAACCTGATGTTAATGCCCTGGATGCTATAGCTGTCAGAACCTTTACTTTTGTTGTTCAGTTTCCGAAACTCTCCACAGTTCAGGCAGGCCTTTTATTATTGCAAAGAGTGCGGACAGGCATGAGCGGCAACTGGGCAATGGTATCCCAAGTCGTCGCAATATCGGAAGAACTAGGCCTTCATTTAGACTGTTCTAATTGGAAGATTCCTAGATGGGAACGTGGATTACGACGAAGACTTGCTTGGGCAGTTTGGGCTCAAGATAAATGGAGCTCTCTTATCATGGGACACCCCTCTCGTATCGGCCCAGACGATTGGCTCGTTAAAAGAGTTTCAGCTGAAGACTTTCCTGAAAAAGCAGCTGGCGACGATGCAAAAAAGAATGGCTCTGCTGATGTTGAGACAGGACGGTTACTCTTTCGCGAGTTTGTCTGTTTAAGCGAAATTGTGGGCGACATCTATAGCGTGTTCTTTTCTCTCAGGGCGCTAAGTACGTTGGTAGCTGTTGACGACGTTTTAGCTGCTGCTGAGCCAGTGCAAAATCAACTACGGCAATGGTATAAAGCTCTCCCCGAATGCCTGCATATGAATAACTTGCAAACGAGAATGCTATCGTCTACTGGATATCTTCATTTAGCATATTTTGCTGCTGAAATTATGCTGCACAGAAGAATCATACAATCTATCACAGATAGTACTCCACATGAATTAGTTCACGCTTGCAGAAATGCAGCAAGGGCAAGAGTTGTGGCTGCAATTGAGTTCTCAAGAAGTTTAAGGAAGGACCATTTGGAAGCATTTTGGCATGCAGAGGCTGCGCACCATTTTGCGTTGATAGGGACATTTGCTACGCTGCTGTTGGTTACCTCAACATCACAGGAAGAAATTCAATTTTACACAAGTCTGGTGGCTGAATTTCGATGGACATTACAAATATCCTGCCGAGGATTCGCTCCAATGGAGTTTGCCCTTGGTCGAGTTAATCTTATGATATCATGTTTGCCACCACAACTTGGAGGAAGCACATTGCGAGGAACTTCACCTGATACAAGATCTGAAATACCGCTGTCCCTACTAGAAGAAGGCACGGAGGACACTGAGGGCGCAAGCGGTACTGATGACAAAAGAGAATACGGCAATTCTAGGGATCAGGTCGAAGAAGGCTCCACTGGTGACTTCGGGGACGATAAAGATGGATTTATAGTATCGAAAGAGCAGCACCTAACTAGCTCAGAGCCCGGAATGGTTCCAGGTGATAGCCGCTTTAGCGCCGGAGTGCTGCCACTGGACGAATCCAGCAATATTAGACGCTACCCAGAGCTTATGGGTGACAGCGAAGAAGCGTATCAGAGCCTTCATGCTTCACCTGTGCTTGGTGCAGTGCGAGAGCAGCCTACGGACGAGCTCTATCTGATGAACCCCAATGCCGATCTCAGAATGATATAACCAGAGGTTGCATTTCATTAACAGATGGCGATCTGCAGAGACTCCCTTTTGTTACTATTTAGGGTTGCTTGCAACCGGTTGAAAATGTGGTACTGCGAAACAATAATCTATATTTGGGCACAGGGCTGATTCTAGTACTTATAACCTAATGGTCGAGGCACGTAAACTTCAGTAGCTCCCAACTAGGAAGGTGACATGTAGGTTTTACTCTGTGATTGGCTAAGATATTCAGGCCCTACCTCTAAGTCTAATACCATTAGAGTGGTACCTCAGTTCGGGAACCTATAATTAGCCTGCCTACTCTTGGTAAGGTGCAACTGTACTTGAGCTATTTCATTTCACACTCTCACCTGACTTAAGCAGCATCAAATTAGCCCTCACTGGAATTGATCAGCTTATTACTTATAAATACGCCGTTCGCATTCTCTCCTCACCCCTGGGCTTGTTCTTCCTTTGTTGTCATTCCCAGGGCAGCCCCCCCTATTTTCTTTTATGATGAGTTCGCACCACCAGTACTACAGAGAAGACGAGCTTCATGATCCATTTTCTGCACCTGCAGATGCCCCTGAATATACTCCATATGATTATTATCGGCAGCCACCCGTTAGATCTCTGGATACGTCGCTAAAGTCATGCATGCCCGAAACTCCTTCGTACACATATGCTACTGCTGAACGGCAACCAGTTGAACTGAACGCTTTTGAGGCTTCGTATGTGAGCGGTGGTGATACACGTGAGAACATTCCATTGAATGACTTTTCAGACACAGATACACAAAAGACATACTCTAAACATGACCAATATGTCGTAAACGCTACATCAGAATGGCAGGATTTCGACTCCTATTCCTCAGAGAATCTTAAGAAACAGCCAAAGACTGGATTTTTTCGTAATATAGACTGGAAAACATTCCCTTATGTCGTTGCAGTTGTTTCTGTAGTACAGTTTTCCGTGTTTATTGCCGAGTTTATTAAGATGGGAGTCTATACTGGTAGTCCGATCCAGACCAAACCGTCATTTAATCCTATGATAGGACCCAGTACCTATATACTGATAAATATGGGAGCTCGATTTGTTCCATGTATGCATGAAGTTGCTGGTCTTACAAACCAGACTGATCTCCTATATCCGTGCCCTAACTCGACAACAACCGATACTGACGTCTGCTCATTAAGTGAACTCTGCGGATTTCAGACTCTAGGAAACCCCCCAGATCAATGGTTCAGATTCATTACACCAATATTTTTACATGCAGGCATTATTCATATAGCTTTTAATCTTCTTCTTCAGATACGACTCGGCATGACACTAGAACGAGATGTAGGAAGCATTCGGTTCTTCCTGGTTTACTTTGCTTGCGGCATATTTGGATTCCTGCTCGGAGCTAATTTCTCTCCGGCAGGTGTTGCTAGCTCTGGCGCCTCTGGGAGTTTGTTCGGAATTCTGGCTATTGATTTACTCGATTTGCTATTTAACTGGCATTTATATGAAAGGCCGGTTCGCCTTCTCGTTCTTCACATTGTGGAGATCGTAGTGTGCTTTGCATTGGGATTACTTCCAGGCTTAGACAATTTTTCTCATATTGGTGGATTTGTGATGGGCATTCTCCTCGGAGTGTTTCTAATGCGATCACCACATTTCATTAGGAAGCTATGTGGTAATAAAGATAACCAGTCAAAGGTTCCGACATTGCATGTCTATTGGAAGCATCCTGAGCGAGCATTAAAGGGGAAATCGACTGCGTGGTATCTTTGGGGTGTGGCTCGATTGACAGCATTGGCATTGGTAATAGTAGCATTTGTTCTCTTGTTCAAGAACTTCTATAATGGAGGTGGGCATTGCAGCTGGTGCAAGTACTTTAACTGCTTGCCAGTAAATGGATGGTGCGATATAGGTGATATTTCTTCAACCACCACTACTTCCACCTCCACATCAAGCCGTATGCGGTTGATGATGTAACAGATTATATTGATGAAAGGAATTAGAGATTTTAGAATTTGATTTCTGCACACTCGGAAAGAAATCTGGTTTTTTATAATAAGAACCGTACCTGGCTGATTCGACCAAGCGTTTTAGAGTTTAACAGTTTCTCGAAAGAAAATCGAATTAAGTTGAATGGTTCAACCAATCATACGGGCTCAAGCAACTCACCTTATCGTTATCTCGGGACCGGTGGAGGAACCATCCATTCATACTTGCACCACTTAAAAATATACATATGCCACGTTTATGATTCAGCTGTAGCTGAATATCTTTACTATTATATAGATCAATATATAAGAACTATCCTGATGGAACTACACAGCAAACAAGAGGTCGCTAGGCCCATGAGATCTCGCGGAAGCTGCGAAAGGTGCAAACGCCTGAAGAGACGCTGCTCACAGGACAAGCCTCGTTGCTCTTCTTGCAGTAAAGCCGGATCTAATTGTGAATATCGTTTATTTCAGCTTTATGTTAAGATGCTTGATCCTTCCCCGACGACTGAGAAGAACCAAACTCCAAGAACCAAAAACTACGTATCCGATGTCGAAGTCGAACCCACTCGCGCATTTCTGCCGGATGGGCCAGATATGAGGCCTTCTAGCCCATCGGTCCATTTTATTCAAGAATATCTTCCAACTCCTAGCACATGTTCGGCCTCGATTTCTAAAGTAACTGGACTCCAGCATGCAGATGAAATACTAGAGGACGTGTCGATCCCAGATACAGCACCTTGCAACTCTTTTAATCAGCCACTTTCTCCGTTCAGCCAAATACCACTTGATGTGGACACTGACCTGACAAGCTCACTGCCAGAACTTGAAAGTACGCCGGATATAGATGACAATGCTCAAGATAGCTCAACAGCGAAAAAGCTGGAAGAATCACTCGTGCTCCAAGATAGGAGGAATCCTTCTCTTCTTCCACTGAATATTTCTTCAATAGATACCGATGCTTTATGGGAGTTTTACATAACTAGCACTGCCCGCTTCTGCGCAGTTCACATGCTCCCCACCCCGTTTATTTATTCACTTATACCCATGGCTATAACCAACCCGTTCCTCATGTCATCCCTACTTTATCTATCATATACACATCAATCAAAGATCTACAGACTAATTCGAGATCCTAATGTGCAGAATGAACTTGTTATCTCATCATTAACTGGACTTCGTAATGCGTTGCTCGACCAGGACATTGGAGACAACCCTACTGGTCTAGCAAAAATGTCAGCGAGTCTTGCATTGGCTACCAGTTATGTAGTTCTTAATGACTTGAGACTGGTTGAGATGCACTGCATAGGTGCTCTTAATGTCATGAAGGCGATCATAGCCAAACTTAGAGGTGATCCTCCTAGTTCAGAACTATGGTTCCTTACCAAATGGCTCACATACACAATATCCCTTGTTACTTCGGGTTTACTAAAGGATTTCAAGCCTTCGAAACCAGTAATGGAAGGCATTGGCTTTCTGCTTGCGTTCTGGAACGAACATTGGGTAGAAGACCCTGAGGCTAATGATGCAGTTGATCTATTCTATGGATTCTCGGCCCATATTACCCATACAATTATTAAAATACTAAAATGTCGGTATGACCGACCTTCGGAGGACGAGCTGGATACGCTAGAGCTTGACCTCTGGAAATATCAGGTTGAAAATCATTATAAGAGGGAGAATTCGCTAATGCGAAAAAAACAGAAGTTTCTTCTGCACTGTGACGAAGCATTTCATGCTGCTGCTGTTCTATATTTTTACATTTTTGTGCGTCCGGAGAAACTAGAAGGTGAGAGAGAAATCCTCGTTTCGACTATTCAAACACAAGTGGATCTTATTGATCCTTCATCACGTACCGCAGCTGCCTTACCATTCGTAATGCTTATGGGAGGCGCATGCGCTCGTGAAGATCAATACGGATACTTTGTAGAACGAATTAGGAAGATAGAAATGGTGTGCATGACAAATATTCAGCCTCTGCTGAAAGTCGTCACGTATATCTGGTATTTAAGAGCTCAAGACTATTCGATACCGGATTCTTTCAAAGCACTACCAGATGAGCTTTCCTACATAAGCCTTTACTAAGTGCCAATGACATTTACACACACATACCATAATTGACAGAAGATCTTCGTACTCCTGGGAAACTGGAACTGTCGTTGATCTAACCAAATCTTATTAACATATATGACACTACTTTACTTGACGTAGACGCTAGCCCAAACCCTTGGTAGCTTTGTGCCATAAATATATGACTGCGATTGCACTTCCCTGACCAGTCGTGATTCTTGAACTTTATTACAAGTTCTGTACCCCACGGTTGAGGCAAACCAGAGGCTTCTGATTGGGTAGATGGTAACCTTATTATCAATTTCACTAAGAAAGCAAGAAGTTACCCCACACTATATATATGGCCTCCATTCTTAATATATATAACCAAGAATCTGCTGGTTTTTTCTAATACTGACCCTAAATATGGCTTGCAATGGTTGCACTTGTGGTAGAGCGGAAGCTGAGGCCGAAGAAGTTGCCAAGATGTCTCCAGAAGAGCTCAAGGCCCGCCTTGAAGAAGCTGAAAAGAGAGCTGCGAGCGCCGAGAAGCTATTGCGCGATCTACAGAATGCTGCTCCCGTATCGGCAGCTGTCACTAATGGCCACGGTAAAGGTCGATACCGTAGCAGTATATGGTTCAATAATGCAGACACCAGTGCTACTGCTCTTCATGTAGAGCGCTATCTGAATTTCGGCCTTACACGAGAAGAACTCAAGAGCGGGAAACCAATTATCGGTATTGCCCAAACTGGCTCTGATCTAAGCCCTTGCAACAGACACCATCTTGAACTTGCTAAGCGTGTCCGGGAAGGGATCCGTACGAATGGCGGTGTATGCTTAGAGTTTCCGGTTCATCCTATTCAGGAAACAGGTAAGCGTCCAGGAGCTGCATTGGATCGCAACTTGGCTTATCTAGGATTAGTCGAACTGCTTTTTGGATATCCTATTGATGGAGTTGTATTGCTCACTGGGTGTGATAAAACTACACCAGCGTGTTTAATGGCAGCTTGCACTTTAAACATTCCAGCTATTGTCATGAACGTTGGGCCAATGCTCAACGGATATTACAACCACCAACTGGCCGGTAGTGGTACGGCTATTTGGGCTGCCAGAGAACAGCTTGCTGTGGGCAAGATCACTGAGGAACAGTTCTCTGAGATTGCGGAAGGCAGTGCACCAAGTGTAGGACACTGTAACACTATGGGAACGGCGTCAACTATGAATGCCATGGCTGAAGCCTTGGGAATGGCTTTACCAGGCTCAGCCACCATCCCAGCACCCTACAGAGATCGTGCTGAGTGCGCTTATCGCACTGGCCTTCGTATTGTTGAACTGGTTGAACATAATATCCGTCCATCTGATATACTAGTGCGTGAAGCATTCGAGAACGCCATTGTTGCCAATGCTGCTATTGGTGGTAGTACTAATGCTCCTATTCATGTTAATGCTATTGCCAAGTGCATTGGCGTCCCTTTGAATAACGAGGACTGGGAAAAGGTTGGTTATGATGTCCCTCTGCTTCTTAATATTCAACCAGCAGGTGAGTATCTATGCGAGGAGTATTACCGTGCCGGTGGACTCCCTGCTATCATGGCAGAGCTTTTGGATAATGGAATAGGCCATCCCGAAGTTTTAACTGTAAATGGGAAGACTATGGGAGAGAACTGCATTGGAAAATTCTCGACAGATCGACGAGTGATCAAACCTTTCAATGAGCCCATGGTGACTTCTGCTGGCTTTTTGAATCTCAAAGGCACATTATTTGATTCTGCTATTATGAAGACTTGTGTCATTTCTGATGAGTTCAGAAAGCGTTATTTGAGTAATCCAGATGACCCGGATGCCTTTGAGGGCCCTGTTGTAATTTTCGACGGCCCAGAGGATTACCACGCTAGGATTGAGAAGATCCCTGAAATTAACGAGAAAACTATTCTTTTGATAAGAGGCGCTGGACCTGTTGGTTATCCAGGTGCTGCAGAAGTAGTGAACATGCAGCCTCCCGCCCGCTTATTAAAGCAACAAATCACCAGTTTGCCATGCATCGGTGATGGAAGGCAATCGGGAACTAGCGGATCGCCTTCTATATTAAATGCTTCACCTGAAGCTGCACTTAATCAAGGTCTGGCAATTTTACGTGATGGTGATCGACTAAGAATCGATCTGAATAAGCGCACTGCGGATATACTTCTTTCTGCGGAAGAGATTGAACAGCGAAAGAAAGATCTGATAAAGAATGGTGGCTACAAATACCCAGAAAATCAAACACCATGGCAGGAAATTTATCGAGATACTGTGGAACAACTGGATCAGGGCATGGCATTTAAATGTACACCCAGGTATCAGAATATTGCAGAAAAGTTCTTCCCCAGAGACAGTCATTAATTAATGCCTTTAGCTCAACTAACTGCACAAGAACACTGTAGTTTTAGTTAATAAAACGACGTTAAACACTTTTAACAGAGAGACATAGAACAAATTAGACAATATTATACTACATAAGGCTCTAAAGAAAAATACAAGATGCGGTACGTATTAAGGAGTTGTACCGTTTATGAAAAGAAAAAACCAACGCAATAAGGCCTTTTTACATATGATCAGGCCAATTAAACAGGGGTGAAGTTAGCACCAAACTCACCAGCAGTATTACCAACAGGATTGAACAAACAGACAGTGGTATATATTCCCGTGGAGCATTCGTAAGTAGCACATCCAAAGGAAGTAGTGGCCTTCCAGACAATCTGGCTGAGGTAGGCATAGAACGGAAGGTTAGACGGAGTAGGATCTGTCATAGCCTCAGTACCTATGTCGCCATTAGCATTCATGGCAGGTCGGAGCCATTGACCAATGGCAGTTAAAACACCAGCTCCCTGAGCAGCAAGGTATCCTATAGTGGCAGTAGTGCGGGACTTGCAGTCACAGTTACGGGCATAATTGAGAGCCTGTTGTGCCAAAGTGGCATTCCAAAAAAGGGGTGTGCCGTTGCCGTGTTGGACGCGAAGGTCGTTGAACTGCTGGGTGATGGCGCGGGCATACTCAGAAGCAGCGACATTAGCCTGACCATATCCACTAATGATGCCAGCAGTAGTATTAGTATCTTCATTAACATCAGGACGAAGAATGATAACATCATAATCCTTGGCGTCAAAGCAAACAAGAGTAGACTTCTGGAGAACAGTGCCACCATTGCTGATAATGACTGTTTGAGCATTATTGGAATCGGAATCGTCACATTGATCATCCTGGTGCCCATAGGTGTCAGTGTCACTGCTGGAGTAGAACTCGTACCACTTACCACCCCAAGAATCGCCTGAATCGTCAGTAGCACAATCATCTTGCGTAGCAGTAGCTTTAGATTGAACAGTAGAGGTTATTGTAACACAAGAAGTGGCAACAATAGGGTGAGCATCTCTATAGATGTCATAGGTATACTCCACGCTGCTGGCAGAGCATTGTTGATTAGGAGGATAAATAATGTAAGGCTTAGATGTGGTGTAAGTAGATTGAACAAAACAGTAGCGGGTATCAGCAGCGTTCTGATCGACAACGATGGCGCCAGTAGGAGGATTACCCGCAAGAGCTTGCTCCACAGCGGCCTTTTCTGAAGAGCTTAGAAGGTCATCATCTACGTATGTGATAGAGCTTGAAGCAACAGCACATGGATCACAAGCAGAAGTGACCTTTGCTTTGGAAGCCAAGATACTTTGGGCAAATCCGAGAAAGATTATAGGAGAAATCATTCTTGGTTGTATCAGACTCTGGTAGTGGAGGCTGACAGCATATGGTATTACTTATAAGTAAATTGGTACATGAAAACCCTCTAAAGCCTGAATTCATGAGCGTAAAGTAACAATACCCTACATGATGTGGAACCCCTGGCAAATATCTATGCCGTATAGAAGGAATCGGGGCGCATCGTTTTTAAAGGGCTTCAGGGATATTTTTTATTCGCGTGCAATAAAAATACAAACCAGTAGATTAAAAAAGACAATGCGCATAATGATGCATATTGCAAAGGGAACCTAGACCGAAGTTTTCATTGATGGTATGAAGAATATGGGTAATGTGGTGATTGAAACCGAAACATTCTCACAAAAAATACCAATATGCTAGTCCGTGACTTTTTCATTCAAATACACAGAAGAATGCTTCAGTAGGCAGTCTCGAACTTCACTGGCTACTTGTTCAACGGAATCCAGGGCCCAGAGGGCATCCAAATGAGCATAACCCGGAACCACTTTGGTATGATCCAAGTGAACAAAAGGCTCGAAATTATTAATATGATCAATGAGTAAATTACCGTCCACTATATCATCCATCTCACCTATCCACATGCTAATAGGAGGGGTTTCACGATCATACCAAGGTACAAAGTTGGTAGGATCCTCACCGGGACTATCGAGGATAGCACCACGGTCACGAAAAGACCCTTTTCCCGACCACCATCGAAGACATTCTGCAGCAATATAAACCGGTGCAAAAATAAACTGGCGTCCTCGTAAATTTCGATCCCAGTATGAGTCATTCCATTTAAAGAGGTAGTTGAAGAAGAGGTAAGCAAGATCGGCATAAAGCCATGTTGGAACTAGAGTTCGAAATTTTATTAAGTGAGGAAAAAATGCAGTATTCCCATAAAGAATCTGAAACAGGGGAATAGAATGGTGAAAAACGGAAAAGAAGTGCGACTGCAGGAGTTTGCCAGCAAACACTGCAGGGGAGATAGCGCAAACACAGTACACCGAGTCTGTGAGTTCTGGCCTGGAATAACGTGAAAGAGCCAGGAATATTTGAGTAGTGCCCTGTGAATGTCCTACAAGACCTACCTTAGTGAAAGGAGTATCACAATTGGCTAGCACCAAAGTAATGAATGCTGGCAAATCATAATGGCCCATATGTCGGACATCCCACGTCCACATCCGCGGATCATGATTCGAGTAGCTCGCATGTTTCCTGAGGTTTCCACAACGGTTATTAGCTAGCCATACATCTAATCCATTCCTAACCAAGTAGAATGCCAGAGATTTCTCTTCGTTCACACAGAACGCAGCACCGTTCTGTAGGAGCCCGTGAATCAGAAGCACAGGGGGTCTTGGAGAGATAATCTCAGCATCATTTTCATACACTAAGCGATATATCTGAAGATAAAACCCATCCTCTGTGAGAACTTCATAAGGAATTAGCTTCATGCCCTGCAAGTGGGCATAGTAAGAGAGGTCTAACACGGTTTTGGAGGCCTCGGGTGATCTGTCACGTTCGGCCTGCTTCTCCAATTCGAGAAATTTACGGGGTTTGCGATTGAATAGCGACACAAAGCAATGCTTAAGTAAGCCACATATAATGATGCACACTACCAGAATCGTAGAAAAGATAGTGGAGGAAATTTGAAGAAGAACGGTTTTAACTTGAAGCATAATACCTGGGTGGAGCTCCGGCAATTCACAAAAAGAAGGACATAAAGCATGCAAATTGTCTCTGGGGTTCTTATCTAAAATGATGGCATCATTCATGACTGGGTGTGGGTTTATGCATGACAAGGGATGCCAATCGATGTTGTAGTCACAATGCTAAAACTAAACGTAGATCGTACAGGGTTAAGCTTTTAGAGTAATGGGGAGTTCAAGGTAGGTATGTGATTCTCTATGCGGAAATATTAAACCGCCCGGAAATAGCAGCTTTGTAAATTGCTTCCCTGCGAGTAAAAGAGCTTGATGTTCCTTTGTAAGTATTCCAGATCTCCTCGGAAAGGCGAACAGCAGCGTCCCGTGATGCAAACTTGGCGCTCGAATCGCGGATCCAGACAAACGCTTGGCGGATTCTCTGTCGCTCAGTCAATGGGACAGGGACATCCATTGATTTAGCACCAGTAACACGTTTCTTTCTAACCATAGTTAGAGGAGCGAGCAGATCAAGAGCTTCTTTGAAGACACGAACCGGATCTTTTCTGGATTTTAGATGAAGCAGATAAAGAGTCTTCGACATTATTCGTTCTGCGCGAGATTTCTTACCATCCTTCATCAGTAAATTAACACACTGTGACAATATAGGATCGGTTTTCACGGGTGGGTTTAATGCAATATGCTCCTCCATGGCTTCCAGCTGTTCTTTCTGCTTTTCTGTCAGGGCAATAGAACTCTCATATCTTTTTCGTTTAATATAGTTCTTCAGCACATCTGATTTCATATCCTCGTCTCCCCACTTAAGTCCTCCGCTGCGTCGAATATCTTGAATCCTTCTCGCTAGTGCATATGTTTCTTCGGAGTTTAGCGCCTTCTTAGAATCAGCACTAACTTTCTGTGACGTAAGAGGTTGAAAAATACTTGAAAAGTCGATACCACCAGCTCCAGTCGGTGAAGGAGCCGTAGCATTGCTGGGTAATTTCTTAGAACTCATTCTCGCAGGGCTCGACCGACGTCCCTGCTTTTCTTCCTTCATGACATCAGGCATTTCAACGTCCTTCTCTTTTTTCAATATATCCTGGACTGGAACTCCAGTAACCTCTTCCGGCGACGCCATAGGCTCTAGCTTTTCTCTTTCGAGTATTTGACGGATCTCTCGAGATTCAGTATTAAGGTCAGGCAATTCAGTATCATCATCCTTGAACTTCATATAGGTAACATGAAACCCCCTGCAATATGCCTGAAACACACCTTTGCTCCGGCCAATAGCGACCAGTCCGGTCCGGCACCGCGAAAGATTCCGAAGCATTGCCTTAATCAGTCGTTTTCCCATGCGCGAACATACCAGAGAATTTAGGATGCGCAGAACCACAGTTACCATGGCTACCTTGCTATGAAACAGTTACTAGAGATTTAGACTTTCGCCAACGTCCGTTCCGCCATTGAGCACAGTTAAGCTCTGCATATATTCGGACTGCTACCTCACTTCACCTTTGCCACTTCGGCCTATTTTTGATGCCATACCACGCTCTTACCAAATAACAGCTATGTCCACACTATATGCGAACTTCTCTGGAGCTCCCTCTCGCCGCCAGGTGAATCTAGGAGGCTCCGGAGCTCGGATAGGCTCATCGAGGCAATCTATCTTGCAGCAGGCGTCGCAATCACGAGAACAACGCCAGCTCGCAAGAGAACGGGAAATAGCTGCAACGGTTATTCAATCTAATTGGAGAAGATTCAATGTCCAGAGAAATCTATGGAACACTCTTACGGCGAAATACCCTTCGCACAATGATCCATATATGAATATGCTGCAAATCGCGTATGCGAGACCGCCATTCACGGAAGATAACCTTGCTGTGGTTATCCAACGTATTCAATCCTTTTCAGATACTTCAGAATTTTCTTCTCCTGCGACCAACGCCTTAGTTCGCCTAATTTCTGCTTACCTCGGACATGTTCTAGACAGTACTGAACAAACGTTGCAAGCTGATTCAAGAGCCTTGGTTCTCCTTGAATATCTCAAGAAACTTGCTCATAAAACTACCTTGCCCTATTCCAGATTGATTGGCAAATCTACCGTTGAAAAGCTCTTGTCTTTGCCTGCATACTATTCCTATTTTGCTAACCTGGTTGCTGCGGATGTACGAATGCGCAACCCTCACTCTTTAATATCTCTCCTAACCCTTCCTGATCTTCAAATCGGTGTCAAAGCATCACTATTTGAGCAACTGACGGCATTGATCTCATTCAATCATGTGCGGAATAGCATGGAGAATGCCTCAAGAACCGTTACTTCATTGTTTCCTACGCATTCCGCTCGAATATCCTGTCTGTCCAATTTAGTCGCGTGGTTTAGAATGACTCCAATGAATTATCCTGAGCTAGTTAGCCTAGCGACTGTTGTATGTCTATGCATCTGTCATCGATCCATTGTATATATTTATTCTGATAATTATCTTCCCCCGTCTTTCATGCCGAATTTGGTGGGCCATACTACTGATTATGACGATGATGATATATTTGGAAATCTCACTGATAGAAATCCTCAGCTCTCTGGAGTATCCGTCAGTAGTATCCCTCCACATCTACGCTCTCAACTAGAGTTCTTATATGACAAATCATTTCTTGACAAAGTGATATCAGCCCTTTACATGCACAGCAATAATTATGCCAAGCGGACACCCGACAATTTGTCAGAAACACTTTCAAATGAGCTTCTTGCATACTTGCTATCAGCTCTCTATATCTTCAACTGTACTGCTACCGGTACTTCTTATGCACTGTTTTGCCTGACTTATAAAGATAAACTGCTACCAATGCTAATTTCTTCTGTGTTAGGCCCAGAACCGCACATGCTCTTTCAGGAATGTGAAGATCCATCTGCGTTATTTAGTGCTTTGAGGAGCACTTCAGGAGCCAAGATGGCTTCTGTCGCGTACACAATAGCAATGACCCAAATATGGATACTACTGGAAGAAAGCGATATATTTTACTCTGGTAGCGTTCTTTCTATAAGCCAGCTGAATTATTTGGCTATCTGTATCAAAAATTGCGGATATAATCTAATATTTGCAGAATCATCTAAGCCAAGGTCGGACATCTTATGTGAGGAGTTTCCACTTGATGTATCTCATTTAGAGGATATTACTCTGCAGCTGTTAAAACAATTGTTTCTGAAAGACTCTAATAAGCCGTTTTTACCGCCTGCTTTTTGGGAGAATCCTAATATTCTGCATGCTCATGATATTGATTCTTTAGCAGATGATTTACTAAATGGTTTAACATATGAACACTATTATAACCAATTTAAGCATGTCATCGGTAAAGAAAAGACAGAAGAATTGAATCGAATGACGTTACTCAGAATTATAGAAGAGGTCCCGTTCATGATTGCATTTAATTGGAGAACCAATCTTTTGCGTGAACTTATTGATAGAGAATCTCAATTATTGCAAAACCAAAACCCTTGGAGTGAATTCTATCCCAATTCTGGAACAACTATACAGGTTAATCGAGCTGATGTTGTTGAAAGCGCACTGCAATCCGTGATTGAGCTTGGAAAAGATTTCCGCAAGCACACGAAGATAGAATTTCACAATGCTCATGGTGTTGAGGCAGGTATTGATGGCGGTGGATTAACAAAGGAGTTTCTCACGCTTGCTTGTAAAGAGCTGTTTTCTCCAGATAAAGGTTTATTTGTTGAAAGCTCGACGCACTATTTATACCCGAACCCCAAAGCCTCTAGTAAGGACCTGATGGATTATTATCGGTTTTGTGGCATGCTAATTGGTAAGGCCATTAGAACAAATGTGCTATTGGAAGTTCAGTTAGCCCCCTTTTTCATGAGGAAATGGCGCAAATATGAAGTGCGGAACACTACGGATGACCTGCTCGAATTAGATCCAGAATTCTATAAAAGTTTGATGAATCTGAAAGGATTTGGTGAGAGTTTGAATGATATGAAGATTCCGTACTCGGTTGTTAACGCTGAAGGAAGTGAAGTAGATCTATCGCATCTTTCGGGGGATCAATTTGTGACGACTAAGAATCTCACGTGGTATATATTTCAGGTCAGCAACTATAAGCTTAATACAGAATTTCGAAACCAGACATTGTCCTTCTTGTCAGGTTTAGATAAGGTAGTCTCCATTTCTTGGCTGTCCATGTTCAGTTCGGCGGAGTTGAGGGAGCTTGTATGCGGAACGGAGGAGCCGATTAGCTTGACTGATCTCAAGAGGAACACTGTGTATAGCGTCTACGGCGCCGACAGCCCTACAATTAATGCATTCTGGGATGTTCTCGAAGAGATGTCGGAAGAAGATAAGGCCAAATTTTTACTGTTTACTACTTCTTCTTCTAGGCCTCCTCTAAATGGTTTCAAGGAGCTGGACCCCAAGTTTACCATCCGTCATGCTGGTAACGAGCTTAACCGGCTGCCTACTGCGTCAACATGTGTGAACTTGCTGAAGCTTCCGAATTATGGATCCAAGAAAGTTTTGAAAGATAAGCTCATGTACGCAATTCAGTCCGCCGAGGGATTCGATCTTTCATAAAATAGAATGACATACAGTATTAGTCACTGAAGTAGCCCTTGTTGCTATGGATACGCCTCCGACGCACAACCTTATCTCGAACCTTACAACTTTGACTTAAGATTTTTTCTTTCTGACAATCGCCCCATCCTTTTATATTATCTAAAATTAGTATAACGAAGAGAGCATCTTTTTGCTTTTAAATTTACATAAATTTTAGATTCTATTCTTATATACCTCAAAAAAAAAAATCAACAAGTACTAAGTACGCTGCTTCGACTTTCAGTAAAGTCTTACGCGTCTCTTTTACTCTTTTATATACAAAAAATATACGTACTGCGAGCTACCTCGGCGAAACATATTCCTCTACATCTGTCAGTTACTTTCCAGGTGTTTGATTTTAATTTGTTTTACCATTGTATCTGAATCCGTCTCACGAACCGAAATTATCAGAACTTCTCTTTTGATCTTTCAACCATCTTAATTTTCTTTAGTAACTATGTCTGCTGAAGTTGAAGCCGCCACTGAGGCCATCAAGAACCTCTCTGTCGAAGAAACCCCCAGCTCTGGTACTACCTCTTCAACCCCAGAGGAAACCTCTTCTGCCACCCCTACCGGCAACACCACCGGTTCCTCTCAACCTGCCTCTGCTTCCCTCTATGTCGGTGAACTTGATCCTTCCGTGACTGAAGCTCAACTCTTTGAAATCTTTAACCAGGTTGGTGTCGTTGCGTCCATCCGTGTGTGCCGTGATGCTGTAACCCGTCAATCCCTTGGTTATGCTTATGTCAACTACCAGAACGTAGCTGATGGAGAGAGGGCTATCGAGGAGCTTAATTACACTCCTATCAAGGGCCGTCCTTGTCGTATCATGTGGTCTCAACGTGATCCCCAACTACGTAAGGATGGTGCTGGTAATATCTTCATCAAGAACTTGGATCCCTCCATCGACAATAAGGCTCTTCACGATACCTTTTCTGCTTTTGGTAAGATATTGTCCTGCAAGATTGCAACTGACGAGTTTGGAAACTCGAAGGGCTACGGATTTGTCCATTATGAATCTGCAGAGTCTGCTGAAGCCGCTATTAAGCATATCAATGGTATGCTTCTCAATGACCGTAAGGTCTATGTGGCTCACCATGTGTCTAAAAAGGAACGCATGTCCAAATTTGAGGAGCTCAAAGCTAACTACACCAATGTGTATGTCAAGAATCTTGACCTTGCTATTACTCAGCAGCAATTTGAAGATATGTTCTCTAAGTTTGGTAATGTCACCTCTGCTGTTCTCTCTGTAGATGCTGAAGGCAATTCTCGCGGATTTGGCTTTGTCAACTTCGAAAAACATGAGGAAGCTGCTAAGGCAGTGGAAGAGCTCAATGATACTGATGTCAATGGTAAGAAACTGTATGTTGGCCGTGCCCAAAAGAAGCATGAGCGTGAAGAAGAGCTTCGCAAGCAATACGAAGCTATGCGACTCGAGAAGCTCAACAAGTATCAGGGTGTCAATCTCTACGTGAAGAATTTAGCTGATGAAATTGACGATGAGATTCTTGTAAAGGAGTTTGAGAACTTCGGCACTATTACTTCAGCTAAGGTGATGACTGATGAAAACGGAAAATCTCGTGGATTTGGTTTTGTTTGTTTCTCTGCTCCTGAGGAAGCTAGCAAAGCTATCTCTGAAATGCATCAGCGAATGGTTCTGGGAAAGCCCATCTACGTTGCTTTGGCTCTCCGCAAGGATATTAGACGCTCGCAGCTCGAACAGCAGGTTGCTGCGCGTAACCAACTTCGCATGCAACAACAAGGTGGTATGCCTGGTCAATTCATGGGTGCCCCTATGTTTTATGGCGGTCAGCAGCCAGGCTTCCCTCCTGCTGGTGCTCGTGGAATGATGCCTCCTCAAGGCCAGCAGATGATGATGCCACAGATGGCCATGGGAGGTCGTCCTGGTATGCCTCCGCAGCAATGGGCCGGACGTGGCCCCAACGGCCAACCTATGCCAATGTACGGAGTTCCTCCTATGTACAATGGTTATGCTCCTCAAGTTCCCGGTCAGGCCGGTCCTGGTGCCCGCCCTGGTGCTCTTATGCAGCCTGGTGTTCCTGTGCCTCCCGGTCAGTTTGGAATGCGCCCTCCTCAACAAGGACAGCCGGGCCAAGCCCGCCCTGGACAGGCCCAGCCCGAGAGTGCTGTTCTCCGCGCGTCTCTGAGTGCACACAATGGACAACCTGAATTGCAGAAACAGATTCTTGGCTATGCTATTTACAACAAGATTGCTCCTAATTACAACCCTGAAGTTGCTGGTAAGCTCTCTGGAATGCTTTTGGAAATGGACCAGCAGGAGCTTATCCCTTTGTTTGATGACGAAGCTGCTTTCAAGGAGAAAGTTCAGGAAGCCTTTACTGCCTTTAGTGAAGACCAGGGTGAAGCTTCTTCTTCAGAACCTTCTACCGCTCCTGCTGCTACTGCCGAAGCTTCCTCTTAACTTTTATAGATTGCGGTGATAAAAATTTTGGATGGAATGCTATTACATCTTAAAGTTCTGTAAGAAAATCTTTAAATTGGTACAATTTTATTTGTTTCAACTGTAGACTATTCTTTTAAATCATTTGCGCCAGCTAAGTTACGCTGCTCTTACATTTTTCCAGGATTTATCATCGTTGACACTTAAGAATAGGCTTACTGTTTTTGACATAGAGTTTTGCATGCAGTAGCAAATAAAGATGTGCGATAATGACTCAATGAGAAGCCTACTTAGGTCTGCGGGGAAACGCTTAGTTGAACTCAAGCTAACTTATAGTGTTTTAGCATTTAGACTCCTAACGTCCTCGAACTAAACAAATGCTGAAAATATTTCACACAACCCAGGTGCCAGTGAATCTCTCAATGTGTCGTATAATTCATGGCTTAACAATGAATGATAACAGATTTCGTGATTCTGCTGTGGTTTTATTACTCAAAGATTTCTAAGAGCAGCAGAGCCAATTAAGATCTGCAGATGTGCTGAACGCAGGAACGGCTCGTTAGGTTCGTACGGACCAATTATGCAACATAGAGTACTTGGCGAAGCGCTTGACAAGCTTTAAGGTTTGTATTTAATTTCACGCTGCAACATTCTCCTCGCCCGGCTATAAATTCGTGTCTTGTTTTCTGAACACCGCTCTATTTCTCTTCTTTAGTCATATTCAGTGCCTTAAGGGGAACTGCATATATCTAATTATCAACCAACTACATACATCGTATCACATTTCTTGAGGCGAATCTGTGTCATTCTGCTCTTTCTGAGCTTGTCACCTTATCGTTCGACTGACTGCGACGCTTTGAGCATTTTACTGCCGAATCGCCCGACCAGTTGTGTACTTCAATGTTTAAACACGCGATCTCGTGCTCTTTAATAGCCAACACATGGAGAGCTTTGCCCAATCGTGCTTCCGCGCTGTCACTCTGCAGTTCGTTGCATTGGAAATCTAATGCCATAAAATACGCCGGCAATCGAAGCGTGTCATCCTTGAGCGACATGGCCCCGCCAGAGAACCCACCACAACCTAGCTTCAAGAAGTCAGCGTACCTGAACAGAATGAATATGCTCGAACTTTTGCGATTTACCATGGTTTCTTTTATGTCTTCTTACCCTCTTTTAGTTAGGTTATCTGTTCTTCTACTACCATATACCCCACTTTTCATTGTGCGTAATATAATCTGCCCGATCTACACCGGCGGAGAGACGCCAAAAGAAGTATTAAAGACAATCAAAACCCTGCAGAATCGTGGTTTTGCTAATGTCATGCTGAACTACGCTGCTGAGAATGCTGAAGCATCTGACAAGAAGAGTGTTCGCAGCCGTATCGCGGATAATTCGGTCGTTCAGATTACCATCAAATCTATTGAGGAGGTATTTCTAAAAGTACCTCCGCATACAGCGCAGGACGGTAGTGTTAGCACCGGACTCGATGCTGCAGGAGCTTGCGCACTGAAGCCCACGGGTCTTACAGACGATGCGGCTATGGTCCTTCGACGTTTCAATGAGCCTGAGGGGATTGATCCTCAGCTTGATTCTGCCAGAGCTGAATATATCGGTGCCTGTAGGGCTATTTGCAACTATGTTGCTCAGAACGGTAAAGGTAAGGTGGTTGTGGTATTTGATGCTGAAAAATACGACCTACAACAAGGAGTATATGCAAGCCAGCAGCAGATGATGAGGGAATATAATGTTGACGGACAGGTAATTGTTGGTGGCACGATTCAAATGTACCTAAAAGACTCACTCGAGACGCTCTATGGATTGATCGACGATGCCCGGAAGAAGAACTATAAGCTTTGCTTAAAGCTTGTTCGTGGGGCCTATATGGAGAGTGAGCCTGACCGAGGAGTGATTCATGATACAAAGCAAGACACCGATAAGAGTTTTAATGAAGGTGTGGGGGTTTGTATCGAAGAAGCCGAAGACGTCGTCAGTAAGCTCATTGTCGCTACGCACAATTGGAGAAGCATGGAACTTACTAACGAGATGCTGCAGCGAAGAGCTGATAAGGCTCATATGGAAGATCCTGATGGTCGTGTTGTATTTGCCCAGCTAATGGGTCTTTGTGAGGATTATGGTGAAGCTTTGGCTAGAGAGAACCGCGTTGTACTCAAGTACGTTCCATGGGGTCCTGCTAAGGAGACTCGGGAGTATCTCATTCGTCGCTTGGAGGAGAACGCAGCCTCTCTCAATACTACTGGGCCTCGTGCTTTTCATGAATCTTTGGCAGAAATAAGACGCCGAGTTTTCCGCTTTTAACTATTATTTTTGGTGCATTATCTACTATTATGATGACATATAGAGCGAACAATGGTATTGGTGAAGCGATTAGAAAGTAAAGGTGCTAATAATATTAATCTCATACTAATCAGTGAAAGCATGATTCTATGTGTAGAACTGTATTAATCCTCAAGATATAATAGCATTAGTTTATGTACAGTGGCATATGCCGTCCAAACCATATAAGCATTCTATGCAAATCGCAGCAAGTTTCTTCGGTGTTCACGAAACTTAATCGGTTCAGAATTCTCCGAGCCATAAATCTAAAGAATGACATTGCTTTAAAGTTTTCTTGCTATAGATCGTCCAGCATAAAACCTATTGTGAAGAATTATGTGTCGCTTGTCATTAAATGAGTATAATAACAACTATTTTCATATGGAAGCGAAGTTCACCTCTGACTTGAGAATTTCAGTGAATCTGATCTGATACCTACCACCCAAACATGTTCTTCAGGTACTTTAAAATTAAGAATTGCGCCTTTGTATTGGTTGTAGCAGAACTTAATTTTCTTGGAACTAGCACCCGAGTTTATAACAGGCACTCTCCCAACTCCTTTGTCAAAACCCACCGTCTGGTTGCTTCAAACTCGTCAACTAGCGTCTCAAACATGGACGGAGCAATACTTAAATCTCCAGCCGAGGCTGCAGATAGAGCGATTCAGAAGGTTGAGCAATTTGGTGAAGCTCGAACTTCCGAAAATGCTGATGCTGCAATGCTCAAGAAAGAGTATCCTGAAACCCCTTCTACGAACGGAAAAGGTGGGATTCCGACTACTGCTCCTCCACCACTTGAGAATAACTCGGATGTGGCCCCGAAAACCCCAGTGAAACCTAACTCTTCAACTCCTAAGAGAAGTGACTCTCTATCTGCAACGGCGAAAGATCGCCAGGAAGAGATCGCTAAGCTGGGCAAATCCAAGGCGCATGTAGATAAGCCAAAGGAGGCCATTGAGGCAGGACGTGAAGCTTTGAAGGAAAATATTCCCGATAATTCATCGTCCAATGAGTTTCCAAACGAGACTATCGATGCACCTGTTGTGGATGCTACTAAACCTTCCGGCGAGAAGGACTCGGGCCCTTCCGCATCTGCTGTTGGCTGGATGGAAGTAGGTAAATGGTTGCCAGAATACAAAAACGAAGAATCCACCGACATTCGCGACAAGGTCACTTTATTAGAAAAGTTTCTTGATGAGAAATTTTTTGGTGATTGGTGGCACAACACCGGTATCATAGTCATCACCAGCTTGTGCTCTTGGCTTTCCGGTTATTTAGGCGGAGGTATAACATGGCCTGCTGTGATCCTTGCATTTACTGCCACCTACTACCGCACATCAATATTTAGGTTGCGCAGAAATGTTCGCGATGATGTAATTCGTGAGATGGCGCTCCGTAAACTGGAAACAGACTACGAAACTATGGAATGGCTCAACTCATTCTTAGTGAAGTTTTGGGTTATATATGAACCAGTTTTATCTGCAACAGTCGTTGGAACTGTTAACCAAATTCTGGCTGGAAATACCCCTTCATTCATTGAGAGCATGTTTCTCGATACGTTCACATTAGGCACCAAACCCCCGCGTATTGATTCTGTTCGTACATTTCCGAAAAGTGAAGATGATGTTGTAGTAATGGACTGGAAGTTTTCATTCATGCCTAATGATACAGAAGATCTCACTGCTAGGCAGCTCGCTAGCAAAGTTAACCCTAAAATTGTTTTTAAAATAAGGATTGGTAAAGCAATGGTTGCTAAGAACCTTCCTATTTTACTGGAAGATATGGCATTTCAAGGCCATTTGAGAGTTCGAATCAAGCTTATGTCTTCATTTCCTCACATTAAAACCGTTGATATATCTTTCTTGGAGCCTCCGTACTTCGACTATGTGCTGAAACCCATAGGAGGTGAAACTTTTGGATTCGATATTAACATTTTGCCTGGTTTGGATTCCTTCATTAAGGACATGGTTCATGCCAACCTTGGCCCGATGATGTATGCACCTCATTTCTTCCAGCTTAATGTGGAAGAGATGCTTTCCGGTGATGCTGACTCATCTGTTGGTGTTATGGCGCTTACGTTGTATGGTGCTCGAGGACTAAGAGGCCCCAGTGATATGGATCCTTACTGCCGCCTCGGATTTGCTGAGAACGAGGAGATTGTTCGAACTAGTGTGAGAAAGGATACAGTGAACCCTGTTTGGAATGAAACTAAGTATTTACTGGTCCGCAACCTTGGAGAAACAATGTTCATGCAAGTATATGATTATAATTCCCGCAGAAAAGATCAGTTGCTGGGTACTGCATCTTTCCCCTTGGAGGTTTTTGAGAGTGACACAATAATTGACACTAAATCTGTCTCGCTTATAAAGAATGCCAAGAATACTGGCGAGTTATCTTACAGTAGTCACTTTTTCCCTATCGAGAAAGGACGAGAACTCGAGGATGGAACTGTTGAGCCACCTCCTCAGCTTAATACAGGTATCTTGAAGTTCACTGTGCATCAAGCTAAGGACTTAGATGCCTCAAAATCAGTAGTGAAATCCCTATCTCCGTATGCTCAGATTTTGATCAATGGAAAACCAGTATATGCGACTAAGCGAATTAAGCGCTCCAATAATCCTGTCTGGGATGAAAGTTATGAGTGTATTGTTCGTGACAGGCGCTCGATGAAAATTGGTGTTAAAATCTTTGATAATCGATCCGGTGTAGATCCCGTCATTGCCTCTTACAGTTCGAAGCTTGACACTTTGGTTAATTTCATCCATGAACGCGATATTGACTGGTTTAATCTTCGTCCACTCGGTAAAATAAGACTTGGTGTTAGCTTCAAGCCTGTTTTAATCAAAGGAATTGATGCTGATGGCGGTTATTTTCCTCCTATTGGTGTCATGCGTTTCAATTTCATCCGAGCTAAGGATTTGCGCAACCTGGAAACTATTGGAAAGGTTGACCCATATGTCCGTGTACTTCTGAACAACTTTATGCGAGGTCGCACATTTACTCTAGACAATGAGATTAACCCTGTTTGGCATGATTACGTTTATGCCGCTGTGTATACTCTCGGTGAAAAGTGCACTATCGAAGTCATGGACTCGGAATCTAGTGGAAGAGATAGGTCACTTGGAAGTTTTGCCTTTGATATTACTCCTTTCGTGAAGAAAGCGCCAAATGGGGAGTATGAAACTGTAGTGGATGATACTATTCGTCAAGGCCGCCTTGTTATGAATAATCGATCACCTAAGGGTATCCTAGAGTACAAGGCTAGCTTCTTCCCTCTGTATCGTGTCAGTACACCTGAAGAGGATGCTAAGAGACGTGAAGAAGAAAAAGAAAAAGAAAAAGAAAAAGAAGCACAGAAAGATAAGGACAGTTCTAGTACTAAGGAAAGCGTGCGCGATGATCAGAATGATCAGAATGATGATGGCTTAGACGATGAAGATACGCCCATTCATAACTTATCATTCGAAGAAATTATCAAGTATAAATCTGGTGTGTTGGTTTTCACGATTAAAGATGCTGCATTATCTCAACTAAATACTCACATTGAGATCCTAATTGACGACAGTGCTTATCCTTCCTACAGTACATCTCGTGCTACTTCGAAGAAGATGGAGTTCAATGAAACTAACGATGCCATTATCAGGGAACTGGAATATTCTCAAATCATTGTGCGGATGACGGAGAAGCAATATGTTACTGATCCAGACATTGCAATTGCTTCGACTACACTCTCTACATTATCTTTACTGAAGAGTTCCTACGATAAGCCCACAACTCTCACACTCACTTCGCAATCTGGGGGTATATCCAAAGTTGCGATTCTGTGCCGCTTCCAGCCTCTTCTAATAGATCTAGACCCTGCGGAAAGTATAATGAATATGGGTAACTTGCGAGTGGATATCCTGGATGCGGCTAATCTACCTGCTGCTGATATGTCCGGAAAGTCTGATCCTTACTCTCTTTTGACCTTGAATGGAATGAAAGTCTTTAAATCTAAGGTGATTAAGAAAACGCTTAATCCTGCTTGGAATGAATTTATTGAGTTCCCTGTTCGTGACAGAATACACGATATTCTAAATATTGAAGTCTATGATTGGGATTTGTCCGTTGGTAATGACGACTTCCTCGGTAAGCAGAGGATAGATATGTCGAAGTTGGAGCCTGTGGAGCCATTTTCGGTCACGCTAGATCTTGAAAATGAACAGGGCGAGCCTGCTGGAAAGATTCGTGTCAGTATGTTGTTTAAACCTGCTTGGGTGACTCGTAAATCTCAAGTCGATGAAGGAATATTTTCTGGATCATTTGCCCCTGCCGGAAAGATCGTTAAAGGGGTGGGAACCATGCCCCTCAAAGGAGTTGGTGTGGCTAGCAGTGGTGTTAAGAAGATTACTGGCCTTTTCTCCAGTAAGAAAGATAAGGCTGTTGATCCTAATACTGGTGAGGAAGTTGACAGCTCTTTGGATGTATCTGCTGCTCCTATTGGTAGTGAGGATAACGCTTCCGTAATTGCTGGAAATGATTCTATTGTGAGCCATGCTGGAGGTAACCATAGTCTAGCTCCCCCGACTCCTACTGGCCGTATGCGGTCCAATTCTGGAGCTAGTGCAGCTACAGCAGCCACTTCTAAAACATCTGGGCGTGGCGACTATCAGACTGTGGGAATAGTTCTCACCACAGCAACTGGATTCCCTGCGGATGAGGCAGTTCAAGCACGTGTTTACGCTGGATACGAAGGATCGAAACTTAAGGAGATCCACAAGTCTAAATCTGTGAAAGCTTCTGCCGGGCAGCCTAAATTTGACGATGCTTTTGTCTCTAATAAGATTTCCCCTACGGGCACTATTCAGTTCCGAATCTATAATCACAAAACTCTTGGCCGTGATGAGCGTATGTGCGAAGGATCTATAAAGGTTTCAGAGATAGTCAGTGGTAAGCCCACCTGGATCTCTTTAGGAGAAGGTAGGGAAATTCAAGTTAAATTTAACTTGAAGGTTTAGCACTGAGTTTAATGTTGATCTTTATATATTCTGTTTATTGTTTATTTCCATGTATCTACTTTATTACTATGTGTAGCTTGTTGTTGAAGGTTACCTGATTTTGTAGCTAGGTTTTTTTTCCCAACCTCAATACCGCCGAAGAAAATCCAGATTGCCTTGCATTTCTCAGTTGCTTCGGCGTTTTTTCTCTATGTCGGTGGTTAGATTAAATATAAGGATGCTAGTGTTTGAGACTGGTATGATTTTAGTTTTGCTTTGCCAAACCTGTGCATATTAGTTATAGAACGTATCTTACATTATTGAGTTTGTAGACTTAGATTCTGCCTCCGCTACAACCATGAAGTTTGTAGCCCTGGTTTCGGGAGGTAAGGACTCTTGCTTCAATATCATGAACTGTGTGTATTTGAAGCATGAGCTTGTAGCAATTGCCAATTTATACCCTTCGAAAGGTGATGAGTTGAATAGCTATATGTATCAAACTGTAGGCCATACTGCGATTCCGTATATAGCAGAATGTCTTGATGTGCCTTTATATAGGCGTGCTATTACTAAGACTGCTGTGAATACACAGCTGCAGTACGTTCCGAACGAAGCGGACGAGACTGAGGAACTCTATGAGCTCCTCACCGAGGTTCTATCCCATCACCCTGATATCAAAGGACTGTCTGTCGGTGCCATTTTGTCAAACTATCAGCGTATAAGGGTTGAAGATGTCTGTGAAAGGCTTGGCCTTACATCTCTGGCATATCTCTGGGAGCAAGATCAGCTGAAACTTCTTAATTCTATGATTGCCAGCCACCTTGAAGCAGTTCTTGTTAAGGTGGCTGCTGAGGGGCTTGGAAAGCATCACTTAGGTATGACTCTTGAACAAACAAGACCAGATCTACTGAAATACTATGAAAAGTACGGCTTGCACCCATGCGGAGAAGGCGGAGAGTATGAAACGTTAGTTCTAGACTGTCCTCTTTTCCTGACGAAAAGATTAATATTGGAGAGCTGGAGTATATTATCGGAATCTGGTGATGTCTTCTATATGAGCTGTCCTGTCATTAGGGTAGTGTCCAAGGCTTTTAATGGAACACCGGAAGTTAATCCTTTTGAACTTGACGATCTCGATCTCGATGATTATGACCCTCTTGATGAACATGTGCTAGACCCTACATTGGCACCAAGGAAGTATATCAAACCAATTGACATGATTGGAACTCATGGAGCAACGATATATGGTGATGATTTTGATGAAATAATGAAAGCTATCCACTTTGACAATAAAAATATTAGAATCGCAAATGTTTCTTTACAGTTGCGTTCGATGAAGAGCTTTGAACAAATAAACAGCGTTTACAAGACTTATTTTAAGGATCCGTTACCGCCTTCGAGAGCATGCTTCCAAAACAGTACAGGCTCAGATCATGAAATTTGTTTCACTGCAAGGTATGCTAGATGTCCCCAGTCAGTGCGAGGTCTGCATGTTAGAAGTTTTAGTCATTGGGCTCCAGCTAACATCGGCCCATATTCTCAAGCTATATCTGATTCTCCCCTAATATTCATGTCAGGCCAAATTCCATTGATTCCAGAAACTGGCGAACTGGCTGGTAATAGAAATCCAATACAATTATCTAAGTTAGCCTTTCGTCACTTAACTCGAGTCTACGAATCGCTTGTCAAGACTTCATCAATGAAAGCCCTTGCTGCATATACCTTCTGTCTGATCACTGCTACTCATACTACTGCATACCTTAAAGCTGGCTGTCATGTATGGAACTCTCAGCATCATTTTACAGGACCATGTTTTTTTGTTCAAGTTGAGCAGCTTCCCCGAAACTCGCCTGTGGAATGGCTTTCAGTTGTAGCCGATGAGTCATCGTCCAACTGTGTACTTTTTGAACAAACCATCTCTGATGACTATTCGGTTACAGAATTAGGAGATATCAAAATAGAGGTCTGGAAGAATATGTCAGACGAAGCCTCTAAAATACCGTATTCCAAAGCCTTATGGGCGATCTGCCTATATGATGCTACAATGCTAGAAGATACAACAGAGAAGGTCATTAAGGTCATAACATCTAAAGTGCCCACAGAATTAATACCAGCTGATCGACTAATATCAAGCCAGAATATACGTCTGGCCAGTGTGGTTATAGTTGCCTCAGAGGCTTAATTTATTTATACAAAATTTCCCCGAGCTATGTTCAGCTTCTTAGCTCGTCTCTTGGCATCACGTTTCCTCTGTTTGAGTTCTTTAACAAACTCAGCCCTATGTTCCTGAAAAGCATTTTGCCACGCTAGTTTGTCAAAATTCAATAGTGGTGGGAGATCAGCGACAACGGTCCTTGCTTCGAGAAATGGAGATTCTGCGTGTATAAAGAAGAGTTTTTTATTACTGTCATTCTCGGAACGAGCATTTTCATGATAATCCAAAGCTTTAAGATGCGTGTCCGGATTATATTCCGACTTTGATTCCGACTTTGATTGTTCGTTAGAGGGAGCACTGCCTCCAAAAAGAGAGAATTCAGAAGAACTTTCCGCAGGACGGAATAGATCACGTAGAACTTTTGTTTGAGAGGACTCTTTAACGACCTCTACCTCTACTTTCTTGGTTCCAATCGATGTGTTTCGTTCCTTAGCCAAAACTTCCGAGGAATTCTCCGTGTCTTGCAGTTCCCATGCGTGAGATGATCTTCTGCTTTCCTCTGAAGAAGAGTCATTATTAGTGAGGTCTTTCTGCGTGGTCAAAATATCCGCTATGTCATCATCGGAAGAAGAATCTAAATCCACTCCGGGATTTGTCGATTTAAACTGCACTATTTTTGTGTATTCATCGTTATCTCCAAACTGAACGATTCTTTCCGGACCGTCTGCAGAAGAATGATCTTGTTTTATGATATCCTCTAGGATCTTGGAGGTGTAAGACTGAACGGGAGCCTGACTATCCATTTTTGTGAATTCCAGAGCATTACCGTCTCCATCCTTCCATACTCCGTTATCGAAAAGACATGTGAGCTCATTTGACTTTTTCAAAGTTATTCCCCAGAGCTTGCTCTTTCTTAGCCCGGGGATCAGTTTTACCATGCGAGGTCCTTTCTGATAACGGACAGACATCTTTTTTATATTTTTCCTTGGTGACTTCCTAAACGCGCCGCTCAAAACAAATGGCTGGATTCCTCTCTTTTCAGTGCGAAATTCTAAGCACTCTGTTTTAGAGACTGGCGCTAGATCAGCTTCATTAAGGCTGCTGCGAAATAGATCAAGAGACGATGGTTTTGCGAGGTCTAATTTCAAAATGATACCTTTATACCTGACATTATTGAAGCGACTGCGGATTTTGGAAGCCAGCGAAGGTGTGGTGTTTATGGTAAGAAACGCAAAGGCATCTCCAAGGCCATTATAGTGGACTTCCAAGCCTTTTTCGAGTGATCCGTACTCCTCAAATAGGCCTTCGAGCTGAGAAGGATTCTGTATTATGCCTTCACTGACGGCGCTAATATGAAATCTATGAGACCGAGGCTGTTCTATAGCCATTTTCTGACTGTACTTCCGGTATTGGCCGATTGATGAGCCTAAATTCTCCGCTTTTCTAGCAAAGGATATGTCTATCTCGTGATTATTTTCGAAAATTCAGAGCCTGAACTTAACCTGCTAAACTCTAAACCTGCCTCTCATGACGAATTAGGCAATTGGAGTATTAGCGGAGATATTTACCACCTCAGGATTGGCTGAATCACTGCTATTCAAACTTTAATTGCGGGTGTAAGTATATGATCACCAGATTTCCTGAAGGAAGGTGGGGTGATTTCATGTACGAGATTGGCGCTATAATGCGTGAGGGTTGTGTGTCGGGTATTATATAAGGAGGGCTTGATTATTAGTTCATTCATTGAGAATATTCACTGTTTATAGTTATAGCACTACTTGAAACACAATGAGAGTTACTGGATCATTATTGAGGGCTGCTTCCTTTCAGATAAGAGCTCCTCACTACCGTTCTACTGCTGGAAGGGAATTTCGAACTTTTCTTTTCTGGGGTTCTGGTCTTGGATTCTTTGGCATCTGGCCTTTCTTGATTAAGAACGCTGCCTACAGCAAAACCATTGCGTAATGACCGTTTCAATATCAGGCTAATAGCCTCTCTACTCCAGACAGAATTAAAATGACAAATTTCTATAATTTTATTCATATATCGTAGACGTACTCGCACATAAAGTCAACGTAAAGAAGCAGGCGCAGTTTGATGTTATTTCAGCGACTTATTAATATAACCAGCTAGGCTCACTATTTTTTCGTTCCAGATGTCCTTGGAAGCTTCAGTTATTCCACCAGAAACAACTTTTTCCTTTGGCTTGATAGAGTCACGACGAAACTGGTCTTCCAGCTCACGCATTTTAGGGTCTGTTATTCTTAGTGCTGTAGCATTGCAGTTCCTGAGAACTGCGGATTGTAGCGATCGATCGGTGACTATTCTATCGGACATCTCGAGAGCTACAAAGGATACAACACCAATTCCTGCAAATATCCCTAAAATCGGACTCATTATAGGCTATTGTCGACAGCGTACAGATGTATGGCAGTGAGTTAGTTCAAGAGCGCAGGAGTATAATGTCCCGTTGGCTCCAGCCAATGGGAGTACTTGTTCCGGATGGAAACTTTATGGATAATTTCCTCGGACACCCTTCTCCTCTGATATAATCTCCCTTATCCATGCCGAAAGCTCTGCCTGTTAAGCTGGCAACCACTATTAACCTGGCCACCTCATTAATTGTCAATGAGTCGATTGTCACTACGCTGGCTAAAGCCAAGCGTGCTCAGAGATACATAGAGCCACTGATTACTGTCGCTAAGACTCTTCCACATGAGGAATCAAAACGGCTTCTAGAGTCTAAGCTCTTCCGTACTGACGAAGTCATACCCAAATTGCAGGAAGTTCTAGCTGAACGATACAGAGACCGTGATGGTGGGTATACTAGAGTTCTTCACATGGAACACCGACTAGGAGATAGTGCTGAGCAAGCTGTTTTGGAGTTAGTGGGTGGTTCGCGCGATATGCGCTTTGCGTTAGCTGCGAAGGCCGTTGCTCGCTGTGAAACTTTAGGTATTGAGCTTTCTGGATCTAAACAGAAGGAAGTACAAAAACTGATTCGCAGTCGCTCCAACGGCCAGGTGGAGTTTGAAGAGTTAGTTAACACAATGAAGAAGGTATTCTTCACAGCTGAAGAATAAAGATATGACAATGTTCTCATGATTTTATTATTTATATTACTCAATAATTAGGTGCTGTAGAGCGAAGCTACCCTCATTGTCCGTTTTCAGTCTTGCGACTATGTCCTTGATATCTTTCATTATGTCAGGTGTAGTAACTCTCTCGCAGAGCCTGTAAAAGTTTTCTTCTCTACTTTCGGTAGGTCTAGTTCGCATATAAGTCACAGTCCAAGCAGAAAGAATGTTCTTATCAGGAGTGAAAGCTAGCTCAGAGAAATGAGAAAGAACTATATCCTGGATATCTTTATACTGATTAGTGGATATGTTCAGCGAAGGCGTGTTATCTTCATATTGCAGGAGCCAATCTAACATAACGGCAATACTTAGCGAACCAGATAGTGTGGTATCGTTAGGTAAATTAGTTGCGAGCAATTTGACAAGTAGCTTGGGGCCAGAAAGTTCAATTAAACTAACAATTCCAGCCCGCATAGGGATACTGAGATTTGAGTGATCATTTACATACAACTCCAAGAACAGATGCATAAATGACTCGAATTTCTCAGGATTAATCTCATCTATATCTTTTTTGGTGGCTGATCTAATTGCATAGAGCAACAATGTGCTTAATGCATCAACAGTTGCAGAAACACTCTCAACTCTCTTCTTGAACAAGAAATATAACCAGAGTTCTATAGCATCATCCAATGATATTTGCACTCCAGGTAATTCCCCAAATTCGGCAATGTCCTGTACAAGCAGGAAAAGCCCACCGAGATCAGACCTATTCTCCAGCAGGTCTTCATTAGGAAGCCCTAAGTCGTCCTTGAATGTTTCATTAATAATCTCATTATTATCAGTGTCAAGTTGGTTTAAGGTCTCAACACCAACAGGAGTGCTAACACTTTCTGGAACAAGTGCCATATTAGCTGCAAATGCGCAATTCTTTTGCTTATTGCATTGGTTAGAATATTCTCGAGCCTTCTTCACTATTTGGTCCAGCAAGACCTTGTATTCCAAGTCATAAGTCAGAAAAAGACAAGTAAACTTACCTGCTATGTCGTTAACTTGACTTCTATCAAGAGCATAATCAGTAATTATAGCCGGTGCATTTCTGGCGTAAAGTGGAACTCCTTTGTATGAGATTTTCAATTCATCGTAAAGCCTGACACTCCATTGAACACAAATTCCTTTGAACAGCGCCTCTAAAACATTAACTGTGGCATTCTGTAAATATTTCCGAGTGCGAGCTAGCTCCTCCTCATCCCATTCACTTATGTGACCGGCAATCATTGCCGGAAAATCCCGAAGAAACAGGTATAGGCGTCGAAACAAAAGGGCCCAGATCCAAGGAGAATTATAAGAGGTCATTGAGCGTGAAGCAGAGAGAATAGAACCATAAGACAAAGATAAGATAGTGGAGGGGCGAGTGGATATTAGTTTAGGGATGACTTTATATAGGCATTCGACTAGCAGCGTTATCCTATGAACCAAGGATTTTTGATTTTCAAGCATGCTATCATATGTCGGCAAATCTGGTGGTTTCTGAATACATGCTTCTAGTTTGAGGTGAGCAATAGTGCGCAGGGCCGCGACAAAGAACATGTAGGGATCGCTTTGATTGCTCACTGTAAAGGCAATAGCAGTTACTATTCGACGGGTGTTCAATCCCCTATAATTCGACTCCTGGTCATAAGTAGGGAATTTGTCACCAGATCGAGAAAAGTATATTACTCTGGGCAGAATCCTCCATCCAGTGGCCCGAGTGAGATGAGGGTTTGCCTTGAAGTAGCGATAAATAGCAGTGAGCCAGAAGAGTCTATCCTCGTATGGCTGCTTGATAAAATGCACAGACTGTGATAATACGAGAACTAAGAACTGGCCAAACTCATCTGCAGATTGAGCATGCTTGGCACAATCTATGAGCGTTTCAATCTTCGCTCGATTATCTGGGTTCACATCTTCCAACCTAGGCTCGATGCTGTCAGAAGTCGCCGCTGTAGGCTGACCTCCAATGCGTGATGTTCTATTGGCAAGTATAGTATCTATGGTGTCTTGGCCTGTTACCATTCGGTCTTGGCGTATTGTGAGGAATAATATGGAGATTCCTACTTGTGGCTGGGACTAACTTTCGCTGTTTGGGATTGGTGTCCGAGTGTAACGAAACCTCAGGTCTCATCGTCAGAAACTGTCGCACTAATATCTCTTAAAATTGGGGCTATTCGCATGCTAATGTATTCCTTTGGGTCATATATAACTAAAAGTGTTTGCTGTTTTCAATGATTTTATGTGCCTACTTGAGGATATCTGTAAACTCGAGAAAAGTCAATTCCCAAATAGGCAGTGCTTTAACTTTGCCGATGCCTTACAAGCAAACAGCACTGAGCATTAGTAGAACTGCTAAATCGCCATCATGCGTTCTCCTAAATACAGATACAGCATATTCATTGTTCCAGTGAGAGGCATTGATCTGTATATTGGCATAGCGTAGCGAGGTACTCCGATGTGCTGGGCTTATCGAAGCAGAATCTGACCTGCCAGATAACGCCTAAACGGATTTGATGCACTTAAAACTCACTCGGACCATTTTCATGAATATGTAAATCTGTCATAGATTGATATATTATACTCCAGTGTTCTAGATTACCTTTTGAGCCAGAGAGAATCGCATCGATGTAGCCCTAAGAAACCCTATGAGATACTTGAAACCCAAGTGTCGAAGGCGTGCATTTCGTCATCATATTTCACAAACCGCACGATGACAATTTACTATACATTGGTATTTGGCATTCTAATCACAGAAATGGTGGGATTTCTGCTTCTTGTCCTGCCAATTCCTGGTAAGATTAGACGGAAAATCGTTAAGAATGTTAATCATGCTGTTGATTCAGCTCATATTAAGTATACCGCACGTGCGATTTTTGGATTCATAGTGATTTTGTTCTTTGATTCGATTAATAGAACTATGCGAGTCACGGCAGAAGAGGAACACAGGCTGAGCGTCACCTCAGACCGTTCTGACTATCTCGCAAGGAGGTTCTATGCTCAGCGCAACTTCTATCTTACAGGCACAACTCTATTCCTAGCTATTGTGTTGAATAGAACATTTGCAAATGTTGTGCTTCAATTAGAATTGCAAGATAAGTTACTGGCTGTTACAAAAGATGCCAATTTTGCGTTTGAAACCACCTCGATGATCAAGAAGAAGGACGAAGAAATCGAGGAGTTGAAAAGTGAGCTGAAGAAGAAAACAACTGATCTGGAAACGCTCAAGAAGCAAGCAGAAGGTTTAAACAAGCAATATGAAAGTCTCAGCGATGAGAATAAGAAACTTGAACAAAAGCTTCAAGCTGGTTCGCATGCAGAAACCGACAAAGACAAGTAAATGATCGATATCATATGTCAAGCACTGTTCGCAGTGATTGCTTTATCTTCATCTCCGTAATTTAAGTTTTATATGCATTGCTCTTGTGTTTTGGTTGGAAGTCAAAGGTCTCTGGCGCTGGTCCTAGAAACATCTCAGATATCTTGATCCAGTCTTTGTAGTTCCCAGATCCGAGTAATGTTTCTAATTCATTCCTTCCTTTCCATGGTAATGGTCTGTCCTGAATATCTGGGGGAAGCCTTTCCAATAGTCCGACAGGAACGTACCTGTAAGTAAACGAGAGAAACTCACAAAGGAATCTCCGCGTAGTGTTCACCCCCATAACATCAGAGCCCCAATGCGTTAATCCGTACTCCGTGAACTTCTTCATGTATTCAAGCCTCTCTGTTGCAGGCTTGTCTAGATACTGACGGGCCTCTATCTCCTCAAAAATCCATGGCTTGATTAATGCTCCTCTGGCTACCATAACGCCATCTACGTCGGATCCTTCTGTTGCATCAGCAAAGTCCTTCCATGAAAAGCAGTCTCCGTTTCCTATAAACCATACTTTGTTTCCAGGTCGAATCAAATTCCTATTATCTGAACCTGCGTCACCTTCGACCAAATCAGTATAAGCTTTACTGGAAATGGAGGCACATTCTTTGATGTACGACCAGTCAGCATGTTTAGTATAACGCTGCTCTCGAGATCTTCCATGGAGTGTTATGGCTGCTGCTGGAGTCTCATTTATTATTCTTGTCACCAAGTTGCCAGCAATAGGCTTATTGTTGCGCACTCCAGTTCTGATCTTGACTGTTGCAGGCGCTGTGCCTGACACAGCAGATATACCATTCAATATCTTCAACAACTTCGATGTATGGTCAAGTAGCCCTGACCCAGCTCCACTACGATACACAAGATCAATCGGACACCCACAGTTAAGATTTATTTCGCCGATATCTGGACAAAGTTGATTCAAGGCATCTGCAGCTTTCACTGCTTGCCATGGTTTTGACGCTGCTATTTGAATACCAAACCGAGGCGTCTCGGATATATGGCATTTAGGAAGTGCCCACTCCGACCTTTGTCCAGTTATCAGTGGCATACTCATAGCCATCTCGCTATAAGTCATATCTGCACCCAGCTCTTTCATCAGACGTCGGTAAGGAAGGTTACCGACTGTCGTGAGAGGGGAGAGAAGCTTCCCTCTTCCGTAGTCTATAGTTCTCCTTTCACACGGAGCTAATGGGACTTCAACATATTCAGCGCGGTCATCATTTGCTGCTTCGCCGTTCTTTAAATAAGCTTCAGCTGCATCTAACTTAATGGTTCGCTTGCTTAGAGCTGATCTTTGTTCCATGGTAATATAATTGGTCTCATTTGTTTCAGTGGATCGACAGATACCCTTGTCCTTATGGTGAGAGTACCAGCGACATTTGATACCTTGTTTACATCTTCCCATATCAGCCTCAACTGGGCAAGGGCCTGTTAGATCATCTGTTTTGTGAGCAAGGTAAACGTTGATATCATGCTCAAACTTACACGACTCACCAAACGGGCATTGTTCTCCATTAACAATCTTATCGCATAACTGAACAGTTTCGCGGATATTGGTGAAAGTACGGGCTTTGTTCTGCCCTCGTGACTTCTTTTTTTTGTCCTTCTTCTCGTCGACCACTCCTTCTGCAGCGTCGTCGTCTATTTCATTGATCTGTAACTGGACATTGTTCAATAAATACTCCTCCTTTATCGGCGCAGTTCCTGCAACACGCTCAGTAACCTTCTGTTTTTTAGACAGCGGTTCTTCCGCATTTTCGACCATGCTTGCCCTTTTTCTATCTTCCCCGAGAACTGTTCTCTGGTCCCAAATAGGTAGCAAGAGTAAACTTTAAAGCTCCGACTCACCCATTTTACATTCGTTATTTATTGATGACCGAATACGTGGCTTCTTCAAGGGCCCCCGTGAATATTGCTACGTTAAAATACTGGGGAAAGCGAGATACAAAGCTGAACCTGCCAACTAACTCATCAATATCGGTCACTCTTTCCATAGATGATTTAGCTGCCTTCACAACTGCTCGAGCTTCACCAAACTATAAAAGTGATATACTTATTCTCAATGGCTCTCGAGAGAATATTGACAACTCCCCCAGACTCTCTGCGTGTTTAAGAGAATTACGGCTCCTTAGAAAAGAAATTGAATCCTCTAACGTTACTCTCCCCCCTCTTTCTCAATATTATCTTCATATATGCTCGAAAAACAATTTTCCTACTGCTGCTGGCTTGGCCTCATCTGCTGCTGGGTTTGCAGCTCTTGTTCGATCAGTAGCTGATTTATTTGAACTTCCGCAATCACCAGAGATTCTTTCACGTATTGCACGACAAGGTTCTGGATCAGCCTGTAGATCTTTAATGAGTGGGTTTGTCGGCTGGGAAATGGGGGTCCAGCCCGACGGATCTGACTCTCAAGCTGTTCAGATAGCACCTAAGTCTCATTGGCCAGAAATAAGAGCTGCCATCCTGGTAATCTCTGCTAAGAAGAAAGATATCTCTTCTACTTCAGGCATGCAGACAACCGTTAAAACCTCTTCATTGTTTCAACATAGAATTAATGTTGTGGTTCCTGAAAGATACAACCTCATGAAGAAGTCAATACTGGACCGGGATTTTCAGCAGTTTGCCACACTAACTATGGCCGATTCTAATCAGTTCCACGCTGTCTGTCTAGATTCTTCTCCTCCAATCTTCTACATGAACGATGCGTCTCGCCAAGCAATCCGGATGGTAGAGGAATTGAATCGAGCTGTCGATAAAGTTATTGCCGCTTATACATTTGACGCTGGTCCTAACTGTGTTATATATTATCAGGCTTCTGATGAGCCTAATGTTTTAGGTTTACTTCGTCAAGCTGTCCCCAGTGATCCTGTCTGGTCTAAGTCTGCTTACTCTTCTGTACAGCCCAGCTTCCCTGATAATTACAATTCGGAGACCATTTTGGGCATCGATAAAGTTGTCACTCAAATCATTCTAACGGCCATAGGAGATGCCCCTGCATCTTCTAGTGATCACCTTGAGGATATTTTGAACTGATAGATACAATAATTTTCGTTGGCATCGTATTCGTAGGTCATAATATTCATTAATGTTCCAAAAGGCTGAGTCCTTTAAACTCCGAAATTACTGTACTGGGCTGGAAAGCAGAAGAGTCATTCACAAGCAATGCCGTGAGCTCTCTCATCATCTCTTGAATTTTCGTTGCTCGATCAAGGTCTGATATACGTATCAATGCCTCAATGAGGGATGCTACATCCTTTTGCGTCTCCTCTACTCGTCCGAACAATCTTCCAAGAGAATTTATCAAATACTCCTCTTCATATATAGATCCTTTCTTTCCGCGGGCTCTTTTGCGCTCTTCCCTGCGGCGATTTTTTGATGTGCGTCGAGTGGCATTAGTACCAGCAGTTTGGCTAGTTAATCCAGTATATCGTGTATATATTGATCTAGTAGTTTCACTAGCAATTGACACATTGTCCGGTCCCTCTGCTTCATCACCTTCATAGAAAGCCAGAGGGTCTGACTCCTTCTTCACTTTCAGTTCAGTGAGCCTTCGTTTTTGGGCTTCAAACTGTGCTTTGCATTCCGAGATAAACTCAGAGATGTGCCGGAAACTATCATATATTCCTTCCTTTAGTGTCGCTTCTTTATTATTAGTGCTTGCAACTCTCATAGCATCCATAAAACAGTAAGCCTTGCAATACAACAGGATCGAGTTGTCAAAATCCGCCAAATAATCTTTATAGATAATAGCTGCATCTTCATACACATGAGTTTCTGTAAGATACGTAGCCAGTTCTTTTGCAAGGCTGTTTATTTCCTCATTCGTAAATCCAGCCTTAGAAGCAGCACAAAGCGCTTCCCGCCACAGTCCTTTGCTTTTATAAGAGTTCACAGCCATATGGTACTCATGTAGCACCTCATATGTGATTCCAGCCAGCGTATACTCTTTCTTCGAGTAAAGAAAGTCTGCATACAACCTCCTTAATCTACTGACTTTTACCTCATCGTGAGCAAGCAGGAAAAGAGCATTTGCATATAACTCGTGCTTAACAACATAATCGCAAACCTCGTCAAATGCAGCATCAACTTTAACAAGACTAGAAATTGCTTTACTGTAGCGTTTCAAATAGTCATCAATCTCGAACTGCCGTCTGTTAGTAGTTTGCCTCTCAAGGTTCTGCAAGAATGGAACGTACTCCTTTGGATCCTTTGAAGACTTCTGAGCAATCAATAGTGTCAATGACAAATCATAGAGTCCCAAAGCAGTATCGAATAGCTCGTTGACATCTTTCAGAAAACATAAATGCTGAATGGCATCGTCAACTTCATCCTCTGGTCTCTGTTCCACTAACAGAAGAGCATCTTCCACACGAGCTGGATTCATGGAAAGGTTTGCTGTTAGAAGAGACAACGAGTACTTTGAGGTTAAAGTAGAAGATGTTCTCAAATAATCCAGTATAGCTGTACAAACTTTGTTTTGCTTACCTATGTAAGCAAGGGGTAAATCTACCTTCGGAATAGAAAGTGTATCTCTAAACCTAGTCATAGCGGTATTCTCATCCGTTAAAGATGTCATTAAGATATCCAAGTTTTCTCTCGTCCCCAAGGCATCAATAACGAGATCTATATTCTCTATGAATGCATCTGGGTTGTAATCAAAAAGGAAATTAAGGTCCACGCGATACGAGAGACTCAAGTTCCATGCACGCTTGTAGTTTTTAATATCTAAGCACCTTCTAATCTCGGCAACCACTAGCATACGAGGGAAGATAGTTTCGAGGTTTCCTCGAGGCATCTGTAGTACAACAGCGGTCTTTGATGGAATAATTGTGACAATCTTACCCCCTGTCTCTATTGATCGGCAACGTTCATCGAATGAATCTTCAGTAGGTAATGATTCAGGATTCGACAATGGTGCAAATTTGAGCATATTTTTCATAGTGGTGACAGCCAAATATGGATAAGATAAGCAGGCAGAAGTAATCTGACGGCCAATCTGTTTCTCAAAAAGATATAGCTTTCCAGATATATCCAATGAGAAAACTTTTCCATCTGAAAAGCTTACCCATGCTGGTACATTAGGCAGAATCACAGTAGGAGGAGGAAGAAGCGTAGATTCTTTGTCTATGATATAGACTGCGGACTGCTTATCAGTAGCTATCAATTTATGGTCAGCTGAAGTGATCTGGTTCAAAAGCGTGGTTGTCTTCATCGAAGACACAGCATGTAGTTGAGTCTCAACAGAGATAAACTCAATTGTCGAACTCTCGATACTCTCGAACAGAACGGCAGCAACTTTATCATCTATGAATTGAATAGATATAGGCCTCTGTTGTAGCTCAAAAGTCATCTCTGAAGTTTTAATTGGAGCTAAAGACTTTGCATCACGTGGATTCCATTCATATAAAAAGACAGTAGTGCTGCTCAAAACAGCTATCAATCTGTTATTTGGGCTTATTGCAACTCCAGTTGGAACGCTTTCAATGGTTATCTGCCTAAAAGACATAGGGGGAGGTGTGTTGGCAATTCTCAGCGGAGTTAACCCAATGCGTCGATTATCAATAACGGCAACCATTCCCAGATCATTAGGCAGAGTGGTCATGCCAGTAGTGACGCTGAATGCGTAGGTATGAACCTCTACCGATGATTTACCAACAATGATCAGTGCATTATCAGACTGGTCCCATCTAATCGAGATAATCTTTTCTTTCGATAGCAGACTTATTCGAGTCTTTAAATACCAATGATAATTAGAGACTGTCCACAGCTGAACTTCGTCCTCTAGTTGTATAGCAAGTATACTGGAGGCAGTGTTCCAAGAAAGTTCATAAATAGGAGTTGACGGATCTAATGATAAGGCAAAGTCACCGTGGCGTAGGCCGTTTCGTTCGAAGAAAGACACAATCAAACTGGACTCAGATCTGGTTGTTGTGCATATTATTTGTCCAGATGGCCTCCAGGCTAAGGGGAACTCTAATCCGTCAGTAGCTTCAGAAACACCATCGAGGATAGAGTCTCTAGAATAGACTCTAATAGCTCTCCGCTGATCTTCGGGTCTGAAAGTAGAAACAGCGAAATACTGGCTATCGCCTCTCCAGGAAATCCTCGCTAAGTGACATTCTTGTGAACTTGGAGCACCTGTATCTACATATTCTGGCATAGTCGGATCACGCATTTTCTTGGCTCCTTTACCCTCAAACTGGGTCTCCTTTTTACCCCATCCAACAGATACGCCTCTAGTCAGAGCCAAGTCATCCGATGACATCTTAGACTCTCCAATTAGATCAAAGGACCGTGTTAACAATGTCACCTCGCCTTCCCCAGATAGAATACATAGCACCTCTTCGTCTGGAGACCATGATGCAGCATATATGGGGGAATCAAGAGTTCCAACAAGAATAGCTGGTGAAGTAGACGAGTCTAGTCCATATGTAGCAGTGTAAATATGACCAGCACCCAAGCAGAAGACAATCATAGACTCTTCTGGAAATGCGTGGAACAACACTAACGAATCTAAGCCAGGATAAATCTCAAACCGGCATCTTGTAAAAGCTTTCGGATTTGAATCAAGGACAACTAATAGGTCTATATGGCCATCAGCAGGCTCACATATAATAAGCAAGGCCTCATTAATAGAGTCATATATAGCATTGGAGAAGATAATATCATGGGCAGAGAAATGCGAGCGGTTAATAGAGACCAGATTTCTCATTCTAACAGAAAAATTAGTTCGCAAGGATCGAAAGTCCCAAGCGATAAAATCAGAGAGTGGCAGAGCAATATACAGTATTTCTTTTTCTACATGGAAAGTACGACAGGAATATGTGTTTCAAAGAGTTATAAATGGACACGTCATGTATTGATTCGAGAGAGTGCAGTCCTTCAAATACTTCCGCTTCTCTTCATCTGGAAGTATCCAACAATGAAGGGAGCAAAGAAACCAAGACCAAGGAATCCGAAGTGGAGAACCCAGTAAGGAACAAATCTGCGATTATGGATTTTGAATGGAATATTGGAATAAGGGCCTTCCTCATAGTGAGCAGAGCGTCTAACAGCGTTAGAGGAAAACTGCCTGGTAGAGCGGCCAGCACGGAACACTCTTGGAATCGAAGTCTTGGAAATTGAGCGAATCATCTTTAATATCAGTTATCTAATATCCTCTAATAATACACTCTAAGGTGGTTTCGCGCTGCGCTGCCGGGTAATCTCAGATAAAAGATATCGAACCACTTGGTGCTGAGTGTGTAACTGTGGTGTGCAGAAACCGCGGGCCCCTCTATGGTCAGCAAGTAGTCGTCATGGCAACGAACACACACGAAGTTTAATTTTGTTAAAGTTTTATCCTTCTTTCAATTAATTTTTGTACAGTCCCTAATATACACAATCAAACATGGCTTTCCTCGGAGCCAGTTTGTTCTCTGCGTTTAACGAAAACGCCTCTGAGGAAGAGCTTGTATCCAAAGCTGGATCAAAGCGCTCTACCTCACCAAATGTTGCCTCTACTGCGGAGAACGGGGGTATGAACCGGAATCAGCGTCGCAGACAACACAAAAAAATGGCGAAGGCAGGTAAATTGGCTCTAGATGATCACAGCCAACAAAATAATTCTACACCAAGGCCTTTAAAGAAACAAAAGAAACGAACGAGCGATAACGCTGCTGACCTGGAAATGCATGAAGGTGAACAGGACCCGGAGCCTGACATTCCTCGAGTTACCGATTCTTTCGAAACGGAGGCCTCCAGAGAGGTTGACTACTCAGCAGGGCTACAGAATGCTTCTAATAGTGATGGTGACACAAAAGTCAAGATCTCACACCAGATTCGTCATCAAGTGGCCCTTCCATCAGACTATGACTACGTCCCGCTAAGCTCGCATGTGATCCAATCGCCTGCCAGAACGTACCCCTTCACGCTTGATCCGTTTCAAGACGCGGCTGTGAAATCCATTGATCGCAATGAGAGTGTTTTAGTTTCTGCACATACAAGTGCTGGAAAGACTGTAGTAGCGGAATATGCCATTGCACAGGCATTGCGTGAGAAGCAAAGGGTCATTTACACTTCTCCTATCAAAGCATTGAGTAATCAGAAATATCGGGAGCTCGCGGATTCTTTTGGTGATGTTGGCTTGATGACTGGTGATATCACTATTAATCCAAATGCCGGTTGTCTTGTAATGACGACTGAGATTCTTCGTTCTATGCTATACAAAGGTTCAGAAGTAATGCGAGAAGTTTCTTGGGTTGTATTTGATGAGATTCATTATATGAGAGATAGAGAAAGAGGCGTCGTATGGGAAGAAGCCATTATTCTACTTCCGGATAAAGTCAGGTTTGTCTTTTTATCCGCTACCATCCCTAACGCAATGCAGTTTGCAGAGTGGATATGCAAAATACACCACCAACCATGTCATATTGTATACACAGATTTTCGCCCTACCCCTCTTCAGCACTATCTCTTCCCCGCTGGAAGCGACGGAATATTCCTGGTAGTGGACGAGAAGGGCTCTTTCCGTGAAGAAAATTTCCAAAAGGCCATGAGCATGATTACTGCCAAGTCGGGCGACGATCCAGCCGCTCCTCCATCGAAAAGATCTAAAAAGGGTAAAACATTCAAGGGAGGAAATTCCAACCAACCTTCTGATATTTATAAAATTATCAAATTAATCATGACCAGAAAATATGACCCTGTTATTGTTTTCAGCTTTAGCAAGCGTGAATGCGAGGCCTTAGCTCTGAAAATGAGTAAGCTTGATTTTAACAATGATGAAGAGCATGACATGGTTACAAAAGTGTTTATGAACGCTATCAGCCAATTAGGAGATGAGGATCGTGAATTACCGCAAATAAAACACATATTAGTCCTTCTGCGAAGAGGTATCGGTGTTCATCACAGCGGCATGTTACCCATTCTCAAGGAGGTGATTGAAATCCTTTTCCAGGAAGGTTATATCAAGGTTCTATTTGCTACTGAAACGTTTTCAATTGGGCTCAATATGCCTGCTAAAACTGTTGTATTCACCAGTGTTCAGAAATTCGATGGAAAGGAATTACGATGGGTCTCAGGCGGCGAATATATTCAGATGAGTGGTCGTGCAGGTCGGCGCGGTCTTGACGATAGAGGTATTGTCATAATGATGATCGATTCACAAATGGAACCCAGTGTTGTAAAAGGTATGGTTAAAGGTCAGGCAGATCGCTTAGATTCTGCCTTTCACCTTACTTATAATATGATTCTCAATCTTCTAAGAGTTGGCGGAATATCTTCGGAATTCATGCTGGAGAGATGCTTCTACCAATTCCAAAAGATTACTGAAGTTCCTAAACTTGAAGCTGAAAAGGCATCCTTGAAGCAATCCCTTGGTGATATCAAGGTTGAGTCAGAAACAGAGATTAGGAATTATTACGAGCTCAAAATGCAGGCAGAATCTTATAAGGAGGACATTAGGAGAATTGTTGTTCACCCTGGTAATTCATTAAAGTTCCTGCAATCTGGCCGACTAGTGCATGTCAAGGTAGGGCTGAAAGATTTTGGATGGTGTCCTGTCGTCAAATACGTGAAACGCCCTACTAACCCCAGAAATCCAGAATATCCTCCAATGGAAGCTTACTTTCTTGATGTGCTAGTCTGGGTCCCTGTTTCTACACCGCCTCTTTCCAGCAAATCAAACGTTTCTGCGTTAGCGAGAGTTGATGTCCCTTCAGCATCAGTAAATGGAAAGGCCGAGATATTTCCAATTATGCTAGATAACGTGGTTGAGTTGAGTAAAGTTCGCGTTCATATGCCGAAGGAAATCAAGTCACCGGTTCATAAATCTCTTGCCTGGAAGGCCGTTAAGAAAGCTCTCTCCAACTTTAAGGATCAGGTACCTCTTCTGGATCCTATTGAGAATATGCATATTGATGACCCAGAGCTACTATCACTGAATAAAAAAATTAATGCATTGCAACTGAGGTTATCTGACAATCCGCTGTATAATTCTCCTAATCTCCCTGTTCTTTATGACCAGTTTCTTGGGCTAGTTAAGCTTGAGGAAAAGTATAATAGTGTTGTGAAGTCCCTTAACGAAACGCAGTCTATAATACAATTGGAAGAGTTGAAGAAACGTAATAGGGTTTTACGTCAGCTTGAGTTTACAACGGACTCTGAGATTATTGAATTGAAAGGCCGAGTTGCTTGCGAGATAAACGCTGGTGATGAGCTTGTCCTGACAGAATTGATTTTCAATGGTGTCTTTAACGATTTAACTCCTGAACAATGTGCTGCTCTCCTATCTTGTTTTGTCTTTGATGAACGTGTGAAAGAAACCCCTAGGCTTCCTGCGGAACTCTCTGAACCGTTACGTATTTTACAAGAAACGGCTAGAAAAATTGCGAAGGTAGAAATAGACTGCAAACTGGATACTGTGGAAACTGAGTATGTTGATAGTTTCCACTGCGAACTCATGGATGTTGTGTATCACTGGTGCAAGGGATCATCCTTTGGTCAGATCTGCAAAATGACTGAAGTTTACGAAGGATCTTTGATTCGTGTGTTCCGGAGAATGGAAGAACTTGTAAATCAAATGATCGAAGCGGCTAAAGTTATAGGTAGTTCTGATTTGCAGTCCAAAATGGAAGAGGTCCTAAAGCTTTCTAAACGAGATTTGGTGTCAGCCGGATCTTTGTATATTTAGACAGTTAAGCAGTTTATACTGCTTGCTATTAATGAGTTGCTTGTCTAGCATTATAGACATTAATTGACGATAACATGATGAATATTCGCATTGGCTAATGAAGCTGTAAGACATTAATATGTATACCGTCTGTAATTCACCCTATGAAAAACTAAAAAACAAAAATTATAAAATTATATTATGTAGGGCTAATTGATATACGGTCCAGGTGGGTTTGTAGAGTAGCCCAATGTACCATTCTCTGGTGGTTGTGCATCATACTGAGAGGGATGGCGTGAACCTGGCGTCCGCAATTGTGGAATAGTCAGTTGCATTCCCATAACAGAAGGAGGTATCTGAGAGAATGAGTACGGCAGCTGACTGTGATTGGATGATATGTCATGAGAAAAACGCGATATATTCATAACCGAATTTTCTGCAGTAGCATCTTGATGTAAGCGACGGCGTTGCTGATGTTTTTCATGGGTCCTGCGGTGTTGGTTGCAATTATCTTGCCGCGAAAATCGAGCTGTGCATCCATTGACATTGCAAACAAACTTCTTTTCCCCTGTATGAATACGTCTATGGCGAGCAAGGTGACCAGAAGTGGTGAAAGTTTTAGCGCAGCCTTCGACTTCACACTGATATCTTCGAGCACGTTTAGCTGCAGCGCCAGCAGCACTTAGTGGTCTATTGATGGAATCTCTTCGATTCCTGGCCACAATTACAGCATTGGGGGTTTGAACAAATGCTCCGGAACTGGAACTGGAACGAGTAGCTGTCACAGTCCGATTATCTGTAGGACGATGGAAGAAAGTGCTATACGGGCGGAAGTCATATGAAGGTGCAGCAGAAATAGATTGCATAGAAACCCCCGCAGACGGCGCTTCACGTGAAGCCCAGTTATACCCGGTATCTGACGACGAATTAAGAACCTGCGAAAGCGTGTGAGAATAATAGGCTGTCGCTGACTGGGGCGCTGTGGGCTGCCCTTGTACAGCTGCAAATCCGTTAATCCGATCCGTCGAATCTGTCATACGCACCGAAGAACCATACGGAGTATATTCATTTATAATTCCGGACGCCGCATAACTAGCATTAGGATGCGAAACAGTGTCATAAGAAAAATATGCTCCAGAGTAAGTGTTCACACCTTCTAACTGGTTTTCACGAGAATTAATCTCTGCAGTGTTCAATTTCTGGTTCTGTTGCCTATATGAAGAAATAGAAGATGGAGTTGAAAGTTGATATCCAGTGTTGCTTGTGTCATTTCTCATATGTGTGCTGTTACTGTAAGACAAATGAGAACTGAGTCCTATAGGAAGGTAATATGCCCGTCCGGCTACATTGTGTTGACTATCTAGATAGTCTGAACTGTCAATAGTACTTGACTGAATTCCAGGTAAATCTAGAGAGTCAACGCGGGGAAGCGGTGTGGAAGTTTGCACGTCTAGAGGTACATGCTCATTTGCTTGCGTGGTATTCAAAGACTCGCGCGATTCATCTCTGCTTATGCCTTTCCCATCGATGGTCCCAGTAGATAATGAAACATCTCTAGTGCTAGCATGATATGAGTTTGCAGAATCACTTTTGTCTCCAGCGGCATCCGAACGAAGAGCAGAAGAAACGGTTTGCGAAATGTCAGGTGAAGTGTGGTTATACTGCTTATGTGAGTCTTCATTCTGACGAGTAAAATGCTCAGTAGAGCTATCATTCAAAGGCTTAATATCAGTATGACTGTCTAATCCAGAGACAGAACTTCCTAAGCCAGGTAAGGATATGCTTGTAGCATTTGTATGCAAGCCCTCCATAGAATCAGTCCAAGACATTCTTTTGTTTTATAAGTTAAGCACAAGAAACACTTAGAAGAAAAAACCAAAACTTGGGAACCAAAAAGGTCAAAATGAAAAAAGAACTATGAGTAACTCCAAAAATAAATTGCACTATACTTATAGAAATTAAGCTATAAGCAGTTCACGTCAATACCGTAATGAGTAATTAACGAACCGGTAAGTCCCAGGGAAGTTGAACTTAAAATCTTAAAGTCAAAAAAGTAGTATGAAACAAACTAAACACCTGAGAGAAACGCAGATAATTTCCTTGGACGGAAAGATACCGTAACTAGAAAAATAACTATCTAATGGATAAAGATAGAGGGAAGCTTATGACAGGGAACGAGGGAAAGGATCCGTATAAGTATGAGGGATGAGAAGGTCAGGGTTAAAGCAGGATCTGAGATAGAGGCCCTGATTTTTAATATTTATGGTAAATCCAGTAGACCCGATAATTAATCCCTTAGAGTGATGCTTAGAGACCACCAAACTATAGATCACAAAAAGTTGTATAAGTAGCTGTGGTGGAAAATAAAGAAAGCAGCGATATATGTAAGAAGCCGCTGTCTATTATTTCGGTAGTTGAGAAGTTGATACGAGAGTCTTGGCGTATTTGTAGCAGCAATTATTATTAAAGAATCTGGAATAATATACCCAATAATAGCTTTGAAGCGGCTCTCTGTAAAATTATCGCAGGGTCCTTAGGTTACGTCAGGGTTCACAAAGCAGCTAAGTACAATACAAAGTCTCCAAACTTCAAAGTCCCTAACGGGTCAAATGATAAAGACCACAATGTTTACAGGGACATCATCATTCAAATAAGCCTCCAGTAAGTTATTTATCAGGGAGTTCAGTGGTCAGAGTACAGTAAACACAGATACAACTGTGGCATAGGATGGGTATCTCATGCGTAATATGAAACATGAAGCACGGCAATAACAACCATTGTGGCGGAGCCGATTAGAGCTAATTTTCACCGGCTGAAATGAGACAATTAGGTAATACTAAGACATCTCGTCATCTAATTGGATATTTCTGCAGGGTTCAAGGGTGGCCTTCAGCATCCTAGCGTAGTAATACAGAATGAAGCACGTAAAATGGATATGACTCATACCATTTTGTCTCTATAAGAGTGAAGTAGGATCAAACTAATTTCGTCATTGATCTGCATCCGGAATAGCGTCCCATAACTCATCTTCGGACGAAGCAGAATCGGAGTCTTGTCCTGTAGATCCATTTGCAGTTACGTCCTGCGGAATCGACCCCGAGCTCAAAAAATCCGGATCTATTACACACAACGAGACAAGACGGCAGTTTATATAGATATGCGCTAGTTTGGCACGAGTTTCTGTGTTGTAAACTCTCAGTACACGATCCAAAGAGCCAGTAGCAATTACCCCGCGAGAAGGCTTGCGATGTTCAGAGTTTGAAGATTCCGATTCCTGAGAATGATTAGTTCTATCATAGACATAGCTGGACTCAAGAGTCAGCGTAGAGCCAGATGCTCCTTTATAGTGGCCACATACCTTGCCTGATACAACATTAAACAGAGCAGTTTCGGCCTGAGCATTAGAAAATATAAGAAAGTTATCAGACAGTCCAGGTGTGAGAGCGACTAGAGGATATTCGGAGACCTCTATGTCCAAAATTGGACGACGAGAGATATTTGTCTCATATATCCTAATCTGGCCATATCGTGTAGATATTGCGATCCTGTATCCTTCAGATAAGGGCCTATATATGTCCAAAAACTGGATGGCGCTGACCCAAACCGGCACCCTTAGATCTAGTTCATCATTCTTTACATTCTTAGCCTTGAATCTAGTGACACCAGAATCAAGCCCCTCTATTGTTGTGAGAGTTAACTCAGATTCTTTTCCACCTAAAGCAATAACCTTCCTCTGAATTGGATGCGCTCGAAACGCCGACAGACCATGTCGTGACTTGGCTCTATTAAAGCGAGATTCTTTTAGAGATATATCTTCATCGGACATATCAGCAGTCAGTATGCTACCATTAGAACCGCAAGCAAAAAGGCAGTTGTAGTCTGTAACTTGAAGTGTGAAATAAGTGTCCTTGTTTGAGAGATGAAAGACGTTTTCTGGCTCATCTAGTTGATCCAGTTTAAAGGTTTGAAAAGTACTAGCAGTAATAAGAGCTAATATTGGTCCAAGTGCTGTCCTAGGAGCATAAGCAGCAGCTGTGACTGGTTCGTTAAGCGCATATTCATGTTTTTCGATCTTCAAAGATGATTTGCTATCTGATTTAACAGAAGTATCTGTTCCAGGCTCAAAAGTGATATCTTTGATGCCACAGTTATTGTCAGTTATTGCAATTATCCGCATTTCAGTATTAGAAGAAAAGATGGAATCTCTTTGCGCTGATCTTTGTGGTTGCACTACTATCGGTAAAATTACAAAAATCGATGGGAAAAAGTTTAATAGTGACGCGCCGCATATACCTTGTATGGCCAGTAAGGTCCATTCGTGCAACAATAACTAATAACGAGGTGGAGAGAGCAGCAGTCAGGAAGCCTATCTGCTGAGATATTTAGATATAAAAATTAGAAATCAACTTGTTTCTTAGTATGAGCTTCAGGCACACAGTGAATAAACTGAAAGATAAGAGGTCGGCCGAGTTTCTGTTTGAGCAAGAAGTCCCAAAGGTCGTATAAGCTATTTTAGATCTCGATAAAGACTTTGGAAAGTGTCTGTATGGCTACTGATTTTGCCGACGAAGTATTAGCGACTAATTCTATTTATCCTGAATGTTTTGCCGAGGTTTCGCACCGCAAGTATGCGTTGCGGCCACCAGATTGCGAGGATATGGAGGTGGTACTGGAGTTTCCAGAAGACTATCCCGCAAGCATTCCCCGGATCCATTCAGTTCGTCCGGACAAGTATTCGGTAGGGGACATTCAGAGTATATTGGAAAAAGAGGTTTTTCGAGAAGGAGAAGTGTGCGTATTTGATTTGATCGATGCTCTGAGAGCCAAGATCGAGCTGGATTCATATGACCAGGAGGCACTTGCTGAACTCGAGCAGTCGGTTCCGCCTGTTTCTTATGACGATGATGGTACTGAATATGTAAATGCTGACAATCAGATACGAAAACAAGAAATGGGAGATTTCGATCTCTTAGACTGGAAGCCCGGGGACGATCCACGGAAAGGCTGGGGCATTGGAGATTCTGTGGTGGATCGAAAAAGCACCTTTCTCGGATTCGCAATTGCTGTGCATTCGCCTGCTGAAGTTCAGCAAAGGCTGGAGGTTCTCAAACTTGACAAGAAAGTCGGTCGAGCAACTCACAATATGTATGCTTATCGTGTGAAATTATCTAACGGCATGATCGCTCAAGACTGTGATGATGATGGGGAAACTGCAGCTGGCTCTCGAATGCTTCATCTTTTATCGGTAAGTAAGAAAGTTATTTCCAATCTTTCAAAATCAATGCTAACGACATATAGATAATGGTAAGTACCCTAACGGGGTTTCACGTTGAGCGGCAAGTACTAACATTTAAAAAATAGGGCCTGGAAAACGTGTTGGTAGTGGTCTCTCGCTGGTTTGGAGGTACATTACTCGGTCCTGACCGGTTCAAAGACATCAATGTGGCCACGAGAAATGCGCTCGAAGCCGGGGGCTTTCTCAAAGATGCTAAAAAGAAGAAATAGGTACACTCACTACTCATGTGAGACCAGGTTTGCTCGCGTTTCGAATCGTTTCTCCTTTCTAGCTTTTCTTCGTAGTGATTTTTCCTCTTGCATTAGTTGCTTTCGTTTCTTAGGTACCCTTTGTATCTTTGACACTCTTCCTTCCTGAGATTTAGTAAATTTTGGCATGTTAGACACTGTCGAGTTTCCTCCTGACAGCTGTTTCATTCTGCCGGCCTTTGAAGTAAACTCCTTATCAACTTTCTCGATCATATCTCTGAATTCACTCATACTAGCATCTTTGTAATTATTCGATGAAAACAATGAACTAACTGTCGAGCCACCAGAAGGTTTCGATCGTTTATTAGAATCGCCGTCCGAGCTGTCCGAATCGAGTTCTGACTCTTCGAGGGTACGCTTTTTTGGCACAACTCCATAATTTTTTCTTCCTTGGCTCTGTTTCCCAAATAAAGCGTCGTCGTACCCAACGTAACTGACTTGTCTGCTTTTTACTGTACTTGGTTTCGCTATGACACCCCAGCGCTCTTCACCTTTGATCCGCACGTTATCCTTAGGATGATCCTCCAAGACTTCTTCCTTTTTCTCTCTAGCTTCCGCCTTCTGCATAAATTTCATTGTCATTAACTTCGACGACATTATGGCTTTCCTTTATCTGAAAATTATAGTGTAGAGTTTTCTGCGGCCCAATAATCACCTAAGAACATAGCGTTGAATTACTCTTGGTGGGAGTTTCCGTTTTCGGCTACAAAAGATTTTATCTTTCTTACTGAGTTGCGCCTACATGAAGACGAATTTTCATCTTTCTAACCTTCTAGGAACTGTTTACAAGCAAGGAAATCTTGTATTTGTTCCGGATGGTAAAGGTATACTAAGTCCTGTTGGAAATAGAATCTCCTACTTTGATTTGGTTGGAAATCGATCTTATACTTTAAATTATGAGCATCGGAAAAACATAGCTTGTTTTGCTTTAAATCCTCAAGGGACTCTTTTGTTGTCGATAGACATTGACGGCCGTGCAATTTTAGTCAATTTTGTTCGTCGTACCGTCTTATATTATTTCACGTTCAAAGAGAAGGTCTCTAATGTTCAGTTTTCGCCAGACGGAAAAGTGTTCGCTGCTGCTGTTGGTAGACATATAGAAGTCTGGAAAACCCCGGAAAAAGTCACAAGTGTCTCATTTGCGCCGTTTGTACGTCATAGAGTGTACACTGGGCATTATGAAGATGTAGTGCATATACAATGGTCGTCCGACTCTCGATTCTTTCTTTCAGCTTCAAAAGACCTTTCCGCGCGTATATACTCTCTTGACACAGCTGATGTTCTAGCTGCTGCTGCTCTCTATGGACACCGTGAGCCTCTTATTGCCGCCTTTTTCTCGCAAGATCAGGAATCAGTTTATACTCTTAGCCAAGATGGCGCGCTCTTCGTCTGGAACTACATTGAGGAAGAAGCTGATTCGTTAGACGGTTCTGCTGACCAACAAGTAACACCTCGATGGGCTATAACTAACAAGCATTATTTCAATCGCTCCTCAAAGATTGTGTGTGCTGCCTTTCAAGTGAAGTCTGATATTTTGGTAGTCGGATTTACTGATGGTGTTTTTACGTTATTAGAACTTCCTAGCTTTACTACATTTCATTCTATCTCTATCTCTCAGCACCATATTGATACTGTGTGTATTAATGAGGCTGGTGAATGGCTAGCTTTTGGAGCCAGTAGATTGGGTCAACTCCTTGTTTGGGAATGGCAATCTGAATCGTATATATTGAAGCAACAAGGACATTTCGATGCCATGAATGCTCTCGCCTACTCACCTGATGGATCTAAGATTGTCACAGCTTCAGATGATGGAAAGGTTAAGATTTGGGATACCTTGACAGGTTTTTCTGTTGTCACGTTTACGGAGCATTCCTCTGCTGTAACTGCGTTGTCGTTTTCAAAACGCGGAGATGTCGTTTTTACTGCTTCGCTGGATGGCTCCATCCGCGCCTATGATCTTATACGCTACCGAAACTTTAGGACGTTCACTGCTCCTGAAAGAATTCAATTTTCCAGCTTGGCTGTTGATCCTTCTGGTGAGATAGTGTGCGGGGGTTCTTTGAATAATTATGATATTCATGTATGGTCAGTCCAGACTGGGCAGTATCTTGACACACTGCAAGGTCACGATGGCCCAGTAGTATCATTGGCCTTTGGAGATGTTTCAGGTGTGCTAGCATCAGGAAGCTGGGATCGGACTGTTCGCCTCTGGAACGTCTTTAGCCGGTCTCATGACGTTGAACCTATCCAAGTACCTTCAGATGTATTATCTATCTCTATGCGCCCTGACTCGAAAGAGTTGGCTGTATCTACTCTTGATGGCCAAATCACATTTTATGATGTTGCTGAAGGTAAGCAAATGGGTATTATAGATGGCAGAAAAGATATCTCCGGTGGTAGACACTCAGACGATCGATTTACTGCTAAGAACTCTGCGAGATCTAGATTCTTTTCAGACATTGCTTACTCTCCTGATGGTACTTGTATCGTTGGTGGAGGCAACTCTAACTATCTCTGCCTCTACGATATAGCTTCCTCTGTGTTGGTTAAGCAATATACCATTTCAAAGAACATGCAACTTCAAGGAACTCAAAAGTACCTCAACTCTAATTTAATGACAGAAGCAGGTCCAATTGATGCTATAGATACTACTGGAGACGCTTCTGATATTGAGGATAGGGTAGATAATACTCTTCCTGGAGCTTCTCGTGGAGATATGTCGAAACGCAAAACTCAGCCAGCTATTCGAGTTTCTAGCCTTCGCTTCGATCCTACGGGTAAGGCATTTGCTGTATGTGCTACTGAAGGGTTGCTGATATACTCCCTGGATAATGAACTTCTCTTTGATCCTTTTGATCTAGACATGGAGGTTTCGCCGGCTTCTACTCTTGAAACTTTGGAAGAGAAGAATTACCTCCAGGCACTGGTAATGGCTTTTCGTCTGAACGAATCTTATCTGATGAAGCAAGTATGTGAAAATATTCCTTATAATCACATCAAGCTAATCTCTCAGGGGATGCCAGTTGTATACTTAGAGAATTTTCTGCAGTTCATTGCAAACGAGCTCGGAAGTACCAATCACATTGAGTTCTACCTAACCTGGATCAAAGCCCTTTTCATTTCTCATGGCCCTTACATTCGATCTAATAAGTCTGTTTTTACCAAGGTGTGCAGGAACATTCAACAAGGTGTCACTGGGTTGCAGAAAGATGTGATTCGAACTACCGAAGATAATATTTATGCACTACGCTTCATTGGTTCGCAATGAAGCTCAGAAAATAATATTTATGACATTTATGACTCACATATATTTATAAGGATTCATGATACCATTAGGATCCAGTAGATTTTTAATGGATTTCATAAAACTGATCATTTCCGGGGATTTGTTATATTTAAGGAACGGTCGTTTGGCGAATCCCAGACCATGCTCAGCAGAAATAGATCCTTTATGAGCCTGTATCCACTCAAATACGTAAGGTTCCAGAGCCTTCTCAACCTCTTTGTCATACTCCGTGACTCCTACGTTGAGATGTAAGTTCCCGTCCCCGATATGACCGTAGCCTACTGCCTCAAGGACTTTACCCCCATCCTTTTTATATAGTTGAGCATCAGATAGGCGCTGCCGAACATCTGTAACCAAGTCATAGAAATGTGAGAGAGGAATTGAGACATCGTATTTATATACACCTCCAGCTCTTCCCATGGCTTCGGCGATACCTTCGCGCCATTGCCAGAGATTATAGAGTTGAGCTTTATCTTGGGCGACAACACCATCGACAACATCACCGCTTTCCATGACGTCTTCGAGGAATTTTTCAAGTTTAGCATCATCATGCTCCTTATTAGATCCAGATGTTTCGATCACTAAATAATACGGATGCTCGTTTGAGTCCAAAGGCCAAATGAGTTGGTCCAGCTGTTCTCCGACTACCACCTGGGATTCTCTATCCATGAACTCAAATGCTGATAGTATCTCACCTAGATCAGCCTTTGCCCTGGAAAATACTTTACGAACGGAGTCAAAGGAAGACACGGCAAAATAGCCAACATTGACTGCCTTTGGGCGAGAAGGGCATAGGATAGATACACCAGTAATGATACCGAGAATGCCCTCTGCACCAATAAAAAGCTGCTTGACATCAAGTCCAGTGTTATCCTTGCGCATAGAATCAATAGTGGATATAATACGTCCATCAGCAAGAACAGCTTCAAGGCCCAACACAGTACCATGAAGAGAGCCATATCGAAGAAGACGTAGTCCTCCGGCGTTAGTGGACACGTTCCCACCAATTAGGCAGGATCCTTTTGCTCCAAGATCTATTGGAAAGATAAAACCTCTTTCTGCAAGATATGAATCTGTTGCTTCGAGGATACATCCTGCATCTGCTATGAGAGTCCCCGATATTGGATCAAAGGATCGAATGTTGTTCATAGCAGCGACAGAAACGATGATCTCGTCAAAGACGGGAACAGATCCACCGACAAGGCCTGTATTTCCGGCCTGTGGCACGACAGCTAATTTCTTGTCGTTGCAGTATTTCAAAATATCACTAACCTGTTGAGTAGTTTTTGGTTTAAGCATGAGCTTGGACTGTCCCTTGTATTTGCGCATCCAGTCCTCGTTCCATGGCTCTATATCAGAGCTGTCTGTGATGACAGCATTCTCCGACAAAATGCTCCGAAAGTATTTTATATCGGCATCAGTCAATTGTGAATAGGGCCCTCGCTGTATTTCTGGATAAGAATTAGCGGTAAATCCAGATCTCGCGGGAGAGAAACAAGAGAATCTGTTGGCCAAGAGTGGCTGCAGCTGCGACTGGGTTACACAAACCCGGGTTTTAGTTATAATGCTTGATACTCGAAGCATTCCCTGAGAGTGTGTTTCTAGCTGAGATTACGGGAGATAATCCGACTAAAGGAGTCTGAAAAAATAGTGTGGGGGTCTAATTAGAGTTAACTTAGTACCCAAAAAGGAAGTATTCAGCCGATGATTCTGGACCGAGGATTGCGAACGTGGGGTGCTCTGATGACTCAGAATGGAAGCAGTTATCAAGACTCTCATTCATGCCTGGCTTGGCACAGTGCGCAAACGGCTAGTATGTTTTAGGGGGGCTAGGCGGAGTGTCGCAACTGGCCAATCACAGGGCTCGAACGAGGGCTGGGAAGAAGTGTGCTTTAACCTTGGGCGTGGATTGCCTCTTAGCAACTTAGACTTGTATATACTGGCCCGTAATGAGTGGCTATGACCGAGCACTGTCAGTATTTAGTCCGGATGGACACGTATTCCAGGTGGAATACGCACATGAGGCTGTAAAGCGTGGAACCTGTGCTGTAGGGGTCAAAGGCAAAGATGTGGTAGTTCTTGGGTGCGAACGCCGTGCAGCTGTAAAACTGCAAGATGAGCGCACTACGCCGTCGAAAATGGGTATTGTAGATAAGCATGTAGTACTGGCATTTGCTGGTCTTCATGCTGACGCTAGAATACTGCTGGACAAGGCTAGGGTGGAGGCTCAATCACATCGTTTACAAGTGGAAGACCCTGTCACGATTGAATACCTTACACGGTTTGTTGCGGGTGTGCAGCAACGGTACACGCAAAGTGGTGGTGTGCGTCCATTTGGTATCTCGACATTGATTGCTGGATTCGATCCTAACGACACTACCCCGCGTCTCTATCTAACAGAGCCTTCGGGTATCTACTCAGCTTGGAAGGCCAATGCTGTTGGCCGATCTTCGAAAACTGTGAGAGAATTTCTCGAAAAGCATTATGAGCCAGATATGGAACAAGAAGAAACTATCAAACTCGCTGTGAAGTCTTTACTTGAAGTAGTGCAGACGGGCTCCAACAATATCGAAATAGGACTCATGAAACCCGGAAAGACTCTTGAGATCCTGGACGCCTCAACAATCGAAAACTACGTCAAAATAATCGAGGCAGAAAAGGAGGCGGAATCGGCAAGACGGCGCCCGCAGTCAGAAGCAGCCCAATTATAGATCTCTAATCTCGTTCTCCAGGCTCCCTCGTAATCACGTGATATGGAAAACCGTAGCACTTAGCTCCCATGTCATGTTGAACCTTGTATACACCCCACCGCCAGCTCTTTTGGGCCCCCTTTGCCACTGTTGGGCCAGGGTGTGTAGCTACTCCTTTTCTTCTTGTTGTTTTCTTTGATCCATATGGACGGCAAGCGTGATCCTCCACGGCGTATGCCTGCTTTGCCTCCTCCTCCTCCTGTTGAATACCCTCCTCCGCGCTCCATGCCTTCGCATTCTGGCCCTCGCCCTGTGGCCAGAGCCTCTGGTAACCACCCGGATCCTGGTAAACGTAAGGTCCGACCTGATTCCCGTCGTCATCCAAGGTCCGCGAAATCCACCATTTCGACGCGCTCGGCTTTGGACGAGTATCATGCTGCCTACGAGCCAAAACAAGCATTCCACAACTCCCGATCACGTATCACCGCCATGTATAGGGATAACGCCGAAATTGTATCTGCAAACTATCGTTTTGTGCTCAGCATGGATGCACCACTCACCCTGTTAGCCAACTCGCCAGACGCGCCTGTGCCTTGGGTGTCGGTACTACAAGTTCTCATTTCTCGTCAGCAGGCTGGACCCTGCCCGATATGTCTTGTAGAACCGGCTACTGCTCCGCGAATGGCCCGCTGCGGCCATGTAATGTGTTTGACTTGTTCTTTAAAGCTTTTTGCCTCTGATCCAGAAGCAAAGTCTCTTCACAGAAGCTGTCCTCTTTGTGCCGATCCTATCCACCCCAGAGATCTTAGACCTGTGCGACTAATTGAAACCGAGCCCTCTGACCACCCTTTTCCCGGGGCCGACGTTCCTTTGCGTCTTGTGGCCTGGAAAGCCCCATGTTCATTGACTTTCTCAGCAGACAGGCCTCTCCAAACCGATGTTCCTTCCGTTGAGGATGCTGAGGCTATTCTCACCTCTCGGCTACTGCTTGGCTCTTCGTCGTATATGCTGAAAGAATTCTCATCTGAGATCAGTAATATTAACGCTGTAACAGAGACAGACCTGTTTTTGTATCCTGATCTGGATACCAGTTACTGGGCTCAGAAGGCGATAGCTGCTATTGAAGCAGATATGGCCGACTGTTGTCCGGTAGAAGAAAGTCCCATTGTTGCTGCCAACATCTTCCGCGAGCCTCTAGACGCTATCTATTTTTATCAACCCAAGGACGGGAGTAGATGCTTTCTGTCTAACCTTGATATCAAAGTTCTTAGAACTGAGTTCAAGAACTATTCAGAGTTTCCGACGTCTTTGTTGGTACGAGTTCAGCATATTTCGTCAGGCCACATAGTTGATGAAGAGTTGCGTAATCAGCGGCGGTATCTGCGGAACCTACCTCTTGGAGCTGAAGTCTCGTTCATGGAATGTGACTGGCGGGGAATTGTGTCTCCGCAGACTTTGAAGATACATGAACAAGATCTAATCAAACGGGTGAAGCAACGGCGCGATAAAGAGCGAAGAGAAGATAGGCAGCGAGCGCGATGGCTGGCTGCAGAAGAGTCTAGGAATCGGAGCACTGTGCAGCTAGGTGAGATGCCTTATACTACAGATGACTCGCTTAATGAGACTAAGTTAGCTGAGCTAGCTCAAGCATTGAGCTTGTCTGCTGAGGACATGAATGAAGTAGTACATTCTAACCAGGCTCACCTTCCACCTGTTGCTTTTTCTGATGTTGCAAGAAATGGAAGCTCTGCCGTTCCTGGATGGTATGCACCTCCGGGAGTATACGAAATATCTTTGCAGAACAACAGGCTATTTGAAGATGAAGCGCAAAGGCCGCCAGAAGTTGAAACGAAGGTTCGCAAGGGCCGAAAGCAGAAGAGAATGGTGTTGATGTCAACGGGAGGCGGCCGGCTGTGATTGCCGACGACATTTATTATTATTAAGATGACAAATATTCATTAAGGTTACTATCTAATAGTTTTAATGTGTAGAAGTGATGTCATAAGAGTATGCTATATACTGAAGTCATAAGGGCCAGTTGACATGTTTAGAGGTCTAGGCTACATGTCCTGTAACCATTTTTGTTTTTGGGCCTCGCGGTGAATATCAGCCAATACTCGCTCTTTTGTGCGTAAAGCCTTAACTTCGGAGTCTTTCTTCTGAAGTTGGGTTTTCCAGGAATCGGGAGCAGGAGCGACCATGGATATAAATACAGGGGGGCAGTCGAACTTCTTGGCTAGCTCCTGGACAGAGTTTTCTTCGGGGTTCTCGGATCGCAGTCTTCTGATCTCCTCGACTTGCTCTGGGAGGACCTTATACTTGCGATATTTTGCAGAGCTGAGCGACGGGGGCAGAGTGGGATCTTCGAATCGAGTTTCATTTTCGATGCAAAGCTTCTTAAGGGTCTGGTTTGCTTTCCGAGAACTTGATCCAGGGAGAAACAGTGAAGGAGTGTAGAATGGATTGGCTAGTGTGGGAGAAGGGAGGTGCGTTACCTGGCCTGGTGGAAGAACGACCTCGGACTTTGGCGAGTGTCGCTGGTTATACTTGGTAGGGAAGGCTTCCGGGGCAATATCTTCAAATGGAGAGGCTAAAGACCGGCTAGATTTGAACCGCAAGCCTCTGCGCATCGATCGACTGAATACGGTGCCTGCCGAGAGCCTCATGTCTCTGCCGAGTGTGGATATTTGGGCGAGAAAATGTGAGAGCCTAGAAAGTTTAGGAACGGTGCAAAATTTGTAGGGTTCTGTGTGTTGGCATAGTAACAAACGTGTCCGTGACTGCGCCCCAGCTGTTGTCATGTCTCAACGCACACAAGTCCCAAAGCGAGGTTCGCCCTGAAATTACTACTTCACCGTCCGGTTACACATCCAAATCGTAATTATAGATGGCCTCATCGAGAAAAGACAACGTTGACGCCTTACGGGCAGTCGTTACCCGTGAATACACCATGAACTTGCACAAGCGTGTTCATGGCGTCCAGTTCAAGCGCCGTGCTCCCCGTGCTATCAAGGAGATTCGACGATTTGCTGAAAAGCACATGGGCACTTCTGATGTCCGTCTAGACCCTGCCTTGAACAAGGCCATCTGGAACCACGGTATCAAGGGAGTTCCTCACCGCATTCGTCTACGTATTTCTCGCAAGCGCAACGATGACGAAGACGCTAAGGAGAAACTCTTTGCTTATGTCCAGTCTATTGCTGTCGATACCCACAAGGGTCTCCAGACTCAAGTTATCGAGCAACATGACGATGAAGATGCCGAGTAATTTACAAAAATGTTCTTTCCTGTAATAAGAAAGCACAACTTTTAGTGTATGAATCATCCAGCAGGTTTTTGTTGGTTATGCCTCTCTATGAAGCCTTTACCCTTTGATCATTTTGCCGGCTCATTGGCTGCTTACGTAGATGTCTGTACTACTTTAGATGGTTTGTGCTCTACTATAGAGCATTACCGTAAGCTAGTCCGGGTGCTTCTTAGCATCCCACTAAGGTTCGCTCACGCAGACTTATGACTGCGTGCGGTTCGTTGTATGGTATAGATCGCTCTAAAGAACCGATAGAGCGCTCAACGCACCAAGTTTCCGCTGCTGATAACCTAATCAATCCCAGAATACGAGCCGTCACGCGAGGCAAAATCCCGTGAACCAGTGGCAGATATACTGATTCAAAGCTCAGTTAGCCTAACCGAGGCTTCATACATAGATGACATTAATTTAAAGATACAAAAGAACCTTATCTAGGACAATGTACTCACAAGAGATAAAATTCCGCGCTCTGTGCCACTCAATTGGGTTTAGCACTATGATAAGTAACGATTGAGACTGTCCTGGTAGTCATCTGCGTCATTAAACTTCCAGATAAGAGACCTGTTAAAACGAGCTCCGATCCTGTAGCAGGAAATCTCTACAATTATTTGCGTCGTCCCAGCTTTCTTTTCACTGTGTTGTATTTATTGCGGAATTTTGACATATTGGCAACTCAATGACGTCTAATATTAGATGAGTTATCTTATCAGAATGATCTCGTCGCGAAACAGCATACGGCACCGAAATAAACTTTGCGATTGGTCTGCAACACTCAAGCTGGACCAATTATGCTGCGTATGTACCTCTAAAGCTTGAAATATGGTTTGTCGCTGCGTAGATCCAGTGTTAGATCCCTCAAAGTGCAACCTCGTTGCATTTCTTATCGGGTCACCAACGCACTGTCATTGGTCAACGACCATGATTTCCGCTTGATATGAGGCATCAGCTGTTCTCTTTCCAGCAAGACTCACTGACTAACTCTCATTTAACTTTGCGATAAACTTCTGGTACGGTCCATAATCGTTATCTGAACAGCGATGCCTAATTGTAAGTTGTGTCATGCTGTCAGTAAATCGTTTAGAATGCCCGTAGGCCACTTTTTAATCGCGCCCTCTTATCTGTCTTTAACACTCTCGCGTATAAGTAGAATTATGTATAATCGCACATTGAACATCTCACAGGAAAGCAAAAGATGAGTGAAACAGCGCCGCTACCTCAGGGCGCTGGTTATGGCGTGGTCATAGGACTAGGACTGGCGTTCGCTCTCGGCATGGTACTGACCACCCTTATCCTGAAAAGGTATCAACACGAGATCGTCACCTCTGAAGAATTCTCTACGGCGGGCCGATCTGTCAAAACTGGTCTCATTGCTTCCGCTGTTGTCTCCTCATGGACTTGGTCCGCCACTCTCCTGCAGTCTTCAACTGTAGCGTATAAGTATGGAGTTAGCGGTCCCTTCTGGTATGCCTCCGGTGCAACAGTCCAGATTATACTCTTCGCTACAATTGCCATTGAACTGAAGAAAAAAGCGCCTCTAGCTCACACTTTTCTCGAAGTCGTCCGTGCAAGGTATGGTGCTTGGGGCCATATCACCTTCCTTATCTTTGGTCTCTTCACAAACATTCTTGTCACAGTGATGCTTCTCACTGGAGGTTCTGCGACACTCTCTGATCTAACCGGCATCCATCCAGTAGCAGGCTGCTATCTTTTGCCTCTGGGCGTTGTAATCTATACTCTCTTTGGAGGGATAAAAGCGACGTTCCTTACCGACTACATACACACCGTAGCCTTGGTCGTCATTCTATTGATCTTCGCTCTCACTGCTTATGCCACAGGAAGCTCTCTTGGCTCTACCAAAGCCGTATACGACAAGCTGACTGCGTTGGCACAAACAAATCCCGTTCCAGGCAACGCTGGAGGTTCTTATTTGACAATGAGATCTCAAGATGGCGCTATTTTCTTCGTCATAAACATCATTGGCAACTTCGGAACGGTCTTCTTGGATAATGGATACTGGAATAAAGCCATTGCTGCCTCTCCTGCCGCTGCTCTTCCAGGTTACGTAGCTGGGGGTCTCTCTTGGTTTGCAATTCCTTGGCTTTGTGCTACTACCATGGGCCTAGTATGCCGTGCGCTTGAGAACAGTCCAGTGTTCCCCTCATATCCGAATCCCATGACGGCTGCGGATGTGGATGCTGGTTTGGTTCTTCCAAACGCCGCTGTCGCACTCCTTGGTAAAGGAGGGGCTGTTGGGGCTCTGTTGCTAGTCTTCATGGCTGTAACATCTGCTGCTTCCGCAGAACTTATAGCGGTGTCGACGATATGCACCTATGATATCTACCAGACATACATTAATCCTGCTGCATCCGGAAAGAAACTAATCACTGTTGCCCATATATCTGTGGTGATATATGGGCTAGTGATGTCCTCCTTTGCAACAGGCTTATATTATGGTGGAATCTCCATGGGATGGCTGTATCTGTTTATGGGAGTGATAATATCTGCTGGTGTATTCCCTGCTGTATGTACATTGATGTGGAAACACCAAAACAAATACGCTGCCTGTATATCTCCTCCTCTTGGTCTGGCCTGTTCTCTTACTGCTTGGCTTGTCACCACGAAGATCAAGTATGGAGAGCTGACTATCGATTCAACTGGATCAAATATTCCCATGCTCGCTGGAAATATTACAGCCCTACTTGGGCCAGTGGTTTTTGTTCCGATCCTCACCTTGGTTTTTAAGCCGGACAACTACGACTGGAAGAGTATGGCGGCTATCCGAGCCGCTGACGATTCCGAGTTCGTTGATACTGATGGGATCCCGGTTAATGAAGAGAAGATCGACGAAGAAGCCAGGCTAGGTGCTAAACACCTTGCTAGAGCCTCGAAGATCTCCCGTATAGTGTGCGTTATCATGGCTATCTGTTTCCTGGTGGTCTGGCCTATGCCAATGTATGGCAGCAGTTATATCTTTTCGGAAAAGTTCTTCACCGGATGGGTGGTCGTCGGCATCATATGGCTGTTTTGCTCTTCAGTTTGTGTAGGAATCTTACCGGTGTGGGAAGGCCGCCATGCTCTGGCTCATTCGGCTAAAGGTATTCTTGCTGATCTCCGAGGCAAGCCAATCAGGCGACCCGAGTTGGCGGATTCGACTTTGATTCAAGAAGATACTGCTTCAAGCGGGGCTTCTGTCAGAGAAACCGTAGAAAAATCATAGACTAATATTGGCTTTCTGGTGTTATTTCAAACGTATTTCTAATGCATCTTTATTAAACTTTATAGCGCCGCTTGGGAGCATTGCATGCTAGCTCTTGAAGGCTCACCGAGACTAGCCCTGTCAGAGCCACTTTTCACAACCAGATTACTGCAATTGCACAAAATCGCAGGACCCTCATTAATACTATACTGGCTAATACATCTATGAATACACTGGATCAACAGGGATTGTCCTCACCAGCTACTGTGGATCAGCAGAAGACTTCTCGGTCTCAAAGAAAGTCCCCTCCAGCTCAAGACTCTCAAGAGCTCTCTTCAGGAAATGGAGGACTTGAACCCGGATCAGCTCAATTGGAATCTTCCGTTCCTTCTTCCGGATCGATCTCCCCCCAACGTTTAAGGCCTAGCCAATCACAGTTGCAGTCTCATCCTCCTCCTCGGTTACAGCGCCTTGGAACACAAGACTCGGGTCGTTTTCGGAACATATCTATCGACCGTATTCTATCTAACGTGAGCGACATTCCTTCCTCTCAAGCTCGCACTCCGTCTTACAGTGACAGAAGTCTCAATACATCCCCGACTCGTTTATCACCGGCAACAAATACTACAACAAGAACTACACCTGGCCCTGCTCCGCTGAAACGAATTGGTACCAGGGCAATTGCCCGAAAACTCGCCCAACAGCCTGCTCTACAAGGTCGGACGTCGAAAATATCCCAAAAGCTTGTTCTACTGCCGGAATCTGCAGCTGCCCTCAGTCCTTCGTCTTCACAGAAGCAGCCGGATTCTATGAGATCTAGGCATCGTGGACGCAGATTTTCTGACGGTACAGGTAACTACGCAGCAGTAGAAGACGATAGCGACGAAGATTATGACCAAGATGGATACGCATATGAAGATCTAGAAGACTTTGATGACGATATGTCTCCCATGTGGGACGATGAAGCTATTCAACGCAAAATTGCAAAAGAACGTTCGTATCAGCAACAAGAAGCCGAGCAAGACCCAAAGTTAATGCCTAAACGAACCTACGCCGAGAAGATGCCGAAGGCTTTTCGTGCAGAGAAGCTGCCTAGAGTCACAGCTTACTGCACAGCCGATGGATATAGATTGCTCGACACGGCGAAATTTCTACACGCCAACCATAATGTTCTTCCCAAAGTGTTTGATGAAGTGATATATGTGTCCTATGCGCTTCCTCTATTAACTGGTTCTGCTGGCTGCAGAGTTCGGAGTTCTGCTGCTATTGCACCCTTTAGTGCTGCTAATAAATTAAGAAGTTCCAGATCGCCTCCACGGCAAAGTGCAAATGGATCGGGAGAAAAGCAAGAGGATGAACATCAGCCGCTGCATCCTAACAGAAGAAAATCATGGTCAACACAAGAGATGACTAAGATGGCTGAGGTGTTTATATTTGCATACGGTGTGGTGGTGTTTTGGAATTTTTCAGAAACACAGGAGAAGGATATACTGGCTGATCTTGCATTTGCCCACTGGAGACATGAAGCTCTAGAGATAGGAAACAAGAAACCTGTGGGAGGTACCAAACTAATTGTTCGTCCGATATCTGATCAAGAAATCGAAACTGAGGAATTTAATTTTGAGTATTTGCCCTATACGCGGCGGCCCAGGATCTACAATGACATGATTACTTTACGGTCTGGAGACCATATGATCAAACTGACAATGTCACATGCGATTGCACAGTCTACCAAACTGTGTAGGTTTGAAGCTCGAATGGCTACTACGATGTCTGCTATTCAGAATATTCCGAAAATGCTTGCACTAGTTGGAAAGCTTGGGATGGATCGAGAGCAGGTGATGAGGCTTACTGGAAAGCTGTTCAAGTTACGGGTAGACGTGAACCTGTCGTCAAACGTATTAGACACGCCCGATTTCTTCTGGGAAGCTGAGCCAACACTGCACCCATTGTACACGGCGGTTCGAGAATACCTGGAGATCGACCAGCGAATTCTAGTACTGAACGAACGATGCAAAGTGTTCCTGGAGTTGACGGATATCATCCAGGACTCAATTGCGGATTTCAATATGCAGAAGATCACATGGATCATCATCCTGCTGATTGTAGTCTCGCTAGTCGTGGAAGGTGTGGAAATAGCTCTACGGTTCCGAATCCTGTCTAAACCTACGATGCAGGCTCTACTGGTATAGCCTAACGCGCTCTTTTTAGCAATAATGTCTTTGAGAATAACTACGTTAAAATATAGCTCGTAAAACAACTAGAACGGATTGTCTTCCGGAGCAATAGGTCGATCCCAGTAAGATCCGAAGATCGGGACCTTGGAAAGGAGGTCCCGGCGGACGTCGGGCATGGGCTCCGCGAAGTAAATAAGTGTGACTAGCGCACCGGCACCCCAGATGCCAAGAGTGGGGCCCCATCTAAAATATCTCTGGTATGCTAGTCCTCCGAAGCGCGGAAGAGCACTGTACGTGGGACCCGTTCGGTATTGCTTTGTGACGGACATCGGTGTGGTTGCTACGAAGTATAGAGGAAAAAGAGGAAGTGGAAAGGTGGTGGGATTTTGGGCGTGCTCTTATTGGCCAATCGGGATGCTCACCTACACCCTTCTTGCTTCTTCCCAGGCCAAAGGGTGTCTGCATTTCATATTCGGACATTGGGACCCTCTCAGCCTTTGAAATACAACTACCAAGCGGACTGTCCCTTGCGCGAGTTTTATTTTTGCTTGCTGCTTGCTGATTGGAAATTTTCGGGAGATTTTGGAAACCCTACCTCTCTCATTTTCGTCGATTCCTTGGTCTGTCATCCACAAAGCCACCCTCCCTGGTTCCACTCACCACACCTGTTGCTTGGTTCGTAGGAGCCTCTAATCTGCTTGCCTTCTTATACCCAAGAGTTGATTTTTGCCCCGCATCCCTTTCCTAAACCACTGGCAAGCAAAAATGGGGCAAACCGTCTCTGTTCCGGTCGAATCTCTCTGGCGTAGAAGATATTCGCTTCATCAGCCCTCACCCACTGATGAGATCTCCTCCACTACAACGCCAGACGCGCCTTCCACCACTGGCGAATCTAGCCATTTGTCGCGCACCACTCGACTCAAACGTAGGCTCAGTTCTCATATAGATAGCTTACGAGGCCTGCGCAACATTTCTGCAAATTCAGAATCACGTACGCGAAATGACGACGTATCTGTGGAGTCCAGTGATTCTACAGCACCCCCATCTCCTCGTCGTCCTCGTCTTGACAATACTCCTACTTTTAGAGACATGACTTTGGATGAAGCAACGGCGGATGTGCCACCTTCAAGCACAGCCTCCGGCCGTTCTAGGTCTAGACAGGATACCACTCTACGCAACCTGAGGTCTGCCTTCTCGGATGTGCGTAGGTCCATCAGTCTTCGATCCCTATCTGGAAACTCACCTGTTAGCTCTTCAGATGGCCTACCGGTGACAGCACAAGATGCCACCCGTTCGGGTCGTACTGCCGATAGCCCATTCCATCAGCTGCCTCAGCATTCGCCACGAACCCGCCTTGGTTCCTCTGCCGTGTCTCGCAGTGAGTCAAGTAGGCCGGGCTCTATTTCATCCAGGACTAACTCATCTTCTCCTTTTCGTGTTCCAGATATCCTCAGGCGCTCACGCTCTTCGCGCAACTCCCCCTCGCCTTATTCAGAAAGCCGACATAGTCACTCTCACCGAGCTGCGGGAAATTTGTCAAGTGTACCTACTTGGACTAACGCATCTTCTCCCTCTCCGATAGATTTATCTGCCGACCCGCCTTTGAATGACAGTGTCGCCAATATTCGCAGTCTTCTGTCAAGCATATCATCATCTCAGTTTGGCCGACCTAACTCAGGTCCTGTACAAGCAACTATTCTTTCCAGACTTTTGTCTATCGCGGCAGCTGCTACTGCTGCTTCTCTTATAGGTGATTCTGGAAACTCGATATTTACTGCTGCTAGAGAGTCCCTCCGCAGGTCTTTGAGATCTGAGGCCGACGGCAACCCAATAGCGTTTGACGAGAGTGATCAGCAGAACGACCTTCAGACTTTTGAAGGTTTTTTAGAACAGCTGCAGTCTGGACGATTAATGGAAGACTTACGCCGCGGTGTGGAAAGATCTTTTTCCACTTCACACGACAACGATGGGGATGTAGCTAACTCTGGCAGATCGGGAAATTCTTCAGCTCCTAACCCATTTAGCTCTTTAATGGATTCACTGGTTGGTAGTAGCCAGAACAGTGGCGTCAACGCTTCTTCTACAAACCAACCTGATAGTAATTCTGGAGCTTCTGACAGAGTAAACAGGACAGAAACTTCTGCAGCTCCTCTGAGCCTATTCAGAATGTTTAGATTGGCACGAAGGAATGGACAGCCGACTGAGGAGAATGGCGATAGGATGATACCGGTCATTATAATTGGAGTACGATCGTCCGACTCAGGAATCACTGCTGGTCCTGACATTGGTGAAGAAAATTCACGCCAAGCATCTGGTGTGAGTTTTGGAAATTCTAGTGAAGTAGTTGGTTCAAGTTCTACAGATAATACTAGCGAGTTCTTTGATGCTAGTTACGAAGATGAGGATGTTCAAAGTCATGTTATGGAATCTGATTCTGAAGAAGAACATATCGAGATTGAAAGTAATAACACTCATCAAGACGAATCAACTGCCCCGGCACAAAATCCAAGATCGTGGATTATATATGTTCTTGGGGGGTCATATCCTGAATCACACCCGCTGCTTTCTATGCCTTCTCTACTGACTGACAATCCGACATACGAAGATATGATCATGCTTGCTAATTTTATTGGAAACGCAAAGCCAGATGTAGCTGCAGAGTCAGACGTGAGTGCAGCTGGGGGTATTTACCGAGTAAGGCTTGTGAATCCGGAAGATTTCGATTACGAAAGATGCATAGACTCAACTAATACCGGAGATCATACACATATAGATATAGATATCGGCAGAAGATGTCTAGTCTGCTTATCGGAATTTGAGAATGAAGAGCACATACGAAAGTTGTCATTGTGTGACCACTTTTTCCATCAAGATTGCATTGATAAATGGCTCACTACGGGCCGAAACTCGTGTCCGTTGTGTCGAGGTAAAGGCGTGCAAACTGGCGATCAGCCAGTTTAATAGACATGAGTGGTTATGGTAACTTTTTAGCCCAATTTAATTATAGTCCCTAGTTCGTATTATTTGTTGTTACACGGCAGCGCGAAGGTTATCTCTAGCTGGTTTGGCAGCTCCAAGTTCAGCCGCGCATGTCTGATCGACAGATACCATATTCTTCTGGTGGTCAAACTGCAAATGCAGATATGGCAGAATAGGAGGATCTGAATGCAGGTTCAGCTGATACAGCTGGTGAATTTTCATCTGCTTTTTTAGTCTCTCGAAATGGTAACTCTGTCGGGTATCGTGAGCCTCAGAATTCCAATTGTCGCCTAAACTCCACTGATAGATCGAAGAATAGTCAGCAGGCTCAACAGATATGAGAGCATCTAACTGGGGATATATTCCAGACGAGTAGCTACCAAGCAGCTTATTCACTTCATTGAGCGGCTTGACAGAGTCGCTAGTGATCTCTATGTGAGTATGGAATGGCTGATCAACAGCACGGTCGAAAATGGATGGAATCGCGTTGTCGGCGATCGGTCGATAGCCCATGAACCATGATTTCAAAATGACCAGATCTGCAGATTTCACTGACTTCCAATGATATGGATCTAACCGATTGCCATTTGGCTCGTTCAAGGACGGTCTGGTAAACTGAGGGAGCGCTACCCTAGGAAGCAGCCCCACGTTCAAATCTTCGAGAGCTTTTATGGTCATGATGCACAGATCAAGGTCGTGTGTGCCAATAAATCCGGGTGAGCAAACATATTCATTGTTTGGGTAGGCATTCCGAAGGCGAAGCATGCTACTCTTAGCGAGACAGAATTCATCAAGATCGATATAGAGTGTATTTTTCTTCCCCACGGTTTCGCTCATCGCCAAAGGCCCTAAGATATTCGATGGGTCGTGCAACCCCACCACCAAGAGTTTTGGCAATTGATCAGAGCTGTGAATTAGTGGCTCAATGAAGCGCTTCACAACAGATGCGGCTTTCCGCATCTGTTCGTCGTCTGAAGTGGTGATATCTGCTCCAGGTCGTCGCGTTCCGAAGTCCGCGGTTAAAGTTCAGCGCTGTTGGTGAATCACATGAAACGGGGATTTGGTTTCTGGATTGGGTACAATTAATTGGCTTATTGGACGCACAACTACCGGCTATTACTCAGTACAACAAGCTATATGTCAATCGGGCGGCTATTTGCGTAGTTGTCTCACATCAGAATAGCATAATGACAGCAGCCAAGCATACAGCACGTAGCCCCCGAACTGCCAGCATGACCCCAGATTTTCTCGGCCCCCAGCAAACTCTATTCCCCCACAATTGCATGCTTAAGCCTGTCGTTTCTGGAAGCCGAGGTATGATACCCTTGACCCTACCCCTCTTGACGCTAGAAGGTAACTTAATTAGGAATTCTATAAAAGTAATTGCAAATCCTCCGCTCGGATTCTTTCTTCACCTTTCTGTCGTCTTTTTCTGGGAAATCGGATTGCAATCGGAATTTCTTAGTACTTGTGAAAAACATGACGGAATTGCGCTACGACGGTAAAGTCGTGGTCGTCACCGGAGCCGGTGCCGGTCTCGGAAAGGCTTATGCTCTTTTCTACGGTTCCAGAGGCGCCCATGTCGTCGTCAACGACTTGGGTGGTACTTTTAATGGAGAAGGTGGTAGCAGCCGTGCTGCAGACCTTGTTGTAGATGAAATAAAGAAGGCCGGTGGTTCCGCTGTCGCCGACTACAATTCGGTCGAGTTCGGCGACAAGGTCATTGAGACCGCGGTTAAGAACTTTGGAACTGTCCATATCCTCATTAATAACGCCGGCATCCTCCGCGATGTTTCATTGAAGAATATGACTGACAAGGACTGGGATCTCATCTATACCGTTCATCTCAAGGGCGCGTATAAAACATGTCATGCTGCCTGGCCGCACTTCCGCAAGCAGAAATTCGGCCGCATCATCAACACTTCATCCTCTTCTGGTCTGTATGGTTCCTTTGGCCAAGCTAATTATTCAGCCGCTAAACTGGCTTTAGTTGGGTTTGCCGAAACACTTGCCAAGGAAGGTGCCAAGTACAACATCACTGCGAATGCTATCGCGCCTACTGCCGCTTCACGACTCACCGAGACTGTTATGCCTCCTGAGGTTCTCCAGAAACTCAAGCCTGAGTTCGTGGTCCCTCTAGTTGCTTTTTTGACCCACGATTCATGCAAAGAAACCTGGGGCATTTACGAGGTCGGTGCCGGATATTGCGGTAAGCTCAGATGGGAGCGATCGTCGGGCGCTACTCTCAAGGCCGATGAATCTCTCACCCCTTCTGCAATTCAGGCTAGATGGGCTGATATTACTGACTTCTCCAATCCTCAATATCCCAATGGCCCGAATGATTTCTTAAAACTACTTGAGAATGCTAAACATGCTCCTTCTAACAAGCAAGGTGACAAGATTGATTTCACTGGTAAAGTTGCCATTGTTACCGGTGGAGGTAATGGTCTTGGTCGTGCCTACTCTCTTCTACTTGGAAAACTTGGTGCCAAGGTTGTAGTGAACGATATTGCTAATCCTGACAACACTGTCAATGAGATTAAGGCCGCCGGTGGCGTCGCTGTTGGTGACCGTCATAACGTTGAAGATGGCGATGCTGTCGTCAAGACTGCCATCGACAACTTTGGCTCTGTCCATATTGTCATCAATAACGCTGGTATTCTTCGCGATAAGTCTTTCCAGAACATGACTGATGACCAATGGGAAGCTGTCTACAAGGTTCATCTCCACGGAACCTACAAGGTCACCAAGGCTGCTTGGCCCTATATGCTTAAGCAAAAGTATGGCCGTATTGTGAACACCACTTCAACTTCTGGTATTTACGGAAATTTTGGGCAGGCCAACTATTCGGCCGCCAAGCTTGGCATATTAGGATTCACCAAGACTGTGGCACTCGAAGGAAAGAAGTACAACATCCTTGCCAACACTGTTGCTCCTAACGCTGGCACTGCTATGACTGCTACTATCATGCCTCCTGAGATGGTTCAAGCTTTCAAGCCGGACTATGTTGCACCCACGTCTGTGTTTTTGTGCTCCGATAAGTGCCCAACTAGCGGCGATTTGTTTGAAGTTGGTTCAGGTTGGACTGGTGCTACTCGCTATCAATCTTCTGGGGGGTATGTGTTCCAATCTTCCTTTACTCCTGAAGATGTGAAGGCACATTGGTCTGATATTTCTTCTTTTGATAATGGTCGGGCCACTAACCCTAAGTACTCCTTTGAGACTAACGCTCATAAGTTGTTCGTTTTTGAGAACCAGGCGCCAAAAAAAAAAGCCGGATCTAAAACAGCGTCTCTGAGCGGGCCTGATTCGAACTCTGCAGTTCCTGGAGGTGGTGTGTTGGTGGCGCCAAAGGTGGATGCTGCTAAGTTCAAGCCTGGCCCAGTCAAGATATTCCCTCGGGAGTACACGTACGACTTTAGAGATCTTATTATATATAACCTTGGAATTGGTGCTCGTGCTGTTGATACTAAGTGGGTTTTTGAGAACCATAAAGATTTCGAGGTGTTCCCTACTTTTGTTGTTATTCCTCCATTTGGAGCGAGCGTTAATATTCAGGAACTCGTACCAAATTTCGACATGCGACTTTTACTGCATGGAGAACAGTACTGCGAGATTGTCAATTGGCCTCTTCCTGCATCAGCAACATTTGTCACAACTCCATCTTTGATTGAGACGATAGACAAGGGCAAAGCTGCCGTTGTCGTAACCGGAACTGAAACCAAGGACAAAGCTACTGGAAAAGTCTATTTTAAAGGTCAGAGCTCCGTATTCATTAAAGGAGCCGGTGGATGGGGTGGTCAACGTCAGGCTTCTGACCGTGGAAGTGCAACGGCTGCTAACACTCCTCCTAAGCGAACACCAGACTTTGTTGCTGCTCAAAAGACTGATGAGAGCGAGGCTGCTATCTATCGTCTGTCCGGGGACTATAACCCTCTTCACATTGACCCTGCATTTGCTGCTGTTGGTAAGTTTCCTAAACCTATTCTTCACGGATTATGCTCTTTCGGTATATCAGGTAAACTGTTATATCAGAAGTATGGAATGTTCAAGAATATCAAAGTGAGATTTTCTAATGTAGTATTCCCCGGAGAAACTCTTCAAGTGGAGGCTTGGCAAGAAGGTAATAAGGTTATATTCCAAACCCGCATTGTTGAGCGCAATGTACTGGCTATTTCTGGCGGAGCTATTGAGCTTCATGACTTTGGTACTAATCATGTTAGCGTGCCTATCCCCAGTAAGATTACTGGTCTCGGATCTGAAGGTAAAAAAGTCGATCCCAAGAATTTCAAGCCTGGCCCTGTTAAAATTGAGGAAGTTGAGTACAATTATACTTTCCGTGATTTGATCTTGTACAACATTGGCATTGGTGCGAAGGTTTCTGATCTAGACCTTGTCTACGAAGGAAGCAAAAAGTTCAGCCCTGTTCCCACTTTTGCAGTTATTCCGCCGTTCAAAGCTGTTGTTAATTATGCCGATCTGATTCCAAATTTTTCTTTGCCCATGGTGCTACATGGTGAGCAGTATGCTGAGATCGTTAACTGGCCTTTGCCAAAAAATGGAACCCTTGTGACTACCCCGTCCCTGATTGAGACGGTAGATAAGGGCAAGGCTGGTATTGTGGTTGTAGGTCAGGAAACTCGCGACAAGAAAACTGGAAAGGTATTCTTCCGAAATCAAAGCACGATGTTCTGCCGAGGTGCTGGTGGATGGGGAGGTCAGAAGAATTTCTCGAATCGTGGAAATGCCACTGCTGCTAATGTTCCCCCGAGTAGAGCTCCAGATTATGTGCAGTCTCTGAAGGTTGATGAAAATCAAGCCGCCGTATATCGCCTTTCTGGTGACTTAAATCCTCTTCACATCGATCCTGAGTTTGCCCGTCGTGGTGGACTTAAGGAACCTATTCTGCATGGACTGAGCTCTTTCGGTCTTTCTGGTATGCTTCTATACCGCAAGTATGGAATTTACAAGAACATTAAGGTCCGATTCTCTAACATGGTCTATCCTGGTGAAACTCTTCGTGTCGAAGCCTGGCAGGAAGGCAGCAAGGTCATTTTCCAAACTCGCATTGTTGAACGCAACGTTTTCGCCATTACTGGTGGTGCAATCGAATTAGGCACCCCCGGGTCTAGTGCAACTAAACTCTAAACAACAGTTAAGAAATACATCAATTCCATATAGGTTGAAAAGTCTTAGTAGCTATATAAATAAAGCACTATCATTTTTGGTTCTACCGACTCGGTGATACTCTCTACCCCGCAAAAGCCGGTTAAGACGTCTATTATTCACGTGACTTGGTCTTCACTATCAGTTCCAGCGGCTGTGGGTCTTCATCTAACCAAGACCCTTCACCACATTGTCACCGCACTTTCCAGTGGTGTTTTTAGCCTTCATTACACAGATTTTAACTAACTTGTACTATTGACGCAAGCTACTATTCTAGTGGTGCGTTCCAGGTGTCTAGAGGCGTTGCTTTGTAAAGAACTGCGTAGCCATGACTATAGATTACGATAGGTAAGTCACCTCCATACTTTGTTTGCCTTAGATTCTAGTGCTAACTTACTATAATAGCGGTGCGCCCAATTCAGGATTTCTAATCCCGGGAAGTGCCAAGTGCTTTGATGCGAGCATTACTGTCAAACACTGGCAGTTGCGTAATCTCATTACGCCTTCTTGTCATGATCCGAACGAGGTGTATTATGTTTCCGGAACGGCTGTGAGTGCTATAAGTCTTAAAAATGGATTGACTGAAGAACTCATAAACGAGCTTCCCTTTGAACCACGCTGCATAGCCTCTGGTTATGGCTTTGTCATGGTTGGGGGAGTTAGTCATGGGCATTTTGCTGTGTCACTGGTAAGGCGTGAACCGATTGTCGACGTCTTCGATGAAACAAGCCAGATAATGTTTCCTGGAACTAAACCAGGTTTCCCTTCGAATTCGGTATCGGATTCAAGGCGGCCACATACCCATTACAGCTTTTGTCTGGGTGGATATATCAATAATGCCATCACTCTGTACCCTTCGTCATCTTCAGATGCAAGTGCTATAATATGCAATAACGATCGAACCCTTCATATTGTCCGGCTCTCTTCTGATGGCTACACTCCCGCTCAGATAATACAGATGCCTGTTCCTCCGAATCATGCGTCTATCTCACCTGACAAAAAGACTATAGCTGTGGTTGGAGACTCTCCATCCCTTTACCTTCTTCATGCCGAAGAGAAGCCTAATTGGTCCAGAGGATGCTCATCGACTAAGTGGTCTCCTGTAGGTGCAAGTGCAAATAATTCTGATTGTTGCTTCTCATCGTCTTTTTCTGCGTCCGGTTCATTGTTGGCTGTGTCTTCGCAAGATGGATTGGCTTTTATTTATGATACTCGTTATATGTCTTCTTTATATCGCAGTATTTCTACCCAATTTGCTATTGGTGGAGACGACACCACTAGAGTAGTTGACTCCGCTCATCACAGCACTCTTGCAAGGGATGGCACCCTGTCGCGCGGCTCTTCTCCGTCAGGATTATCATACCTGGATGTAGCACGAAATTCACAGACCTATGCCAGTCCTACTAGCTATGAATCAAGCGAGGCCCCATTATCTGATCAACTTATACGAGACTTGAATGTTTACACTAACGAATATTTTCCCCCGATTAACTACGAACCTCTATCTGTGGTCACGTCTAGCCGAACACGAAATGAGCCTCGCGGTGCATTTCGATGTCTCAAATTCAGCAACTCATATTTGGATATTCTAGCTATTACAGAACAATTTGGTCGTGTACACCTTGTTGATACACGCGATTTCTCTAAGCATACTGTGTTGAATGTCAATGCTGATATAAGTGAAGCTTCTGATATTCCATTTTCTACCTTCTCTGGGCGAGAAGGTAGAACTTTATCCTCGGTGAGAACGGACAATTATTCCTCTAGTCGAGGCTTGCCTGAATCAGATAGAGACTTCTATTCGATGTATGATTCTAACGGCTCCTTGTCTGGCCAGAATAATGCCTCCTCGAGACCTTACATAGGTCGAAATGGAAATGGACGTGTTTCTGTTTCAATTATGGCAGACAGTTCGGGACCTCCGCGTGTGAGATCTAGTACGTATAGCTCCAGACTGCGACTTGCCCCCAATTCTAGGGAAAAGGAACTCAGTGGATTGGCATTTGCAGGTGAAACTGGATCAGACTTGGTTGTTGGATGGGATAAAGGAATCAACAAATGGAGAATTGATGAAGAACCTCGGAGATCGTTTCCAGCATGGAAAACGCGATGATGAGAATGTTCCTGGCTAAGGTGATTTTGGTTTATGCACTTATAAGAATTACGACCGTAATATTTATACGTATGAAAATTTATGTGAAGTACATATTTGATGTGGAACATGATGATATACTAAGTTAGATGATAATAAAAGGGTTATTATAACGAAGACGATGGTGCCCCGGTAACGACTGCGTTAACTGCTTTAGCGAAATAATCAACGTTATGAGAATTCAAGCCAGCCATGGATATTCGTCCATTGCTAGCCAAATAGACATGGAACTCACTAATAAGTCTATTTACTTGTTCAGGCGTTAAACCGGTGAAACTGAACATACCAATTTGGTTGAGAATATGCTCCCATGTGCCAGGAGTTTTCAGGTCTACCAGTCTCTGATATAGCTCTTTTCGCATTCTGATTATACGATGTGACATTGCTGGAAGATCAACATCCTTCCACTGCTTGAATAACTCAGGATCGGAGAGGATCTTAGCAGCGACTCGAGCACCATATGCAGGAGGATTGGAGATCTCTGAGCGGGTAATTTTCGCCAACTGACCTTTCACGTTAGCAGTGACGACTGGGTCTTTCAGAACTACATGCAAAGCGCCTGTGCGCTCACCGTAAAGTCCTAAATTCTTAGCAAAAGACTGGCAAACTAGCAGCTCAAAGCCTCGAGAGACAAAATAGTTGACAGCCCAAGCATCTTTCACCAGATCACCTGAAGCGAAACCTTGATAAGCGGAATCGAAGAAGGGGAAGAGATTACGGCGTTCACAAACATCCGCTATCTGCTTCCATTCCTCTTGCGTAGGATCAATTCCAGTAGGGTTGTGAGCGCATGCATGTAACAGAACAGCAGAACCAAATGGAGCTGAATCCAGAGTCTCCAATATAGCCTTGATATCAAGTCTAAGAGTATTCGGGTCGTAGTAGCGATATTCCTTGATCTCGAGACCTACATGCTTCATAATGGCTCTATGATTGGCCCAAGTAGGATTAGAAAGATAGATAAGCATCTTGTCGCCCTTATAAGACTGGGGTTTGTAGATGGAGAGAAAAACAGCCGCAATGTGATTTGCGCCAGTGCCTGAAACCGTCTGCACTGATGCCACTCTGTTCTCTATAATCGCAGGGTTATCACTTCCAAATAATAGATTCGCTGCAGCCGATGTGAAGTCTGCAAGCCCAGACATAGGAAGATACTCGTGGTTGTAAGAAGAGTCATGTTTCACCAGCTCCTCGGCTTTGCGTACGACAGGCAAGATGTAAGGTTTGCCTTCATCATCTCTGTATGCACCAATCGATAAATCAACCTTTTTAGGGGATGGATCCTGTTTGTATGCAGTCACCAAAGCGAATAAAGGATCTGGTGGAGCAGCATTCACGTTAAATTGAGACATCTAGCAATGAGGGGTTCGCTTTCTTGTTTCGGGCGATCTATATACTTTGTATTTATATAAGGTTATTATGGAGCAACTCCTATCTCTTTAGCAGCGTAAAAAAACTGATAAAAGCGGAGATGTTATGTCTAAAATTTTGAGCAAAAAGAAAATCCTGGTGTCGGTTCGAGGATTTTGAGTAATATATCCCGCTTAGCGTATGAGCCATTCTTTTCGAACACAAACCTAAATGAGTTTTTACTTTTCAAATGGCCCTTTGTCCGATCTGCTCCATTCCGACCGCTGTTAGACATTGGGGAATTACACCGCTGTCAGTATTTTGTATAGTGACTAACTTCACATGAGTTCAGATTAAACGTGGGTTCATCTTCTGTCGTATCCCGTCCGCTATGGGTTGTCTATCGGCACAGGAAGAAGGCGATCTAGAGCGGGGTAAGAAGCTCCGGAATTTCGGCCTACCTGATTGGGTTACTGGAACCTTGGGACGACCAAGTGCTTTTCTCCGAACCTGTGCCAGTTTCAGAAGGCTTGTTAAAGCAAAATAGCCGCATATTACCGAATCGTCCGAAACGGTTGTAATTTCTGCAAAGATTATTTGTGGAGTTTGCTGTATTTGATTCAACAGATCACGCTTAAGCAGAGGGAGTTTCAGTACTTGATGTGTTAGAGTTGAGGACCGGGGTAGTGGAAGAGTCTATACCTCGTGTTGACTCAGCTACCGAGGTCGATTCCGATCGTCTGATCGTAGCGTGTAGATGATGATCTTTGATGAGGAACGCAAATGCAAACGATAAAAAGGCGATACAAGTGCTGCATATGAATGTTGCTTTAAGTCCGTAGAGGTAGCTGGTTACTACTTCCTGATGTGCGGGCTCTGGTAGCTCCGAGATCACTTTTATGTTATTCAATGCCGATTTAATAATCTTCTCTGCGTCGGGACCAGTAACTCTTGCGTGAAGCTGACGCTTTAAGACATTCTGAAAAACGCAAGCAGCCACAGTAACTCCAATTGAGGACCCTGTACCGCGAAAAGCATATTGAATCGAAGTCGTAGTTGCTTGACACTCAACTGGAACTGCAGCTATAAGTGCTATCAATGTGGTGGTAAGTATACAAGCATAGCACAGTCCTGGAAGAAATAGTGCAGTATACTGTACTATTATATTAGGATTCTCACCGAAAAATATAATTGGCAGCATGCCAATCAAGTAGAGAAAGGCAGCAGTTATTGACAGGGTTCTGTATTTTCCAGATTTGCGCATATATAAACCTGCACCAAGAGATCCTGATGAAGCACCTATGAAATTTGAAATCAAACGGCCTCCAGCAGCTTTTGTAGTAGCATTGACTACTGCAATAAAATAAATAGGAGCATAAAACAATACCGCGTAAACGGCCATAGTAGTGAACCAATTCATTAGTGCCGCTCCCAGGACAGATCTATCTGTCATCAATCGCAAAGGCAATACCGGCTCTTTTGCGACTTCTAGTTCGATATATATAAATATACTCAGCACAACTAGAGAACCAAAGAAACATCCAAGAATCACTGGATGTGACCAAGGAAATATGCTTCCTCCGGATGCTAAAGAGTACAAAAAGAGTAGAAGAGAGGTAATAAGGGTGAATGAACCCAGGAAATCAACACGACGTAATCGTGATGAGAGTGAAGCATTCAGAATGTCATTGAAATCTTGACCAGTGAGAATTGCGGTGACTTCAGCTGGGATATGCAGTTTCATAGCGACGATAAATCCACTGATGACTATTATCGGTACTTGGAAGAGAAAGGCTGCTCTCCATCCGATTGCATCTGCTAAGTATCCTCCTATTACACCACCAAGTGCAGCACCTGCTCCAAACACCAGGTTTCCAATGCCCTGATAAAATCCACGTTGTCTCAATGAGACAAGGTCAGATGTAGTTATAGTATTCAGGCAAGTTAGTCCCCCTCCTCCAATGCCAGCAATTGCTCTTCCTGCCACGAGAATCCATACTGAAGTAGCCATGCCACAAATAGCACAGCCAATTCCAAACAAAATATTACAAACTATTAGACCAGCACGGCGCCCGAATATATCTGTCAGCTTACCAAACAATGGCTGGAAAGCAGCGCAAGCGATGAGATAAGAAGACACGATCCAAGCAATAGCACCAAAGTTGTCAAATTCCGAAGATATCAGACTCCCTAATGCCGCAACCATTGTACCATCAAAAGCCGCAAGAAAGGTTCCAAGATACATAGAAGATATGATAAGAATTGTGTTCCATGAAACGGTATCTTCGTCTGACTGCGGCTTCACGGTTTCCTCATTATCGTCGACTAAAGATCCATAGCTCGGTGGCTGTGCTACTCCAGCTGCAAAGTCTTGTCCAACTTCTGCCTCAATTTGCTCAACGTCACTAACAAAAGAATGGGAAAGTAAGTTGTCACGTTCTGTAGCCATTAGATATGACGACTACAGGTGTTATCCGAATAAGGAAATCTGGTTTACCAACGTTGCCTGCTGCTTGGGACTTTCTCAATCCGGCCGACTACAATATCTTGGCATCAATGTACGATCATATATATTCGATTTGCAGTAGAGAATAAAGTTTGTGCTGAGAGAATGAAACAGTTAAAAGTATAATAAAATTAACAGATCTGATAACTTTGATCTGCTCACAATCTTGAACTACGAAGGTAGCTGGCTTCGGTCTTTATCTGCTGAACCGCCTCGGTAATGATTTCATCCACTATATCCTTGGCCGGCTTTATTTCACTGACCAGAGCGGCAACCTCGCCCATTGGATAAGGTCTTGCTTGATCCTCTATCTCCTCGGTCAGTTTGTTCTCCTTAGCTAGTTTATCTGCCTCGTATTCCCAGGGAAGAATCCCCTTTGCAGTCAGTTGAAGTATTTCTTCTTTGCGGTTTTCATTCCAATCCACGATATAAGGACTCTTCCTCACGCGGGCAGGCCTGCCTGTGAAAATGATGGAGCGAATAGTGTCGTCAAATCCAGCGGTCAAAACTTTCTCTTTGTGAATTGAGGGAGCTCCTGCCTCCTCGGCGCAAATGAACCTGGTCCCTACCCAAATGGCTTGAGCACCCCAGGCCAAAGCTGCAGCTAGAGATCGACCACCGTACATTCCTCCTCCAGCAATCACTGGAATTTGCCTGCCTGACAGAGGAGATTTAAGCCCTTGCACTGCATCTACCACAGCAGGAATGAGTATGCTCGTCGGAATAGACCCAGTGTGTCCTCCGCCTTCTCCGCCCTGAGCGCACACAATGTCTATTCCAACACTTGCAGCCTTTTTAGCATGATGAGGCCTTCCTACCATGTTCATCACATAGATGCCATTAACATGAAGTTTGTCAACAACCCATTTGGGCGGTATTCCTACTGCAGAGACAAACAACGATACCTTCTCCTCAATGATGATATCAATCAGTTTTTCTAGTGTTCCTCCTGTATAATCCTTGTTGGTCTTTCGTGCGTTTCCTCCAACTTGAGGAAGTAGAAGATCGATTCCAAATGGTGCATTGGGGTCTATCAGTGCACTTTTCAGCTCCTGAATTGTTTCTCGAAGCAGCTCTGGGGTATAGCCTAGTCCACCAACGACTCCTAAACCGCCTGCATTTGTGATAGCAGCAGCTAGGTATGGACCTGCTGCAACATACATACCAGCTAGAACGACTGGATGCTTTATATTGAATATTTTTGTAATTTCAGTTGAAATTGAAATTGGCATGTCTATTCTTTGTTGCTTTCAGTTGTTGATCAAGTAACCATACTCCAATAATTGGTACTGTTATATATCGGATCGAAGTACTTCTTTATCCGATAAGAGAGCGCCATAATCGGGAAGTAGTAGAGCATGCCTTTCCATTAATAGCCAAATCCTGCGGAAATAGGCTTTCAGTCCCGATAGAAGTTACAAAATTACCCTGTCGATCTTTCAGTTTATGATTATCAATATGGGGAATTATACGCCTTCTATTTTTCAGGGGCAGGAGCAGTGTATCGTTGAGGCTTCGGTATCTTCCCCTCACAGGTATTTTGCGGGGTAGATCTGCACTTTGGGATGAACATACTTTCTTGATGCCGCCATAACTTTACAATACGTTCGAGGTCGAGGTACAGGTAAAATCAGGAAATAAACGGTAGTTAATTATTTTACTGCACTACTAGAGCACTTAAAGTTTGGCGCGGGCTAAACAGCTATTCTGAGCTTTAATGGCAGCAACAGCTTCAGCTACCATCTCGTCGACAATGACTTTGGCAGGTTTGATATCGTTTACGAGAGCAGCGACTTCTCCCATCAGATAAGGAACAGCCTGGTCTTCGATTTCCTCAGTAAGTTTTCCTTCCTTCTCCAGGCGATCAGATTCGTACTCCCACGGCAATATACCCTTGGAAGTAAGAGCTTTAATTTCATTCTGGCGGTTCTCGTTCCAATCGACAATATACGGGCTTTTTCTGACTCGCATTGGGCGGCCTGTGAATATTATTGTGCGAATAGTGTCATCATAAGAAGCAGTCAAGACTTTTTCTTGGTGCATCTTAGAAGCCCCGGCTTCTTCTGCGCATATAAATCGAGTTCCAACCCAAACTCCTTGGGCTCCAAATGCCAAAGCAGCTGCGAGAGAGCGTCCGCTGTACATTCCTCCAGCAGCGATGACAGGAACTTGTTTACCGGTCAGAGGAGATTTACGGCCCTTGACTGTATCTACCACAGCAGGAATGAGAATGCTTGTAGGAATTGATCCGGTGTGCCCACCTCCTTCACCGCCTTGGGCTGCAATGATATCGACACCAATAGCAAGGGCCTTGATAGCATGCTTAGGAGCACCAATAATGTTCATCACATAGATACCATTAGCGTGTAGCTTATCGACAACCCATTTAGGAGGAACGCCGACAGCAGAAATAAAAAGAGTCGTCTTCTCTTCAATAATGATATCGATCAACTGCGGGAGTTGGCCTTGAGTATAATCTTTGTTGGTCTTACGGGCGCTTCCACCGACCTGCGGGAGTAATAAGTCGACACCAAAAGGAGCATTGGGGTTTTTTAAGTCAGCTTTGAGCTCCTGGATCATTTCGCGCAGCATTTCGGGAGTATATCCAACACCTCCAATGACCCCCAGACCACCTGCATTGGAGACAGCCGCCGCAAGACGCGGACCTGCAGCAACGTTCATACCTGCAAGCAGGATGGGGTGCTGTATATTAAACATTGACGTGATTTCAGTAGAAATAGACATTTGTATTGAGAACTATCCGATAATGCGACAACGTTGGTAGACCCAGAATATGGTTTTTTATATAGCCGTTGCGGCCTCTAATTTTCCCCACATTTGTACTAACAGAAATAGGGTGACACCGAGGCTTGACGCAAACCTTAAACTCTCCACAATTTCCATCGGAGCGCATGCCGCCTCGGTAGGTGAAACACATGATTTGCTCATAGTTAGGCAATCTGTACTGAACAACTCGACGGCAAGATTTTTTGTTAGCTGCGTGAATCCAGCCATTGCAGATTAGCATTCGTTTCGTACCCCAACGAGCTTGGCCATCGGTATCGCTCCGGGTACGCATATCATTCTGAGTTTCTTCGATCAATATATAATCCCTCAAATATTCCTAAGTAGTTTTAACAATTCTCGTCATACGCTGTGCTCAGTAAACACAATATGCTGGCTCTTACAGTCCTTCGGATCTGATATATGAATCATGCTAAACTTTAACTGCCGTAGAATACATGACAACCTTCCTGTTCCTCTCTGAAGCTAAACTCTGATCAGAGCTAAACAGGACACCTGAATACTATTGACTGCTCTTCAAAACTCGATATATCAGTTTTGGCGGCTTATATCTTTTCAAGACTGTACGTCAAATTGCACGAGTTTTGAACTTAATCAGTCTACATAACCTGCTTCTTTCGATATTCAAGATTTTTTGTGCTACCCTGCTGAATTGTCATTTGATATCTGATCTAGCGTGAAGAGGCTATAGCTTATTCAAAAGTGACTTTCTATTCATCGAGAGCTGCCATCAAATGGCATAGGCTGCTAAACAGAAACGCCATGCCCTTGCTTCAGTTCAGTTCTACCCATATGACTGACTCTGTCTTATTAAAGGATCTGAAATTTTCTGCAGTTGCAGGCCCGAATTGTTGGGGGAAGCAACTTGCTCAGCCTGTATCTTTATCTGTTGAGTTGCAAGCAAATCTCCATGCTGCTGCCAGTAAGGATTCGCTTCCAGACACTGTTCATTATGGTGAGCTTGCTGAAGCCATTTTGAAATTGGTGGAACAGGAAGTATACACTTCTCCATACACTCTCGCAACCAGCATTCTGAATACGGCACACAAGATTTCCAGTTTGCCCATTTCCATGGATCTTAGTTTACCTAAGGCTCTGCTTCATGGTTCCCTTCATATTTATTCATCTTTCCCAGAAAATAAAACTACGATAAAGATATCTGACGTTGTCTGTCATACAATTATTGGAGTGTATCCTTGGGAAAGGTTGCGAAAACAACCAGTTGTTGTGTCTGTTACTATTGCTTCGTTAGCCTATAACTTTGCCGATCATTCAGAGATATCTGACTCTATATTTTCGCTAGTCTCATCGACAAATTTTCAAACACTAGAAGCTTTAGCTGATTATGTCGTCCAAAGTCTTCAGCCTTTCCCCGTCTCTTCCAGCGTGAGTGTTTCCGCTTATAAACCTAATGCTGTATCAAGTGCTGAAAAAGCCGGGGTGTCTGTTTCTCGGCCTTCTCCCAGATCTGAAATGTCTGATACGCATACTGTGTATCTAGCAGTAGGTGCTAATTTGGGAGATAGAGTGAAGAATATTCAATTGGCTTTGAAAGCTTTAGAGAGCGATGAAATTAGTATTGTGCAAACCTCTGCTCTCTACGAGACAAAGCCAATGTACTACTTGGATCAGCCATCCTTTGTGAACGGTGTAGTAAAGTTAAATACGAGTTTAACTCCTCTTCAGCTCCTAGAAAGAACTCAGAATGTTGAGTCAAACGTTCTGTCACGAGTTAAGACTGTGCGAAATGGGCCTCGTACTGTGGACCTAGATGTGCTTCTCTATGATGGACAGAAGATAGATGTGCCTTCTAACAGCGGTGGTTTGATAGTTCCACACCCTCGAATGCTTGAGCGTCTATTTGTGCTTACTCCACTGGCAGATCTGTGCCCCAATGGCCGGCATCCGGTAGAAGGTGGGCTCTATTCATCATATATGTCAAAACTACAACTCGACTCTTCAGATCCTCCGCCCCATAAGATACTTGGAGTTTCCAAAGGAAGAGTTATTCCCTTTGGCAGCAAGACATATTTGATGGCTATATTAAATATAACTCCTGACTCATTCTCTGACGGTGGAGTTTTTGAAAAGATAGATGTGCATGCTATGGTGGAACAGTACCAGGCAGCAGCAGGGGATAGTTTGATCTTAGACATTGGTGGTCAATCTACTAATCCGAAATCAGTGTTGCTGTCACCTGAAGAAGAGTCTGAACGAGTTGTACCAGTCATTGAAATGCTGCGGAAGTCTTATCCAGATGTGCTACTATCGATTGATACATTCTACAGCAAAGTCGCACGAGATGCACTAACAGCAGGTGCTGATATTGTGAACGATGTTTCTGGAGGTACTATTGATGAAGAGATTTTAAAAGTTGTCGCAGCTGCAGGCTGTCCATATATCCAGATGCATATGCGGGGAACACCTCAGACGATGAATACTCTGTCCCAATACGAAGACATAGTGAAAGAGGTAGGTGAAGAGCTAGAAGAAAGACTCAGTTTTGCAGAAAAACATGGTATCCATAGGTGGAATGTCATTTTAGACCCTGGATATGGATTCGCCAAAAAGGCTGACCAGTCTTTTGAGTTGTTACGAAGGCACAAAGAACTGAAAGCTAGGCCTGGGCTACAAGGAGTTGCAGGATGGTTGAGTGGTCCTAGTCGCAAAGGGTTTATTGGGACAGCTTCTGGTCGATCAGTTCCTGCTGAGAGAGATTTTGGTACTGCAGCTGCTCTCTGTGCAAGTATTGAGCAGGGTTTTGATATAGTTCGGATTCACAACCTCGGAGGAATGATAGATGTGGCCAAGATTTCGGACAGGATCTATCGAAATATATAAGTCAGAGTATACCTGGGATTATTGCGTACTTTGGATGATGTTCGAACTTCTTCGTGTAGAAATCCTGCGACTGTATTGCCGAAGCAGTTAGGTTAGTATAGACCCAGATCAAACAGCAAAGAGTCGAAGCATCGAATGCTATAGAAGTTATGATTGTGTATATGAGTATTTCGGCCAAGTAATGTGGGCAGGCAACCAGTGTTTCGGGAGAAGAATATTTCTTCAGAGATGCAAAATACTTGTGCAGATTATGCTGCCAGATCTGACAAATTATAAAGGGCGCTAATGTGATCCAGCTGTAACTCGAATTACTGAAATTGCAGTAATGAGATGATGCAAGATAAACACTAATTGGTGCTGCAATGTAGAAGCCAACAGCTACAAGGTAATGCACAAGATATATAGTAGCATCCGACGTGTTCTGTTCGATCCAGCCGTGCGTCTCTGCAAATCTGCGAATATTCTGCATAAACATCATAGAGGTTGCAATAGACGGACATAAGTATAAACATATGGATGCTAAGGACAGTCCAATCACATAGAAGTGCGAGAACCATGATTTGGGGACTTCGATAGCTAAGAACGACAAGCAGCGAGGAATTGCCTGATCACGGTTTATAGTTTTCCCGTAGCCAAGAAAACCTTTGAACTCATCTAGAGCTAATGCCAGTAAAACGCTAGCTGATCCAGATAAAAAATACAGGCATATTAGAAGTGTTAGGGGTGTCATTCGCTATTCTCGTTGTTACCCTGCTTCGAAGAGTTATCTTGGAACTTTACGTATAGTAATAATGTAAGAATGGCTAAAGCATTGAAAGTCCTCGCTCAAGGATGTGTGCACGGAGAGGTGGACAAGATGTATCGTTTAGCCCGTAATATGGGTGATGTGGATTTGATATTGGTAAACGGGGATTTTCAGGCTATTCGAAGTCGCAATGACCTGAGAGCTACGAACGTCCCTAAGAAATATGAAAGACTAGGTGATTTTCAGGATTACTACATAGGTAAGAAGTCTGCTCCTATCTTAACTATTATAATTGGCGGAAATCATGAGGCCAGTAATCATATGACAGAACTGTTCTATGGTGGATGGTTGGCCAAGAACATCTATTACCTTGGGGCAGCCGGAGTAGTGAATTACAAAGGCCTGCGAATCGGTGGTATTTCTGGAACTTGGTTTAACCCTCACTATCGATATGGTCATGGAGAAATACGTAATAGATTCAATATGAAAGCCAAAAAATCAGCGTATCATACAAGACAGTTCGAGATCATGAAGCTGCTCTTGGTGCGGGAACCTTTGGATGTGTTTATGGCTCATGATTGGCCTCAAGGAATTGAGCGATTCGGCGATCTGGACATGTTATTGAAGTACAAGCCATTCTTTAAGAAGGATATAGAAACCGGTAAGCTAGGTAACCCTGCGCACAGGTTGCTACTTGAATATCTTAAGCCGCCGGTCTGGCTTGCAGCGCATATGCACGCATATTTCACCGCTATATTCCCGCATAATGATACCAAAATCAAGGTCAGCGAGAACTGTGCAGAGATAAGGCTTGGGAATGAAGATACGTATGAGCCGCGCGTGAATATGTCGCAAGAAGAAAATACACATTTTTTGGCATTACATAAAATCCTTCCATCAAAAACAAGTTCAAAAGTTGTCAATCTGGAACGTAAAAGCTATGGCTACTATACTGAGATGCAATCCCATTCGCTTGCAGCCTATGAGAATGTCAAAGGAGCCAGGATCTCAAGAGAAGAACTAGCTGAATCTGTCGGAAATGGCACATTCAACTCCAAGGTTGCTCGATCGAAAGAGCTCTTTTACGATCCAGAATGGCTAGCCATAACGAAAACAATGAATGAGTTTCTTCTCTTAAAAAATAAGTCTGAGAACTACGTTGATATTAATAGTTTGGAAATTCGAGAGAAATTGGAAGAAAATAAGAAATGGGTCCAAGAGAATATTGTTCAAAAAGGCAGGCTTGGCGTGATAGATTTTAGAGACAGACTGCTTCCCGAGCGGGAAATGACTAAAAAAGAAGCCACAGAATTCTTAGCTAAGAACTTACTTTTTTTTAATCGAAGTCTTCAAACAGAGATGTTCTGTCGACAACTCGATATGCCAAACAAGTTCGCCAAGTTCTACGAGTATGACACAGTCCCCATGGGCCTTATTCCCCTTATGCAGACTCCAAATACTAGCAATTCTCCAGCAGCATTCTTTGAAGATCAATGGGATTCCGAGCATGAGCTTGATGAGGACGATAACATCGAAGATCACGAAATTTATAATGTCACTGGCAGTGATGAAGAGACGATTGATATGACGAGGATCTAATGGAGCGCTCTACACACTTCCTATTGGACTCAGTTGATTTTTTTCATGAAATCCATTAATGACAATGAAGACTTTGTAGTCTGTTTGGAATCTAACATAGCTTGTAGAGATTTATCTTTCTTCTTCCTCCGAGATTTCGAAACAGCAGCAGGCACAGTAACTTGCTTTCTAGGAAGAGCTACGAGCTCTCTTCTTTCGTAGCCACAGTTTGTACATTCGTATACCAGCCTTTTCTTGTTCTTCGGCTTTTTAGTAGATTTCAGCCGGATTCGAGCAGTTTTGGCAGGCAACAGAGGTGCTCTACAACGTTCACAGACATGCAGAGCTCGGGCACTGATCTCGGGTATTTTCGCTATTTTCGCATCTTCTAGAGCACAGTCCACAAGATCAGAAGCATAGTCAGTGTATTCTGGATACTCGAATGCTATCAGATTGGCAGCATCTAAGAGATATTTTACATGTCGGCTTTCCATATATCGAAAGTTAAGGTTTGCTTCCCATGCGCCAACGTTACCCAGAGACATTCAGGACAACAATGGCAGATATTACTGATGATATTTCTCAGAGAAGATACAATCCATTGACCGACTCGTGGGTTTTGGTGTCTCCTCACCGGGCTAAGAGGCCGTGGCAGGGGCAGCAAGAGAGCCCGGATCGATCGAAAAAGCCAGAATATGACCAGAAATGTTATCTGTGTCCTGGAAATGCTAGGATTCAAGGACAAATAAACGATAATTACGAGGGTACATATGTTTTCCTAAATGATTTTGCCGCTTTGAAGGAAGATCAGCCCGAATACAGCCCTCCGGAGAATCGATCCGAACAGGAAAAGGCGTTGTTCAAACTAGAGGGGGTTACTGGAAGATGCTATGTGATCTGTTTTAGTCCAAGACATGATTTGACTCTTGCTCAGCTTGCTCTTGCTAATATTGAAAAGATCATTTCTACGTGGCAGGGTATATATGCCGAAGCAATGAGCGATTCAAAGATCAAACATTGCCAAATCTTTGAGAATAAGGGTGCAATGATGGGATGTTCTAATCCTCATCCTCACGGACAAGTCTGGATGTCCTCGATTGTACCAGAAGAGCCGCAAAAGGAATATAATTCTCTGGTCAAATATCATGATGAGCATAAGACCCATCTCCTGGAAGATTATGCTGCTATTGAGAGCCGTTCTAAAGAGCGGGTTGTATTTGAAAACGATTTGGTTATCGCAGTGGTTCCCTATTGGGCAGTATGGCCGTATGAAGTCTTGGTGTTTCCACGTCGTCGAGTCCCCCGTATTACTGATCTTACCGCTGATGAAGTTGCTGCACTTGCAGAAACGATATCTCAGGTCACCATACGTTATGATAATCTTTTCTCATGTTCATTTCCCTACTCCATGGGAATTCACCAAGCTTGCACAGATCATTCTATAGACGCATCTTGCGACCATCTCCATCTACATTTTTACCCGCCGTTGTTGCGATCTGCTACTGTTCGAAAATTTCTCGTTGGATTTGAACTTATGGCGATGCCTCAGCGAGATATCACTCCGGAGATGGCTGCCGGAACTTTGCGCTCTCTGCCTACGTGTCACTACCTTAATGCAAAATAGGCCGTTAGCAATTCTCATTCTGGGTCTGCAGCTATTCTTCTAGTTTGGATTGGCAGTTAATCAGTAATCACCATTAGAGTTCGTGCGGGAAAGCCGAGCCGAGTGATTACAGATATGATTCCAGTTTATTCATTAGTTTTATTGAATCTTCTGTAATAATGAGCATGTACTGAGATGATTAATTTGTCGCAGGAGCAGCAGGGGCTCCTGCGACAGACCTGAAGCTCTCAGTCATACGACGTATCGTATAGCGCTTAAGCACCCACCGTTTGCCTTTTTGGGAGAAGATAAACCTTAGATATACGTACGTAATTCCGATATCTCCATTCGTAAACTTAAATAGTAGAAAATATGTTCTTATCGCATCAGAAAAGCAGTGTGCATGAAGAAGAAATCTGTACATACTCTGCTCATGCCTACAATTTTGTGATGCTAACACTTGCAGAGGATTTTCCCTCGTTTACCTGGAACTCTGGCGGTCCGTGGAACTTCGTTGAAGTATGACCATGTATAGCTTGTACTACATAAAGTTCTAAATTCGTCCAATGGCCTTCTTCCTCAGAGTAAAGGTTAAAGAAAAGTAAGCGATTCCCTTATAAATTGGAACTATCGGTTCACCTCCATTTCTCTCACACCTCGAATTTTCCAGGATGAAGTTTTCTGACTGTATACTACTTGCACTAGCTCCGGCAGCTAGTGCCAAAATCCTTGGAGCCGTTGTCTACGGAAGACATGGCGATCGTACGCCGAAAGCGATGGGCTCGGAGTACCTAACTATCCTTGGACGCAATCAGATGTACCAAGCAGGAACTTACCATTATAATAGGTACATATCCAATTCCTCTGATTTATATCTAGAAGGAATTGATGCTGTGGAAAACAGCACCCAATACTATTCTGCGACCAATATAGGGGGCTCTCCTGTCTTATTTGATTCTGCTACGACTTTCAACCAGGCTTTGTTCCCTAGAATAGCCGACGAAATGTCAACTTTGGTTAATGGTTCTGAGTTCTCTGACCCTCTAGATGGTGTACAATATGTCTCTTTATTCGCAGCCTCTCCAGGAAGCTCTCAGTTTGTATATGCGGATGGAAATAATGACTGCCCAGCCTATGTTACCGCTTCTAACTCTTATCAGCAGTCCTCCGACTTCTTAGCACTCAATGCCAGTACCTTTGAGTTCTATCAAGGCTTCAAAGATGCCATCCAGTCCATGAAGCCAAAGCAAGCTGTAGCTTGCAATTATGGCAATGCCTACACCATCTTCGATATCCTTAACAACGCTGTGAACCACAATGCCGACGTTGCTGCTATGATATCTGATGAAGATTACTTCCAGCTCCGAACCCTGGCTGATCTGTACTCTTGGAATTTGGTATATAACCAGTCTCAGCCACTTCGATCTATTGCGGGAAATACTATGCTTGCCCAGATTGGCGAACAGATCAAGAATATTGCTGAAAACGAGGGCCAAAGCACTAAATTGGCTTTTCTTGCTGGATCTTATGACACCATTCAGTCAGGATGGTTCCTCTTGAACATACCTCAGAAAAACCCTGGCTTCTATGCTATCCCAGACTATGCTGCCACTATGGTCTTCGAGGTTCATGAATCAGATGCTGGTAACATCACCGTCCAGTTCGGATTCCGTAACACTACCATTGGTGACGGCGCCGAATATGAAATGCTCCCGGTGTTTGATTTCACAGACGTTGATATGCCGTACGACGACTTCATCAACCAGCTTGATGACGTTTCTGTTTCCGAGCTCAGTGATTGGTGCAGTAAGTGCGACGCCTGGACATTGGATATTTGCGCCTCCACTAAGGAACTTTCAGATGTACAAGCTCAGTTGGCTAGTCTGGAGTCGTCTGACAACGGGCTTTCTGCCGCCGACGGTGGTGGAATAGGCGCCGGTGTAACCATAGGTGTGATAGCTATTGCTGGTATTCTCTTTTATTTGGCGCGCCGCTACGGAAAGAAATCAACCAGTTCAACTAAGGAGGTTCTCCCTACCATTGAGAGAACCAGCGTTGCCTCGTCCGGCAAGAGCACCCTGGGTTAAAGCAGACATTCAACCGGGTGTTGGGAATATGCCTGAATTGAGCATTTACAAAGATATCTTCGCTGTTGTTTCTGTTAGTTATATATCTATTTTCACTTAAAGAGCCATGCACAAACAACCCGTGTACACTTGTAATGAATTACTCAAGTTACGAGAAACATCTAGCACTCAGGTCTTTCCTGCCTTTTCTCTTGAGGCATACGCAGCAGGGATTGTGAAGCCGTATGCGTTGGTCCAGCAACAGCTAAGCTTGTCAGACATGTCTAGCAAAAAGCAACCAGCTCCTTCACTTGAGAAACATCCTCAGCCCTTGGATCTGTCATCCAAAAAACTCATAATCTACAGAATCAAGAACTCAGACGGATCATACATTGACGTAGACTTATTCTTATGACACCTGCCATATATTAGTTCCGCACAAGTTCCATAGTTTTTTCTAAGTTATATATCCGTTTCTCTAGTTGTTCCATCCAGTTCTGTGCATCTCCAACCTCACGTAAACCTTCAAACCCACGAGTGTTTGTCTGATTCACTTCCTCTGTCGTCTTCTCCAGGTCCTTCATCTGTTCAACCAACAGGCTAGCTTGTTTCTCAATTGCACTGTGTCCATTTTTTACGTCATCTTTCCTGACGCTCATCTCCTCGTCAATTGCGCTGACTATTTCCTCGAATTTTAACTCCATCTTATTCTTCGTCTTGTCTCTGTCCCAGTGCCGTTCTTCCCAAGATCTACACCTAGCTTTCACCTCAGCGAGGGCCCTTTGTCTCCTTTAATCCACGTCTCTCACAAAGCCCAGAAGAGGAAATACTGCTTGCGTATCTGTCACCTTCTTGAAATATGGAAATACTATCTTTTAATGAAGTAATAACTCTTGCTGGTCCTCTCAAGGTAGAAAGCATAGCGGCGGCATGGTCTCGTTTCTACGTCGGCACCAGCACCGGCTCCCTCTTAGTGATTCGAATCTCAGAAGACTCTTATGTCCAAGAGTCCTCTCATAGGATCTCAAAGAAGTCCATAAAGCAAATCGCTGTTGTCCGGGACCTCGGCTTCCTATTGGTATTATGTGACAATAAAATACTGGCCTACGATGCCGAATCTCTAGATCTCATACAGCCAATTCCTCGATCGAATTCTGCGACATTTTTTGTCACAGAAAGCTCAATTGGTCCGGACGCTACGATGTATACTAGACTTGTTGCGGCTACACAGAAAGGTAAAGTTCTGGTATCCTATCTGTGGACTAATTCCGAGCTGTCAACCCCGACAGAGATAGCCTTACCTGATCGTGCTCGAAATATCTCTTTCTTCACTTCAAAAAATTCAGGATCATCTGACTCTCCTTTATCTAGACTTTTGATACTTACAGGTTCTAAGTTTTTATTGGCCGACTTAGCTCAGAACTCATTGCTTCCAGAATCAGCCGCTGGTATTGTCACTCATGTACTTTCCTCGTCCTCTTCATTCCTTTATCCTTCAAAATCACATGCTGTCTCTTTACCAGACGGAACTGCTCTTATAGTAAAGGATACTTCTTCTGTTTATATAACTAGCGATGGCACTCCTCTTATCGATCGTCCCCAGATCCCTTGGTCTTATGCTCCGGATGCAATCACTTACTTTTTCCCATACATCGTCTCTTCAGATTTTGCTTCAATTCAAATCAGAAACCCTGTCACTCAGTCACTGCTGCAGGATCTAAAACTCCCAGGTATCATATCCCTGCATACTTCGGGCAGGCTTCTTTTAGGTGCCACTGCTAATACTGTCTATCATTTCAAAATCTCTGACTATGATAGCCAAATAAGTCGCTTAATAGACTTAAATCTCCTGGATGAAGCTATCTCTCTCTTACGTCAGTTTAACCCAGCAGCTCATGTTAATAGGAACCAAAGACTCCGGCAAATCGAAATACTGCGTGCTACTCAGTTGTTTCAGCAAGGTTCTTACAGAAAAGCTCTAGAAATCTTCACGGATGTCTCAGCAAACCCTCAAACAGTGATTGCCCTGTATCCTTCCATTATATCTTGTTATTATAATGAGAATTCAGACGGGCTGCGAGGGAGATCACCCTCAATCTCTTCGAAACGATCTTTGAGATCTTCCATATCACCACGAAAGACTGTGAAAAATAAATCCAGTCAGAATAGTGTTCGTTCCTCTACAGACAAATTATCTAAGAATCCGATTGAATCTAGACGTATTATCCTTGAGAATGATCATGCTCAATTCGCCTCGGCAGTCCATGCTCTACTGGGCTTTCTTGGTGATGCTCGCCGGAAAATAAAGCAGCTTCGATTAGTAGGAACAAATGAAATAAAAGATCCTTTCATTTCCATTGAAGATTACGGCGATCTTGATAACACTGCTGAACTAATTGATACCGTTCTTTTTAAGTGCTATATCCTGACGAACAGTCCTCTACTCGAATCTCTTGTGAGGGTGGAGAATTCCTGTGATCCTGTAGTCGTTCGTGACTGGCTTACTGAACATAAAAGGTTCAAGGCCCTTGTTGAGTTCTATTTTGGTAAAGGTATGCACAAAGAAGCTCTTGAACTATTACTCCAATTTGGCAAAGAAGGACAAGTTCAGAATGGGAATGGTTCCTCTCTGAATGGAGCAGTGGCTCAGGCTACAGATGAATTAAAAGGGCCACAGTCAACTGTTCGGTATCTGCAAAGATTGTCTGCCGATAACATTGATACTATATTGGAATATGCTAAATGGCCGATGTCTTTAGATATCAATTACGCCAAACAGATATTCATGTCGGACAGCGCTGAAGCCGAATTGCTTCCAACGAGGTCTGTTTGTGATTTCTTAGCTAACTATTCAAATAGCCTGGTTGCGGAGTATCTGGAATATGTGATCGAGGAGTTTGGAGATATGGATCCTGAAAACCATACACGCCTCATACTTCTGTATATCCATATGCTGGCAGAGAATCCTGAAAACTCTGAGGTGCGACAAAAGCTTTTGGAGTTTATACGAAATCCGCAAAATACTCAGTTTGATCCCATAGAGGCTCTTGAAAGTGTTCCAGCTCACAACGAGCAATTTTATGATATCCGTCTCGCTCTTTTGTTCAGATTGAGTCGTCACAAAGAAGCACTGAAGATTGTTGTATATGCCATGAATGATTTGAACGGTGCTCTGGATTATTGCACCAGAGTAGTTGCAGCTGAAGGTTCAGATGACATATTCAATAGCCTGTTAAGGATGTATCTTGACCCGACAGAAGCAGCACGAAATAAATCTTCAATCAATGTCGAAGCAGGTCTGAAAGTTCTCTCTGAGAATGTTCATTTGATCGATCCCATTCTGGTGCTGGAATTGCTGCCGAATGACGTGAAGATACAACAATTGGACAGGTTTCTTTTGCAAAATATTCGGTTTTTGGTCAGTCAAAGCGATGAGTCCAAGATATTAGCTTCATTAAACAAGAGCAACGTTCTCGAAAACGAGTATCGATTGCTTCTCGCACGCGACCCGAGTGTTTTAGTGACTTCATCGAGGCTTTGTAAAGTATGTTACAAGCGCCTGGGGAAGAGTGTGTTTTATTTAATGCCAGATGGTGGAACAGTACATTACGGCTGTGCAGAAAACGGTTCGTCGACGTGATAGTTAATGACATTTATTACCACTTACTCACAACTCCCACTTCTTAAACTTTACTGCTCCTTACATAAATTTTGTCAAAATTTGGAGACCAATTGGATTAAGTCAGCTTACCAAAAAAGCCTGCTGGAATTATTCACGATTTATGACTTCTGATGCTAATTTTGAGAAAGTGAAAGAAGGACTTGCTACCATTCTCTACCCTGGCGATGAAAGCAAGGAAGTGTTCTACAATCACATACAGCAATTTAACAGAGATTTAAGCATTGTAGCTATACGAGCATGGACTGAAGAATACATTTCTCTCAAGGATGAGAAGTCAAAAAAGCGGAAAAGAGACGTACAGGAGTGTGAGCCTGTAAGAAAAGAGCCTTTCCTGAAGATCTTTGAAGGTCTTGCGGCCAGCGGGTTGAGATCAATTCGATACGCGAAAGAAATACCACTAGTGAAGTCAGTTATAGCGAACGACTTTTCTCCGTCTGCAGTACAATCTATTAATAGAAACATTGAGTTCAATGGGGTGCAGGACAAGGTGGTGTCATCTGTAGGTGATGCCAACATGCGAATGATGCTCTCCAGAATGCCCTATTCTACAAACTCGGATGCTGATAGTGCTTCTCCTGTTGCCGGTCAGCAAACATTTCATTGCATAGACATAGATCCTTATGGAACCGCGGCACCTTTTATAGATCAGGCTGTTCAGACAGTATCCAACGGCGGTTTGCTTCTAATAACATGCACAGATCTAGCCGTCCTAGCTGGTGCTAGCTATCCTGAAAAGTGTTTTGCTAACTATGGAGGATTAACAAATAGAGGAAACGAGTTTAGTCATGAGTCTGCTTTGCGTCTGGTGCTTGGTTTAATTGGTACTACTGCTGCACGATATGGCCGATCAATCGAACCTCTGTTGAGTTTATCTATTGACTATTACTTAAGAGTCTTTGTTCGAATCAAAAGCTCTCCTATTGAAGTGAAGTTTTTACCTTCGAGAATGATGACTACTTATGTGTGTTCAGGATGTACTGCAGTTTCTACACAAAGTCTGACTCGAGCGTCACCAACGGATGGTAAAATCACTACATACAAGCATTCTCCTTGTCAGGGACCGCCAGTTAATAAACATTGTGAGCATTGCGGTTTTGTACATCATATTGGGGGACCTATGTGGGGTGGTGCTCTCCACAATCAAAATTACCTGCAGAAAGTACTTAGCCTCATTGATTCTCTTGATCCGGACGTCTATGGCACAATCAAACGAATGAAAGCGATGGTGACGCTAGCAACTGAAGAGATTGATCATCCATTCTACTTCTCTCCTTCTCATCTAGCTAAAATCCTACACTGTGTTGCGCCGAACGTTTCTACAGTGATGTCAGCACTGATCAACGGTGGGTATAAGGTTTCGGGATCTCATTGTTTGCCCGGAGCAGTCAAGACCGATGCTCCGTTCTCTTTCATTTGGGATATATATCGGGAATGGGTGAAGCAACATCCTGTTTCTTCGTTGAAACTGAAGGAATTCACTGCGGGTAAGTCTATCCTCGAAAAGCCGATGAGCCATGAGGTAGATCTTAGCCTCGCTGAAACCATTAAGGAACTTAAATCAAAACCTAAAATTACGAGGTATCCGCAGAACCCGGCCAATTGGGGTCCTAAGTCTCGAGCCAGGACCCAATGATTCAATATATATATTACGACAATTCACGAAAAGTATCATTTTTTTCTAAATGTATGCTTAGCTGAGTCTCTAGAGGGAGCGACATCTTCTCCGAGCGCACACCCCGCATCCTGAAGGTAAGTGGGAGCAAGACAAAATGATCCAGCCAATAAGGATCTGCCCAAATGGCAGGATCATCCAATCACGCGATCTTAATGCTAGTACCAAATCATGTGAAGACACTCCCCACATTTAAGTTCGCAAACCTAAAAGCCGAGGTAATGATATATATTGTGCGATTCCCTTAAATTCGAGCCTTTCTCCGCTCAAACTGCAACAATGTCTAAGGCATTTTCCGTAGATGAGCTTTCTAAACACAACAATGACAAAGATCTCTGGATTGCAATCGACGGCGACGTGTTCGACCTCACGAAGTTCCAGGAGATTCATCCCGGTGGAAAGAGAATCCTCAAGCGTGTGGCTGGAAAAGACGCCTCGAAATTCTTCTGGAAGTATCATAATGATAAGATATTGAAGAAGTACAAGCCTAAGCTTAAGATCGGAACCTTGCAAAAGGAGATCGGTACGTCGAAACTCAGTGCCGAGGAGCCCACCGAAACCGCACTTACCGCTAATGCTATCAGCGGTGGATACAAACTTGTCAAGGGATTAGAACCATTTGGAGAACAGATACCTTACGGTGATCCCTTCTGGTATACTGGTGCTCGCAGTCCCTACTACACCAATACTCATGCTGCGCTTCGTAAGGAAATCCGGGACTACGTTGAAGAGCACCTTGAGCCTTATGTCGATGAATGGGATGAGGCCAGAGATATGCCTAATTCTGTATATGAAGGATTTGCCCAGGCTGGTTTTCTTGCCGGCTATCTTGGTTCTGCTCTCCCAGATACTTGCAAAAAGTTTTGGAAGATCAAGAGCGTATCTTTTGACGAATGGGACGGTTTCCATTCTCTCATCCTTACTGATGAGATCATGCGACTTGCTTCCACCGGTCTTATGTGGAATTTAACCGGAGGTTTTGGTATTGGTCTCCCCCCTCTCATCCGCTGGGGTAGAAAAGAGTTAGTTGATCGTATTGCTCCTGAAGTCGTGTCGGGAAAGAAGCGCATTTGCCTTTGTATTACCGAACCTGACGCCGGCTCTGATGTAGCTAACCTGACGACTACGGCTGTCTTGTCTGATGACAAGAAGTACTTTATAGTGAATGGTGAAAAGAAGTGGATCACTAATGGCATCTACTCTGACTACTTCACTGTTGCTGTACGCACCGGTGGACCTGGTATGAGCGGTATCTCTATGCTCCTCATTGAACGATCGTTTGGAGGAGTAGAGACGCGCAAACTTGACTGTATGGGAGTTTGGGCTTCTGGTACCACATATATTTCTTTTGAAGACGTCAAAGTCCCTGTAGAGAACCTGATCGGAAAAATGAACGATGGCTTCCGCGTCATCATGACCAACTTCAACCACGAGCGCATGGCTATTTGCGTGCAAGCTGCCAGAGCCGCGCGTGTTTGTGTTGAGGAGTCCATTAAGTATGCTCACCGTCGCCAGACCTTCGGAAAGCCTCTTATACAGCATGATGTTATTCGCAACAAAATTGGTCAGATGGCTTGCAAAGTTGAAGCTACCCAATGTGGCGTTGAGAATGCAGTCTATCAAATTCAATCTATGTCTGATGAAGAATCTATGATACGCTTGGGAGGTTATATTGCCGGTCTCAAAGCTCAATGTACTCAGACTTACGAGTTCTGTGTCCGTGAAGCATGTCAGGTCTTTGGTGGCCTTTCTTATACCCGCGGCGGTGTAGGTGGTAAAATCGAGCGCCTTTTCCGTGAGACTAAAGCCTATACCATTCCGGGAGGATCTGAGGAAATTATGCTCGACCTGTCCATACGTCAAGCTTTGCGCGTACACAAGCGTTTCGGTGCCAAGCTTTAGGCCGGGCTACACTTAAGCTATTTACTTAGTTACGCATATCCGATTAGGTAGTACATGCCCCACAATAGTTTTGTAAGCAAATTGGTTTAAACTCCATTAAATATATATCCTAACCAACCCCAAAAGAACGTTGTAATGTTGTATCATCAAGAACGGGGGAAGAGCGTTCTAATTATTAGTGGTAACATGCCTCAATAGAAGAACTGAGGGATCTATCAATCACATGATTGCAGAGTTCACGCTTTTCCCTCATGCGGCATAAAAGGAATTGAGAATAGTATAAAACCTATATGTAAAATCCTCTTTATTACTAAAAGAACCATGAATCCTGCCCAAACGGCCCACATTAGCCCCGTGACTGCCCAATCGAGCAAGATATATCCTATCTTTTTGCTGCTATCAAAGAAACTCAAGGTCCAAGAATGATGCTGAGTGCGCTTCTCCAAGTCTGCTAGCTGTTCTCTAGCACGCAAAACGTCGACTGCCCAGTTGGTAGTAACCTGCACTCCAAGGCGATCCGAAGATAATCTTACGTTCTCCAGTGTATCCGTACTGACAATCATGCAGTTTCTGCACTTGTTCAAAAACTTTGATAATAGCGGTAAATGAGTATCTAAAGCGATCGGGGAGTCTTCATTGCAAGCTGCATCAGTATCATCGAACTCGTATAGGCAGCTTTCACTCTGAACGGAGTTAAAATATCTTTCCCTGTAAGTCGAAAACGTTGAGTTCGAATTATTAAGAGAGGAGATATAAATTTCCAGCTGCTGCTGGAATAATGAGACCTGCTCATCGCACATTGCAGCAGTACTCACGGCACGATGCGATAATATAGTAAAACGAATATCGAGGTAGTTAACCTTGCTTAGGATTTCCTCATATTTCTCACATACTTCTTGCCTAATAGCCAGCCGTTTCTCTGCAAGCGCATCTTTAGCAACCTGGGGGGCTTCTTCAATAACTACCTTGCCGTTGTTCTCCACAGAATCATCCCGTGTTGTTATTGAAGGCTCCCCAACGTTGTTAATGGAGGTATCGTCAGTTGTTTCTGCAGATCTGTGCTCTTCAGTCTCGTCGTGTTCATTCGTCCTCGAAAGTACCGATTTAATTGGGTTAATTGAGGGTAGTTCTAAGTGGTCTGAGCCGAGAGAGGAAGCAGCGCGTGAATGTTTTTGACTAGTTTTGCTATCACGCCGACCGAGAGCAGATAAAGCAGACACTTTAGCAGATAGGCTTTCTGAATCAATTTCATCATCGGATGCTAGTGCGTTTTCATTTATAGAAAGGTTGTCTAATCCAGACATCTTTTCCACGGCTTCTGCGATTCGGGTCAATCGAATAGTATCAGGGTCGAGAGATTCGGCAACTTCTGGATTTAATAACTCGGCTGTGACAGAATTTGGCTTTCTAGAAGTGGAATTGAATTGAACGTTGGCTAACGCTTCCATGCCGCTGGCTGGTTTCTGACTGGGGGATTCGGGTATGGCAGATTTAGTATTTCGAGATTCCTCGGTCAGAGCCGCAGAAGTTGTGGACCCCGAATCTCCCAGATCGCTGGGGCCTGTTCCAGTTTTGTACAGAGATGTCGCCTTCTTATGAAGATCTGAGGTTACTTTGTCGTGTGAAGTATCGACATTTGCAAAGGCGTCCACCAGTAACTGTTTCTGCGAGTTCACGAGAGAATATCTGTTTGCCATTCGCCATTGCAGATCTGCGTATTCTTCATCAGCATTAACTTCCCATAGTAGTTTAGTCCTTCCTTGGCTTTGTCGAGCGATAGTAGTTTGTAGCGGAGGGACATCGAACTCCAGATGGCTAGTATAGCCTGCGCGCACTCTGTAGGGTCTATCGCGGATAGTTTGTAAAGGGTTGTAGCATCCATCTATATTTGGAAGGAATGTAGCGTCACTTGGAATTTTGTGCTTGAGGGCAAGTTGTACGCAGGAGTATTTCAGAACCAAGGCGATCTTACACCGCAATGCTCGATGGAGGGTAGGTGTGGAGATATCTATATTGTGTGATTCGGAAGATTTTTGAGACGCCGGGTCATCCTTCGATCGCAGAAGGGCACGAGCTGAGGAAGAGCCAGTCGCTGATGCCAGAACAGCTTCATGTTCTTGAGCCTCAACCACATATGAAAGAAAGTTAGCTGCCACCACGGCATCGGCTGGTGTTACATCTGCAGAGGAAGTCAGGGTATAAGGCTTGCTACTGACAGACTCGGGGGTACGCAAAGCACTTGCATGGGAAGTGCTCTGCTCTGGGGAATCCAGGGAATTGAGAGAGGTGCGGCTTAAAGAAGACCCAGACGATGGAGACCTGTGAGAAGCAGGATGTGAGATGGAAGGAGACCCCGAAAGGAGAAATCCGTGCGCAGATCCTGAGTGACCTCTATGGCCTCTCCTATAGTGCGACCTGCTCGCCATATGGGTCATGGTGCAAAAGCTGTGAAGGAAATCTCCAGAGGGAGGAGGCTGAATGCTGGCTTCGATCTGAACCACACGCTAAACCTTGAGTTCGTTGTGCGGCGGATAAGGTTTACGTAAAGCAAATGAAATTAAAGGTATACGTAAGCTGCTACTAAAAATAGTGGTGGTCGTGAAGTAAATTCCGCGATCTGCGAAAGCAGATACGAAATTCATCTGATGTTAAACAGACACTGTCTGTAGGTATTTGCCGCTGGCTATGGCCATATGCGAGCTGCGCGGCTCCCAGGATAGATTGTTGAACTCCAGGCCTTCCGGGCTAGTATAGGAGAGTCCGACGTTCCCTTCGGGCCCTCCAGAAGATATATCCCATATTATAGCCTGGCAGTCATCGCCGCATGTGGCTATAACATTTCGCTGAGTAGGAGCCCAGGCGGCAGAGTTGACAGCAGCAGAATGGCCTTTGAGCTCCACAACAGGAGCCGACGGGGCGCGGATATCCAGAATGTAGACAATGGGTTCGTCTGCTGCAATACAAGCGAACAGATTTGGGTCGCGGATATTGGCACAGAGTCGTAAAAGCGGCTTCGAGCGCGGGTGCTCGTATATGATGGTCGAGTGATCCAGCGATCTGAGGTCAAATAAGCGCGCAGACCCGTCTGCACCTACTGAAGCAAACATATCAACTGAATTAACTGTAAAAGATACATCCAGAACCTCCTTATCATGTGCAATCAGCTGGGTGATTGCGGTTTGTGTGTTCAGGTCCCAGATTGTGCATGTCGTGGCAATAGATGAACTGATCAGCAGGGACGGATCTACCGAGTTCCAGTCGAAACTGGTGAGAGGCGCTACGGATCCCGATTTGGACTTCGGGGTCAACACGCATTTCGGTTTAATCAGCCTTGTCGTAGAGTCGTAGGTCCACAGTCGCATAAATTCCGAGGAGCCTGCAAATAGCATCGAGGTCGACGATTCTGTCATTTCAGGTGACCACATCAGGTTCGTACACGGATACTCCATTCGAGTCTCAGTAGATCTCCTTAGAAAGCACTCTGGCCCTTCTGTTTCCGTGTCTACAATCATTATCCGGTTGTTGCTGTCTTCAGAGTATGATCCTACCACTAAAGGGCCGCTTCGAGCCCAGTCCAGCGCAAACACCGGCCATGGAAATTCCAAATCAGGCGCTCCTTGACGAGAGTTAGTCGGTCCAGTGACACTTTGAGGCCTCATCTCCCTGCTTTCCAGCGGCCCCATTGCGGAAAACGACGCCCTCTTGCCAAACATTGAATGCATGGTGAAAGGTGAAGGCTAAAGCTTATTTACGGTTAGGTGAAATACACACAACTAAACAGATGCGGGTCATATAAGTCGTGAGATTAAGCTTTCGCATTGTCCATGGGATGCTCGTTACGCTGCTTTTCCGTGGCACGTAGTTTTTTGATTGCTTGCGCCAACCCTAATAGCATAGGTATGAGCACCGGGCCTATCAAAGGCAGATACACTGCTACCTTATGTTCTTCAGGAAAATACACCTGCTGAACCATCATCTTCTCAAAGAACGCCCTTTCAGCACATTGCAATGCAGCCGATGCCTCTGTGAGCGCTGTGTCATAGTTTCGCATGCTAAGCTGTGCCTCTGCTGAGTCTATATGATCCACGGCTTGGTTCACGGCTTCGCGAACGATTTCAGGTATCGCAATGTTGGGAAGCCCCTCATATATACGACATAGAGAGTCAAGCGTGGATCGCGCGCCAATTATTGATCGAACAGTAGAGACGCGAGAAAGGGAATCAAGGCGAAAGATCAACGGGGCATCTGAGCAGGGGGCTCCAAGTAATACGAGGAGCTGGTTAGCAAACACCTCTAAGGTCGGAAGCAGCTCTTTGACGCTGAGGGCGTCAGAATGCGACTTTTTCACGTTCTCAATCCTAACGCCGCCCCATTGAGGGACTAGGAAAGAGTTGGTAGGAGAGCCTGGTACAATCAAAGGGGTTACTGATAGATCAGGAATGTACACGGTAAATCTCAGGGTCGGCTTAGCCCCAGCATCACTTAAAGCCCATTCTCCTGAGCTAATAAACGTGGAGAGAAGATCGTGATCGAGGTAATGAAGTCCTGATGCGTCAACAGGCACCTGGAATCCCAGCCCGGCATAGTAAAGCACCTGAGAATCGTAGGATATGTTAACCACCCGAGATAGCATGTCGAACAACGGAGACATGTAGTTGGTCATAGCTTCATCTATTTCCCAGGAAAGTGGTCTGCCATCGCCTACAAGCAGTGTGAAAGTCAGGTGGTATTCGGGCCGGGGAGGAACCTCTTTAGCACGGCTCCGATAATTGCTACCTGCTATACCTATTTCGTCACCAAAGAGGGTTAACAGCTTGTCGGCAAGGGACTCAACTACAATATCCTCCTGTGTGCGAAGTACCATAGTTCTCGAGAATACGCTGGGGTATTCGAGCACGGGTTCTGCCGAATCTGTTACCACAGACAAAGTGTATGTGTCTGGAGAAGCATCAGGCGGGCTCGATGACCTGACTGAAACCACCCTTAATTTCCAGCTGGGGAGACTTGACGTCTTTGCGTCAATCAGGCTCTGTACTTGGGCTAACTGCGAGTTTGCAAGCCCTTCTATCTGCACAATAACCTCTATAGGGGGTAGCGGGGCGGAGGCTTGCTCGCTCAATAAGGTGAGAGGCAACGGTGCACGGTATATCCATGTTGTCCATGCCCACAGCGGTGCTCCTATCAAAACAATAGGAAGCACGAAGGCCAGAACTACGGTCAGCCGCACCTTCGGTGTCTCTACATACATTGTTCAAGAAGCAGTAGGAGCTCCTGGCATGGCCGAGGTGAACCGTGTAGGGTTTTAGCATAGGGCTGGACGTCACACCTTTCGACTCCTTGAGACGATGTCTAGTGCCATGCGAATAAACAGTCTGCTGAGCGACTCGGGCGAGAGATCGGCATCGGTGACTTCACGTGAAAGGCCTAGCATACAGTCGCTGGTCAATGACAGCGATGTGGAGCCGGTGGATGATCCTCCGCATCATGGACACATTCTGTCGCCTGCAGTACCCACGGTCGGTACTCACGTCAGTTATAAACCTCTCCGGTATGTGACAAAACCGATTTGGGCTCAAGATTGGCCAGGAAGCTCGGCGCAGGCAGCCGCACTTGCTGGTAAGCCGACCCCAGCAGCCGACCTGCATACCAGCCACTCAGGAACTTCACCTCACCTGCTAAACCCTGTACAGGAAGCTGTGCAAAATTGGTTAATGCGTATACTGCGTGAACACTCACAGATTTTGCCGGAGATAGAGATAGAACTAAAGGTCGGGACAGTACTTGACATCGCGTCTCAAAGGCGCCCAAACCTACCAGTTATCTCCGATACTGTTCTTGATAACTCGAATCGAGATTTCACATTTGCTCCGGGAATACCTGAGCGGGGTCACAATGCTCTCTTGTCTAGTTTAGAGAGTCTCGTAGACCACCCCAAAGGTAGTGATATACGGATTGAAATAAAAAATGTCGTCGACCGCATGTACAACTCCACAAATCCACAGCTGAAATCGGTGCGGCTGACTCACGACGCCGATTCAGACCAGGTCCTTGAAGCAGTGTCGAAAAAACGCCTAGACTCCATCTTCATATTCAGGCCGCTGCATCCACTAGACTTCCGCATTTCGGCGTCCTGGGAAATCCCAGCTCAAGCCCAAGACGCCTCAGGTGCACCAAGGAAAGTTCGAAACAAGTTCCGCAAATCGTTTATTGTAGATGGCTCGTTACGCTACGACTGGACCAAAGTCACCGATGAGTCTGACGAGCACACCCTTGAGTTCGAAATTGAGCTCGACCCCAATCTCCTCAGGTCCGATCCAGGTCGAGCCTCGGCTCTCCTCCTGCAGCGGGCCTTGGAGTTACCTCTCTGATCTCCGCGTGTCCGGCCCACAACTCTGTCCGGCTGTCCCATGACGCTACTGCTAGCCTACGCGACAATACTATACTTATGAACACTCCCCACTACTTATATTTACGCGCAGTCCGACCCTTACTCCAGACGCCCGAGGATCTTGATAGGATCCAGCCTTCTCTGCCCTAACCCTGCCCTCTACCTCTGTCTCGCCCTAAATTAGGCTTTCTCCTTTGGACTCTACCTGTCTGTTCTGTAGTTAATTCACTCCGCGGGCATGCCAGTTAACGTCCAGAGACCCTTGCAGGCGATTCGCACGGGTGTATGGTGTGGTATACGCCCTCGTACACCTGTTGTTGTGGGTCTGTTACGCCCTGTATCCGCGCGGCACCTGTCTACGCCGGACTCTAAGGAGCAAGCCAGATCGGGTTCCAACATCCCCCCGCCACCTCTTACCAGCAGCCCTTCGCAGTCCGATCGAGCCGTCGCCGATCAGAACGATCGAAAAAAGCTCACAGATCCGGAGCAACCGCAGACTGCTGCCCCTGTGCCCCCTGCGCCGCAGGTACACGGTGTCGCGGTGCAGCCCCCCGGGGCCTCGGCCTCTCCTACCGCCGTCAGCAAGATACCAGAATCCGCAATTGAGAAAAAGGAAGATATACCCGAGGCAAAAACTTCTCTATGGCAAAAAATAAAGCATGCTGCTAGCCATTATTGGGATGGAACTAAACTGCTCGGTACAGAGATAAAGATCTCGGTTCGGCTGGCAGTTAAGATGGCCAGCGGATATGAACTCTCCCGCAGAGAGCAGCGGCAGTTGACTCGTACCACGCAGGATATGGTTCGCTTGGTTCCCTTCTCTGTGTTTGTTATTGTGCCATTCGCTGAACTGCTACTACCGATTGCACTTAAACTGTTCCCTAACTTATTGCCCAGCACCTATGAAGCTCAGTCTGAAAGAGACAAGAAAGTCGGCAATCTTCGTAAGGTCAGGGTAAACGTCTCATCTTTCCTGCGGAAAACCATCGAGGAGACTGGCCTTGTATCGGTGCCTACTATGAGTGAGGCCCAGCAGGTGAAGTTTCGGGAGTTCTTTGACAAAATTCGATCCGAAGGTGCTGACCCCTCTCCCGAAGAATTAGTGACAGTGTGTCGAATTTTCAAGGATGATCTTATTCTTGACAACTTGTCAAGACCTCAACTGGTGGCTATGGCTCGCTACATGAATCTGTCAGCGTTCGGAACTGATTTAATTTTGCGATACAACATTCGCTACAAATTGAGGCAGACTAAGCAGGACGATAGGCAGATTGACTATGAAGGAGTTGATTCTTTATCTGTGGCTGAATTGCAGCAGGTTTGCATGTCGCGTGGCATTCAAACCTTCGGTGTATCCCCCGGTAAGTTACGTGACGACCTCACTACGTGGATTCGATTACGTCTACATGAAAGGGTGCCTGCAACTTTGTTAGTGCTGTCATCTGCTTATCTGTATTCTAACGCTGTGGTTCCTACAGATGGAGATTCAGCAAAGTCGTATTATGACGCCCTAACTGCGGTGCTTTCTTCCATTCCAGATGAAGTGTTCCATGAAACTGATCTGGAAGTCAGTAGCGCCACAGGAAGTGCTACTAATAAGCAGCGTCTGGAGGTATTGAAGGAACAGGAAGAGCTAATCAAGGAAGAAAATCAGCAAGAAAAGAATTCTGGGCATGTTATCAATGTGAAAGACGATGCTAGCGCAGACGATGAAGAAGTTGCTCATGCTTCATCTGCTTCTAAGCCCGAGGCTATTGAAGCTAGCGCTAAGATCCCCGCTGAAAAGCCCGCTGAAACTGAGCCTACGAAGACTAAGTAGTTTCAGGTTGCATTGTCGTGGTTTTCCTTCTGAGTTTTCCTTTTTCCCAAGTGATGAAATACATGCTACGAATGATACTTTTGAAACAATATTCTTTACACGTAGAGGCAGACGAATGAACAACCCTACTTGCCGGTAGATCCAAACGCACCAGTGCCGCGAGCAGTTTCAGGCAACTCCTGAGCTTCTATAACTGGTGCATCTTGTATGATTTTCTCCAGTATGAATTGGGCGACTCTGTCTCCTTCCTGAATCGCGTAATCTGTATCTGAGTGGTTGAACAGCAATACAATGATTTCACCTCGGTAATCTGCGTCAACTACGCCTGCAGCAGTGTCAATGCTATGTTTAGCAGCCAAACCAGATCTCGGAGCAACTCGGCCGTAGGTTCCTACGGGAATCGCTACAGAAATTTCAGTATGCACACCTACGATGCCTCGAGCAGGCACAACCGCATCTTCGGCCGCGTACAGGTCGTATCCAGCCGCCAACTCACTTCCCTTTGTTGGTAGCCTGGCCTTCTCAGTGAGTCTCTTTACTAATAACTGTTGTGACATAATATTAACAGAGTTTGCGCGCGTGGTTGTAGCTGTCTTTTATGGAGCCTCGAACGCGCTATACGAGAACTTTATTTCTCGTGACCGCTCTCATGATTGGTTTAAAACCCTAAGGGCCGGGGAAGCTACATAGACACTTCGAACTAGATAGGAGTACGATCTACCACAGAATATGGCCTCCGGCTACCATAAAGAAAAACGCATATTATCTGTGCAATCTCATGTTGTTCATGGCTACGTTGGAAATAGGGCAGCAACTTTTCCCTTACAGCTGCGAGGCTGGGACGTCGATGCGCTGAATACTGTCCAGTTCTCAAATCATACGGGCTATGGCCGTTTTTCTGGAGATAGAGCTTCTCCAGAACTGATTCAGAGTATATTTCAAACGCTTGGACAGAATCATATTGATCAGTATGATGCAGTACTGACCGGTTATGTACCAGGAAGCGAAGCTCTAGAAGTAGTCCTGACCCTCATTTCAAAGATCAGGAAGTCTTCACCTTCCGCGTGCATCGTAGTTGACCCTGTTATGGGTGATAATGGTAGACTTTATGTTGCCGAATCAACTGTTCCTATCTATAAGAAACTGGTATCCCATGCTTCACTGATCACACCCAATCAATTAGAAGCCGAGGTACTTATCGATCGGTCGATAAAGATATGCGATCCTAAATCGGCAGACCTTGTGCTTCGCAGAATACATAGTCTATACGGCACTCATAACATAGTCATCACATCTGTTGATACTCAGGACACTGTGCCATCAGTTTCTGATACGCATGTTCCTTTTTTCCTAGCAGCCTTGGCTAGCGACGGTAACTCTTTTATAATTCCTCTTGAATTTTGCGACCAATACTTCTCTGGTACTGGCGATTTGCTTGCTGCTCTTCTCACGGATAGATTTTACGACTTATGTCATTCAGAGTCTTGCCCATCTGTTGCTTCCCTTAAAGAAGTCTGCTTGGCAGCCGTCGGTACCCTAGTGGGCGTTCTTCATAGAACATTAGACATGATGCCTCCAGAAGCGAATAAAGATTGTTTTTTAGATCCAACAGATTTGAAGGTAGCTCAGATGTCGCGATCTGAGTTACGAGTCATCCAATCAGCGGACCTCATTCTACAGCAGCCTGTCTTGCATACAGCTATTGATCTGTGATGTTCTGTACGCTCTATATTGTTGTCGAAAATTCTAATGCCTATGTTTAGTTTTACTTTCTTCAAATTTGGTATGCTGTCGCCATAGCTCTCCTTCCGATTTCTTCGCACAAGTCTAATGATACTATCCCGTTGTATCCGCATTGCGCTTGTATCTTATCACTTAGATGGAAATTATCCTCAGGTATATCCACCCAGTGCCCAGATGATTGGTTACCAGCATACGTTGCTTTGTAGTCTATTCTAGTGGGAACTCGTGGAGGATGTGTGGATATTCTTGCAATTGCCTGGTTATAGATGGATGCTGCTATTTCAAGAGCTTTTGACTCTGCATTCTGAACTCCTTCTTCCATGATACTTCCAAATGCATCGAACACACTAGGCTGAACTCTTTCAAACTGTGCACGTGGAACCATCATTGTTGGTCCTGCCTGCCGTATGGGGGTAGGTTTAACTGCCGATTTGATTTTGCCTACTGTAGGCCTGCCTCTTCTCGATGTCGGGTGTTTTTGGCTATTCTTTGCAGCAACAGTTGGCTGAACTCTTTGCTTATTAACTCCTGCAGGCTTTGTTACTGAACTACTTGCAGAAATTTTGACTTTTCTAGGACCTGTTTTCTTAGTAGCTGCATTGCCGATTGAGGTAGTTTCTTCGGCGGCTATTCTAGAACTCACTAAATGTGAGGATTGATGTGGTGTTGACATTGTTGACAACTGCCATATATTCTGATTGAATTCTGAGTGGTTGTTCTCAGGATATGGTGTATTCATTTGAATTGAAGGCACTGGTGATGATGAGAGTTCCTGGAATTGGACTATGAAATCCTCGTCGTAGCCCTCTGTGAGTGTATCGAAATAGCTGACCCACTCATTAGTGCTCATGTCCAAAGATGAGCTAGAACATTGAGGAATTTCGATGAAATTTAACTCCAATACCTCTTCAGGAATATCGTCATCCAATTTCATAACAGCTGAATAGTCACTACGATAATTGTCTGTATTATAAGCAGCAAGATCTTCAGCTATAGTGAAATACTCTTCATGTGGGTTATCGGGCCGACTTGAGAACTGATTTAGCATAGAATTGGCCATTCTACTCTGCTTGTTTTTTTGATAACTTCTGGTCATGATCGGTCTGAATGGCACTATTTCGAACGCCTTGTTTATATTCCAAAAACTTGAGTATTTATAGTTCTATTACGAAGATATCTATGTTGTTTTGAGGTCGATGCGCTTAGTCCTCTAGTCTCTATGCGTGCTTAGACTTGTTGCCGATTCTTTGTTTAGCGAGTCTACGACATGCACTAAGCGCGATGGGATCTGGGAAACTGGTTTGTAGATCTCAAATACCTTACATACTGTTCTGAGTGGCAAATTCTGGCTCCTGAAAGTCCTGAACCCTCAGAATCTGAGTGAAATTGGTATCTGCAGGGTGTGCCAAATAAGGTTACGTCAACCTTAATTATAAAGCCAAGAACGCAAATTTTCTGTAGTCCACAGCCGCCTAATTAATAGAAATGCACGGTGTCTAGATATTGAAGACGCTAACCCAGCAATATGAGTCTAATAAAGTTATTGTTATGTTGTTTAGATTAGAGTGCGCTGTCGCAAGTCTAGTAAGTCAAAGCAAAAGACGCAGTGGGCGTTGAACGCCCGCCGTCGGCCTTTACTCCCACCTGAGTTTGAGTATCGGCCTACTTTTCACTTAGCCCCTGAATAGGACTGTTTCATCCTCACGGGCATCAATCACCAATAGCCCTGAATAATAAATACAGCAAGCCAGGAATAATGCTGAAGGTATGTATATACTCGATATCTTGAGTCACTCTTTCTTCTATTGGAATTATTATCTGGGTGCTTCTTTTACACACGGCTCGAATCACTGTCAGTTGTTTATCCTGTAGGCGATTACTAACTATATCAGGGTTTCCGAAATAGGAATAGCGATCACAAACTCACACTTAAAGCCTCAGTTCCTGAAAAGCAACTCGAGGCCATACAAGCGCCGTCTAAAGCTATCAAAGCTCTCTACAGCTATGAAGGCCAGACCAAAGACGAACTGAGTTTCCACAAAGGTGATTTCTTCTATGTCACCCACGATTCCGAGGATGGGAGATGGTATGATGCATACAACCCGTCTATCAACGTCCATGGCCGTGTTCCTGTGCATCTATTTGAGCCGCTTGATCGTACACACACCAGTGGTGGTGGAATCGTTAGCAATGCTACGGTTGATCGGCTCTCTGCTGCTCCTTCAGTGAAGAAAGACTCTGGTTTTTCTGAGTCTAGCCACTCTAGAACTAGTTCTGGATCTAGCAAATTTGGGACACTGTTTGGTGTGGTGCTTTATGACTTTGTTGCTGAACAGCAAGATGAGCTCGAAGCTCATGAAGGAGATCACGTTATTATAGTTGCCCAGACTAACTATGAATGGTTTGTTGCCAAACCTATAGGGCGCCTTGGAGGGCCCGGTCTTTTACCTGTTTCTTACGTGTCTATTCGTGATATGGAATCTGGTAAAGAGGTTGCGGATTTGAATGAAGCTATCAAAAGGGTGCAACTTCCTCGAGTCGAAGAATGGAAAAAACACAACTATGATTACCAAGCTAAAAGCATTGCGCTTGGGCAAATTGAATCAAGCAATCCTAATATACGGCAGTCATTCCTTCATCGATCTGACATACCTAGTGATAGACTGTCTCAGTCACTCCAACAACAACGGCAGTCAGCTACATCTCAGACTGCAGTCAGTGAGCCATACGGCCACATAGATAGCTCTGATTCGCGAAACCATAATTCGGGTGACTACGTAACCTCGGCATCTGTTGTCTCTTATATATTTGACGAACGATCGCGGAGGTTTTTGTTCGTCATCAGGTGCAAAAGTTCCAAAGGAGACACACGGGAGCTCTTCAGATCATATGAAGATTTCTACGATGTGCAGGTTCGGCTAATTCACGACTTCCCAAAAGAAGCCGGTAGGTCTATGTCTAAGCGAATCTTGCCGTATATTCCTGGACCGGTTACCAATGTTACCGATAAAATTACAGCGGCTAGGAAAGAAATTCTGGATAAATATGTAGAGGAATTGCTGGCTCTTCCTGATTACATTTCCAGACAAGACGTTGTACTTGATCTTTTTACTCCTCGTGCGGGTGATTCTGAAATGTCGCCAGGCGAGCAATCTGGCAGAGTTTCTGGCGTTCTTAGAAACTCACAAAACGTGACACCGCGGACTTCGCGCCTGTCCAAGGCTTCTTATGAGGAAACCACTATTCCTTTCTTAGGGAAGCCATCCCCAAATACAGCTGCCAAAGCAGCTCCTTACTCAAAACCTATTGCTCCTTTAGCTACGGCCCGGGCTGGATTTTCGGGTGAAGGTAAAAATGACGATAGAGAAGATGTTGTCAAGATCAAAGTGTTCTACGGTCAGGAGGCTGTTGCTCTCCGAATAGCACGATCTATTCAGTTGAATGAGTTGCTTGTTAAGCTCTCCGATAAGCTTTCTGCTACTAATCTCTCCTTGGCATACAAGGATGCAGAAGGAGTCTTACGACCTATACCAGACGACCCTTCGTTGGAAGAGCTGTTATACACTTCAGAAAAAGCTACATTGTTTGCGGTTTAAAAGGAGAGTTTTACTTTACGATATAATGAGTGGATTGTGTTTTAATCTGAATCTTGCGTAGTTCTGTTTTTTTGGTGGCATTTTTTGATGGCATTTCTAGAACCTTCGCTAACTGAATAGGGCAAATTGATTAGTAACTTCATGGTGCTGGGAGGTTCGCTATATAATACAGCCTGGGTGGAAGTGGAAGTCTATACGTATATTAGTAAGTAATATGAGTGCTTCAATCATAAAGCATGGTGAGATGCTTGACATTGGCGTACATTGTGCGCTAGATTCATGTCATAAATTAGATTTCTTGCCCTTTGAATGCCCAAAATGTTATAAGAAATACTGTCTTGATCACCGAAACCCCAGCGATCATGAATGCGTGCCTGAGAAACTATCAGAGCCAGTCCGCACCACTCAGATACGGAATTCAGGATCAACTAAGTTACCTGAATGTGCTGAGAACGGATGCACAACACATATTGATTCCACAAGGTCACCAGGTACGTTGTGCAAATTCTGCAGAAAGACGTACTGCTTGAAACATCGGCATGCGCATAAGTGCGCTGGCGCAAATGCCCAGCAACGTAAAACTGAGGCTCAGATCATAGAAGAAAAGAAGTCAAAAATGGGTACGGCATTGAGCAAATTCAGAACGTGGGCTAATGTTGGTAATAAGGCTGTGACTTCGGCAGCTGCCAAACGGGCGGAGGTCCTAGAAATGAAGAAAAATGCCAAAGGCGATTCTTCAGTTAACGTTACGAATAGGGTGTATGTTTCAGTCGAAGCTACGGACCCAGTGAAGAAGCAGAGTATGTATTTCGACAAAAATATAGTAGTGGGTGCTATGCTCGATAAAGCCTCGAAGACTTTGCAGATCATGAACTACAATAACTCGAGCGACGAAGAGAAACGGCTCAAGGTGTATCATATCGAACAAGGCCGGGTTCTGAATTTTTCAGATAGGCTGATTAATGTGCCTATAAAGGATGGTGACCATGTGGCGTTGGTGCGAGGAATGAAAATGCCTCAACTGATAGATTAGGATAGTCATCAGTTCACTGCCACTGGAAGAGACGAGTACCATTCAAGAAACGAATGCAAGGATTCAACAGAATTATCGTATAAGTAATTTCCTTCTATTGTGAAAGTACAGTCATGAGGCAGAGCCTTTTTTATCTTCTCATTGTTGACAGTCATATGATCTGATGCTGAATGAACATAGAGTGATTTTAGATGGGGCATTTCTGATTCAAGTTGTGCGTAGAGCCATTCAGCAGAGCAAAAACTAACGTGCACTGATTCTATGTTAGGGCAGATGAAGTGAACCTTTGCTGATGTTGCCGGTGCGTCGTATATCTGAAGATGTTTAAGTTTATTGAATTCGAAACGCTGGCGCTTGAGAGCCGTTGGCCAGAATTCTGTCACCTTTAATGAGATCAGATTATTCCTAAGATTTTTTCTGCATGGTTGTGATAAGTATTTTAGGCAGTTGGCTGAGATCGAAAGATGCTTGATACTGTGTGAGCAGTGCTCTACGATATCGATCATAGGAATGTCCGTGAATTCCGGCAGGGTCAGGGATTCTAGCCTGTCTGGTATATTTTTTATGAGCTCACCTATAACTTGGTTGCAGTTTGTATGGAAATATAATGACTTGGCATGCTTAAGGCAGGGTATCAATGACTTTATGGAGAATAGGCTGTGCACATGGATCTCTTTCCAGTAAGCTGGAGCGATGGCATGGAGCTTTTTACATACTAAAGAACAGTTCAACATATCATCTTGACCCAAGTACGTAAATATGATACTAAGTAATTCTGGTGGAAGCTGTAGTAAATGCATGGTTGTAGCTGCTTTGTTTACGTTCGGGGCGCGCGCTCGGTGAGTTTACGGTTTCACAAAGTATAATAAAGTTCGGGTAGAGCCTAGGAAGAGTCTTGCCTTTATGGACGATATACCGGTGTTGTGCGAAGAATGCCTGGGCGAAAATACCCATATAAGAATGTCTAAAGACATAAATGGTGGTGAATGTAAGATCTGCTCGAGGCCGTTTAATGTGTATAGCTGGGTTGTCGAACTAGGCAGTCGGCCTCGCCGAACAGTGATCTGTAAGGCATGTGCGAGACAAAAGAACTGCTGTCAGTCGTGTATGCTAGATTTATCGTTTGGATTGCCTATATCTGTTCGAGATACAGCACTGAAACTTGCTGACCCAACGTCAGGGTCGGGGAATACTGTGAATCGGCAATGGCTAGCGCTTTCGACCGAAAGAGCCCTGGCCGAGGGCTCTGTGCCCTTGTCGGACCGTAAATATCTGAATCCTCAGCGACAAGTCGAGAAGCTGCTTAGTTCAGGCAAGCCTGTCACTACAGAGTCAACGACTCAAGTTGCAGAAACAGATGACGCTGCCGATGATCTGCAGTTAGAATACCTGGCCCCTCCAAAGACTAAATCTACAGGTTTATATTTCAAATCAGATTCCAGTCTTGACAGAGAAGATATTCAGAACTACCTAACACAGTTTGGGCCTCTACAAATGCTCGATATTAGCCCGAGCTCGCATTCTGGTAAAGTAGTGTTTGTGGATCGAGCCGGTGCTGAAAAAGCTGCTTTACGGGCAAGAAAATCTACAGGGACTTTCGTAATTCGTGGAAATATCATTAATGTGTCGTGGGACCCTCTTGTTCCTGAGCCTTAGGTGAGCTTGGTCGGTTCTCTCCGGGTCTTTCCTTTCAGTATACTATCATTGTCACCTAATTCAGTTTGTTGATGAACATTAAGGAGGTATTTTGGTTTCTCTCCTTCTTCTGTGGCCTTGCCTTGCACAAGATTTTGTCTTAAAAGAGTAGCTACAGCATTCGCATGAAAGATCTGTTTTTCGAGTTCCTCAGCGTCAGTCGATGATTTTCGATTTTCTTCAAACTCTTTTCTTAACTTTGCACGAGCGCCTGCTATTAGCTCTGCATCTTCTCTGAAGGCCAAATTAATGGCTCTCCATACATTTCGGTACGCTGCGAGTGGTTTAGACATTTATCGAAAGTTAAGGTTTTTCTTTACCTACTGAATACAAACTAGTAGCAAATTCTATTAACATTATGCACTTATTTTACTCCTCTAGGTAAAGAACATTCTTTGCCGCCTTGACGATTATTTCAGGTGTGGGGAAAGAGAAGCTCTCGAGTTCGGCAGCGTAGGGTGTAGGAACTTCAGCGCCTGTGACTCTGGCAACTGGAGCATCGAGGTAATCGAATGCCTCAGATTCCATGATCTGAGCACAAATTTCAGAGCCGAAGCCGAATGCAGGGAATCCGGAATCGACTGAAATAATTCGATTGGTCTTTTTAACAGATTCGATAATAGCCGGGAGATCCATGGGTTTTATGGTGCGGAGGTTAATAACTTCAGCACTTACATTGTACTGTTTCTGGAGAATATCTGCCGCCTTTAGCGAGAACTCGGTGTTTCTTGAGTGAGTGACAATGGTGAGATCAGAGCCGGCTCGCTCGATCTTAGCTTTGCCCAAGGGAAGCACAAAGTCCGAAGACTGGGCCTCAGTTGACATAGGAAACGTCTCTCCGTAGAGGATTTCATTTTCCAAGAAAATAGTGGGGTTAGGATCGCGGATAGCTGCTTTTAGAAGTCCCTTAGCGTCCTCTGCAGTGTAAGGAGAGACCACTTTTAGGCCAGGAATGGCACCGTACCAAGCAGTATAGTCTTGAGAGTGTTGGGCACCTACACCAGCGGCAGCTCCGTTCGGTCCTCTGAAAACGATAGGACATGGCTGTGTACCTCCAGACATGTAGAGTGTCTTGGCACCAGAATTGATAATCTGGTCAATAGCTTGCATAGCAAAGTTAAAGGTCATAAACTCGCAAATGGGCACCAGGCCAGCGAGAGCAGCACCAACACAGAGCCCAGTGAATCCGGCCTCGGTGATCGGAGTGTCGATAACACGCTTCTCGCCAAATCGATCGAGTAATCCACGCGACACCTTGTACGCACCATTGTACTGAGCTACCTCCTCGCCCATCAAAAATACCCGCTCATCACGATCCATTTCTTCCGCCATAGCAGCATTGAGAGCATCTCTAACGGTCATTTCAGTGGCCCCACCCTCAGAAGAAGCTGATCTCTCTCCAATTCGACGGTTGATAAGCATACGATGGTTCATAGACAGGTGTCGCGCGGAACCACCGGCTACTCTAATAAACCGATTCATACTGCCTACACCAGCAATCGATTTTTGCATCATGTCACACAAGATTTTCAATTGAGTGTACTAATGAAGGAGGAAAAACAATTGCTCTTTTCCCCTGGGTTCCTTCGTTGATTATTCCGCACCAATTGCGCTGACTCTTCGGTATATTCAGAAGTGCAAAGAGAGGGTAGCTTTTAAAAGCCGATGGGCTCCCCACGGGTTTTTAGTGCAAGCCTGCAGAGAACAGCCCTACCCCCACCCTCAGCCTGCTCCGTCATGGTATACAAGGGTCCAGGGCTTGTAGCCATGGTTACTGGTCCCTCTAGCTGCGCACTCTTTCTTTGCTCCCAATATTGAAACATCCAAACCACACCGTCCGTAGCCCACGCGCGTCTTACGAGACCTTACACTACTTCATAACGTCCAGTCGGAAGTAATTGCTGCCCCTCTTGTGATCTCATACCTCTATTTAGTACGTGGAGATTCTGTAGTCTTCCTCGTTTCGAATTTGTTGCGCCGATCACCGGCTGCGTTCGATTCCCACTTCCCGATTACCCATTTCCGATTATCCCACAATTGTACCTATAAATATACATGAGTGCTCTCCTCACCTTCAATTCGCTCGTTTTTGTAGCCCTGGTACTTCTAACTGTCCCTTTGTCTTTCGACTTGGGTGGGCGAAAGTGTGGTCTGGCCTTCACATTGGCCCTGGACTTGATGTCCATGATCTTTGCTACAGCAAGACTTATTATCGGCTCAACAAGTATCACTAAAGCAGTTGCCGCTGTGCTGTCCTTTGCGCAGATTCTTTTGATTCCTAGTATATTCATTCTTTTGCTCAATCTCTACGCGAATGACAATCCACCTCCTCTTCAAGGTTTCTCTTTTGCCCTTTCCGTGTGGGACTGGTCGCTAGAAAACTCTACGGCTTGGTTCACTGTGCTTGAAGGATTTTGTACTTTATTAGTCCTCCAGTCGGTTAGTCGCTCCATAGCCAACCGTTCTCGTTCTGGTGGAGCGAAAGACACTTGGATGTTGGTGCTACTCATCATTTCGGCTACAATGATCTCAGGATCGGCTTTCCTCCTCTATCGTACTGCTAGTTTTCCTTCGGTTTCTCAGTCTCCTCCCTCTGCCTCCGCTCTTGGTGTTATAATCACACTCACTATCATTCTGGCTATATACGGAATGGTATCCGCTCGTGGAAGCGCCATGGAAAGTGCAATGTTGATTTCCTATATCGTGTACTGTGTTTACGAAACTTTCACGGACTTCTCTCCTCAATCTATGGGCTCTTCAACCTCGTCAAATTTAGCTGCTTCGGCCACTCCTCTTCCTCCTCTTCCCCCTATAATATTACACTCGTACAAGAGCTTCGCAGGGGCTATGGCTTCTGCTATCCCAGGATCGTTCAGAACATTCATTGAGTTTATATCACATGCGGCGCAGCAGACAGTTCCTCCATCTGTGGCAGTGTCTTTGGTCTATCGAGTGTTTGTATTATACTACGCAATGATGCGAATTATTCCTAACATTGCTACACCTCCAAAGACTCCTTCTCGTCAATACTATGACTCTGTTGTGCGAGCATATGCTCTACCTGTTGTTATTCCTGTTTACACGCATCTGGTTATGCATCATCTTAGCCTCTTACATCCTACAACGACGTTCGTACCTCCATGGCTCACGTCTTGGATGGCTTCTTCTGGGTCTTCTCCTTTGCAGCGACTTTCAGAGACATTTGTACAATATCAAGTCACATTGCCAACGTGGCACCTTTGGAATTTCGTTAACATGATTTTTGTGTTAATTCTATATACTTCCGAGATTGCTTCTGGGTCGGGAACATCGGAGTATAATGATCACTGGAAAGTGGATTGAAAGCTACTACGATGAATCTCTAAGATTACGCCGCTTTCTATATTAATTCAGGAAAGACGAGGATACTATCACAAATCGTATTAGGTAAAACAGGAGTCTCAGAAACTACACTCTTCACTATGGAAATCAGAGCTTGACTCTATGGTTTGGGTTTCATCACTGACAGCGTTGAGTCCCGCACCTTTGACAGTGCAAGTGGACATATTCCACAGGCCTCGAAAATAAAAGTGAACTCCATACCGCAAGACTAAGCTCCATCGGGTTACTCGACCAGAACGGCAGAGCAATTGCCATGACTATAATGATGCACCAACTCTAATGAGCTCTGCAAACTGTCGAAGTTGGATCCAGCCCCCGCAGTGCGGACACTTGTAATGGTCTAAGACCTAGCGGCCAGATCCAAAAGACGTCAAGTCCTATGTTTCCAAATCTATCTAGAAACCCAGATTAATCTAGACTCCTTCAAGAACATGGTTTCAAGATGACCGGAGACTTTTCCCAGAGCGGGCTAAATTATGACACATCTCGTAAGAGAAATAGTCCGTTTGTTCGCTCTGATGGCAATTGTTCTTGGTACAGAGTTGAAGAAAAAAAGAGAGGGCTACCACCACGCAGAACTTTCAAGGGATACAACTAGGGTTTATCACGTGATATATACCATACGAGCCCACCCCAAAAGCGGGGCCTATGTTACTCGTAGCATAACGCCGCTCAGACTAAGTCGTCTACCACTGTCATATGCGACAAATCCAGAAAGGGGTCTCTTATTACTTCGTATCACGTCTATTTCACACCTGCAGAATTCTTAAAATGCCTCAATTCCTTATAGAAATCCCGGACAAGCCGGGCTCCTACGAAGAACGTATGTCTCGGCGACCAAGTCACCTTAAAAACGTCGAGTCCTTGTTTCGATCGAAGGTCGTCATTACTGGTGGAGGAACCTTCAGCAGTGATCCGGCTGCTGCGCAGGCTAAGGGTGAGCCCCTTCCGTTCACTGGCTCTGCAATTATCGTCGATGTAGCCAACCTCGAAGAAGCCAAGAAACTCGTCGAGAGCGACATCTACGCTGAACCTGATGGACCATGGGATGTTAAGAATGCTAAGTACACCTACATGATGTGTGCCAAGCCTCCTTCCGACTGAACTGTACGTTCTGGTTACTTGTCAGTCTATCCTACCAGTTCCTCCTTACTCCACATTTGAGTTTCCGATACAAACCTTAGACGTTACACACCCTTAGTTCATCAATTTCTCTAATTTTTAAGAATAAGACAACTTGGTCTTATAAACCGTATAAGTACACTAGACGGTGAGTTATGGTTATTGTCATAGAATGAGGAAGTTTGGTTGTTTGAGTAGCAGGGCCTTTGGCCGACCGTTCAGTTCCTCAAAAAATTGTTACTATCGGGAATTAAGTCGAGCCCCAGACGCCCGAAAGATTTCGACAAAACGAAGTCTGCAGGTATTCACAGCTGTAGCCCTTAGTGGTGTCGGCTACATTTATTCAGATGATATAAAATATCATCTCGCAGCTTTTGTGAGAGTAGGGCGTGTGGTTCCAACAGTCGCAATATGTTTTGCTGACTACGGGTGGACACTGAGAAAAAACGATGAGGAGGCCCTGAAAGCTTGTCACCTTAGGTGCGCCAAAAGAACACTGAAAGTACTGGAGAAAAATGCCGGTGTATTCATCAAACTTGGTCAGCATATATCTGCAATGACGTATGTCCTTCCACCAGAATGGACAGATACCTTCATACCGCTGCAAGACCAATGTCCTGTATCCTCTATCGAGGATATTGCGAGGATGATAAAAGAAGACACGGGTAATTCGATGGATGATATTTTTGCTTATTTTTCTCCGAAACCTTTAGGAACTGCGTCCCTGGCTCAAGTGCATAGTGCGGTTCTTAAATCTTCAGGTGCTAAGGTAGCCGTGAAATTGCAGCACCCTTCTTTGAAAAGATTTATTCCAGTTGACGTGACTACTACTCGAGCTGTATTTACTGCTATGGACTACTTTTTCCCACAGTACCCGCTGCTGTGGCTATCCGATGAACTCGAAAGCAGCATATTTGTTGAGCTGGATTTTACTGCAGAGGCTATGAATGCCATAAGGACAAGCGAGCATTTCTCCAATAAACAAAAACAAAGGTTGACGGCAGTGAGGATCCCAGCCATATTTTGGTCGATTCCTAGAATTCTAGTCATGGAGTATGTCGAGGGATCTAGATTGGATGATGCTGAATATCTGTACAAGCATGCCATTTCTCGGCGACAAGTTTCAGAATGTCTGTCGAACCTCTTTAATGACATGATATTCACTCCTGGCATCAGCCTTCATTGCGATCCACATGGAGGAAATCTAGCTATTCGAGCTCTTCCTTCCCCCAAAAATGGTCATAATTTTGAGATCATTCTGTATGACCATGGCTTGTACAGACAGGTCCCGATTGATACCCGATATAATTACGCCGGTCTGTGGCTTTCGATAGTAACAGGAGATATGGGAGGTGTCAAGAAATACTCCACAGCATTTGCTAATATAAATGAGGCAGACTTAACGTTGTTCACCTCTGTGATAACTGGACGATCTTCGAAATCTGTGAAAAGTAAAGAGTTCATGAATTCGATTAGAACCAAAGAGGAAAGAGAGAACATGATCTCCTCCGTAGTCACCGGCTCGATTTTCGGGAAAATCATCCGTTTACTCTCTCATGTGCCTCCTGTTGTTCTTTTAATTTTTAAGACCAATGACTTGATCCGAAATCTGGAAGAAACGCTTTTACTGGCTGACTATAACGGCCCTAGAGATGACTTATCCCCATCTCAGCGAGAAAAGTGTGATAGAGTGTCTAAAGACAAGCCCCGTCCTTATAAGCAATTTTTGATTATGGCGAGGTACGCTGCGAAAACTCAGCTGTACTTTGAACAGACTCGTTCCAAAACTCGAGGATGGTTAGCTTCCTTTGTTCTGTATCCCTTGAACTATCTTCGATTCTTCCTCAGACTGGCTGCTATCGATTTTTACGATGTTTTATTCTGGATCAAGTCTAAAGCCTATAAATGACTTTCATGATCTATACTCTCTTCATTTCATTATGTGCTTTCATTGATATATAAATGACACTTATTAACGCGAGCCAGTATTACTTCGTATTTCTCCCAACCATTCGTTATAAATTATTTTACTTTACCTCGCAACGCGTCGAGTTATCTCTTTCGCCCATCTCTATGAATAATGAGTATAATGATTCACAGATACTTGATTTATGGAATAATGTGCATAATGATTTTTCAGTTGAAACCATAGACCACGCTATTTCTTCGTCGATCCAGTACCTTAAAAAGCTGGACCCAGCCATTCATTGGTGGCAGTCAAGTAATAGTGCTGTCTCTACTATAGCAATGAATGTATGTAGAATTTATCTACTGTCTGGCCCTGATAGAGATTGGTTTGTACAAACAGTAAATACCCACTTGAGCTCCTGTTACTCTTGTATGCGACCTTTTCATACGTCTCGACAGAGACTAGCCAAATTCATGCCACACAATGAATATCAGAAATTGGCTAATGTTATGATTAAAGAAGATATAGCTCGCTTAACTCCTATATTGGCTGAAGCAGCGGATCTGTGCAAAGGAGAAACTATACTCAAAGCTTCAGAAATACCGCAAGCAGTTGGTGCTATATACGATGCCCTTTGTTCTCCTGATATCTTAGATGATCCTGATTTTGCTCTTATCTTCAGAAAAGTATTCCTTGGTCTGCAAACAAAAGGGAGATTTTTGCGATTATCTGCCAACTTGGTTCCCGGTATCGTTTCTTTATTGTTCTCTTATGACCCCGAATATCGTAACTGGGCTGAACGCACAGTTTCTGCCCACAAAGGATTAGTGGAGCCTTCTGAGGTTGATGAAATGTTTTTTGCTCCCGTTCACTCTGCACTGAATACTATAGTTGCAAATCATTCTGATCGCCAGTATCAAACTATAGTGTGGTCCTCGCTGTCAATCCTTATGACAAAATTGGATAATATTTTAATTCCGAAACTTGCTCCTCATGATCATGAATTACCCGATATTATAGTTAGCAGCTTTGAGAGTTTGTTCTTGAAAAAAGATCTCTGGGTTTCCAATACTTTTCAGTCACTATCAGGTTCATTTGAGGCTATGCTAGCTGGATACTCTGGTGATCTCTGGCAGCATGTAGCCACCACGAAGCAACTGCTTTTTGTTCAAGATTTTGCCCAGGCCTTGTGTGCTGATATAGATATAGTCACCGATATATTTTCCGATTCAGGTCTGTTTGATACCGTGATCCGTTTCTGTTCTGCGTTATTGTCATCTTTGCCTTATATCGACCTCAGTGCAGCTTTAGAGATTCTCAATGCTCACTTGCAAGATGCCCTTCATCTGCCATCTTTGTCATCTGAAGTACAGTATGCAATATTGCTGCTCATTTTCTCTATTAATTGTAAGTGCGCTGATTTATACTTTTCTTATGCTTCCAGTGCACCACAGGCTTCAACAGATTCTGCCGAATTGCTTCGAACTCATTTTCTCAAATCTCAAACTTTGATTGTGGACTGTGCTTTCGGCCGTACTATTACTAATGAGAGAACTCGCTTATGTGCTGTGTGTCTTGTGTATAAAATATTGCGTATGGACGTTGATATTATCCTTCGTTCTGGGCTATCCTGGGCTAGCTTCCCGTCTTCTATGAAGTTCTCATTTACCCCTTCACCATTCTGGGAAATCATAGTTCGTAACTTACCAAAAGGTGATCCTTCTTTGCTGTTGAATCTTCTTGAGTCTATCAAAGATATTTCCTACGCTGAATGTCTTCCTGTTGCACCCAATAACCCTGATAGAGACAATCGCCTGTCTTACAACAATTCTCTATCCTTCATTAATGATCGAATCGCTTCTTTGTTTGATCGAATTGCCGAAACTGGCGCGTCTTCTCTAAAATCTCTGGTTTCCTCTGACAGAGGTTTAACTCTGATATTTCAGTTCTCATACTGCGCTAATAAGCTTGTTAGTCGAGGTAGCATTGATATACTACGGGAAATCTACGATGTTTCTGGTAGATTTGAGGCTTTGAATGTCATTTTTCGGGGAACCGGATTTGAATCAGCAATTGATGCCTTCTCTGATAGTGTTAAGATGGTATGTGAGAAATTATCATTTGGCCCTTTTCCTCGATGCTGCTCTATTGGCCTGGAAATTTGTGGTATCTTGTTTAATACCAGGTCAGGAATTATAGGTGCTTCTTCTCGAACACTAGATTTGGCTGCAAAAGATTCTCTTTGTAGATATTGGAAGCTGTCATGGCTTTTCCTTAGTACGTCATTTAGATTGACATTCACTTGGGCTGCCAAGTATTCTAAGGATATTATGGTCGATTTTACTCGAGATGTTCTTGATCTTTCAAACTCTCTAGTTACATCTTTTTCAATAGTAAAGCAAAAACTGGCAGGTGCGAGCCTTGAGCTACTCAGCGATGGCAATAGTGAAAACTCTCTTCAAGGTCATGCACTATTATTGCATATAATTCCTTATATGGATGTTATTGTTCAATGGCTAAAATTGAGTGATGAGGCATTGCTCGATTCTTCTGTATTGTTGGTCGTTCGCCTTTTAAAACTTTTCGGGTCCTCCGGTATTGTCCTACCTGCTACTGCGCTGGATACTCTTGATAAGCTGGCTCATAAGGCTAAAAGGCATCGTAATAATTTAAAAGAATCTCAGTGCAACGATATAATACTCATTTTAAGAGAGATTGGATATGTGAGCCCTTTCTTGACTAACTCTGGACACCCTGAAAATCCTGAACATACTAAGGAAAAGCCCAGAAATTCCATTCTCAATTGGCTTCAAAATGCACCACGGAAACAAGATCTTCTATTAAAATCACCCACATCAGCTCTTAGTGCTGGAACTTTTGATTCTAAAGTTCCAGGTCAAAGAACGAAATCCAGCACTGAGTCGTTGGCTTGGCTTAAGCAAGACAATAAGGATAGGTCGAGTACTCGTGACCGTCTTCCAAATACTAAGGGTGAAATTATTCCCCCGCCAGTAGGCTTGCACTCTAAAAGTCTTTTGTCATCTATGAGAAGTGAGCTGTACGAGAAACGAAGACAAGTTAAACCTGAAACCCGAAAGCCTTACGTTAAAAGCGATGTTGTGATACACCCAGCCAGACCCCCCGGATTTAATCAGCGAGACAAGTCCAAAAAGGAAAATGACGATACTTTATCACCATCGTCCTCTTCTTCTGAGGATGAAGAAGATGGCATACAAGGATTGAGAAGTGATAATATATCTCCGGTAGTAAGAAGAACTGCTAGTCTTGTTCCGAATCGTGCTAAAATTACAGAGATATCTATTCCAGGATACTCTCGTTCTCGCTCCAATGGCATGTCATCTAAAGAACTTTCAGAAAGGAACGCACGGGCCAGATTAAACGTGGATCTCAATCCACTCCTGCGGAATATTTTATCCTGGGATTTTCATGAAGAATCTGATTGTCCAAGTAGCGTCTCATTGGATAATGTTAGGCCTCTACCAATGGAATTCTTCTCGCCTTTATCCTATCAGGAGCATTATGGACCGCTATTAATGATGGAAGCTTGGCAAGGTGTTCAAAAATCAAAGCATGAGGCAGCTGAAAAGCCCTTCAAAGTCTCTGTGGGAAATAGGTCTACGGTTGATGATTTCATAGACCTATCTGTAACAGTTGATAGCGAGAATTACGAATTATCTCATATTTCGGAAGGTGATTTAATAGTTCTATCATATTTTTCATCAGAACAGTCTACCTCTGCTTTGCGCCCGCTAAGACCCAGCAGGAGTGCCCCATCTTGTTTAGCGAAAGTTAACGAATTAAAAAGGAACAATGACTATACTGCTATTACTCTTCGCACATGTCATCCGACAAGTATGATTAAGTATCTCCTGCCGACAACGGAGTTACATGCAATGCGCATTATGCCCCTTGTTTCTGTTGAACGTGAATATAGTTCGCTGTATGCTCTTCCATTTTACGAATTATGTGAAGATATTCTCCAGGGTCGTTCCTCTGTTAGATTCCATCCTGAACCACGGATTGTTGCTGCTTTACAAAAAATTCATGGTTGTAATGAGCCTCAAGCATCTGCCATAGCTGCATCACTTCATTCCACGGGGTTCACCCTAATTCAAGGCCCTCCAGGAACGGGTAAGACAAAAACAATTCTTGGGATTGTTGGTTCCTTTTTAACTCCTCAAGATAAGTCCAAAAAAATAGCCCTTCCTGGGTCAAAGAAATGCCCTCAGAGCGAAGCGGATGTCAAGAAAGAACCTGTTAAGCATCGCATACTGATCTGCGCTCCTAGTAATGCTGCTGTTGATGAGCTTGTGGTGCGCTTTAAGAATGGTGTGATTTCTAGTGCTGGTAAGTGCTTGCACCCGAATATTGTAAGGATTGGCCGCGATGAGGTGGTAAATCAAAATGTGCTCGAACTCACCTTAAATGGGCTAATAGAAAAGCGTCTGCGCGATGATACAACTAATACTTCGAAGCAAAATGAAAAGTATGACCGCCTTCGCAGAGAATTTGACGCCCTAGTGGAAGAAAGGAACTCAATTAGGGATCGGCTTGATTCGGACGACTCACTCGGTATTGCGACACGAACAAGTCTGGAAGAAAGTTTAGACGATCTTAATGCTCGTAGGATGAAAATGGGACGTGAGCTTGATGAACTACGTGAGAAGAGAAAGACGACTAGCAGACAAGCCGAAATCCACAAGAAACGGCTCCAAGAGCAGATATTAAACTCAGCTGACATAATTTGTGCAACCCTGTCAGGTAGTGCTCATGATGTTCTAAAGTCTATATCTCCGGTATTTGAAACTGTCATTATCGATGAGGCTTGTCAGTGTATTGAGTTATCGTCACTGATTCCTCTGAGATATGGCTGTACTCGTTGCATACTAGTCGGAGACCCTAATCAATTACCCCCCACAGTATTGTCTAAGGCTGCATCGAAGTTCAATTATGAGCGAAGTTTATTTGCACGTATTATGGCCAAAAATCCAGGTAGTGTCAACATGCTTTCCATACAATACCGCATGCACCCTGAAATATCTGTGTTCCCCAGCGCGGCGTTCTATAAGGGAAAGCTTTCAGATGGTCCAGACATGAGGTCGTTGACTTCTGCTCCGTGGCATAATATTAAAGCGTTCGGCCCTTATACGTTCTTCAACATTAAAGGTTTTGAGAAAGTTTCGAAACGAACGCTCTCTGTCTACAATGAGACAGAAGTCGCCTTTATATTGGACTTATATCAAATGTTGGTAGACAAGTTTCCTAACATAACCTTTGCAGGGAAAATTGGTATTGTAACTCCTTACAAGCAGCAGTTGACAAATTTGAAAACAGCCTTTAAAGAAAAGTATGGAAAACTGATTTTCAAAACTATTGATTTCAATACTATAGACGGCTTTCAAGGGCAGGAAAAAGACATAATCATTCTGTCATGCGTCAGGTCTAGAGGGAAGAGCAATGCCGTTTCTGGGGGGATAGGATTTCTCAGTGATGTTCGACGAATGAATGTAAGCCTTACTCGTGCGAGATCCTCACTATGGGTTGTAGGAGATGCCAGTTACTTGTCTAATAGCGGTGTGAGCATTTGGGAAAGCCTGATTGAGAATGCAAGATCTAGACATCGTGTTATAGATGGATCCAATGCGTCCTTATCTGATATTCTAATCCGTGAAAACCCGCTCGCTGAATCTGCTAGTGTTCAAACCAGTATTTCTAATAATTTCAAGCGTTGCAACGGGAATCCTCACATTGAACCTACCACGAACCAGAATATTGGTACTGGCACAAAACCTTCTCTGCATGAAGATGATACGCTTCCCTGTACAAATTCAGGCATTGCTGATGAGAGGCATGTGTGCAAAAAAGCTAGAATATCGAGAGAAACCCCATCTGAAGATAAATCCACAGCCAGTCAGGTGGAGAAGGCCTCTGGGCCTAAAAAACGCACACATTACTCTCAGTTGAACAATGATCAGGTAATTGCGGAAACACCGTTGATTAATAGCCAGCCTAACGAGAAAACTTCCGATATGCCTGCCAGAAAGAATAAGGCCCCTGATGAGAATCATGCATCACTTGTCCACCCAAAGAAGAAACGACCAGATATTTTTATTCGAAAACGCCCTACGAAGAAACATTGATCTTCAAATGCCATATTAATGATTGTTACGATTCGAATAATTTAATATTATGAAAAAAACAAACATTTACATCATATAAACCTACCACTACTGCTACACTACCTTAACTAGATTCTTGCGCTTCTCGTTATCCGGGTGGGGGTTGTAATATTACCGTGAATTTGGGATAAAGTACCTAACTTAAATTCATCCATACTTCACACATCGAACTATAGTATATAATATATCATATGAATGATCACATCATTGCTTCCTATTTATAAATAATTCCATATATTTACCAGTATGGAACCTGAAGAACAATCCTTATTTACTTCAATGACCTTCAACACGGCCCTGTCGCTGAGAATCGATGAGCCCGTGACGGCAATGTCAATATCACCTTCTGGCCGCGATGTCGTGCTCGGCTCTAGATTGGGTTTATACATTGTAGATTTGGACGACCCTTTTTCTCTTCCTCGATGGCTTCCACACCAAACGCCATGGGAAGTTGCTGATGTTCAATGGTCTCCCCATGCCTCCAAATACAGTTGGGTAATATCTACAAGCAATCAAAAAGCGATGCTATGGAACTTGTCTCTTCCAGAAGGTCGGCAGATTGAGCATATCCTTCACTCGCATACACGAGCAATTACAGATATAAATTTTCATCCGACTGACCCAGAAGTTCTAGCAACATGCGGTGTAGATTCTTGGGTCAACTACTGGGATATGAGAACTCCAAGTCGCCCTGCCGGTTCGTTCTGCGACTGGAGGGCAGGCGCTACCCAGGTTAAATGGAATAGAGCAAATCCGAATGTTCTGGCATCGTCACATGATAGCTACGTTCATATATGGGACAACCGCTATGGCGCCAAACCTTTCCGAACTATTATCGCACACAAAACCAAAGTCTACGGTCTTGATTTTGATAGGGCTAACGAATACAGGCTTATTACATGCTCTCTGGATAGAACTTTGAAGTTATGGGACTACAGCTCCGAAGATGGAAGTAATACGCTCAGTCCTGTTATGTCTATAACTGCCGACTATCCAATATGGAGAGCAAGACATACTCCATTCGGCAATGGGTGCCTTGTTCTTCCGCAGAGAGGGGGAAATAACACTTTATCTCTTTTAGATCTATGCAAAGAACCAACCAATGGACCAATAGAGAATTTTACTGTCAAACAGTTTTCAGGTCATACGGATCACGTACTCGAATTTCTTTGGAGATCCAGGGGTAAGTCAGAAGATATAGACGATCGTGAATACCAGTTAATCACTTGGTCGAAAGACCACAACTTAAGACTATGGCCTATGAAGCCTGAAGACCTTTCGGCGGTGCATCATGTACCGAATATACCATACCGTCGCAAGAATACTAGACGTGGCACCCCTTATATAACATTTAGAGACGCTCCGCTTGCTGCACCCTCAGAGACCCGGATATATGGACGTACAATGACAAGATATGGTCTGAATAGATCTCGCACTGGAGGTCAGGCCTCTCACCTAAACTGGCTGGCCGGCGTTCGGATAGGTGAAGCTGCCTTAGATTACCGCAAAAATACACTCGATTCTTCACAGAGTCAGACAGCTCTAAATGGAAATGGTATAATACCTGAAAACCTGGGAGAAGAAATATCTCTCGTAGGGCACAAGTTTCCGAATGTGCGATTTGAGAAAATACATGTCTCTACAGGATATATTGTGGTCTCATTGTACGGACCTTGGCGTCAAAGCCTTACAGAAAAAGAAGCAACAGGAGAGGATAGAGGAGGCAAAAGCCCACAATATATTGGAGAAATCACCAAATCTACTAAGTCACCAAAAGATGGGCCTACAGGCTCACCAGCTGCTCTGACAGATCGACCAGGGGACAAGATTGTATTTCTCAGACTCGAAATTCAGTTTCCACCAGGCTACCCTCTGTCAGGGAGCATTCCAGAGTTCAGCATTGAAAGAACTTCTGAAATAACATCCTCAACAATCCGAGACTTGGAGAAAAATCTGAAGCTTGTTGCAGAAATGTATATGAAAAATGAACATTACTGTCTAGAAGGTGTTTTGAGATACTTACTAGGTGATATACAGATAGATGATATAAAAAGGGTGACTGAAGCACCTAAAATTTTGCTGGATGACGAGATAGATCACTTGGAGTTAAATGATCCTAGAGGCAGGGATTTGCTGGGTGCCGATCTCAATAAAGATAAAGCTGCTTACGCTATACGACAAGGATCAACCATAAGTGTACCATCATCTAATTCTCAGCTTTCTTCCGATTCAGAATCTGAAACTGATGATGATGATAGAGATGATGAGCTAGATGATGGACAGAACACCAGCGTTGCACAACCTGTTTTTAACTACAACGTTCCGGTTCCGAAGGCATGTGGTGCTGTATGGTCAAATGACGGAAATCTTGTATGCTTCCTCCCTTCCAAAACTGAAAAGAAAACACTGGGACTTGGAAAATTCAAGAAGGGTAAGTTTCAAAGAATTTTCCAAGGGCTGGACGCGTTGGGAAGACGTGATTGGAATAAAGGCCTACATAAAGATGTTGTAGGAAGCACGGCTCAAGGGGATACCCTAAATAACCAGTCTGAATCTACACAACCTGCAACTTATCACCCTGATGTTGAACCTGAGTCCAATACGAGAGTAGGTGATTTGGACTCAGAAGGCGGCAGCGATGATAGTGAGTATCTAGACGATGAAGAAACTGGAAGATATCAAACCATGCTTTCCTGGAAAATTCCAGCTCATTTAAAGACATCTGCTGGTTTAGTGAGTCATGGACCTGAGGTTGTAGGGCAGGCCGGAAATAATCAGTTGGATTTATACAATGAGATGAGGCTAAGGTCATACAATATGAAGCAGTCGACGATATCGAGCAGATCAGACGCCTTGAACACACATGAAGAGAGCACTGGACAATATTCTAGGGACAGGAAACTAATTGGAGGATCCAAGAAGAACTATGTTTGTATTATAGACTTTAGCGATTTGGTGAAACTGGATAAACGATTGGCTGCCGAGTATCGTTTATTAGACTCGGACGCTCATGTGGTAGTTGCACACAATGAGGCAGTAGCACGAAAGTATGGCTATTCGGATATTGGTGATATATGGCACCTAACTGGGCTAATAGTTGATCACAAGGTGCCTCTAAAGCTTGAAAAAATGTTCTGGGAAAATAATAGGGATTTATTATTGATAGCGAATCAGGCAAAAGAAGATTCTAAAGACACACCTGATATTAAAGGCCGCATGCTGTGGGGAAGCCACCCTTTCGGGACTAAGTTAGTTGACGAGATACTTGGTCATTTTGACCGGGAATGTAACATTCAAATGCTTGGAATGTTGACGTGCATATTTTGTGAACCTGCACCCAGTGCACTAAATGATCACCTGCCAGAGTCCTATATTGGATTGACTTCCTCACAGAAGCGCAATACTCCAATACCCATAGCAATGAAGATGCCTGGGTACACTCTCCCTTATTTTAAAAGTATTGAAGCTGCTCATAGATATTCATTGAGAGACTTTGGTACTGGATGGAACTCAGGTAGATCTGCCAGAGATGTAAGTGTCGCGAGCTGGGAAAACGCTATATACGACACTGATAGTATGAAACAGCTTGAAAGGCATCAAAACTCCTGGACCAGCTTTGATAGTGAGAAGCAAGGTGGATCACCGTCTCCCAATGAGAAAGGAATAAATAGCCAGAAGTCTACTTTCTTGAATCGATTACCGTTGTACTCTACTTCGCCCAAGCAAGAGATTAGTCAGATTGGATCTTCAGTCACCGGATCGACTAATAATTATGACCATGTCTATTCCAAAGGAGGACTTATAGGTTATGTGCTTGGCCAGACAGAAGAAGCTAATGCCAGGAATTTGGGATATCAGGTTAATATACAGATGGTCAATGAGCAAGAATACGGGGAAAATAGCTGGTCATCTACAGCGTTGCTTAATGCCAACTATTCAAAGTATCATGCTTATTATCGAAGCATGTATGCAGATCTACTATATATCTGGGGTCTTCAAGTACAACGAGCTGAGGTACTTCATTTCAACAATTTGGTTTCTCTGACAAGCTCGGGATTTGGGAGGGCGACCAATAATACTATTAGTGAAAAGAATGGAGAACATCAAGGCACCGTCACTCAAATGCTTTGTGAGAGTTGTGGAGGCGTGGTGAATTGGAAGAATAACGGCCACGGTTCGAAGTGTACTAAATGTGGTAAGTATTATTCCGGACCTAGATGCGATTATTGTGGCCTGATTGTTAGGGGTATGTTTTCAGCATGCCTAACCTGTCAGCATGTTTTGCATGCATTCTGCGCAAGCAACTGGTGGAGAGATGGCAACTTGTTGTGTCCTGGTGGGTGTGGATGTGAATGTATGAATCACTAGATTATATGAACACCTGTGACAGCTAAATGATACTAGTATTATGTTTGCATGGTGAATGTGATACGTATCAATGATATGTAGTGTATAAGTTAAGACTTCACTCGTAATAGCGAAGGTATGTTCTTTGGCATTACAAACGTCGCATATGCATCCACAAGTCGCTTTCCGTGTTCGCTATACACTTCAGCAGTAACAACTGCTTTTCGACTAGACATTGACTCAGTGTTCGTTCGAATTACTACACACTGATCAACTCGAGTGGGCGCCTTGTAGTTGACAGTCAAGTTTGCTGTAACACCAGGAGATGTACCAAAGGACAGCATTGAGGTTCTACCTAACGCTTCATCTAACAAGGTTGCAAGTAAACCGCCATGAACAACAGTTGGTATGCCTGAAGAGTTAATTCCTAAATGAGTAACAACGCAGACTTGCTTGTCGATCCGATTGATGAAAACCAAACTAGGAACTGAGATCACACCAGGCTTAATTAGGGTATTGTAGACGTAGCTCCTCTTTAAAGACTCACCAGGAATCCCATCCCATCCTTGAACTTCTTCAAAATCAGGGTTATTTCTCAGCTCTTTCACAGCTTTCATTGAATTTAGGTGAGTAAGAATCCGCGCTTGGTAAGCGGCGGCCTCGGGAGTCCCAGGAACAGGGACACTGCCATACTTATACAAAATCCAGTCTTTTGGACGTATTAAATAAGACATGCAAACACCAACTAGGAAAAATGTTCCAGCTACGCCTACTACAGTGAATCGTTTCTTTCTCTTCGGTTCATCCTCAGTGATCTTCCGAACAATTCGCTTTCCCTGATGCTGAAAGCGGCGTATATCGAGTGATGGCCTCAGAAAAGACTGAGAGCGGCAATTAATTAAATACTTAGCGGATGGCCTGAAAATTGCAGCACGTAACGCCATTATTAGTTCTGCACGGGAAATCACAAACTCCGTCTCCGGGCTCACTTGCCCTAATCGGGACGTTACCCCGGATTCTTAAGCCACTCCCGAGGATTGGGTTGTAGGCAATATTGCTGCTTGCTCATTGTTATAAATGGCACCTAGCCTGCAAGACCAGGATGTACCATTTGAAGGACATTTGGATAAGCGGCATATAATATCGCATTTGCTTGGGAATGATATTGCTACCCAGCGAAGGAAGTTCCTATCTGAGGAAGACCAAATCCGGTACGATAGCTTGTGCCAAGCTTGCCGTTCGGGGGACCTAGAAAAAGTTCAGACAATAGTAAGCGGTTATAGCATCGATATTAACACTATTGACGATTTTGATTATTCACCACTAATTCTCGCGAGCCTGTGTGGGCATATAGAAGTTGTACGATACCTTCTAGAGAATGGCGCAGTCTGTGATAGAGACACCTTTCAAGGCGAGAGGTGCCTTTATGGTGCTCTTACGGACGATATTCGTGATTTACTTATAAGCTTTGATTTTTCGAAAGCGATTGATAGTGTCCAGCCCTTTGCTGCTCATGTATACAGCTTGCTACATCGCACAGAACCAGTAACGGCTGATTTGATACTACAGCACTACCATGAAGGAACTAGAATATCATACGCTGTTCATAAATTTGTTTTGATGGCGAGGAGTGAGAAACTATTGGAATGGCTGCAGTCTGATCTTGAACGAGACGCTGACTCTACGTTGTCGACCCTTGAGATACCAGGAGGTGACTACGACCCAGAAGCTGTGAACGCTGTCTTACGGGCTATATACATTACTTCCACTTTGAATGTTCCTGATAAAGCTGATATGAAAGCCCAGATATTAAAGATATCTGATATTTTTGGAGTTAGGGATCTTGTGGTTACCACTTATGCTTTGAATCCTCTCAGATTAGCATTTGATTGCTACATCAATAGAAAGATGTACGTGAGACAGATGTACGAGAGGCACAAGGAGTGTAATCGCTTAGGACAAACTGATTTTGCGAGATATTTGAACTCCTCTGTTTTATCTTGCCATATTTCAGGCCCGGTAGATAGCCAGGAACTGGAGAAGAAGGCACACTCTTTAGCATTCGCTAAAAGAGCTGACATAATCATAAAGTGCATAGAGAGCGATGGTACTGTCCACTTTTATCCGGTAAATAGAGCGATGCTGCTTAGAGCACCATATTATGAGACCATGTTCAGCTCCTCCTTTGCTGAAGCCTCGTTATTCCCCTGCGAAGGAGCAGCTAATGAACAAGTTGTCAAAATTCCTTCAACACTTCCTCTTACCGAGATTCAATCTTCAGCAGATGTGATGGAAATTGTCCTGCATTTTATATATACAGATCAGGCAGAGATAAAGCCCCAGCAAGCGCTCGAAGTTTTGAAAGTAGCAGACTCTCTTTGCCTAGACAGGCTGAAAACGCTAGCCGCTTTGGCTATCAACAGCTCAGACTTATTAGGAAAGAGTGAAAGAGAAAAGTCGCCATTTGATGTTTTTGAGATATTAAGTGCAGGCTGGGATTATGGCGTTGATAGGCTAGAGCAAATGGCTGCCAAGCACTTAGCTATTCACCTGCAGATGTATCGCAACGATCCAAGATTAGCTGAGTCTATAGTTAGCAGTGCACAGCGTATTATGGATAGACAGGAAACAGATACGATTGAATTGGTTGACGATATAAGGTACTTTATATCTCGGAAGTATAATTTAGACATACTGGAAGATGAAACCTTGGGAGTAGTAGACAGGGATCTGAGACCAAAGGAATATGCTAGCGATCTGGAAATGCTGGACGGTATTCTGGAAGAGCTTGGTCTCGAAGCATAATGCACATATCACACAAGGGTGATAAGAGTAGAAAGGAGCATGTTCTATTTTGCTCATGGGGTTAGATAGTCATCAATGGATAAGGAAATCTCATCAGAAATTGTCTTAATGAAATCCCATGTAAAATTCAACTTCACTCTGGTCCTAGGATCAAGTAGTTCGAGCCTATCACTCTCGGAGGAAGCGAAGACCTTCGAACGAGAAACTGCGGGATTCACCTTTTTAAGAAATTTTAAGGAACACAAAGTGTTTATCTCCACAAAAATGGCTATGGGGGATCGACCTTTCCCGTCCACAACCGTAGGTTGTAGTTGCATGCAAGGAATATCGTTGAATTCAAGGGATTGTACTTCTGTTGCAGAGGTTTTAGATGATTTTTGGGGGGCGGATGAATTAACAATAGAGCCGGTATTATCGACTTTGTAGGATTTATTCATTATGGCAGACACATAGCATAATGACGGTTCATTGCTGGATGCTGACATTAATTCATGCACTTCGACATTCTGTAATTCTGTGGAAGTTATATATGAAGGGGCAATAGTCCAGAAAATAGAGATAACACGTTCCACTGGGACTGGAGGAGGAGAAGAAAGACGAGCAACATGGTCGAAGATTGCTCTTGGTGCCGTTGAGTCTTTTTTGGTAGTAATTGTTCTATTATTCCACATACGACTTCCAGATCCCGGAGTATATCGACCAAAAATTACCGAATCTTGGGATTCAAAAGAATAAGAAGCAAGATATGCAGCACAGAGTAAATATTTTCCGACAGTGGAGAGGCTGTTCATCATAGGCTGTCTTTTTATAGACTGAGTTTGAGGAGATAGGACTCGAAATACAGATGGTAAGGATTCTGCTTCCTCATCTGTATATGAATGATAAGTGAGTGGTAGAGCAAAGCCCCGAGAGGCCAACACTGATGGCTGAAATAAGTGAGCGCTAGTTTTGAGTAGTTTCGCAAAGTCGTTAAGTGGTACATTACCTAGTACCATAGGATGAACAAAATCATCAAAGAGAGCGATTGCAATAGATCTAAGAGTCCTAAGATCACGGCAAGCCCAGTCACCGAAAGATGAAACTATTGCACTGATGTAGTTTTGCCAAAAATTGGAATCAACTATGTCGTTCGACGAAGCTATTAGGCGGCGTCTTTTGGCAGAACTCTTGTAAACGGAAATAACGGAGCACAAGGGGGTTTCGGATAAAATGGCTATACATTGATCCAGGGTATACTGAGGAAATTTGATGACGGGTACATTTAAATGAAAGCACGCAATGGGAAGAGTCGTGGTAGTAGTTAGTACAAAGCGAATATTGATACTTGGTAGCACTTCAAAGAACTTGAGCAATTGAGACAAAGCAATACCGCTAAATCGAAGGATATGATCAAAGTTATCTAATACTACCATGAATGTTTGTTTGCTTGACTTGTAGTTGTATTCTAAGGCCCGAATAACGTGATAGACGCTCCAAGTTGTATCTGCAGCTAACAGTTGCTCAGTTACCTGACCATCAGGGGTAGAAACTATTGTAGTAGCGGTTCTATTAAGAATAGTCTGAATCAAAACTTCATAAAAGTATTTGACTGACAAGCATTTTAAGCATTCAATGGTTTTATATTTAATATCGAGATCATCCAACGCTTGATGTAACGTGGCTGTTTTCCCAGAACCATGCAAACCCCAAAGAATGACTACATTAGAGCATCTTGCAAAATCTTTAGATAAGAGCGATCTCACAGCACTATACTGAGTATTTCTATGTTTCATAGAAATTTAGTGTATCAATTACTCTTGACGAGGGTGTGGCTGATGGAGAAGTCCCAACACACAGGTATAACACTTCTGCGGGAATCAGCAAGCGGACAGCACAAAACAAAATGGGTGATTCGATGTCGCGGCATGTTAGAAGACTTCATGAATCGGTAAATTATACGTTGTCCGAGTTGGAATCGTCATTAGCCACATGGTTTCAAAGCAGCTTGTCGGCAGGGAAACTGGACCAACATACAAGTACGCAATATAGAAACTTTTGTATGATAGTGGCAGAATGCAGATTTGCAATGACACAGTCAGAATTACTTCAAGTAGATCGAAGCTTTACAACAGAATGGACCAATCTGACAAGCGCTATTGATTACTCTCCAACTCTGGACTCGTCATATTGCTATAAGATGACACGAGCCCTTCATAATGCTGTGTTGAATATGCTAGATTATTCAGCTTCAAGACATCTACGCATTCCCTACCTGGAGACTTTAGGAAGGGATCTCCAGAAACTTGAAGAGGCCGTCCCTGAGAAGCAAAATAGACCCTCGGAGCTTCCTATATTACCAGAAATCCGATCAAAAGAAATTGCAGATCAGGTTTTTATCCACAAATCATATGGGCATGAGATGAACTGTGAAGATAACGAACGCTTTGAATTCCTCGGAGACTCCTATCTTAATCATATCGTTACAAATATAATATATGAAGCCATGCCTAATGCTAGCGAAGGAGAATTAACCGTGCTACGAAGTCGGTTAGTTTCGAATGAAATCTTGGCTCGAATGTCTGAGTTATACGATTTCCCGCAGCGCATCAAAGTGTCTAGCTCGATTCATGCGGATTTAAAAGACAAAACTATAGCAGATATATTTGAGGCATACATTGGTGGAATTGTCCATGATGCAAATCAATCTTGTCGTGATCCGTATTTCATCCTCTACACCTGGATCAAGCAACTGTACTCAGATATCATAAAGAAGTCAAAGATGTTTGACACTGACATGGCTATTAATAGAAATGCAAAAAATGAGCTGCAGAGTGCAATGAATCCGCGTGTTGTGCGGTACTTTGATTTTCAGGAACTGTCACCCGCTTTAAGGTCGAAAATCCACAAGATGTTCAGAGATGATCAGCAAAAGCACTATCTCTTCAACACATCAAACAAGGATCATCTACAGGTTTTCAGGACAATTGCTCTTCTAGATAATGGAGAACCAATAGGTGAGGGGTTTGGAAGAAGCAAGAAGGACTCATCATCCCGTGCAGCGATGCATGCGTTAAAAAGGTTACAACATAATGATGTGAACCTCAAGAACCCCCTATCAATTTAGGAAACAGACAGAAATTTCTATTACTTTCAGAATTTAATGGCAATACGTTATGGACCAATGTATTTTATCTAGTAATATGTGCATGAGACTACTTTTGGGATCTTATTGAGGAATCACAATCCACCTAAATCCAGTCAGAAGGTTGAGAAATAATCACATGTGCAACGTCATAAAGAATAACCAAGTTGGATTTTGCCAAATATTCCAGCTCAGGCAAATGCTTTCTCAGGCTCAGGGTCGGCCTCTGAGGTAATTCGATCCCGAGTATATTGAGTAGAGCATCGAGCCATAGTTGTGGAGGTTCGTGTGATGGAATTGGTGAAATAGAAGTTGGCAACGGCCTGTTTGAGAGGCTCGCTTCCAGCTTTTGCTCCTTTGTGTTTTTCCGAGAGAGTTTTCAGTCCCAGTTTAGCGATATCTTCAGAAACAGGCTGAATTGTGTCCGCAAGAAGAGCATTAGGGGCAATTTGAGCAATGCGATCACGCAGGGCATATATGTCATCATATTCCAAAGGAACTTCTAAGAACTCACTGACAGCACGGATTACTTGCCAATCTTCACGAGCAGCTCCGGGAGGACCAACTGCAGCGCGAGTCATTTGAGCACGACCTTCCGTGTTAACGTAGGTTACAGCTTTCTCTGTATATGCAGCAGCTGGAAGGATAACATCAGCATATTGAGCACCAATATCACCATGGTGACCCTGGTAGATAACAAAAGCATCTTTGGGAATATCAGCAGCAGATATCTCATCAGCACCAAGAAGGTATAAGATCTTTGGTTTGACTGAAGCAATTTCAGAAGTCGCTGGCACAAAGCCAATATCATAAGCGCCAGTTCTGGACGCAGTGCGCTGTAGTATATTGAAACCATTCCATTCGGGGTTCAATAAAGAGGTTGTCTTAGATACAAATTTCGCGATTATATCCAGATAAGCTCCAGCATCGGGACGATCAATTAGGCCGGATCCAACAATAATCATTGGCTTCTTAGAAGAGGCAAGACGTTTGCCAAAATCACCGGATAAAGCAGCGTTAAGATCCTTGAGATTATCACCAAGATCTGTGTAACCCCAGGTAGAGTCGAATGGTGCACCGATAAATCCGATCTGCATATCTTCGGTACGAAGCCATTGCTTTCGAATCCTAGCGTTAAGGACAGCAGCCTCATGGCGGGGATTGCTGCCAATTACCAGAATTGTATCAGCGTCTTCAATACCAGCAATAGAGGAGTTGAAAACGTAGTTCGAGCGGAAGTCAACACCAACAGAAGGAGGCATTTGGCCATTGGTGCAATCTAAAGCAACGTTTTCGGATCCGAGACGGTTAACCAAATCTTTGAGAGCAACCAGAGCTTCAACCTCAACCAAATCACCAGCAACAGCTTTAAATTCATTTCCTTTAGGGTTCAAAGTTTTGAACTTATCAGCAATGACGCCGAGAGCTTCTTCCCAAGTAGCAGGCAAGAATTGAGAGCCTTCTTTAACCAAAGGTGTAGTCAAGCGTTGTGTCTTAAGGCCATCGTAGCAGAATCTAGTTTTATCAGAGATCCACTCCTCATTAATAGCATCATTAAGTCGAGGTAATATGCGGACGACTTGATTCCCCTTGGCATCAACGCGGATATTCGATCCTAGGCCATCCATAACATCGATGGATTCTACTTTCTTGAGCTCCCAGGGGCGGGCAGTGAAAGCATATGGTTTTGAGGTCAAGGCTCCTACAGGGCACAGGTCGATCACATTACCAGACATCTCAGAATCAAGGTTTCTTTCTAGGTATGTGCCAATTTGCATGTCATTACCACGTCCAGATGTACCAAACTCCGGAGCACCAGCAACATCATTAGAGAAACGAACGCAACGAGTACAGTGAATGCAACGATTCATTGAAGTCTTGATAAGAGGACCAATGTTTTTATCTTCCACAGCCCGCTTACCGACAATCTCAGAGAAACGGCCCCGGTCGGAACCATAGCGAAGGGACTGATCCTGTAAATCACATTCTCCACCCTGATCACATACCGGGCAGTCCAGTGGGTGATTGGCCAATAGCATCTCAGTGACGCCTTCTCGAGCCTTGCGCACTCTTTCAGTATCGGTACGGACAACCATACCAGGAGCTACAGGGAAAGCACATGACGGAATGACCTTAGGAGCACGTTCAAGATCTACTAGGCACATACGGCAATTTCCAGCAATAGCTAGCTTTTCGTGGTAGCAGTAGCGAGGAATTGTAACGCCGGCCTTCTCGCAGGCTTGAATCAGAGCGGAGCCAGCTTCGATGGAGACTTTCTTACCATCGATGGTAAGCTCCACTTCGGCGCTACGCTTTGCAGAAACAGAGAAGAATCTGGAGTTAGACACCAGCGCCTTTCTTGTCGACGTCGTCCGTTTGAATAACATTGAATTCTATAGAATTGAGATACTACAACCTGTATAAGAGGTCGGTTATTCCAGCGCAAAGCTTGGGATTGGATAGAAATAGGTGATGAAATTGGGATCATCTTATTGGTTCACTAGTTAACAAGCCCTAATGTAGGGTTATAGTTTTGGGACCCTTACTATACTCGGGAAGCTTGCTCCGACGGGTTTTTTCCCTTAGTACTCTGGGCAGATTATTGTAGGGACTAATCACTAAGGGTGTTTTTGTCAAACCGTCGGGACAAGAGCCCGTACGGACGTGAACATAACCCTTATGTAATTGATGAAGTCTCTCTACCTCTAGCCCTAGATCAAGGCTAGTGCTTCAGCTGGAGCTGAATGATAAAATCCTTATAGTGAGGAATAAATTAAGTGATTTTAGTTCCTTACCGGGAGTAGTACATATATATACATTAATATTCACAAACCCATAATATTGTAGATCAAGCACTGATACTCCTAGGGTCGTCGATCCTTTCGTTCAATTATGTTACCACCTATTCATCAGCAGACCCTTTTAAGTATAACATATCAAATATGACAGACCCTTTTATTTTTGAGCTATATAAACATCATATGAGATAATACCCTGCCATAAGTTCCCCACTTTTTGCTGCTGCTCTCATCCATGTCTTATCACTATAAGAACTCTTCGGACAGAGATCAGCCATCAGGCTCGCGTTTACCGGCTGAAGTTGAAGAGAAATCAAGTTTCAAAAATTATAACAGAATCTGGAGCAAGCATACAAAGTCCATTTCTCAGAGATTAAATCAAGACTGGGAACGACTCAAAAACCGACTGTATCATCAGCCGTCAGGCAGGTCATCAGCATTGACGGACTTCGATATCAGCTTGATACAAGAAAGGACCTCCTATGAAAGTAAGCTGTCACTATTGGAGCTTCCAACACGCACAGAAATTATCGACAATTCCATTGACTTTCAGGATATCCAAAAGCTGCTGCTACCGGAAAAAGGAACTACTAACACATTTGATGATTCGGGCATTTCAGGACCAGCACGATATTCAGGCTCCACAATAAACGGCTGTGAATCTAACAGATTCACTTATGCATGTGATCTGGAGAGGCTTAAGTTGTCACACAAGCAGTTTAGTGATCTCGTGAGCCCAGATGTATCTGTCCAACAGTTCCTTCATATATTACCTGAGTCTATGAGACCTTCGCAGTATGATTTTGAACAGCTGACAGCCGCATACGATAAAAATAAACAAGATCCGCAATCTATATCATGTTGCTGCAATAACAATACATGCCTATACTGTATCAAGGAATCCGTCATCGACAATGGCTGGGAAAGGGAAGATTTGAAGATTCAGAGTCCGGACACGCTAGAGATATTTCAGTGCTGCGACCAACTATTCAACGGTGTTCCGAGAAAAGTCATGTTAGAAAAGTGGAGAGATAATTATTGCGGATTTAGCGTGAAACAGTACTGGAAACTTCGGCCTGATATTTTAGAAGGAGGGACTGACCAATTCAACGATATATATGAGTTGATCAGGATTCCAATATTTACCAGCGAGAAAAGGGGCGGAATAAAAGCCATTCTGCCGACGAAGAGCTTTGTTTTTAACTCAGGTAAAGGAGACAACCCTTCTTATTGCCCTTTCCCGGCAGTTGTTCCTTTCTCGAAGATCTGTATGTCGGAATTCACTTTGAGTAGAAGTTTATCGGAGCTATCTCTTCATAATCAAGGCGATAATCATATATCTTTATTAATCAATATGTTGAGATATTATTTGGCAGCACTAGCCGTGCATGCCACAGAGGACGCTGTTGGCATTGATTATTCGCGACCAATGGATTTCAGTGAATGCGCTTACTGCAGAGACGGTAATGACTGGTCACATCTGAAAACAGCTTACCCTTTTCATAACTTCGTCTACATCCCGATAGAATCATCAAGCGAGGAGGACATAGATCTGGCACATTTCATCGTGACGTGCACTCAGAATGGCACAAGTCGATATCCCTGTTATCTCAAAAAGTCTCGGGCATTCAAAACAGTATATGATTCACTTAACTTTGATTTCTCAGAGGCAAACTTTTTAACAGTTTGCAAGATTGAATTAAATAAACAAGCCAATAAGGCTCGTCCCAAGTGGCCCGGAAACATTCAGAAGATAAAGAACTATGTTGAGCATTATGCAGCAAAGCTTGGAATTCAAGACCAGGTCTCTCTGGCGTTGGAGAGTTGTGAGTTGCTGGCGCATATTCGACAATTTGATGAAATGATATCAGTGCCCGCACCAAGACATTATGCTGATATAAAAGAACTGTCAGATCTGTTCTATGGATCTCAGGATAAGCCAAATGATCCCATCATCATAGACATCAATCTTTTGAGAACTAGCAGTACGGAGAATCCACTTTCATATCTCATGTTTTCGAGGTTGAAATACTCTATAATAAGCACAGCTCTTAGCTCGATTGCAGAAGCAGCTGTTGTTGGATTTAGCAAGAGAAGCAATCAGCAGCAAGTTATCGCTAAAATATCACAATTCTGTGCCGAATTAAGAGGATTCGGAGAGAGAAAACAAGTAGAATTACTTGAGAAAATAACGGGCATAGATTTGACTTTTCTTCAGTTATGCGGTGCAGATTTTTGGTTATCTACAAGGATTGGAAGAGGACTCGGAAAGGACGATCAAGAGTGCTCTGTTGTGGCAGCCAAGATGCTGAAAAGTCCATTGCATGGCACGCTCTCTTGGATATTGTCCAAAAAAGGTATCAAGATTCCTAAGTATGAAGGAACCATAGCTAGATCGAAGTGTACTGCTCCGAGACGAGACCAATGGCTCCTCTGTATGCTTGGTCTCGATAGGGTTCAAGAATATCAAGACGCATTTGACATTACTGGGATATGGCAGACACCACTGTCACCCGAATCTCTGAGCGGAAAGCGAACTATCCTTCCTTATGACCTAGTACAACACGTCGGCGTCGAGAAAATGGGAAAGCGATATAACCTCAAACAGAGTAACATAGTTTTGAACAACGAATAGTTATATGAATCTTTCAGAGTGAATTAGTTTGGTAGTTGAATGCAGTTTCAGGTATACAAACCTGCAAAGTTCATATATCAGCCAAGCTAATGTGCTTTGCAGTACTAAATACACACCACGTCTCCAATGAATACGAAAGACGCGTTCATGACAAAACCCATCAACAAAAGAATACATGCCATTCAACTCAGAGTAGAGGTATGAGAAATCGATTCCGGATATTGGAGCCCACTTGTCCCATTTCGGATTAGGCATAGGATATTCTCGACGGCTGGGGCCTTCAGGCCAATAAGCCACAGTAGAATTTAGAGATCGATCACGAAAAGCGTTGATTATGGTTTGTTTTGCGATCGGCAAAGGCAGGTTAACTAGAGTCCAGCCGCTAGGTACTTGTGTGGGGTGATGCATATCGCTAGCTGTTATCAGTGGAAGGTTATGAGCTTGCGAAAAACGAAGAATCTTTAGGTCAAGAATATCTTCATGTATAGTTTCAAATGCATCAACTCCCCAATCAAATAGTAACTGCAATGTGGGATGAGTTCTAAGCCGCGGTTCTTGGTAACCATATTCCGTTGTTAAGGACCAAGCTCGATGATTGACTACAACAAAACCTCCGAGCTCATGGGTTCGTCGAATGGCATCTCGAATTTCATCATCAGAAGGCCAGGGTGACGAAGGTGAAATTGTTTCATTGACACCTATAAGGTTCATGTGAATACGACAACAAGAGTATTCCACTCCAGGAATAACTATAATGGGTAGGCTTTTATTCTTAGCTATGCTTTCAGCAAGCATGCCACCTCGGATATCATTGTGATCCGTGACAGCAATAGCTTGAAATCCATACGCCATGGCCCAGTAGAGAGCTTGTTCTGGAGATAGATTACCGTCTGAAACAGTGGTATGGACGTGAGCATCAAAGATAAGATTATACTCGAAATACTGATCCCAAAGCTCAGCTGCGTTAATATCTGTGGAAAAATCAAACCTGATACGGGAAAATATTTCAGATGAGGGTTTTGAGGTGTATTTACAAAAAATAGAAACCACAACCAAAATAGTGACACCGAGGGCCCATTGTAGGTATCTGTTGAGCATGCTTCCAACGTAAGAGCGCCTGGTACATTTAAGGCAATAGTGCTGAGTATCATCGCCAGAAGATTCTAGAGATAGCAGTCCCGAACTGTCACTTGACGACAAAAGAGGCACCGTTACTCCATCTCGTGACGACATGGTGAATATACCCGATCGATGTTCTGTTGCACGTAGTTTCGATTCTATTAGAGTTTCAGTGCGGCTCAACTGTCCTCCCGTGACTTACCCGGAGCGACGCTACACCTCGCGCCGGACGCGTCGGTACTGTATTTAGGCTGCACATTCATCAATGGACACTCGATCAGAGGCCCCGCCTCAATATGCACATTTGCCTGGACTTGTGCGGCTGAGAACAACTCCTGATCGGAGATATCTGGTGTCCATCGGAAACAATGAGATTATTAGAAAGTTCCGCCTTGATCACAATCGAGAAACCTCAAGTTTCGAAGCCACTACTGCTGCCGGAACCCATGCTGACAAACCAATATGGTCACTCGCTGCTACATCTACTCGTGTGGTTACTGGGTCAGATGACGGAGAAGTAGTAATGTATTCCTTACCTGGCGAAGAAATGCTCTCTGTTGTGCGTAGATGCACATTGGCTGTCCGAGATTTAGCATTCAGCCCTGACGAAAAATGGCTCGCAGTTGTCAGTGATGATATCTCAGCAGTTATCATATCTGTGAACGACACATCTCATGCCATGAGATTAACCGGGCACAAATCGGCTGTACGCGGAGTATCATTCAACCCCAGTAGTTCTCAGATTGCGACTATAGAACAAGACGGTACTCTTCGCGTCTTTTCAATTAGCCCTGAAGCCATTGTGCCAGATTACACACTAGACAATCTGACCTACTCTTCAAATATGAAAATCTCTCATGAAAGTTTGGGATTCTGCCCTCGGGCTTTATGGCACCCGGATGGCTCTTGCTTCGCTGTTCCGTCTATCTCTGGCAACATCGCGGTTATAAGCGCAGATAAGTCCAATAGCATGACATTTAAGACTCAGATATTTCAGTTTGCTGAAGGCCATTCTGAATTCGTCAGAGACCTAGCATGGTCTCCAAATGGCGCATACCTTGCTTCCTGCGATAGCACATCGGTGGTGATCTGGAATGTAAAGAAGCAAGCTATCATAAACGTGCTACGCTATGATGATCCACAAGCAGTTGCATGGCACACAGAAAGTAACTGTATTTTTGTTGCCACCTGCGACGGCTGCATATATACCTTCTTGGATCCTATTCCTCAAGATATGTTCAAACAGCTGGCCTCTACATCTGATTTAATTATCGCTGCTCCACGTTCAGCATATGCAGCCAATATAGATAGTCGAAATGGTACTGCCAATGAAGAAGATGACGATAGCGAAGGAGAGGACGAACAAAATCCTATGCTTGATAACATGGCAGACGAAGACGAAGAGTTGTTTGGCGAGAATCCTGGCTATCGTAGACAAAGATCCTATGCCGAGGAAGAAGAAAACTTCGACTGGATAGAAAACGACGATGACGGGTATTACACTACAAAGCGCCGCAAGGAGTCCCACCGACAAAGACCTGCTGCACCTCAATGGAACCCGAAAGCCCTATATAGACCAATGGTCCATGATTTCATTCAACCTGGAAGTACACCTTGGGTAGATAATCGCCGATATTTGACTCTCAACTTCACAGGGTATATATGGCTCCAAAAGCAAGAATCTCACAATGTTGTCACTGTGGAGTTTTTTGACACTGGCCGAAATAGGGAGTATCACTTTTCGGACTATGAACTGTTCGACGCCGGTTGCTTAAGCGATGATGCTGCTTTTTTTGCAAGAACAAGCAATGATGAGATCACAAACAAGGAATCAATGGTTTTATTTCGACGTCATGGATCTGCTAGAGATGGTTGGAAAGATATATTTCCTTCTCATGACTCTGTCTCGTGTATTGCCTTATCCTCTTCGCATGCTGTAGTATGTACGAAGCTCGGAAATGTTAAAGTATATACACCGCATGGTGTCCCACTAAAGATATTTCGCCAGGCTCAGTATCGCATTATATCTTGCACTGCTTTTCAGGATTATCTCTTCTTTGTAAGAAGTACAGAGACAGCGCACCCTGTGATGGGATCTGACGGGGGTGGACTAGTTTATTCTCTCGAGAATATTTCCACGAATGAAACTATCCAGAAAAATGATTGTATGGAACTAAACCCCGGATCTAATTTATTATCTATTTTTTTCGCGGACACAGGAGCGCCTTGCATTTATGACTCACAAGGTATACTCTCGACTTTGACCAATTGGCGAAAACCAATGCAAGCCAAATGGGTCCCTATACTCGACTCAAGACGCATCGCGGGTAGAGAAAGCCGTGTTGAACAATATTGGCCGTTAGGTGTTGCTGATGGCAGATTTCATTGTACGATACTTCGAGGTAGCAAGCTGGAGGATCGGCGTATATATCCTCCAATTCCTCTTCCAGTGACTTCGGAGTTTGATTTGCGCATTCCTCTACGATACGAAGCAGAGGAGGACAAGGAAGAAGAAAGCGGAGAGGAGTCAAATAAAGAAAATGAAGACCTCGACGATGAATTGGCTGCTTTGCAGGACGATGAGGACACTAACAAGAAATCCATTGGCAAGAATGCTACTATAAGTAAATTCACTACTCAAGAAAAAGAACGAATGCGGTATGAAGAAGAGTATATATGTCAGAAAGTTTTACTAGATACATTGAAGGATGCAGTGGGTAGTAAAGAAGCTACAGAAACTAATAGGGCAATTGCTAAGCAGCAGCTAGAGGTGGAGAAGAGGATTCTGCGACTAGTATCATTGGGATGCCAAGATGCGAACTACGGACGAGTCTTATCACTTGTGGAGCTCCTTGAGCAAGATCTTACTATGGAAGCAGCGTCAAAGATAGCGTTGAGACATCAGTTGACAGCATTAGCCAACCGTATCAACGAGCTACGGGAGTCGCGAATGACTACCGCTGAATAAATACCAGAAATGAGAAAGGTTATGTTTTATAGTCATATCGTAGAGAGAGTATGTGAAGGGCTAAGAGTAGAAAGGGCACCTAGTTGGAGGAGGACTGCGATTTCACCAGTGCGATTGATGCCGGATCTTCACGATAAGGCTTATAGATAGGCTTCTCCCGGAGGTGGATAGGCACCGTGCCCTCGGCGACACCAGGAATTTTCTTCTCCAGACCTAGGTTCTTATAGACACAGGAATTGAGCAAATTCTCCGCGGGCCTGCAGTTGCGGAACTCCATTTCGTTTCGATCGAGGCAGTCCCAGTGAGTGAAGAACTCTTTAGCACAGTGCTTCTTAATATCGGCTAGAACGGAAATCGTACAGCGCGTAACTCGTCTACCTTCCGATAAGCAGTCGAGCTCACCACGGCCGCGAGCTTCTTTTTTGCACAATAAGTAGTCGTCTCCGTATGGTTTACATTTGGCGCCTATAAAAAAGGAAGCACTCATAAGAGGAGCGGTAGAAGCGCCTATTTCGGGAACCTCCGGAATATGGGGCGGCAAAGGCGCAGGCTCTACAACCACGCTGAAGTTGACTGCCGGATCCCTGTCATTAACCATTGTTCACTGCTATTAGGTCGCTGTTCTTGTCGGTGAAGAAGCCTGGTGTGTCCCAGCCAATGAGAGTGTAGCCGATTAGTCCCTGCGTAGCACGCATACTGGGTGGCAGTAAGTACAGGCCTACCCACAACGCTAGCCCTACAGCAGGCACATGGGGTTGTGTATTTATACGAGTATTCTGATTATACCAAGACGTAAACAGAATGTCTGTGTTCGGACAAAACCAACAGTCTGGTCTGCAAACGCAGCAGATGCAGCAGCAACAGATCCAGGCAGGTGAGCAGACGCAGCAAGCGCAACAACTACAACAACAGCCCTCGTTCGCCTGGTCCTTACCTTCGGATTCTAAAAAGCTCTACAACCAGTCGTTATACCAAGGACTAGCCACCCCCTCTACCATTAGATCTGGACGATTTGGTACATCAGAATCAGTTAATAGCTTAAGAGCTGACGGACCTGCTCCGAGTGCCTCGTCAATTCCTTCTCAGCTAACACGTCTAAAAAACTCATGGGACCCTTCTTCACCTGAATGCGTATTCCATTTCTTCTTCTACAACCGTGTACCGGCCGATCAAGTCGGCTTATACGGCAAACCCGATCGCGTGTCAGATGCAAGCTGGGAAGCTGCTCTGGCTAAGAAGCCTGACAACCAGTCTGTTCCAGTATTAGCTGTAGGCTTCGATGACGTCGCTAAGCGCGCCGCGTTACAGGAAAAACAGGTGATGGCATATAGGACACGAATGCATGAAATAAACGACAGACTAAGTCAGTTATCTTCAAGACATGACCTTCACTCTACAGCTCAAGCACATGACATATCTGTTCGCCTTCAGGCTCTCGCCCACAGAACTCTCAGACTGGCTATAAAAGTGCAAGTGGCTAAATCTCACGGGTTTAGCTTACGCCCTGATGAAGAGCGGATTAGAGTTAGACTACAGGAGCTGTTAAAGCAAGTCGAAGATCCTGCAGTGTTTGGTAGAAGAAACGAGGCATGGGCTCGTATGTCTGTTCTCCGGGAACGAACACGTACCTTAGACCAGTCGCAAACCACATCTGGGGCCCTAGGACTGGCTGAAAATGACGAACAGCTGGATAGCGTAATAAAGATACTTCGTGATGAGCAGGCAGCTTTGGCTTATTTGGTTGATGTCATTAGACAAGATTCTGATCAGGTAAATGACCTGCTATCTCGAGCTCGCGACAGACTAGCTGCTCAAACTTCCCAAGGAGAAGGACAACAACAACAACAACAGTCATGACTACGCTTCTTTGTTAATGCTACCGGATCGTTTACCCAGTGTATGTATATTTTTGCATGTTTAAGTTAAATTAAAGATTTGCAGATTTCCATTTCATAACATCTCAGCTAAAGCGATATCCAAAAATATGCATGCTGACCTAACGCCTTACCCAATATCTACTTGTACAAGGCACTTGAGAGAGTTTTTTCGACATCTGTGCTTGTTATCACGACGCCAGATTCACTGCACTTTGCCTTAGTTTGTAGTTCGGAGCAGAGGCCATCTATGTCAAATTCGTCAAATCTTGGATGCGTAGAGATCATATCCCACAATTCACCACAATCCAGAGCAGGTTCATCGGCAGGAACAATAGCATCAAACTCAGCATCCCCAAGTTCGTCGGCATCAATGTTGAATAGAGGATCACGATAGTACTGGAATCCGGCATAAGTAGAAGGAGCAGAGTTCGCACAGATTTTTGGCACAGGATTATCACAGGTCCCACAGGCCTCATTTAGTTTCGAGCAGAATTCCTTGCCTTTGTCTTCTGATTCGTTAGGGTTCGTTCTAGGAGGAGTGGGTAGTGTGAGGTCGGCTAAACTTGAATCCGCACTAGAGGAATCTGAAACAGGGCTGAACAATGAAGAAAATTCTGTGCTGGCCGGGCTATCCGACAATGTCTTTGGGCTTTGTAATTGCGACTTTGTGGTGTTAGTAGCACTAGACTGCTGCGACTGCGTAACATCCTGTTTTTTATTGTAGAAAGGAAATTCGAATGTGAACTGCGGCTGTACGACAGAATCTGGCGGGGTGCCAGTCGAAGCAACAGAGCTGTGAGCACCCTGCATTAAAGATTGAGTTCGCTTACGGTAAGCTGACACTTCCTCCTGTAATCGAGAGATTTGGGCTTTAAGGAACGCATTTTCTTCATTTGCCTCTCGAGCAGTCTCTTCAAGCTGTTCGACACGGGCGTTGAGCTCTCTAAGCTTCTGTTCTTTACGCTCACGGAAGGCGCGTTGAGCAGCACGGTTCTGAGCTTTTCGCTTGCTTTCGGAGTCATCGCCTTTACCGGCTAGTTTATGTTCGGGTTCAGGTTCTGCAGAATGGTCTACTCTTCGCTTACTGCGAGTGGGTCGTTTGAGAGAATCGTCAGTGCCTACTTTCTCATTTGTAGACTCTTTCCTTTTGTGAGAATTCTCCAACGGATCTGAGCCTAAGGACGCCGGAGAAGAATCCGAAAAGGCTAGATCAGGGATGTCTTGCAACGGCGCAGCAGCAGACGTATCGGCAAATGGATCGAAAGCCGGTTCGATTTTGGCTAGATTGGCCACTTTCGACTGGTAGAATGGGTCAGAAAACTGCTCAAAAAAGGCTTCGTCGGAAATATTGAAATCATCTAGCGATGCCATCGTATAAACTGACACGGGCGGACCTATACGAGAAACAGGTATTGGTAGTATTAGTCAGAGATGTCTGGGCGGATCAACGAAGTGCGAGTGATCACACAGGAAAAATAAATGTATGACCTATGAAAGCTGCGGGGTAACAGTGGGAAGAGGCGCTATTGCAGATGTAAATATGAAAGCGATGGCAGAATTTGAGGTAGGGTGAATAGCGAGATGACGTTTGGGCCGCGATTAGTAATACAACTGGGTAGGCGATCCACGCCCTTCTATCCCATTGGGACTAGAGGGTGGGCATTGACCAATCAACGGGCAATACTGGCGAGCTTATTTCCCATAGGGTTTAACTGTGTCCAGCTGCTCTTCAGGGTGTGTTTGTAGGGTTTTTTTGGTTTGTGACAACTCAGTTGAAGAGGACCCGGCCGCATATATTGTGCCGCAATCCGCGACGTGCATGGCGCTGCATTTTATTCTCATTCAGAACCGCCAGGGAAAAACGCGACTGGCACGGTTCTTTTCAGCCTACTCGAAGCAGGAAGAGTCTGGCATTAAGAGCGAAATTCATCGGATAGTCAGTACCAGGGATGGCCGGCACCAATCGAACTTCGCGGACTTTAGGGGAAAGAAAATCGTGTACCGACGGTACGCGGGGTTGTATTTCTGCGTATGTGTAGACAATTTTGACAACGAGCTGGCATACCTGGAAGCAATTCACAACTTTGTGGAGATTCTGGACGCCTATTTTGACAGCGTCTGCGAGCTTGATTTGGTCTTCAACTTCTATAGAGTTTATGCCCTCCTGGACGAGCTGTTTCTGGCCGGGGAGATTGAGGACACGTCGAAACCCAACTCGCTGGCCAGGATACAACGACTCGATCTTCTAGAATGATCAACTGCTGCTTTACGAGATTCCTACTTTACGACATAATCAAAAATGCGACTGATAGCTCTGAAATAGGTGTAGAATCGTCCCGAGACGCTCCCAAAGCGAAACTCCCAAAGAACCGATAAAGTACAGATATGGAAACATTGCCATGACGACAGCCAATAAGAAGGCCGGAGAGCGCGGGGGCAATCCCGATCAGTATTTCCGCTTAGACGGGAGGCCACTGATACTAGACCATACACACACATCACTGACGGCTGTTTCATTGCGTTGCCTCTCTGTTACTGATCTAGAAACGCGTTGATAAGACTGTTCAGTAATTGTTTGTGAGAATCACTTGTATTTGAACTTAATTGTCCGCCAGATTTGCTTTATTTCGCCGCGCTATTATTGTAACCGAAGTCAACAATGCGATCCAAGTTCAAATCCGAGCATCCTTTTAGTAAGTATCTTATGTGGCGTCTACTCATTGCTGGTTTACTGCACTCGCTGCAACTGGGCAGCGACGCATGCCGCCCTTATCCGCAACTCCGGTGAAGAACGCGGTGATGAGTCACCGCCAACAGATCAGTGGAGATAAGTGTACTAACTAGACAGATAACCGTAAAGCAGAATCTGACAGAATACTGACAAAGTACATTGACCGTATTCCTGTGATCTGTGAGAGAGCTGAGAAGTCTGACATTGCTGCAATAGACAAGAAGAAGTACCTGGTACCGGGCGACCTCACCGTTGGCCAGTTCGTCTACGTTGTAAGACGTCGTATCAAACTGCCTTCTGATAAGGCCATTTTCATCTTTGTCAATGATATGCTGCCACCTACAGCTGCCCTGATGAGTTCGATCTACGATGAGCACAAGGATAAAGACGGGTTTCTCTATATGACATACTCTGGCGAGAACACCTTTGGTGATGTACTTGCTGACATCGGAGCTGTAGCTGACCACCGTATTTGAGCTAGAAGGGCAGGCTTTTACTAGTTTTATTTGTGCTTTTTAAAGGATATGGAATAAATAATGTTTTAAAGAAGTCTTAGACTGTATTCGTAACGTCGTGAGCCTGGCTTTTCGGGTCCTACTCTTTCTTCTTCTTCGGCGCGCCTTTGCCCCTTTTGCGGAGCATTTCTACCCGTTCAAGTCTGTATTTCTCATCTGGATGCATCACATCCAGGGTGGGGAATGCACTGCGCAGCTGTTTCTGCGTGAAGTCGGGTTTTGGCGGATAGTACGAGCGAACAGCCGGACCCAACAACCGCTTGCGCAGAATTTTAGTGCCCCGCCGGGCGTTATTGTCGACCACTGCAAACTCGAATATTTCACTGGCTTTCATTTTCAGCTCTCTTAACCGCGCTTTCGATACCTCCTTTAGCATTTTTCGGGATTTTACAACCTAGTATGGGAACCGAATCTTGGGAGCACCAAAAATGCCGTAGTATGCCGCTCCCACTGCCCTACAGAGGGGCCGATGCCCCGGATGAAGCTCCGACGCTCGGCTACTGTAGCGCTCTCCACCCTATAAATACGATTTCCCGGTTACCATACCTCTCCGGTACACCAATGTCAAATATAATGTTAAGTCAGAAATAATGATATAAAATATCTTAAAGCTTAGCTCCAACCAAAGAAGCATACTTCTCGGTAGAGAAAGACTTGGGGCGCTCGATAGGAAGACCAACGGCGCGGTCGATGATCAGCTGTGGGAGCACACCAAGGGCTCGGGAAACACCAAACAGCACAGTGTAGAAGGACTGCTCGGTCAGACCATAGTATTGGAGCAAGACACCAGAGTGAGAGTCCACATTAGGCCAGGGGTTCTTAGTCTTACCATGGGCAGTGAGAACCTTGGGTGCGATCTCGTAAATCTGGGCCACCAACTTGAACAGGTCGTAGTTAGGAAGGTGCTTAAGGGCAAATTCACGTTGGGCAGTGTATCGAGGATCGGTCTTGCGCAATACAGCGTGGCCATATCCAGGCACAACACGGCCGGAGTTCAAAGTGTCCCATAAGTACTTCTCGAGTTGCTCGTTGGTGGGGCTTACACCAATATCATCTCGGAGCTTGAAAATCCACTCAAGCACCTCCTGGTTGGCACGGCCGTGGAGAGGACCAGCAAGTCCATCGAGACCAGCTGCAAATGACAAGTAAGGGGAAGAAAGGGCTGAACCAACCAAGTGGGTAGTGTGAGCAGACACATTACCTCCCTCGTGGTCAGAGTGGATGGTAAGGTAAAGTCTCATAAGCTCGATGAATTCTTGGTTGTCAGCAAATCCGAGCTTGTTGGCCAAGTTGTAGGACCAGTCCTTGCTGCTGTCGGTCGGCGCAACCTTTCCATCCTTGAACACATTGCGGTAGATACGGGCAGCAATGTTCGGAAGACGCGCAATGAGGTCCAAACTATCCTCAAAGGTGTAGTTCCAGTACTCCTTCTTGTTGACGCCGCGCTCATAAGCCTTGGCAAAAGAAGACTCAGACTCAAGGGCGTTGACAGCAATAGCGAATTGCGCCATGGGGTGCAGGTGAGAAGGAGATCTATCGATGAGGTCCTTCACATGTGCTGGAAGTTCGGAACGGGCAGCTAGTTCCTTCGAGAGCTCCTGCACCTGCGTGGCAGTGGGGACTTCTCCAGTGAGGAGCAACCAGAAGAGACCTTCAGGAAGAGGCTCAGACGCACCTTCCTCAGGACCAGAAGGCAAAGACTTCTGAATTTCAGGAATAGTCTGTCCACGGAACCTGATACCTTCCTCAGGATCAAGAACGGAACCTTCCCAGACGAGGCCCTTGATACCGCGCATTCCGCCATAGGTCTGGGCCAAGGTGACCTCGCCAAGGGAGCGGTCGCCGTACTCCGAGCGAAGCTTCTTGACTTTCTCGGCCATTCCGGGGTACAACTCCGCGAAACGCTCCTTTAAGGTCTAGAGATTGTTAGTATTATTGAATATTGCACTATTTCCTATGCATTTTCTTCTCGGTATGCACGTTAACCTTTCCGAGATCCCGAAGAGAATATGACTTTACGTCCCTTCTCAGCTTTTCATGCAGCAATTGCCGACACAAGCACTGTTTCCCTATGAAAAAGCATTGGAAAAGAAGGAATATATGCTCAACAGAAAATAACTACCCTAAGTAGTGGCAACGCCGAATCTGTTGACGCTTTCCTTCGAGGACACTAGCAGTCAGATTTCCCCGGATAAAAACCAGGCTGGGGCGGTAGGGCCCGGTACCCCGGATACAGTCTTATAAGACCATATAGCAAGCATTGTCCATGCTGCTTAACGTAAAGCCGGGTGGCGCGGCGGTAGAAAATGCAGGAGAAAAGTCCAGTGAGGCAAAAGTTCGAGAATATGGGAAACCGAGGAAGAGGGCGCAGCTTAGGAACTGGCGGAAGAGTAGGACGGAAGAATGATGGTACTTACAGGTTCCTTGGAGGAATAATTCATAGCTAAACGTGGTGCTTTGGAGCAAGCAGCCCTAGTTGCAGTCCTGGAATAAGTAATTGATTGCATATTGCTTTTCTCTGGCTAATATAAAGAGTAAACTAAGACGGGAAAAACTCTGGGGAAGAAGAACTTAAGTAGCTATCTCGGTTGATCGGTTCCTCGATTCAGAGGAGCGGAAACTCTATACTACCGCAGAGCGCCGAAATACTTGAGCCATCAGCGAATGAGCGCCTTTGCTCCGATTATTTGACACTGTATAAAGTTTCAATTGAACTCTATTAGGTTCCGTGTCTCGCCAAACCCACCGTTCATTGTGAACTAATCGGCCACACTCGGCCTATCTCTCTTAATCGGGAAATCTATCAGACTCTCATGTCTCATTCCTACGCTCAACTGTAAATTATCTAGATTGCCGCCACGCCCTACTTGTTATAAGGTATAACTCAAGCAATATAAGGCAGATCCTCCGTAAAGTAGTGTTTCGGGAGTAATTTCCCGCTGTTATACCCTTAACTCATTGCAAAGACTTTTTCTAACGTCACCAGCTCCATCCCTAATAAAGTGACACCGGATATTATCCTAACCTCCTTTTCACTTCCCGGAGTGGCAATTGTCAGCAGCTTTTGCCGTGCACGATGATCACATTCTTGTTGTGTTGGCCTGCACGATTATTAGACTTAAACCCAAATTCGCCTTGCGCCTTTACCTCACTAGTCCTGTGCAATACCCTCCGCTCTTTCCCACCCCTGACCTTAAATAAACCCTACTGTAAAATCTTTCTCTTCCCGCCCCCCAATACATCAACCCCCCCTTGATTTTCTCGAACCGCCTTTTTTACCCATATTTGATTTGCCCATTGTTCAAATCGATCAAATAGTACTCTATCTATTAAAGCGTCGATTATTTTTGCTTTTTCATAAAGTAATTGAACAAGGAATACTCATAATATATAACTCCAATACCAATAACTCCTAAAAAGCACCAATCGGTTAAACGTGTAATACGTTCAGTAATAGAGATACTTGAACATTCCGTTTAAAAGAATAGAAAGAAACGAAAATCCACCAGAAAAGGAAGACACAAGCAGTAACTAGTTGTCTCTTGGCCTCCCTTCTGTAGAAGAAAAGAACTTTCTTATAATCTTTTAAAACTAACCGTCTGCTAAACAAAACGGGACGCAATTATACAGTTCTTAAACGAAATATCACAAGTTCTCTTTAGTACTTTTGCCTTTTAGTCAATAACTTTTTCCTCTAAAAAGCATCTCATCTATGGCATCTCCTATCAGCGAATTCGAAGCCCTGCTCAACCAGCTACTCGAAGCCAAGCCCCCCGGTGTCTCGGGGTCCAAGATCAAGCGCCTCACGGAAATAGCTGTCTCCAACTGCTCATTAGCTATACAGTTGGTCGATATACTTGACGCTCATACTAGGAAAACCCCGGCTTCACACAAGCTTGGCGTTTTGTATGTGATTGATGCCATCGCTAGAGGTTATAAGGAAGAGTCCAAGAAGCCTGTCGACTCTGGAGAGTCGGTACAGCTTGCTGCTTCCGCAGTCAGCGATTTATCGTCTAAAATCCCGTCGCTGATGGAAGACATAGTCAAAGAAGCTCCTTCTGATCAACTCGAAAAGATGAAAAAGGTCATCGACATATGGGAGCGTGCTGCTACATTCTCTCCAGACGTCTTAGCTAATCTAAGAACTATAGCTTCTAAATCCGCTGAATCTACCACTCCTCCCGGAGAACCTCATCAGCATCCCGCCTCTAATGCTGACGCTCCTAATACCGCAGCAATTTTGCAGGCACTGGCAAGTATCTCTAAACAGCCACAATCCGCCAAATCTCCTCCAATTTCTTCAGAGACCTTACCCGCCCAAGATGCTAAAGCTACAGAAGCCGCAAAACCTGACTCTCTACCTGGACTTCCCGGCTTCCCTGCCGCCGGTACTGCTCCTCCAGCTGGTTCTAGTGCTGCAGCAAATCCAATGGCCTTTATGCAAATGATGATGGCGCAGGGAGTAAACCCTGCCCAAATGATGCAGATGATGCAACAGTTTACATCCGCCCAAGGCGGCGCTGCTGGTGCCAGCGCGCCTACCGGTGCAGCTGGCCAGTTCCCTTGGCAGAATGCCCAAGATAACCGTGGGCGTGACGCAGGTGGTTCATCTACGGTAAGGAGACGCTCAAGATCTCCAACGGGTAACAGTGGTTATGGTGATAATAGGAGATCGAGATCACCCGTTGGAAATGTGCAAGGTACAGCTGATGCACCTTCTACCACATGCAGTACAATCGATGAGAACGGTGAAGTTATTACCCGTCCTAGAATTGTATCAATCGACCGCAGTATCAGACCAGGATGTATTAAAGTTTATTCACGTACTTTATTTGTTGGAGGCATCCCATACAATGTTACCGAGGACACACTACGTCGTATATTTGCTCCATACGCTCAATTACAAAGTATTATTATGAATCCCGACAAGCGCCATGCGTTTGTCAAAGCGTACTCCAGAGCCGAAGCTGAGAGCGCAAAAGCTAATCTAGAAACATATAGTGATGGTACTATGACCCTGCGCACAAAATGGGGTGTAGGATTTGGCCCGCGCGATTGCTCGGATTACCAAACCGGTGTCTCTATCATCCCAGTCGATCGCCTGACAGATGCTGATTTACGTTGGGTTTTAAATGCTGATTTTGGAGGCTCTGGAGGTAAGCCAATTGAGGAAGGACTTACTATCGAAGAGCCTGATATTGAAATTGGTTCTGGCGTTAGTTCCAAGGCCATGTCTCGTCGCATGCCTACTAACTCTAGTCGTATGGGACCTAGATCAACCTTTGAGTCAGACACGACTAAACGATTCAATCCTGCCGCTGCTGCCGCTACTGCCTATCAGAATATGCCGGGCGGACAAGGCCAGGGTGGTGGGATGCCAGGTATGCCAGGGATGCCCGGGATGCCAGGTATGCCAGGTATGCCAGGAATGCCTGGTATGTCAGGAATGCCCGGTATGCCCGGTATGCCCGGTATGCCAGGAATGCCTATGTTTCCTTCTGCTAACGGTGGACAGGGATTTTCTTTTCCATTTGCTGATATGAAGAACAACGAAAATGGAAATGGTGGACAAAAGTGAATAAATCTACTTGCTACGGTATAGCAGTTATGAATTAGATGACATTATAAAGGTTAAAGAAGATCTTTGCTAGATCGTACCTGCAATAGTCGAGTATCTATGTTGCTTTCCACTAAGATGTGTTTATTATTGCTGTTGTGAGGATCGTGAGTTTACTCTGAGTTTCTAGTTACCAGCAGAGTTGTAGAGATATACTATGTATGTTATAAATAGAGGAGAAGTGAGAGTAGATTCAGCGAGGAAAGTTTGTAGATAAGATTTGAAATATATGACTCTGTTGCAAAGGTTGTAATCATGAGCCATGTTCGTGCTCTTCACCGAGACATTAGACCATGCACTCAGAAATGATGAAACAGACAGATAGGTAATATTCCGTTGACGATAGCGGGTTCATGCCGTTATTCCGAGTTGGGTGGATGTCGAGTGAAACTTTAATTAATCGAAGATGTGACTTTCATAACCCAGCAGGAACGTTCGGATGAGGGTTGAAAGTAAGGGTCACGCGGCGAAGCCGAGCCATTAGCCGTCCGATGAGGCTCAAACGATGAAACCCGCGGCTTTTAACGGGATCGCTTTATTTGTTGAATGAGAGAAGTAACGGGCAAGGCATGCAACAGAGTTGGGCGGCCTTTTCGAATTTGGCGCAAGCGAGATTCCAATCTCGCTTTATTGGTTCCAAGTGGGTCATTCTTGACCTGCCAGAGGAACTAAGGCAAAACTCAGCAAGTATTAAGCTAAATTGCCCGACCAACTCACCCTGAATCGGGCTTGAGTATTTACTACTACATTACACTATCAATCCATTGTGCTGATGAGATTATTTTGAGATCGCATGACAGCAACCATCATTCGGAAAAGGCTCTCGGATATCGTGAGCTACCGAATTAAGACAATCGATGGCTCCGGCAGCATCTCGAGACTCGCGACTAAAACATTGAAGAAGGTTTTGCCCAAAAGAGGAAAAAACAGATGCTTTTCTGAAGTTGTACATGTAATCTTCGGTAGACTCGGAAGCTCTCGAGCGACCTAAACATTAGCTTGCCATTGGCGGAAAGCTTATTAAAGGACCTTATTCGTCCTCTAAACCCGGGCTGTTGGCATGGCAATTTAAACTCAAATGCTACTCAGGAAATAAAACTGGCGATTTAATTGGCTGAAGCATTTACATCTTGTTTATCTTATACCGCAAGTGTGGTGTTTACGGTTCGATTCGGCCCACGACCCAAGCAATAAGCGGTTTCGATGCCATTGGTAGTAAGAGTTTGTATAGGAAGCTCACGGCATAGGCAAGTGAGTTTGGGTTTCGAACTTTCTTTAGTTATATAAGGCGCTTATCTCCATATAAATCGACAAGTCGTCGAACTTATTCCTTTCTCACTTTAAACTGAGTCGAAGTTGCAAAAGGTATGTATATATTTTGTAGGCAGGGATGAGACCGGTTAAAAATCAAAGAGCCTGTTTATCCAATGAATAGTAGGTCAGTAAAAGACACTTAGTTTTCTCAATTCTGTTATTATTGGTCAGTTGTTTGTGTTGTTTTTCTCAGCTTATGGTTGGGTAAACACTAATGTTCGGAATCCTCGGTTCGCCCTATATTCATTGCGGAACAGGCATTAGTGAGCCACGTCTTTTGCTGTGATATGAAAATATGTTCTAGAACTGTTATATTGGTTAGTTTACTTTGCCGAGGTGATTAAAGCCGTTTTTGCTGTTTTCCTTCCACAATTCAAGATCGTTTTTGCGACCTTTTCTCTCTCGCTACCCTAGGCCTGATGATGGATCAGGCTCCGAACTTTATTTGAACGCTCAATTTCCTTTTTCGACGCTCTTATGAGTCCTGGGATTGGCTGAAACCTAGCGATAACGGATAGGTTATTTGATGGTTACAATCAGCATAACTCCTAATATTTTTCGAGCAACCCTGACATTTTATCTTTGTCCTGGCTAGGAGACTGTATTTGATTACTGAATTTGCACTGAAGGGTTCTCTCGTACCAGAAGGGCTCCTCCCACCTTTTAAAATTTTCATTCTCGGAAATTCGGCTCTCTCACTGCATTTGAATTTGGAAACAGCTCATCGGACTTACGCCGCACTGCTATTGATGTTTCTTCGGAAAGCTTATTTATATTTTTGCTATTTGTCCGAACCCTTTGAGAATCTCACATAAACACAACCGATCTAAATATTTAACAGAATTAACTGCTCTAGGGTCTTTTACTGATTTATATTTATTCGTTGGTAAGTATTATCGGCTCAATAGTAGGATTTGCTAAAGGGTCCTGAACTATGGAATAAGGTATTCTCCGATGAATTCCGCTTTGCCTTCTCTGGTTATCATATTCATCTCCGAGATATGTGTTGGCTATGCAGGATATTTTAGGACAATCCAACCTGTTTTGACTTTTTGCTGTAAAATCGAATTGGATTTCCTAGTAATTTCAGAGATTGTCCTTTTTTTTCGTTCGCTATGAGCAGTATCAGTCGATGCCGCTCATTTCCGTTTGATTTCGTCTATCGAACTGTGAACCATAACCTTTGTTCTAAGGGTTTTGGAAATAAGGAGGTATTCTGACCTAATGTCGCCATACAAGCATTTCTTGTGTTAATTGATATGATACGAAACGGAGGTACTGATATGGTCGTCTGCTACTTTTGGTTGCCGATAATCCGATTGACCCTTGATGTTTTTTGGACCCGGACTCTCCCTACGGTGTTCATCGGCTTTTCAAAAGCCCTGCAGAAAGTCCCTTATCAAGCCACTTTATATTCATCCACTCTTGGATTTAATTCGATTTAACCTTGACTCATCTTTTGTTGTCTTATTTACCTGAAGCAGTTATAAGAATGGTTACTAACTCTATGATTTTAGACGATATGGCTGATTCAACTTTGCCAACCAATGAAAAACTCCCGAAGGGAGATGCGGATGATGACGATGAGGATATCGATGCTCTCATCGAAGAACTCCAGTCTGAAGAACAGCATGATCTTCAGGAAGAAGCTGTGGAAGCTGGTGCCTCTGCTCCCCCTATTCCTGAAGAGTTTCTAAAAACCGACCCCCGCGTCGGTTTAACAGATGCCGAAGTCACTCAAAGGCGTAAGAAATTTGGCTGGAATCGTATGAGTGAGGAAAAGGAAAACCTGATCTTGAAGTTTTGTATGTTCTTTGTCGGCCCCATTCAGTTCGTTATGGAGGGTGCGGCTATTCTGGCCGCCGGTCTTGAAGATTGGGTCGATTTCGGTGTAATTATCGCCCTTCTTCTACTTAACGCTGCTGTTGGTTTCATTCAGGAGTTCCAGGCTGGTTCTATTGTCGAAGAATTGAAGAAGACTTTGGCTCTTAAAGCTATCTTGGTGCGCAATGGTCAGATCCGTGAGTACGAGGCCCCTGATGTTGTTCCCGGTGATATTCTTCAGCTTGAAGAGGGTACTATTATCCCCGCTGATGGACGTCTTGTTGGTGAAGATATCTTTCTCCAGGTTGACCAATCTGCTCTTACTGGTGAGTCTTTGGCTGTCGATAAGCACAAAGGTGATGGTGTCTACGCCTCTTCTACTGTTAAGCGAGGTGAGGGTTTCATGATTGTGACTGCCATTGGTGATTCAACATTTGTTGGCCGTGCTGCTGCTCTCGTTTCCAAGGCTTCTGGTGGCCAAGGTCATTTCACTGAGGTTCTTAACGGTATTGGTACTATTCTCCTTGTTCTTGTCATTGTTACTCTTCTTGTTGTCTGGGTTGCTTGCTTCTACCGTGGTGTTAAGATTGTTGAGTGCTTACGATACACTCTCGGTATTACCATTATTGGTGTCCCTGTTGGTCTGCCTGCTGTCGTCACTACTACTATGGCTGTCGGTGCCGCTTATCTCGCCAAGAAGCAAGCCATCGTCCAGAAGCTTTCCGCCATTGAGTCTCTCGCTGGTGTCGAAATTCTATGCTCTGACAAGACCGGCACTTTGACCAAGAACAAACTTTCTCTTCATGAGCCTTACACTGTTGAAGGTGTCGACCCTGATGACCTCATGCTTACTGCTTGTTTGGCTGCCTCTCGCAAGAAGAAAGGTCTTGATGCTATTGATAAGGCTTTCCTGAAATCTCTTCGTGACTACCCTCGTGCTAAGAGTTCACTCTCCAAGTACAAGGTTATTGAATTCCATCCTTTCGATCCTGTTTCCAAGAAGGTTACTGCTGTTGTCGAATCTCCTGAAGGTGAGCGTATCATCTGTGTTAAGGGAGCTCCTCTCTTTGTTCTTAAGACTGTCGAAGAAGACCACCCTATCCCTGAAGATGTTCTTAATGATTATAAGAATAAAGTTGCCGAATTTGCTTCTCGTGGTTTCCGTTCCCTTGGTGTTGCTCGCAAGCGTGGTGAAGGCCACTGGGAAATCCTTGGTATTATGCCCTGTATGGATCCTCCTCGTCACGATACTGCCCGAACTGTCCATGAAGCTAAGGATCTTGGCCTTTCTATCAAGATGCTTACTGGTGATGCTGTTGGCATCGCCCGTGAAACCGCTCGCCAACTTGGTCTCGGAACTAATATCTATAATGCTGAACGTCTTGGTCTCGGTGGAGGAGGTGATATGCCTGGTTCTGAGGTTTATGACTTTGTTGAAGGTGCCGATGGATTTGCCGAGGTTTTCCCTCAACACAAGTACAATGTCGTCGAAATCCTTCAGCAGCGCGGTTATCTTGTCGCCATGACTGGTGATGGTGTGAATGATGCACCCTCCCTCAAGCGTGCTGATACTGGTATTGCCGTCGAAGGTGCTTCTGATGCTGCTCGTTCTGCTGCCGATATTGTCTTCTTGGCCCCAGGTCTCTCTGCCATCATTGATGCCCTGAAGACCTCTCGTCAGATTTTCCATCGTATGTACTCTTACGTCGTCTACCGTATTGCTTTGTCTCTTCACTTGGAAATATTCCTTGGTCTGTGGATTGCTATTCTTAATACGTCTCTGAACATTGAGTTGATTGTTTTCATTGCTATTTTCGCTGACGTTGCAACTTTGGCTATTGCCTATGACAATGCCCCTTACTCTCCCCGTCCTGTCAAGTGGAACTTGCCACGCTTATGGGGTATGTCTATTGTTCTCGGAATTGTGTTAGCCGTGGGAACTTGGATTACTCTTACTACTATGTTCACTAAGACTCGTGGTATTGTTCAGAACTTTGGCCGACGCGATCCTATTCTTTTCTTGGAGATTTCACTTACTGAGAACTGGCTTATCTTCGTCACTCGTGCTAACGGTCCTTTCTGGTCTTCTATTCCATCCTGGCAATTGGCTGGAGCCATTTTGATTGTCGATATTTTGGCTACCTGTTTCTGTATCTGGGGTTGGTTCATTGGTGGACAAACCTCCATTGTTACTGTTGTCCGTGTTTGGATCTTCTCTTTCGGCATTTTCTGCGTCTGTGGTGGTCTCTACTATCTTATGGCTGATTCTGCTGCATTTGATCGGTTCATGCATGGAAAGGGTTTCAAAGAGAAACCAAAGCAACGTAACGTTGAGGACTTTATCTTTGCTATGCAACGTGTCTCTACTCAGCACGAGAAGAGTGCTTAAATTTATTGATAACCGTTCTTTAATCTGCGGTTTTCCATAAGTTTATAAGACTTTGCCCTAATTGTATGGTTTGATACCCCTAGCCTTTGCCTCTTTGTCTTGGCTTCTATACAGTATGAGACGAATAAGTTGCAATTATAGAATTATTTTAAACAAATGTTGTTGTAAGTACTGATTAGCATGTAATATGTTTTGCTTTGCTGATGCGGATCGTATATATGACCGGAAAGACACTTTATCGGATGAGAACTGTTAAGATTAGGTTTTCTGCGCGATAAGCGCTAAGGTAGTTAGAAGGTCATAATCTGCCAGTGGAGCATTAGGAATGCTTGTTCTATATGTGGTAGATATAGTATTATACTATTAGATAATTGTCGAGGATATCGCACTTCTGTAGATAGATACCTTACCGTGCATTGAATCGCTTACGACTTACTAGGTTCCTTGGCATCCGTTGTTACCCCACACAGTCTTATTGGTCTATCGGTACCTCCTATCCGAACAAGCTTTTCGAAAGTCTCAACGGATGTGGGGATTAGACCCTGACCAAAATGTATAAATACGAGCCACAGTATCGGGTGATTTCTTTCGTGGATCATCGTTATGACTATTGAAAAATCTCATGGGAAGAGGCCGTGCCGCATAGCTGGGGCGTCCGGGTCAGTGACCGATACCAGATTGGCTATGGCCACTATTGCTAAGCGCGATAAGGTTGATTTTATCATTGGCGATTGGATGTCAGAATACAATATGACTATGGATGCTTATAAAAAGAACTTTAAGCCGGAGACGGACTGCTTTGAGGCTACTTTCCTTGAAGCTTTTGAACCTGCAATTCTTGATCTTGACAACAATGGTATAAAGATTGCTGTAGATGCAGGTGCTTCAGATACCAAGAAGCTAGCCGATAAAGTACAGGATTTACTTGACAAGTACGGTTCGTCCATGAAAGTCGCTTGGGTTGAAGGAGACGAAGTATGGGATGTCATTGACCGTGCTATGAAGTCTGGTCGGGAGTTTACTAATATATCTACTGGAGAGAAGCTTAGTGATTGGAATTTCAAGCCATTTTACGCTCAATGCTATTTAGGCGGGTTTGGAATTGCCGAGGCATTCCGTAACGGAGCGGACATTGTTATTTGCGGAAGAGTGGCTGATGCCTCTCCTGTAATTGGATGTTCGATCTATTGGCATAACTGGACTCGGGATAACCTATATCAATTAGCTCAGGCTTTTGTGGCAGGTCATTTGATTGAATGTTCTACATACGTCACTGGAGGAAACTATGCCGGATTCAAAGATTTACTTAAAAACAATCTATTCGAGAATATGGGATTTCCTATTGCTGAAATGGACGCTAGTGGAGATTTTATTCTGACTAAGCAGGAAAACACCAATGGCTTGATTTCAGTTGACACCTGCACCTCTCAATTGGTTTATGAAATCCAAGGCCCCTATTACTATAATTCAGATATTTGCTCAGATCTTCGGACTCTTAAATTCGAAGACGTTGGTCAGAATCGAGTTAAAGTCACTGATACTACTCCAGTCCTTCCGCCTGCTACAACAAAGGTAGGATTGTCAGCTTTAGGTGGCTATCAGGCTGAGATGCACTATTTCCCTGTTGGACTAGACATTGAAGAAAAGACACAGTTCTTGGAGTTACAAATCCGAAATGTTTTAGATACTTCGAAGTTCCACTGTCTCCAATTCCAGAAATATGGCACTGCAGCCCCCGACCCATGCAATCAAAGAGCGGCAACCGTTGACTACCGCATATTTGCTCAAGCCAGGAATCTTGAAGATATTTCCGAAAGTCAGTTTTTCCGTCCTATTAGTGATCTGATTATGAGCACTTACCCGGGAGCTACCTTCCATACTGATTTAAGATGTGCTGTTCCAAAGCCTTACATGGAATATTTTGTGACAATAATGCCTCAGTCAGAGGTGAAACACCGTATTCACTTACCTTTTGCTAACAAATCAATTGATATTCCGCCTCCAGAGAAGACCAAGCCATTTATTGAGGTGCAGCCATCTTCTGAAACGGAAAACCCTGTCAGTCTTAGTAGTTTTGGTCCTACCGAACGTGTCCCACTAGGCTATCGCGTCCTGGGTCGTTCTGGAGATAAAGGATCTGATGCAAATGTAGGATTTTGGGTCCGCAGTGATGATGAGTATAATTGGATAAAATCATTGTTGACAGTTAAGAAAGTGAAAGAGCTCCTTGGACCTGATTACAATGGACGCCGTATTGACAGATTTGAGATTCCTAATCTCCGTGTAGTTCATTTCCTGCTAAAGGATCACCTGGACAGAGGAGTGAGTTCTACATCCACTTATGATTTCTTAGGTAAGAATGTCGCGGAATATCTTAGGGCAAAGTTTGTCGATATGCCAACGGAATTTCTACGAAGAGGACGCGTCTAATTATCAGTAAACAGAGAATATATGTATAGCATGAGCGTGAAATAATTACTTTATTTATTAATTCTGACGCCTGGTGGCACTGCATCAGTTGTTCAAACCTTAGAGCCTAGCATCTATAAGTCAACCGGTATGTACAACTAATGTGTATCAGGTTTGCGAAAAGGTATCCATCTAAAGCTTTGATTTCTCTGCATTGGTAAGAGGTCCTTCAGCGTAAAGCGCATCAATCTCCTTCTTGAACAGGTCGGCCGCTTCACGTCTCTTCAACTTCAATGAAGGAGTCAAAGTGTTATTGGTAGGGTTAAAAGGATCAATTGCTAAGACCAGATTTCTCACACGCTCGTATGGCTGAAACTTGAGTTTCGAAGCAATCGAATCCAAAGTTTTGAGCATGGCCAATCGAACATCGCGATTTTCACACGCCAGTTTCAGTGAACCAATATCTGCAGGATCTATAGCCTTTCGGCCCTTACTGTTCATAACTTTAGAAGCGAATGAAGCGAATGTTGCCGGTTCAATACCTATAACCGCTACCAAGAAATGCTGGTTGGAATCACCATGAATATAGATCTGCTGCAGAAGGCTACATTTTGACAAGAGAGAAGACTCTAAGTACTCAGGAGCAACATATTCACCTTGCGCAAGTTTGTAAAAGTTTTTAACACGGTCAATTATATGTACACGGCCGAGGTTATCGATTGTTGCTATATCCCCAGAGGCAAAGAAGCCATCATCATCAAACGCTTCGGCAGTCTTCTTGGGCTCCTTATAGTAACCAGATATAACATTCCCACCACGCATCATAAGCTCTCCACGAGGGAAAGGCTTGTCTGTAGAGAAATAATTCAACTGCGGTACGTCGCGGAGACGAACCTCTAAGTTTGGGCTTGGGCCTCCAAGGACACCTCTATCCATATCATCAGGCTCCGCAACACAAGCTACAGCAGATGTTTCTGTCATGCCAAACCCTTCTCTTACAGGGATTCCAAACGCCAATCGAAGATAGTCCAACGTATCCGGAGATATGGGAGCGGAACCGCTAATGATAACCTTACATCTGTCAAATCCAAACTTAGCCTTGACTTTGTTGGTCCAAACTCTGTCCCAAAAAGGGTGATTGATGGAGCCAGTTTCACGATACCGAGCCAGTTTAGCTTCATATGCCTTTCTAGTGATTGTTCCTGCAACACCAGAACTCTCAGTCGTGGCGGCTTTTATAGCAGCCTCAAAGCGCCTGAGAAGTCTGGGAACACTAGGAAAACTAGTGGGACGGAGAGCCACGATATCATCGAGGAGTTCGGCAATATTTCCATGGAAAAATCCTATAGCCCCACCAAAGCTAAGTGAGTTAAGAACAGAAAGGCGCTCATATATATGAGCCAAAGGGAGATAACTTAAATGAATAGGGGTTTCTTCGACTTTTGAAAGAATAAATGTACCAGCAATAGCTGCTAAGAAGTTTTCATGAGTCAGCACAGCACCCTTTGGTACACCGGTAGTACCTGAAGTGAAATTAATAGTTAAAGTATACTCAGGTTTTGGGGGAACCATTGGTACTAAACTCTTGGCACCAATGTCCATGACTTGTTTCATCGTGAAGAACTCGAAACCGGCTGATTGAACCCAATCTTTTAGAAGTTCAGGTTTGGAAGTAATCTTAGGATCGAAGACTCCTTTGGAACGCATCATCTCATCTTCAGAATAGACGTCTTCCATAACAACGATTGTTTTGAGATGAGGAAGATTAGCCTTTCCTAGTCTAAGAATAGAAGGAATGTTATGCATTGAAGCCACTAAGATAGGGCTTTCAGTCAGGTTCATGATATACTCAGAGGTGTCCGCACCAAGTGCATCATACAAAGAGACGAGAACTAAGGAGTAGGCCCAACAGGTAACATCGGTCAGCACCCACTCGGCTCTAGTCTCGGCAAACACAGCAATGTTGGCTTGCAAAGTTTTGATACCATGAGAATTCAAGATATGAGTTAATCCAGAGCCGAGCTGTTGACGCTGGACGTCGAGGTTGTCGTAGCTCTCGAAAGCATAAGAACCCCACTTTCCGGATTTGATGCAGAATGATCGCCGTCCCAAACATGGCTTTTGGCGGTGAAGGTTGATAGAGTTGTTAATAACGTCATTAGGCGTAGTCACAGCCGCATTCCATGTTTTCAAAAGCTTAGGAAAACGAGCATTTCTATAGGTAGCAGTGTATCCAGGCTTTTCCGAACCTGGGACAGGGATTCCTTGCGGGGCACCTTTAGCAATAGGCGGATAAACACGGTTGGCGGGGTTTACGTCAGGGCTAGACATTATATGCTTAAGTCGATTGAAGTATTCTAGATGAACTTCCAATCAGTGCGGATTGCGGAAGAATATTTGAAGATGTCGTAGTATTTATGAAGTATTATGCGGAGGCAGAGAAATGGAAGCCACTTCTCGGAATGCGGGGTAGTAGACCGTGATTGGCCAATAGGAGAGACGGTTACTATAAGCATGTGACGGGATCCACATTTGCCCGGTTCGAGAGATTACCGAAACAGAATTAAACCGGTATTTTATTAAATAATAAGAAAGAGCTTAGAGATTTTAAGAGGAGTGAAAAGAATATTCTAATTAAGATCACGTCCTTCAATCGACACTCCAGATTTCCGGACCTTTGACCTGCTGGCGTTTGTCATCATCTGTTTCAATCGGCGGTACTGAGTATCGGATCCTGCACTAGAGCCCGGCTCCATGTCCGCGTTACGGGAACCCGACAGTTTTGGAGCAACCGTGAAAGTTGACGGAGCGGCTATAGGAATGGCTGCGCGATTTTTCCGTCGAATAGCATCTCCATCAGCTTCATCATTATGCTCAGAGAAATCTAGGGCTTCATCAGGGTTATAAGTAGCCGTAGCAACAATTCGGTCTCTATAGTTATCGGATCGTCCAATAATTGGCCGGCTCCATTTACCAACAAGTCGATCAGCAGAATGCTTGATAGCTAATGGAGGCCTTTTACTTCGCTGATAGAATATCATAATCTTGCCAATCCCACTTTCTCGTAGGTGGATCGTCTTAATAGGTAGACTTTCTAGTATAGCAAACAGCTCTTTCTGGATCGCATAGGCCGGTAAAGAAGCATCCGGCAATGGCTCTAACCACATTCTAACAGCTTCCAATAGGTTATTGTCCAGTACAGAATCAGCAAGGTTTTGGCGTCTCAGAAGGTCGCATACTTTCGGCAGCATTCTCAATTTGTTGGTAGCCGCCCGTCCATCTCTTACAGCCTCTGCGTCAGCAATAGCCGCTTGGCGCATCTCATCTCTCAACTGCGACAATTTTTCATCCTGAAGTTGCTCTATGTCATCTTCACCCAGACGTCTTCTTTTCTTCTTGCCAGCAGGCTTCAATGCCGCGTCTATTCTCTCTTCCAGTAATCTTCTCCGTTCCCATTCTGGGTTCAGCGGCTCAGCTTCTTCAGGCTCGACTTTCCGGACTTTTTTCTTCGGCTCCTTCACCGATTTAGTTGTACCAGCTCCACCAGCCTTTTTGTGACGTTTCAATGTATACACTTCTTCGCCCAGTCCAATTTCGTTGAAGTCCACGTCCTTGAACTGATCCTCATCCAGCTCCGACAGTTCACCCTCTGAATCGCTATCGAGGAAGTCTTTGTCTTCCGTCGCTTGCTTCTCGACTCCATTTGGTGGCGATTGCTGCTCGCTCAGGTCCTTTTCTTCCTCAGACATTTGGCGGTTGCTAAGTGCTTCTTGCACGACGATTCTGCTGCGGCTAAACTTTAAATTTTTCAGAGTCTGACCCAAACTTCCGCACCTCCTAACCATCATGTTCGGCGCTCCTCCTCAACCCACCGAAGAAGAAATCAAGACCATGAACCAGGCCTCAAACAGAACCCTAATGACTGCGGTGTATACAGCTGTGGTATTATGGGCAGGTAAGTCACTGTTTACGAGAATGCCATCTCAGACGCCGTTCGTACTAACACCGACAAGCTCCCCTGGCGATTGATATCGTTAAAGCGCAATTCTAACCTACTTTGTTTATAAATGATGAGCCTTCTTTATTGAATGTCTTGTAGTTCTACGTAGTTATGGCTAAAAACAGTGCTTGCAGCCCAGAGCCTTATCCCGCAAAATCGATCGAGCTTATCCCAATCAGGAACTCTCTCGCTGCCCGCATGTCGCTGAAAGATTTGTATAAGTCCTCGACATATGTCAGGATGCATCTAAAGACAAGACTGTCTTCTTTCAATGATAGATTACTAATAAGGTCGGAACTGGAAAAGTATGGACCCTTAATTGAATATGTACACAGAGTAAAGCCGGAAGGACATACCGATAATGGTACTGATCTTATTACGGCAGTATTCTCCACGATTTCTGACAGAGGCCCCTTGTACGACAGAGTCAGTAACGGAAGCAAAGAACCGTTCAATATAGCAGACAAATTCAAAGCCGTATATAAACCTTTGGATAAACCTCCAGATCTGCAATCGAAGTATCATAAAACCTCCGATGCCTTCACTCTAATTGCCCTACACAAATTTGATGCCACCGCCAGTGACAAAGAAAGGTCAGACTCTATTCAAAATATTAAAAAACAGTACCTAGGACTCGAATAGCTTGTCTAAACCCGCAATCTCCTAATTGCGACTCCGCATTCTTCTATGACGACCTCATCGCTGGTTTTACTCCAAGTTACTTTAGCTTCCAGTCCATGGTACTGGCCGATGACTTCGGGTAAATGCCCCTTTTCTTCTTGATATTCGTCTGATACATTCCAGGATCCTTGGAGGTTTTGCAGTAGTGCCCGCAATCCGTAATTGACTTTCCATATATACACCGTTCCCGACTCATCCTTATCTCTTTCCATTCGTCCCATAGATGCAAGGTATTTTCCATCAGAAGAAAATGCTAGGTCATGAAGGGTCTCCGAAGATTTTCCTGTGTCGCATACTCCTATTTTACCTGCACCGACAATATCGTACACCGCGATATCTCCTTGAGCCCTTACCACGGCTAACTTTTGACTCTCTTTATGAAACGCAACAGTGTTCATATGACTAACAGCCTCTTTGATGAACATGGCAATATATGGTGCAAGTATGTCTTTCTGATTGCCCGTTCCAGGACCTATACTTTCTACCATCCCTTTCACCAGTTGGTCCATGCTCGGTTTTACAAATTCCGGTTGATGATTCATTAATGACACCACCAACTCAAATGCCCCAATCTGTATATTAGTATCGGTGATGTTTTGGTGATTCTGCGAATGATTCCCAGCAATAGCAGAAGAGCACACCGCGAGAACTATGTCTGCATGCTTTTTCATTATAGCTTGTATCACGGATCTCACAGACTCTCTCAAATGAAAAAGTCGTGTCTGAATCAAGCTTTCTTGCTTCTTCTGATTGAATGTGAGGGAATATGCAATTAATAGTCTCTGGAGCAGGGGCTTAATATCTAGTCTCTCCAACCAAATATGTACTGCATCATGATTTAGTATGTCCACAACAGAGGCACATTCTAACAAATCAAATTTGCTCAAACTTCTGTTTATCATCACAGATATAGCATTTATTATAGGATTGTCAGAGGAAGCTTCATAATGGCCTTTTTGTAACCTTTCAGTGAGTAGAAGGGATGCAAGAATAAATTTAGATAAACTCCACGATTTCTCTGAGATTTCCGAAGTCGGAATCTGCAGGAGCTCATGCTGAGTATCTTCAGAAGTCATATTCTTGAGGAATTCTCTGACCATTTTCTGAGCACTTACCCGAATATGAATATTATCAGTTGTCCAGTATTTCACAAGGCGCGAAAGGTTCGGTTTCGCATGTCTTGGGATTTCTCTCAAGTATTTTGCTAAAGAGGAGCAGAAATCTTCAAAAGAAGTAGCATAATTACTAGCCAAAGAGTGGACCACTGCTGCAGCAGCGAGGATAAGATCCGTAGTATGTTCAGGGCTGATTTTGAAATGGTCATCGATTACAGTAGCTTCGCAGAAGGTAGTTACACAGTAGTCCACGGAAGAACCGGAAAGCGTCGCGTTTATTAATGCTCTCTTTTGGTGATGTGATGGTTCCTTGAGTATATTCTCTACTAGATGATTTGGCAACAGACATTGAAGTATGTTTTTCTTCAATTGATCATCAGATCCAAGAGAAACTGCTGGTATACTCACTAAGGCGAATATATATCCACCAATAGTAAGCTCGGAGAGGGGAATATCATTTGAAAGATTGTGTCTGCAAGATGTTAAGATGCGATAAATGGTTACTCTGGCTTGAGCCATCAGTTCAGATAACTCGAATATCCGTTCTAGTGTATCCAGATTCCAACAAATAGGGGATTCTGTATGAATATATTCTACACATAGAATGTTAGTATCATCAATCAGACTTATTGTTTGAATGTTGTTGAAATGGCCCGGAATTGCAAATAATTTTCGCAATGGTGTGGTAAAGTCTTCGAATTCAACAAGGCAAATCGAGCTGTCTTCATTAATCACAGCAACGAGACCAGCAAGCCTTCGAGAAGATCTAGCAGGAAAGATAAAAATGTCTTTAATTGGAGAAGACGAGACCCAAGAGTGCACGACAGAGGAGGTTTGTTCATCTCTTATATATAACCAGCCCTGAGATGAACCAACCGCCAAAGCATTCAGATTTTCTGACCAAAAAATATTCAACTGTTTCAGCATAGTAACGGATCCTTTGATATTTATAGTATCAGAACAATGAAAAGACCCTATGTCTGTTAGCAGCTCGGTTTGGTGAAGGACGTGAACCTCTGAGCCGAGACCTATTGCATACCTTTCGTTCCCGACGGAACAGGATAATGTGTGCTGAGAAGATGAATCAAAAGATTCAGCAATTTCCCACTGAGAGAGCTTGAGTTCTTTCTGAAAAATGAAGGTATAGGAATAAGATATTGCGGACTTTTCAGAAGAGAGAAAGATAAAGAGATCATCACAGAAAAGGGCTGAATGATATAAAGAAGGAGAGTTCAGCTGCCGTATACTGGGCGTTGAATAATCATCAATTGTAATTATATATGAGTTTCCAGATTTATCTAGAATAGCCGCCGATGAAGGTCCAACGATCAATTGGGCATCAGAGTGCAAGGGAGCAGATTGATTTAGTACTAGAGATTCTGATTCCCATTCGTAGATTTCCCATCCTCGATCATACAGAGCGACCCAGTTCAAGGGACTGATGCTCGAGACAGCGAGTAGTTTACCATAAGACTTAGACCCAAATGAAAAGGCGGGCTTATAGGTCCGGATGTGTAGTCCTGTCGGAGTAGGGTCCACTGAAACCGTTAAACATGAACCCGAACTTGGGTCGAACGCCCATACGGAATCATTAAAACTTTCGGACGGTATTGGCCAGTAAGGACCTGGGGATTCCCAATAAGAGAGGAGTTTGAGAGAAGTAGCATCTAAAAATATCAATCCTGGAAATGAGCCCGCAGCGACCAGATAACCTAAGGTAGGCAGCAATTGCAATATAGTCCTAGATTGGGTGAAGCGGCTGTAGTATCTTCCATGGAGGTCATATCTATAAATAGAGCTACCAGCTATTATGTACAAGTTTTGGTCGAAATACTGTATAAGAGTCACTGAATCGTGAACTTTGAACCAGTAGGCGGGGTTGAGTCTAAGTGGGTCTGATTTGGCATATGCAATAACGAGGCCATCAGTGAACCCCAGGATTATATGAGAGACGCTCGAAGTAGCGTAGGAAATACATCGAAAAGGAGAGTACAAGGGTAGTGTGGAGTTTTGGCAATTAATAGGAATAACCAATGCCATATATAGACGGAAAGAGAGATGCTTGCAGAGTTGGTAGGAGACTCGGCAGTTTGGGAGCAAAAGTCGTTCAGAGCAGTTAAGAGGGCTGGACCAGGTTCTCTACCAAAGCTCCGCAAGACGCCACGCTTGTTAGAGAGCCAATGATTTTATCTAGAGATCCTATATGGGACTCAAGCAATTGCGACTCAGAGGGAGTGAGATCTCGTGCATGGGATGTTGAGGGTTGAGGGAGTGGATACTTTGACTGGCTGAGCTTACTTCGTATTGAGTCGACGTCATAAGCTGGAGATTTTTCGCCATAGGAATAAGTCAGTACGTCTACCATCCCATCACCTATTTGCGTGACTATTTTAGACAGTATCTGTTGCTGAATAATGGTTTCTTGAGGATCAGGTTGTCTTGAATACGGCTGTCTTGGCTGGGAATCAGACAGCAAAGCCGAATGCTCATTCTGAAGACCGTTTTCTTCGGAATGAGCATTTGAGGAGCAGCAATTCCCCATGGTGTTGTTTTTCTGTTGATTTAATGCCCGATTCTAGCACTGTTTGTTTGAGGTATGATAAGAAGCTAAGTTAAGGTTTCTGCCCCGTCGTGTGCTTAATATAACACTAGCAAGAGACCCTTGCCTCAATTAGTAGTACCGGGAACCTCCGCAGAATACTAAAACAAGATGGATCAATGGGGATTTGGCGTATTAAGCAAGAGAATTCATGAAGCTAGTGATGTTAATGTCTTTATTAAATCGAAAGCATACCAGGAACTAGACAAGCTCCTTACTCTTTTTGCCGAAACTGTACATGGCTACGAATGCCCGGAAACATCTACAAATGCTGATGTTACCCGCATATTAGATATGCTTGGTAAGATAGACCAAACTATAGATGATGTACCTATAGATCCTGGCCATCATCGGTTTGGAAACCCTGCTTTCAAGAAATTCTGGCATCAGATAGCCGACAGTCGCGCTAATCTCGTCACACAGTGCCTCTCAGAACAAGAAAGCTCATGCAACATAGATGAATTAGCCGTGTATTTGGTGTATAGTCTTGGATCTGATGTCCGACTTGATTACGGAACTGGCCATGAATTGAGCTACTTGGCATTTATTGGTGGACTCTACAGACTTGGGCACTTCCATCTGGAAGGTCCAAGTGTGCTGCTTCTCTTTAGAACATACCTGCGCATAATCCAGAAATGTATACTGAAATATACACTGGAACCGGCTGGATCGCATGGCGTATGGGGATTAGATGATCATTTCCACATTCCTTATATCCTTGGTGCAGCTCAGTTAGCGGACATAAGAAGCGCGTTAGCCGATTGCAAATACCCTCGGCAAATTCCAGACACATCTTCTGTGACAGATATCCGCACAGTAGAAGAGTACAAAGACACAAACCTCTATTTCGAAGCCATCTCATTCATATACCAAGTAAAGAAAGGCCCATTCTTTGCCCATTCGCCAATGCTCTACGATATATCTGGCCTACCAAGCTGGTATAAGATAGCTACCGGCCTCATTAAAATGTATAGAGCAGAAGTTTTGGGCAAATTCCCTGTGGTCCAGCACTTTGGATTCGGTTCGCTCTACCCTTGGAATTGAAATGTCATGCTTGCCTGTAAAATAACTTTAATATCCCAAGGAATTTGAGTTCAAGCACATGCTAAAGGGTCTTCTGTTTTCAGTATTATAAGCATTTGATCTTCCAACCTGGACTTATATGCAATCCACACCAGGCAAGCGGCGGCCCGGATATCTTGCCCCCACGGCAGCGTCTAAGGCAAAGGCTCAATGCCCAACTACGGAGACCAAACCTTTGGTGAAGCGGGAATCTATTGGGTCATTCAGGAACTCTCGTAGTTCACTGCCTCCATTACCAACCAGAAGGCATGATGCGGAAACGCTCTCAGCTATTGCCTTAAGCAATTATCGTAAGCACACTGAGAGATCATCAAGGTTTGGCCTGGGAAGCAACGATTCATCTTCTAGCCTTAACGTTTCCAACGTTTTGCCAGTACACTCTACTCCTTGTGATGATGATGAAAAAGAAGAAAAGAAAGTAACGTGCCTGCTTGATAGTAGCAGTCGCCCAACCATTGAATCACATACTGCAGAATTCTCTCAGTTGGATAGAGAGATGTCCAAACCATTCTCTGTGGACTCCGGTGATAAGCCATGTTATACAGAAATTTCCCGCTTTATTAACCAGATAAACGCCAATTCAGGTACAATGGTCGGAAATAATAATGATACCAAGGTGCTGGATGAGAACCCTTCCTATTCCAATAATGAACACGATGAAATTCTGCAGTATGCACCGGCTGAGACTTGCACTGATGATAAGTTGGAGGAAATAAAGGTCTTGAAAGCAAAGATCGAGGTGCTTGAGAAGGAATGCGAGGAACTGTCAGAATACCGCTGGAAATTCGAAGACTTGTGGAACTCATATACGAAAGAACTCAACGAAAAAGACCAGCTTCAGGCGCGGAATAACCAACTAGCCGAACAAGCTGGACAGCAATATAGTGAACTTCAGGCTACGAAGATCTACTGCGAGAAGGTTCAAGCATCTTATGATCAGGCTTTGGAAGCAAAGGAAAGGCTGCAGACAGAAATCGAGAAGCGAAGAAGCATCTCAACTGATATTACAGCTGACCCAGTCAAGGCTCAGAAGGAAGAGAGAGATAACGAACAGAAAAGAGCAATGTACATAGCCCTGAAGACTAAATTGAAACTGGAACAAAAAAATGCGCATACTGCCCTAGGATTATACGTTGCTACGCGACATGAAAATGCGGTGCTCCGATATCAAATAGAGCACCTGAAAGCCGAAAGGGACCAGCAGAGCAATATATCTGATACTTTCAGCACCTTACTAACTTTGCCATCGGAATTTCACGACGAAGAAGCGTTATGTGATCGCTCATATGAAGAATTAAGTAGCTCATCTGAACTACCACGTCGGTTAACTAGAAAACAGCTAAGAGAGACTAAATTCACAGATCAAAGGCTTTCGGAACGCTCCGCAAGAAACGGTAACGTTCGATGTGCCTGAGCTCAGATGTTATTAATAATATGAAAAATGAAGAGGATCAACAATCCAGAGCTCTACTCCGAGTATGCTAAATGTAGTTCCTTGCTTGCTAAGAGGCTCGTTTCCAAAGGTGAGGCATTTGTCCGAGACACCCCTCGAGAGATCACGGTTGAGCCATAGACCAGATTTGCCATCTCCACCGCCGATAGATAGATAGTCAGCTTCGCCATAGGCAATATAGTTGTTTAGACCCGAATATGGGAATACTTTGAATACATCATGGTCATCTTCCATCCATAGGAAACACTCTGAGTTACCATAATACCGCCCGTTAGCAGGTATTTGTGGCGCCTCATTCAGATAACAACCAAAGCGATTACCGCCAGTATCTTTTATTACCAATATATAGCCTGATCTGACGTTTTGTGCTTTCATAAGAGAGGTGGGGGCTGATTTAGCGTAAAGAGTCGATAATGATACACCATCACGAGCAAGGCTATAGAGTAAAGTCCAACTTGAATGAACACGAAGTCTGGCCGGAATTAATTGTCGGATCTCTTCTGCCAATTCTGGTGTTAAGACTTTTGGAGTCTCGTCTGTGATTCCATGCAATGACAGGCCTGATAGTTCTGGCTTCATGATTTAGCTAAGACCGAGGTTGGGTTTGGTGACGGGTGCTGTTTGAAGGCGAGGGCTATAACGGCAAGAGCTATAACGGCAAGAGCGGCAGGTTACAGGATTAAGACTAGTTTGTAAATAATAGAGATAAAAAACCAACACACCATAAATCATAAAATTAAGTAGACTCATCACGGTTATTAAGCATACCAATATTTTTGTTGCGGTCCAATCGCTCGCGAACCAAATAGTATAGAGAAATCAGCGGGTCATAAGCCCCCGTCGGGTCCAGGTAGTCAGCAGTAGGGGTTTCTGGAGACTGCGATGACAAAGACTTCAATAGTCTAGGAGTTTGCGGGGAGGATGGTAAATGATCAGAACCGTCGTCAGATGAAACGTAGACAGCGCTAGGACTGAATGGCTGGTTTCTTATATCCTGCTCACCCCCTGAATTCATCATGACACGGGCTTTCTGCAAAATTCCAGCAAACATTGATTTCCTTCTCCCAAGTTCGGGTTCCGCTTCCGCAATATGTGGTTCGTTTACATCTGTAGATTTAGTTTGGGTAAAATCAACCAATGCTGCGATACTCTGTCTCCTGTTATGTGAGGTTGAACCCGAAGAGTTGTTTAATGATTTCCTCATGAAAGGAAAGATCCCCCTTTTTTCATTGGCGGAATAATTCGAGAAGATCGAACCAAGAGAAAGCCTGCTACCTCTTCGACCAGTGGAGGGATTAACTTTCGAATTCTCTGCGCGCATCGACTGCCAGACATTGCACGAATGCTCATACTCGGGAGATTCAAGGATCTTAGTTAGGTCAGATTTGATCTTTTCTGCATTGCCAAATTCAAATTCTGCCATAGACTGAATGATGTTGTCATCCAGTGGGAGAGTAAGGGGTGAGCGATTGGGCATATAGATGTCTATAGGTTCGCTATAACCTTTATTCATCCAGGGATGTGCAAGTATTTCTGTCATTTTCGCGCGGCGACGTGGATCTACAACCAGGATCCGGCAGAGTAGATCCTTGCAAGAAGGAGAGAGCCACATCGGATATTCCACTTCACCATTACGGATCTTACCACGCAATGCAGACATGCTCTGGTCATCGAAAGGCACTTTCCCACATACCAGTACATAGAGTACCACACCGAATGACCATATATCCACCTCAGGCCCAATATATTTGCGCGCGTTGAGAAGTTCGGGGGCTGCAAAATACAGAGACCCGCAAAACGTGCTGAGGAAGGACTGAGGAGAATATAGATTTGATAATCCAAAATCAATTATTTTGATATCACCAGTAGCCGATATAAGGATGTTTTCTATCTTCAGGTCTCGATGGACAACCGAGTTAAGGTGGCAGTATTGCACCGCTGAAACAATTTGACGCGCAAACCGTCGTGCCTGCTTTTCTTTCAAACGGCCATGAGTGATAATATAATCAAGCATTTGACCACCATTAATGTATTCAAAGACCATATAGTAGTGATTTGTCATCAGGAAGAGCTGATGAAGGTTGCAAATGTGGGGGTGATGGAGAAGAGATGATATCGCAGCTTCGCGCATGGTTCTGAGGTCCTTATTCGGATCCTGATTTTGTGATTTATTTGTGACACGTGGTACAATTTTCACTGCTGAATATTCACCTGTTTCGTTGTTTACAGCGAGTTTTACCTTACCCATAGATCCTGCACCTACATTCTGGGTGAAAGTCCATTCGCCTATGGAGTGCCGTTTTCCAGTCTTGCGCCGCTCTAGGTTGTTTGTAACTATGGGATTATTAAGTGTCTGAGACATTTGTGTGACGTATAAAATGAAATCGAAGGCCAAAACGACTTCAAAATGCTCAAACTATGCGGAACTCAGGTTGGTTAATCGCTTGCTTGGCAGCCCTTAATTTAGAGCTTGCAATGGTCACGAGACTGTCTCACCATATTAATGCTTTATTCTATAACAGCATTTGCAGCGTATTAAAAGCGTAGACGTGTTCTACATTAATTTAAAATGATTATTGACCAATCATACATATGGAATCTATATTTTGATCCACTGTCGGCGATCTGTGATTAATGAACTTCTGCACAATGCTCTGTAACCTGGGAGATATCTAAACACCGTATTCAGCATTCAGCACATCCCCAAAGCACTTGATTCCAGCTTCTAAAGCTTCAGGAGGAACAGAAGCAAAATTTCCTCGGTAGTAAGCAGCAGTATTATCGTCCTTGAACTCAGTATCAGGAGTAGCAGACAAGAACCATCTACCGGGCACAATAACCAAACCAGCTTCAAGCATTTTGTCAAACAGTAGAGACTCTACTCCTTGGCCACCCAGTTCAGCAAATTTAGGATGCTTAGAAGCATCTACCCGAATCCAGAAAAACATACCAGCTTGCGGAGCTATGTGAGAACTGATAGATGTGTTGATGTACTTGTCGATAGCCTGCATTGCGCAGTCTCGCCTAGCAGTATATTCGTAACGAAGGCGTAGCAACCAGTCAAGATAACCTTTTTGGCCCCATCTATTGAGTAATCCAAACACAAGTGATTGAGAAAACCCACCAGGAGTCTGCACTGAGACTTCATGCTGGCGGATTAGTCGCTCAGCAAACAAAGGGTTGCAAGTAATCCACCCCAATCGAGTGCCGGGAGCAAGAACTTTGGAGAATGTATCCATTCGAAGCACACGGCCATCCACATCTAGACTCAAAAAAGATGGGACAAGCTTCTTCAAAAACTTTTCATGGCGGCTGGGATCATTCTTCACTTCGTCAGGAACAGCAGCAGGTTGAGGATGGCTCGGATCATACTGTTCCATTTGAAGGAAGTAGTAAGGTTCATCTTCTAGAATGATAATATCATATTTCTGACAGATCTCATAGATTTTCTTACGTCTTTCCAATGAGAGAGTCGAGCCTGTTGGATTCTGGCCGGTGGGAATGGTGTAAAGGACTCTGGGAAGAGGCATATTCTTCTTACCCGGAATAGACGACTCCCAGTTAGCCAACATGGATTCTAGTCCATCAGGAAGTAACCCCTGCAAGTCCATAGGCGCCGCGGCGATATGTAGACCTTGGGAACGAATAGTCTCCGTAGCCGACGAGAAAGAAAACTCTTCGGCAAGTACAGTGTCGCCAAGGTTGGTAAGTAAACGCAGCGACGACTCCAGTGAATGTGTGCTTCCAATAGTGATGACACATTCCCATCCCTCATAAGGAGGGTGGTGGATCATCTCGGTGTGTTCTCTAACGAAATTCACGAGGGCCGGTACTCCAGAGGAGTGACCGTATTGAAGAGACTCACTTAGGAGGATGTCTTCTACGCCGTCATCACCTTGGTCGTATTTGTTAACAGAGAAATCAAAAGTTTCGGATCCGTCTTCGGACTGGGCAGTTATGCTAACTTTCTCGAAAGGAAAGTACGTAGCCAGAGGAAGACCTCCGCCCAAGCTGACCTTTGTGGGGTCCTTGAAGTATTTAAAAAGCTCCTTTAAATTACTCGGGTTGCGGCGTTTGACCTCAGTGGACAGGTGAGAAGAAAGATCCTTTGCAGGCGCCATAGTTCATAAACGAGCGGTAGAAGCAGGGAGGAGATCAAGAGAAAAGAAGAGTGGGGACTAGTTTTATACAGTTTCGGCCAATCAAGCCCCGGGCTTGGGAGTGACTAACGGTGTGGTGAGCAGTGTTAGAGTTTATCCTTGTGCGACTACTACATGAGGCTGGGAAAGACTCAATATGGCCAAATATGGCAATCTGAGGAGTCAATCCTCTTGCAAAGTTGACGAAAACATTGGAAAACTGATGGATGCCGAGGACCTTGACAATGAGAGGCATCGTGCTTGGGTAATGGCACGATCTCGACCTAAGCCTGCGAAAGGACTAGCGCTTTTGGCATCTTGCGGATACTCTACCGAAGACATCATCGCGACCAACAATATACTATCCGCAAATATAAATACGAGAAGACAAGATGTAGATTCAGATTCAGATGAAGAGATACAACCTAGGTATCATAAAAGGCTAAAGCGAGGCCTAGCCCTTGGTAAAGGTTCCCCAGCTTCTTATACGCCCGGTATTGCATTCGTTAAAGGTGATGACCTTGCTTTCGCACCATTTAGGCCAAAGGCCCCTGAAGATTTCACTATACCTTCTAAGCCCAACACTGAGACAGCTCAACCTCGTGTTCTATTTACCGCAGAGTCCTATCTCTACCTGAAAGGTTCGAGCAGGGTGCCAACTGATCGGACCAGCACTGCAGCCACAGCAGCAACCTCTGGGATTTACGGCAAGCTAACACGATCGCAGCAAAAGCTTGAATTCAATCCACTTATCTTAAAAAGACTCGGAATAAATGAATAACTTCATACCAGAAGTAAACCGATGGCAGTTACCCTGACTGGGGAAGTCGGTATTTGTCCCAAGTAGACGTTGTCACACCTTTCTTACCTAGCAAATCCCACACGAACCCTCACCGTCCCGTACTACTCCGCGTCTTAGGGTCGGCAATACCGAAGGACATTCTCGGAATATTAGACACAGCAGATCAGACACACTTTTCAGCTGTAGCGTATAATAGAATTTTGACTACTTAGTCAGTTTGGATTGGTAGCCGTGGCGCTCGAATATTGCCTTGTTACTTTTACCATGGACGAGTACAAATCCAATCTAAATGAACTGCGCAACATGTGGGAATTTTCCGCCTTGTTCGAGTGGCTTTTTTTATTCAGATCTACAATTCGAATCAAAGAAGACATAGAAGTTGAGGATTTGGAAGACGCTCTCCTGGGCCAGCCAGACAAGGCCGATCTTCTCAACAAGATACACATCGGTCTACTCAGGCATCTCGCCGTGGCCGTGACTCCAGACTCCTTAGACCTCATAACCTATCGAACAATTTCCTCGAAATGCCCACAACTGGCTCATATTTTGCAAGCCGAACAACAACAGGATTCAGACTCAGATGATCAACAACCCCAAAGGCCTGCTTTCCGCTCTCTCTCAGAACTGGATCCGTTCGATACCACCAGAATCCTTCATGCATTTGCTAACCTCCAGATGGCAAACCCAGATCGTTTCCGAAAGCTTTTAGAAGATTCCGGCAATGATTCTGACGAAGTAGAGTGGCGAATGGATCCTGTCGGATGGGATAAAGAAGGTGCTTCCTACATTCTTCTTGATGACAATCGTCTTTATAGATTTTCAGTTATATATCCAGAACGGCCTGTAAAGGCTGGCAAGGAAAAAGAACGGGTGCCAAATACTAGATCGACCAGGTCTGCTAAGAGCCAAAAGGTCACTAGGTCCTCTAGAAAATCAACCCGAGTGATCCACGACGAAAGCTCAGATTCAGATAGCGACCCCTACGAAGATTCCTCTTTACTAGATCTGTCTGTTGTATTCGAACCTACGTGGGAAGTCATATGTATTACCTATGATGACTGGAATAACTTCTTATCTAAGATAGCAAAATCAAAACACCCTGATGAAAAAGCAATGCACAAGTTCCTAGGCTCAAAAGTTATGCCCATAATTGAGGAAGCGGAGCAGCGAAGAATTAAGGCAGAGCAAGCGAGGGAGAAAGCTCGCATGCAACAATTGTTGGTTCAGAATCGTAAACGCTCTTCTCGTGTTGAGCAGCTAAAGCAACGTGAGGATGAAGCACGACAAAAAGCGGAAGCAGAAGCGCAGCATAGAGCCCAGATGATTCGTGATCGTCGTCAAAAGGAATTGGAAAGAAAACAAGCCGAGGAATTAAAGATCAAACTCGCCGAAAGAGCCGTTCGTCTAGAACAACGTCAAATTCGAATTTTAAAGAGTCACGCTCGGGAACTGAATGAGCGAATAAGTCGTGATGGCAGCGCGTCTCTGGAACCAGAGGCGCCAGGACCGGCAAGACCCCAAAGAGCAAGGAGAGCCGCACGAGATCGTGCCGAGACCCGGATTTATTCAATCGCCAGTACTAAAAGCTGGATTTTTGATTGCTCATGTGGTGTATATGGCAGGAATTATGATGATGGGGAATTGAGCGTCTGTTGTGGGAGATGTGAGGTCTGGGAACATGTCAGATGTGTTCCGGAGGAAGACCGCGAAAAGATAATTCGTGCCAATGAAGACCAGTTGCAATATGACTACATATGCCAATCTTGCAAAAAATACAAGTCTATGACGCTCGAAGAGCAAAAAGCTGTTTTGGATGAACTAGAATTAGAAGAACAGAGGAAGATAGAGGCTGAAAAGGTCGAACAAGAAAGAAAGGCAGAAGCTGCCCGTAAAACAGAAGAAGCCCTACGCCTGGCGAAGGAGAAGCGACAAGCTAAGGAGAGGGCTAAGTATGAACGAAGAAGAGAAAAATTACGTCTTAAGCGTCTGGAAGAACAAATGATGAAGGAAGCACAGGGAACTCAATCAAATGGAATACCGAGGAACAATAACATCATTCAGTCGAATATCACTTTTCAGGTAGCTCAAATGACATCTTCTGATAAAGATGTGCACTGCCGAACAGAAGGAAATGGGTTGATGTTGGGTACTGACTATTTAAGCACTTCTGGGCATATTCCGGTAAGCGGGAATCAACAAACACCTATGATGGCATCAGAGTATCTTCGACAAAGTACAGCTACTACTTCAGCACCTCCAAAGGAGTCAGAAATGCTACAGAGCCCTGATATTCAGACTGCTTCAGGATTGCCAATTGTTACCAACCAACCCACGGCGATATCAACTTCTCCAACACAGCCTTTGAGTATAAGCATTGCTAGTTCATATTCTTCCGATCTAATGCGGCAGATTAATCCGCAACCGAAGCTAGAAACAAGCCCAATCTACTCAAATTCACATGTCAGCCCGGAGATATCGAGCCCGATTGCTACATCTTTCAATCCTCACATCAATCCGCAATCGTTAAGCCCCATCGAGCAGAATCATTCTGTGATCTCTGCAAGTATGACCACTACTCATTCCGGGATTCCATCAAATACAAAGTCAATCAAACTCGAAGGCTCCGGCATGCCTATCAGTAACGGGAAGTCCCTGTATCCTGTTCCAACCGATGGTGGAACTGCTAACAACAAAATTAACCCTGTGTATTCTTCTGTCGAAGTTTCTACTATGAAAGCCAAGCCTGAAAGCTCTACTGGCACTGTGGGCGGAGGATTCTACAGTAACATGCACATTAAACCAGAATGAAGGCTGATTTATGATACGATTTTAAGCTCAGATTCCTTCAGTTTGTTGAGGGGCTAGGTCAGTTCAACAAAAGTTATTATAGGACTATCTACCCTTTTACTACTCTCCTAAATCGATATATGTAGTATAACTGAGTATATAGAGCCTGTGAGCTGACGCAATTTCGCCCTAGTAACGTGACTAAACTGATCCACATCGGGTTAAAGTATCTTCCTCGCCGGCCTGTAGGAAGATCAAACCGAACTTTAGTTACTGCGATAGCCGATTGCACCCAATCAGAAGGCTAGTGTGATCTTGCTGAACCAATCACAGAGTCTAACCAGCTACGCTAGATAAACGTAAACTCAAAAGGAAATAGGACTATCTTCTGCGAAAAGGTGTTCTTTGATATTATTCGTGCATACGAGAGTATTATAAACAAATCAATCAATTACTCTACTATTTAATACAGCAAAACAGTATAGCAGCTCAAATACCCAACATTATTCTATTCTATTAGAACGAGCCGCAAGTCAGGCACATATACATACAAAAAATCATCTGCTATGCGTTCCCATAGAGGAAATTCAATATCGAATGATAGTACCGGCGAAAGCCGGAGTCGACCAGGCCGAAGAGTATCTCTAGCTTACCCGATTAATGCCAGAAACCCAGTCACCGGCCTTGAAGCATTTGTAGGGTCAGTTGGATCATTCAATGCTCCTCCGCCGACGGCCAGTTGCATGGATGTACGTGAGTTCACAGCAGAGTTGTCTAAGCTATATATGGGAGATGCAGATGACGGAGAAGAATCGACTATTGGAACTGTTCGAAGAACTTCTTTGTCGCACACAGGCTTTAGTTATGGCTCGAAAGATCTACGATTATCACCAGCTGCATCTGGATCTCAATCGGAGGGATACGGTGGCTCCTCTTCACCCATAGATTCGCAACTAATACTCCCAGAACCTGGAACCACTTCAGATGGGTTAGTAAATACGTGGAAACAAGACCCACCACTCAATCCTGGCGAAAATAGTCATACAGCTACAGAGTCATCTCCTCTGTTGAAAAAGTCTACAGGTGCTCTGAACAGACCTAGCAAATTTGGAGAATTTATAGATATCGATTCTTTCAGAAACGATTCAGATGAGTTTACGCCTAAGAGTATTGCCATGCAGTCTGTTGTTCTTACATCATCAGTGCTGCTAGGCCTATTGCTCAATATCCTCGATGGATTGTCTTACGGAATGATCCTATTCCCTCTTGGAAGTGACATATTTGCCAACCTCGGACCCACAGGCTTGAGTATGTTTTACGTGAGCTGCATTGTGTCTCAATTAGTATACTCATTGGGTGCAAGCGCTTTTAAAGCAGGTATTGGATCAGAAATGATAGAAGTTGTTCCATTTTTCCACACCATGGCTTTCAGTATCGTGAATAGGCTAGGTGAGGAGAATCAGACTGAGATAATTGCTACAACTATAACGGCTTATGCAATAAGTGCCATTATAACAGGACTTGTTTTCTTTTCTCTTGGGTTTGCGCGTCTCGGGTTATTGATTGGATTCTTCCCACGACATATTCTGGTAGGCTGCATAGGTGGTGTGGGTTATTTTTTAGTCGCAACAGGACTAGAGGTTTCAGCTCGCCTTGAAGGTGGGTTGGAATATAATTTGCCTACATTGAAACGACTATTCGAATCACCGGAGGCTTTAATGCAATGGGCTATTCCGATCTTACTCACTGCTATACTGATTTTCCTGGAAAGGAAGTTGCACCATCCATTAATCGTACCATCATTTTTCATAATGGTATTTGCATTTTTTCATCTAATCATTGCTGTTGTTCCAAGTTTCAGTCTTGATGCAGCGCGTGCTCGTGGCTGGGTATTTTCTGTACCGGGATCTGTTCAAGAGCCTTGGTATGCTTTTTACAAGTTATATGACTTCAGGGCAGTAAGCTGGAATGCAATACTTGACACAATTCCTGCAATGCTTGCTTTGACTTTTTTTGGTATACTTCATGTTCCAATTAACGTACCGGCTCTAGCTATTTCAATAGGCGAGGATAACGTTGATGTTGACAGAGAACTTATTGCTCATGGAATTTCTAATGTTATTTCAGGGCTTTGTGGAAGTATTCAAAACTACTTGGTTTATACTAACAGTGTCTTGTTTATTCGAAGTGGAGCTAGCAGCCGATTGGCAGGCGTACTGCTTGCTCTCTTCACTGCTGGAGTTATGAGCTTAGGAAGTGCTGTAATTGAAATAATTCCTGTCATGGTAGTCGGATCTCTTATATTCCTGCTAGGGTTTGAGTTATTACAGGAGGCGCTATGTGATACCTATGGACGTGTTAGCCGTTTTGAATATTTCACAATCGGCACAATAATTATCGTTATGGGTGGCTTTGATTTTGTCTATGGAATTTTGGTAGGAATTATCTTAGCATGCTTTTCCTTTGTAGTAAAAGCATCCAGAAAATCTGCTATAGTTGCGCAATATACTGGACTCGAGTTACATTCTACCGTGAGACGTAATCCTACGCAGAGAAAATACTTGAAGTCAGTGGGAGGACAAATATATATCATGAAACTATCCGGATTCCTATTTTTCGGAACAATTGTGAGTTTTGAAAATGAAGTCCGTCAACTAATCGAGGGAAGGAATTTTTGGGAAGCTGCAATCAGATATTTGGTTGTAGACCTAAAAACCGTTAGTGGTATCGACTTTTCTGCTGCTGAAGCTTTCACTAGGGTTAGGAAACTACTGCAGACGAAGGATGTTAAATTTGTGATCTGTGGCCTTAACCCGCAAAGCGAGATTTCTCGAAGCTTGAGCGCAGTGGGGTTATGGTCTGATGTTTTTGAAGATAGTGTGACTGTGAATGAGAATGATAATGGGACGGTTCTTGCAGAGAACTTGAACTCTGGTCTGGAATATTGCGAGAATGAGCTGCTGAAGGTATTCTACGAGCATCAGAACTTCATTGGTCAGCAATTAAGAAAGCTTGATCAAACAAGAGCAGGTAATGTACCATGTGAAGGAACTAAAACCTCGGGTCCTATAAGTCCGAGCGAAGGGTATACCCATGACCTTGCCACTTACGCAGGCTTCTTGACCGACAAAACTAAGAGTATTATTAGTCCTTCTGGGAAGGTGGGACACCAAATTTGGCAACAATTTGGAGATTATTCTTCATCTCCTCGTATATCACAGCTTCAATTAGCGGCAAAAACCGCCGTCAACGAGGATGTGAGTGAGAGTGCCCGAACGGTAGGAAAACTGAAGCAGATCCAGCAACCAGAGCCATTGCTGATTCGCACATATTCTGAGGTGCTTAAGGCCAACGAGGAAGTATGGGCTAAGATAGCTAGGTTTTTTGAGAAGGAAGCCACCCATGAAGGCCAGATTTTGTACAAAGTTGGAGAACCCGCTGAAGCATTATACGTTCTCGAATCTGGAATCCTCAGAGTAGAGTACGTAATAGGAGGACAGGAAAAGTTAACTGAATGTATTTTACCGGGAACTACGTGTGGCGAAATGCCGTTCTTTGGCAGATGCCCTCGATCAGCCACTGTTTCAGTCGAAAGAGGAGGAGTTGTATGGAAACTGACTACAGCTGGACTGCGGAAGCTTGAAGGTGACGCCGATGGAAAGGTCATGGCAATTGAGCTACTTAAGTGCTCATTTGGACTTGCTGCAGAAAGGTTTGAGTCGATGATGGGCTATGCAGTTGCTACATCCATGTAGCGTAAGACAACTTTATGATTAGCAAAGATATGAATCTTGTAATTTAAAGTTTCGGTGTAAGAGAGCGTCTCTGACTCTTGGATTTCGACAAAAGTATGGTCAAATTAGTAGTCACAAGGCAAATCAAGAACATTCTGAATGACAAAGAAATTGAGTATATAGATCATGAAGACTTATTCAAACTATGTCAGTCCAAGAACCATTCGTTTTCAGAGGTATTGAAAGGATCCAGTGTATATATTCCTCCGAAACCTGCACGAAAGATCAGTAAGGAGCATAGAGAACGGATGGAGCGCTTAAAAGCGCAGCTGGCTGAAAAAGAATACCAAGAAATGATTGCATCTAAGGATAAAACTGACCCTTTTATGGCGAACTTTAGAGAAGCAAAGCATGAGATATCGACAATCATAAATATCCTAATATCGGTTATCTCTGTAGCAGTAGGGATATGGACATGGGCAAGCCACTGGAGAATTGGAGAACGCCTATTACTGTCTATGATATCTGGAATTGTCGTATTAGTGGCAGAAGTGGTTATATATATGGGTTATCGGAGACGGCTCAGAGATGCTAAAGATGCTGAAGAGAAACGCAAGGAGAAGGTTGAGGTGAAAAAGTCGTATAAAATCAAACCAAAAACTTGCTAGATGTCGGTAAACGATCGCATAAGATCCTCTTCTTGAGATATTTGCTGGTCTAATTCTTTGAGGCGAACGTATTGCTGCGATAATTTACTTTCGACTAGTGCCAGTCGTTTTTCTAATGTGGGGTCTGGAAACTTATGCAGTATAGATCGCACACGATTGCATATACTTTCTATACTCATATAAGGATCAATATTAACCTGTCTCTTAAACGCTGGACGACTTAATTGCTGAAGATCATCTTCAGTAGCATCTCTAATGAGATTGGTCACGTCGGGCTGACGTAAAGTTGCATTGCTAAATGGACCGGGTCTCTCGAATTCAGCTGTTGAAATAGACACGGCTGATTCGGTCAACTCAGACAGCAAGTCGGCGATTGCCATCGTCTGTGTACGTCTGTGACGCGTTCTCGAAAACAGAGTTACCCTCCCTCACAGGCCACCCTCCTCACGCTTCACCAACACACTTTCGCCCAGTTCGTTCCTGACAACGTATTCGATACTGTAATGACGGAGGCAAAGGAAATTACCCAATCGACGGTCCAAGGTGAGTACTATTATTGCATTGATGAATAATGACATTAACTAACTGTAGATATAAAAAAAAACTTTGCTCTACTTCACCAAACCGCCACTTCATATGACCAACGGTTCACTCTTAGAGTTCTGCGCTCGTTTCCCGGTATAAGACGGCAAATTACACAGGAAGTTCTTCATAATGTGCTCCCGTTGCTTTATCCAAATGACCATGTTTTATTAAAGCCGATTAAGGTTGAAAATAACGATAAAATGGACATAGCTGAGTCGGGCTCGCAGGTGAAGATGTCACCCGAAGTCGATCTTTTCATGTATCTCATAGTCTTGGTATACTTAATCGACAAGGCTGATTATGTGAATGCTAATTTGGTCAGTGAAGCTGCAATTTTCCGACTGCGGCAGTTCAACAAAAGAACTGTGGACTTCATTTCGGCTAAACTGTGGTTCTACATATCACGATTAGCGGAATTACAAGGCCCCGAGGCCAGGGAGGCTCTGTGGCCTGCTCAGCTAGCGGCTTTGCGTACATGTACTTTGAGACACGATACAGAGACTCAGGCCTCTTTAATTACTCTACTACTCCGCTCATACCTGCAAAACCATGACATTACAATGGCCGACAGTTTAGTCTCAAAGACAACATTTCCTCCACAGGCCGGTAATGCACTCGCGTGCAGGTACCTTTATTACCTCGGTAAAATTCGGGCGATACAGCTAGACTACTCAGCTGCGTTTGAACACGTTACTGGTGCTATACGTAAGTGTCCTCAGAATTCACACGCTTTGGGATTCTTACAAGCCGCTCATAAGTTGAGCATCGTGATTGAGCTATTACTAGGTGATATTCCTGACGTGTCGATTTTCCGACGCGCAGAGTTTGAGCATGTGCTGCAGCCCTATTTTGAAGTTGCGCAATGTGTTCGCGTTGGTGATCTACAGTTGTTCTCGAAAACCGTTACTGCTCATAAGCAGGATTTCATTCGCGATGGAACCTATACTTTGATTCTGCGATTGAGACAGAATGTTATCAAGACGGGTGTTAGAACAATGAGCCTCACTTATTCCCGAATTTCTTTGAAGGACATCTGCATCAGACTAAAACTGGAGAACGAGGCTAGTGCCGAGTATATCGTTGCTAAGGCCATTAGAGATGGTGTTATCGACGCTAGTTTGAACCACGACGAAGGGTATATGCAGAGCAAAGAAACTCTGGATGTATACATTACCGATGAAGCACAACTTGCGTTCCACGATCGAATCACTTTTTGTGGATCACTCCACGACGAATACGTCAAGGCAATGCGATATCCAATGAATGAGCATCGATCTGAGCTTAAATCTGCGCAGGAGGCTCTAGAGAGAGAAAGAGAGCTGGCTAATGAACTTCAGGATGGCGATATCGATGATGACGACGACGACGACGCTGATTTCGACCTCTAAAGTACTCTATAATATCTCGGGTTCTCTCGCACGAGTCAGTCTTGTGAAAGTAGCTCTGTTGCTATGACAACACAAACTGCTCCTATGGGTTATAGGGTTTCTATTGCGTTGTCTGGATGAGCTCTTTACTCGCGCCTTCTTTACCCTTCCTCCCACACCGATTTTCTATTTTACTCACGAAGCTCGTACGTGCATTTCAACTTCGTCATAACAGTCCGTTAACTCGTGAATTTCCCAGAAAAGCCACATTTAACTATTATAAATGTCTGTTAAACGTATCAACAAAGAACTTGCCGATTTCGGAATGTAAGTATTTCTCTAAACCGCCCTTACTCGTCATTCCTAGGTTCCGCAGTGACTGATAAAGCGGTGGCACTAGCTGCAAAGGCTGCCGACATCGGGTGGATTGTAGCAAAAGATATTTTAGCTCTGATTCTGTGAAAATTTCATATACTAACTCACTAGTGACCCACCTACATCTTGTAGCGCTGGCCCTATAGGGGACGATATTTTTCACTGGCAGGCAACTATTATGGGACCTGCAGATAGCCCGTATTCTTCAGGTGTATTTTTCCTCAACATAAATTTTCCTACCGACTATCCTTTTAAGCCCCCTAAAGTCACCTTTACGACAAAGATCTATCACCCTAACATCAACTCAAACGGCAGTATCTGTTTAGATATCCTTAGAGATCAGTGGTCGCCAGCTCTCACCATATCTAAAGTTCTCCTCTCTATTTGTTCATTATTGACAGATCCAAATCCGGATGACCCATTGGTTCCTGAAATTGCTCATATATATAAGACTGACAGGAATCGCTACAACGAGAACGCTAGGGAGTGGACCAGAAAGTACGCTGCCTAGATCATGGCAATTTATTTGTATGGGCTAGTAGTAATTTTCTTATATACGTAGGCGCGTAGTCTACAGTTTTACTTTTATGGTTACGCTTTTTCATCCTGTGTAGTTTTCGCACTGTTTGCTTTCTGGATAATCAATGCATGAGTCTCTTTATGGCTTTCGATTATATTGTAGTAAGTGCAAAGTCACAATTAACGTATATGTCTTTTTCGTACTTATTCCTCATCTGATGCTTCATTCTTCATGGCATTCGCCCATTCGCTTCTTTCAAATAAGGCTAAAGTCTCATTTAATTCAAAAAACTGTTCGGAGGAGTCTGAATTTACAGGCAATATGGGTGACATACTAGCAATTCCAGGGTCAGACTCAATATCTCTGCGCTCATTGCTAGCTGAAGGCCCTAATTCCTGCTGTAAAGACTCCTTTCCGTGCTCAATTATGCGACTGGCAACAGTTGCTAAAAGTCCGCGGTGGCTACTCCGTTCTTCCAAGGAGAAGCTTCCAGACCTTGTAGGTAATATAGGACTATGGAGAAGATTGGGATCGGAAGGCTTAATAAAGTCATCCGATCCTTCGTCAAGCTCAGGAATATCAATGCTATTCACTCGAAGAGTTACTTTTCCATGAAGTTGAGGCTCATCATACATGAATTCTTTCAGTGATATTTCTCCAGCGCGAGCTTTCAGGTATCTCGACCTGTAGTAGTTGGTCTTAATATAGGCGGTAACCTTTTCACGGTAAGTTTGGACATTGCGTTGCCGCTCTAAGATCTGACGAGCGAGGAACTCTTTCAAACTAACACCACGAATACAGTCATCTAAAATATAATAAGGAAGCTGTAGAAGAAGTGTGTTGAACTGAACCTTTCCATCCTTACTTCGAAGTTTTGCTTCAGCATAGAAATCGTTCAGTAAGGCACGGCGCTTTTTACAGGCTTCAACGGGGAAATTCGAAAGTAAACCATTAAGGCACTTAGAAATGCGTTCATCATCATCTGACTTCAGTTCATCACGGATACTACTGTTTCTGAGAATATCTCTCAGTCTGAACGAGCCTTCGTAGACCGACAGGTCTATGAAATTCACTAAATCTTTCGTAAAGTGTACCAGCTCATCCAAGCCAATATATCCAGTGCTATTAGGGTCGTATATCCACCAAATATTTTTGAAATACCTTAGTCGTTCACGGCTGAAGCATTTCATAGCATCTGTTTGCTGGTATACAAACGTGAAAGAGTCGTTCACCAGAGATATAAGCATATTAGTAAAAACATACATGGAGAGAATATTCCAAGAATAAAACAGTCCTATAGCCCAAGGCCGACTTCCGCAGTCATTGTCGAAATATCGTCTTCCTTTAATACAGTTAGGATAACTCACAAAATAGTCAACCATGAGTTCGTTCCAATTTTCACCAGAACTCATTCTAAACAACATTAGAAGTGCATTTGGAATAGATCTGAAGTTCTGGTTATGAGTGCTATGAGTACCTAGGCGAGTTAATCCAAACACTTGATTAAAGCCAATCGCATATGTAATATATAACACAAACCAACTGATTAGAATAGATGCAAGAACGGAGAAATTCGACATTGCCGTCTTGAAAAGTTGATCCAATCGTGATATTCTTGGAACGAAAAGAAATAGTAAACATACCAAGAATATGCCCTGCAATCGATAAACCGCTTCTCCCCAATCTTTGCACAGAACTAATATCGAAGTAATAAATGATCCTAACACTATAACAGTCGCAACAAAATCCCACCTGCTCAGGAAGTAGTTCTTAAGACCAAGGCCTACCATCCTAATTAAACAGTACAACAACAGTAATGTGATTAGGATCATGGTCAAAATAAGACGAATTAGGGTCAGAGCGGTTGGAGCAGGGTAGAACTCGAGACACAGGACAACCATTTGAACCACCAACATTAAGGAGATCCAGGCTTCCCACCAATTCTTCTTATTACTGGACACGTCAAAGCAGAGAGCCATAAATTTATTCTTCGGTCTGGAAGATCTGCGCCTGAAAGGGTGTAATCCTTGTAAAAGTTTCTTTAATTCAAACCAAGAACGCTGTTCTGCTGTAAGAAATGCAGATCCAGTTGTCTTGGAGAAATTGCTTATGACAATGGATATAAACAGTGTAATGATAAAAACTTGAGAGCTGAAGCTGAAAATAATCATAAACATGCCAAAATATGGACTGTTGTTAGGAATTAAGTTGTGCTCGTAATCCGTGATTGACATTGTAGCTTCTAGAGCTAAGGACCAGGCTTGACCAGATGCAAAAGTAAAGAGGTAACTCAGTGAGTTGGAGAACGAGTCAAAATTGAAAAAGAAATTCTGCACAGCCCGTGGCACTCTAATGTCCCAGTTAAATGGCGAGGCCTCATATTCTCCAATGCATGAAGCTAAGAGTTCTACGCTTTCATCGTTGCAGTGATACAACCTCCCACAAAGAAGGCAAAGGCCCCATATTGCAAATGGGATAAGCAACGAAGAAGCAGTGAGAATAGCCGGAAACATCTTAGCAATACCTTTAAGTACCATCTCATGAAACGTCATTTTAGCATCTATAAAAAGATCAAGCAGGCGTAAGGCTCTCAGGGCCTTGAATGCTCGGAAAAAACGGGATATTTCAGTATCAGAACGAAAATCCACTGAAATACATACCCACAGCGATAAAACAACGACTATGTCAACTATACCCCAAGTGGATCTCATAATACCAGTAGGAGTAAAGAAGGCACCGTCTGCAATGAGCCTTATCAACAATTCCAAGGAGAAGAATATAGCACAGGTTAGATCACTTATATCGATCCAAGTAAACGTGACATTGGGGTGAGCTTGAATTAATGCACGCTCATGCAAAGGGGTAATTATGCACTGGCCTATTACCATAATAGCAACAGCTAGCCAAATTACTAGAGTGACAACACGGAAAACCAATTTAGAAGGGTAAATGCCATCATATCGGATTCCAGAGGCAGGCAAAACTAAACTTTGGCAAAATCTCCGCAGAGGATTATTCGCTTTAAAAATAAACAGTGACCTATTGAAATGCGGGTGAGACCTAAGATATTCTTCTCTCTCTCTTTTGATACTCTGCTGAACATTCATAGCTTCATGGGCAAAAGAAGTAGGGTCGATATCCTTCAACTTCTCAAGAACTCGAGACTTTTGATTATGATTGAACGGGTTCTCTGTGAGCTGTTTCCAAAAAGCAGGAAAAACAATGCCCGTAAACTTTTTCCACAGCTTTAGGGCCCATATCCAATCATCTGACATATCAGGATCTGGTATATCTTTTGCATGAGCACAGAAATCAGCAATAATACGTTGTTCCAAAAGCAGTTGATAAGAGGAGACATCATTTGTCACGAAAGATTTTGGTTCTTTAGATTTCAAGAAGTTAAAATTAAGACTGTATTTGGCATGGAGATCATCAACAGTGGAACTCAATGAACTGACAACAAAGTCCTGGAGTTGTAGTCTTCTCTTTTGTTCTTCGGTATATGTGAACTGATTATTGATAATGACAACGTAAATGTTTAGTACTATAGCGTTGGAGAACAATACCCATGTCATTAAAAATAGAACCGATAAAAATGAAATTTGGTAACCGACTTGTGATTCAATCATATTGGATATCATATCACCCCAGCTCTCAGTTGTTTGAGAGATATACATGGCCATGATTGTGTTGCCAAAGTCGTAGAAAGTAATCCAGTAATGACCATCATTGAGAACAGCAGTGATCAAGCCATGATACATTTGGACTGCTAAAACCGAGAAAAGTACAAGAACAACAATGAGAAAGAATGTGACATTTATGAGACCTCTCCAACCTTTGCCAATTCGAACCCAAGTAGATCTAAAAAAAGGGGTCACAAGAATCACACGATAGACGCGGACTATTTGAAAGAAGCTGAAAAATCCATATAAAATAGAATTTTCAGATATCAATGGAGTAATCGCAAATGTGGTAATAATTGCCAGTACTAGGTCCACCCAGTTTCGAGGGGAATATGCAAATAGTACTAATTTCGGAAAGTAGGAAACCAACCTGATCAATATATCCACATCTAGCACCACAGTGGTACAGAGGTCAGAGAAGTATATAAAATCTGATCGTACCATACTCATGGTGTAAGCCAATGTTCCTTTGGCGACCAAACTATAGAATATAACAGCTGCCCATAATGGTTCTGTTTTCCTATATGCGCGACAGTATCTCGGTTCTTTTCTGTCCTCGAGAAGTAATGCATTCTCATGACGTTTCTTATCTTCGCTAGTTTCTCCAGACAAAACATCTTTCCGAGACTCCTCATTTAAGGCTGAAAAAGATGTGTTAATAACAGCAATAAAGAGATTCATCAGCCACAGAGAAAGGATCAGCACAGACATGACAAAAAAAATTGATGAACTTGAGCCATCACTGTCCATCATCTGGTACATATAGTCTGAAAAACCTTCACGAAAGAGTATTATGAAGATCTGAAGAAATGAAGTGAAAATATCCTCGAACGTAATAGGAAACATCTTAGTGTTTTCAGGCGAGCTTATGCAAAAAGAATGGTATGGGCATAAATATCCCTTTGTTATATTAGACGATACGCCGTCATCGTATATATACGGCTGGCGACCAGATTGAACACTTGTAAGCATTGATCCACATAGCTGTTTCGTATAGTAAGGTTGCTCAATTCCTGCTGGGTCATACCAGACGCATTGCCGAGAATAAGAGTTAGAGAAGGACCCAATTCCAATAATAGCAAAAATCAATGAAACATAGACAATAAACATAGCAGCATTCAAAAGAAAAGGGCCTGATCGCTTTAATGCTCGAATTATAGCGGCAGTTCCTGGAGTAATATTAAGAAAGCGCAATATCCTTAAGGAACAGAGCATTTTTAGAAATGCTGTTTTCTGTGCAAAATCCATTGTATCGGGAAATGAGAGAGACATATATAGGATTACCCATATCCAATATGTCACAATGGTAACGAAATCAACTCTGTTCCAGCTGTGACGCAGGTAAGCACTTCGAGCAAAAGAATCAATTACAGGGTCACGTGCCCACGGAGTCTTAGAAAATGCACTATAACTGTAGTTCATGATAGTAGGCTTCACTTTGGAATATTTATTACCCTTACTGACTTTCTCTCCTTGTGTTGATGAAGCAATAGGCGAGTTGGTATCTAAGGTATCATCTGGTGTTGGCTCATCTGTAAATGTCACATCAAGGGCTGTAGACAAAAAATACTGCATCATATGTTTGATAGCGTAGTAAATATCAATAGCAGAACCAGTCTGCTTTGATTTTAGTGGTCTAATAGGCCTTGCTATATCAGTAGTTGGATTGAGTATTAAGCCTTGCACAATCATTTTCATGGCAGCTTCACAAGTGAAAAACACAATGCAGATACATATCGCCCAGTCAAACCATGCCGGCCCAAAGTTATCCAGTGCTATTCTTATATCAACTTCACTATTGGTGGTTGCAGAGTATAGGAGGGCAGCCAGATGCAGTGCCGACATGATCATTGAGAACTGGAGGTATATTGAAGAAGACAGAAGTCGACATAGATATACTCGTATCCTATTTGTAGGGGAAATGACGCCAAATGGACGGCCTGGAAGTATCAGCTGTGGAATGTGAGAGTTAGGAGGGTCACTACTCGTTGGAGTTTTCGCGGAGTGACTAGATGGTTCCAAACTAGATGATTGGAGAGCATCAGGTGGAGGAGTAGTAGTAAAAGAAGGAGAAGAAGAAGAAGAAGAAGAAGAAGAAGGAGAAGAAGAAGAAGAAGGAGAAGAAGAAGAAGAAGAAGAAGAAGAAGAAGAAGAAGAAGAAGGAGAAGAAGAAGAAGAAGGAGAAGAATAACTGAAGTACGTACAACATGGGGGTATTATCGAAGGTAAAAAAGGACGGCGAGACTTGAACACAGATTCTTCATTGGAAACTAAGACTCGCGTACAGGCTTCTGTGATCAGAAGGTACAGCCATGAAGCAGCTGTAGATGAGACAGGATCTGATGTTCTATCTACTTCTGAAGAGGTAATCGAATACACCAGAAGATCTGAAACGATTGAGGAATTACCATCAGCTATTTTAGTTGTGTTGGAGGTGGATTTACTTTCTCTGATAGGTGATAAAGATCTGATGGAAAAAGATACTGGAGACGGGATTGCCTGAGGATCTAGGCCAAATCTTTTCTCTGACATTATGCACACACAATGAAAAACACAAACCAATCCAATACTCCTCAGAGGAACAGGGGAGAGCTCTGAGTGAGATCAGCAGAGCTATTTAGTTCTGATAATAGCCAGTATTCTTACGGGGTGTTTTATTTGGTAATATATTGGGAGTTAGCACGGCATTGACCCCTTGACCCTAAAAGTAGCTAAAAGGCTAAAGTTAGGTAGTTTGGTGCGATCATCTCGAAGAACAGAGGTCAGTATGGAGCTAGAGCTCTAGGGGGGTGTGAACTACGATCATCATAAAATCAATTAACATATTTCGATATTTTGTGTTTATAAAGGTGTATCCCTCCCTACTATCAAACCACGTTCAATCTTATCTGACGCCGTTAGCGAAAAAGGGACCATATTCGTCTAGCAATCCGGGACTTGCGCAAACTTGGAAAAAAGGCCAAGACTACACAGACCGAAGTCTGGGTTTATCGCACGGATTGCTGTTAAGGGAAGAAAGGATGTATTAAAATTTAGTTATATAGGGGCCGTGGTTTTGGGATTATCAGCCCTGGACCCCAGTTGATGGCTTCATTCCACCTATTGGGACAATATGTCTGACCAATAGCATTGCTCTAGGAGGGTTTCTTTGATAGACGCGGCTCTGATTCTTTGGGGTTCGGCCTATCCTAGCATTAAAGATACAGAGACCTGTGGGAGGAAACCTCATAGTAGACAGAGAAACATGGCTCCAGAAAGATGGGTCACCGGTGCTCTAGTGCTAGGAATGCTTCTTACGGGTAGCTCGAACTCACTGCTTACGAAGCTTCAGGATATGATTTGTCTCGGGAATTGCGATAATCCAGACCCTAGTACACATGAGCATTTCGAACAGCCTGCGCTTCAGTCTCTGCAGATGTTCTTAGCCGAAGCGCTTTGCTGGTTCTACGTAGGCTTTGCTACTCTTTATGTTAGAGCCAAGTATGGCCCGGAACTGCAACACGATGATCGAGAGGTGACTCCTCTCAGCGGAACAACCATAGATGCTAATGACCAAAAGCAGAAAATATCACATACTAGAATGCTGATATACTTAGCCATGACCGCGTTGTGTGACGCAACAGGAACTACTCTTATGCAAACAGGTCTACTATTCATTCCAGTTAGTGTGTATCAAATGCTGAGAGGATCATTAGTGCTATTTGTAGGAGTATTTTCTGTGGTATTCCTCAAGCGCAAGTTACAAGGCTACCATTGGTATGCACTGAGTGTAGTGCTCTTTGGCGTATTCCTTGTTGGTCTTAGTAACGCTTTAGGATCAAAAGCAGTTATACATTCTGATAAAACCCCCGTTTCATCGTTAGGGAGGGCTATTCTCGGAATACTACTAGTGGTAGTAGGCCAATTGTTCACTGCTTCCCAGTTTGTTTTAGAGGAACATGTGCTGGAATTGCATCCGGTTGATCCAATACATGTTGTAGGATATGAAGGTATCTATGGGTTTCTCTGTGTGTCGATACTTGTCAGCATCCTTTATCCTTTACCCGTCACCAAACCAGGAGGATACTTTGATGTAGTACGTGGATGGAATCAAATGATAAGTAGTCCGGGATTGATGATGAGCTCCTTGTTCATAATGTTGTCAATTAGTCTTTTCAATGTTTTTGGGCTTTCCGTCACGCGACTGGTGAGTGCCGCTACAAGATCGCAAATAGACACTTGTCGTACTGTAGTTATTTGGATCGTCTCACTATTTTTGGGTTGGGAATCTTTTAAATTGCTGCAGCTACTGGGATTTGTACTACTTGTATATGGAACGCTGCTATTTAACGACATCGTGGAGAGAAGGATACTCTGGTGGAAGGTCGAAGATAACCTGTCAACGCGAACAGAACCTTTGCTACCTGAGGAGCCAATGGAGCATTATTGAATGGCGAATTAACAGGGTTATCCGGCTAACCTGGCTGTCATCCTTGGAACACGTGTGTTCTCTTTGCGATGCACGTGCATACTTTAGACTTTACTATTCCACATCGCGAATAAGCTTTCTTACGGCTGATCCACACTTATTAGCCTGCCAATATAACTCCCGTAAATGGTTCATAAATTCGCGAATTCCCTCAGTAACTTCTTACTAAACGCTTACAGACAAGTTACTACAGCATATTCATTCGAAGCTTTCTTAATAGTCTTCTGTTGCACGCTTTCATTACTCTTTCACAGTTCATCTTCGCCAGAACTTAAAATGACTAGAATTGACGAGACAGGTTCTGTAGTCGCCAACACAACCCGGCCGCATGACATTCTCTCATTGCCTCATCGCAAGATAACATCAATATGCTGTATTGGAGCTGGATACGTAGGAGGGCCCACTTGCGCAGTAATAGCTGCTAAAAACCCCCACATCAAGGTGTATATAGTTGACATGAATCAAACTAGAATCGACGCCTGGAACAGCAATAACTTGCCTATTTACGAGCCCGGTCTCTCAGAAACAGTCACTATGTCGCGCGGCCGTAACCTTTTCTTCTCAACGGATGTCAATGCTGGTATTCAAGCAGCCGATTTGATCTTTGTCTCAGTCAATACACCTACAAAGCGTACAGGAATGGGAAGAGGTTTTGCTGCAGATCTGGGCTATATCGAGGCAGCCACACGCCAGATAGCTAGAGTAGCGACATCTGACAAAATTATTGTGGAGAAAAGCACAGTACCCTGTCGCACTGCTCAAAATATACGATTAATCCTTGAAGCCAATAGTCGTGCAGACGTTCATTTCGACATTCTTTCTAATCCAGAATTTCTCGCGGAGGGCACTGCCATTGCCGATTTAACTAATCCCGACCGGGTACTTATAGGATCTCTGGACACAATGGCGGGGTTTTCTGCGGCAGCAAGTTTGGCGGAGATCTATGCTTCCTGGGTTCCGGTAGACAGAATAATAACTATGAATGTATGGAGTTCTGAGCTATCCAAACTTGCTGCTAACGCCATGCTTGCGCAGAGAATATCCTCAATTAACGCGCTCTCTGCAGTCTGTGAAGCTACTGGAGCCAACGTTGATGAGGTAGCACACGCAATCGGCTTGGACTCGCGTATAGGACCTAAATTCTTAAAGGCATCAGTGGGGTTTGGAGGCTCATGCTTTCAGAAGGACATATTGAACCTGGTATATTTGTCCGAAAGTCTTAATCTTCCAGAAGTAGCTGCTTATTGGAGACAAGTGGTGGAGATGAACGAATACCAAAAAGAAAGGTTCTCTCACAAGGTACTGCATAGCTTGTTTGATACATTGACAAACAAGCGTATTGCATTATTCGGATTTGCCTTCAAGAAAGATACCGGAGATACGAGAGAATCTCCAGCTATCGTTTTGGCTAAAAACTTCGTAAATGAAATGGCCAGTGTCGCGATATATGACCCGAAGGTCGAAGAAAAACAGATATGGCACGAGCTTTCAGAGGCAGGCGTTATCAATGTCGAAAGCAAGGCTCCATTCGACTTAACCGTCTGCTCATCGCCTCTCGAAGCAGCGAACGGAGCAGATGCTATAGTGATAGCTACTGAATGGGACGAGTTCAAGGAGAAAGAGTTGGATTACACGAAGATATACGCAGTGATGAATAAACCAGCATTTATCTTCGACGGTCGGTCTATTCTGGACGTGGATACAGTCAAACAAATAGGGTTTGAAATTCATACAATTGGAAGAGGATCTCAGGGTAGATTTGAATGAAGACTATCAGGAGGCATCGTTTATAGAGCCTGAATACATATATTATATAGAGTAATTGAAGTAAGACACTGAGAATCCGAGAAGCAGCCTGTTGCTATGTAACTGCCCCGTAGCAACCACGTAGTCTCGCTTCTCTTTGGGAAAACCCCTCCCCTCGACACTTTTTAAAGGTTCACAGACTATCACTTTAAAAAGTATTCGCGTATAATTAATTCGCGATGCAGATGCTCACTAAGGTACGTATTTGCATTATGGTTATATTTTGGTGTATAGCTATGATTGACCTTCGGTGATGGTTAAATGCCAAAAAAGGAGCGATTGTTGCATCCAGGTAGCGACTCGTTGTTCTCTCAGAGGCTCGCAACATAAAAACACGTGTTCGTCTTTGTGCGCTGCACTGCTCATTCAATTGATTATGCGTTTTAGAGATTGATTTCTTATAATGAATTAGAAAGTTTACTAACCATTTTTCTTAGTTCGAGTCGAAGTCTTCAAGGGCGAAAGGGTTGGCCTTTCACCCGAAGAGGCCTTTACTTTTGGTATCCATGCACACCTCTAAAATTCAGCTCTGGGATTACCGAATGGGGACTCTTCTTGACCGATTTGAAGAGCATGATGGTCCTGTACGAGGAGTAAGCTTTCATCCTACGCAGGACATCTTTGTCTCAGGTTCTGATGATTATAAGATCAAGGTCTGGTCTTTGACAACTCGAAAATGTCTTTTTACGCTAACAGGTCATCTGGATTATGTTAGAACAGTTTTCTTTCATCCAAACTTGCCATGGATTATATCGTCCTCGGACGATCAAACTATCCGAATCTGGAACTGGCAGAACCGTTCCCAGATTGCATGTCTCACGGGCCATAATCATTATGTTATGTGTGCCCAGTTTCACCCTACCGAGGACCTTATCGTCTCAGCTTCTCTAGATCAAACTGTTCGCGTTTGGGATATTTCTGGCCTGTGCAGGAAACACTCTGCACCAACCTCGGCAATGTCTTTTGAGGACCAAATGGTACGCGCTGCCGCTTCGGCTGCTGGCGCAGGCAGCGGCTTAGGAGGGCCCGGGACAAATGGTGATATTTTTGGCGCAACTGATGCTGTAGTGAAGTACGTTCTGGAAGGTCATGAGCGCGGTGTTAATTGGGCTGCTTTTCACCCTACCATGCCTTTGATTGTCTCAGGTGGTGACGACAGACTTGTAAAACTCTGGAGAATGAGTGATACTCGAGCCTGGGAAGTAGATACATGTCGTGGTCATTTTTCCAATGTGTCTTGCTGCATTTTCCATCCTCATTATGAGTTGATTGTGTCTGTTGGGGAAGATAAAACCATCCGAACTTGGGATTTAAACCGCAGAACTGCCTTACATACCTTCAGACGTGACTCGGATAGATTCTGGGTTATAGCTGCTCATCCCACCTTGAATTTACTCGCAACTGGTCATGATAGCGGTGCTATGGTCTTTAAATTCCAGCGTGAGCGCCCTGCTAGTACTCTTCATCAGAATTGGCTATTCTGGCTTAATAATGAAAAGCAGCTTATTTCTTTCGATTTTAATTCGAACAAAGCTTCAAACCCTCTTCTCTCTTTGAAAAAGATTGGTGCTTCCTGGGTTCCGCCTCGTACTCTTTCTTATAACCCTGCTGAGAAATCTGTGCTAGTCCAGTCTCCTATCGATGGTGGCTCTTATTTTTTGACCAAACTCACTGGATCTGATGGAGGCTTTAGTGGTTCTTCAATAGGCCCTGATCCTAACGACATTTTATCTGGTCCTGGAAATGCAGCCTTATTCATCTCTCGCAATCGGTTTGTTGTTCTATCCCGAAAGAATGACACTTTGGACGTAAAGGACCTTTCAAACACTACTACAAAATCTTTGAATCTTCCTTATGATGTGCTAGATATTGCTGCTGCGGGATCTGGAAATATCCTTCTTTTATGCAAAGATAAAGTTCTACTATTTGACACTGCTCAGAACCGTGTCCTTGCCTCACGAAACTGCAGCAAAGTCAAATATGTATCCTGGTCACCAGATTCTCAACATTTGGCTCTTCTCTCTAAGCATCTGATAACTGTAGTGGATAAAAACCTGGACTTTGTTTCTGAAATTCATGAAGTAATACGAATCAAAAGTGTCTCTTGGGATGACTCTAATATTCTTATTTATACCACCCTAAACCATCTTCGATTTGCTTTGATGAATGGTGACAAAGGAATTCTCAAAAGTCTTGATGATATCCTTTACGTGGTCAGATCTAAGGGCAAAAATATATTTTGCTTAAGTCGCGAGGGAAAAGTTGTCAAAGTTGAAATTGATCCAACCGAGTATCGATTTAAGAACGCCCTTCTTAGCAAGAACTATTCGGAGATGAAGCGAATCATGGAGAACTCTAACCTTGTTGGCCAAAGCATTATCTCGTACATTGAGCAGAAAGGATTCCACGATATTGCTCTCCAGTTTGTTGAAGACCCGCAAGTTAGGTTTGATCTAGCTATTAAATGTGGTGATTTAGCCATTGCGTTAGACATGGCCAAAGAAGTCGACAAAGCTCCATACTGGAAGCGCCTTGTTACTGCTGCTGACAGTTTTGGCAATCACGAAATTCAGGAATATGCATTGCAAAAGTTGCATGCCTTCGAGAAACTTTCTTTCCTCTATTTGATCACAGGCAACACGGACAATTTGTCTAAAATGAGCAAAATTGCTGAACACCGGCATAATCCTTCTGCAAGATTACAAACAGCCTTATTTTTGGGAGACATAAAAGGCCGTATTCAGTTGCTTGAAGAAGCTGGCTTGTTCTCGTTAGCATATGCTACTGCCAAAGCGGGAGGATTTGAAGGAAAAGCTAATGATATAGCTATGGCTGCTGGGTTGTCAGATTCCGACATTAGCCTTCCATCGGTAGCAAAAGGACCCAAACCTGTAATAGTTTCTAGGGAGACATTTAGAGCGAACTACCCCCTACAGGCCTCGAGAGCTTCTCTTTTTGAAAGAGCTATAATCCCTCCGATGGATAACTTGACTTTGCTTGATGATGAACCTTCCGATGCTCCTCATGCTAAAATTAATGGATTGGACAGTGATACTTTACCAACTGCTTCAGCTATTGAAGACATCGGTGCCGGCGGTGAGGATGAATGGGGCCTTGAAGAAGAAGGCCTTGATTTTGATGACGGAGTTGCAGAAGAAGATTACAGGTCAACTACTCAACTAGGTGTACTAGAAACGGACCTGTGGGTGCGCAATTCACCTATTGCTGCAGATCATGTTGCTGCAGGGTCATTTGATTCAGCTATGCAGTTACTTACTCGCCAGGTTGGAGTCACACAGTTTGAGCCTTTGAAGAATAGATTTGCGGAGATATACGACGGAGCAAGGTTTGAGGTGAAGGCAAATGAAGGCCTTCCACCGTTAACCTTTTACCATCGGAGGAACAAACAGGAAGTCGATCCTTTGAAATCCCTTCCATATATCACTAGAAGCATCGAGGATATAACCAATACTGAACTCCAAGATGCTTATAAGTTAGTCCGCGCGAATAAGTTAGAAGAGGCTGTTCATACGTTCAGAGACATTCTTTACTCCATTGTTTTGAATACTGTGTCTTCTGAGGATGAAGCTGAAGAAGCCCAGCGATTGATTAATATCTGTCGAGAATATATCCTTGGTCTCTCTATTGAGCTTGAGCGCCGTTTACTTGCGGAGACTGATGTGAAACGAAACCTGGAGCTGGCAGCATATTTTACTAGAGTAAAGTTGCAGCCATCGCATAGACATATCGCATTGCAGGTGGCAATGATGCAATTTGCAAAGGCTAAGAACTTTGCATCTGCTGCAATATTTGCGAGGAAATTCTTGGAACTGGTACCATCTGGGCCTCGTGCAGAACAAGCCCGCAAGATAGAAGCCAGGGGTGCAAGCAGTCCCTTAGATGCCATTGAAATTGATTTTGACCCCTATTCAGATTTTGATATTTGTGGTGCCACGTTTACACCTATATATCAAGGCTCTCCTTTTGTTTCCGATCCTCTTACAGGAACTAAGTATCATCCCCAGGAAAAAGGACAGATATGCCATATTTCGAAGATCTCTACAATTGGAGCCCCTGCTTCTGGTCTCAAGCTAATTGTTTGAGAAAAAGAAATGCTATGGATCTTTATCAATTATTATATTCTTATTTATCGTCTATAGACCCTTAAAAGGCGACCTAGAATTAGATTCTGCCTAGTTTGACAGGCGAGGGTTGATAGATCAATTAAGCTTTTCGAACTTCTAAAACTAACCTCGAGTTCCTGTCTCCTTTGCGTCTAATGATTTTTAAATCACATTTAGCCTAGTAAGAGATTTCCCCTGCACCGTGTGAACGACCATGAATATATTGATTAAATTTGCTGTTCTAGTAGTGACATTTCTTAATCTTGTAGAAACGGCGGAAATTACTCTATCGCTGGAGACGTCATGGGATGCTCCTCCGTACGCCCTTCAAGTTTTGGAAACAATTGCTGGTAACAATAATACCAGATACTTTCAATTAATTGACCATATGGCTGATAATGACTTAACGTTTGACGGATCTGATGAATCTGTCTACCACATGCTATTTGGAATCGCAAATGAACTGAATATGCTATCGGCTTTGGAAGAATCTATACTAAACATGCAGTTAACTCTTCACAGTAATTCAGCTTTAATTGAAACTCAGTATGAGCTATACAGAGCTGCTGTTACTTTATACTCACACTCTACGCAAGATAACACTCCCATCTTGTACAATTCCAAATGGCTGTCCAAGGGTGATTTGTATGCTCTGCAAAGCAGCCCAAATATCATAAATCCCGAATTGTACGAGTTTGATCGAATTTATCCATCTGAAGACACGTTATTGCCTATAATGATATTCTACGCGGATATTTTAGATCCAAGCTTTTTTGAGCTACATAAAATCCTTTCAGGATTTTCGGAGAACCAGCAATACACGTATGTCCTCCGATACGCTCCTCCTGTCGAAAGTACCGGAAAGAAACTACAGCTACCTGGAATCAGCGGAAACTTGTTTCTTAAGCGAACTGATTATATTGTACTGGATGATCGTGATGCACCTGAAGCCTCGTCTGATGAAGAAGATTCTTTATTTTCCTCTGTGGATTCATTGCAAGTCAGCGGGTCTCAAATGCGGGCTTTTGGCACAAAGCTAGCCTCATATTTGGCTTCACGGAAAGAACCGCTAAAAGATGCTTTAAGAGTTATTTGCAATCTTCCATTGTTTACGAAAAAGATTGTTAATACAGACATCAAGACCAAAGACTTCGTTAGCGGACTTAAGGAGAACCTGGCACGAGGTGCAGGAATGACTTCGGATACTTTGTATATAAATGGAAGACCAATATCTGGGCTTGATGATGGTCCTTATACTTTGGCAAATACATTGCAAGAGGAGAATACCCTGATCAGCAAGCTCTCCTTGCAAGGATTGACTCCTCTTCAAGCAGGTAGACTAATATCTGACCCTTCGATTATGATTCAGAAGAAGGAGGCTTCAACCATAAGGTTTGACTACAGAGATATTGATGATGAAATAAATTCAATTGTTTACTTGAATGATGTTGAATCTGACTTGCAGTATTCTATGTGGCCTTCCAGTATAAATGAGTTTTTGAATCCCAGAATGGGGATGCACCTCCCCCCAGTTTCGCGCAATGCATTTACTATAATTGTCCCTTTTGATCCTTCTAGTCCAGAGAGTATTGGGTTTATACTGCAGCAGATATTTCCTTTGGTCAACCGCAGGATGCCTTTAAGACTAGGTATTGTTCCTTTAGTCGAGAGCCTTGAAATGAGCGAAGCTGCAAAAGGATTTTACTATTTTCATGAAAATTATGGACTAATCACCTCTTTAAACTATCTCGCATCTATCCTTCATGCCGATGGAATAGCTGACAAGTCTACGTTTACTCAAATCTCTAACAAGTTTGAGCCGCAAGCAGGAGCTACCACCCTTAGTTACCAAGATATGATTGAAGAATACTCCAAAAATATTAATGCAGCCAAGAATTGGGCAGAAAGATTGGGCATTTCCAAACATTCTATGACTGCATTTGCCAACGGCCTCGCAGTAGATATGAACGATGACTCCTGGATGCTTGATGCCATGAATAAACTTTCGGCTGACTTTTCTGTCATAGCATCATTAGTATCCGATGGCATAATTACGGAAGAATCATCCATAGCTGATGTTATAGCTGACCTTGGTGTGAAAGAACTGAATCCTTATTTGGCAAAACCTGTCTCTGGATATTCGAGTTTTGCTGATCTATCGCATGTCCTACCAAGGTTAATTGATTCGCCAACCTTTTACTCAACTATAGGTGATATTCAAGCGAATGGTACTTTGATTGTTTCTGCTGACTTTTCATCTGAAGAAGGGCGAGAGCTACTTAAATCATCACTGGAGTTCATTATAAGTAGAAGTGGTAAGTTTGGTAAGACCGGCCTAAAGTTAGTACATACAGGGCAAAATTCAGACAGACTTGTAACACTTCTAGCCTCTCATAAAGGAAGCAATACGTTGGATACTGCTAGGAGATTATTAAGCAGTTTGAAGGTCGAAGATTATGCTGATATGATGTTGCGTGAGGAAGATGTAATGCAATACTGGAACAAAATTACCTCAGATGTAGCATCCGAACTACGCGTTTCTAAATCTGAGTTTAGTATTTGCTTAAATGGAAGACTTGTTATTTTTCCATCCTCTGTTGAGTTTTCGTTAAGCGACTTTGATAATCTTTTCAATTATGAGTATGAGGTTAGGATGTCTCTGGTGCTGAAACAACTGAAAGAGCTAAACCTGAAGTTATCTTACAACTCTGATGCTATGGCAGCGATCAATTCACTAGTATCGGCGTCGTACTATATTCCGTCTTCTATTGGATCTGCAGATAACCGAGTACGTGCTTGGATTCCCGGACAACTCTCCACTGATAAGGTAGGCTTCGAGGTTGGAAAAGTCACGGATAATACCGGTTTGAATATAACTGCTGTGGTAAATCCTGTTTCTCCGAGAGGCCAGAAGATTGTATCTTACCTCAACTCGCTGGCAGACTTGGATGAGGTTTATATCAGAGTTCTTTATATTCCTTCTGAGCTGTCTGATCCTCCGAAACGTTTCCATCGTTCAGTTCTGCCTACTAAACCATTATTTGACGACAAAGGTGCGATTGTTGACCAGAAATTAATATTTGATGATATGCCAGAAAAGGTATTACTTAATCTAGGAGTTGAAGTAGAGTCATCTTGGCTTGTTATGCCGAGAGAGTCAAGAGCTGATTTGGAGAATATTATCCTCACTCCTGCATCTCCAAATGTTAGTGCTATTTATGAGCTGACTAGTATTTTAGTTGAAGGCTACGCGACAGATAGTTCTGCCGACAGCCCTCCTCAGGGGACACAACTGGATTTATTGAATATGCTTGGTGATTCAGTGAGTGATACCATTGTGATGAGCAACCTTGGATACTTTCAGTTCCGAGCTCGCCCTGGTATTTATGACATTCGCTACAAAACCAAGGCACTCGAAGAGTTCTTTATCATGGAGCAGTTGCGCCAGAGGGGCATTGACCAGTTAGAAGACATTGGACACGTCTATTTAACATCTCTCTCGGGCGTGAAAACTGTTATGAGGATGTCGAGAAGACCGGGTAAAGAGAGGCAGGCCATACCTATAAACCAATCATCTAATAAAGCTACAAAAAAGTCTCTAAAGCATCATAAAGGAACTGATGTGGCTCAAAATGCTGAAATTAACATTTTTAGTGTCGCTAGTGGCCATCTCTATGAACGGTTTCTGTCCATTATGACTGCAAGTGTTATGAAACATACGTCAAGCAGTGTGAAGTTCTGGTTTATTGAAAACTTCCTGTCACCATCTTTTAAGCAGTTTCTTCCTGTTTTGGCGAGCAAGTATAATTTTTCATATGAACTGATCACATACAAATGGCCTAATTGGCTGAGACAGCAAGAAGAAAAGCAGAGGGAAATATGGGGATATAAAATCCTTTTCCTCGATGTAATGTTTCCACTAAATCTAGATAAAGTGATTTTCGTTGATGCCGATCAGGTTGTTCGGGCCGATATGAAAGAATTGATGGACATTGACCTACATGGCGCTCCGTATGGTTATACCCCTATGTGTGATTCTCGTAAAGAAATGGAAGGATTCCGCTTTTGGAAGCAGGGATATTGGCAAAAAACTTTGAAAGGAAAGCCATACCATATTAGTGCGCTCTATGTTATTGATTTGGACAGGTTTAGACAAATGGGAGCGGGCGATCTACTACGGGAAGAGTACCAATTGCTTTCAGCAGACAAAAATTCGTTAAGCAACCTGGATCAGGATTTACCGAATAATATGCAAAATATTGTTCCAATATTTTCACTCCCCCAAGATTGGCTATGGTGTGAAACTTGGTGCTCCGACGAAAGTCTAGAGAGGGCGAAAACAATTGACCTTTGTAACAATCCCTTAACTAAAGAACCTAAGCTAGATAGGGCAAAAAGGCAGTTGCATGAATGGACTCAATATGATGAAGAAGTAACAAATCTACGTGAAGCTGCTAGTATTGAACTGGAAGGTTCAGAGCGTCCACCTGAAGAGAAACTCAATGATTTGCGCAAAGAAATAGAGTCGGAGATAGTATCCGAGGAGTTAGCAAAAAAGCAGGAGACTACATATGGCAAGGATGCTGAACATGACGAGTTGTGATATTAAGTTCCATGGAGTTATCAATGTGATGTGAAAGAATATGTAGTTATATGTACTTATTTGACTCGTCTCCCAATGACGTCTATGTAGTCCTCATGATCAATACCGTCTGTATCCGAATCTGTAGGAATATCGCAATCAAACGAAAAGGTCTCTAATTCATTTGACAAGTGACTTGGAGAGATCATATGAACATCAATCCGAGCTTTCATAGAACTTGAAATCTGTTGATCGTTCATGATGATGAAATCTACCCGACCTATCGGCGTATCTAGTCTATACAGCGTATATCCTAAAACTGTCAATGATCCGGAGATACGAGTACCACCTGTTTGCCAGTCTTGATTAACTGACTCGAGATCGCTTATGCGAAGTCCCACGTTTGATTTGGGTAGATCAAATGCATCAGCTATGCCCATTTCGTTTCGACGGATAGCTTCCGAGAGTCGTTTCAGGGTATAGTCCCTAATATAAGTCTGCTCTCGCAGTACTGATCCAGTATCTTTAAATGCAATATGATTCTTTAGCATCTCATTCCATAACCTGTTATAACGCAGTGTGCGAAATTTTCGTAGCTGAAAGAATGCAATCAGTCCTAATAGAACTCCGAACGGGAGTAGGAGTAGTATGAAGGGCGATAACAATAATAGCAATGCACATACACCAATTGTCAGAAATGTCGCGCGAAACTCTGGAAGGAACAAGGATTTAGGACCTTGCAAAAAATTAAGACGCCGAAATAGCTCCCGCGGTCCTCTTACTCCCCAAGGTCGAGGGCGCTGTGAATACAGGCGAAACTGTTGATGATATTCCAAAGAATAGATCCGCGTCGACCTGTAATTGCGCAAAGTAGGCTGATTCGATGTAATAAAACTATCTACGGAGATTTGCCTGCAAGAATGAAATGAGTTGAGCAATTTTGCAGGTTGACAACTTAAAGAGCGGCAGATCGGAACCGCCGAAAAGTGAAGTCCAATTCGAGGTGTCAACATACGGCCCATTAAGTAGGAAATCATGCTAGAAAAGCTATAAGTGCAATAGGCAATTATATATTGAGACTATAAAATTTCTATCTTGAAAGGAGAGCGGTTCTCGCCTAGGACTATCCGCAAGTGATTTCCCGGGGTATCTCGAATTACAGCCTTTCTGAGATTGTCCCAGTAGAGGTAATAGGAAGGCATATAACCATTGACAAACTCAAACACCTGACCCAAACTCATTCCAGAGCCTGTACTAGAAATTAGATCTTGTTCTTGTTGTAGTCTCCAGTTAAATACATAGGCAAGCTCCGCAGGGTCTAACTGAATGAGGACATCTAGGCTGGATCGGCTCATAAAGGACTCCTGATACTCTTTCAGGTTTGTATTGATGAAATCTAAGTCCTTAAAGGAATGCAAAGAATAATAGGCCTTTTTCTTAAGTTCCAAAAAAGGTAAGGCTTCGAATCCCAGAAACCAGCCTTCCAAGATCAATACATCAATAGGTGTGTTTACCCGACTCCAATCTTTCTGAGGACACCTATCACCTTCTCCGTCAAACCGGCTTTTGTCATATCGAGGGATTATGACACTAGATTTATCTCTGGTTTGAAGGTTTCGAATTGTAGACTTAGCCAGATCGATGTCGTGGGTACCTGGAACACCTCTTCGCTGAACGAAATAGTTATCTGACTCTTTCGCTTGCAACTGCTTCATACCTTCATGAGTTAAATATAGATCATCTAAAGATAGGCACGCGATTTGGTAGCCTTCATCTTGAAGCGCACTGCCTAGTTTTTGTACCAAATACGACTTTCCCGATCCTTGCACTCCTGATATGCCGACTATGAAAGGACCAAGCTTATTGGCATTAGATTTTGACCAGGCCGCGATTTTTGGTCTAATATACTCCAGCGAAATGCTTAGCGAGTTCATTTTTTCTTAGTTTCGTTGATATCTCTGGTATTTATGATACTCTTTCTACCCCACGAAAGGCCTGGGTATGTAATATTCAGCCTTGAAGAGGTATTTGCGGCTCAGTACGCGAACTGACGTTGGGAGCGAGTAGCAGGCCGTTTCCCCTATTAGTGTCGGCAGAGCGCACCGAGGAGCCGGGCAAAAGTGATAAACATATAATAGTTTAGTAGTTCATGCTAACCCCTGATAAACTTACTCCTCTTGAGTTCAAGACATATGCAAGATGGTATTCTGACCTCGCCAGACGTCGAGGAGGTGGACATATACTTTTAGCCGACGTTGAATCATTTATCGAGAATTTCGGTCTCTCGCCAGATGACCGGAAAGCAGTGCTTTCTCTAACTGAGGGTGCTTTTGCTACTATTGATTCAGGGAATTTTTTTGCAGCTATGAGACTTATGAGCCATGTTCTTGAAGGTTCTGTGCCCGATCGTTCCCTGATATACGTTCCAGTTGCGATTCCACAGCCGAAATCCATACTGGCAAAGAAAAAGAAGGAACTGATGCACATGCCCAAAAGAGTTAGTTTGTCTCCTGATATTTATGACATTGAATCTGATACACACATTCACATTGATTATAAGGATGAGCACTCGGAGCCTCCTGCAGATAAAGTTGCTGAGCTAGAAGCATTCACTAATATGATGTTTGGCAGATTAAGCACCCCTGATCCTCCACTGGAAGCCAACTCTTATATCCCAGACAGTGGTGGATTGCATTCTCAACCGTCGAAGCTATCTGCAGATCCAGAGCAAAAAGCTTCTGAATTTGAAACACGCTTCCCTGAACTAAATGAGGAAGCTCCTGAACAAGTTTCAAGTGATACATCTCTTCCTGAAGTTACGAGTATTTCAGATCCTGCAAATAATTTTGGGCATTCTATTTCTCCTTCGGTACGTCCGAAGGTGAAAAGAACACCGACTCCACCACCTCCAAGGCATCGGAGACAAGCATCAGTTTCCAGCTCAGTGGAGTTGAAGAGAATACCACCACCCCCGCCTCCTTCTCGACGGAAAACGTCTAGTAAAGACTTAGAATTGCATAATCACGTCCAGGATTCGTCAGAACCTAATAGCTATATAGGAAGAAGCTCTATCGTGGACTCAGGAGCCAATGATGCCGCTACGCTCTTAGAAGACTTACAAAGACTACAGGAAGAGGTAGAACAAATTAAAGTAACTGCACCGAGAAATGTATAAACAACTTCATTATTTCATTTCTTATATTTTTTGGTGCCATTGACCGAATTTGAATCTGCTTTTCGCTTGATTGGCTCTGCAATGACTACCTTTTTCTTAAAAAACCCATCAAGACGGCCCTGATATCCTTGATTAACACCTTTGTTCAGTTTTTCTGCAGCAGATCGGACCCGATCCTCATTAAATCCTCTCTTTATTACTAAGAAGTCAATAAGCCCTTCAACATCAGGCTTATTCCATGCTATGTCGCAGTTTTCACCTTTTATAACATCATGGTGGTGAAATAATTCCCGGGCATCCTCAAAGGCCCAGTTCTCAGGAATAGTTATCTTCGATGAAGGGTTGGATCTGAAATGTTCAACCACACCTTCGAGGCTTTTGTGCTCCTTTATCAACTTCAATGCGGTCACAGGACCAACACCTGGAATAGCTTCTAAATAGTCACATCCTAATAATATGCACAGATCTACAAATGAATTCATGTCCATATCCAACCCTTTTAGTGCTTTGTCGAGGTAGATCTCAGTAACAGGCACCTTCTTCTGCTCTGAGAATGTTAAATGTCTAAGTAGTATAGGTGTACCAAAACACAAGGTATCCATATCTTCTGAAGCCGCAGAGTATACTTTTCCAGATTTAGCTAATTCTGCACATTGAGCCTCAGCTTCACACGGCGCCTCAACATAAGGTATACCCATTAATCTCAGAAGTTCTTTGGCCTCTTCGTTCTGCTCTCTTGTGACCTTCACAGTCCTACGAGCAAATTTGTCATAATCCTCAATTTTTCCTTCTTCAGTGGCTTCTTTAGCCGCCTTTTCAGCTTCCTGCCTTTTTTCTAGGCGCTTCACGAGTTCCTGACTTTTGAGGACAGGAGGCTTTCCATCAAACACGTATAGTGGCTTAATTCCATTGCTTACCATACGCACAGTACGGGAGAATAAACCAACTATATGACTTGTAGTCTCACCTGACTCGTTCGTCAATTGAGTGCCATCCTGCTGCCTGACATTTATTAGAAACTGGTATAACGACATCGACGCGTCGATCGCAACCTTTCTACCCGCAAACTGCTTCATCTCTCCTGTTTTAATGGCTCCTGGTGCGTTTTCCGAAATTAACCTATTTAATCCTGAATCATTGTTAGCTACAATTAATTCGATTTATGAAATTATAACGCGTACCTTTAATACCCATTTTGAGTAGGATTGCATGGAAGTGGGAGTGTGCGTAAGGTCGCCCGAGTTACCGAGAGAATACCGTGATATAAGATAAACATAGCCTAAACATTCGAACCATAGAATAATAATAGGTAACAAAAGTAACTCAGATTTTACGTTGCTTTTTGGTATGCTTTTCTTCAGTTGCCCCATTAGAACTAGTATCTGGGATCAGAAGGGAGAGTCCTCCAGTAATGCTTGGTGAAACTGTGCCGTCATTCATGACTTGTGATGGCGGGGTCATCTGATCCAGAGTGATGTTAAGACGTAGATCGTGCATGAAATTATTGGCATCATTTTCCAGCCCTTCATTTTGTAAGGAGTTCGGATTGAAGCAGTCATAACCATCTTGGAGGCCTATCTGGGTAGGTGCAATTGTATTGGAGCCAGTATTCGAACCTTTGTTATCATTAGAAGTATCCAATTCGGGGTACAATTGACTCTCTGTCACTTCCTGAATCTTTCCACTGCTACTCATATTTGTCTCTGCATGAAGAGCACTTTTGATCGTGTGGAGGTTTCTCATGGTCTTCAAATGAATGAGATGTTTATCCAAAATTCCTCGCAAACTATCCTTTGTAAAAGGCTTGGCTAGAACATCATTCATACCATTGGAAAAATAATTCATCACATCTCCAGTCTGAACATTGCTAGTCATTGAAATAATCGGGGTTAACTGGTCAAACTGACGTATCAAGTTCGTCGCAGAAACACCATCCAGGTTAGGCATCATAATGTCCATAAGGACGATGTCATACTTGCAGTGGTTCATTTTACCAACAGCACTCAATCCATCGGCTGCAAAATCAATGTCACATCCAAATCGCTTTAAAAATCTAAATGAAAGGTTCCTTGCAATGACATCATCCTCAACCAACAATACTTTAGGAGGTACGGCCCATTTTGCGATAACAGCATTGTTTGCAGTCTTGGACTCTGCCAATGTTGAGCTTCGGCCCGACGTGATATTCATATCCGAACTTGGACATGAAGCTCTTTTCTTCCTATTTCTGGAAGGTGCTTCTGACGTAATCTTCTCGAGGCCATCATTGCCTACTTCAGTTTCATGGAACTGTTCAGGCTTAATTGATTCATGACTCTGTCTGGCGGCATATACATGAAACTTCATGACATTATGCAAAGAGTCCACAAGTTTCTGTGCAGCAATGTTAGAGACTGGTACTTGAGGTGTTGAGTCATCCGATCGATGTTGAGCAAGCTTGTGGGGATCAGATGCCCTATGAATAGCAGTGAACGTGGAAACTAAATTGGCGAGAAGGTCATCTCTGGCATAATTTGACTCCTGCATAAGCTGTACCTGACTCAAAAGTTCCGCATGATCTTTATATAACTTATCCAGGTTTGAGGCAAGTGCTTTATTCTCGCGCTTGAGTTCAATGACTTCAGCCTGCAACTGCTCAGAATGTTCATTGGATACAGAAGAGACACCTGGCGCTGACGGCATAGCTTTCTTGGTAGTTGGAGGTTTCCTTTTGATGTTTTCAAGAAGGCTTTGTCTGTTAACTAAAAAGTCAGGGTGCTTGAATTCCCATGATCCTGTACCATACTTCATTTTACCTTCTGGATCCATAGTTCTCACCTTATGGAAGTCATACTTGTTCAGTTGCCTAACAAAGCTAGAGAAATTGCAATGCTTGAAATGTTTCGGAAGGATCGCATTAGTGAAAGAGTGCGTGTCCAAAACAATAAAAGAGTCACCCTTGTCGCTCCATCTTACTATGTCGGCATATGACTGCTCCTGCAACATAGAATACAATTTCCGAACAAAATCCGCGGAACCTGCGGGTCCTTCAAGTTTGTGTGGCCTACTCTTGGAAGAATCTATGCCATTTGAGCCTTTGTTAGCATCGACGCCTGAAGCAGCTGTTCCTAATGGGAAAGGGGGGGGTATGTTTTGATTAGGAACACTCGACGGGGAGACAGAAAGTGGGTACGAGGATATTCCAGCATTTGCGTAATCATTTAATGGGGATAAAGGTACATACCCAGGGGAACTATTTGAATCAGCACCATCCGACACCCTGGATGGTGGTCTAAGATAATTACTGACCGGGCTAGGAAGATTGATCGCTCGGTTATTCGGCGCCAAATTATCGTGATGTAGTCGTCCATTGAAGTCTGTAGAAGCTCTGCTTTGTGCGGAATACGGTTGCTGCATTGGTTGATTATGAGGCGCACGGGAATTTAAATCTGTCGGCATTCCGTTATTGTAGAGTGCTTGACTACCACTAGCGAATTGTCTCATGATAGACTGCTAGAATAATCGAGTGAAGGTAATGAGATCAAACCCTCTTAAAAATGGATATGTTAACAAGAAACGTGGGGTCACGGATGCACATATAAGTGCAGGATTCAGTAAAAGAACTATAACGGACCTTGATCCTATCTGATTAGAGAGTATTCGAATATAACGTAATATTGTTCGCGGTTTTTTAATGAGGATTTGATGAAGAAACAAAAATCCAGAAACAGGAATTATAGGTATGATATCATAGAAGACAGTAGACCAGAATAATTGAAAGATGATGCTACTTTACGTGCAATACGAGTTCCCAATCAAAAACGCTCTTCAGGGACTAAAAGTAGCAAATGTAAAAAGATATTACAAGCAACTAGCAGTCAAATGCCAAATATATGATCTATAACGGAGAGAGCAGATTCTAAAATGTTTCCGGTAATTATTTGTGGAGGTGTATCAGGTTTGGTGGATTCTGGCTCAATGTTTGGCCCCAGTAAAGATTATCGGGAGTTTTAAGGTTTAAGGAGATAGCGGGCCCTGAAGTAGTCGTCACTTTCGAGTATAAGGGAATGATTAGAAAGCATCTGACTATGGAGAAGTAGATATCTGGACATATAATATTGAATAGCTTCATGTGGATATCTATATATAATCATGACGGATAGAATCCTGCGTATGCGGTTTGCTGAAACTTATTATTAACGACCTCTCGGAAAGTATGGAGAATTTAAATAGTGCAATGGCAAGCTTTCATTGGTCGAGTAGGCAGGCTTGCTGAGTTTAACAACCCAACCACGCCTGTTCATATAACTACGGATTACTCGATATTGGAATAGTGCTCCGAACATCCAGTATCACCTAAAAAGCATTAGCTCCTGTAATTAAGCAGAACTATTGAATTTTTGGGCATGACATTTGTAGCGCCTGTGTGGAAACCAAGCGTGCCTCTCTTAACAATCAATAAATGGTAGAGCGTATAAGGTTGTTACTATTTCTGGATCGAGGCAGGAATAGTTTCAGCCAATCATTATCCGAGCACATTAACAACCAGAATATTTTGATGATACCCAAGTAGGTCTACGGTTATTCTACAGCATCGTACTAATCGGTGTAGATATGCACCTTGCACAAGAAGAGCGATCTTGAGACTTGCTGCTGTTGGCGAGGATTTTTAAGGTTTGTATGCAGTCATCCGCATGCACTTTCGATTTGATAGAGTATCTGGTAATTTAGATACTTGATAAATGGTATAGCTTTTACATTGCTTCTCTACTCTTTCAAGCTGATATTATGTGATCAAAACGTACTAGTGTGCATTTTAGTGGAGTAATAGGAGACAACAGTTCGTCAAAGAGCTGTTTCGCTTAATCTGTGCAGCAAACTCTATTCCATATTCTAGGTATCGGGTGTGTTGCTATGCAACAATGTAGCCCTAGAAAGAGACAGTCACGGAAAGTCACACTCTGATGCTACTCACAAGTAATGTATTGTAACAAACTCATACTACACATACAAAAGTACAGATGTCTCACCGAAAATTTGAAGCCCCGCGTCACGGCTCTCTTGGATTCTTACCTCGTAAGCGTGCGAAGAAGCACCAAGGAAAGATTAAATCTTTCCCTAAGGATGATAAGTCCAAGCCTGTTGGACTCACTGCTTTCATGGGATACAAGGCTGGCATGTCTACTATTGTTCGTGATTTGGATCGTCCTGGTTCTAAGATGCACAAGCGTGAAATTGTCGAAGCTGTCACTATTGTTGATACCCCTCCTGTTGTAGTTGTGGGTGTTGTTGGATACGTCGAGACTCCTCGTGGTCTGCGATCTCTTACAACTGTTTGGGCTGAGCATTTGTCTGAGGAAGTCAAGCGCCGCTTCTACAAGAACTGGTATGCTTCCAAGAAGTCAGCATTCACCAAGTATGCTAGCAATTTTGCTTCTGGTCAGAACGTTGACAAGGAGATTGCCCGAATTAACAAATACTGCAGTGTTGTTCGTGTTCTTGTCCATACTCAGATCAGAAAGACTCCTCTGGGCCAGAAGAAGGCTCACTTGATGGAAATCCAGTTGAATGGAGGATCTGTTGAGGATAAGACTGCCTGGGCCAAGTCTCACTTCGAGCAAGAGGTTCCTGTCGATACTGTTTTCGAGCAGAATGAAATGATTGATGCTATTGCTATTACTAAGGGTCGTGGATATGAAGGTGTTACCCATCGTTGGGGTACCAAGAAGCTTCCTCGTAAGACTCACCGCGGTCTCCGTAAGGTCGCTTGCATTGGTGCTTGGCATCCTAACCACGTCATGTACTCTGTTGCTAGATCTGGTCAAGACGGTTTCCATCACCGTACTTCCATTAACCACAAGATCTACCGCATTGGAAAAGGTGATGATGAAGCTAATGCTGCTACTGATTACGACAAGACCAAAAAGACTATTACTCCTATGGGTGGCTTTGTTCGCTACGGTGAAGTCAAGAATGATTACGTCATGCTAAAGGGATGTATTCCTGGTACTAGGAAGCGTGTAATCACTCTTCGTAAATCTCTACTAACTCACACCTCTCGCAAAGCTTTGGAGAGCGTGGAACTCAAGTGGATCGACACTGCCTCCAAATTTGGTAAGGGCCGCTTCCAAACCCCTGCGGAGAAACGTGCTTTTGTTGGCACTTTGAAGAAAGATCTTTAGAATGTAGAAAAGCATTCAGGGCTTACTTAGTTTATGAAACAACTCACTATTCAATTTTCTCCTGAACTGCGTAGTATATATACTTTTCCTCGAGGCCGCCCCGTTGGCAAAACTCTAAATTGTATGGTGGTCCTCGCCGAATTTCTACACGCGTATAATAACTTCTATAGTATTTGCATCATCTTCTCTATATGCGCATTGACCCACGATGTCTGCGAACACGCAAAATCGTGTAAATGAACTGTCTATATCGTCCAAATATTTGGACAAGCTTCTGTCACAGTTTGTCTTTACAGAAGCCCCTCTGAAAGATGGAGACGGTGAACCAGTAAGATTAGATCCTCTGGCCGCCAAGCTCGAGGCTGAAATAGCAATGACATCCGCTTCGAATCGGTATATACTGGATCCTGAAGAAGCAGCACTTTGCCGAAGTATGATTGATGGCTTAAAGGGACGAATAGCTGCCTGTCGAAAGCATATCCTTATGGAGGCTCGAATAAGAGATGCTACATTTAGTATGCGAAAATTAGACAATATCGACACAGTAATGGAAGACCCGGGAACTATTGCCGGATCAGATGTCTCTGGAAATGTACATGTTTCTACGCCAACGCCAAAATCGACGCATTCCAACTCCAATCACAAAAGAAGTCCGAGCGTGCTGCTAACTGATGACCCGGACATTCGGATACAGGGTCTGTTGATTGACCTCGTAACTATGTCTAATGATCTCTACACACATCAAATGAAACTGTATAGGCATACTATTTCGGTCATGGCCGAATATGACTCGGAACGCGCATTTGAAGGTAATACTCACACTAGTATCGACAATGTGCAGAATTCCCTAGAGGAGTTGTCACGCGATGAAGAAGCAAGAACTATCCACAAGGAGCTAGAAACACAGACTGCTTCTAATGGTACTGACACAGGCCTGGATATGCATCCGAAGGAGGATCACAGTAGAGTCTTGAAGGATTACATCGAATTTCAGTCATCCCCTGTGCGAAAGCCACAATTCGATATAGGATTCACGCCTCAAGACCAGCATGCTATGCAGAATACTATTGACCAATTAAAAGGTGTGATAGAAGATCAGAGGATCCAGCTGCTCACAGCAAACATTCCTGAAGGTACTGGATTAACAGGAGAGACGCCTGTCAAGTATTTAGTGCAAGAATTTCAGCGTGTTTCTCGTGAATTGCGGGAAGACCATTACGCGACTATCAAAGCTGAGCGGGCTGAGAAAAGGCGGCTGGAGCTCATGATTATGAAACTAAGACGTACTAATGGTGAGACTGACAGCATATGAGATGATCAGTCAGGATGAAAGTGAAGGTTTAGCATATCGAAACCAAGACATATACTATCGATTTAGATGTTCATAGACCTATAGAATTGGAATGGAATCTGCAATTCATGATAATCTGAATAACTGTAAGTAATCTACCAACATCTAGTGCAATCGGAGGGCCGGTTATTGAGAGTAGTCATGCATCCATATGTAGGCAATGGCCAGACAATTTAGAGGTAAACAGATTCCAGTGATATAGTTTAACAGGAATCTAGTTTAACCAAGTCGAACTCATATTTGACAAATGGAACGCACTCTGGACTGCTAATGCGTAATGGCAGTGAATTTTAGAGTTCCTTAGATTAAGACTCCCTGGGTAAACATAAGCCTAAGCCGTCAGTACATTCCAACGCTTAGGCCTATCTGAAGCGATGAACTGAATTACGGCAACTTTTACAGTTAAGTAACAACGAACTCAAACGGGAATGCCAAGGTCTAGATCAACGCATTCAGCAGGCTAGAAGGTCCAGAGCATATTTGACAGTAACGTTAAGGACTGCCCATTGAACGCTAACGTCCAAGAATTTTCGTAATTGTTGCGGAATTTTTTTTATTTGTCCCTGGTCCCGGTATGTGTAATTTGAAAGGTCAGGAATATACAGGTAATAAGATACGAACAGGGGGTATGCAGCTTCTAGTAAACCTTATAATGCATGTGTAAATCACGTGTATGCACCTCCTAATTTTACACATTGCTATACGTCAGTGTCACACGAATCGAAGGGAAAACCCTAGTCACGTCCCCCTTGTACCCCTTCGATCGGTACAACGTCCTATTGCTGAGCGGAATACTCGCTAGTAGCTAGAACAAGGTATTTCTAAATCGAGCACGCTGCATGAAGGTTTCCGGGCAATAGTATAATAACAATTCATGCCTTAGCGCGCTATACATATTCGCGGTCAACCCTGCCCGTTAATTACAGTTCGTTGAGGTTTGGGTTTGCTGTTTACTCTATGTACAATGACGATACAACATCTTCTTAGCTGGCTGTTCCTTACCGTCAATGTTCAAACTACATCTCGCCTATCACACTGTGATAGAACCTAACTTAGATGCTCCGGCAATTATTGAAAAATGTAGTGGCATAGATTTTATCCTTTTTGCAGCTGTAGCACCAGAAATGTAATGTACGACTTCCTGAATCGGCGACAGTTTAATAGAAATGAAAAGGGATTTTAAGGTTCGCCTACTTAAGCATCTCCACCTTTATTCTGAGGATATATCGATCGATCGACAAGCGAATCCTTTCGATTACGATGTGCAGAAGCATATTGAAGCTTTGAAACAGTCACCGAAATAAATTGGATGAGATTTTGTGATGGTAATTGTGTAGTGGTAGAAAATAAACACTGTCGCGATGACTCGCTGGATAGTGCGCCACTTCGCCATCGCTCAACAGGGGCGCAAAGCATACTTCGACCTCGTCCGAACCGCAAAATATGAGGAGCCAATAAGAGAACTAGTTAGGGTTCCAACATCGCCGTTTGACCACTTGAAAGCTTTTTTCATCAAATTCCCACCTATGACCAATTGCAAGCGCGAGTTCAAGGGAAATGTAAATAGATATTGGGTCTATTTTTAGTAAGATCTTTCTCGCGCCTGAACGTTAATTTCAAATCTGGAAATAATTCGAGGAAAGCGGGAGAAGAAAACATATTAAGATTACACGATTGGCCAATAAAATTTTCATACTAAGGAATGGTACGTGAGTCCAGGAGTACCAGCCAATAGCAAGCAAAGGCATTTTCCGAGGGGCTGCTTTAACTTTGCTTGATTGCCTGTTTTCCCTTAAAGCACGCTCCAGCTTATGGAGCCAGCCTATTAAGTTATTATTGATTCGGGCTGGAATTTTGAATATAAATAGAGGCTTCACCCGCATCTACTCCTTATACTTCGTATTTTTTAAGTTCAAAGTCGCACTCGCTTGTAAAAATGAAATTCTCTACTGTTGCTGCCTTCGCGGCTGTTGCTGCTGCCCAAAACGCTACCACTGGAACTGGCGGTGCTCTTCCTATCGATGCTTCCACCACTGCTCCGGCCGCTGTCCTCCCCACCGTTACCACCATTGACGTCAACGTTTATGCTAACGTTGATGTTTCTGTATCCGTTAACGTCTCTGTTGATGTCTTTGGTACCTATGAAGTCGTTGAGTGCCCTTGCGTTTTCACCACTGTTCCTTGCGTTCTTTCCACTGTTGTTCCTTGTGGATGCCCTGAGAACACTTCTGTCACTAAGATTGTCACCACATCAACTTCCTATCCTGTTACATGCACCACCTGCGCCAAGCCTACTACCACCGAGAAGCCTGCTGAGAAGACTTCTGAGAAGACTACTGAGGCTGCTAAGCCCACTTACACCGCTTACGCTGGTGCTTCCGGACTTGCCCTCCCAGGATGGGCTCTTTCCCTTGTTGCTGCTATGGCTCTCCCCCTTGCTTTCTAAATTAATTATTCCGTTAACGACGTGATGTTTAGTTAGCTAGGACAATATGGGAAATTGTTTATAAGCTTTTTTTCTAATTTCATTTTTTTCTTGAATGAGTTTTTAGGCAATGCATTTGTCTGAAATTTACATGTAAATGTGTTTGTCCTTCGTTCAGTTCGTCGGTTTTTATTAAAAACCATTACTTTCGCTTCCTATATTTTGCTTTTCATTTCATGCCGAAGGATTGTAGTATTATTAATCTATTAACAATATGAATATTCTCTCAGGCGGTATTGAATCCGTTTTTTACTGAATTGTAATTGTAAATATTATATCTTTGGTTCAGATAGGTTTTCACTGTGGCCTTATCTAAATTAATTTTAGCGGAAGTTTTGTTAATATATACGCATGCCCTAACACTACCATGCTCGGGCGAGATGAACCAGTACGGCCAAAGAGAGAAGTATTTTAGCTGGAAAGAGATATCTTTATTCAGATAATGTCGGTACCACTCACGGCGACAACACACCGTAGAGAGAGCACGATCAACGTGGCGCTGAAAATGGCATTTTGAAGAGTGCCGCACTTTAAGAGAACAAACGCTTATGCGTTATATAGGTTGCAGATTCGACACTGTGACCCAGTAGAATGATTTCAGAAGAAAACTGTGAAGCTGTACTGCATGAAGATGCTAATCGCTTTTGGGCGATGAATTCGTACTGGCGAAGTTTAAAACTTAATTAGGCCCCGTACCCTTTCACAGCCGCCTAGCAGAAATAACACTTCACGAAATGCTCCGGCCTTGCAAGTTTAATGCCATTGGGCGCAATAGTGTGCGCTTGTTTCAATCAAAATCATATCCAATAAATGAGTTACAGCGTAATAATGCGGCCAGGTTGTTAATATTAGAGAAAGCGCTAAAACTGGTTCCAGAGAAAGGCTTTACCGAAGCTGCCATTGTGGGAGCATGTAGAGAGCTCAGTTATAGCGATACTGCTTTGTCACTATTTCCAAGGGGTGCGTTTGATCTTGTTATGAGCCACATGGAATTATCACGGATGCGGTTAGAGCGACACCACCTGACTCATGCACATCCTGAATGGATAGATAATTTGTCGGAATTCGGCACTTTTAGACTTCTCCAGAATCTACCTGTCAGGAGGAATTTAAGTCAAGCTTTAGCAATGGGATCTCTTCCTAATAATATTCCTGCATTTCTGAATGAATTAAGTCTACTGGCTGACGAACTGTGTGTCCAATCTGGATACCAAACCTCAGATATTGACTGGTACACTACGAGAACTACTGTAGGTGCTCTGTATGGAGCATGCGAGGTATATATGTCTAGCGATTCATCAGAGGAGTGCAAGGATACGATATCGCTTTTCAATTACGGGCTTAGTCAGCTGAAGGCTACTAATCAAAGCATTTCGAAGGTCACAGAATGGGGCTCTTTTAGTTTACGGTCAACATACAACCTCTTGGCCTCTTTATTAGCTAAGGGTTAAAGAATATATAGATAATATAAACAATAAGATCATCTCTTTCTTGATTTTTTGCGTGGCCCACCTTCAAAACCCGGTCTTCTTTTCTTCTTTTTCTTATTCTTCAACATCTTCTGCTCTCGTCGTTCGGCTATGTTCTTCTCTCGTTTTTTCTGTTTATTCTCAATAGACTTCTTAACGTTCTTCTCTCTGTCCGTCCACTCTTTCCTTGATTTAGTTTTGCGCTTTTCTATATGCTTTGCGGCCTTCTTAAGTAGTTTTTCGTCGTCTCGCACTTTCTCTCCTTCAGCTTGAAGCAAGACTCTATGCCATCTATCCTTTTCGGCTAGTTCTTGCCGTTGCGCCTCGTCCTTACTTTCGAGTTTTCGTTTCTTCGCCTCAAGATGCCGTAACTGCCCTATAACATCAGAGGGCCCCTTTTTCTTAGTATAGTCTTTCAAATGCTCCAGATTGTGTCCTGTTTTAGATCCATCATCAAATGTAATCGTATTATACACAATAGTATTGCCATCGTCTTCTTCGTCGCTGTATCCTTGGTCATCCTCAGGGCGTTTCTGGGCACTATTCTCTTTCAGCTTGCGTGCTTGCTCTAGTTTTCTTAATTTTTTCTTCTGTTTTTGCTGCTCTCGCATTTCAATAAGAGCTTGACGATTTAAAGGAGCGCCTTTTACAGATGTCCCTGGAGCTTTTCTTTTCTCTCTCAGTTCTTGAAGTTTTTTCTGGAGCTTAGCGCGGAGTTCTGCAGCCGTAGGCGGCTTCTCCTCAGCCTCAATAGTATTAGCTTCGATCTCCTCGACAGAACCACACTCTATGACATCTACGTTAACTGAATCAAGCTGAATAGGAGAGTCGATTCCGTCCGGCTCTGCATCGTGGACCTCAAACTTAGCCTTTCTTTTCTTCTTCAGTTCCTCCTTGCTCTGCTTGTCTTGGTTCCACTGATTCCGCATCTCTTCTCCAGTATAAAATTTAGATGGGATCTTAGACAAAAGCTGACTAATTCCAGCGTCATGTCGCTGTAATCTCGAGCGGAGATCATCCATCGTATATTTTTAGTCTCTTTGTCTTTAAAGCAACCCAGAAGTTGAAATCCCACCTTCGCCAAAACTCTAATCTCCAACCGATACAGATTAATAATGGAGATCTCTGAGCAACAGCTATCAGAAATAATCACGCACAGATTAGATGCATCACATGTCGAAGTCGTTGATATGTCGGGTATGAGTATTTTACTGAGGTTAGCTGGTCTCTTACTAACAATATAAATAGGTGGATGTGGTCAAGCGTTCCAGGTGGTGATTGTATCACCGGTCTTTAGAGGTAAGCCTTTACTTATGCGCCATAGATTAGTGAATAAGGCTCTGAATGAAGAAATAGCATCTATTCATGCTTTTACACAGAAGGACTACACGCCAGAGGAATGGGAAAAGGCTCAGCCTTGACGATTGCATTAAACGATACTTACGACCCTTCTTACTAAACTGCGGATTGGGCTGACCCTTGTATTGTGCTATAGCTCATAATACTATAGTAGATCAACCAAGTCTTGGCTGGATGATACCTTTGAGGTAGATGTAGGCTGTGTAGGAGGTTCAGGAGCTCCAAGCCCAAAAAGATCACCACCAAATGGGTTCGCAGGGGCATTTCCTGACATGGGAGATGTAAGCGCATCGCTAGTACCGTCCAGATCAGGTAACACATCGGAAAGTGATCTGAAACCAGATAGAGCATCAAGAGTAGTAGAGCTTTTATTAGTCAGATTATGCTGTTCCGTCGGCACTGGCTCTGAAAAGTCGATATCCAGTAAATTTCCAATATTTCCAGTATCACTATTTTCGAATGCAAGCTCTTTCTGTTCTTGCTGTGCCTGCAGTAATACTTTATCAGCACCAATCTTTCCAGATTCTAGAAACGTAGAGGCTGGTTTTCGGTAAATTGCAGAGAGGCACGTCAGGTCCCGTAGAAACTCGTTTTTCAGTCGCTCCGGTAGACAAGGCGTCACAGTGTCGATATGAAGGTGCTCTGAAGCGATAATATCTTTGGCAGTCTCTAAGCCATAAGACATCACCCGCGAATAGATAAAAGCTCTATCTCTAATATCCGGGTTGTGACCACTAGTCTCAATCTTCTTGAACAAACCGTCAAGGTCTAACTGAGAAGATTTGTCGGCATCCTTTAGTTTTGCTTTGACCACTGCAGTCAAAATTTGCATTTGAACACTCAATGATTCCTGATCAAAAGATTCTACCATAGATGACAGAATAGGTAGACATTCTGGGTTAGAATCACAGAACTCTCCAGCGATAAATGCGATAGAAAGGCGAGGCTCAGGTGCTTCCAACTGAGGGAAGAACTTGCAGAGATACTTGACAGCTGCTTGGTTAGAAGGATATCTACGTAAAACATCCTTCATGGAGACCACTACTTCTTCGACAACGTATTCCTGGCCCACCGACGCGATGTCGAGGAGGGCCTCGATGCATTTGGTGGCGGCAACATCTATTTTGATAGCCAATTGACCCATAGCCTGAATGGCACGGCGCACAAAATCGATGTCTACCTCGACAGAATATTCCTTAAGTTCTTGAAGCAAAGCATCATAATTGTCGAAATCGACAATGCGAATGAGAAGGTTAAGTTTTTCCATTTTCAGATAGGGAGGGTCATTGTATTTGCAAAAAAAGACCGAAAGGTCCTTTGACAATATAGATGGGTATTTTTGCAAAATGAGATCTATAGATCGGAAAGCAACATATTGAACTTCGGGGGGAGTAGAAGCAAAGGAGACCAGAGAAGGGGCCATTTTTGAAACTAAAGACGCCTGCAATTCTTGATTCACAGAATCGATGTGAGCAAGGATAGCTCTGATCGCAGCAAGAACAACACTTGTATTGGCATGCTGAAATTGAGCAGTGATTCTTTCGCATATATGTTCTGCTTCAGCGACATTTGCAGCTTTATAGCGGGCCAATGAGCTCAGTAATGATATACGGCCCCACTCAGAGCATTCGTTAAGAGCAGTGAGTAGCGTAGATATCGTCTCCGAATTAATTACTAGAGCGTTTGCCTTCGGGTCAATTTCTTGGATTTCGGCCAGTGCGGAAATGGCGTTGGCTATTACCATAGCATTTGGATCGGAGATAAGTTCTTGGAGAGCAGATAAAAATCCATCTTCGATACACGTTTGCGGATCAAGATCATATAGTTTTAAAACGCATATTGCTGCAGTTTTTCGCACGTAAGGACTCTCATCATTGAGGCAACGCCGAAGTGGCTCGGTCAAGTAAGAGATCATTTTATCGACACGAATACAGCCCATAGTGCGAATAGCCAGCGCGCGCACTAGCGGGTTAGCATTTTCGGAATCTTGCACAAAGGTATTTACTGCAAGAATACAAAGGTCTGGGTGTGACTTTGCATAATTAATTAAATACAGATAGACAAGCTTTTTTTGTTCGATATCGTGAGTAGCGATGTTCTTCAGCACATCGGGAAACAGGCCAGATACGTCTTTGCCTAGAGTCATCTGGGCGATAACTCGCTGTATGGCATCTTTTCTCTCAAACGCGTACTGAGAAACCAAGCCGGCTTGAAGTTCGTAGGCTTCTCCTTTCTTGGGCAATTGTAAGGCATTTCGGATCCGGCGCTCTAAAGACATGGTTGTAGGTAAAAGGGAGGAGAGACTAATAAAGTTATACTGAGAAATAGATGCGCCTACCGAACCTGCGCAGAATCTTTGCTTCTTTCCGAACAGACGACGAAGAAAGAAAATATTCCAGGCTAGCGTTTTTCAACCTTTTGGGATTTCTAGGCAGCTGCATTGTTTTTAGCCTCGTTGCTCAGCGAATCAAATGGCTCTGATCAGAAGAGCAGTCTGCTCCTTTCAAAGGCTCTACCCCAAGAATCTTGCCGATTCGTCCTGGGACAATACTGGTCTATTGGTAGATGCGCCTCCTAAGATTACCAATGCCTTAAATGTTCTGTTGACCATCGATCTAACTACGAACGTGGTGGATGAGGCCCTGGACAACCACGTCAATCTTATAATTGCTTACCATCCCATTATATTCCGGCCGTTGAAATCGCTATCTACAGATAATTCGCAGCAAAATTCCATCATTAGATTAATCCAGGCTGGGGTGTCTGTTTATTGCCCCCACACAGCGCTAGATGCTGCCAATGGGGGCGTAAATGATTGGCTAGCCAGAGGAATATCGGTCTCCCCTAAAGATTCCATTCGTCCTGTTACACCTGTCGATGCCCAATTGCCAAACCATCCTGAGCCAGGAATGGGCCGTATAGTGACATTTGCAACACCAAGATCGTTTGAATCGCTTGTCAGTTCAGTAAAATCTTTACTAGAAATGGATAAGCTTCAAATAGTCCGTCGGGGCCCGCTTTCACGACCAATAGAAACAGTAGCTCTGTGTGCTGGTAGCGGCGGATCTGTCCTTCGTGAAGCTGGCCACGTTGATGTCTATTTTACCGGAGAGTTGAGCCATCACGAGTCTTTGGCTGCAGTGGAATCAAATATTTGGGCGATCATATGTGGGCACACAAACACCGAACGCGGGTTTCTTAAAGCTCACCTGAAAGACCAGCTCTCTACCCAATTTAGTGCCGATCTAGATGTCCCTGTGTCTGTTAATGTTTCGGGCATGGATAAGGATCCCCTTGAGTTCTATTAAGTATATAAATATACTTTACCACTAGAAGAACCCCCTACGACCCAGTTCATTGTAGGGTGGAATGCACAGGCCGCCGGAACTGCAGTCATGTAATCTGAATCACGCAGGCGTCCAATTAATGAGCCACCTGCAGAATATATATCCATAGAACGTGCCATATTAGCTATCACAAATTTGTTACGGCCGTCTGCAGGCGCCTCTTGCCATCTAGCTCGCAATATTGAAACCCATCTTCCACTTTGGCAATTGTGCTTTATTGTACGAAATGGCGTCAAATCAGGCCCGGGCGTCTTTTTAAAGTCAAAGATATTAATAGTATCGGCATATCCATTGCATACCACTTGGTGAGACCTGTTCCAATAGGCACAACTCACACTAAGTCTTGAATTGAATATTCCGACAGGAGTGAACGACTCAGTATCATCGGAAGCCTTTAAATACCGGAGATCCCAGAGTTTCATCGTCCTATCAAGTGAAGCGGTTACAGCGTAGTGGCTATTTACAGGGTCAACTGAGAATCCACCTATTTTCTTTTCGTGCAATTGATACAAATCTGGCCTTGTTTTCTGGCGTGTGTCCAAGCGAACGACCGATCCGGCAAGAGTTGCAAAGTATTTCACGTGGTCATCCAGGTGATACATTTCCGAAATGCCTTCTTCTCCTTCTTTTAATCCAGTTTCTGTGCTTCCAGTGTAGAAGAGTTCTACACTCTTTCCTGTATCAAAGTGGACGCACCGAATACTGCCGTCATACGAGCATGTATATATAGTCTGAGGAGAACCAGCATAGAAAGAAAAGGAAGATAACGACCGAGGATGAACTCTGAACGAGTATATCTCTGGCTCGTCTTCTGTTCCGCCATCTGCATTCCATAAACCAAGGTACCCTGAAGTATCACATCCTACAACCAGCTTCTTGTCGGTAGTCGGATGGAATCCCATCTGATACATTCGTTCCGGGGTTATCTTTATATCTAGAGGATTGTACTTTTCATAAAGTCTTAGTGAAACTAGGTCTTCTCGAAGGCTCTTTGTAGATTCATCTAGAGATTCCTCTAGAAGTTCTAACTGCTGTTCAGGGTAGGCACCGTTTGAAAGGTCTCGAGCTGTTATAAGGCCAGTATCCCATTGTAGGCCATGAGAATCGATTATTTCAGACAAGTCGCGATCCCCGCCAATGCGTTGCTTTTTCTCTGGAGGGTACTCCTTCTTGATAGTGTCACTGTCTATCATAGGAGCATCATCAGCAATTTTAATTCCTCGCAGACGAGCCGAAGAACGCGTGGGAGTCGAAGCTGGTCGTTCCTTAGGTTTTGAAGACTTTCGTTTGGCTGAAGGCTTTGGCGGAGGCTTAGGGGTGTCCCATGTTGACGCAGAATCTTCTAAATCGAGCTGTCTTAAAAGTTCCCGATTACGCTCGATCTTCTTGCGTCGCCTTTCTTCGAGGGTCTCTTCAGTCATGATTGCTTTTGAGCAGAATTAAAGTTTCCGCGTTTGGGATTCGGACTCATTTTAAGACACCGAAGGATGCTTCTAGTTCTAGGAGAAGCTCTCGAAGCAGTGGGCTACGGGGCTCAAATTTACTTTATCTCGCATAGTAAATCTGCTCGATATGCTTCGGTTGATGATGTGACGCTGGACGTGGTATCGAGGCTACTACGGCTCCTGTGTTCCAGTGGGTATCGCTCTGCGAGAGGACGATTATGGCTGAAACACAGGTTCCCACTAGAACCCCCGGCTGCCTTAGATGCTATTGTGTCAAAATCAGACTGCTTAATTGATGCAGTTTTTATGTTAGAAGCAGTGTGCATGATGTACCAGATCAGGATCAAATATAGAAGAACTTGGTGTAAAAGCCAAGGGCAATCCGTCATATGCTCAGGCGTCTTGCTGTTCCTTCTGGTGCTTGGTTGCTTTTTATGTGCTGGATACCCCACGAAACTATTACCTTTGGACAGCTTGAACCTTCTCTGGTTTATCAGCGCAGTGTTGTATGGAATTCGAGGAATCCCCCAGCTTGGAATGACATTTTCAACGGCTCATTTGGGGTTAAATGTATCTGCATCGCTTTTGCGGATTTCTGGCAGTTTTGCGCAAACAATTGCATTATTTATGAGCCTTTCTACCACCTACGTGAGCGATTACGTCCCATTGTGTTACTGTCTTAACTGGATCTGGCTAGCTTGGGCAATCTGTGCGGCTGGCAGCGATAACGCGACGCGTGAAGAGATTTAGACTTTTTTATCGCTCCCACCTTCCCACCGCTAGAGTTCCTTTGTTTTGATTTTCTTAACCTATACGTGCAACTCGGCTACAATATGGCAGTAAAGACAGATCATCCACCATATAAAGGTAAATATTCGGGCTTGATTTCATATATGGAGCATTGACGGCTCGATTCATTGTGTGGATCATTAACATGTATTTTCTAGTTATGATTGTTGAAGCAATCTCCAAGGGAAACACCCGTTCTGGAATCTCACGGTATGCTATCAAGAAATACATCGAAGATCAATATCGTCTGACTGGCACTTCTGCTGAAACTATGCTAAAGACGGCATTGAGAAAAGGTGTCATGGCAGGCGAGTTCCTCCAGCCGAAGGGTCCGTCAGGGATGATCAAAGTTGCCAAGTCTCTCAGCCCGAAGGAAGCTAAGATGGTCACCAAGGCTTCTAAGTCCAAGATCACCAAGCCTAAACCTGTTAAAAAAGCTGCGCCTAAGAAAGCTGCCACAAAGAAAGCTGTAGCAAAAAAAGCTGCTACTAAAAGTGCAGCCGTCAAGAAGGCTGCTCCTAAGAAAGCAGTAGCTCCTAAGAAGACCGTCGCAAAGAAGGCAGTGAAGAAGGCAGTGGTAAAGAAGGCCGCCCCTAAGAAGGTTACTTCTAAGAAGGCTACTCCTAAGAAGACCGCTCCTAAGAAGGCTTCTGTAAAAGCTAAGGCTCCAGTGAAAGCAAAAACGTCTAAAGTGAAGAAACCAGCCAAATCTGCTGCTCCTAAGAAGAAGTAGTACTGAATTGCAGATCAGTTCCACCCGCCTTCCCACGCCAAGCTTTCCATGTTTCTGTGACGCTTTTTTCTTCTTCGAAATGTATATTTCTGTGTTTTAATAGTGTTCCTCGTTTTATTCAATGCTAGTAATTTCTTGCGGATCATGTTCTGCTAAACTTAATCCTCGCCAATCGGGCATGTGCAGGTGCTTCTCTGACTACTCCAATATATCTCGCATCCAATTAGGAAACCTTATCATTAAAGTTCAGCCCGTTCCTAAACTTCCCACTCGCAACCTATATCTTCAACCACATAGGAACCAAAAATCACCTCTATCGGAGCTTTGATCCCCCAGTTTGTTATTGCCTCTTCTTGTTCTTTGTCCATGTGTCATAGCTAGCTCTGAAGTTGCATATTTCTCAACTTGTTCTCGACAATTTTGAAACACCATTGCTCTCCCTGTTTTTTAAGCATAATTTCACGATCTGCTTGTACACCTGGTTTCCATATCAAGCATTCATTAGCCAAGTACACGACATAGATATAGAATCTACTGCTCCTATAATGAGTCTAGAGTCTCCCTCAGTGCCCGATCATTCACAACATTTGGCCGCTTTGCAAGAAAAACAATTAAGAGGGCTTTCTCTGACTGACTCCTCTGTTCACTCCTCGCCTTCTTCTGCTCCCTCCTCGACGTCGTCTAATACTTCTCCTTCTAATTCTGATAAAGCCCAACCAAAAGTAGCGGATAACGTGGACGCAATGCCCAAACAACGAAGTCCAAATCTTGAAATCCTACTTAAAGATGCTCCTCCACCACTAAGAACACTTTCTGCATCAGCCATACAGGACCCCAAGTCGAAAAATCGTCTTCAGGATGCTGTTCAGTCCTCAAAAGATTTCTCTCTAGTTCCTTCGGTTTCTCCAAGACGTCCTGCACCTCGTCTAAAAACCTTCCATTCTCAGATGACTCGCGATGTCTCTCCAGCTTCCGCCCGCAAGACTACAGCTGCTCTGCGCAAAGATCGGGCTCGAAAGTTCCGTGAAGCAGCCGAAAGTGACCAGGTCTTGGTAGGCACAAAAGTTGCAGAAGGCCACGCTAACTACGCTATGGCTTACAACATGCTTACTGGTATTCGAGTAGCAGTTAGTCGATGTAATGCCAAGGTCCCTAAACCTCTACAACCCGCTGATTTCAAAGCATCTGTCAAGCTTGCTTTTGATGTTGCTGGGAATGAGCCAACGCCTTCTGCAAAATACGACTTCAAATTCAAGGACTATAGCCCTGAAGTATTCCGTGCTCTACGCACTTTATTCCGGGTAGATCCAGCTGATTATCTTGTTTCTCTCACGGCGCAGTATATAGTCTCGGAGCTAGGTTCTCCCGGGAAGAGCGGCAGTTTTTTGTATTTTTCCAGAGATTATCGTTTCATTATCAAAACCATCCACAAGTCGGAACATAAACTCCTGCGTCGCATCTTGAAGGACTACTATTATCACGTTGAGGCTAACCCCAACACACTGATATCTCAGTTTTATGGTTTACATAGAGTCAAGCTCCCATATGGACGCAGAGTCTACTTTATTGTCATGAACAACCTGTTCCCGCCTAATAGGGATATTCATGTTACTTATGACCTTAAGGGATCAACTGCCGGGAGATACCTCAAAACCTCCAAACAGACTAAGAAGAATGGTCAACCAGTTAAAGGGTCCCAAGTTAGAAAAGATCTAGATTGGATAAGCGATCACAAAAGACTCAACCTTGGACCAACAAAGCGTCAACTATTCCTATCGCAGCTAGAGTGCGATATCAGTCTTCTTAAGCGCCTGGGTATCATGGATTATTCTCTGCTGATTGGCATTCATGATCTCACAAGGGGTAACAGTGAAAATATTCGTAACTCTACCCTCAAAGTTTTCCAGCCAGAGCTTACTGCAGAGGGCTTTGCATTGCATGGATTTTCAAATCTCTCAGAACATAGACCAAGCATGTCTGAAAGTATAGAAGAAGCTGCTTCGGCCCAAGCTAGTCTCAATCATTGCAAGCAGAATGCAGGTGGGAGGAACGGATCAATAACATCCTTAACTTCAGGAAATTTGCATAGCATTCCTAGTGGAAATGCATCTAATGTTCCTTTTGGTGAAAGTCAAGTGTCAATAGACGTTCATCAAGAAGCAAGCAATTACTCACAGGATGTTAAAGAAAGAAAAATGCAATCTGCATATTTAAGACACAAGCTGAAACATACTAGCCCAAAAGCTCTTTTAGATTCGTCGGCTGTGCTCCCTTTGACAGTTCCTGCCGACAAGAAGAAGTTTTTATTTTATGCCGATGATGGTGGGTTCATTGCTACTGACGACCACAACATGCCACTGAATGAACTATATTTCCTTGGAGTGATCGATTGTTTGACTAAGTATGGCGTTCGAAAACGCCTTGAAACGATTGTTCGGGGGATAGGTAAGAATAGGCATGAAATCTCGGCTGTGCCTGCCGTTGAATACGGCAACCGTTTTATGGCTTTCATACGTCGTATAACTGGGACCTTACCTGCGGATGAATAACTGTTTTATTTTATTAAAGTTATTCACTTACTACCTATTGTTGTATTATCTATAATTTATGACTTGTAATAATAATATCTTCGTCTCCAGACTTGGTAATATTGTAACTCTAATCATCCTCCCTATACGAACCCTTCACAACTTTTCTTGTCATACACCATGTCGTCTAAAAAGAAAGGAAGAAAAGACCAGAATTTCCAGGCCGTCGTTTTGACTGACTCTTATCAGACGAGTTTTATGCCTTTAACAGGTGAAAAGCCTAGGTGTTTGCTCCCTCTGGCCAATGTCCCTCTTATTGAGTACGCTCTTGAATTTTTAGCTACTTGTGCTGTTCGTGAAGTTTTTCTAGTATGTACTGCTCATGCCGACCAAATAAAAACCTATATTGAGGCCAGTATATGGAGCAAGTCTTCTTCGCCGTTTGCGCTTAATATTGTCAATAGCCCCGAATCCCGATCGATAGGAGATGCTATGAGAACCATAGATTCCGCTGCAGTAATCGATTCCGATTTTATTTTGCTCACAGGCGATGTAGTTGCTAATATTCCCTTTGAAGAGATATTAGAGGCTCATCGTGCACGAAGAGCTGCTGATCCGAATGCTATCATGACTATGGTCACTAGAAGGGTATCCGCGACCCATCATACCAGAGCTATTGCAGATACAGGCACATTTGTCGTATCTAAGCCATCGAATAGAGTACTCATGTATCAGCCAAACAAAATATCAGATGCTCCTACTCAAGATGTTTCCATTGATAAGGAAATTTTAGACGAATGCAATGAGGGTCAACTCGGTATTCATAACGACTTAATTGACTGTCAGATCGATATATGTTCTCCAGAAGTCCCCGTTCTGTTCACAGATAACTTTGATTACGAGGATATGCGCAATGATTTTGTCAGAGGTGTGCTGACATCTGATCTACTGGGAAATACAATGTATATTCATATAGTCGATAGTCATTATGCAGCGCGTGTGTGCAATATCAACACTTACACTGAAATATCTCGCAATATTCTTGCAAGATGGGCGTATCCCATGGTACCTGAAACAAATTCATTCAGGAATGTCAGTTCATCATTCAAATTTCTTCGGGGGAACCGTTACGAGGAAACTGGAGTAACCATTGGACGAACTTGCAGTATTGGACATGAGACTCTTATTGGAAAAGCAACTAATTTCGGTTCAGATTGCTATATCGAAAGTTCGTGCATAGGAGGTTATTGTTCAATACAAGATGGCGCTTACATTTCTTCTTCATACTTATTCAGTCATGTAACCGTGGGTGAGAACACCAGAATTGAGCATGCTATTATTGCAGATAATGTCACCATTGGTAAAAATTGTGATATACCAGCGGGATGTGTCATATCATTCAATGTTAACATTCCAGATAACACTAAACTGCCTCCTGGCATGAAATTGACTACTATGACTAATTTCAGATCAGCCTATCGAAGTGCTAGTCATGATATCGATAGCGCCGATGATTCGGACAATTACAGTGACGATGACCTATCAATAGAGATTTGCAGCAGTCAAGTCCCAGGGGCATATTTGTTAAAGGAATGTTCTGATAATATGGACCAGCAGATATCTCAAGATCAGTTAGAGCGTGAACTGCGGGCTTTAACTCTGTCTTATGATTCATCTGATGAGTCGGATAATGAAGTCAATCATCCAAATGTGCATAGCCGCACACAAAGCAGTAGTTCCTACCAAAGACCGCATGTGTCTTTCAGGAAGAGGCGAGCAAGTATGAATTCTCAAGCGTCTGGAGTGTCTGGAAGCGAGATCGATGAGGCGGCGGATTCACGATTTGAGCGTGAAGCAAGAGCAAGTATCGACCGGGCAGTCTCCAACGGCCATGGGGTAGACGTTGCAAAACTTGAGCTGACAACATTGAGGCTGGCTATGAATGCAGCATATACAAAAGTACGTCGTGCCACTTGTGATGTTTTAATTAAGCATGTTGAGTTGCTTATAGTCAAAGATCACATTACTGCAAAGCAATCCGTCGCCAAAATTTTTGGGGAATATGGTCCGATGTTTGCTAAGCAGGTGTTCAATGATGCAGACCGCTTGGATCTTATGTACTCATTAGCGGAGACATGTTCAATGAAAGACTACGCAAATGGGTCTCTCATTCTTATGTATGCTTCGATGACATTGTATGAGCAGGATGTGCTCCCAGAGTGGATAATATTAAAATGGTGGAGAGAAGTATCGGAAAATAAAGAGCTGAGACCCGTTCTAAATGATATGCAGCCATTTATCGATTGGTTAAATACGGCTGAGGAAGAGGGAGAGGAAGAAGACGAAGATAGCGATAATGACGAAGATGAAGATGCTTAGAGAAGCGAGATAAGTTTTGGTCTTCTCATTCAGAAGGGAAGTTAGTCAGCCTGCTTTAGGCAGCGCACAAGAGACTGGCATGCAAAAAACAGGACTTACCTGAGCCAAGCCAGGATAACCTAGAAGTGAGAGGCCTGCCAACCCAAATATGGTGTGGAATACATCAACCATATTATCTTTTCTATCTGCGATACCGCCTTTAGGATCTTGTGCTTGAAGAATAAAGTGAATCAACTTTTCTCCATCAATCCAGTGAAGTTTATTTAGCATTGCAAGTGATGAGAGCACCCACCAGCTATAGCAGACGTCGGGAAGTTTCTCCGGCCGGCCATTCAACCCACCGTCTGGAAGTTGCCTTTTAGCGAGCCAAGATGCTGTCAGTTCAAATTCCTTTGGATCGAGTCTATTCATTATAGCTAATGCCCCGATACATACAAAGGCCTGAGAAGCGTGACTCTCAGCATTGGGAATAGCTCCAAAGCCTCCATCGAAGTTGAGACAGGACTTTACATACGTCGTAGCCATATCTATAGAAAACCCTTTTTCTTTGTCGCCAGATTTAAACATTTCGTCTCTGTCATGAAGTACACCAAGTAAAGACAGCGTAGATGAGGCATTGTATACAAATCTAGTGTCCTCCTCTTTAAATCGATCTCCGTATACAACGCCTGTATGTTGATCCTGGAGAGAGCAAACGTAATCAGCAACAGCAGTCTTGTCAATTCGATCTAAAGCATTATACATATACAAGACTTGCACAGCAGATAGAGTACTCAGCATATGCGGGTCATGGCCTGGAGCTGCGCCGAATCCTCCTTCAGGGGTCAAGCACTTCAGGACAAATTCGATAACGTCGTCCTTGGGTAAGGCATCAGACCGATTCATAATAAATAGAGCCGTCACTCCCCAGTAGGTACCATTCAGGCGTAAATACTCTGTCTTCCAGTATGACAGGTCTTCTTTATGGTCATCTAATTTAACCACAAATTCAACGTGCTTTTCCAGATATAGCTCCATTGCGCCCTCAGAGCACACCAGGCGAGCTGTTCCCGGTTCTCACCTGCCATTGATTAAGGTCTAGGGTTCCCAGCATCGCCGTATCCAGGGAATGTGCAGTAGTACCACAATATGCAGATAATATAATGAACTCACTTGACTATGAAAGTCGTAATCATGCTATTCAGTATGCTCTCAAGTTCTATTCTCAGCATAGAACTCCTTTGCTGAGAATTGGCTACATTTTAGCCATTATGAATATGCTCCGCCCCAGCGGCTCACGTAAGAAAGCCTTAGGCAAGAATGGTGTAGAGATAGGTCCGAAGCGACCAAGGTCTGACGTAAATGCGAAGTTCTTCAGGAGACTGCGGCGATTATTGAAAATCGTCATTCCTGGGTTGCGAAGTCTTGAAGCTGGCCTTTTGGTAGGCTACACAGTTACGTTGATTGCGAGAACATTCTTATCCTTACACGTCGCTAAACTAGATGGTAGATTAGTTGGATCAATGGTTAAAGCGCGTGGGAAAGAGCTGATGATGGGCATTTGTTGGTGGATGATAGTCGCATTTCCTGCAACGTACGCTAATTCTCTTCTTTCTTATTTTCAGTTACGGCTTGCAGTGCAGTTCCGTTCAAGGCTAACTTTGTACATTCAAGACAAATACCTCTCAGATAGTAATGGTGCGATGTACTACGCGATCCAGAATCTCGATGATCGTATAAGGAACGCTGACCAAGTTATCACAGTCGATGTACAACGCTTCTCTAAATCCTTGGCTGATTTATATTCGAATATCTCCAAACCTATATTGGACATGTTCGTCTACAATATCCAATTAGCTCAGAATATTGGGGGCGAAAGTATTCTCGTAGCTGGTACGCTTATGCAAATGTCCGCAAGAATTTTGAGAGCTCTTACTCCTCCTTTTGGAAAGTATGCCATGGAAGAAGGCAAACTTGAAGGTGAGTATCGCTTTTTCCATTCCAGAATTGTCGAATACGGCGAGGAAATAGCTTTACTACATGGAGAGGATATTGAACGTGCCAATTTAGACCGCAGTTACTTCGCCCTCATTAAGTATATCAACAAGATCTTATGGCGCAGATTGTATCACGGTTTCACCGAAGGATACCTAATAAAGTATGTATGGGGTGTTCTTGGTTTACTTTTATGTTCTGTTCCTGCATTTTCTATTCTATCTGGCTCAGAGCATACTACTTTGGCAGATAGGTCTCAGAATTTCATAACCAACAGGCGATTGCTCATGTCTTCTTCTGATGCTTTCGGGCGTCTTATGGCTAGCTATAAGGAAGTGGCAGAATTAACCGGCCACACAGCCAGAGTTATTCAGTTATTGAACACCATGGAAGATATACGAAAAGGAAACTTTCACAAAGTTCTTGCAGCACAGTCGAAAGGTAAAATATCAGCGCAAGAAGTTCTTTCTCTTAAAGGAGAGCTCATAGAGACAGGTTTGGATATCTCATTTCAGAATGTTCCGATAGTTAGCCCGTCTGGCGACATATTAGTGAAATCTCTTACGTTTTCTATCAAGCATGGACAGAACCTGCTAATTGTTGGACCTAACGGATGTGGAAAGTCATCTCTATTCCGTATTTTGGGCGGTCTCTGGCCTATACATGGCGGTACAGTTACTAAACCTCATTCAGATGCTCTATTCTACATTCCACAAAGGCCATACCTTCCACAAGGTTCTCTATTAAGACAAATAATATACCCAGATACGGTAGCAGACATGGACCGCAAAGGAATTTCCTATACAGACCTTCAGGAGATTTTGGCAGTGGTTGAAATTGGATACCTGGTCACGATGAATGCTTCAGGTTCTACCGCCTCTGGATGGGATTCTGTGCAGGATTGGCGTGAAGTGCTTTCTAATGGTGTGCAACAGCGCATTGCCATGGCTAGGCTATATTACCACAAACCTAAATTTGCTATTCTCGACGAATGCACATCAGCTGTTTCTCTTGAGATTGAAAACGTTATGTACACACATGCGGCTAAACTGGGGATCTCACTAATTACTGTTTCTCATCGGCCATCTCTTTGGAAGTTCCATGATCACATCTTGCAATTTGACGGTCAAGGAAACTATATTTTCTCTACTTTGAACGCAAAGGAAAGGCTTGCGCTGGAAGAGGAGAGGCAATCTCTAGAACTGAAACTGCGACAGCTCCCAGGAAAGAGAGAAAGACTGAAGCAGCTACAAGATGTTTTGTCCAATGACCTACACTGATCATGAAAATTAAGTGTTGCTTAATAAAATTACTGTGGGTTCTGTTGTTGATGGCCTATAACGAATGAAGAAACTGAACCAGAGTATAATTATAACGAATGACAGCGGTGTATGTGCACCAAAATATATTAGAATTGCAGAAAGGTTACTCGAACTGCTGCAGACAGTGAAGTTTAGTGTTCTTACTCTTAGAACTGTTTTTTGCAAGATCCTGTTCTAAGTATAGCTTCTCTGTCTGTATGGGCTGTTCGTTTAAAAGGAATAGCGACTGGTCAAAATCCGCAATTGAATGGAAAGGCTGAAGTAAACTTGAGTTAGAATCAACTGATACAGAATGATCTGACACAGTTGTTGCATTATTTCCCGAGTCGGAAAAGAATGGTAGCATGAGCTGCTCATTTTCGGAACCGAAGCTGAAACCAAAGTGATCCAGCTTATTCTCCGTGTTATGCTCAGAAATCTGAGCTAGGCTTGGTTTTGAAGTAATGACTTCTCGCCTGTGGTTGTTCATGGGTGGAGTTGTGCAAGTTTCAGGCTGCCCTACAATATCTCCGAAAAGCACATCTGCCAAACTATTATCGTTCTCTTCAGCGATAAATGGTGGAGCAGAAGCCGGCGCTTGATCGTTTGGATCATACATTCTAGACCTAAAAGGATAGTAATCTTCCAGTATATCGACAGGTCGTCTTTCCTTATTTTGATACTTCTGCTTTAGAATCGCATTAGTAGCGTTCTCAAATCCGATATCTAAAGACATTTGGGAGTAGTCCTGATGTTCTGTACACTCTGGAGCAGAGAGTAGTTCAATTTGTGGGATATCAGGTGTGAATATACTATGTGAAAGCATTTTATCCCAAGTTTGGTCGTTTAAATTGTTAAGTTGCGTGGTGCGGTTCAAAGGGGTGTTTGGATTAGAAGAGCATATATACAACGAAGGTGGTTTCTGAGAGGATATCTGATATTCCGTAGTTTTGTGCGGTGTGTGGAGACTAGCAATATACTTATTGTATCGTTGCTGAAACCCTGTATGTCGTTTAGATGAGGTAGGGTTCCAGGACAGCTTCAGACTATAATCGCATACTCTCCCTTTTGCTCTGCAAGATGAGCAGGATGGTTTCAGCTCATCGCATTTTATCTTGCTCCTTTTGCAGTTATGACACCCAAATCTACTTCGAGGCTTCCGAGTGCGAATTTGTTCCTCCCCAAATGATTGGGGTTCGCCTTTACCCGACATCTTGGGATATTTAGTAGAGTAAAGCGAAAGGTGATCCTATATGGGAGAGTCTCTACTTATACTTGTATGTGTATACGAGGTAAAGTAAAGGCTGCGCGAACTTGGAAGCGTTATTAATTTGTATAGAATCTCCTGGAGGAGATTGCTGTCCAACAAGGAAATTACCCTAAGACAACTTATCTGCATTAAGGAGTATAATGCAGAGTTGTCTCTTCTACAGGCATGGATATGCTTGATTGGCTTAAGATGAACTGAATAGGAATAATTGCTCTGAGACCCTTGTAATAGTACTCCTAATGATACTTGATCCAGTGTGAACTCCCGATCTCTCACATGCTCATTTAAGGCTCCCACAAAATCGACCTGCAATGCACATTCGTTATTGCGTTTTAGATTAATGGAGATATTTAGAACTCATTTTCAAGGTGGATCATTTTACTTGTCATACGTTTAAATAGGAAAAACAAGGCATCGCGCTCATCTTTATTTTCGAGGCGTGAACGGGAAGGTACGCTTTTAGGTTTAAAGCAGCTCATTGGCCAGGGTTTAAGAAATGCCTGAGTAAATTCCTACATCCTAATAGTTTACATACAAAACCGTCGAGAGTGTTTTAATAAACGTAACTTCTTCTCTTGAAAAGAAACTATCAATAGGAATATTAAGAGCTAGAGTTGAGGTCTTCCAAGAGGCCTCGAAATGGGTTGTTGGCTATAGAAAGTTTAAACTTTGAAATACTCAGAACGTGAGACCCAGCCGTGACACCCATATTAAACACAACCACCCGCAAACCCACAGGACTTAATTTCTTTTTGAATGATATCTATTATCTGGTATCCCCGATTGCATTTTTTTTAACTGTCGTTCCGCCTTTGTTTTATCTGTTCATTAAAGCTGTAATGGATCGTAATTCTCCGGTTCGATCTTCTGACGTTCATGGAAATCGTCCACCAAATTACGTTAGACCCCAATCATACCATGGCACTTTCGAAAATTTTGAAGATATATCATTCTCCGAATCTTCTCCAGTTTCTTCACCTGCTGGTGACTACTCGATATCAGCATCTGGCTCTACCTATACAGGAAGCCGGAAGTTACATCGACATATGGTGAGATCCATGCAAATGGCTACCAGCACACCCGGTGACCTATCGATGGATAAGGCATCTAATAGTGATCCAAGGTTTTTCTTTTCCGTCCCACGACCTCCATATGCCGCTTCCACGAATGGCGGTGGCTCTCCGGCTCCTTCTTCTCGACGAAGCTCGTACATATCACAGAAATCCAATAATGATACAAGCATCTCTAGGCAGCTGGAGTTAGAATATGACTCTGATGACGAGATACCACATGATACCATATTTTGGAATGTGCCGCTTTCTCCCTCGATATCAAGAATTCATCTTGATGTGCTTAATTCCGCTAGCAACAAGAATACTCATTCACCTTCGATTCAAGACTCAATTGATGAAGAAGGTTCACCAGATGGATTATCGCAGCAAGACTATTTGAGAATCTCTAATTCCTCTTCTGATGTTGATCCTAGTGGTCTGGCTATGCACCAGCGGATCAGAAGTTGGGATAGAGCTGTAGCTAACCTGTCAGAAGATGCTCGAACGCTATCAGTGGCTTATGCTGAAGAATTTACACTTCAACAGGCCGATAGAACGGATGAGGTGATTTATGCCACTCGAAAAGTAATTAAAAAGCCTCCATTACAACTCGACATTAGTGATGTTGTGGAGACAATACCTTTGAGCAAGGAGAAGGAGCGCCATATGTCTAGAACAAGGCCTGCATGGCTCCCCCCAAAAAACAAAATTGAAGAAAAGAAGCACGTCAAAGAATATAAGAACATGATGAAAACTTTCCTATCCTCGGAGAAAAGGAAAAAAGATAAAAAGGCTAAGGAAAGTATCAACAACGACCACCTTCGCCTCAACGATTATAAGGTATGGACTGAGATTTTGAAATCGCAGCAGGAATATGACTCAGCTATTAGGACTGAAAAGGTCCGTGAAATGTGGTGGCGTGGTATTGCTCCTAATGTGCGTGAGCAAGTTTGGAGGAGACAGATTGGAAATCCGCTAGCAGTATCCAATGAAACGTTCAGCCGTGCTTTGGACAGAGCGAATCATGCTGAAGTACTTGCTCATAAAGAGGAGGGGTTTGACTCTACTGAAAGCAGGCAAAATAGGAGATTATTTGCGATGATCAAATCTGACGTTGATACTACACTTCCCGAGTACCATTTATTTCAGAAAGGTGATCGTTTACATGAACCATTATTGAGTTTATTACAAAGTTATGCTTTTTACAGGACAGATATTGGTTATGCTACTGGGATGAATTATATTGCTGCTCTTCTATTGATAGTTTTGCAAAATTCGGAAGATGCTTTTGTAGCTATGACAAATGTTCTCAATCGTCCACTACCAATGGCTCTCTATACACATGATAGATTACTGCAAGAACCTTATTTTAAAGCTTTTTTGGACATGTTTCAGCTCAGGCTACCATTATTGTATAAGCATTTCAGGAAAGTAGGGGTTAACCATGCTGAAGTGGTGAAGCCAATGTTACTTCCGTTATTCACACTTCATACGCCTCCAAATATAACTGTGCGAATTTGGGATGTCATGGTTTTCGAAAGTGATACGGTGTTATTGCGTGTGGCTATTGCAGTGCTTCGCAAACTAGAGCCTTCTCTGTATCTTACAAAATCCGAAATACTGGATAAACTTGGCTGGTCAACCAAGCCATTTAACTTGGGTAATGAGGACCACTTCATAAATTCTATTCGTTACAATAAGTGAAGAGTATATAGCAATGACCGTTATACGTTGGATAGTAACTCCATAAAAGTAGACTTCCGTAGGGACTTATTTTCAGGATCTAGTGACGACTTCAATAGTTCCACATTATGCCGAAGAAGTTTCACTGTTGAATTAAATTGTAGCTGGTTAGCCTGATATTCTGCAGCGGAAACAACTTCCTCGGGAATGAGAGCTAGTCTAGCAACATTTAACCCATATGACTTTTCAGAAGCACCTTCAGCGATTTTATATAAAAATGTAATGACATTGGAATCTTCGTGCTCTAAATAAGTCAAATGAATATTTCGGACAATGCCAGGTAATTGATCTTCAAATTCAGCCAACCTAGGGTAGTGTGTAATGAATAGTGTAAGACTCTGTACCTCATGAATAAAATGATATAAAATAGCCCAAGCAATTGCTTGACCATCGGATGTGCTCGTACCTCGGCCGATTTCATCCAGTATGACAAGTGACCTAGGTGTTGCCATAGTCATGATCTCTCTGCAAGTGCTAAGCTCGACCATGAAGGTAGATTGACCTTGCATGATAAGGTCAGAGGCTCCCATCCTCATCAAAATGGCATCAAAAAAGCCTAGTTTTGCTGTAGAAGCAGGTATATGAAATCCAGTTTGGGCCATAATGCATAGCAAAGCTGTTTGCCGGACATAAGAGCTTTTACCGCCCATATTCGGACCTGTGATAATAATAGCACGGATTTCTTCGGAAGTCATATAGATGTTGTTCGGAACATAGTCTGAATTGATCAACTGTTCAACTACTGGGTGTCTCCCGTCCTTTATTTCGAGATGCACGCCTTCAGTAAACTGCGGCTCAATATATTGTGGGCGCTTAGCAACCTCAGTCATGCAAAAGAGGCAGTCAAAAAGTGCAAGGGCGTCCACTAGTCCACGGAGAATGTCGAAATGCTCCGCTATAATGTCCATATACTTTGACAAGCAAGAAGCACTCTCCAGGCTAATCTTTTCTATAATCTGTTCACGTTGTGATAATAAGGCGTGTACTTGAGGGGTATGATACCTGGAAAACCTCTTTGTTCCACTAGTTTTAATCCAATTGCTAGGAACTTTGCTGTTGAGGTGGTCGATTATCTCAACTTGATACTCAATTCCGCCTACACTGGAAAATGTTAGGTCGGATTTCCCAATAACAGACCGAATGTCATATATTTGTTGTTCCAGTTGGTTATTTATATCTTTCAATTCATCTTTCAGATCATAAATGGTCTGGTACTCCTCACGGTGAACAAAAAATGCTGTTAGGTTATTAGATCTACCAGCATCCTGGTTATAGTGTGTCATCAAGTCAGTCAATGGTTGGCGAGCTTCATTCACAGCATGTATCCCATCATTGATTAAGTCAGACCTAAATCCATAGTGAGGTCTATTGTCCTTCGTAGGTATATTCTTGAGGTCAGTAAATAATCCAGTCGCCTTGCGCATCATAAAGAGAAGATAAGAGAGCTCTTTACAGCTGCATCGCTTGTACCTAATCCTTGAAATCCCTCTCTCGATATCCGGAAAAGATTTCAGCAATTGTCGGATTCTCTCAAATATGAGGCTTGATGAAAAAATAATTTCTCGTGCGGCCCCCCTTCGTTTCTCCAGGTCTGAAAAGTCAAGCAAAGGGTGAGATAGCCATAATCTCAATAGCCTACCCCCGAAGAGAGTCTTAGTAGCGTTGAGTGCCGAAAATAGAGTCCCTTTTGAAGAACCATCATTGCTGTTCGTAAATATATCTAGTGCGGTGAGAGTAGATCCCGGTAAAGTCATAAATTGCTTTGAAGTGAAGGAGTGGAAATGTTCAACATATAGTAAAGAGTCTTCAATATTGTATTGAGAGATGTAAGAATGCAAAGCAGCGAGACATATTTTTATAGAGTCGGCAAGATCTTCAAATATTCTTAGAGCAATTTCAGGATTCGAGGAGCGTCCTTTGTAAAAAGGAACCAATACATCTGTTGCTTCGAGTAACGAAGGTGAGTTGATTTCTTCAATCCTGACAGTAGAACCTAAAATATGTAATAATAGTTTTTTCGTGTACTCAGATATTTGACCAAGAAGTATTATCTCGTCTGGCATGAAAGTTTTGACTCTTGTTTCGAGTTCAGCCCGCAAGTAAGTATCTGTGAATGAGTCATGGGAAACATGGCCGGTAGAAGGTTGTAGAGCAATCAATGAAAATAAGATCGAGTTTTCGGAAATACTCTGAACTTTCTCGCTAAGACACAGTATAAATGCACCAAAGACGGAGGAAGTATCTGAGACTGAAGAGGGGTCGACCGGATCGTCAACATAGGAGGCCTTTGTGAACACCCGAGTAAGTTTACGAACAAATGGGCCTCCTTTATTTGAACCTACTGCTTTCAAAGCTGCAGTTTCTGTCTGTGTGACAATACCAACTTTATATCCAGCGTCTATTATTCGACGAATATGAATATTGATTCTATGTGTTGGAACGCTACAAGTAGCGAATTTACTGAAGCGAGCATCCCTTCTTCCAGATTCGTCTATCAGAGGTTGACCAGGAATCAGAACAATATTCAGAAGGGCAGATGCAATTTGAGCATCTTGAGCGTAGAAATTATACTTATAGCCGACTTCGAAGGCGAGCACTATTGTCGGGTGCTGAAGCTTAAGCTGAACAATTTGGCTTTCGAGAGGTGTGAGCTTTGCAGGCATGAACTCATCTGGTAAATGTGCAGAGGATTTGTGTGAGAGTTTTTCAAGTAATTTAGAATGATACTGATCCTTCTCTTGTTGTGATAAGTTGGCTATAACTGATTCAACAGAGTAAGCTGATCTCCGAGGCACTGGAGAGTTTTTAGGTTTCTTCGTGGGCCTTGGAGGCTCCGAGCTGATCTGTTCTGCAGGTGCTTTTCGGCTTTTAAAGAATTCTGTTAGCGTTTTTTGTTGAGACATTACAGCTAACTATTTCACTCAAAAGCTATAGGTATTCCAGTCGGCAAGCCGCAATGTAGCAACGATGAAGCCGTCGCGTTGTGAACGCAGCAAGAAGAGAAAGCTTATAATTAGAGGCATGAAAAGCTAATATGTGAGACCAACTTTTGCAAAGGGGAGCGAGCAGCATATAGAGTTAATGCGAGCCCACAACTTTACTTGATTTACTTTGAATTTTCTCCCCTATCGATTTCTCCTTTCGCATACTGAAGTTAGACGCCTTAAGGATTTCGTCAACTTCAAATGTATCATGTCTGTAAGTATTATATATATTAATAGCGAAGTTTTATTTAAAGGATCGCGGGTTTCCTGCAGGCACTCGATTAATACCATTGATTTATAGGCTGCTCTTTCGAGTATGCCCTCCCCTCCCGAACCCCTTGGCTGCGCAAGGTCTAGTAGATTATCTCAAGGATATCCTCTCGCTTGTTACATCGGTTTCTTAGTGTTAATAGTAGGATATGAGTACATCTATATAGTCTGAAAAATATTTGGGTGAGATACGTGATCATTATTAAGGGTATAAATATGTCCGATCGGGGTTATCAAAAGCAATGTTCTTTTAGTGATTTCCATTTTCTCCCGTATTCTGGAGCGATGGGATCAAGTCTATGAGCACGTTACCTACTTCATTCCTATGGGATTAAACCTGCTCAGTTAATACATTATACGTCGAATTCAGAGGGACCCTTAATCGCACTCGTCCCCCTCGAAACAGAAGGCGCGTTACACAGTTTCATTTTTTGGTTCCTTCCAGCAATTTGCCGGATATTGATACATTGTCCTTATAATCCAAGCATATTGCGCTTTCCGATTCTTCTCCTCCTCTCTGAATTATATTCTGTAGATGTCAGTACTTTGCTTGCCCCAGATCCTTTTATGAATAATTCTTCCTTTGTCCCTGGCTATATCATTCGACACTTTTTTTTAATTCAGTGGACTAACAATAAGTTTGATTGCTTCAACCCAGCGGATCATTCGTCAAAACTGGTGCCAGATGCTTCTGGCGATTCCAGCACATTTGCTATCCCTGCACTACCGCCGAAACGCTCCATTTCGCAATCAGCAGTCCCTATAAGTTCTATGATTCTACCTCAATCTTCGGATAGTACTTTTCAGCGTGGTTATTCGAAAACCATAAATGACCTGAATACTCCTCTATACCAATTTGCTCGCCCCCACGTTCAACATGCTAGCACTGCAGACACCATTAGATCAGTCTCAGCTGGAACTACCACCTCAACTGAGAATAATGCCTCTACAGTTGACCGCATGTACATAATGAGATCTAAATCAGTCTCTAACATTACACCCACTACTTCCATTTCCTCGACTTCGTCGGCGGGTGTTTCTCCTTCTTTCTATCAGATATCAAAACGGCTACTGACGCGATTATTCCTGATAGATGAACTAAACCCCGTCTTAACAGCTGCGGCTGAAGCACATGACGGGCTAGAATCATATAGAAATCTCAATGTCATCTTACCGGAAGGTCATAATACTGACGTCGTCACTCTTTTGATCAGAGTGTTTCGTAAAGGCTCCTCCCTTGGCATCTTGTTTAATAGCCTCTCTTCCAAGTATACCCTCGAGATACCCTCAGTTATCACTCCCAAGGATAGTAAGAAATGCGTCTATGACTTTCTTAACATGTGTCAGAGAGCTTTGAACTTGTCTCAGGCTGAGCTTTTTAGGATATCAGATGTTTTCTCTGATAGTATATCGGACGTAAAGAAAGTGATTTTGTCTGTTTCTAAGATTGTCGATCTATTGGATGAACGAAATGGCAGATCCTACGTTCCTACCAATTCTTCGCCTCCTTTGGATACTCCGTTGGCTAAAGCTGTTAATGAGATTGTTCAAAGCGAACGTAAATATGCTGTGGACTTGGCAAGACTTGAAAATTACATGATTCAGCTACAGACGCAGGACGTAATTGCTGCTGATAAAATTCCTTACTTATTTCCAAACCTGAGAATGCTAATAGATTTTGAAACTTGGTTATTAATCGGAATCGAAGCCAACTCCGAAGCAAAGCCTACATCACAGCGGTTTGGAGCTCTTTTTTCAACCATGGAGAAAGATTTCAATGTTTATCAAACGTATGCTCTTAACCAGCATAAAGCTTCTGAGATTGCTCAAGAGGAAGCCGAGTCTCTGATGCGACTCTCTTATCTTATTGAACCCCATTATGAACTACAGAGCTTGTTGATCTTACCTGTTCAGAGACTCTGCAAGTACCATTTATTGCTTAAGCAACTTATGAAGTATACACCTCATGACTTTCCATTCCAGGGTGAATTACATGCTGGATATGAAGCCATGAAGAGGGCAGCCAATATCATCAACGAGGCTCGCCGCAAGGTGGAAAATGCTCAAGCTCTAAAAATTTTTCGATTACATACGGATGAGTGGAATGGGCTCATCTCGTCAACTTTGGGCGATTTGCTTTACCATGGCGTTTATACGGTTACCAGAGATAATTCCGAAAGAGACTATCATGTATATCTTTTTGAGAATGTCCTTGTTTGTTGTCGAGACTCTGATATTACTCGCTCTCGTAGTGTTTCTCTACAAAAGAAGCCTAAAAGGCGTGAGTTGGTGGTGAAACGATTTATTAAAGTCTCTGACATTGATGCTATCGTACAAATTCCGAATAGTTATGAACTGAAGATCTATGGCAACGTGCACTCTGGTATTCCTGAGCTTACACTGCACTTCCGCACTGAGGAAACTAGAACTCAGTGGTACACGGCAATACGCCATTTACTGGATGATATGATTGCTGTAGGCACAAACAAGGAATCAAACATTCTTGGAACCGACGTTCTTGGTAAGCGGGGTGCATCCTTTACTAGCACTTCCACCTCCTTGAGCTTTGGAATGACAGACATTCATCCGCCTTCTCGAAGTGTCAGTGGAGGGTTTACGTTTAACAACTCTGGCTCTTCAGTTTATGACTACTCTGATGACAGAGATGAAAAATACATGATTAGGCCGCGTGGAGATTCTTTATTCCTTGGCCATCCGAATGGGACGCATGCTCATTCTCGAACGAAGTCGTCAAACATATCTGCTAATGTTTTATCCCCCGAAACATATCAGCCGTATTTCCCCGATTCTTCTGTGAGTTCCAATAGCAGTGTTGCTAGTTTACATATGCACAAGCTTTCTTTGGACTCCACCAGTACTAAACGGCAGAGTCTTCTTGGGCTCTATGGTGCAGTTCAGGAAGAGGACGAATGTTCATCTACCACAGGTAGAAACTCATTTGTTTCTGAAACTCTTGAGTTAGGACCTGCCAATACGCATCCTGTTTCTATGCTGCATCTTTCTCATTCTGTTACTCCGGTTACTCCTGCCGAAAATCGAAGCTTTTACAATCATAAAAGACAGAGCTCTATATTGAGTAATCAATACGGTAGCCATGCAAATGGTGTTGCCTCTCCTTCTAGCACTATTTCTTCTTCCTCTCGCCAGAATGGAATGATCTCTGGCAAGCTTCGAGTTATCGTCGAGTATTACGCTCACAGGTTTACCATTGCAGTTTCGCCAAACATCTCATATGACGAGCTCATGGAAAGTGTGGCAAGGAAGGTTCGCATATGTGGTGGACAAGACTCAATGTCATCTGGATCAAAATTACGCTTACGATATCGTGATGAGGATGGGGACTACGTTATGCTTATAAATGATGAAGATGTTCAGATGGCTCTTGATTCTACCGATGAAGGTAAAATAACGCTCATTGTGGAAAATATGAATTGACCTATATATGAACTATATTATGACACGTTTTTACGCGGTTAGTTATATGTAAAGTAGAACGGCAGAGAAGAAACTTAACTAAATTTTCTTTGATGAGCTGGAAGGGTCATTGTCAGGATCATTGTTCAAATGTCCCAAAAAGTGAAGCCAATCTGCTGGGTAGGAAATACCTTCCTTGCCAGTACACACTTTGCTCACTAGATGCCTGCAATAATAGACTCTTTTGAAAGTGAGACCTCGATCCTTCAACATGAAACTGAAAATGCTTGCCGTCGACGTATCAAGAGTATGGAAGGGAAGAACTGGGCTTTGAACAAACCAAAGCATGTTCAGTTCTTATTAAAAAGTTTGGGCACTCTTCCATCATCATTTGTAGCCTTAGATGCCTCTAAACCTTGGTTAATTTATTGGAGCATACATGCCCTGTCTTTATTAGAACCCATGCTTATTGACGATGTGCTTAAGGAACGTGCTAGGAACACTATAATCTCCTGCGTTCACCCGGATGGTGGAATTGGTGGAGCCAATGGCCACATGGCACATCTAGCACCCACTTATGCTGCAATCAACACACTAGCTATCACTGAGCCTTCACGTGAGAAGTGGCCTATAGATAAAAAGAAATTGTACGAATGGTTAATGTCAATGAAGACAGCTGACGGGGCGTTCAGGATGCATTATAATGGCGAGGTGGATACTAGGGCTGTTTATTGTGCATTATGTATAGCCTCTATCTGTCAAATAATGACACCAGAGCTAGTTGAAGGCTGTGCGGAATGGCTGACGCGTTGCCAGGCTTTTGACGGAGGCATATCTGGTAGCCCAGGGAACGAGGCACATGGAGGGTACACCTTTTGTGCGTTAGCAGCCTTATGCCTTCTAGGAAACCCTATCGAAACGCTACACAGGTATCTCAATATCGAGAGATTACAATCTTGGCTTATTGCTCGACAGTATGAGATCGAAGGAGGGTTTTCCGGTCGTACCAATAAACTTGTCGATGGCTGTTATAGCTTTTGGGTCGGCGGCTGCTTTCCTCTATTAGAATCTATTACTCACCAGAGATTATATTCAGCCTATGAACTGCAGAAGTACATTTTGACGTGCTCTCAGATGGAGACTGGTGGCTGTGCTGATAAGCCTGGAAAGCGTCCTGATGCCTACCACACATGTTACGTACTATCGGGACTGAGCAGCAGCCTTAATACGTACGAGTTGCAAGATGGCTCATGGAAAGTCAGAAATACGACCGATTTGTACGGTGGCATACAACCTATTCATCCGATTTACAATATCCCTATGCCAAACTATGACAAATTGATATAGTTAAATGAATGTTAGTTTACGATCATGTGATGAGTGCATTTTAGAGTTAGATATACTGATTAGAAAGCGTTGGGAGGTCAATGGCTTTCTCTCTACGATCGACTTGAAGACGGATTCAATGCATTTATGCCGTATTTGTACGATTTAGTCTTTGATCTGAGGTGTACACAGGAACTTGAAGATTCATGTAAAGTTATTTGGAACAATTCAGATATTTTTTCGACTAAAACTGCGCATAACTGTACACATAAACCCAATCCTGACGTTGCATCTCTGAAATCAGACTATCGATTCTCTCAAATACAACTTATATCTCTGGATATGAGCATGTATCGCACCGGGGATCGTATTTGTGCAAAATATATTGGTGATGGTGTGATCAGGTTATACAAGTCCGAGGATCAGATTATAGACAAGACAATAATTAAAGACCAAGGAAAACAGGAACAATCAGCTCAGGATGTAGTTATGGTGGCAATCCTAGCTGTTCCGAGCTATATGTCAATGCAAGATTTTTTTGGCTTTCTTGGGGAAGAAACTACCAAGAAGATATCACATTCCAGAATAATTAGAACGCCGTCGAGTAATCGTTATCTGGCGTTAATGAAGTTCCAAACCCATGACGATGCAACCGCATTCCAATCTCAGTTCAACGGGAAAATGTTCAATTCAATGGAACCCGAGAACTGCCATGTTGTATTTGTGCGGTCAATTAAATGGGGAAGCCAATCTTATATCGCGGATCAAGCCTGTCCTTTAGATAGCATTGGTGGGGCAGATATCAAAACGAGTAGTCACTTAGCAAAATCAGTTGCACCTCCGATGCCTGCACTAACTGAACTGCCCACTTGTCCTGTGTGCTTAGAACGAATGGATATCACGCAAACTGGGCTTTTAACTATTATATGCAGGCATACCTTCCACTGTCAGTGCTTAACAAAATGGGAAGATGGCCCGTGCCCTGTCTGCCGATACTCACAAAAAGATGATATGAACCCGTCTGACACAGTTGAATGCACAGTCTGTAAGATGTCTGAGAATCTTTGGATGTGTTTGATCTGTGGAAATGTAGGATGTGGAAGATACGACAGGAAACATGCGTTTCAGCACTTTTCGGATACAGGTCATGCATATTCTATGGATTTAAGTAGCCAGAGGATTTGGGATTATCCGTCAGACTGTTATGTTCATAGATTGATCCAGACTCACGCTGACGGGAAACTGGTAGAGCTCCCTGATGCTGAAGCTGACGGACCGAGTAATGTTGCTACAAGCTCTCAGACTGTAGGGTCAGATAAACTAGACTCCGTTGACAGAGAATATTCGATACTGATCCAATCTCAACTTGAATCTCAGCGGCAGTATTATGAGCAACAAGTGAATTCAGCTGTTGACAAGGCTTCTCGAGCAACGACTACAGCCAGAAAAGCTCGTGAAGAACTGGAAAAGATCAAATATCAGCTAAAGGAAGCTCAGGATGCAAATGTTCAATATGCGGACTCAGTCCACAATCTGGAAAACGAACTAACTAATTCTAGATCCAGAATCAAGGTACTCGAAGATCTTCTAGCAACTATAAGGGCAAACTACAGGGATGAAAGCTCTATGAGCAAAGCTCTGTCTAAAAATATTGAACTACTCCAATCACAGAAACTGGAGCAAGACCAAAAGATTACCGAACTCGAGGACCAAGTGCGAGACTTATTGCTACACTTTGAAATGACTAACAGACTACAAGATACAGACGCAGCGAAGGGAACTCTTTTTACACAGGAAGCAAGGAAGAAGAAGACATCTACGAAAAGGAAGTAAACAGCTACCGCGAATTTACGCCCAATTAGCAATAACTTTACTAATTTATCTGACATTAGAAGATGAACCTTAAATGCCACGCCAGGAGACGTCCGGAGTTATTCCAGTTTAAGGTTTGAGATTTGCCGAGGCATAGTAAGCCGCTTACCCAAGGCGCGTTAATCATATGATAATAGCTAAACTCGGGCGAAGAACACTCCCCGCAGTATGCGGGGCAATACTTTAAACTATAAATACTCTCAACAGTTCTCGGACTCTGCATTCTCACACATATTACATCAAGAAAAATTTATTGAAACAATGGAAAGACTCCAGAACATATCCACGCAATTGCAGGCCAATCCTGTTTCCGCAAAGGACCGCCTTTTCGAAAAGCATCCTGATGACGTAGTTTTTGTCGCTGCTTATCGAAGCGCTTTTACCAAAGGAAGAAAAGGCGCTTTTAAAGACCTTGAGGCTGCTGATATTCTTATAGATCTCTTCAAAGCTTTGATTGAAAGAACTAAAATCGATCCTGCAATCATCGGTGATATCGTTGTAGGCAATGTTGCAAACCCGGGATCAGGAGCTACTGAATTCCGCGCTGCTGCTTTGGCTGCTGGTATACCATATCAGGTGCCTGTCATGGCTGTCAACAGGCAATGCTCTTCTGGTTTGATGTCTGTTATTCAGATAGCTCGTGAAATTCAAACCGGACAAATTGATGCTGGAATTGCTGCTGGTGCCGAGTCAATGTCCAAGCACTGGGGCACTGGCGTAACTCCGTTTACTAAAAAGCTACTTGCCGATACTGAGGCCAAGAAGTGCCTTATTCCTATGGGAATTACATCTGAGAATGTTGCTGCTAAATATAACATTAACCGTGCTGAACAAGATGCGTTTGCTGCCAGATCCTACCAGAAAGCCGAGAAGGCTCAGAAGGCCGGACTCTTCAAGGACGAAATTATTCCAATTGTCGCTGAGGTTACTGACAAAGATGGCAGTACAAAGACTGTGACTGTATCTGAGGATGAAGGAATCCGACCTGGCGTAACTGCTGAAAGCTTATCCAAAATCCGTCCTGCTTTTAAGAAAGACGGCACCACTTCTGCTGGAAATGCTTCGCAAGTTTCCGATGGTGCTGCCGTATGCCTGCTCATGCGCCGTTCAGTTGCTGAAAAGTTAAGCCTTCCTATTATTGGTAAGTTTATTGACGGTGTTGCTGTTGGCGTTCCTCCTGAAATTATGGGAGTTGGCCCTGCTTATGCCATTCCTGAGGTCTTGAAGAAGTATGACCTTCAACCTAATGACGTTGATATTTATGAGATTAACGAGGCTTTTGCTTCCCAATGCTTGTTCTCGGTGCAGCATGTAGGCATCGACGAGTCTCGTGTTAACCCCAAGGGCGGTGCTATTGCTTTTGGACATCCTCTTGGGTGCACTGGAACTAGACAATTTGCTACGCTCTTCCCCGAACTTCATCGTACTGGTAAGAAGATTGGAGTAACTTCTATGTGCATCGGAACTGGTATGGGTGCCGCTTCTTTAGTAGTTGCCGAGTAGTGGAAAGTCCGAAAATCGTACTAGGTTGTGTTGTATACATCTAAACAAATATACGGTATTCATTAATTTTTTTCGTGGTCTCGTAGATTAATCTGACAAATCAATCATGGGTTGATAGAATTTAGCAATACAATAGCTCTCCCCTCCTTCGAGATATTGTTTTCTGGTAACAAAGTAATTATCAAACAGCTGAGAATCAGTATTGCAATCCTCAGCAAATCGAGCACCTCCTCTACATGCTTCTTCCGTAGGATTCTGAGATTGTGTAATATTCACATTATACTCTGATGGAATATGAGCTCTCAGTTCCCTTTCAAGACGAGTTTTAAAGTTAGGAAAGGCAGAACAGCCACCTGTTAATAGCATGTTAGCAGTCATTAATGATTTAATAGCTGCAATGTCTTCAGGGTCTATCGGTGTAGATCCTGACATGATAAGATCTGTTACTGAATCCAGAGATTGGGATATAGCTTCAGGTAGGCCAGCTTGGCGCAGGCCTATATCTGACGGGTTAAATAAGAGCTCTGGCACCTGAAATCTCTCACTAGATAAAGATAAAACTTGCTCATTAGGATGTACTTCATCGCCAGAGTTCAGCATCCGTCCGGTGAAAGAAGTCATATAGTCTGGCAGCAAATACTTACATGGCTTCGGCGATGAAAACTCTTTCTGATAATTTTCAGCAACGTAACATGTGGCTTCCTTTATTTCATTAACAAGGAAGGTCTCATCCATGACGTTGTAATGCCTCAAAGATATAGTTTCCTTCAGCCAGTTGGTCATTAATTTACCTCCAATGTCAATTCGTTTCACAGCATTCAAAATGATTCTATTCTTATATATAGGAACAATATTCGTTGCTGAGAAGCCACAATCAATAACTAGTTGGCATTCTGATCCTCCCCATGCTGAGTAGAACTCTGCAGGGTACCTAGCTAAAGATGCAAATTCAAATTCCTCGAAGACGATCTCATCAGTTTGAGCACTGAGACTATGCAATGTAAGCGGCATTTCAGTGAGAACAAGAGAAGTATCTGAAGCTGTTTTCGTAAAACCAGGTATGGTATCCCATATTCCGGCTTCCATGGACCAAGAAGTTAGCTGACCGCGTTCGAATGGCCGTCTTACTAGCAACGATGCGGTATCTCTGCATTTGGGAACATTCGATCCGACATAGATGCCTTTATCTCGTGATCGAACAATACAATTGGGTGTATAAACTACATCTGAGTTTGCCATCCTTGTAGATTTGATCTGGTAAGCTCCATTATCTAGCACCAAATACGACATTGCGTCTTTATATAGAATTATGGTGGAGTATCGAGTAGGAGAGTGGTATATAGAAGTATGATTAGAGTTGTGGGCTTGGATAGGCCAATCAGAGCATGTAGTGGGAGAGAAAAAGTATATAAACACATGTTATGTTCTGCAATACGTCCTCATCCCGGAAGTGAAGAGCAGAGGAGGTTATGCACTATTGTGCAGAACAAACGCTTTAAGACAGATATTTCGAAAAACTTTTAATTATAGGACAGTAAAAGAAATTTCAGCTAGAAAAATTTGAGACTGTCTTTTGAGCTTGTTAAGTTCAGAGCAAAGTTCAGTTTATCCGCGTAATATGGAGCGTGATTCAGATGACTTATCCCTTCCGCGAGCTACCGTGCAGAAGGTTATATCGGAGGTTATTCCTTCCTTTGTGTCTTTCTCTAAAGAGTCTAGAGATGCAGTTATTGAATGCTGCGTGGAATTTATCGGTTTGCTAACTACCCAGGCCAACGAAATTGCAGAAAACGAATCGAAAAAGACCATTGGAGGTGAGCATGTTATCAAGGCCCTGAAGGAATTGGGGTTCGGCCAATACGTCGATTCGCTTGATGAGGTCATTGAGGAACACAAAGAGATAGTCAAAATTAGAGAAAGGAAAAATGCAAAATTTCAGGAATCTGGGCTGACTGAAGAAGAGTTATTGCGTAAGCAGGAAGAGCTTTTCGGTCTGGCCCGATCCAAGCTCAACAACACTCAAGACCAACCGCCTTCTGCTGAGTAATCTTACGTTGGGCTAATGTGACTGCTCATTTTTACTTTATTCTCATAACGAACTTATATAATGCCAATTGTATCTGATTATCTTAAGATGTAGGAGCCTCCTGCTTGGCTTTTTCAACCAATTCCATTATAAGATTGCTTTGCTCAGAAGGTAAATTCCACATGATTTGGGCGTAGCGAGATGGGAGTTCAGTGTTAATATGCTCCATAGATACCGTAAATGCTTTGTATACATTCTGTTTATCAAGAGGCGTCTCATCATGCGGGTTGTCTTCTAATATCATGTCGTACTCATCATCAACATCAGTAAACAAATGAGAATCTCTTCCTTCTCCAGTTATACGACCAACCTCTGAATCCAAAAAGTTTAAGTAATTATCTGAGTTCGCCTCCAGTGCACCTGATCCATCATGACTATGTTCTTCAGTTAGAAAATCTTCCTCCTCTAACTCTTTCTCATCTACATCATCCCATGTATCTTCACCCATTACATCTTCATTGGAAACGTAGTAGGAAGCAGAATTCATTTCCTTTGTTAGAGCTTCCAAGTGTTTCTCTGCCGCGGGTAATGACTCTAAGCACTTCAGAATGCCTTGCTGGAAAATAACAGCATTCATTTCACTGCTGAAGAACGGAGGAAGTTCGTCATTACTACTCAAAATATGCAGTAGAGACATCGCATATAGTTTCTTGTCATAAACTCGAGAGAACTGAGGCCGATACTGAATAACCAGTTCAAAAAATGATTTCATTTGTCCCTGTTTCATATCAAGAACTCTTAAAGCGAGGTCTAGGTCGCAACACAATGAGGCCAGAATCACCTCCATAGTAGGAACTATTTGCTTGGGAGGTATAGATGACACTTTTTGTGCGTACTCCAATAGCTCCATCGTACTATTTATCAAATCAGGAATATAGGGAGCCATAACAGATGATGGAAGTAAAAGCAACATATTCTGGGCGACAACGCAGCCCATAATCTTATCTTCAAGGACAAAATCATTCTGTATCCGGTCCTGATAACCAAACTTCACAATACTAATGAATTTCTGTTGCAGTTGCGGGTCGATACCCACATCAGAATAACCGTGAATTAGGTACAAAGAAAACAAGTTCGAGAATTCAGCATAAAAGTCAAACCCGCCATCACTCATAAGAGCTACGAGGCACTTATCGAAAAGCTCCCAGAGGCTTGGTGTGATGGATCTCATTCCATATATGGCATAACTCAAAAGGTCGATAACGTCTGTATATATCTCGATCAGTTCAAGTTCGAATGAACGGGAAACAGCCGGATAAATGACGTCAATGAGTGATGCAATAATGTCAGATGAGTTTTCAAGAGAAATCAAGAACGTAGAAATAGTATTAAGAAGGCTCATTGCTGCACCTAGTTTGTCATGGTCAAAATAGTCTTCATTATCAATGTCATTTAGGCTGCTTGGATCAATATTTATATTAGTAGACACGGACTCTATCAGCTGTAGGTATTGATCAACTATTTGAGCAGTTAAACCGCTAGCAAATGGTGCTAGATCTGCAGCAAATGTTTCCACAAATTTATCCATGGTAAGTCCCAATGAATCCATCTCAAGTTCTTTAGATATTCTCAGAATTTGCTGCATGACTGGCGCGACTCTTGATTTAAGCTCAGTAACAATTATATCGCGATTCATTAGGCGTCCTAGAGCATTACATGCTTCGATCTGCACAACTATCTCTGGATCACACAAGCACTCAAGTATGTGGCTATATGCCGTCAATAAGTTACTTGTATCCTGAAAGTCAATATCCGCAAATATACGAATGAGTTCGCAGGCTCTCGCGCGCAAAATACCAAAATCGGATTTAAATTCAGCAAATACATGATTAAAAAGAAAAGATTCCATAGCCGGTAATAGTGGATTTCCTTTCTGAAGAATATCCCTCGAAATAGCAGCCACCATACGTAATGCCCCATCCTTTCGGCGAAATTGTTCGTTGCTCCTTACTGCAGAATCAGTTTCAGTTACTGTAATATTAATAAACTGCACTATGATAGGGAATGTTGACTTCCTGCGTTTCTGGGCTATAGTCTTCAAGAATCGGGAGGCAGCAATATCTATAGTTGGTGATTCATCAAATATTTCCACACGCCTATTTATATATTCCTCAGGATTAGTTTCAAACACTTCAACGTCTTCATCAGTTGGGCACAGCAAAGGGTAGATGACATGAGATATAATGCTCTCGAAGTGAGGCTGCAAAAGCTTCCAAGAAGACGTTTCGCAGACAGCAACTTCCAAGAACCGTATGATGTAGTACATGCATTTAGTTGGAATCCATACTGTTTTGTTAACCCACCCTTCAAGTTCTCTTAAGTATACTTCCACAATCTGTGGCACATATCCATTCATAAAGCTTTTCGCGAACGTCTTATAATCTGACTGATATCTAGACAGCAAGCTAGGAGCACCGTATCGTTCAAATATGCGGCAAAGGATATAAGCGCTTCGTTTTTTACATTTAGCAATTAGTGTTCCAGATCGATCTTCTTCCGAGGCAGTCATAAGCTCTGCAGGGGTTGTATACGAGACTATCTTCAAAAACAGTGTAATCCAAGCAACCATAGATGAATCTGTTCGAAGCAGTTCCGGCAATTCATAAACAACAATGAACTTATAGGCTTTAAGAATATCTCTCAGAATATCCCAGTGCTCAAGCTGATTCTGATCAACTATAGCATTCGATATGACCAACGCATTTGAGAAACAGCCTGTTATGACGATGTCCACACCTTGGCGTTGTGTACCTGTTCTCCATGTATAAGATCGACCAAACTCAGCAAGGCAAGCAGCACCAGCCCGTACGTGATTAATATCTGAAGAACGCATTAGTTCAATAATTAAGGAAGGTAAGTCTGACCAGCGGGTGGGGTAATCAAATGTTATGAGGATGTTCAACATACGCACTATCTGGCGACGGATATTTGCGTCTGACACTCTCACTAACGCTTCTATGACTTGTTTCCTGAATATTTCTTTCTCTTCAGGTGAGATTCTAAAATCCTTGTCGCTATCCACATATTCATTAGTCATTGCCTTGTGAAGAACATTCTTCATATAGATAGCAGCTGCTTTGTGAACACTGCTTGCTTGTTCTTCGAAGACAATATTCATGCACGCTGTCAAAAGGCCTGGCATTTTTTCCGCGCGCCTCAGCTCATCTTCAGCCTTCTTACGAATATTAACGTCAGGACTTAAGGTGGCAGCAAAACAGGAATGAAGGCTATTCATTTCCATTTCAAATGCTAAACGATCACAATAACAACGCAGAAAAAGGCAACAGCGCGGGATATAATTCGATAGTTTATGGAACCAATAAGTGCGAAGCAATCAGCCAAAGTTTTAACAAAATGAGAATTAGACGCTTTGAATAAATGATATTCAGTGAATTCTGACCTGTTCTCCGTTTTGATGTATGTGTGTGTGGGTTAAAAATCTTGAATTAGATTACGGTTGCTACGCTTTCCTCCAAAGAATAGAATTAGAAGTTGCTCATAAAAAATACCGAAAACCTCACATATAGAGGCTAGCGCAGAAGACTATATCTCGTTTGATCAGATCCTGAGTTTCCTGCATTTTGGCCATTAAGGATGCATCTCCAATCGTTCGTGCTGCTGTCTTCACTTCTCGACAAACTTCATCCAGGCGATTAATAACTCTAACGATATTACCCTCCAGAACGTCTGTCAGCTTGGTAATCTCCATAAAGGGCATTCCAGATGCCCATTCATATACTACCTCCATTAAACAGAATCGATAATCCTCCGACCAGCTGCTTTCTGCTTCAGAAGGAACTACCCTGTGCTTCTCCTGGGTCTTATTTACTCTATTTGCAGTTTCCACGATCTTTGCACGGCCTTCATCAAGAGCTGGGGAAACGTGCTCCAGAACATTATTAGTGCGTACTTCACAGACAAATGTCGAAAGTAGAGACGCCACTTCCGCCGGAGAAAATTCTGCAAAGAAATTATCCAAGATGAGCTCCGTTAAAAGTAGCTCATTACCCGTATTGATCTCACATGCAACTCGTCCTTTCAGCTGTACATTATCATTATCATCCACTAAGTCCAGTTCTTTGAGTACCTCAAGCCGCTGCTCGTACTCAGGTAACAGTTCCAAATTTTCCGATGACAGTGCATGCTTTAAATCTGCTATCGCTTGCTCTATAAGATATTCCTCATGGATCACCTTATAAGCTTCCAAACCGGTACTTTCTGCACTGGTCTTGTACTTCGCTTTAAAATTCCATAGCTTTTCAGACAAATTCTTGACTTTTGTCATTTGCTCAGCAATCTCCGGCCTTTTCGTCTTACTGAAAAGTATTGGACTCCACCATTTGGCAGTTTCCACGGACAGTGGATTAGCTGGATCGTATTTGCTAACAAGAGCAGAAGCATTGCGGATATTTTCACTGGAGTTTTTAGAAATGTCAATTGAAAGATGAGTTATGCACTCGATATCATAAGGACGAATGGTATATCTGTTTCCTAGTTTACCAGTCGGCAAAGATACATAACTGTGAAATCCGAATCTGCGCAACGATCCGTGGAATGCAAAAATGTCCCCTTTAGTACTTTTAGGCTTACAAGCCAACACATCAAATTTTACATCAGCCTCATTTATAAGGCGTTTAACAGTTGTTTTTTCTATGACTCCAACTGTGCGGCCATTTTCAGTGTTAAATACAACAATTCTACCAGGAGCCAGTGCCCATGAAGTGTTATAATTCTGCAAAGAAAGTACAACCAATTTCCTGTATTCGCTTGCATACTGCATTGTTAAATCATGAAATTTCTTCGTTTCTTCATAATATTTCCAGCTTTTCACTTTGTCTTGCTTTATGCGATCTAGAGCCTGTTCATGGTGTTTAAGACTCTTGATCTGCAGAGGAGTCTGCTGCAAAGAAGCACTTTCACTGTAACTTCTCTTCAACATATCCTCAACCTTCAATGCTTCTATTCTTAGCAGATTCAGCATCATGTTGTATGTCAGACGAAATTGGCTTTGGAGACGAGTGACTGGACCGAGCATAACACTCTGCAGAGCAGAAGGGGACGGGAAATTATTCTTAGTACTAAGTACAATTACAGTTCCTGAAGTATCCAGACCTCGCCTACCAGCACGTCCAGACATCTGGACAAATTCACCAGGCAGTAAATTCCTCTGGACCTTGCCGTTAAACTTGGAAAGTTCGCTGAACAGAACTGTTCGGGCAGGCAAATTTAACCCTACAGCAAAAGTTTCCGTGGCAAACAGCACGCGCAAAAAGGATTTTGCAAATAGAATTTCGACAATTTCTTTCAATATTGGAAGAAGACCACTATGATGGACAGCGATACCTCGCAGAAGTAAGTCTATCATACGGCTGATTTGAGGAAGGTGCCTATCTTCGACTCTCAGTCGGGCAAGTGATTGATCTATGTACCTTCTTATCACAGATTGTTCCTGCTTTGTGCAGAAGTTCATACCATCCAGGTATCCAGCTACTTGCTCGCACTTTTTGCGGGAAAACATGAATACCACAGCAGGAAACATCTTGCGTTCTTTGAGAAAGCGGATCACATCAATCCAAGTACTCTTTGGTATCTGATTACCGCCTACTGAACGTCCCATATTATTTCTTCCTCCACCGCCTTTCGAGCTGGTAGCTTTACCTTTGGAATCCTTAGAACCAATCACCGAATCCTCAGCATCAGCATAACCTTTCTGGAGAAACTTTTTCTTTGAGTCAATTATCTTGTAGATATCCTTGCGACCCCACAAATATATCTCAAGTGGTACAGGACGGTATGATGTGGATATAACATAAATATCTCGTTTCTTTGTAGCGCCTACCCATCCAGCAAACTCCATGGTATTGGGTACAGTAGCGGATAATAATATCAATTTCACATGTTCTGGAAGCATAATGATGACTTCCTCCCATACCATACCTCTCTCTGCATCGTTAACATAGTGGACTTCATCAAAAATGACAAACTCTATATCACGAACAATATCAGCACCGCGATAGAGCATAGATCGAAGAATCTCTGTGGTCATGATTAAGCAATTGGCCTCAGGCTTGATTTGAACGTCACCAGTGAAAATACCAACATCACCATCAAAAACTTCCGTAAAATCTCTGAATTTTTGATTAGATAATGCTTTGATGGGAGATGTGTAGATGGCCTTAGTCATATTACGACGGGCCAGAGCGATGGCATATTCAGCAACAACAGTCTTTCCAGCAGACGTATGTGCTGCGACTAGTACTGAATCCCCTTGCTCCAAGTGATAAATGGCTTCCTTCTGGAACGTATCTAATTCAAATGGCCACGTGCGGGCTGGAGCCGGGACAAGCTCCGAAAACTTAGTAAACGGTCGTGATATATCGACCATATGTGCCCATTTCCTTTCATTTGGATCAGCATTGGTGAATGCAGATACACTAAGTGACGATAAGCTAGCAGGGCGCAATACTTCTTCAATTTTCGAAAGGTCAAGGAGCTCTTTATCAGCCGGAGAGATTGCATGCTTAGTAAATGTATGCTGGGAATTGGGATCTTCAAATATATGTCGTGATATGGCTGCATCGGAGATATCACCAAGTTCGTGATTAGCCTCGGTATCTATATCACCGAGAGAGTCCAGTGGTAGATTCTCCCCATCATCGCTAAATTTGATACCGCGAGTAAGCCCTGGAAGAATGTTGAATATAGTCTCTGGCTCAGAAGTGCCAGTATGTCCGAATAAAGCTAGCCCACCTGGTACAAATGGAAGAGCACCTTGCTTGCCTTTGGTATAGTCTCTGGTGCTAATACTTGTGATAGGACGGGTCAGCGAGAGGTCTATCCCTGATAGAGATTTAGGAACCATAGACTCTTCATAGCCCACGATATGACCTTCGAGACCTTTGCGGATAAACTTCCAAACAGTAGGCTGTGCAATGTCAGGAATATAGGCACACCTAACGGCCAAATTATCGGTCTCTCTTATAGGCGAGACGAAAAGTTTTGAGAGCCATTCAGTGGACAGATACTTAGGAGGGTAGAGAAAATCCTCGTTCAAACCTTGAATGTATTCATCAGCAGACGGAGTGCATCTAGTATATAAATTTAAATTATTATCATTAGAAGAGTTTGTAATGCTAGAGGCTAGTTGTCTCAGTTGGCCTAGCTCATCGCTTATTGACATCTTGGTTTAGGCGAAGAGCAAGTTACCCAAAGAGAGTTCGGGGAGGTTTAGCAAGGAGAGCTGGGCTATGTAAAAGCATTGTCCATTAATTCGCCGACAAACTTATCGGTTTCATTTTCGAAGCTACTTAGACGCTCAATATTATTCTTCTTCTCAACATGCTCTGAGGGGGGTAGGTTTGTTTCTATTTTATCAGCCTGGTGATCTTGAAACTTATATGACGGTATCAAATTTTCGGGTTTGCATAAGCTTGAATTGTCATCTGATTTATTATGAGTAACAGGTGGAGAGTAGGTATATTTGTTCGTAGGCCCCGAGTCACCTAGAAGTCGATTCCATGCTTCGGAATCAGCATCAGTGGCTGTAGAACTCTCGGGTTCCAGCACTGGAGAGTCATCGAATGGCTTACCGCGTCTAGCATCATTTAATCTCTGCTCTCGATATGCCTTAATACTACCTTTATGCCCAAGTCGTTCAATTGAGCGCAAGAAATCTGCAAATCGCAATCTAGGATACAACCTATGTGCCCATAGCTGATACATTTCGAGAATTCTAGCCATATCACTCATCTCATGTCCTTTACCTCTCAGCCTTATCCGCTTCGGGAATTTTCTATAGATCACAGGTATACCTTTGTTGGACAGTAGCAGACTTTCATCGAACCGAATGATGTTCCTCTTCGTGCTGTCTTGTACCTCTACAGCAGTATCTACACCGAGATCATCATTGTTAAGACTAGGAATGGTATTACTATGCTCTGCAGCAGTAATCTGGTTAGCGAAAATATCCGAAATTGCGGCGTCAAGATCTCTGTCCATTGTTGTATGCTTACTCGGTATAGACGCGAAGTAACGCGAGACTTGGAGAAGCAGTCTGGTTGCCATGGGTACAGATTGTCGCTGCCACCAATCCCGAGTCCGCAAATTATGTTCTAAGAATCCGTCTTGCTTCAACACGAACTTTAGCGGCACAAAATGGGTGACGTAGAATTGAAAAACACGCCTTATGAGGTCATTGATGTCGATCCTCACTTTAAACGTGTGGTGTCGTATATGAGACCTACCGATTATTTAAATTGGGCTGGCCTAACCTTGGCTGCACCTGGTGCGTTACTGCTGATGGAACATATAGAACCAGTATATCCTTCTGGCAAAATTAGAACAGCTCAGATGCGACCTGTGTTAAGAGCATCCATAATCCTTGGATTTGTAGGAGGGTTTTTGTTTGCATATACGTCAAGCTCGAAACGTTTCTGGGGCTATTCCGAGAATAGCACCGAGGTCGAGAAGGATCGATTTGAGATGAAGTCTAAAATATCTCAAGGAAAGCCCATTTATGGTGAGACCAAGTTAGAACCATGGCTTGAGCAGGTTGCTGTAAGAAACTCGAGATTTTCTCAGACCCTTTTTACTCTATTTCCTTGGTTCAATTTCGCCAATCACAAGTATCATGGTGTTGATATTAAAAGGTACTTCGAAACTCGTCCTGGTGAAGAGTCTTGGGGATTCAAGTTGCCTTCTTATGAACAATACCTCAAATCTATTGAATGAAACATATGACTTTTAATATTCTTATCCGTTGTAGTATATCTAGTACTAACCCTCTTCATAAGCCTAACCTTATCCTTTCCCTTAAAAGAGCTCGGATTATGGATCTATCCTTATCTTTAGATCCTCCGGATCCTATATTAGCCATCGATGCGCCTCCTGAATTCTCGTTAACCGAGAAGATTGCGAAAATTGTAACTGAAAGAGGTAGTTTTCTTAACGTCACCGAAGACAGCCTCAGAGCTGAAATCGAGTCCGGTGCTGAGCCTCTTACTTTGTCCTCTGTTTCCATATCTGAGGACTCCACTAAATCTAATAAAGTCACACTGCTTCTTAAACAAATATCTGATGCCAAGAACGAATCAGCATTGGCGTTAGATTTCATCTCTTTGCTGATATCTGCCGTCAGACCAGCTGCTGGTTCGGCGTCTATGTCCCCGTTACTGCATCAACGAATCCCTACAGGTTCACTGGGAACTGACATATCCAGAGAATCTAGAAAAGTTCTCGAACAAGACAATTCTAGAGTAACAACTGGTTGGAAGATAAACGTTTTGAAGCAAGCAGCAGAGTCACTTAAAAAATCTTCTGAAAGTCTACATTCAGAAGTGCAATGGGAAAGAAAATATTGGAATATCATTAAGGACCTTTCGAACCAAGGGCAGCAATTGAGAATAACCAAAGACGGACTTGGGTTTGCATGTACGTTTGCGGACTCCGGCTCTAGATTCCCCTGTCCAAATATTGCACTTCTACAGCGAGACGCTAAGTCTGAAGAGTTTTGTCTCAAAGTACCAGTTGCCCGTTCTCAAGTCGTAATAGTTCGATTTCGTAAAAATGGTACGATTGTCAATGAGTATTTTCAAAAGCCCCCTCCGGGATCCCCATCTGCTTCTATAAGTGGTGATCTAGAAAGCATAACCTATTTCGCTTTCCAAGAAGAGCTTTTTAAGGAACTTCGCGAAGAGTCTCTATTGATGGGTGCCTATAAAGTAACTCTCGTGGATGGAGTTATATATGTTCCAATTACAAAGGACGAGACGATTGAAATTCAGTATCACGAACCTCCAGAGTCTGCCGAAGATCGACACTCTCTAGCGGAACTTGTGTCATTGTATTTGCACCTCGGATTGTGCAAATACTTCCAAGAGAACCGCAGAAAATCTAAAGAAATCCCGCCTCCTATTACATCGAAATCTCTTGCATCTAGATCGGCAGGAGCAACAATTTTGCGAGACTTGGTTAGCAATGTTGGTCGTATAATCGCTACTGCTACCTGTAGAAAAATCTTTTCTAATATTTGTACATGTTCTGAGGCACTTGGAATTTCTTGTCACTGGTCTACTTCCCCTTTCTCAAGTTCTTTGGCAGGATCAGAGCTGCTCCTGACAATTTCCGGTATCACTATAATAGCCACAGTGAACTCTGAAATGAATCAAAGTGTAGAACCTTTGTTGAAAGTTAATGCTCCTATCCCTGGTCGTTCAACATCAACATTTAAGTTCTACGACTTTGCAGCATTTTGTCAGCTGCTGGTCTATTATTTTCAAAAGGCAGTTGAGAACGAACTGGTCTCAAGAGGATATGATATATCACACGGCGATCTAACGATCAATGACAAGCTGAAAGCACATGTTTCCATATCTACAAGCGAAAACAGTACAGCCGTAAGTCTCACCATACAATCGGCACAGGGAACTAAAATATATAACTGGCCAAATTCGAAGAAAGGTGACCTTAACAAGAAATCTCTATTGGAAATCATCGAAGATGAGGCTCGTATCGTTTAACCTGAATCTTTTTTGGGTGATCTTTAAGGTCAAAGAACTGGTCAATAAGATTGCACGTTTCTTTAGGACTTGCAGTCCATACTGTAGAAGCAGCCATTCTAGCTTTGAAATCATTTGCACCCAACGAGGCAAATTGATCACCAACATGCAGAGTTTCATGTCCAGAAATTCCTCTTAGATACCGCTGCAAACATTTAACACCCAGACGCTTGTCTCCTATGTCAACAAAAACGTCTTGACCTCCGTTGAAACAGCAAAATTGAATTCGTTGAGAAACGCTCAAGAAGTCCAGTCGCTTTTGAACGCCAAGGACAACCTCTTCAAGGTCTTCTCGGCGTAACCTAGCCCCATCTAGCGCGATGATTCCAACAGCCCTCTCCTTTCTAAGAATCTCGGCAGGGAGATGCAAATTTTTAATGCAAGCTTCTAAGAAGTTTTCAGCTGTGTCAAGCAACAGGTTTATGTCCTGATAGTTCCAAGTCTGCATCTCCGGAAGCATCCATTCCGCGGGATCGATCCACTGTAATTCGTCAATTATCCCGTCAAAAGAAAACATGAAATTAGATTCTCCTCCCATTACATACAATCCGTTTCGCTTCTGTTGATCTGTGAGAATAGTGCTAGAAGCGATTGCCTTGAGTAAACCTTTAAGACGTTGGTAATACCTTTCCCCAGACTTATTTGAATATCCAGCCGCAGTGACAATTCCTACTATAACATCACGCCTAATCAATTCTATAATACGCGGAATCGCGGGACTGTCCTCGTCTAGCTCAGTGCCATCATCATAAAGAGTAACATCACCATCGAACGTTACAAGTCGTAGCTGGATATCTCCCCAAGCCAAACTGATCAGTTGAGCAGTGTTGAGAACATGCCGAATATCATTAAAACTAGGGCTAACCAAACGCCTATTGCTAATGCACATTCGTTCGTCGCATTGTAAAAAAGCTTCCATCAGTGGAAGGCTGGTGAAAAAAGTACCCACAGTTGGCACCAATTGAGGCAATCTCGCTCTCTGAATTAGCCCACTATCCTGACATTCTATTTGCTCATCAATCATACGTTCCACATCTAAGAAGATTTCTGCATATCTTCGTCGGGCGTCTTCGCTGACTTCGTTGGAAAAACTAGCGCCTTTGCGGTACAGATTCGGTTCCGAACTGAGTACAAAAGGCACCGCTAAAAGCCCTTTAATCCATTCAATAAATCCATCTCGTCTGTGGCTTTTCAAAGCATCTATTATTATCTGTTAGTATACTGATAAGGATAAGGCAAGCCCAATGTTACCTGTCCCATTGATCTAACGCTTATCGAAGCCTGATTCCTCACTTACATTCTACTCGATATCTATTATGTTAGTACTCTAGGAATTGAAGAGAGCATTGCAACACACGTACCTCGAAGTCATCGCTATAATTACGACAGCTTTACTCTGCTTGTGTAGAGTAATATCGCAGTGACAAGCAAAATTTGCTCCAATATATACTAGTGCAACTCAAATACACCTCTCTAAACAGAAATGTAACTACTTATGCCGCAAGCTTTGAACTTTAGTGAATTTCAAAACTTTCTCTGCTGATCCGCCAATAGAAAACTTAAGTTGCGACTTTTAGCCTTTGGAGAAAACATCCTTACCTCTCATAGTCTACGCCTAATTTTAAACCCTCGAATCTACCTAGTTGCGGGGAAAAGCAAATAATGAGCTAGATAAATAAATATTACTAATGGTACAATAAGCGAAACTAAATATCGAGTGACTTTCGTAGTGTCGAAACCATCTCTTCAACACTCATATTGCCCTGGTCGATTGATTCTAGTCCTTTGTGAATATATAGCGTTGTGACAGCAGCTTGAAGTCTGGTGATGAGGTTGCTATACATTGGGAGAAGATGCGGTTCAGCAGATGATGCATTATTCGAAAACAGGTAGGTCCACACATCCGACCGATTGCCAGTCGATGGACTATTAGTGACTGCTTCTTCAACTAAATATTCCAAACGTAGTACAATCATCCTTAATCGATGCATAGTTTCCAAGCTTAAGCTCGACACAGCAGACCTGTTTATAACATTCGAACCTTCTTCAGGCGACTTACTAATTCTTCCAAGTAGATTGTTTGGCAACATAAGATGAAGGTACTCAGGATTTTCAAGACCTTTGAGCTTGAACTGGCCTAGACTTATCGACTTCCACCCAATACTGGAAAGTACTGACAAATCTCGGCGAACTGCTTCGAGTACAGTGTCGTCTAGATCACCTGATTCTCGTCGAGCGTCATTATCCATGTTGATCAGATTCTCGAGTTTAGCTATCTCTGCCTTCATTTCAGAGCTCACGACAATCTCTCCTCCGTCGGCTACTGCGCTGATGCGCGAAGCTCGATTCACCATCGGGCCGAAATAGTCCATGCGCTTCGTTATAGGATCACGTTCGCACACTGGAGCTCCCCAATGAATACCCATCCTCACGGACAATCCCCTATAAATAGTATTGCCTTCGTTATCGATTACTTCTGCACCCTCAGGGCTGTTCATAATCTCAAATGGCCAGTCCTCAAGAAGTAATTGATTCTGAACCGAAAAACACCACAGTAGTGCCGCAGTAGCGGTTTGAAAGCACACCATAAAGGCATCTCCTTCAGTTTTTACCTCATAACCTCCTATCATTCGGAGCTGTCTTCGCATCACGAAATTATGAGTCTTGATAGCTGACCTCATAGCAATCGGATAGAGTTCCCAGAGAATAGTAGACTTTTTGATATCAGTAAATACCATAGCGAGAAATCCAGTAGGGGGATCAATTTCAACACCTAAACGAGCTAGATTAGAATCTTCAGGCAGTGCACTTTTATCTCTTTTCTTCTTAACCGCAGAATATATCTCTTCCTCAGAGGCTCGATGAACTCTGGAGCCTTGACCTGTACCAGTGCGTGAGCGCTTCCTTATGTCTGACAAAACAAGAACCATGATCATCAAAGGAGCGGTACAACCATATGCTATGGCAAAATCGCGCAATTTCTGTGCAGCTAGTAAAGGGCTAGCAGCTGTTCTAGCAATGTCAATGGCAGTTTCATATCGAATATATTCCCACAGTTCAGAACTTCCAATAACTAGAATTTCATCAGTTTCAGAAAGCTCGTACTCTATAGTATCAGGAGCTCCCATAGGAAGAGGAACTAAATGAAAATATCCCAATGCTCTGGATGTAGAGAGCTCACCGTTGTATTTTCCTTGCAAATCAACATACCCGTGCCTTTTATGGATACTTTCCAATTCTTTAGTGGTCAATGGCTTATGCCTTTTATTCAATGCTTTATAGCTACCATCTGTTTGCCCAATTATAGCACAAAGCGTACCTGTATTAGCCAAATACAACCTCTTTCCTTTAAAGTATATAATAGACGCCATACAACCGTCCTTAATATCTGAAAAGTTTATAGGAACTTTTAGTGAGCTGGCTCGCTTGAACAGCAGACTTTGCACAATTGTCGGATCGGTTTCAAGGAACAATAAGATAGTACCAAATTCGCGGGCGAGAATCAACAAAGACCTTCTCATAGCATCAGCGACTGAATCTTTATGTTCTTCAGCATACGCCAATTCTTCAGCCAAAATGACAGACAAGTTGTCTTGAATAAATTTAGTAATTTTGGAACCATTATCCGGGCGTTCTCCCCCTTGAAACATAGCAAATATCATCTCGTCCTCATTTCCACGGAATCTTTCAAGAACTAAGTCAGCCATTGAGAGATGGCCATGAGAACCCAGAGTATCAGAAATGCCATACGCATACTTTGAGATCGTAGTTCCAGTAGTTCGAACACGACAGTCTTCGTTTTCATCTGGAATAGACTGTACAGTAAGTGTAATATCCATCAACCCAAGCACTCTCAAATCTTTCAGACTAGAGAAATCACTCAAAGTGCGATCGCCACCAAGAGTAAAATTCGGATTGTGCTGAGCCTTTATCTCCAGTCTTCTATTTCCAGAGAAGTTCAGGTATCTCAGCTTCGGATTAAAATTCCAATTCCAGTCATAAGGCCAGTTGGCTATATTATACTTTAAATAGTTACTACCAACATCGAGCGTATGCAAATCCTGAAGCTTTCCCAGCTCTGCTGGTAAAGTATGTAAGCGGTTACCATTCAGGTAAACGATACGAAGATCCGATAGTACTTCCAAGTCATCGCCCGGAGTACCCGAAAGACCTGTGTTGGATAAATAAAGTTCCTGAAGTTTAGAACAACGAATTAGTCCACCATATGGTATCTCTATAATGTCGTTATATGACAAGTTCAGCACAGTGAGATTAGGGAACATGGATATATGTTCAAAGCAGTCGTCCGTTAAGCGATTATCTGCCAATATCAGAACTTTTAAAGAAGATATCAATGATATACCTGCAGAAACAGAAGAAGATGAGGAAAATGATGATACCCGCCTTTTCATGACCAGTCGACCTGAGGGAACTTTCTCATCAAAGCTCAAACTTTCTCCGCTGTCAGAACCAGCAACAGATCCTGACGAAAAAGAAGAATTCTTTCTCGATGCTGCCTGCTCCAGTGAAGAGTTTTCATCAATAATCAAACTGTTCACTGGCGCTTTGTTGTTAGATAATAAACGGTCAGGTATCTTAGGAAAGGAATCTAACAGGTTAGAAGAGACATTGATGTGACTTAGGGATCTGCATTTCCAGATTTCTTGAGGAAGTTCGCGAATATTATTACATTGAATTTCCAGAGAATGTAGTTCACTTAGATTGGCAATCTCTGGGGAAAGTGCCTGAATCCTGTTCCACTTAAGGCTTAGTGAATTCAATTTGGTCAACATATAGAATTGCACAGGTACAGAAACAAGTTCATTTCGGTCTAGAGTGAGCTTCTTTAAATTAGTCATCTGCTTAAAGCAATCTTCGTGCAAAGCCGATAACATCGCTCTGCTTATCGAGAGTTCTTCCAAAAACGAGTGAGGGCTCGAAAGTGTAAAATGAGTTAAAGGGTTGTAGTCCAGGTATAAGTACTTCAAAGAGGGGATAGAATAGTCAAAAGCCGAAATATTGTTATGCTGCAAGCGAAGTGTTTCCAGCGAAGGTAGCAGTTCAGCCCAGGATGCATCGTGCAGATTATTGTAGCGCAAGTCCAGCTCGCGCAAATTCACCAGGTTGCCCATAGACTGTGGAAACTGTCTAGATAGTTTGTTATAGGCAAGGATCAGTTTTCTCAGATTTTTAAGTTCTCCAATACTCTCCGGAACAACTGTTATTTCATTGAAAGAGATATCCAATTCGACTAAAGCTTCCAAATCACAGATCACAGAAGGGAAGAAGGTAAAGCGACATGTTGCAACATTCAAGCACCGCAAATTTTTTAAGCTCAATATGGAATCTGGTAGTTCAGTCAATGGATTATTTTGCAGTACCAGGGTATCCAGTTGCTCAATTTGAGAAAATGGTACCCCAACCAAATTCTGAAACAAGTTTCCACCAACATCAAGATACATTAGCTTAGATAAGTCGCAGAACTTTTTTGGGAACACCTCGTTTCTGTTATCTCGATAAATAAGACGTTTCAAGTTCGTGCATGTCTGAATGAAGTCAGATGGAACAGTGAGAGACAAGTTTACGGATAGATCTAAAGATCTTATTTCTGAACCGTGGGCAAACAGAATGACAGGAATGTTTTGCAAATCAAGACGTTTGATGGAAACATTACTGTAGCCATTAACTGGTTTAAATTCCTTATGGAATGTGTGAACCGATTCACCTACCGCATAAACAATAAACTGGGAGAGATAGTTTATATCATTAGACCCGATTTCGCCAAAGTTATCTTTTTCTGTGAAACCCCACTCCAGGAGCATTCTAAATAGAGTATAAAGAGGACGATCATCAGAGCGAAGTACCTTTGTACGCCCAGCAACACGCAAACCTAATACATAATTAGAAACTGTCGGTAAAAAGAACTTTTTTGCCAGTATCGACAATAAATCAGACGTCTTGATACCCATATTGCATGAAATGGTGGAGAATGTATGATCGGGACGGAAGACACGTATACGACGGACTGCGTCCGGGGATATACCTGTACTTATCTCCATATGCGTAGTATCTTGCTGACTTTCGGTAGTATCATTGTCCGAGATTCTCTGTACTCCCCATGATTCAGGAGCTTCCCAACCGCTTGGAAGATAGGTATCAGTAGGCAAAGCTGGTGTAGCATCTGTGTTAACGATCCCAGTCATCCGAGATAGATCTGTATCCAGATCAAATACACCAGTAGCAGACTCTCCAGAAGTGCGATTATCCTTGCTTATCTTGGTAGGAGTAGAAAAATGACTCGTAAGGTTAGAATTGGAAGTAGCAGCCGAATCACGTCCTGAAGTATGATTATAAGAGTGCAGAAGGGTTCTAGAGCTAAGTCCGTGCGCATGTCCAGGGAGTGACACAAGGCCATTGATAGGCTGCTGAGCTAATAGAGCCGCCTTATGGGAGACAGCATCAATTGCACCGCGCCGGGAAATGCCTTGGGATTCAGACCGGCTATGACGTGAGTCAGAGTTATGGAAAGAAGAATTTTTACGAGGAATGATCCTATCAAAAAAAGATCGCTTACTGGATCGCGAACTTTTAGTACTTGAAAGAGCAGATGCTGAACCTAAGTCGGGGCTGGTAGATTTTCGAGGAAAAGGAGTACCATTGAGATCTTGAGAAGCAGATTGGGTCCGAGTCAGTTTTTTGTCAGTAGGGGCAGCAATGATGCCTGTAGAAGAGATCGGTTCAATGACATTGGCAGGAGGTGATTGGTAGATAAAAGGAGAGATTTCCTCTACTTTAGTGGAGGATAGATATGTCTTCAGGTCAGAATCGACTGGAGCATAATCCGAGGAGTGTCCTGAGAAAGATCCGGGATTAAGAGGGTCGGACGCTGACAGCTCCGAGTCTCTCCGAATTTCAGAATGCTTATCGTCCTTACTGGGAGAAGTGGGCATTATAGTGGAAGTAACTTGAGCTACCTCAACTCTTTCAGACGTAATATAACTTGTAAAACAGTTACTAAGAAATCTAGATGTGGAAGCTGAACCTTCTTTGGGAGTTAGGGAAGGGCGAGTGTGTTAGTAAAGTTTCATGAGGGAGACCACATGCTCGACGGCTTATTATCTCTACAGCCATATAGCGTGCTTGATAAGGCTATATGTCCCCTCATTTATCTCGTATTTATTTCATCAATGAATGAAAATACCAACCGCCAATCATAATTTATAAGTAAATCTGCTTTTGATGCCCGGGATTTCATAGCAGAATAGCATAGTTTCCACTGCTGCCCAGCCGTATAGATAAGCTTTAGCATGCCACTTGGAACATATGACCCAGCTCCTCTGAAAGAAATTTTTCTGAGCTGAAAAGTTCAAATATTAGGCCTGGTACCGCTCGTTACATAATCCTCCAATTGGCTGACTAGACTTTTGCTCCGTAGACTAATTGAGGAGGATATGTTATTAGGCCACTAACATATGCCCCAGAACTATAATTCCTTATTGGGACTGTGCTGATGGAAGCTCTCCAACTGAAGAGTGAATGATGCTATACGTATGAATAGCTCATCTCGAAGCAAACAGAATGCCCTTATTGCAAAACAAATAGCGCGGGCAAGCAGAATATATGATCAGAAAAAGTATAGATTAGCATTGAAGCAATATGAAGACATTTTGCCTTCCTGCTTGTCTGCACAACACGTGAATCACGTTAAAATTGGTATAATTAAATGTTTCTGGAAATTAAAAGAGTACCAGCCGGCTGTTATTCGGTTATCGAAAGTGAAATATAAATGGAGCAGTGAATTATCATTGATATATGTGGAATGTATTATTGGTTTGAAACGCGTGCAGGATGCCATATCATTTCTAGAGCATCATTCATATTTGTTCAGTGATTCAGAATATGGTGCCCAGTTTAAGTCTATATACAGCTCCATATGCCCTGTACGTATTGACCCGTCATCGAAGCTACCTGTTGAACTTTTAGTTATGGTGTTTGCATATCTCAAATGCCGGTCAATTTATTCCTACAGACTTGTATCGCGCCGATGGCGGGATATAATCGATTCGGTATCAGCTTATTGGCGTCAGTACACGTATCGCCTCGGGTCTTCATATCCAGCATCCAAGGTAGGTATGATCAGTAATCTGTACAAAGGACGAATACAGCATTTAAATTTCAAATTAGCCAAAGAAAAAAGCGATGATATATCTAACTTACCCTCGATGGATATGATTAAGGCATTATCGATCAACCCAGCTCAGCTTAAATCAATAACTATACATGAACAAGCTGCTGATTGTGAAGTAGCTCATGATACCATATTCAATTATTTTAGCAATCTGAAAATGTTCAAAGGCTCATGGAAACAACTTCTAGATATGGAGAGGGAGATAGACGATGAACCTTCGGTAGAGATGTTGCATATCACAAGTTTATCTCAGCAGTTGTGCCCAGGCTCTTTCAGATTTGACTGTTTAGTTGCAAGACATTATCTTAGGTCTCTTCGGCGCCTCATTATATGTCGTGATGATCGAAATGCCTCTACCAGACAGAATGCAGTGACGCGTCTTGGTTTCTTAGATTATTTACATGACCTCGAATACTTGAAACTTGGATATTTAGATATGCATTTGAATGACGGGACGATTGCTTTATCGAAACTCAAGGTTTTGTTTTTACTAGATTGTGAAGGCTTTCCAGATTTAAATTTACCAGAGCTAACCACTCTCATTGTTAGTAACTGTGGCAGAGCATCGGCTACAACCAATATCTGGAAATTGGAAGCCCCGAAATTACTCTTTTTGAAAATCACAGATAGTGATATCGAATTTGACAGTTGGGTATATCACAGGCTAGAAGCGTTGACTCTCAGACCTAACACACGTCTATCCTCAAGTTATGGAAGGGTTCTCTATATGGGATTAAGGTCAATCTCCCTTCACACTATATGTTTAGACGGCCGTATATTAAGTCACGAAACGTTTCGAATGATTTGCCTGTTGAGACTCGAAAGCATTGTTATTAGCAACTATGAATTTCCAGAGGAGTTCCTGCAGGCATTCTTCTCCATGAAGTCACTAAAATATCTCCATATAGATGGGAGCAATGTCTCCTACAACACTATGCAGTATATCGCCAGCAAATTCAATGATGAGGCTGCAAAATTGAGAGCTACAAAATATAGCTCAGACCTGATCTGGCGAATGGATACAGAGAAGGAACTAGTTCCATCTGTATTATATGAGTAGTTTATGCGGCTATCGCGCGCCTGCACTTTAAATCCTGTAGAAAAAGCCTATTACTCACAGCTTTAGCCTCACCTTCTCTCTTGCCGTTATTATGACCCCGGAAGAAAAACTTGAGCTTATCACGCAAAACTTACAGGAAGTGCTCAATATACAAATCATTAAAGATGTCTTGAAAGAAAGAGACTTGAAGCTTTATTGGGGTACTGCTCCAACTGGCAAGCCACACTGTGGCTATCTAATCCCGCTAATAAAACTTCTCCAGTTCTTACAGGCCGGGTGCGAAGTTACAGTATTGCTAGCAGATCTACATGCTTTCTTGGATAACATGAAGGCACCACTAGAGCTAGTTGAATACAGGTCGGAATACTATGAGAGGCTCATTAAAACTGTCCTTATATCTCTTGGTTGCCCCATCGATCGATTGAACTTCGTAAAAGGTTCATCTTATCAGACCACAGCTGAATATACCATGGATATTTTTAAAATGTGCAATGTATGTACTCAAAATGATGCTAAGCGGGCCGGTGCAGACGTTGTAAAACAGGTGGAGTCACCACTCGTGTCGGGCTTGATTTATCCTCTCATGCAAGCCCTCGATGAACATTACTTAGATGTCGACGCACAGTTTGGAGGCGTAGATCAACGAAAGATCTTTGTACTAGCGGAGGAGTTTCTTCCAAAAGTGGGCTATAAGAAAAGAGCCCATTTAATGAACTTCCTTGCCCCAGGTCTGACTCCTGGTGGGAAAATGTCATCCTCTGATGCTAATTCAAAGATCGACTTTTTGGATGAGCCATCCGCAGTCAAGAAGAAAATCAACTCTGCGTACTGTTCACCTGGAGAGGTAGAGAATAATGGGCTACTAGCTTTATGCGAGTACGTATTTTTTCCCATAGCTAGACTCAGAAACCCTTCAGCCCCCACCTTCCTTATTAACCGCCCTGAGGAATGGGGAGGGCCTATCACATACTCCTCGTTTAAAGAACTGAAGGATGACTTTGCAGATAATAAGCTTGCACCCCAGGATTTGAAGCTTGGTGTTTTGGAAACCCTTGAAACGATTCTTGATCCCATTAGGTCAGCTCTCACAGCTGACGCTTCATTCTCAGAACTAACCAAAAGAGCTTATCCTCCCCCGCCAGTAAAAGAGAAGAAAGTCAAGAAATCTAAAAAGGTTCCAAAACCGGAATTATCAGGGACTGTAGAATCTTTGTCTGCATCGTTAAACTCTACAAAGCTAAATTCTGATTAGTGAATACATCAGTTTATCGAACTTACCACTCTTAAGGTATTGTCGTCATGTATATTTATCGTAAAATCTAAATGCTATCCATACTATAAATTTTTATTTCTCTGGCTATAGAGCCACAATCATAGTGTGTTCCATCCGCCAGTGTCAAGGATGAGTTCTAGTTTGCGAGCAATCACATTGCCGATTTGATGTCTTAGCCAGGTATCTCGTACTACAGCTTTATACTTGGCAGGAGACAAGTAATGGGGCCTGCCCCAGCGCATGCTCTGATCTGTTTCACCATGTACGTCCATATAAGGTGCAGCAGCAAATGTACCTTGATTCTTTCGAAGGAACAACAATGAGCACCTTTTAACAATTAAATACATACCAACGTCTCGTCCACACATACGTATATGCTGCATACATTCTCCCTCTCCATTCTCAAGACAACAAAAACTATTAAAGCACACAATAGATCCACAAAAAAGGCATACCCCTGGATCATATGGGAGTTTGCCGCATTTCGAACATTCTTTAGTCATAATATTCTTAACAAGATCATGCAAGTGTTCTGGTAAGACCAAAGTGTCGTGAACACCAAAATATGGCAATTCGTCCACCTCGGACAAATCAACACTATATATTTGAGTAGGAAGCTGTCCATTGGTGCTATTCCTTGGGCTTAAAGCAGCAGCCCATCGATCAAATCGTTGAGCTAATGAACTGAAACTCTTATCAATTTGGTTTCCAGAAAATTGTTGAGTTAGCCCTTGCAATAGTGTCATATATTGTGGAACATTAAGGAGATCACAAAGACGTGCATGCTCATCGGTCCCAGATACAGAAACTTCACACAATCCAGCTGCTCCAATACTCGAAGCCAGTATTGCCGCTTTCCTCAAAAAAGATGTTGACACGCGATATAATATAACATTAAGAGCGTCAGCGTGGCTTGCAGCTTCAGAAATTCCGGTCCGGAAATAGGGAAACCGAGTTAAACACAATTCCAGGAAAGAATACAGGATGTCAATTTCACCATCGTCTTGACGAAATTTCCGCGGTATAGAAATATCATCAAGTTCGGGCTTTTCTCCGGCGCTGAAACTCATGCAATAACAAATAATAGTTCGCATAATTTCTGACAGATAGCAAAATAAGAGAATAGAATGAAAATCTAAACGCATAGCCTCAGTTAAATATATAGACGAGTAAGTAAGCATTGCAAATGAATCAGTCTTTAACATACATTGATCAGCCCATTGATCAGCATCATCTAAGAAGTTACTATCATAGATAGATGATATAGCTTCCGGAAACATCATGTAAAATAGTCGTAAGACAGGTTTATGCGATGAATTAAAATCGCAGAAAGTAAACTGCTCGTTTTGAAGCTGTGGGTCCTTTGAAATGCTATGTAACTCAGAATCAATTATCTCAGCGTGCAACACTGTGAGACAAACCTGCCTAAGAGTCCTGATAAGGAGGTTCGATTGTTCATGAACTTGATCTATAAGGGTATAACCAGTGTCTCTTTTCTCATCGCGTAAGGATATTTCTAAAGTCGCCATAGTGTAAAGATATAAATCAGCCCAGCCTCTAAGAAGCCTCTTAGTTTCAGTGTTTCTTGATCGAGACATCCAATCTGTTGGAACACCGGTATATATAATTGAATCTGTTACTGCCAATAGTCTATTAATCAGCAATGAAGACAGTTTCTCTCTATTTAAAGGCAGAGATATATAAACCGGAGAGTTCTCTTGGTTGTCCCCAGTGTGGCTGATATCCTGATCGCTGCTTGAACTCGTTATATCATATATATGTGGATCTTGCAAGACAGACTGCAGGTTACCTTTAGCAATATTCCCAATTCGGTCAAAAATATCGACTTCATTTGTTTTCCCGCTATTAGGGAGCACTGCAGATATAAAATTTCCAACTTGTCCTTCGGGTGAATCGGCCCATATATCAAGAGCTTGAGGTGAATGGCGCAGAGAATCAAATGAGGTATGGATATTGGTCCACAAAACGGGGAAAAATATGTTATTCAGAGATTGACATAGTGGGCATAAAAACTGGTTGAGGGCCGAATTCTCTGGATGATTTCGAGTAATCTGCTGGGCGCGCGCTCGAGCAGATCGATGATACTCTTCATAACATCCGTAGTGCATAATGTGGCCACAGGTGACAGAAACAGTTTTATTATTTACCTTATCTCTGGGGAAGCCCAAAGATTCTAAAGAGTGCTCCGTCGATGCTGAGAAATGGTAAGTAGAAACTTCATCAAAATCTTCATTTCGTTCCAGTGCGTGTTTCATCCAAAAACTGCTATCGAATGGAGTTCTCCTGTAGCATGAAGTACCGGTAACCAATCCTACATACCCATAAAGCTGACCTACTGAGACAGGATTGCGGCAGAGAATACAGGGGTCGCTGGGGAATGTCCAGGGATTGACAGTTGGCTCCATACTCTCTGATACTACCGACATGGTCATATCATTGGCCGAAAATTCATCCATATCAGACTCATCATCGCAATCAAACATATTGTTGCTAGCAAATTCAGATTGTTGACGTGCAAGGTCTGCCATCACCTTCATTTGCCGCTGTTTAGCAAGGCGCTTTTTCTTCTCTTCTTGGTTCTCGCCATCTGGATAATTTTCATCTCCCATCTCTAATTCACCCTTAGACTCGCTGAATCTTCGAGACAAAGCCACTACCTCTTCTGATGCACCCAGTTGTATGAGCTCTATAATTCTTGAAGTTTTGGCCGACCACTGCTCATTCTTTGGATTAGATAGTACATCACGAAGTAGTTCGTAAATAGTCGGAAAATTCGAAGCGTCGCCTATGGCGATACAAGCATTCTTCGCAACTGCTGAGGCACCACTGGGATCACTTTGTTCAGCAACCAAAGCAATATGGAATAAATGAAGAACGGAGCTGAAAATGGCATCCGATCTATCCTCAATTTCCCCACCTGGATTCATAACGTACAATAGTATTGAGTATATTAGGCGAGAAAATTCTGAAGTTTGAAGGGGTTTATGCAGGAACTCGAATGCAGTGTTTTTAAGAGATTCTAGTTTTGGTTCAATCACCACAGAACTCACAGGAGTGTTTGTGAGTTCAGATATACCCTTTCGTATTGCTAAATCAGCTTCTTCACGCTGAAATGCAGAGTAATGAATATAGAATGGATTCGCCTCTAGATAGCACTCAGGTTTGAGATAATAGAGCTTCTTTTCATTTGCCCCGAGTGTGTGCTTGGTATAGCTCACTTCTTCCAAAATGAGCTCAAATTTACCATCAGCAAGTAATGGATCTGGTATACGCTTTGAGAATTCGGAAAACGTGTTGGGACCAAAGCATAACGAGTGTATAACTTCGCTTCTCATTAGACGAGCTTTCATGGTATCTTCCTCTAATCCGAGTAATTGAGTACGTTCAGACAAAAGGAAGATAAGTGAATGCAGAAACTCATCAATGGCGTAGGACTCTTGGCTGGAATCATATACAATTAGATCACTTGAATTATTGCCAAGTCCTTTGACAAAGGGGAGAAGTCCCCATCTGTCAATCATAGTGAGAATAACCAATGAGGGTTTAGCAGCAACCATGAAGGTTTGCACCATAAATACGTCTCGCGAAAATGACATTTCTCGTAAGGTTACATCACGGTAGTGATGATGTTGAGTCCTAATGGAATAACCATTTCGGACCCAAAGACCAATACGAATTTGGGCCAAGAAGACGAGCACCCTCAAAGGATAATCAAAAATAAGTAAAAGCAACCTTTCTGGTGGATGCCCCGTCCTTATGGGTACAGCTTCAAGAGCAGAAATATCATACTGTAGGCCTTCTAAAAGCTCTACAGATGAAGTGAGGCGTGCTTCCTGAATGAGCCAGGAAAGAAACGCATGAGCTGGGTGGTGAAAACTAATTGGTTCCGAATCGACCATGTAATGAACAATCTCAGCACGGGCACACAATAGGCCGGCTGAATCATACTTAAATTCGGGCTCAAAATATTTTCGTTGTATCATGATCTTTTCCTGACTTTTCAATACCCATTCGGTTATAATACTAGATACATGGCGCAACACAGAGAGCCGTTTTGTCATTGGCACTTCACGCATTCCATAAGAGACACATCGGGCCAAATGAAGAAGAGGTGGCATAAGATTAAAGAAAATAACCCACTGATCAGATTCATATTCAATGTGCTTTTCCTTCTCCCGAGTAACCGGATGTGCACCTTGAAATAAAAGTAAAAGCTCAGTACAAATATGCAAGCAATGGGAATCTGAAACCAGGTGGACTTTATTCGTATTTCTGGTCAAGATATACTCAATATCATGGAATACTTGGCCAAACCTTCTATTTCTCAGAGCTTTGACATCTAATACAGCATTAGGATCCATTAATTTCTCAGAAGTGCTAATTTTTCCTGCAGTGCAAAAGTTGAAAATAAGAATTATAAACTTGTTGAACATACCGTCAGAGACAATACGGGTAGCTATGGACGGTGTGGTGAACAATTGAGTTGAGAGAGAGAGAATGGAGTGATCAGGTTCGCGATCAACTAGCAGATAAATTTGCAATAGATCTGGGTAAAGTTGAGTGAACCGATCAGCTAATGCGGCCTTTGAATCTCGATCTAACCCCAATGTAGAAATAAAAAGCTCAGATATGTTCTGCCTGAATTTCTTCCAAAGGCGAACATCAAAAAGAAAAAAGAAGTCTAGTCTGCATTCTGGCTCAACGTGCATAGCAATACCTGAAACAGCAGACAGGGTTTCAAGTTCCGTGGCCGAATGGCCTATAGCAGGCGCAAAACCAGTATCATCGTCTACTGGTACTGTCTGAATAGAACCGGAGGAGGGGTGACGGTCGAGTGGGCGGGGAGGAACAGGAGTGTTATCTTCAGAATCGTCACTGGAATCCATCAGTAAATCATCAGGAATTAAAGGAGGTGCCAAGCGTGTACGTCTGCACCTCAATGAACCAGGTCTCCACGGGCAAAGCAGAGCAGTAGATATAAGGGACCTAAGGACAAAATAGTTGCCATCAAGAGGAGATGCAGCTAGGTCTTGCAACCACTTAATGATTGTAAATGCCATTTCTTCACGGTATATATCACGTCTAGCTCTAATTGTTGTTGCAAGTGAGATTCTGTCGAAGACAGCGCGAGCAGCATTTAATTTCTCAAAACTGGTAGAAGACATCACAGTCATTCTACCGATTTCATGTACTGTAGAGGCAACTTCCAACCCAAACTCAGTACGGCGTTTCGTAGCAGCAGTAACACGGTTAATAACGTCTTGGAAAGAATGCTTTTCGTCGTTCCACAACACTAAAGAATGCATGTCGTGAGTAGGGATATCTTGCTCTCCGTATATGTTGGGGTCTAAAGTAGATGCAGCATCGTCTGACAATAGAGTTCCCCAATCAATACTTTTCCCGGGTTGTGGAGAAGAAACTAGAACGTCTAAGACAAAGTCAAGAGCAACGCTGATAGTAACTGAGATGAAGGTGAGTAAATCATTTGGTATTGGAGCAGAAGTGGGTACTTCTTTCGCTGATTTGCAATGTAAGGGTTTAGTCCAGGCTTCAGGATCTCCACAATCACATACACCACCAGTTTCTTTCAATGAGGTGTTGATAGAGACTGTATGGCCGATGTGATCATCTGCGTTAAAACAATATGAGCAAAGCGCACAAGTCTCATCTACAGCACAAGTCTGGCATCTGTATGTAGGCTCACCTCTTAAAAATTTCCTGCAGCAAGGCCGATTGACATGTATTGCAGAGTCTTTTTCATTATGTAGTTTATATTTTCTTGTAACTTGGTCCTTCTGTGGAAAAAAGGAAGAGATGTACTTCCCATTTCCAGAAGCAGAATCAAAAAGAGTGGCCAGGAGTCTCTGTGCGTCGTCTTCTTTGAAATGGTAGTGATCCGATGATAGCGGAAGGTCTCTTAGTGTATGCCTAAGAGACTGTTCCACTTTAGCAGAAGGCTCATCAGCGTCGTGATCATTCATGGCTGATCTTGTTATAAGCAGTCGGATATCAAGGTGTATCTTATTCCCAGTTGCAAGACACGGGCACTCAATGCAATAAGCTTTGTTAAAAGGAAGGAACCGGGGCCCGGAGTACGAGAAATTTCAGCGGCCGACTTGCTACTAATATGACTACAATCAATGGTGTATGTTTTCAGAAATGAGTTTATTCGTTTGTTATTTACTCGTCATCATCAGCTTCGACGTATTTCGCCTTGATATCTTTCCATTGCTTCCCATAATTCACCTTGTCGATGTATTTCTGAGTGAAATGATCGAAAGTCATTTCAAAAGCAAAAGCTGTGAAGAAAATAGTCGATACAAAGACCGAGTTTCTCTTCATAAAAATGTTGTAGATAGATGTGGAAAGTGGAGTAGACTGTTTGTTAGCTCATAATCCCGATACAGAAGGAATGGTTCTCATTCACCTAGATTATAGATTTCACACCCAAACCGTAATGCACTGACTTACCATTTTGAGGTGCTGTAGATTATTAAACTCTTTTGTCCGTATAGAGAACGCTAGATAACTAAAAGGCTGTGCTTCGAAGGGGATCAAGTAAGGTGTTAACTTCGTGGAAATCCCCACTGTATTATTGGTCCCCAGTTACCATAACAACAAAGTCCACGCAGTTGTGACTACTACCTGAAGCACCAGAATCACCGCGCCAGGCGAACTGCTACTATGATGCGCATATCCGGCCTGCTTATCCGCTGATAATGTAGTCCCGTTATTATATAATATCAATATGGATTTCAGGTCTTTTTTAGTTTTGACACTATAGCGGTAGCTTTGCGCTGGAATCATGTTCGTTAATGTGATTCTTCTTATGGTCATAGTAAACGGCCCGTTATCGAATCTTGTTAGCCCTCCTGCCCACGTAATTGTGCCTGGCTGATTGGTTTCAGCACCACCAATCCACATGCCAAACTTCAATCTCATGGGAGTCTCTGGAAATTGATTTGTGCTTTTCTTATTCACTCTTCGTACTTGCATCCCGTCTATGATCCAGGATATATAGTTAGGTGTCCAGTCAATACGATATTTGTGGTATGTGTCTAGTATATTGGAGATTTTGTGAGATCCACTTCTATCCCAGGTTGTGGTATTTCCGAGACGGAAGTAATTCGATTCTACAACATCCTCCTTTCCTCCAAGCCATTCCCAGTCTATTTCATCTTCCACGTCGCTAATTAGTTCTATGAACGATACTATCCCTCGTCCTTTTGCTGGCTTTATTTCAGCTTCAATCGATCCAAACAACATGTAATGAGTTGTCCATAGCATGGGATATTGCTCTTTCTGGGTTATTGTCAGCTCCAGACCTTCAGACGTATAATTCATATCTCCTATTCCAACAGCTTTAATCTGCTCAGAAATTCCGTGTCTGAAATCGATTTCAATATGCTCAGTTATTCCAGGATTTAGCTGTGTCTTTTTATCTGTTGTACTTGAAGCACATATCGCGCTATCCACCAGAATCGGAATCAGCATCAACAGTCTTCCAACCCAGCCTTGCATATCAGGCTACTATCATACCCACTACTCACTCCGACCTTGGTTCTATCACCTTCTAAGTATTCTTGTTATTGGGTTACATACGTCGAGTTAACTTCGTCTGAAAGAATAAGGGCCCAGAACCTATCCTTTCTTAATTCAGGTTCTTCAGACCCTTTCTAGTACCCTTCTTGGCCCGTACAGCCGCCTCTTCCTTGTGCCAATTACAATTTTAGCATTATAGCCTTTATTACTTATTTCTTGCCTGATGTTTTAAGATATCTCCGAACTTTTTACCACTGATTATGTCTTCAGCGGGTTGGGGATGCACGTTGTTGGTAGAGCGGTGGCGTTTATTATTCGGTCCAGGTTTCTCTAACACCCTTATTGATTCCTTATTTCCATTTCTGTCTTTATAGTTATATGCCAATCCTGGGTTATAGTTTTTTATGGAAAGGCTTTGAACAGTCATGGTGAAGGGCCCTTGACTATGGTTTGTTATTCCGCCTGCCCATTCTACTGTCCCGGGTGGATTGCCAGGAGCGCCCCCTATCCAGCTGCCTATGCGTGCCATCATTGGTGTTTCGGGATACCCACCTGAACTTGTTGATTGTTCAGTACGAATAATGGCGCCATCTATATAGAATGTCATCGAACTCTCGGTCCAAATGAGCTTATACTCATGAAATTCCTGTTGTACGTTCTCAACAAAGTGATCAGCTCCTCGCCCATAACCTGACGCCGCTCCTTGAAGAAAGAAGTTTGTCTGCAAACGTTTATTGTTGTTACCAAACCACTCAAAGTCAATCTCATCCTTTGTATCGCTCATTAGCATGAGAAATGAAATGACTCCTTGGCCTTCTGATGCTTTAAGTACAGCACTAACCTCCCCGAAAAAGAAATATCCATTAGAACTAAGTGTCGGATATTCTCCTGCTCCATTAATTGTTAGTTCGACTCCATCTTCAGTGAACCTAAGCCCCCCTGGCCCTGTTTGTGTAAAGTATGGAGAAGGTCCATTTCGAAAGTCTGCAAATACATATTCAGGAAAAGCATGATTACTTTGGCACTCCGAAACTGTAGGATCACAGTCGCTAGTCAATGCTTGTGCTACCACGGATATCACGAAGATTAGAATTATCTTCAGTTGCACTATCATAGTTCTCATGTTTTTAGGGAAACCATGGCTAATTCTGATTTTAAATCAGATGAACAGGCATAACATTTACCTTTCATGTTACTGCAGACTCGCTTATACGAGAACCCTTATAATGCTCGTTCGCTTTCTCATTCTAAAAATCTACGAGATTTCTCTTTAAAAGGTTTTACTTTTCCTCGTCTCTGCTACATGTTGAGCTATTAAGTTTGTCGTACTCTGAGGTAGATATTTTTCCAGGATTAATTAAAACTCCAGTTTTGCAATCACTCTTTGTACGTGCAGCACTTTTCGCATTGGATGAAAATTAGAATTTGCAAAGCAGGATTCACTATCCCAAAATAAAGGTGGCTACTGAAGGGTGCGTATCTCTTAAGAACTTAGTAATGTATGAGAGGGTGCTTCTGCTGCGAATTACGTAGCAATTTCTTATTCATCGTGTAAGGTTAGCTTCAGGAGATATGTCAAGAAAAGCTTAATCTTTAATAAGCGCCTAGCTTATCTTTTCTTAGGACATTCAACGGTGAATTTCATTTTTCATCACACTTTCACCTTCATTTATGATGTATTTAGCTAAATAGAAATAGTTTACCCAGTTTATAATTACTTAATTGCTTGCTCTCCATCTTGCGAGACAGTTTAACGTTAACCCTAATTCTTCCGGTATGTTCATTAAAGTTCTGGCTAAGCTGTCTCCCAAACTTTATTAACGATAAGTAGACATATTCTACTCGTCATCAGAATGCATTGTATGCGCACCATTAAAAACAATATCAGAGCCATAATTCTTCGTAATACACAGATTTAGCAATAAATATTCATAAATAGTATGGATTTGCTTATATTAGAGGCCTTTAAAGATGCTAAAGATCAGTCTATGATAATTCCCACTAGCACGACGAAATACTCTAGCAATGCTAGAGTATGTTCTACTCTGGTTATGGCCATTGTCATATTTTTAATGCATGTAGTTACATTTTCCTACGCAAAAACTAAATTCAAAAAGATTTATTTTCTGCGCCGATTTAACACTAGCAACTATCGAAATACGGGGTTATCAGGGCACTCTGTATGGGAATTCTTCGTTTCCTGCTATAGACTCAAGGAAGAAGATATTAAATCTTGCTCTGGTCTAGAACCATATTTCTTCTTAAGATTTCTGAGACTAATCACAATAAGCTGCATAGCCGGTACGCTAACTATAACGGTCACACTCAGCATACTGAATAACTGTATATATACAAGAGGAGCCAAAGACAGTCTTAATCTTTTTGGAACCACCTGGTATGTGAATCCAAAACTTAACCAGTCCTATTACTGGGCGCACCTCATTTTTTCAGTCATTATGATCATAGGAACAGTTAAGCTAATTGGTCGAGAGATGATTCTAAGTGCTGAAATCCGCAATAAGCACTTATCTGAGCAAGATCCTATGCTTCATCCCAGGCATTCTACAATACTTCTTCAAAACATACCTGATGACATTTTATCGGAATCCAAGTTGGATAACTTTTTTAATATATTTCCTGACTGTATAACAAAGATATGGTTTGTCCACAAAATTGAAGTGCAGTCCCATCTGTATGATCGGCAAAGAAGTCTAAGAAATTACCTGGAGATAGCATATACTCAATGGATTCAGAATGCTACTAGGAAGTATAATAAATATTTACGTGCCCAAGACCACATAAGAGATGGCGAAGGGAACATATCTGAATTTGAAATGCTGGAAATCATCATAGCTGAGTCGAGGCCTAAAATGTTTGAGCGGGTATGGGGGTATCTTCCAAATCCATGTAAAAGGTGTGATGCAATAGATTATTTGAAAGCAGGTTATGCCAAGTTGACAGAAGAAATAGCTAAATGTGACGTGCAAACGCCTGATAAAGAAAACTCGGCATTCATTCAATTCAAAAGCCCATGGATAGCGCACGCTGTGTCACAGATTCTGCTACACCATGATAGCTCAAAAATGTTGGTTTCAAGAATTGGAATACATCCATCCGATATTCATTGGGATTCACTGTTATCCAAACATACTCTGTTGAATTCTGTCAGAAAATGCTGTAGCATCGCACTTCTGCTGGGGCTCGTCTGTTTCTGGGGTGTACCTGCAGCATTCATAATTATGTTTTCGCATGTAAACATATTAGTGACTCTGCTACCTTTCACCAGATTCATATTAGTTTTTCCTACACCTCTGCTATCGGCAATTATGGGAGTAGTCCCGCCATTCTGCTTATCAATCATAATGACTTTGATGCCGTACGCATTTCGTCTGGTTGCAAAGCTTGATAGAGGCATAACAGAAGTCGATACGGAAGAGTACATGCAAAAACTTATGATCTCTCAACTTATTATTCAGACATTCTTTGTAACAACTTTCGCTCGTACCCCGTTGGGGATTGTGAAAGATGCAATAGTCAATCCCCTAAAATCGATATTAGTCTTGAGCATAAAAGTACCAGAATCGGCTACATTCTTTATCTGCTTCCTCATAGTTCGTGGTCTTCTCTTGGCAGGAAGTGAATTACTCAGCATGAAACATGTGATCTCTTTATATATTGTTAGCAATATCAGAGACCTGACCGCGAGACAGAAATATAATCGTATAATTGAATTAGGCAAGACTCGCTGGGGAGAGAAGTTCGCATCATACAGCCATCTTTCAGTACTTGTCATTATCTTTTCGGTAATATCGCCTTTGATTCTACCAATAGCGTCAGGAATATTTGGGTTACACTATCTGATCTGGAAAAACAATCTAGTTAATAGCCGGGAATCAAGGTGTCAGATGGACGGCTCCACATATATTTCAGCATTAGAGCAGTTATATGTTGGTATATATATATTTGAGCTCACAGTGATAGGTCTGTTCTGTGTGATAGTAGACCAGCACAAAAAGCATGCATGTGTAATTCATGCCTATACAATGGGCTTCATGCTAATACTAACAGTTTTGAGTCACATCAAGATCAGGAATCAGATCTCACGAACTAGGAAAAATGTTCCTTTGGATTTAGGCAGAGTAGCATCTTCTCAAACGAGTTCGGATTTCATGCTTGCATTGAAAATAGCGGAAGGATCGTCTGAAACAATACTCAGTCGTATATATGCACCGCCAGTAGCGCATATTCCACGGTTCATGTTTTGGAGATGGCATAGGCAGCAAAACCGGTCACTTGGCGAAGCCGTCAAAAAGGCCATGAAGAGGACATATGAAGAGAATTCTAGTAGTGCAAGATTAGCCTTGTCCCACGACGAAGAAAGCAGTATATTATCGTCAGCGCACACAGCATTGAATCAGCTTCCCAGTGGAATCAGGGCTCACTTAATAGCCCATTTGTATGATCACCCTATACTACGTCTGCCTGAAACCTCAGTCTGGATCCCCGAAGATCCATTTGGCATCTCAAAGAGAGAAATCCAAGCTGTCCAAGAGAAGTATCCAAGACTGCACATCTCATCAGAATATTACCAAATTTCTCATTCGGGTCGAGTAAGTTTTGAGCAGCCTCCGCCTGATTTCGACGCTCTACATCACCTCGATGTATAATATGAGAACTGTAAGGTTTCTGTGTTTGAGGTTATGTTATCCCCAACCCCGTTTGCGACAACAGCATCATGCCGTCGTCAACGGCTGTTCCGGATACCAGCACCTATGAGAAGCTGAAAAAGCAGCTTAAGGACACTTTAGCCAAGAAAAAATCTGTTGATAAAGCTTTGGCCATTGTGGAGGATCAAATCTACCGGTATGAAACGCTATACTTCGACAACACGCCGAACGGCAATATTGTGAAAGGTTTCGAACATTACCTGAAAGGGACCACTTCTAGAAGACGTTCGATGACTTTGGACGGCGACAGAATATTCTCAGGGTCATCTGTATCTTTTGTACGCCAGCTACAAAGAGCGAACTCAGTGCTCGATATAGATGATAACTACTCAAATTCACTAAAGAAGGCAGCAAAGAAGCGAAAAGACGAATCATCGGACGATTCTGACGACGGAACTCCTGCTCCTAAGAGAGTTAGAATCAACATCAAGAATGAAGACTAAATTAACAAAAATAATGAATATTTTAACAGTACCTGGATATATTACTAAGCTTAATCGTCTGTAAGTGTACATTATAGTCTGCATTCTCCAGCAACATCATTATTTTGCTTTCTATCGTCATATGAAAGTTACATCTTGTATTGAAAAGGCTTCAGGCCAAAGTTCACCATTACTCCAATGTCTCCGTAAATACCTAAAGCTATATAGACATCATGAGCACCTTCGAATCCTTCGATCTTTGTAGCGGGATCATGATGGCCATCCAGTTCTTGATCTTTCTCGTCCATTATCAAACTCCATCCTCCTTCTAGTTTTCCATTCTTTGTAAATATAACAGATCTCTGCTCAAAGTCCATTCCTAGTCCGTAAGTGGCCCCGACGTTTGAGAAAGGTTTAACAAAAGGCTTCCCAGCAAGATGATCGCATACATACCGCATACCATCATCAGAGTGCACTGATAATGACCCTCGATTCCAACCAGGTAGTCTAAACTGAGGGTATGGCTTGCAAGCATATCCTATCGCCAGAACTGCTGAGTTTATAGAGCCCATATGAGTGAGAGTAACTTCGTAGTAGACTCGTTTTCTAGACCTACACGGTGAATACACCGGCAGATTCGAAAGGAGCGTGACATCTCTGCATTTTGCACTCCCTCGTACATACAACATAGAAGTATGCTTGGAAATATTTCCTTTGAATCGTGTGATGCGCTCCAATTCCAGAGTTTCGGGGCTTCCTAGTTCGATTCCTTGCTCTCCATCTGAGATCAGAGGATTATTCGCACAAAACTTGGCTGCCTCTTCTTTTTCGGGATCATCATATGCACTCTTACAGTTGTTCTTTCGACGTAAGTGGATAGGGTATTCTGGCGGAGGTAACAGGACAGTAGGCGCTCCTAGAAGATCTTGAACATCAAGATCTATAGCAAAAGCTCCCGTATCTGAAGGGAGAGGTGTTGCTCCTCCTGACATAGGGGAAGCAATTTCTGTACTATCATTTGTAGCTCGTGAGTTCATAATATCCGCCTGTCGTTGTCGCATAACTGCCTCCCTTAGAGAAGCAGGTAAAGGCAGCTCAGTGAGGTCATTTGAGGGTCTTGAATTACATAAAAGCGCTGGATCGTTGGGTGATAAGTCAACAATCGGTCTATATGTTTCAGACATCATATATATCTGTCCATCTTGCCGATTGGAGTGTTCAGGGGATGCAATAGCAGGCTCCGTGCCACCAGTTCTAGTTATATTGGTTTCCTGATTACTGCCGGCATTCGTTGCTCTCCGCTGCTCTTCCAGTGCAACAGTCTCTATAGCTGCCCCGCCAGACAATATCCTGGTATGAGCATCTGCGGGTATAGATTCACAGCAGCCCATGTACTGATCTGAGGAAAAGGTATCACAGTTTTCAGCCGTGGTGGTCTCTTGAATAAATACTCGAACCAGCTTGCGTTAGTTATATTAATAAAGTCCCAAACTCTAATATCAGTGTTACCTTTTAAGTTCACTACTAGCTCTTACAGACCATAATTGTCTCCTGAACTCTCGAGAACAGCGTGCCGGCCTTTTCCTCTGGTAATAAAGATGCAGATTAAAAAGCATTATTTTCAAATTAAAATCATTGGTTCTAACTTTGAAAGAGGCATGTCTGTTGTGTGCGACTGAAGCTAACTCTGAAGGTGTTAAGCATGGCTCAGTAAACTCTAATGCGTGATAGAAAATATGCCCTGGGCCAACTCATGGTCAAGCCAGCTGTGCAGCAGCAGTACACGCAGCCGTATCCTCTTTCCCAGCTTACTTCTAGCTGATATTAAAGATTACAGTACAATACTATTCTTTGCTTCAACCGTAACTTGCATAGTCTAGTCTGAATTTCCAGCAACAAATTCAAGCAACCCATCCATTTCCTGTTGCATTCCTCCGTATACCTCTGTAAGCGTTTCCACGACATCCACAGTATGTTCTGCCAAACTAAACTTTGTTTCCTCAATTGAACTTTCGAGGCGGTCGCAATCATTTAGTTTTCTTTTGACATCCTGCTCTCTTTGAATCAACTTTTCGTTCTCAGTATTATGCTTAGCCCTAATGGATTTCTCCAATCGTTCTAATTCAATTTCAATCATCTGGGAAGTCTCTAGAAACTGTGCAAGAGCTTGCTCTTGACTTTCCTTATTTTGGTTAAGTCGCTTAGTCAGTAATTCTTGCTGAACAGTCAACTGCTTAAGTTGTTCCTTAGTACGGTCATTCTCTTCTTCAAGCTCAACAACTTCATCCTCCGTTGTATGTTTACGTTCAGTGACTATCTTTTTCAAGTCTTGCAAAGATTGTTTCAGTACTCCTTTAATGTCAGCATCTCCTATAAGTTCAGTCAATGTCGGAGAAAGTCCGTTCTCAAGTTTCTCGTCTTCAAAGGGCGATCTGATGGAAAGTTTGGTGGTAACACCTTTGTAGTCGGGATATATTCCTTGTTTGTGGGCTCGCGCATTATGAAATGCAATAGATTGCTCAATTCGTTCATAAATTTCTCGCAATTCCCTTTCCTTCTCCAGCGATTGAGACAAAACAGCTTCCAGACGCTTCTGTGAAACCTCATAAGTATGAATCAGCGTTGTATGCTGAGAATTAAGGCGGTCAATGTCTGCAATCGTTAATCCTCGGCTAGCAATCTGTTCTAAATGTTCATTTCGTTGTTGAATCAGCTCCTCCAACTTAGCTTTATGATCATTCCGTGTTTCTTTTAGTTTTTCTAATTGTGCTGGCCATCTCTCCTTTCTTTTCTCGGTATGATCGATGTAAGCCTTAAATTTCACTAGATCACTGTCGAGGGCTTCTGACTTTTCGACAGCCTCAGCTAAATTTTTAGAGCTTTTTCGTAAAGCCACAAGTTCTGATTTTAGTTCTTCGTTAATGTTTCTCAGAGACGTGACATTTGCTTCCTCGATTTGCATCCTATCGTCGAGCGCAGCTAAGAGTTGCTCCTGTATTTCTTTTTCCTGCGGGCTTCCAGCCAGATAGCATTGATACATTTGCGGCAGATAAGTATTTGGTAACTGGTTCATAGCTAGTCCATTCATATGCTGTTCCATTTCAGGTCCTCGTTCATAATCCTGCGCATCAAAACAGTCGAACGTCATATTCATATCAACAAGCCATGCAAGAACAGCGAGATGGAATCTCCACGAGCTAGAGCTGCCAATACTTGAGAGTTGGTTCCTTGATATGTTCTCCATATAAGGGTATCCTATGTTTTTTAAAACTGAGAATACTTCTTGATCATGACTCTTTACAAACTTGTACCCGGGGTCTAGTCTAAGGTACAACCATTGGAAAGCTAAAACAAAATCTTTCTGTGTAGGATTCTTAAACAGTCTATCAGCTGTTATAGAATGATTCATTTCGGCTTCGAAATCATTACTGGATAGGTAATCATACACCCGTTGTGCAATCCGCATCAAATATCCACGGTCTCGTAAAGGCCTGGTGTCTTTTGTAGATCCTCCGACAAACCCTAGAGATGTGGAGTGCTTGCTGTGATTGGTACGCCCAGGTGTGGCAAAGTAAGGCGCAATACTCTGTCTTTGACTTCCTGTTACAGGAGCTAAACTTATCCGCTGGCTACTGAAAGCAGGCGCGATGCTGTGTCTTACCGACGGAACACTGTGCTTTGCCACACCATTATCAACGCAACTTAACCTATCACCTGGATTCAAATCTCTGACTGTGTTCAATGAAGGCCTCGTGGAATGTCTCACAGCTGATAATTTATAAGCTGATGTGGGTTGAGGGATCATGGACGCCCGTGAGTGTATCGCATTCCCGTCCAGGGAATTTAATGTACGAGATCTATTATTATCTTTGTCCCTATACTCCTCATAGCCATTGGTGACCGATCGCTGGGTATTATCCATTGCAGAATACTGGAATAAAAGAAATACCACTAGATTTACACCAGCTTTGTTTACAAGTAAAGGAGGATTAGAGATAAAGTTCACAAAACTGGCCAATAAAAAGTTGTTTGAGTTTCCAAGTTTCCATAGAAACGTGGCTATCAGGAACACAATCTAGTTAGGTACTAAGTACTCTCGGGAACGGTTATTAATGGATATTAACTTGTGTACAGTAATGTCCATCTTCTACAAATGTCACCTAGTTAGAATAAAATTAAATGTCATTAACAATTCTTTTTATAGAATTCTCATTGGTCTCATTAAAGTGCAATAGTTTATTTGCTCCCATTTGGATCCGCATTCGGCAGTAGCAACAACTTCTATAAATTCACACGCAGGTTAAAAGAGTCTAATAAGACATGTGAATAGTGAAGGTTAGTTAATGTACAAAAGCTCTATCAGAAATATAGAAGCAAGAGACACACCTTGGACGAACAATACAATAAAGTAAGTTCTGCAGGTACTTCGTGAAGGAAAGGCAAGCAAAACGAATGGCATTTTTATGCTTTTCGAAACTCGTTGAGCACTGGGTATATAGCTTCGAATGCGGCATAAATTTCCTCTCGCACTTTAGCACCAGTCAAGACAATCTTTCCCGACACAAAGATAAGCAAGACAATTTTAGGCTTAACCATACGATAGATTAAGCCGGGGAAGAGTTCGGGTTCGTACGACGAGAAAGTACCGTGAGAGAAAGCTAATCCTTCAAGACGAATTGGAAACTTCACATCACAAGAACCTACAATGTTTTGAATCTTGAATTCCATGAACTTTGCATTAAATCCAAGTTTCTGTATGATTCTGGCGTACTTTCTTGAAGCAAGTTTCGATTCATCTTCAGACTTGGCACCCGTGACCACCATCTTACCAGAAGCAAAAATCAAAGCTGTGGTCTTAGGCTCTCGGATACGCATAATCACAGCTGCAAAGCGCTTAGGGTTGTACTCGGCATTGCGGGCGTGTAAGGCAATAGTTTTTAAGTCAAGACGACATTCGAGATTAACAGTCGCTACAATATTCTGCAATGTAGGAACAATGCCGGAAGAACCACTAACAATATTATCGGAGTTTGAAGAATAAGTTTGGGAAGCCATTCGTCCATTAGCAGGTTTTGCCGCATCAGCATCAGGCTTGACCGGTGGCGGCTGCAGAGTGCTATTTTGCTGACCAGCAATATCAGAGCTTCCTCCAGATGATTTAAGCTCGGATGAAGCCATAGGGAAGGATAAGGAAGTGGGGGAAACAAAAGCCATCGCCTCAGCAGCTGTCTGAGGAACTGCAAGAGAGTCCATGTTGTCAAGCCCAAACTGCAACTACACTCAAAGAAATGCAAAAGAAAACTAGAAGACACAGATGTGAATGTCCTAATTACACCAAGCCCGCTCTATAAAGAAATGTGCCTGTACTTGTATAACAACAACCCAAAAAGAATTAAGCTTATGGGTTTGGGGACAGGTGCGGCAACCGGCAAGATCTTAAAAAGGGATTCAAGCACCTATATATATAGACTGCTACATTCTGGGTTAGGGTATTTCCTTAAATTTTTGTCCAATCATAGTTGTATATAATATCCCAATTACGCACGGTGCAAGCGCCATGATTGGCTAAATTTCCAGCGTTGCCACCAAATCCCTTTACATTCTTTCCAAGCCCAACGGCCATATTAAGTTTTTTGACAGAGCAGGCATGCCTGCTATATGGGGTACTTAAGGGTCCTTACTGTATGAATCACACCGCCAATAAAGGACCAGGGTTATACAAGTTTATGCAGTATCCGAATGAGGTCGAGTGGTAAACCAGTGGAAATTATTGGCGGAATGATGGCAGCAGCAGCTGATGCTGCTTGTAAGAAAACACGGAGAGTAACCGAATGAGTATTCTCGAGTCTTGTTAGAGAAAACATCTTCTAAGCCATCATTTCTTTAACGGTATGTGCACTTTAGCCGCTGCTTTGTACATAATATAGTTCTAGCATAAAGTAACTCTGGACATTGATGATGCTAGAGAATCTGGTTTACAATGTGAAAAAGAACGCCAGGAAAATGTCCTGAGAACTCAAACTAGCTTAGTGTATGGCAAAACAAAGCTCATTATACGACCCCGATCGATCGAATCATTTCAATTCTGTTCCATGAAAGCCTTTGGACAAGCATAGAATAACAGCTGGCCCCTGTCTAAGACTCAAGTCTTATGCTAGAAATACCGTTGACTAAGTCTCATGCTCTACTAGTATGTGAAAGTTTCGCTGTTTCTATGACTGTTACTATTCTTCATAACGGATGTCATAACTACTTTTGTATTGTTACCTATCTACTTTTGTTCTAACTCATTATATCAGAGCTACAGTGAGGATAACTCATCTATGTGCATAGTGGGCTGTTCCTTGTCAGAGCCGGCGCTGATTACCCATCGTCATTATTCATTGATTTTCTAACCAATTGAGGTTTACTTATACGTACTTATATTGGCAAAGAAATATTCTACCTAGGCCCGGCATGAGGTATTATAGTTTAGCAATAAGAAATGTCAGACAGATAGCAAAACTATCTTATCGGGCAGATTCTGGCCCTAAACTTTTGAAAACCTTATCGGTGCACAAAAGCTACCTTTTACGTCACATGATAGTGCAATAGCTCAAGATTCGAAAGAATTACTTACTTGTCTAGTTGTGGTATGTATTTCTTTTGCGTCTGGAATATATTGTGCAGCAACTCGATATAGCCTGATTTGCAGCAGGCATCATCGGCTCCTAGCCTAACCAGAAATGCGGCTGCCCACGCTGAAAGGCTAACCTAAATTCGCGTGCTTTTCTAGCCAGACCTACATGGACTTCACATTACATGTAACTCCTAAATGAAAAACCTTTGAAAAGCTTATGGCAAATGGTGAAGATGAACAATCTGAACTCGCGGGAAGTTTTTATTGTTGTATGTTATATCTGTGCTGCGAAAGCGCTCACCCAAACGACTAGGCTGCCGAACGTAACTAAGAGCATAGGCTTCAGTTCGTATGCAATACTGTTCGGAGCCCAGCTGCACTGCTGTGGAAAAATAAAAACTCCACGAATGCCAAGCTGCTGAGATTCAAGCTAGCTGAGATTCTGCCATATTGCATAGTTTGGACATATATACAGAGATACGTAAATTAAGCTTCGTCGTTCAAGATAGATAGCAATCAGGAACTTCTAATAAATTGCCCCATTGGATAGGAGTCAATTTAATAAACTATCAAAGCAATTTGCTATATGCTTCTTTTCGTTTTCAATAAACTATAGTATGCCAGCTCTCCGTATCACAGATCTTCGGAGCTTAACTTCCATCCGTGGTAGCAGGCTTGTCCAGCATCATCAGTCTCTTTCAGCTATTGGAGACATCATTTCAGGCACTGGAGACAATGACTTGCAGAACAACTAACTGTTCAATCAGTAACGAGCCGCATAAAGGCATACCAGTCGCTAATGAATTTTCTACGTCATTGGGCTGTTAAGATAGAGTTGAATGAAAATTAAGTTCTTCTTCGCCCCAACACTTGGCTGCTAATGACTAGCAGTGAAATCCTTTAGCATACAGGGGGGTTTTAAGGTTTTAAGGTTTTGAGACCAGCACATTAGAATGCGAATCTAGAACAATAAAAGCAGCTCTGGAAAACTCACGTGGTGGGCGAAAATATCCAGGCACCGTTTATTACTTACTCATAATTCGCACAGCATCCTAGATCTTTAATACATCAATGACTATACTATAGATAAAACTACAACAGTGTGTACGGCTCAAGTATCATTAGAGATCAATACCGCAGTTTCGAAGTCATCTAACCACTTTCTGAAGATGCATAGTTGTGGTTAAAGAAACTGTAACTTAATATGGTGGAGCTGAGTACCCGACTTAATTCAGCCCCACTTGGTTGGAGGAACCGCGTGATCGAACGTCAGTATAGCTTAAAAGTCATTTATTTCTGCGAGAATATCAACCTAGGTTCGCAGCGAACGATATAGAAGTCGTTGAATAGCGGATTATACTATTTAAGTTTATTTTTATTATGTTCCGCACGATGGCTTCTTGAGAGTCAACAGAGCGCATCAGAAGGTTACAGCTAGTGAATTCCAGTTGAGCCGCAAGCTCCGAGCAATAGGCAATTTCATCAGCTAGAACCACCAAGTGAGTTTGGTAAGTTATTCGGTTCTTTGATTACCATCCGTGAAATCATTTGAACGAACGTAAGAAAGAGCTGTTGAGACTTTAATTCTCACCTACCAAGACCTTTGACCCAGAAAACTCAATAGCATAGCCAATATAAACTTTCTCCAAAGGCGCCCAGCCATATACCTGAGCCAACTTAGAAATCGTGTGGAATGATTTGAAGTGAGCATTTTATGAGCGAAAGAATGCTAAGGCTTTCACGTACCGCCAAAGTAGGAAATTTCAAAAGCGAGTAAAAATGCTACAGTCTTCTAATAAAAGTCGTGGATGCAAGGCCAGGTTAATGGACACGAGAGTAAGCCGATCATCATTCGTCAAATCATACAGCTAGACATACAAATATATAGAGTTATGCGATTTAACGTTTATTTTCCCTTTTTGAGAAGAGAAGTAATAGACTTCCCGGGTGTTAACTTGATATCCCCGACCCAATAAGGAAGGGTGCAAAATTAAGGTTAGGGTCGGCATACAAGAAGCTTGATGGGATGGGCCAATCAGAACACCACTTTGGATGCACCCACTTCAGTGTAATTATGTCATTATCGAAAAGACAGCAAGATTCACAGTGGACGAAATAAGCTTCATTTTGCAGATCCATATGCGCACTATATTTATGCAATGCCCGATATTATAACGATAAGGTCAGAGTAGTTGCTAAGCGATGTATCAAGCCTGATTGGTGCAGAGAGCTAGTATAAGATTTTCTAGGCAGTCGAACTGAGGCCCTGTACTAATGCTTGTAACTTTCTTTCGTCGTTAAGGTCAGTATAGCTAACTTACTTACTTCATAGCTACAAGGAGTGTAGGCTAGAAAAGTAATTAGCGTCTAGACCTGGAGTAGTTTCGATAGTGCGAAATCAGTATGTACACCAAGGGTCGAAAGCCCATTGGGTAAATATCATGGCGTTATTGTATAGTTTGAGGACTCTTGAGTTTTAAATCTGACAGAGAGCGGCGCGGTGTATATGAGCGACGTAGAGGGGCTGCGGATGCTACCGTAATAATAAAGTTGTTTAACGCTCTTTACTTTTCGTGTGCCGCCAATTTGACGCTACTTATCTCACACATGCTTAGAAGATAAAGTTTACTTTATCTGCGAGCCTAGTTAACTGCGGAAATCTAAGTACTGCCCTAAAAACTTTAATTTGAAGATGAAACTTAAGCTTTTCAAAATCACATCACAAGCTTGATTTACAGATAATACATATTCTTCTATATAACATCTTTAAAAAAAAGCCTATCACTTCTTCATCCCTCAGTCAACCATCTCGCTCTTCTATTTTAAGAGAATATTCCGCCCGACCTTTCTATCGCTGTTTTTAGTTCCTGGTCAACTACCCGGAAGATTGTCATTTGATATCTTTCTATTAATAGCCTTTGCCTTCCCAGGAATCTACCGGAGAGACTAGAAGTGATCTTCGATCATAGTTACCCAACGCTTCCGGACGGCATCTTGAGTGATTTTTTTATTACGTCAGTTCTCTCCGCAACGAGATAAAAGAAAATAGCCCTATATCTTTATTGCGTACTTCGATCTCACATATCAGGTAATCGACACTCCTGTGTTTTCTATTATTTGTTGGCTGTTCCTTTTGGCTTACAGCGCTCTTACTTACATACAAATCTTCGTTTTCGGGCAAACCTTCCATAATGTCCATCACAGACCTCAATGCCGAAGATGATATAGTTTCGGGTACTGTTGCCCTACTTAAAACGACAGAAGAAGGTGGACCTCTATCTGTTAGAAAGATAACACATATGTTGTCTCTCAATGGTTGCACTACGCTGGAAGTAAGTGCTAACCCGCAAGCTTTAGTCGCTAGCAGGCTTAACAACTATGTGAAATCCCACCCGGATGGACAATTAGAAAAGTTGCTCGTTACTACTCACCCTAAAAGGACGCTTTTCTATTTGGCAAATTCTCCGTTTTCGGCTATATATGCTACACAAGACTCGGCTGCTATCAGCAAAGCTGCCGCTGCCGCCGCTGATGCCGATGAGGTACCGGTCTACGTCCCTCCAAAGGCCCGTCAGGTCAAAGAGCCTATAGCTGACCTAGATGGACTCATAAAGCCGACGCCGATGAATCATTCTCATTACAACGAACCTGCCGTACTTAGACGTGGCTCGAGATCTGATGCACATCCTGATCCAATTCAGTCTCTTGACGTCGATCTTAAGTTCCACTCCGCCTCCTGGAGCCCAATGACCAATCTTTCACATCAAGAAGAGTCACCTATGTCTTACTCGTTATCAGACTCTGACGAAGACCACCAAGCATTCACCCTCGACGATGCCCCAAAGACACTCTCGGACCCGGCTGCTATATATCAACTGGACTCCCTAATTGCGCCAGTCCCAATTGATGACTGTATTGAACCGGTATGGCTTCCAGGGTACGATTACGAGTTTGATTTTGTCCAGTCAGTATCGAACCTGGCTTCCTCTAACCTCGATAACAACTTCGACTTCAGCCTCTAAGGATTCTTCCTATATTTGTCTTCTTTGCTCTCCTATCTCTGTTATATTTATCTTAGTTGCTGTTCAGCCATAACTTTTAAACAATCCTATACTATACTTTCAAGCGGTAATGCACTGCACCATCTCCTGTAATTACTAGAATATGCTATACTTTTTCTTGGGCGGAGCAATAACGTCATCGTCCGGACGTTTCAGTATGAATGAATATGTCGTTCCTAGATGAGATCTATCGTGGTACAAAACCTCGGCGCCTGCTCGGCGGATTATTTCATCTATATCAAGGTTCCAGCGACATCCCCACTTCCTTGCTCGTATAACAGCGCCATTGTCCAGTACTTTATTCAGCCATTGATACTTAGAGCGGCCGTGCTCCACAAGTATAACCCTACCTCCAGGTTTCAGTGCATCCAGCATCTCTTTTACTGCCTTTACAGGATCAGCATGTGAGCAGAGTCCAAATGTCTCAAATACAATGTCATACTTCTGACCTTTCAGCGGAGATACATCGCTTGTTTCGAAGAACTCTGCTGGAACAGTCTTAAAAAAAGCATACTTGTATTTAGGGTATCGTTTCCGGAATTTTGCCTCACATTCTTGAAGCATAGGTATACTTGAATCAGTGAAAGTGATGGTACCCATCTGAGCAACATTCAAGAACGGAATATTTCTTCCAGTTCCAGCGCTTACTTCAAGCACATCAGGCAAGTGCCTTCCATCATCTGATACATTCTCAGTACCCAATACAGATGCTGACACTACTTGTTTAGCCACCCAGCGTCTCCAGAATGATAGCGCCATGAAATATTCCTCTCTATTAATCAGTCGGTCGTAATTATTCGCAGCGTCGTCATAAACTGGCGTAGAGTCTGCAGCGGTACAGTTGCTTCCAAAATCCCTTTCCTCTAATAATCTATACGGAGATGAATTATCTCTGTCCTGAGCATTTAATGCTGCGGACTTTGTCGTGAAGAACCTATAGGTGCCGTAAACCGTGCATACATACATTATGGATCCCCATAGTAGAAACCGATTCCTCGGAGATATCTGGCTGTATGAGAGCTTCCGCTGAGCACTCGCGTATATCTGTCTTTTCAAAAATTGATTTCTCGCTGTTCGAGTGCTAAATTGTTGAAACATTGTATGTTTGTGTGAATTTATCTATGTGAATTTCCTCGAATTAATTTACTTCCTATTATGGAAATTCTAGGAGAATAAAGTTTGGCACAATTGGATGAAAGTAGAGGTATACTGATATACTATCCGGTTTTTAGGGGCAATGATTACTTTAAATCCAATTAAATGGATTATATAATCGAATAGACTGGTTTAGAAGTGTCTAAACAATCTTTGTAGTGGTCGGAGCTTTTTCTACCTCGCCTTATGCGGAAAGTTTAAAGTAAAATATTCAGTCACGCAGCATCTAGAACCTTTTAATTTACAACATCATGGCCGAAATAACTGTTGGAATCAAGTCTCCGGTCATTCCATACAGCTTGCTTATTGCTGGAAAACTTCTTAATGTTAAATTTGAAGTTGTAGAATCTGACAAAGTCTTTTATGATAATGTCGAGGGTTTTGAGCCCGCGTTGAAGAAGTTCATTCAAGATCACCCTGACATCTATTTCGACGATAAATCTAAGATATCTGATGAATGGTTCACTCCTGCGATGAATGATTATCTTGTCAAGGATTTCCAAAAATTGAATCCTGCTCTGGAGAAACTAGAGTCTCATCTACATTTCCGCTCCTACATGATTGGCTATTCTCTCTCCTTAGCTGATGTTCTTGTCTGGGGTTCTCTACGTACTAATCCTTTAATGGGTTCTATCATCAAGTCCGGAACGTTTGTAAATATCTCCAGATGGTATAATTTTCTGTCCCTGACCTTCAATGAAACTGTTGATGCTTATATCGCTGCTGTGAATAAGGCCAAGAATGCATCTTCAGGTAAAAAGGCACACACTGCCAATTACGGTATTGAGCTCGTCGGAGCTGAAGATGGCAAAGTTGTCACTCGTTTTCCGCCTGAGCCTAGTGGGTACCTCCACATTGGACATGCCAAAGCTGCTATTCTTAATCAGCATATTGCTCAGATGTACCATGGCAAAATGATCGTACGATTCGATGATACCAATCCCTCCAAGGAGAATTTGGAGTTTCAGCAATCTATCATCGACGATCTTGACCTCCTAGGAATTAAGGCTGAACGCACCACCTTTTCTTCAGACTATTTCGATACTATGTACAACCTTGCAGTTAAACTAATTTCCGATGGCAAGGCTTACGCTGATGATACTCCTCAAGAGCGTATGCGTGCCGAAAGAATGGATGGTATTCCCTCAACTCGTCGTGATCGCCCTATTGAAGAATCTATTGAAATTTTCACTAAAGAAATGAAGGAAGGTACCGACAAAGGCCTGAAACATTGTATTCGAGCTAAAATCTCAGCAGATGATCCTAATAAGGCTTTGCGAGACCCGGTTATCTATCGCTGCAACACAACCCCTCATCACCGTACTGGCACTACCTGGAAAATGTATCCTACTTACGATTTCTGTGTTCCGGTTGTCGATTCTATTGAAGGAGTTACTCATGCTCTTCGAACCATTGAGTATCGTGATCGCAACGCTCAGTACGATTGGATGCTTTCTGCTATGAACTTGCGAAAAGTTCATATTTGGGATTTCTCTCGTCTTAACTTTGTTCGAACCCTACTATCTAAGCGCAAACTGCAATGGTTTGTCAATGAAGGTCTCGTTACTGGATGGGACGACCCAAGATTTCCAACGGTGCGCGGCGTACGCCGTCGTGGTATGACTGTAGAAGGATTGTGGGCATTTATTATTGCACAAGGACCTTCTAAGAATATTATCAATTTGGACTGGAACCTCATCTGGGCCACTAATAAGAAGGTTATAGATCCTATTGCTCCTCGACACGTTGCTGTTTTCGACGATAAACCGGTTGTGATCAGCCTGTTCGGCGGTCCTGCAACACCATACTCAGAAAAGCGACCTCGACATAAGAAGAACCCTGAGGTTGGAGATAAGGATGTGATTTTTGCGTCTTCTGTTCTTATTGATCAGGCAGATGGAAAATCTTTCGCTGAAGGTGAGGAGGTTACACTCATGGACTGGGGTAACATCATTGTGAACAAAATCCATAGCAACAATGTCGGCGATGTCAAAGGCATCGAAGCTACATTGCATCTTGAAGGAGATTTCCGCAAGACTAAGAAGAAAGTAACATGGATCGCAAACACCGATGAGGTTCTGAAAGCGGACCTGGTAGATTTCGATTTACTGATCACCAAAGATAAGTTAGAAGAGAACGATAAGATAGAGGATTTCCTGACTCCAGAGACTGAATTCCATTCAGCTGCTATAGTTGATTCAGCTGCCCGCAATCTTAAAGTAGGGGACATAATTCAATTCGAAAGAAAGGGATACTATAGACTCGACAAGGAAGCTACGGAAAATTCTCCTGCGGTATTCTTTACTATTCCCGACGGTAAGTCAGTTCAGCGGTATGGTGTGAAGCCTGAATGAATTTAGAGTCCTGATTACTAAAATAAGTATTTCTAGAAACTTATATAAATGCCGTAATATTTACAGTTATAGGTTTTAAGCTGGAGTTGCTTCCTCATTTTCACTTAGTCCTTCTTCATTTGTCTCCGATTTCGACCCCTTTTCCTGAAAATAAGATCGAGCCACCTCTCTCACTTGTTTAGAGTCCAAATCAAGTCGTAGAGTTTTATTGGAAGATGAAGTGAGAGTTTCGAGTTTAGGCAAAACATCGCGGCGAATATAAGTAATCTGTGACTTCATATAGTCTGCTTGACTATCTTGGATCGAGCACTCTAGGCAGTCTTCTAATCCCGCAGCGATTAACTTCAAATCATAAACAAGTTCAGGATTAGCTTCACTCTGATCGACAGACTTTGACAGATAATCAGCCCAATGGGGCAGTTTCTGCATATTGTTAACAATGTGATAAATATGCATCCGCGCTGTTTCCGTACGACTTCCAGGTGTTGTATTTTTGTAAAATGATATCAACCCACCAATAAATAGTGGTCGCAGAACAGGTATTTCAGCATCGAGGTTTTGGATTCCGCGTCGGTGAAAGTATAGAAAGCTGCATTTATCAGACCATTTATACGGTCTGACGTTAGCACCCAGAGGAATTGTTTCAATGGCATCAACAACCCAGATTCTTGCAATGCTCCGTAGCACATCTTGGTCAATTTTCAGGCCAAAAACATCTGGTTTCCCGGCGGCCGCGAAGAACCGGTCTTGCACGCCCAGAATATAGGCCTTGAAGTATAGTGATCGGCTAATTCCAGGCAAAACTACGTCAAACTCTTGCCTGTGCGCTTCAGCAATGTATCCCAGGACAAGATGAAACTCTTCAGCGGAAGATATACTGTCTACCATTTGCTGAACTAGCTCATAGGATATCATACCGGGGTCAGGTAAAGAGGGATATGGATTATTATAGCGGTCAAGGGGCTGCATTAGAACCAGCTGCGTTGCTTTTTCCGGGTCATAAACTAGGTTTCGAATCCAGTTTCGCATCTGCAGAGGAAGCAACAATGATTTTAGACGTTTACTCGCATCATCGAAAGTAACGACTGGCGCATGTATATCGACGCCCTTAACCTCCTGTGGATCAACTTCTATAATAAATGGATCACCGTAAAGAGCTGGTCGCTTTTGTGAATCTAATACAGTGTTCAAATCATCAGGAATATAAAATTTAGGGATAGAGCGTGCTTTCAGTGCCTTTTTAGGCTTCCTCTTCGAAGACTTAGTCGGAGAGGTAACCGTAACCTGAGCCGGGGCTGTTGTGGAATAGCTACAACTCATAGAAGGGTGAGTCCATCTGGCAGCACGTAGTCGAACAGCCCGTAGCATTGTCGTTGAAGAGTATAATATTCAGAGGCTAGACCTCGTGCCTATGTGGTACCCGAGAAATAATTTAAGCTCATGGAATTTTCAGGTAGCAACATGGTTTCTATGGACACTACTTCCGGGTAATCAAGTTACGCCTTTTAGAATTTCCCGCACATTAAAGTGGGAGGTGGTGTCTCAAATACAACGACAGAATCCCCCCTTGAATACACTGACGCGTTTTTACGTTTGTGTTGATTGCCCATTAATAGAGAAGATGCCATCAGCTATTGGGATTGCTAATCTTCCCAAGCAACGGTAAGTGCATAAAAAATGTAATTTCCGCCCTAGTTAAGCGAGTACTAACAGCATCAAGCCATGATTTGGTTGCTCGTGAAGGAGCCAACTTCACACTTATGGTTGCTGGAGAAAGCGGACTGGGAAAGACTACGTTTGTTAACACGCTATTCTCTACAACCATAAAGCCTTACATGAACCACCGTAAGAGACATCAGAAGCAGGAAGAGAGGACAGTAGACATTGAAATCACGAAAGCTGAACTGGAAGAGAAAGGGTTTAAACTTCGTCTGACTGTAATTGACACCCCCGGGTTTGGAGACTTTGTGAACAACCGAGACGCATGGGCCCCTATTGCTGAATTCATAGATGATCAACATGAAAGCTTTATGTTACAGGAGCAGCAGCCCAAGCGTGATGAAAAGTTGGACTTGAGAATCCACGCATGTCTATATTTCATCAGACCCAACGGACACACTCTAAAGCCTCTGGACGTTCTGTGTATGAAGGAGCTAGGTACTCGCGTTAACTTGATTCCAGTCATTGCTAAAGCTGATACGTTGGCCACCTCTGCTTTAGAAAAATTTAAAAATCATATTCGCGATGTGATTGATGTTCAGGGAATCAACATATATACTCCACCTGTTGATGACTCCGAAGACGCAGAGGCCACTCATTCGCTACTTAACTCCATTCCTTTCGCTGTGATTGGATCTGAGAAGGACGTACAGACTCCCGATGGTCGTATAGTCAAGGGACGCAAGTATCCTTGGGGAGTAGTGGAAGTAGAGAACGAAGCACATTCAGATTTTAAGGCCCTCAGAAGTATTTTGATGCGTACACATATGCTAGATCTGATCCGAACCACAGAAGACCTTCACTTTGAGACTTTCCGTTCTAAGCAGATGGAGACTCGGAAGCTTGGCGAAGCCCGCCCGAGAAAAGCCGACAACCCGAAGTTTCGCGAGGAGGAACGGATGTTGCGCGAGCGTTTTACAATGCAAGTTAAACAGGAAGAACAACGCTTTCGCCAATGGGAAAAGCGCCTCATTGCTGAGAGAGATCGGCTTAATTCAGACCTGGAGGAAGCTCATGCCGTTAACAAGAAGCTTGAGCAAGAAATCGAGCTGCTTCAACTAGGTTCTGCTGGCAGAGGCGGAACCGGAAAGAGAGCTTAAATTCTCTTTTATGCTACTATTACAGTGGATTAGGATTGTTATGGATGCTTTAGAACATGCTTGTTTCATTTTTTAGATGTTTTCTTCCGGCATTGTAGAAAACAATTAGACTGCGGTTTTCCTAGAGCCTTTGAAAAAGTATTGCACAATATAAACTTGCGCCAACCCCATGCTTATCATTGCAATGACCTCGCATAGTGAGAACCAGAATATCCTGGACTCGGTAGATTTGACTGTAGCAAAGTTCCTGCTTTCTCTTGTTTTAAAATACTTTTGTAGTCGTGCCACGCTTCCTAGTTTCAGAGTTATAGACTCAATAATACTTTCCATGGATATATGTTCATCATAAGAGGTCTTAAAGGGGATATCACCCTTCGTTTCGTCTTCAACGGTGATTTCAAACTCAACAATCTTCTCAGATAATGTAGACATCTCGTTTGCGAAACAGAATTCGTATTCACCAGGGCGACCAGCTGTAAACACAAAATCCGCCTGTCGTTCCTTGGAGCCGTCATATAAGAGATTACCTAGTGGATCCGTCACAGTGTAATCAATGTCGAAGGCTCCTCCTTTCTGAACTGCGAAATAGAACGAAACCTTTGACGACGTTCGTTCGACCTGTACATAGAAACAGGCTCGCTCGCTCGCTGGAACCTTGTACACAAATCCGTTGACCACAACACTCAATGTCAAAAATACAAGTGCTAAGCAATTCATTCTTCAGTCAATAATAACTAATTAAAGGGGAAACGCGTTGTTTCCCCTTTTCTGCTGTCGGGGTGAGTCAACCCTAAAACCCTAAAAACATATTCGGCGCTGATATCACATCGCTTCACCAAGACTCCTTCTGTTAACCAAAGGGGTACCGGCTTCAATTTCTGCTCTTACGATCCTTCATTTGTTTTGATCAGCCTAAAGAGAATATAGCTACCTCAATTGAGAATGCTGCTTCTCTACTTACTGGTCACGTGGTTACCATATGCCTTAGCCGCAAAACACTATCTGTTTAAGACATGTGAACAAGCGGGTTTTTGTAACAGAAACAGAGCATATGCCTCCAATGTTATTGGGTCTCCTTATACACTTGATTCGCGATCTTGTGAATTTAGCAATGGCATATTACGTGGTAATATTCTGAAGAAGCTGCCTGACTCCTCGCTGATCGAGTTTCCGCTGACTTTGTCTGTCCTGGATGACGGTCGTTTTAGGATTCAGATCGATGAACAGAGACGTATGGATAAAGATATTGATCTAGCTGTAAAAGCATCATCCAAACTCGTACGAAAAGAAAGGTACAAAGAAGCAGCTACATGGGTAATCCTTCCTGACAACTACAGACTGGATAAAACTGCGGCACTAAATGCATCCGACTCTCATTTCTCTATAACCTACGGCCCAGAAGGTACTTTCACGGCGATGGTAAATTTTGATCCCTTTCGAATTGTCTTCTTAGTGAACGGTGAAGTTCAAGTCATCTTAAATGATCGTGGTTTCCTCAACATGGAACATTGGAGACCTCGACCGAAAAATTCTACAGATTCTGATCTACATGCGGGTATGTATGAGTCTGATTTTGGCAAATGGGAAGAAACATTTGGTGGTTTTACTGATTCCAAGACTCGTGGACCAGAAGCTGTAGCTCTTGACATCAGTTTCGAGGGCTTTTCTCATATTTATGGTATCCCGGAGCATGCCGATAGTCTCAATTTGCACAGTACAGATGGCTCGGACGATCATTCCGACCCATATCACCTCTTTAATGTCGATATATTCGAATATGAAGTAAACAGTACAATGTCTACTTATGGGGCGATTCCCTTCATGCAAGCACATCGTAAAGGATCCTCAGTTGGGGTATTCTGGCTCAACTCTGCAGACACTTGGATAGATATCGCACGCCGGTCAATATCTAGTTCTTCTAGAGGAGAACAAAAGATATTGGAAGGCCCTGAACTTTCGACAGTTTCTCATTGGATTTCCGAATCCGGCGTTTTGGATCTTTTCGTCTTTTTGGGGCCGTCTCCTGCTGATGTGTATCGCCAGTACTCATCTCTCACAGGTGGAACTATGATGCCACAACTCCCTGCTATCGGTTATCATCAGTGTAGATGGAATTATAACAATGAAGAAGATGTTCTTGAGGTATCTTCTCAATTTGATCACCATGACATTCCAGTTGATGTCATTTGGCTAGACATTGCCTATACTGATCATATCAAGTATTTTACGTGGGATCCGAACAACTTTCCAAACCCTCAACATATGTTAGCAGAACTCAATAAGAGCAAAAGAAAACTTGTCACTATTATCGATCCTCACGTAAAGATGACTGATGACTACTTCCTTTATGATCACCTGAAAAAAACTAGTACTTACATGAAAAACAGTGCTGGTGAACCCTTTGAGGGTGAATGCTGGTCTGGTCATTCCGTTTGGGTAGATCCATTCAATCCTGAAGAGCGAAAGTATTGGAAAGAGTTGCATAAATACGGTGGGGACTTCGCAGGAACTGCTGAAAATATCTGGTTTTGGAACGATATGAATGAACCTTCTGTATTTGAGGGTGCTGAAACTACCGCTCCTCGTGACGCTATCCATTATGGAGGATGGGAGCATCGTGATGTGCATAACCTGTACGGTCTCGCCTATCATTCCTCCACGTATGATGCCATGGTTGCTCGACACAAAGGTACTTTACGACCATTTATCCTTACTAGATCCTTTTTTGCTGGGTCTCAGCGATACGGTCCCATGTGGACTGGAGATAACGCCGCCACTTGGGATTTCCTAAAGGTGTCTATTCCCATGCTTTTAACTAATGGTATAGCCGGAATGCCCTTCTGCGGAGTTGATGTAGGTGGTTTCTTCGGTAATCCTTCTCCAGAACTGCTCACCAGATGGTATCAAGCGGCGATATTCTATCCATTTTTTCGTGCGCATGCTCATATCGACACCAAGCGCCGTGAACCATATCTATACAGCGAACCATATTTATCCTTGATGAGAGATGCAGTGAACTTACGCTATTCTTTGACTCCTGCAGCTTATACTGCATTCTACCGGGCTCATACTGAAGGTATGCCTATACTGAGACCACTTTTTGTTGAATATCCTGATAATGAAAGCATTTTCGGGGTTGAAGATCATTTTACCCTGGGAGACTCAGGGTTGTTGGTGCGTCCTGTTACAGAAGAAAATGCTTTTGAGGTGAATGTCACACTTCCCGGAAATGAGGTATATTACGATTTCGACACACATGAGGTCTATAATGGGCCTTCTGAAATAACTGTTTTGACGCCCTTGGAGAAAATACCGATATTTGCTCGTGGAGGGTTCATTATTCCTCAACGGGAACGGCAACGAAGATCGCTGGAATTGTCCAAGTACGATCCCTTCACTTTGGTCATATACGTTGATAGAAAAGGAGAAGCTGAAGGAACTCACTACATTGATGATTATAAGTCATATGAGTACCAATCTGGACTGTACTCCTATAAGAAGTTTATCTTTAAGGACCGTATTTTGACTAGTGAAGATATGCCTGGACATCAGAAAAACAGCGAATTTATGAAACGTATGGAGAATCTGGTAATAGAAAAGGTCATCATTATAGGACTGGACACAGAAAGCTTAGGATCACAAGCAGTTGTGGTGGAAGGCGACACACAATCAGAAGCTGAGGTGATTGTTAATAGCAAAGGCTCAGCAACAACCGCATCAGAAATTTGGATTAGGAATCCTCGAGTCTCGGCTGTAGGTGACTGGAAAATTAGTTTATAATTAATTTTTTTTAGGAATTTCATCACAGTGACTCCTCCTCGGAATCTAAACCCGATTCCATTGCCGGCTTACCTATACGCCTCGATATATCTCTTGCTAAGTTACACCAGACTAATATCCCTGTGCACGTAGGGCATTGTCCTCTTGTTGGAATGACATGGCTGGAACCTGAGCCTAGGAGTAAGCCAGCAATACACTTATGGTGCCAGATTGATCCGCAATCATGATAACAGACAGACGCTTCTTGATTCGGCGAGTGGATCTCAGTTAAACAAATACCGCAGGTAGGAGAAGTAAACGACCCAATCCGTTTATCTGATGCGGTGTATATATCTAAATACTGCTTATCTAAAATATCTATCTTTTCCAGTAAATTCTGAGTCTTTCCCTGTTTGATTCTAACTTCCTCAGAGATATTCAGGTTTGCGGAGATGTCCATTGTAGAATGGTGCATGGGAAGTGAAGGAAGTCGGAACTTATTGTTTCGCCACACCTCAGCTATTTGTGGATCCAAAAACGTTATCAAAAGCTTAAGCCTGTAATGTGACGTGTGTATGCATAAAGCACGAAGAATAGCTAACTGTTTGTCTAACGAAGACACTCTATTCGTCTTACCCCGCGATCCCGATGCCTTTAAAGAAAGTAACGATACATACTCCGGTGATATATGCTTTGAATGAACCGGGTGCTGCCATGCACGTTCAAATTGCAGAGCGGATATTTTTGAAGGAAATCCAGAAACTAAACAGATCATATTCCAAGGTCTCGACGAGTCTTTATGAGTCTTCTTGGCTCCACCGCTCTTTAGATCACCATTATGCTGCCGCAGACGCCGTAAAGGATTAGGTGTCGATCCAATATAAAATGACTTCGCTTTCTTGTCGGACTGTAGTAAATAACAGCAGTAAAAAGGTGGAATAGAGGAAGGCGAAGGAAGTTTGGCCACTGTCAGAGCCATATTGCCAAAACAAGGTCTTATTTATTTGATACCCGATTCTGGGGCTTAATTACATTTACAGCCGGGTAACTAATATATGAAGTTAGGGATGGTTCCATGCGAACTCTAATGCCTTCACCCAGCTGAAAGTAAGTCTCTTCCTGTCTATAGTGGTCAGACGTCAGATTGTGACTTGCGTCTCTCTAATTGCGTGGGAAATAACTATTTTTGGCCGTTTGTACCGAAAAGAAAAGTTTCTTTGCTTCGTCGCAAACGTATTTGAGCAAATCACCTCCCTTTTTCCTTAGCTCGTCAAAAGGCTTTAGAACACCGCAACTTTATGCCGTCGAAAACTGATGTCAACAGTTTCGGAATGCATCCTGCTACCTCTCTTTCATCTTCCAAACCAGGGCTTCATGAACCCATGGATTTGTCAACTGTTGAACTTCCTAGCTCTTTTCCAAAGCCTCCTCCTTCTGGCCCAAGACCATTCAATGTACCTGAAGCGCCCACATTCTATCCTAGCGAAGAGCAATTTAGCGACCCTTATTTATATATATCCTCTATCGCTTCTGTCGGAAGCCGGTATGGTATTGTCAAAATTGTTCCTCCAGCCTCTTTTAAGCCTCCTTTTTCCATTGACACCTCCCGTTTTACTTTTAAAACTCGGAAGCAAGAGCTTTCTACTCTCTCTGCATCCTCAAGAGATAGCCTTAACTACCTTGATCAATTACATAAGTTTCATGTTCATAATGGTACTACTATTAGGCGAACACCCACTTTCAATGGCAAGTCAATTAGTCTATACGAACTGAAAAGGCATGTTGAAGCTGCAGGGGGCTATGCTGCTGTCGTTCGAGATAGCTTCAGATGGACCCAAATAGGGCAACAGCTCAGACTTGCTAAAACCTCATCAGCTTCGTTTCCATATCAGTTACGGCGAGTTTATGAACGATATATTTTGCCCTATGACAACTACTTACGAGATAACAAGCACGAGGTACTGCGCAGACGAGAGTCAGTAGGGCAACTTCCGGAAACAACTCCTGACATTGAAAGTAGTATTCCTGATCCTCCTAAAATACACTCACCTAAGGTTAAACGATTAAAGTCTTCCGGATATTCAGATGTGTGCAAATTATGCGATTCGCCCATTAACAAATCTACCAGTAACGTCATTCGATGCTCTGACTGTGATTCTCGATTTCATCTCAATTGTCTATCTCATCCCGCCCATACCCACTCTAAAGAATGGTATTGTGATGACTGTATAGTGGGAACTGCAGACTATGGTTTTGAGGATGGTGATGTATATTCTCTAAAGCAGTTTCAAGAGAAATCTACCCAATTCACTACATCCTATATAGAATCTCTTAGAAGCAAACGCCCTGATACCTTCTCAGAAATACCCACCGAATATGAAATTGAACGTGAATTTTGGAGACTGGTAGAAGAAAACGACTCTGATAACAACTCCATAGAGGTTGAGTATGGTGCTGATATTCATTCTACTACTCATGGATCAGGATTCCCTACACCTGAGCGAACTCCTTTGGATTCCTATTCTACACACTCTTGGAACCTCAATATTTTACCTCTCTGTCCTCCATCTCTTTTCCGTCATATAGATATTGATATTTCAGGTATGACTAATCCCTGGCTATATGTTGGAATGATGTTTTCTGCATTTTGCTGGCATGTGGAGGATCATATGTGTTATTCTGCTAACTATCAACACTTCGGTGCTGCGAAAACTTGGTATGGAATTCCTGCTTCTGATGCTGATGCTTTTGAGAGCATGTTAAGGACCTCATATCCAGAACTTTTTGAAAGACAGCCTGATTTACTCTTCCAGCTTGTGACGTTAGCTAGTCCACGCCAACTATTAAATCATGGTATCACCTGCTATTCTATAAATCAGAACCCTGGTGAATTTGTTCTTACCTTCCCTCGTGCATATCACGCAGGCTTTAATCAGGGCTTTAATTTCAATGAAGCAGTAAACTTTGCCCCAATCGACTGGGAACCATTTGGTGCTTATTCGGTTGAACTATATAAATCATATGCAAAGCAGACTGTTTTTTCTCATGCTAAGTTGTTGTTATCATGCTATAACGAAGATAAATCAGTTGAAACTATGACATGGTTAGCCCCTGCTTTACAGGTTTGTATTGATTCTGAGATGTATTGGAGATTGCAATTTGAGAATCGATATCCAGGACTTTCTCCTATTGTTATGCGCCACAATGACACGTTATTTGATGAAGTAACATGTGTTCACTGCAACTACTGGTGTTATCTATCATTTGTCGACATCAATAACTCCAAGTACTGTCTTCAACATGGCCTTAATAGGCTTAAGACTACTGAAACCCTCCAAAGCAGTATGTCTTGGCATATAAGGTTTATTGATGATCAGCTAGAGAAAATACGGTCTTCTTCAGCCTCCATAGCTAGTTTACCAAGACAGTGGATTATGGATTTCCGCCAGGCTGTACAATCAGCTGATCGTCTCTCTTTAAAAGAGTTGAAAACATTGCTTGCAGCTGGTGAAAAAATTCCTGTGTTTATCCCTGAAGTTGCAACTCTCCGCATATTTGTCGATCGTGCAAATGCGTGGACTGAGGAAGTCATCGGATTACTATCTCGTAAGCTGTTTAATCGTCGCAAGAATGAAAGAGCCTGGAAAAGGTCTTTTTCAACTGAACCTACTGAGTCAGATGAAATAAAAGTATTATATACCTTGGCCGACATTGAAAGGCTTGTTGCTGATTATCACAGGTTACCTTTCGAAGCACCTGAGTATGAACTTTTGATTTCACGCTTAAAGGATATTAAACATCTTCAAGAAGAAGCTCGAAATGTGACGCGGGATGAATTCGCAACTTATGATCTTATCTTTTCAATTGTTGAAGAAAGTAAAGCATTTGGCGTAGACCTTGAGGAGCTGCGACCGTTGCAGGCCAGGCTAAATCGTCTGGATTGGCATAAGAAGGTAAAGGACCTTGTCCCTAACAGAATAACAATGTCTGCATTTTGTGAAATTATTGATTCAGGCAAGCTCTCTGGAATCTCAGATGAAGATTCTGAGATGGCTCGACTGCAGGCCTTGTGTACCGCTTCATTGGAGTGGCAGAGTCGTGTACGCCATTTACGGCATGGAAAGTGGACATCTGAGGAAATCGAATCACTATTATCTGAAGCTGAGTCCCTTCCCGCAGATGCAGAGTGTCTAGGCATTCTTCGTAAGATTGTGGAAGTCGGCGAACGAACTGGTTATACCTTTTCAGAGTTGCTGAGTAGCCTTTCTAATTTGGACTTTAACGAAAGGCCTGGTTACGATGATGTTAGATTTGTTTTTGATACTCTGAAAGATTGTCTGTTTTCTTCCTCGGGAATAAGCAATCTCAAGGTAGAGTTGAAAGCTGTTGAAACTTGGGAAAGAACAGGGAGGGTATTGTTTCCAAAAATGCATGGCCTAGCCTCTCGCTCAGCTCTAGAAAATATCTTGCTGAAAATGTTGACCGATTTGGAGCGTTGCTTCAATTTACCTGATGAACTGCTTAGCAACGAAAAACTTGTGGCCTCTGCTGTTCCTGCCAGCAGAATCATGGATGTTTCCGATGGTTCCACCTCCGAGCATAATACCATTCCTAACCTCGAAAGTGAGGCTAGTATGAACAGCAATAACAGTAGCTGTGATGTTAATCGTGAAGTTAGTACCGTCTTTTGCACCTGTGCTAGATCTGATTATGGTTTTATGGTAGAGTGTGATATTTGTCATGAATGGTATCATGTCAAATGTATAGGCACCACCAGAAAAGAGATTCAAGCTTCAGGGGGGGCTTTTCAGTGTCCAATATGCAATTGGAGAAATGACTTAGCTCGGGGCCCGAAATTTCCTACTTATAGGAGCATCCTAAGCTGGTACCATGATATGTTTAAGCTGAAGTGTCGGCCTTCATGTGAGCAAGTGCTTACCACATTTGTAACCAATCTGGAAAAAGCTTTGGAAAAACTAAGATCTGGTGCATCTTCCGCCATTTCTAACAAGGATATTAATAAAGCTCGTTTACTCTTACGCCGTATGCAAGGATCAGGTGTTTATTTTGTGGAAGAGTTCAATAATCTCCGCTCCATAATGTATCAGCTTGGCCCTGCCATGGAGGAACCGCCCGCACTGTTAGTGGAAGAAGGGAGTTCTGCTATTTATTCCATTCCTAAAGTGAATGTCGAACAAATAAAGGAAGGGCATTTCAAAGACGTGGAACAGAATAAACTCTACGCTGAAGGAGTGAATGATACTACAGAAAGTAAAAATGGCTATAGCAATCCCATCATACCCTCTCCTTCCTCAGATATAAAGCCTAATGAATCAAATGCTAATACCTTCAGGTATCAGGTGAGTTTTGCTCCGCAATTGAATATCGACTCGAAAGCTCCACTAGATGAGTCCACAAGGCTTTCCAATCATGTTTCAGGGAATGAGCATCCGAATAAAGGCGCTCCGGCTTTTGGATTTCCCAGTACAGTAGGAAACTCCAATTTATTTCATGATCCAACGTCGACTAAGATTAGTCAGCGGTCTCCTCAAACCACAGAGCAGGTTGGTCATTCCGTTGACCAAAAAAACCATATAGTCAATCTGCAGGAGACCGTTCTAAAATCAGGTGGTTTCATGCCTATGGATCAAGAATCTGCTGCCATTAATGGGTCAGTTACTAGGAATATACATCAAACGCAATAGAGCCGTTGACATGTTCTGTTTCTTTTTGCTCTGACTAAGGCAAATCAATTTGCTGCAAATAGTAGTAAGTCACGGTATATCTTACAGGTGCTAAAATGCAATGATACTACAACAGTTTCTTTTGTGCTTAGATAATCATACAGAATTGTAGTGCCCCAAAATAATTGCGACTATGCGGGCTGTAGATTGGCGGTAGCTAGCTTAGCTGCAAGCTCAGCTTCTCCTTCCTTCTTCAACGCATCAGAAAACACAACATCATCTATAGCAGCAGCTCTATCAGAAGAGGTGGGTGATGCTTCAGAAGACGTCTCCGATACAGACACATCGCCGGGATTAATAGTCAATACTGCAGCAGTAGTAGTATTCGCTTGGTCTCGGCCCATGATTTCATTGGCTTTCTCGACGTCATCGGCCGACTCGGTAACAGGGACAACATTGTGAGGAGCTTCTTGGCCTGTCATTATATCCTCTAGAGCTTTGTACCAGCCAACAAGTTCAGGCGTGGAATTAGCTTTAAAGGAGAAGCTGTGCTTAGTAGCCAGCGTCTTTAAAGCTGACTTTCCTGTGAGCTTGAACTTATGTTTAGGGCTAGACTCATCGAGAGGCCCAAGAGTGCAATCCGGTATATATAAACTTAATACAGGGTTTGCAGCATTAATATAATCCTCATTCTCATACTGATGCAAGAATTTGGACTTAGTAATGACGTAATATCCGCTCTTGTAGGACTTTCTCAAGTGGCCTTCCTTACGTCTCAAGACGCCATCAAATACAGGAAGCGTTGAGGGATCATTAAGGTTAGGAAATGTAATGTCCTTAATAGTCCGCTTTGGGGAACTGCTAGTAACAAGAATATCAGTTCGAGCAGAGAAAGAGTTCCATTCGAAGTCAGGGGAAACAGCAGCAAGATAAGAGCCAACGGTGTCTGCACGAACAATCGCAGAAGAATGAAAGTTTTTGCTGATTTTTGCCACTTCTGTCATAGAATTTTGGATGGATACAACAGCATTGGACTCAAAATTGGCCAGTTCACCCTGCAGAGACAGAAGGGCTTTCTGGTACACATGTTCAGCTTGCAGCAAACTATCGATTTGTCCTAATGTAGTTCTTTGTATAACATAGGGATCTCTTTTAGCTTCGCTAGATTTCACAACATTCGCGTGATTGACTGCTTCATTAAAATGATCAATAGCTATCATCACAGATTCCTTCAGCTTTGTGTATTCTTTTCGTGGCGTCTCAGTTCTAGTATTCACAGTTTTGATCTGTTCACCAACTGCCCTTAATAAAGCCTCCAACTGAGGACGAACGACCTTTTTGTAGTTAGCCTCAGTTTCCCCAGATATTTGAACAAGTTCGTCGAGCTTATTTCGCAAGATAACAAAAGATCCGGCCAATCCTTTACTTCCCGGTGTAGAAGCTGTGCTGGAGGATTTCACTGAGGTGGCTCGCGTTAGCTCCTCGGAAACTTCAGAAATATTAGAGGTGGCTCTGTTCTGGAGCTGGCTCATATTAGTGTTAGTCGGATCAGCAGCATCAGAAGCAGCCGATAATGCAGAAGGCGCAGCATAGTCGAATTTAGGTATGTCAGATACAGTTTTGCATATCTTGGTATAGTTTGATGTGATCTCTGTCTGCATGCTTGTATACTGGTCCACAAACTTGATCAAACACTCCACTATGCCTTTCCAGTCATTCAGTCTATATTCCAGGATCTCTGTTTGATCTGGAATATCTAAAACTGGGTGCGCTTTATCAGTTTCAGTCATTGTCAGATATCAGTTTACAAATAACAATCTAACGGCAATACCAGAATTTACTTTAAAATGGTAATAAATTCGAAGTGAAGATCAGGCGAAACTATATAGTCTAGAATCTGGCCACTCCGGTTTCCGCTGTGACGTAATGAAGATCGGGAAGTTACAGTTGTAAAGAGTTAGGAAACTCTAAAAGCCACATCAAGGCGGTTCAAATCCCAAAACTAACTAATAATTGAACTTACACTTTACTGGTGGAATCTATTTCGTTCGAGCCGGTAATCCTTGTATTACAAGTCCATTATACGATTAGTGAGTGTTTATAGAAGTTTAGTAACTTTTCCAATTGCAATTGTCATTCCTTGATCACGAAGAGTGAATCGGCCTAATTGCTTGTGATCGGAAAACGGTTCTAAGCAGACATTTTCACTCGTCTGTAAGATAGCCAAAATTCTCATACCTTGCTTTGCAAACTGCGGTGCTTTTTTGCTTTTTCGTCCAGTAGAAGGTTCGAGTTTATGTAATAGCTCAGCGAATACAACCTCTTCAATTGCAGTATGAACATGCATCATGCAAGAATATCCTGCCGTGATGATTGATTTCAAATCAATAAAGGAAATCTGGGCTTCAAATCTCGTAACAGTATGAACAGGGTTAGACAGTGAACACAACACAAATCCAATCTGAACATCCTCTTCCTCAATACCTTTGATACGGAGTTTAACTTGCTCACCACAAGCAGCATTGCTAATCTCAGCCTCAGTTTCCGAATAGATAGTTAAAAGCTCAACTTGTACTTTATTAGGCATTACCAGCAGAGAATCGCCTTTCTTTGCGACACCGCTTTCAACTTTACCTTCGACAATAGTACCGAGATCTCGTCGTCGTTCGCTTATAGGCATAAGAAAGGGGCCTCTTAGCTTTCTATCGGCTAGAGACAGCTCATCCAAGAACTCCAAAAGGCTAGGGCCGTTATACCACGGACACAGATCCTTAGGTACGCGTTCCAACAGGCCATATCCGGTTTGAGCCGATACTGGCATGCACGTAACATCTGTATTCTTATTGTATCCTAAACTCTTCAGGAAGGCCAAAAGTTTTGTAATACATTCTTCATAGCGTTCCTTTGACCATTCAACAGTTGGGTCGTCCATCTTATTAACAGCGACAACCAATTTATCAATTCCCTGAGATTTAGCAAGCATTGCATGTTCACGAGTTTGGCCACCGCGTTCAAATCCTGTCTCATATTCGCCTCGTCTAGCGGATATAACTAAGATACCAATATCTGCTTGGGCGGCACCAGCAATCATATTAGGTACGTACGCCTTGTGTCCAGGAGCGTCGAGAATTGTGTACCTACGCTTCTCCGTTTCAAACGGAGCACGGCCAACTTCCACAGTCTTTCCCTTATCTCTCTCGTCCTTATCGGTGTCCAAAGCCCAAGAGAGCCACCAAGATTCGTTGCCAGATTCCTTGGCTTCTTTCTGGTATTTCTCCATAGTTCGCTTGTCGACAGCACCAGTTTGAAGTAGAATATTACCGCCCATAGTAGACTTTCCAGCATCGACATGGCCCATGAATATGATACTTAAATGTTCTTTCTCATTATAGAGTTCTTCTAGTAAAGCCTCGTCAACATCAGTTACCTGTTCTTTGGTCACAGTGCCTACAGCTGGTGGCTGTGAAGGTTTGACGCGAACTGCTGTGTCCTCAGAAATCTTAGATTCAGTGGCAGGTGAAATGTCCTTGGTCGCAGGTTCCGGTTCGGGTGTGTTCGATTCAGAAAGAGTCTTAGAACCAGCAGGCTTCGATCCTCCAATTGAAACAGTTTTCGACTTACCCGAGCCGATCTTAATAGATATTCCAGAGCCACCGGCTTTGAGTTTCATCGGAGCTTTGACAGTATTAGCAGCTTTCGGCTTCGAAGCCGCCTGCTGTTTGGTGAACTCTTCAAGAGTCATGGGAGGCTTCTCCTGTTTAATCGGAGAAGCAGTAGGCTGTGTTTGAGCAGGGGCTCCATAGTTCTGATATGGGTTACCCATATATGCTTGGGGTAGATTCATGGAATACTGTTGTTGGCCATCAGTACCAGTGGTATAACCAGAATAAATGGCCCCACGAGTGTAGCTATCGGGGTTGACATCGTACTGGCCATATTGTGCTTGGCCCATTGGCTGTTGTTGGTACTGCTGGTATCCCTGCTGGTACTGCTGATACCCTCCTTCGTACTGGTTATACTGAGAATACTGGGCAGGGTCGGGCATCTGATGTTGTTGGCCATTAATGTTCATGTTTTGCGCCTGTCGAGCCAGTTCCTCATCGGTTGGATTTTTGTCAGTCATTTTAGCTTTATATTACAAGCCTGAGTGTGTTCTCTACAATATAAGTCGCTAGTTATCTAGCGAAAGGCAAAAAAATCCTATGCAGACAACAAAAGAGAAACTTTTCAGTTGCAATGCCTCTTTAAAAAAGGATACTAGGATAGTGTCCCAAATAGGGTTATGAGGGTTATGTGTTTACACCAGACGCGAATTCTGTTGATTAGTGACAAGTAATAAATGGATGACTTTCTATCTAGAGTAAGCTTAGATACATTAATCATAGGCAACACTAACTTGTATAGGCTGGTACTCAAGCTGTTTCTTTTGCTATAAGGTCAGGTTTTTCGTTAGCTTCAGCGTATGCTATTAAAGCTGTTACTCAGTATAGCGAGGTAAGTAGTTCTTGAGAGATTCGATACAGACTTATTAACGCCTTACAAAGAAACTGCCTCAAGCTGAGTCAAGCTCTTTGAAAGTATTGCAGGAGAGGCTACGATCTAAGATCAACGTCGTAATCCCAGCCATTGATCTCATTCAATTAGTGGCTGCAAGAGGTAATTCCTCGATAGAAAGCGCTGTAGTGTTAGGGAATGATCTCAGACGGGACATCGATGAATTTCATACCTATGTAGATAGCATTCTTGATGATCTTCTTACAAGAAGCACTGCGAAGTCCAGCTTGGTGAGTATCGAGAATCAAATGAAAACGCTGATTGCTAAAATCGATGAGATTGTTCCTCTACTCACTCTCGCATTGACAACTTCGGGTGCTACACTTAACTCGTCCTTGCCAACTACGATCTCGCCAAGTCGACTTTTACAAGCTTCAAAGTATATAGGTGATAACAATTCCCTCGTCTCTGACAAACTCAAGAGAAAAGATCTTGTATTGCCTTTGACTTTACAAGTCGGTCCTATCTTCTTTCTGAGAATGTACACAGTTTATCAAGGGTCTGCAGTTGCTAATGGTGTTAGAGTTCCTTGGAAAGAGGAGTATGCTAAATGCAGAGTGCAACTACAGAGAATAATCAGATCGAAGAAGCCGACTATTAAAAGGAAGTATTATGAATATCGTTTGTCCATCCTGGAAGACCTCGACGATGATAGGTATCACGATGACTCAGAAATAACTACCTCTTGTCAGGGATTCTCTCAGGGTCGAAGTAAAATCATCCCAGTTGAGATAGTATCTAAGCTCTTCTTTTCTGCTTCAGGAAGACTTCTAGAGGTAGACGATATCGTGTCCCCTGTTCTAATAGTCAAGCTCAATAAGTATTTCAGTGAATCGTGCACACATTCCTCTTCTTACTCAGAGCCGAACCATATTAATAATCCGAAAAATATCGAATGGCTAGCATTTGAACTTTGGAAAAATTCGCCAGATTCCGCTTCAGAAAGCCCGCTGATTCAAAACTTCGATACCTTAAATACGCTGGTCGAGTCTATGTCACTCGAAGATTCGAATATATCACGCATACAGCCTTCATTATCTTTACTCGAATGCTTACTGCGGCTCGCAGCTCTGCAGCAAAATGATCAGGAGAACTTGTACACAACCAGTGATGAACGTATATCTCTGTATTTACACGATGAAAACGAGTCTTCGACAGCTAGGATCAAACCAGGCATGAATATACCAGTGCTTGATGAGACGGGCACTGGGTACAGCGATAGATTTCCCGGCTCTCTTTTAGATCCTTCTGTTTGCTGTACTCCAGACAGTCCATCACAAGTCAAGGCTTGCCCAGCACACCTTGATGCCAAAAACCATTATCTTGGCGATAGTTGTCCTAGTACTCCAATGAGTAACATATCTGTATCCATGAATCTGAACTCTCCGTGGGAAATAGACCGCCTGCGAGTTCACCAGAAGCGCTTTTCAAGTCCTCTCAAATCCGCTCTTGACTTTGACTGATCCAATTGACCTACTGTTGTATATTTTCTGTGTCCATTAAAAGTTATTATAATTTCTATAGTCAAATAATTTTGCAAATCTCCAAATCGTACTACATATGTCTCGTGTCGCCAATGGCGAAGTGAATCTTGGTGAAAGTTTAAGCTGCTTAGCCGACATATCCCTGATCTAGTGTCTGGGCTATTCAGCTAGTCCCTCATAAAGCTGGTATGACTGAGAGTCATTAGTATTGACCGGCCTTCGTATGTAATGTGGCCGCTCTTCAGCCGTAGCGGTATTAGGATTGTATTGAGTATGGCTTTGGCTCATTTCTAACGCAACTGGGTGTGGTAGATTATTCGAAGAATTCCCTTGTATAGAAGCACTTTGATATACATTATCAGAGCCGTAGTTTGGGTATGGTGCCACATATTCCTTTGGTACCAAAGAACTACTTTCGTAATCATACCAAACAATATGCTCAGGTGACCCAGAATGAGAATCAGAGCCGGACAATGAAGTTGCGCCGGGGTCATTGGATGTGGCATACTCTGAATGTTCGACTCTAGCCTGTCCTTGGTGCATATCCATACTTGATATTGATGACGGGGATGATCGATGTGTAGAGGGCATTTCGTGGTTCCGAAGAATATCTGTGTAAGAGGGCATGGTTACTGCTGCATAAGGGACGTCATTGGATGTGTAGTGAACTGGCAAACCTGACACTGATTGAATATGATTTGCAGGCATAGAACTTTCTGTATAAGATAATTCAGTACTCCTAGAAGAGCCAGTAGAATGTGGTGTGGTAAAATGACTGTAAGGGGTGAAGGACGCCGCCTGTTGATGGGTTCTAGAACGCCTATTCCGGCGATACTGGCCACAAGTACAAGCATGCTCGTCTGAGTTGCACTTTCCATCATCTAATCCGCATGAGCAAGAGTTATGGGCATTGTTGGACTTTCTCATTTCTCGGCAGTGCTTACACTGAGTTTGAGGTCGTCCCTTCGGATTGATTCTAATAAGAGGTCGATCCGTATGTCCGCAAGCTGAAACCCGGTGTCCCCGGATGCAGGTTTCACAGGCGTACTTTTGACCATCAATAATCATTAGAAACAGGAAGGTAGTAGAATCAGCTGTATTGAATAAAAAGATGCGAGTCGGGCAAAGGTAGTACGGCCGTTGATATCAACAGCCACAGAGCAATACGGGTAGAGCAGTAATCTCGACTTTGGGTAGTATATACTAATCCTCGGCCAAATTATCCCGCAATAAACCTAAAGCAATCGCTTTCGGTAATTATTTCAAGGCTATCAAGTTGAAGAGTACTGATGAGTGTTGTTGTGAAGTCTGGCGAATCTAAGTCTGGATGCTTAAACTCGCAGAAGTCTTGGCAAAAAATCTGATGGTATATTATTAGGTTAAGCGACACCTTTTGATACTCTCAGCTAATGACTGAAGATGGATTGAGTGATACCTTGGGTATAGAAAGCAAGGAAAAGTAGCCAGATAAATATGTTAACCAGCAAAATTTAAAAGTAATCAGAAGAATCTATCAATGAGTGGGTGAGATGTAATGAAATGAATGTTATATATAATCGGGTGGTAGCCATTTCAAACAAAGTTTGCACTGCCAGTTTGATATATTTAGCCCTTACCCTACCTTAACGTTCTACTAGTGCAACCAATAGATAAACTTTCATAACGTGACAATTCCTAGTAGAGTTAAGCGTCTTGGCTTAGCTCGCTTGAATAGAATGCTGCATTCCTATTCGTGCTGGCTAAACTCACTTTCCTATAACTGTCAGGTTTTGAGTTATTACATGTTTGGCCTTCTCCATACTGATGTCACAACTAGGAATGCAAACTAAGGGCGCATGAGTCAAAACCTGGCGAGCGGTAAACTAATAGACCTTGCCTAGGCCTGATTTTGTTTTCAACTAGCAGTAACAATAATGCTTATAACGTTATGTTAATAGGCAGGATTCAGGATCAGAGCTCAAGTTGTGTAGCAGTAGCTTTCCGCCTTTATACCGTAAACTCAATTAGCCTAGGTACCGCGGCTTTCTCCGAACCTACCAGGCTGAGGATCGACGACAATACCAACTCAGAATGACACCCTTTCTAATGGTATTCTTAAATTATTTTTACATCTGATTCTGTTCAGCTATTACGTAGAATTAATGAAATATAAGACATTGGTCCGCTGAAAGCTGTCGCTCAGGTTCTGTCCTGTCCTGAATTTCGTATTCTACGACTTACTGAGTAGGTTTTTATCACAGTTGTAAAGGTTTAGTTCCTGTAAATCTTATTTGACATTATTCCTAATCAAAAATTGACTCTCTCAACTGCTGATCATAATCTCACGTCATCACCATCAATAGAACGATAGTTATTTTAGAATATTAGGTAGTGTCATTTATTAGCCTTTGTTAATAATAATGAGAACTTTTGGACTGCTGCAAAGTGTTGAACACTGCCAATGAGATATATGTCTGATAATAATGTTTTCGATGTTAGTTGCAACTTCTAGATCGAATGTAGGTGCAACGTAATGACTAGTTTTTAGCGGTCTTCTTACTAGGTTAGGCCGCTACTAAAAGTTACATTCTACACTACAGGCGTAACACCCTGAAATAGGATGAAAACAATAGCAATTTGATTTGAAGAGAGAAGCGTTAGAGTTTAACTTTTATACTTTACACTTTAAGAAGGTGAACAGAATTGCCAAGACTCGATCGACTGAACGGAACCAACGGCAATACTTTTTTGGAACGTACTTATCAGCTGTTAAAAGAGATTCAATATTTTGCTTGTATGTGCATGTATGTTATGATAACTGTTAATAATATTCAAATGTGCTGTTATATTAGAAGAGGTGCTATGCCCACTATGTTGCAGTATTTAAAATTTTGCAAGTAGCGCATAAAGTTCAACGATAACCTTATATTATAATGCCAAGATGTCGAATCTTAATTTATCTATTACAAGGCGAGTTTAGAAATAGATGTTTTGTGTATCTCTCGAACGAAGCTCTCACAAGGTACATAATACTGATAAATACAATACCTCGGTGATGCATTAGAAGATGCTTTCTAGGAAGTTGTCGCAACGGTAATCAATAAAGGATGAAGAACTTGAATGCTACGTCATATAACATGAGGCGTGAAAGTTTCTTTTTGTGAACGTTCTTGATAAGAGGGCAACTTTATTCTAAGAGAGATTCAGAGCCATCAGGATTATTACGCAACCTCATTTTTTTGCAAAGCCCCTGAATGGCGGATGAGCTTATCCATGCAGACACTCTTCCAGAAGGCCTGTCGAATCACTGCTCAGGCAATTCAACAGTATCCAAGATGAAGTTCCCGGAATGTACCAAAGTATTGCAACACGGCCGAGAGCCGATTGGAATCTCGAACTGAATCATCCCACCTATTATAACCATTCATGGCGGTCACTGTATACGCTAGTATTCAATTCTCATATATTTTCAAATTTTTGTCTTGGCACATTAAGGCTTAAAGGAACGGTGATTATTCGCTGTGGAACTGAAGAGGTTACAGCGTGTGGGCACGTTGCCCACCGCAGGTACGTTGCCCACCGCAGGTCAGGTCTCCCTTCTTTAGGGTAGTGGTCCTCCCGCCCACTTAAGTCCGAAAAGAACTTCAAAAGTCTAAAGCCGAACAAACCCAAAAACGTTCCTATCAGGCACGTACACCGTATTAGAATTCTGATAGCACCAAATGTCACTGGTTGGACCTTTGATTTTCTGTGCAAAATGTGGCGAAATGGTCGATCTGCCTGATAACTCGAAGCATATCACCTGTGTGGCTTGTGGTGCTCAATACTCTGCCGAAAAGTTTGCAAACCTTTCTGTCACTTCTGAATCGTCGCCAAACGCTTTTCCGTCGACATTACGAACGAAGCGATCTGTCGTGCATAGTGCGGCAGCTAAGTTAGCCACAGGTAAGCAGGATGATGGTGCAACTATTAAAGAGAAATGTCCTCAGTGCGGTTATGATGAAATGAAATACCAGACGCTTCAGTTGCGATCGGCTGATGAGGGTGCTACAGTGTTTTACACATGCATCAAGTGTAATTACAAATTCAGAACTAATAATTAAGAGTGTTTGTCAGGAATTTGTGAGTTAGCTAGATTTTTATGAATAATTATGACCTTCCCGATAACTAGACCAATGTCCCTTATAGCATCATGTAGCGTACTCCAAGTCGCCAGACTTTTCGTACTCAAACATATCCAAGGCAACGATGGCAGACTCTCTAACAACTCTTTCCTGGTCATTGACTTTCGACTTCAGCAGGTCCAATACATCGTCAGATGCTATACTACCCAAGGCTTCGGCTGCCTCATGTCGTACCATTCCTTCTTCATTTTCATTATTTAAGACCTTAACAAGAGCGGGAACAGATAAAGGATCAGACATCTGTCCAAAAACATAGGCAATTTCGTGTCTAAGAAGAGCAGAGGGGTCATCAAAAGCGTCGGCCAGCTCTTGTATTGCTCGCGGAGTGCCCATATCCCTAAGTCTGAACATAGCTCGATATCTCTCGAAAAGAGGTTGTGATTGATCTCTAAGTAATAATCCATAACTCATTGCCTTAGAATCTGAAAGTTCTACTGGATGTGATCCAGTATCAGACTGTATCGATGAAGTATCATCATCTAAAGGAAGAGGTGGAGCTGGATCGACGGAGCCATATAAAGACTGTCCAAGGCGCTCGGATTTTGACAATTCGCTTTTTAGCCACTCAATTCGAGCAACTGCTAGCTCACAAGTTTGTCTAATAACTTCACTAGGATCATTATCCCGACTGTGTCTGAGAAGTGATAATGAGTCTTCATCGCCTAAGGCTCCCAAACCTTCAGCAGCTTCGTGTCGGACTATTTCGCTTTGATTATCAGTATCCATAAATACTTGACGTAATCTCTGTCTTGCCAAAGAATGTCCTGTTTGTCCTAAAACATAGGCCAGTTCATGTTTGAGCAGATCAGATTCATCGTTGAATCCAGCATAGATAGCATCAACAGCTTCGTCTGATCCCTCAGCTGCCGCTGCTTTTAATGCAAATAATGCTCGGAACCTTTTGGCAAGTTCTACATCCCCTGATTCGTTACATAAAATCGATCTCAAGTTTACAACAGAGTTTACAGCCATTATCCAAAAGTATATGTATAGAAAAATTTCAAGTTGGAAAGAACTAGTTAAACTTTATTTACAACGCCTTTTCTGAAGTATATGTATTTCTCTTCATTGCACTTGCCGCGCAATAAAAGAGCCTTGAAATAGGTCCGGCTTTATTTAGTAAAATCATACTTCGTAAACTAACTCAGAAATTCTTTCGTGGGTCCTGGAACGGCTCAATTGCTGTACAGCCTGGTTTGGGTCAAGCCCTAGTTCTGTTTGAGAGAACCCTATGGAGTAAGGTGGAGGCTGCTCGTCTCCGGCACCTACCATAATGGCTCCAATCGTGCTTAGAATATCGCCAGACAAGCTGAAAGAGATCGAGGAAGCTTTAGTGAAGAAGATAGAAAATAAAACAAAGGCAGTTTCTAAACCCAAAAGCACTGCAACTAAAGTACCTGAAATCCAGGATACTACTGCTGTTTTCGGTCGCCCTCCTCGAGTGAGCATACGTGCATTAGATCGTTCTGGTAAAGCCGTAAGAGCCTGGACACTACAAGATGTGCCTATAAAGTCATTCACGGGGTATGAATTTTCGACATTATGCTGGATTGGAGGGTCAGAGTCAGAAATCGATCATGATAATGGATATAGAGAGCTTTCTGAGCGCGAAAGCACTGTTCCGACTGACATCGACGAGCAGTCGGAAGATGTTAACGATAAGAAGCTAAAGAATAAAGAACCAGGTACTGTTAAGGTGGCCAAGAAACCTAAAATTCAAGAGAAAAAGAAGCCCAAGTCTTCTTTGTCCTCAATGACTCTACCTCCGGACTCCGAGGCGGACAATGACGCTCCTCAACCTCCTGTCAAGTTGAAAATATCGTTTTCTCAAAAAAAGCACGAAGATGCAGCTTCGACATCCATACCTCCCAGTAAGAAGTAATGGCTACATAATGCTATGAAAGTTGGCTTGCCAATAATAAATATGACATTCTAGATATTTATCGTATGAAGACGATGGAATGTCTGCTCATCTACCAATGAGGTCATTCAAACATCCGTTATCATACTATAGCAATGGTTTTGCTTTTAACTTGGCCCTACTCTTCGAGTTCTTCGTAATGAGCTATTACCTGTTTCTTGTACTCTTCCGGATTAGTGCCCCAGAGCTGTGCAGCTTGGGCATTGAGAGGAGATTTGTTATTGGGTGCTCCTAGCAAAGATTGCAGGCTGAGAAGAATGGTTTGCACGTTATAAATAGCAGACCATTTTTCTTTCAGAATGTCTAAACAGATATTTCCCTTCATATCGACATTAGGATGCCACATAGGCGTGACGAACCTAATGGTTGGTGCGGCGTAGGGATAGTTACCTGGGAAGCTGAGAGAAATCCTGAAAGTCAAGTTTTCATAATAAGTGCCCTCTGGTCCTGCAATAGTACCATTCCATTGTAAAATGTTGGAATCGGAAGTAGGAAATGCTGAGATCCCTGGTGGACTCGACATCATCAATTGCATCAGCTCGCTTTGAAGCCGTTTGGTTACCGAATAACCTTCAGGAACCTTTGCCGACTCTGCGTGAGTCTTTGAAATACTAGAAGATCCTTTAATTGTTTCCATTGTGAACCTTTTGTTATTGTTTTTGTTCAATGTATAAATTGTTTAGCCCTCTTCAATGATTTCTGGTGATTCGTCGTCAGTACCAGGTTCTTCCTTGGGGCCCAAATGAAAAAAACGTCTACCGATTTCTGTTTGAGTGGCAGCGGCCCAAAATACTATAGCGTAAAGGATACGTCTGGTAATTGAAGCCACTACAACTAAGAGTCCTATACAGCTAATAGGACTTCAGCTCTTAGTAAGAGTTCTTTCTCTTTTTTCTGATAGTTTAGATTGTTTTACAATAGTGATTCGAGATACTATCCCAAATGCCAGGTCTTCTATTATTCAGAATTTCCAAAAGTTGGCAGTTCTCTTACAGAAATTCTAGAAGCCAAAAGACCAAAATTTGCGACAAAATACACTAGTTGTTGACGTTGCAATTATCCAGGAAGCAAAATATGGCCTGGTGTGTTCCTCTACGCTTATATCTTGGGATCACACGACTCTTCCTATTGGTGGTTGCCGAGGCTCAACGCTAAATGTAAATAAATTGCCCAAATAGGTAGATTATGATCAATAGCTAAAATAAGAAGTAGCGCTTCACAATATACTTTTAGGGTCTTGTGAGTTGTTTCATTCGATATAGTCTTATACGTTAACTGGTTAGTATGTAGCATGCGTATGGTTAATTACAGCGTTAATCAGGTGTTGGTATATATTTTACCTTATAGCATAAATTCAGGAATACAAAAAGTTAGTTTACGAATCTGAGACCCGAGAATTGAACGCCTGATACTACTAAACTAACAAAATGAGGGACCCTTAATTCTAATCATATGACTCAAATTGGTGTATAACCATGAAAACAACGACTGTTTCGAGCTTCCTCTATGAATACTAAACAGCAAAATCTGGTAGACGCCTGTACGCGGTGTCTAGACCTTGGGCGGAGTCATGCGTGGTGCTATTTTTCTCAGGTATGTGTTGAATTAGAGTCTGATGGGTTTCTGGATAGCGTATTTTATCCAATTCGCCATAAGTCAGTGTGCCCGATTGGCGAGAAATGGGAAATGCGGATAAACCAAACAGGCTGCGCAACGTCGATCGGCGTATACGCGACTGCGATAGCATCAGTAGGCCTAAGTGTACTTGCAACGACGCTGCTATTCATCCTGGTTTTCTTGTCAATAACATTGTGTACGAATTCTCCTAGTTATCGCCACAGGTTTTCTAGTTTATATGACCCCATAGATACAAGGCCTTTGATTCATGACAGATTGGATGACACTCCTGGCACATACTATAGCGGTCGAAGAGTATGGGTTTGGCTCAAAAGCTTCTTTTTGAGAAAAAAATCATCTAATATTCACTCCTTAAGTAGGGTAAGGTCGCATTATGAAGAAAATAGACTGCAAGGGTTGACATTCCCTAGTAGTTTCAGAACATCTGAAAGCAGTTGTGAATCACCATTAGGGGTATATGACCCGCTGCCTTCCGGGAGAAGTCCTGTCCGTAACTCTGCCTCTTTATTATCAGGATTTTCTGGTCAATCAGAATATGTATGGAGCGTTAACAGGGATGATGAAGAGCGCTACGTTCAGCAGATAGGAGACACAGTAGCTGCTGCTATGCCATCTCATATGGATGCCCGTATGAGCCGTAACCAATGGGATTCGCCTGCTGCCGGAGAAGGTGTGCGTGTAATACGGTCAAGCATGTCGCTTGGATCCCGCAAGAACTCACAAACACTTCGCAACAGCATTTTCAGGAGTCAGGATGTTTCCCATTCAGGAACCAATGAGCTCCCAAATCTCATACAGTCAGTCGAAACTCTTGTTCCGAGTTCCTCAGTTTGGGCTCCTAGATCAAGGTCAAGGACATAATTGCGCATTTTATATCATAATGTTTAAAAGGTTGTTTGTCTGTTGCAGAATACATGCTTGCACGATTCTTCTTCTTTCTATTCCTCCTTCTCCTCTTTATTGTCTCTACGGTCTTCTGGTTGTTCTACGTGACAATAAGGTTAAAGTTCCTCTGCCATGTGATGCATGTAAAGTCCCACGAAGCAGTGAATAATACAGTACATACAGTTTAGGAAGAATATTGAAATAGATTAGTGACTCTACCTGAGTGTTTGTAAAGGCATAAGGAGAGGCTCCTCTCTGTGGGAAAACGCATGGCCAATGCCAATACCATATTGAGACTAGCTCCTAGCACCTGCGCATCTAAGTATCTTAGCTTAAGGCCTCATTTAGAAAAGTCAGTAATACATATATTTTCATTTGGCGACTTTGAAGGCTTAGCTTTAAAAGGATCACCTGATACATTTAAAATACTTGCCAATGATTCATTGATTGCTGAAGTACAAGAAGATACGATTATTCATGCTTTCAGTGTCATTAAAGTGCAGAAGCATCCTCCTAAACATCTCTCGTTCCTCTCTCAAACACCGCACTATACATACGATTGCAGTTCCGGATCAGGAGTTTACGTGTATGTTCTAGATACAGGAATCAATAAGGATCACCCAGAGTTCGACGGAAGAGTCATCGACGGTAAAGATCTAACCGGAGAAGGTTTCGATGATCATCATGGACATGGAACACATGTATCAGGTCTGATTGCCTCAAAGACATATGGGGTATGTAAGAATGCTATACTGGTAAATGTTAAGACTCTTAAAGGAGATGGGTCCGGCTCACTGTCTAACGTTATAGCTAGTATAGACTTTGCGGTGAATCATAGACAACGAATAGGACAGCCAGGTGTTGCCAATTTATCTCTAGGAGGAGTACGCAGTTCTATTATGAATGCAGCAATTGACGCCGCAGTTTTATCAGGGCTGACGGTCGTTGTGGCTGCAGGAAACTCCAATATTCCTGCATCATCTATGAGTCCGGCTAGTTCCAGCAATGCAGTGGTTGTAGGAGCGATCGATTACTCTAGTAACATAGCATCCTTTAGCAATTGGGGTCGAGCAGTGACAGTGTTTGCTCCAGGTGTGGATATATGCAGTGTTAACTCGAACCCCGAATGCCCAACTCCAAGTTGTATGTCTGGTACTTCCATGGCTAGTCCTCAAGTAGCGGGTCTGATTGCATATTTTATAGGCATGGGAGATGATAATAATTCTGCCATTCAGCATCTAATAGACAGTGCGAGGTCAGGAATACCGTGGACTTCTATAATCCTTCGCCCCATCACTTATAATCGCTTAGCTTACAACAACAGTGGACTGCCGTTCAGATAACTAATACAATCTCTATTCTCGGAAGAGCTCCAATGCAAGTATTAAGGTATAAAAACTATACTGACTAGTGCAATATATATCTATGTTCTCAAAGTACAAAAAAAGTGTCAGGTAGCTTATTTCTAGCTCGGTAGTGCGTAGATCATTCCTATCTCATACGTGTAGATCGCGTTGTATAATTAGAGTTGGTAGGGTAAGTGTGAGGATAAACGGATGCGCATATTGGCCCAGACTTTCTCCTAAGGATAGCTTTGGTAGACGCCGAAATAACGTCTTCCGCTCTCAGTTTTGTCTTGGAACCTATTTGATTGAGAATGGAAACTTCTATTAACACCTCATGGGCTTATAATTTCAGCGCATATGAGAATGGTCCCTCTTATGTATATTCTGATGATTCAGTTCGTTACCGTCCCGTATCTGGCTGGAAGAATCCTGCTCGTATGCAGAAGTGGAGTCCTCGCCGCAGCGAACTTTTGAGGCCTTTAAATATTCAGGAGCTACCTGATTACTATACTGATACCAAGCTAGAGCTTAATACTCGCATTAAAGATGATTTCAATACCGATTATACCACTGATACAGAGGAAGAGAATATCAATGCCCACACCATTTCAAATAGCGAATATAACTTGACAAGACGTCTGACTACTAAATTCTTCAATACTTTCAAGGCTCTGAGTCATTCCAGGCGTCGGAGCCGCGCAACTTGCGCCAGCTCTACCGTTATGTCTTCTGTTTCCTCTGCCTCTAACAGTCAGAATACGATGAAGCGCTCTAGCAGCTCTTCTGTTAAGGCAACTAGCATTCTAGATAGCAAAGATGACATAACCGGTTTTATTAGACTCGAATCAGGCTGGAAGCCTCTTCAGGAAATGGAGGAGATAAAACAGTTTATGATTACTGGCGACTCAATCGTCAAAGCAAAGAAAAAAGAATTATATGATTCAAGTTCCACTTATGCTGCGTCAGTGGCTACGACGAGATCAAGAACGTCTATGCTAACCCGTACAATCCCTCGGCGTTGTAACTCTTCGAGAAATTTTCGATCTGTTCAATCCGCTTATGTCTTTTTTTTGCCCCAGCAGTCAAAAATGAAGAACTTCACGGGGATGATTACTACCACGCAAGAAGATGAGAGTACTATGTCCAGCATTTCAGAGCCAGATTCATCTGTCTATAATGATTCTGAGCTGGAAGATCAGCAGTATACCGATAACGATACCATTTCTTTTGACGTCAAATATCGTTTGCTTGGTGACGGGATGAGCGAAGGAGATGAACTTGGAAATATTCTTCGTTTTAGTGCGGATAGCGATGCGGGTTCATTGAATCTTTTGAGTGAGCTTAAGACTGCTCAGAGCGAGGTAGACGACAGCGAAGTTCGTTACCCATTCTTAACACCTTCTCTGGTTCTGACTCCTCCGGAGTTTGAAGATATTGTTGGTGATATCTCTTTTAGCATTAACTAATGACTTTACGGTGATTCATATTTTATAAGCTGGTGTTACTCGGAGCGCACTGGTCTTTAGTTGGTAATTCCCTCTATCCAATAAGCTAACACTTTGTCTGAATTTTCCTAATAATTGCAATATAGTACAATTAATCGTATTTCCTTTTTTTGATAGATTTCAAGTTCTGCTGATCGAGTGTAGCAGTTCTAACTGCTTATACTAGTTTACATAAGCTTCACCTTAAATAAACTCGAATCGGTGCTATCACTTCCCCGTTCTTCAATCCCTGGAACTTATACTCCTGCCACTTGTATGCTTTGTTGTTATTTCTTGTCAATTGCTCTGCTTATTATAACCCGTCTTCTGACTAGCTTTTCCTTTTACTTTTACTTAAGAACTCGTGCAGAACTCGTCATATCATTTTTCTGCTCTCGCAAGGAGAGGATGCAGTATCTCTTACTAGTAGTTTTCGCAGTGACATTCTTCAAATGCGCCTCTGCCTCTAGAACCAAGATTCGCGGAAAGTTTCTGCATATTACCGATATCCATCCTGATCCGTACTATAGTACAGACACTAACCCACAGCAGTCTTGTCATAGAGGTAAGGGAAATGCTGGAAAATATGGCTGTCCAGTCTCCGATTGTGATGTGCCATATAACTTGGTCGATAACACATTCGACTGGATAAAACGCAATTTATTGGACGAGATAGACTTTGTGGTATGGACTGGTGATAATGTCCGCCATGATCGTGATCGGAATTATCCAAGAACAGAGCCTTTTATCTTCGAGGAAAACCAGAAAATAGTCAAAAAGTTTCTAGATACTTTTTACGATAAGAAGCATGATAGAATTATTCCAGTCGTTCCTACTATTGGAAACAATGATGTGTATCCTCACAATGTTATGGTGCAAGGCCCTACATTACAGACTGGCAAATATCTGAATATGTGGAGACAGTTCGTATCTGACGAGCAATCGACTGTGTTTCTTTTAGGCGGGTATCATGTGGCTGAAGTGATTCCAAACAAACTGGCTGTAATATCACTCAATTCTCTTTACTACTTCAGCAGAAATCCTATGATAGATGGCTGTGAAAATACTAGAGAGCCTGGCTATCATATGATGAAATGGCTTATGATCACCTTGAAGGAGCTACGAAAGCGTAAGATGAAAGCCTGGCTCATGGGCCATGTTCCTCTAGTTACAAAGAATGCTCACAAAGATTGTCTGCGTAAATTCGCCATCTGGCAGCATGAATTTCGAGACGTCCTGATAGGTGGGCTCTACGGGCATATGAACATCGATCATTTTGTTGTGCACGATGCTGAGAAAGCTTACAATGAACTAAAGCCTGATCCAAAACGACCTAAGATAGATGATTCTGATATAGACTCATTGAATTTTCTGGACTCTGAAGAGTTTCATTCTTATAATCGGGCAGGATATATGGATGAGCTTCTTTCCAGTTACGCAGATTTGCAAAAGCTCTCACAGAATCCTGCTCGATATTCTATCACCAACAACAATCCCAGCATAATCACAACTTTTTTCCCCACTTTGAGAGTATGGGAGTACAATATTGAAGACTTAAGCCTGGAACCAGAAACACAAGACACTCCTGCCAGTAACTGGAATGATATATATTACCAGTTCTATGAGGAGTATATCAGAGACATGGAGTTGCCGTATACAATCGAGCAGATCATGAATACAAGTTTTATCATGGAAGAAAAGTCACTTTTGCATTATATGGATGCCGATCTTCTGAAGAAGAAGAAGAAGAAGAATGAGAAACCGTCCCGAGATGACTCGTATCCGCCTTACCTTCCTCCTGAAACTCCACCAGGTCCTGCATATTCTTCAAGTCAGCCATTTTCGCCCTTGCGATATGTACAGTACTTTTCAAATATTACACATTACGCTGAATCAGAATGCCTTTCTTACGATATCGAATACTCTACAGATCAAGAGCCTTATAGTATGTCCGATCTAACCGTTTCTAGCTGGCTAGACTTGGCTCACCGTTTAGCGATATCAGGGAAATCTGATGATCTGTGGGCTCTTTATTTACACAGAGCATTTGTCAGTACTGGTGCTGAATTTTGAATGCCCTTTATATTTTCAATAAAGGTAGCGATTAGTCCTGCAGCTGGATTGCGTCTTCTTTCATGGGGATTTAACTTAGAAACCTTACTCCTTTATTTACTTTCCAATTGTAATATATGGCAATTCCTAGTCAATCTAACGTCAATAACCACCAAAAAAAGAATCATTCAAAAAGTTCTGAGCATACCAATACAATAAAGAATTCCGATGCGCGGCAATCTCAAATATCTGTTCTTGAGACCACTCTTAGCGATAAGCAGCTTTTGAAATCACATAAAACTAAATGGACTTCATTAGTAGGACCTGATATTTCCAAGCCATTGATGCTCTCGAATTCGCAGTCATCCTCAAATCTATCCAAGCAAACTAACCCCTCAAATGATTCAAAGCCTAGTTTTTTGGTAAAGGCTCAGCAATACGCAGAAATTCCAAGGTCTAACTTAAATCAAAGCACCAATCTCATCAAGCCTACGAACTTCTCAACAACCAAGCCTGGTCGCCCCATATCTAACCCTCTAAGAGCACCTAGTTCTGTTAAACCTCATACAAAACTTGTTCCTACAAAATATGCCTCGAAAAATGCTGACGAAGATCTTGAAAAGATCATGATTGATTTTGATGAAGTGCTACGTTTACAAGGCCAATCTGGTACGAAAGGTAAGCTATGCGCTTCGACCAAACCAAATCAGCTCACTACCAAGAAGAAGTCTTCAGATATGCTATATGGAGCTTCTTTCTTCAAGTCGGATGTCGAACGTGATGCTAGTGACACGAAGAAGTTTGAAAAGTTCGGAAAGTTGGAGATACCAAAAACCACTAGTCGTTACAGAACCCCTGAAGATTCTGAAAAAGAGGTAAAGCGTCTTTTAGATTCAGTTTATGTGTCAACTGAAGAGGGTAAAGAGAAATACAAGCAGATAGATGGCTTAGACGTTGAGCTACTTGAACATCAAAGTGAAGGTATCAGTTTTATGAATAATAGAGAGAACGTTAAAGATATAGATAAAGGTGGTCTTCTTTGTGACGACATGGGTTTAGGTAAAACCATTCAAACTATGGGACTGATATTGTCTCATCCTCATCTTCCATCAGAGTCTTCAGAATCTTCCAAGTCTACACTGATAGTTGCTCCTCTAGCTCTTGTAAGTCAATGGGCTCAGGAGCTGACTTTAAAATCCAATTCTCTTCGCGTGTTGGTCTATCATGGATCTTACAGAACTTCCAATATAAAGTTACTGCAGTCTTATGATGTGATCATCACGACTTACTCCATTGTGGGTAATGAATTTAAGTCTCGGGGACACGGGGCGACTCTGTTTCAGGTCCACTGGTATCGAGTTGTACTTGATGAAGCTCATTATATAAAAAACCGGTCTTCTATATCTGCTCGAGCTTGTTTTGAGCTAAATTCGGTAAATCGTTGGTGCTTGACCGGAACCCCGATGCAAAATGGTATCCCTGAGCTTTATTCTTATTTCCGATTCCTGCAGGTTAAGCCTTTGTCTGAGTACGCATATTTCAAGCAAGAAATTATTTCCGAACTTAGTGGTGATCGTCCTGATGCGGCATTGGCTAAGCTAAAATTGGTACTGAGTTGCATTATGCTCAGACGAACCAAAGATGTTCTTCGTGAGAATAATGTATTTCTCCCTGAACGCACCAAACATAGAACTGTTGTGGAGTTTTCTGCTCCAGAAAGGGAAATATACTCAAAACTACACGAGAAATTTCGCAATTTAGCTTTAAGAAAGCTGAATCAAGGTGAGGGTGTGATTCACGCTCTTGTTTACTTGTTACGTCTTCGGCAGGCGTGCAATCATTTCTCTCTGATTGCTAGTTTAGTTACTGATAATTCTAAGCCCATTGAGAATATATCATATTCCTCGAATTCTCTTCTGACTTCTACGGAAAAAACAGCGGTATCCGAATTGGAAGCTATGCTTTCAGATTTGTCAGTATCGCATGACAGTTGTTTTGTCTGTGCGAAGGTGATAACTAATGAATCTCAGAAATTTGTACTGGAGGAAAATATGTTCTGTCCCGACTGCTACCAGATAATGAATAATGAAGTTCTTTCTAAGAAAACTTATGAGAGCGCCAAACTCAAGGCTATAAAAAGAATCTTACAAAAAGACCCGACCCGCAAGACTATAATATTTAGTCAATTCACTACCATGCTCGATCTTATATCTCAGCACTTGGAAAGAATATCTTTCAAACATTTGATGTACCATGGTGGGTTGCGAAAAAATCAGCGTACCGATATTATCGAAGAATTCAAGTCAGACCCTAGAGTCTCTGTATTACTCTGCTCATTGAAAAGCGGCGCTTATGGATTAAACCTAACTGTTGCTTCTCAAGTGATATTGGTCGATCCCTGGTGGAATCCAATGGTAACTGAGCAGGCAATAGATCGAGTTCATCGTATAGGACAAACCCGTGATGTTGATATTTACGAACTTTTTATTGCTGACACGGTGGAAATGCAGATTTGTAGTTTGCAGTTAAAGAAAGTGCAGGAAGCGGAGGCTGTATTAAGTGGTTCTGGAGGTAACCTCAATAGTGTGTCTGTAGATGATGTTAAGTTTTTGTTTGGAGCCAAATCGTCAAAGAGATCTGGTAATGCCTACTAAATAAAAACATTTAACTATGTCACTGTATCTTGTTATGTTTCATGAAAGATGGTTATATTTATTCTGCTTTTCGGCATAATGTATGTAAGTATACTTCCATTGGATATCTCTGTGTTTGTATTCAGCGAAATTAAGAGCTGCCTTCCATTTTTTTGAAAGGGATCCAAGATCCTCTGACGGCAAATAAGGCAATTCCTCCAGCCGCTATAGACAAGCATCCAGCAAGGATGGTCGAAGAAGCAAAGCCCAACTTTGTATATATAGCTGACGATATCAGTGGTCCGATAAGCATTCCAATGGAGTAGCATACATTGTATAGGGCGTAAGCTTGAGCAGTAGCACCATCTGGTCCAAAAATTCCGGGTGATTTGAGTTCTAAGTGATAGAGTATATTCGAAATTTCAAACATTATCGCAGGAAGAGACAGTGAAATACCAATTCCTGCAAAAGTTAGAAACACGCAAAACATCACTATACTAGATGTGGTATCTGATGTTTTCAAGCGAAGCAAGATCAGGAAAGGGCAAAGCATAAATAAGCCGACGGCAGCAGGAATCTTGCCGCCGTAGTGATCAATATATAATCCAACTGCTGGCTGTCCAAGCGCAGGTAATGCTATGCAGAGAAACAAAAGACCAGCTTGTAAAGAAGAGAATCCGAAAGCTTCGCTAACATAATGAGGTATAGTAGCCTCCAATGAGCATAAGATCCAAGACTGTACTACAGTAATTGTAAAAGCGAGCAACAAGTGAGGGCTAGAGAAAAAAGTCTTCATTGTTCTGAAGGTTGAAGGCTTTGTAAGGGGAATAATGTCGTTCTCTAGTTGAGATTCTTCCTGGTTAATGTCGGTAACATTGGTAGTGGAACTGAAAACTGGTTCGTTTTGTACTCTAGTTTCTGATTTCTCAGATTCATTTGGCATCTCCTCTGAGACCAAAGGATCTGTATTTATGCTCTTATACTTGGCGAGATCTCGCTTCTCAATCATCATAAATCGAAGAACTGTGTCTAAACCTAGCAAGGCCATTGACATTATGATCACAGGTGAATAACCTGCCTTGTCATAAACGATTCCACCAAGAATAGGCCCAAGTAAACTGCCTATAGACATGCCACTGGCGACTAAACCTAAGCTTTGAGCTAGCTGTTCCCTAGGAACAGTGTCTACAATGATAGCCAAGCCAACTGACCACACAACCGCGCTAGATAATCCCTGAAGGATTCGGCCAGTAAGAAATACACCAATTGAGTGTGCTGCTAACAGCACTGCAGTACCCGCAATCATAACCACTAGTCCTATAATCATGACAATTTTGCGATTATATATGTTATCAGCAGCATATCCTGCGAACGGAGATCCGACAATAAGAGCTGCCGCGTAAAGCGCCAGCGCCAAAGAAATGAAAAATTGTACGTGGCCGCTTCCTACATTAAATCGAGAAGGGAGAACAAATGGCATCATAGGAGTAATAACCGTGTACAGAAAGATATCTGTGAAAATTGCCATAAAAACAGCGAAAAATATCAGAACCGTCGAGCCCCTAATTTTAACAAGGGAAGCTGGCTGTATAGAATGCCATCTATGGATTAGTGTTTCCATATACCTAAGAATCGTCATTATAGTAAGATGTCTGCTTGTGTAGTGTGATCTAAGGCTAAGTGGCTGATATATCTAGAACTAGCGGTATCAAGGATGACTCAGCAGCGACATCGGTACATGTAAGTGTAAGTTTAAGTTCTATCACATTGGGTTTCAAAGCGGTTAGGGCGGTCCGAGAGTTCAATGCTCGAACGGCTCCACGTATCTCCCCTCTTAGATGGTGGAAGTGGCAATCTCGAGCTATTTTAGAACTGGAAGGTCGGTCAACTAATCTTTAACCCTACATATATATATATCAACTTCTTGTTGATGCTTGCATATATTGCCGTATGAAACTTTCATCCAAAGGAAGCGTGACAATTTAAGTTTGTTCATTGTTCGGGATTACATCAGAACTTCACGACTTCTAGCTGTGATTACCCTGATATGACGTTTTCAAACAAGTGATATATGGTTCAGGAACTCTCAGTAAAATATGTAGGGATGCTTCTTGGTGGCTTGTCCTACTATGAGGGCACACTACTCAACCCTGAGAAACCCTCGATGTGCAATCTCTTAAGTTTACATTTAGAATAGCTAAGAGTCTCATCTACTGGATTTGCTTTGTGACTAAGATAACCAGTTTTCCGTGATTTCATAGAGAACATACATTGGTTTTGCTCACCTTCACTACTTATACCGATGCGGGACTGAAAGCTACCTTGATTATTATTACATGTTGAATGATCAGATGTTTGGGCCCTTTATATGTACTCTATCACAGGATGTTATTGAATCGGGGTCTTGGTACTTTATTAGACCTTGACTATTGGTGTAAGCTTCTTAGATTAATGAGCCCGTGAATGCTGGCTGATTCAAAGGGATCTTTCATGTTCTGCTCGTCTTATAAATATCAGACAGGCTGTTCAGTCTTCGTATATTTTCTATACCACTTTCTGCACAACGCCTACTTCTTTTAGCCTCCCATGAATCTAAATGACTTTAAGCTGAGTTTCATGAATATCTTACCTCGAAATTTAAAGACGTTTTATTCTCCTCCGCAGGACGAAGTTGTGTCTCCTCCGCAGACCAGCAGTGTGCCGGAAATCACGGAGGAGTCACACTGTGTCAGTCCATCATCAGTTTATCCAAATAATAGCACCAGTGATTGGCTTAATAGTGTCTCTATTAGTACCACCTCTATCTTTGTGGAGACTTTCACTGCTCTTACCGCGGTAGAGAATGCAAGTGCAGCCGACTCCGAAGCTCCGGCCATTCCTACTGTTGCATATGACACTACAGGTGCTACGGACGGTTCAAATACGTTGGATATCACCCCTGTGGAATTTTCAGTAACTACATCTGTCGAGCTGCCTTTCGTTGCCGATGAAACCCACGACCAACAGAGTCAACTGTCTCAGGAGCTGTCGGGCCCGTCTAACACCATCGACCTGAATTTTTTTAATATCCCTTCAGTTTCAAACGATTCTCTCTACATTTTATCTAATGTTAGTTCCGATATCTCGAATGAGGTAGAAAACTTTCTCACATCTAGTGTTCCAACACCTCCATCTACTCCTGAATCTACTGATAATGAAGAAATAGAAACATCCACCTCATATTCTATTGACAATAGTGAAAGCTCTGCTACACTTGTGGACGATGGTTCGGGGGCCATAGAAGACTTGTCGCCTCTAGATATGCCTCAGATTGTATTCACCTGTTCTAGCGACGATTCGTCTTCTGAGGAGCGCGGTCGAGTTGTTAGATTCGATCCCTCTTTAAATATTAGGAAATATGATGCGCGACCTCTTCACCATCCTGTGAAAGATATTACTCCTTGTCGGAGCAGCTTGAAGAATGCTTTTTCAAATATTCCCACTATTGTCGTGACTAGCGCGACTAGCATCACTACCGTCAATGTTTATGAAGCTATGGAGCTTTTGAATAGACCGTTCCCGGAAATTATAGATACTATCGCGACCAGCACTCTTGGCATAGCGTTTGAGCCTGGAAGTACTGATGCCTTGGTCTTAGCTCCTGCTTCCGAATATTTTAAGGATTTTGCCGGTAGTGAAGTTGAGGAAACCCCTGCAACCCCAAATGACGGCCCGGAATCCGATATTTTTGAGTATCTGAACCCTGAAGCAGAATTTCATGCATTATTGAATTCAATGATGATTTCTCCGGATAGGCCTGAAATCAAGCGCAGAGTACACTTAAGCAACCATCCCTCACGTGCATTGGATCCAAACAGGAAGGATAACTGTGACCGCTGCCGCTTAGATCGCATAAGAATGTGGGTTCGTACGAAAAGACTGTCTTAGTGCTGCTTAAACGCTTTGTTCCGATTTGCATAGTACGGACTGTTGTTATTTAATTCTTTGAACTAACCTCAGCTAGTTTCATGAGAAATTAGTACGTCTGAGGTATCGCCTACTACTTATTTGCTCCACGATTATTAAAATGTCATAAAATAATTCTAGTCGTAGAAGCCTCGTTCGATAAATGAAATCATGTAATCATCCACATCTCCAACCTCGTAATCTTCTTCTTCCATTCTATCGTTTTCGTCTTCATAATTACTTTTCTCAACGTCATCTGCACTTGTAATGCTAGAATTTTTTGCATACGGGGATCGTCCACTAGCAGATTCCACTGCTACTGAGCTCTGAATCCTTTCTGTGTGAAAAGCATTCTCTTCCGGTTGCACTGAGCTTCTTTGGGAAACATCTGCCGATGCTGCTTTACTGCCATCATTCTCAAAATCTTGTTCATCAACATTCGATTCCTTTTGGGCCAATCTAGCTGCTGTTGCATCCTGTACATCTTCAGCTTGAGCCAAAGCTTTCTGAAAAGTAGCCTCACCTAAAACTGGTTTTGAAGTTGTAGAGTCTCCGATCTGGACATCATCACCAAACATATCTTGTAATGATATCTTTGAAAAATAATCAGTAGTAAACTCACCCTCCTGTATTACTACATTATCCAGCATACGTTTTTGATTGGCTTTGCGCAGGATGTTGGATTCAATGGTAAATTCTGACACCAGTCGGTAAATATGCACGTCTCTAGTCTGACCTATTCGATGACTGCGGTCTTGGCACTGCTTATCCATCGCTGGGTTCCAGTCTGAGTCATAAAATATAACAGTGTCAGCTCCTGTAAGATTTATTCCAAGACCTCCAGAGCGACTAGACAAAATAAATACTGGTATTCGAGCATCTTGATTAAATCTCTCTGTTAGTAGCTGACGGTGCTCTATTTTAGTTGCGCCATCCAAGCGCATATAACGCCAACCATGCATATTTAGAAACTGTTCTAGGATATCAAGTACCCTCGTCATCTGAGTAAATATCAGTGCTCTGTGACCTTGAGATATAAGATCCCTAAGGAGTATTGACAGCTTCTGGAGCTTTCCACAGTCATATTGAAGGAGCTGCTTGTCTGGGAATGCAATAGAGCTCTTTACTTGTGCAAAGTGAAGAGGGTTGTGCAGCATACGTGCTTTCTCGACTGCTTCATTGCCCAGTGAGCTATGCATATAGTCTAGAATTTCTAATGACAGCGCTGGAGGCGTCAAACATGAGAACCTTTCAACAGCTGGCTTAAGCATATTAACCTCTTCCTCCAAAGTGTTTATGAGAGGAGGCAAGCCTTCTAACTTCGTTGTGCCTAGGCTCTCCTCTCTGCGCATAACTCTAACAGCGTTGAGAACATCTATGGGCATCAGTGACTTTTTTGCAGTCCGATGAATGTTAACATACCATTGTTGAAATGCTCTCTCAGCTAAATCCGTTTTAACCAATCTTGCTAGCGCATGCTTATGCCCACTGATGGTTTGTACATCTGATCGTTCTTCTGTCGCTTCAACAATTTCAAAGGCTGTTCGGTATTCTTTGAGAAGTATATCACTGGCCGATAACTTCACAATCTCGTTCTGCTGTAACGCTCCTAAGCCCAGGCTATCCATACTCAAATTCAGAAAAGATAGACTTGAAGAATGGCTGGCATCTATCTTAAAAGTGTCTCTGGCGATCGGGATTTTGTAATATTCCGCTTTGATTATAGAATCTGGCAACACATAAGAAGTTACAATCGGGCGCACCTCGAAAAGGTCAGGATGATTACACACTTTGCGCAATTGCATCAGGCAGTTGATAATACTCATGTAGTTACCAGAGGCCAATGTTTCACGAGTTTGAGCTCGAGACATGAACTCATCATACAGATATCTTTGTCTCTTTGATAGTCTGCAGAAAATTACATGCTCATACTTGGCAGGCATTTGCTTTTCAACATCTGCTTTGATTCTGCGCAGCAAGTAAGGCCTGAGGATCTGGTGAAGTTTAGCAATGGTATTCTTAGCATCTGAATCCATTGTCTCATCTTCGATCAAACGATCTACCGGACGTCCAAACCATTCTTGGAAATCGGCAAGGCTGGCAAATCCAGATGATACCTGCTTGCTAGATCCTTCAGTAGTTGCTGGCATTAGAAAGTATAACAAAGACCATAATTCAATAAGATTGTTTTGTAGGGGTGTTCCTGTGAGTAAAAGACGATGATCAGTCTTAAAATTCAACAATGCTTGCCATCTTTGGGAACGAAAATTCTTAATATTGTGTGCTTCATCCAAAATAAGATAAGACCATCTCTTACGTCGGAATGCTGGCTGGTCTTGTATAACAAGTTGATACGAAGTAATGCAAACATGCCAAGTATCAGGCTTGTTCCATCCCTTACGTTTCTCTTTTCTTTGCTGTGGAGAGCCGTAGTAAGTCAGAATCTTCAGTCCTGGGCAAAACCTTTTGAACTCCATTTCCCAATTGAGCATAACACTCGTAGGCACTACAATTAGGTGAGGACCCCATATTTCTTTGTAGCATGCCAAATACGCTATTAAAGCTATAGTCTGTATAGTTTTTCCCAAACCCATTTCGTCAGCAAGAATACCATTCGTATTGCTGTTGTACAATCCAACAAGCCAGCGTAAACCTTCGTACTGATACTTTCGCAACGTTCCTCGCAGCAAAAAAGGAATTTGGACTTTGGTACCTTCCGACTCATTCAAGCCAGACTTATCCTCATCACTAGCAGCGGAGCGAGGAGAAGTTAAGTCTGTAGTTCCATCATCTATATCGCTTTCGGACATTTCGTCGTCACTGTGCGTTGAGTCTACCGGTTCTGGTGCGGTTGAGTCTGACGTTTCTGAAATGTTGTCGTACAAAGATTGCAAAGAATCCTTTGTATTCTGCAGTTCTTTCAGACCATGTCCATCTTGATCTAAAACTTCATACTCAGAATCATCAGCGCTGCTTTCCTCACTATCTGTCAGGTTCTCATCATCTGAATTATCTTCAACAATAGAAAAGTCCTCGGATTTCGCATCCGAGTCACTATTAAGCGAGGAGTCGTAGAACCCATTAATACCCAAATGAGCATCTGTATGTCCTTCATCTAACTCATCACTCTTATCCTTAGCTTCAACTGAATTTCTACCTTCTAACGGCGATAGAGACACGCTTTCAAGATGGCTATATTTCTTTCTCAGTTCTTCAGCAGATAGTGTGCTATCATCGTTCATATTGCCATTCTCAGGCGAGTCACTTTCACTTCCGGATTCCATGTCGCTAGAAATGTTGAGATCGTCAGTTTCAGACTCGCTACTAATTGAAGTTTCAGGCATACTAAAATCTGTCACAGAATGGACAGATCCTGAGCGCGGAGTTTCCATCTGAGCTTCCAGAAGTTGGGATGAATGCTCCAGCATTTGTTTAAGCTGGACGCGGCCAGCTTTCCGCTGCTCTTCTTCTTGTATATTTTTGCGCTGTTGAATAACTATTTTCTCAGCGATCCTCCATTTTTTCTTGACTTCCTGGGCAGTCCATTTGGCTAATTTCAGGATCCTCTTTTCTTCTAATTTTCTCTGCCTTTCTCCTGCACCTTGAATGCGCTTAAAATGGCTCTGGATCATCCCCGAAACTTTCTTTGCGGCAGATATATGCTGGCGGCGCTCATCAAGCAATAGTTTGGCAAAATGTGCTGCATGGGCATTTAAATGATCGCGGTGAGTGGAGGCTTCCAAAGGAGTCGCATATGGTTTTCGGGATTGAGCAGTAGAAAAATCAAAACCCTTGGATGTGAAGAGGTTTTTCTGCATTTCTCTTACACGACCACGCAATTCTCGTTCCTTCTCAAGACGAGCCTCGTGAACTTCTTTAGACACATCATCATTTTCATAACTCACGAAAGATTCTAAGTAGGCCTCAACTGAGCGGTTGAATGAGACTGATGGGATATTCATCGGGTGTGCAATAAGTGGTTCCTTGATGGCGTATTTTATTTTAAGAGTGGGCCATTTGTAGTTTTCATCTGATACATGGAAGCCCAATTCTTCCAGTTGACTATCAGGTAGAGGATTGGGTGAATTGGGTACATAGCCGTCCATCAATGCTTCATAATCCACCTTATCTGCTGAGTTATCTGCTGCGGAATCATCTCCATCATTTTCGTCATTGTCACTTGAACTGTCGTCCAAAACTTTAGTGGTCACTCTTCGTGGCTTCTTGGTTCCTGCTTTTTTAGGTGTCGGCGCTTGAGTGGTTTCAGTAGGTCTGGGGGACTTGTCTTCTTCCAGCAATAGAAGAGATTTTTGTTGAGAGAGTTGTGCACGAGTAGGACGAGACTTGCCACCAGCTCTGTCCGTCGCAACGTTGTCCCACAGATCATATGGGAGTTGGTACTGTTGAAAAACATCACTGCTGTCTGCTCTAGCAACCTCAGGATCATAGCCTACCAATGTAACAAATTGATCCAAATGAAAAAGTAGCCGAACGAGGTTATCATGGTGTTCAAAAGTATTTGTAAGCTCTATTCGTAAATTCTGTATAGACTCTTCTCTAAGATCTTGAATCGATCTACTCCTCAGAGAAGAAGTGTTAGGTTTATGGCCTGTTGGTTTACTCGAAGGCTGGAGCTTTCGTTTCTTGGAAGAAGGTATATCCTTAGCTGAGAGCGAAGAAGGTCGTCTGCGAAGGTAAACCATACACCATCAATTCAGGGTCAAAGTAACTACGAAAAATCGAAATTGATAATCTAAACTTCACGAAAATGCGCGGATGTTACCAAAAACACGACAAATATATGTAGGCTCCCGAACGGAAAAATGGCGGTGTTCAATATATCCTGGTAACTGTAATGCATCCCGTTGCTATGTCAACCATCAACCAACTACAAAGCCTACAAAAAGCGGAGCGCTCCCTCTTTCATATCTTTAAGTCATTATTTATAGCGAAATGTTAAGGAGCCAGCTGATTAAATCCGGACGACTTGGGATTCGACCTCTCAGGCCACGATTCGAATCGACACTTGTTGATCCTAAAATGAACGGCAATTATCCGGAAGAAGAGTTCGTCCCGGCACAATTCAAAAACCCGTACGACAAGTACGATGACCCTCAATTACGTCGTAACTTTGGTGATTATATGCCTGAAAATGCCGAATTATATGATATGTGGTCGCCTGATATGTCAAAGGCAGATTTAAACAAAGGAATGCGAGACCTCGCTGTCTTCGCTGCAGGAATCTTGGGGTTTGTCGGTCTCTGCTATACGGTATTTGCTCCACAGCGTCCAGCGGTCAAGCGCTCATACCCCGATGGCCTATACAAGGCCCTCGGTGGATACTCTGATGGTTCTGATAAATCCGATATCTTGGCTGCTCGTGAAGCCACAAACTGATCTATAGATTATTTAAAGCGATAATTCTAACAAATGCCATGATAATTATGCATATATTAGTAGATTATATCTCTTAGATTCTTTTTCTTAAGTCTTTCCTCATTTAAAAGGACTTGCGCAAGCCTCTCCCTTTGCCGCAGCCTCATTCCAATATAGGCATCCTCGTTCCGAAATCGTAAAATTCGCAATATAATGTCTTCGTTTTTTGATGCTTTTTTCTTGGCTAAGAGCAATTCCTCCCTGTTCTTCCTCATGGTCTTCAGGTTCATATTTCCAAGGACCGTTTTTCTTCTTCGAACTATCTCATGAATACCCCTATCCATTCTAGACTTCATATTCTCGTAACTGAGCCTAGCTATTCTTTCACTTTCTAATATCAAGTCGTCCGTGGTCATGTCGTAGTAGATAGGTACCGACATCAACTCCTGATACTTGCTGTCAGATAAACTCTCTATCGAAGGCCCATGTCCATCGTTGTGGAAAAATAGTTTCAACGCATTGAGCCATATGAATATCACCTCAACTTCAAGAAGGCTCAAAGGCTGTTGTTTGCTAGCTGTATCTGAGAGTGGCGGTAGAAGTAAAGCATCTATTGTGGCTAAGATTATCTTCCAAGTTTTCGTCATTACTTTGATCTTGAGTTCCTCAGTCAAATTGTCAGCTATTGTTGCAAAGCACTTGTTCAAGTAGTCAAACAGCGGTTCGATCGCATCCTCGACTTGCGCTGTATTGAGACCTAGGTGTTTTTTCACATCAGTTTCTCTCGTCTCTGTGCCAAGCTGATCTTTCAGCATTATTTCAGTTTCTTGTCCAGAAGTCCCTATTATACTATGTCTGTATCGGGTAGCCAAAGTTTGGTTGAACCATGCTGCCATTTGATTCGAAGATTTTTGCTCCGATGCTATTCTTAAAGTTATAGGTGACAGGATCTGCTGAATCACTGATGCCACGCGGCTTAACGCCATCCAAACAATGTCATTCTCCGTATCTCTTAATCGACGAATAGATCTTCCAAAATAGAATCTAATATCATTCGCATTGACATCCATATCGATTCGAACTAAAATGCGTCCTATAGAGTCTAAGCACAACCATCGTTCCTGAGTAGTATCAGGAAACATAAAAGTGCGGGGGTCGAGTTCCAAATATGCCTTCCCTATGATATCGTAAGCTGACTTATAGCAGTCCCATACTTGGACAGTGAGCCATGTAGAATGTTTTATTTCTAGTTCAAACTTTTCATTCCATCTTGGCGAACTAGTATCATCATAAGCCACTCGCGTTTTAAAGACCTTCTCAGTATTAGAAGCATCTGTAGACAAACATGAAACTTGGAAATGTGTTCTCCTCTTACTGTGGATAGTAGAACTGTTTTGCCTACAAGGCAAGCCTTGGCCACATATAATTGTTATTGCTATGAGAAAAGTAGCTCCATTCGATTGATGAGGTTCCTGAGTCTCAATAACTTCAAAAGATTTTTCCGCATCAACGTCTTGCGAGAGCTGGTCTACCAATATCATAGCATAATGCACATTGTTTAGCTTTATACACGCTTCTGTAGATAGTACGTACGGTACTGCAGTGCTTCTTCTGGCGATTACCTTTCTTGCAGTTGATAGCCATGAGTCTACTTTACTTGGAGTAAACTCATCTCTCTCAACAAATTTATCTATCTCAGAAGAGCATTGCACGTGTATTTCCTCGCAATATTTCACTATTACAGAAGAGCAGATTTTCGCGATCGTGGTGTAAAGCTTTGCATTGTAAAATTCAGACTTCCATTCCAGCTTTCGAACAATAGAAAGTATACCATACACACCACCTAGAACATCGCGAATTGAAGAGCTGGTTGCTGATATGGCATCTGTAATCTCCCAAGATTCGGCAGATATTGCGCGCCTTACCCATGCCACAGGCGCAGAATCATTCTGATTGCTCAGCCAGTGATTAACATACGAAAATAAATGCTTCTCGAACTCTAATTGGTATTTCTCGCTGGTAATCTCACGATAGTAGTTATCCGCTGTTAAGTACAGCAAATTGAGAGCCTCAAAATCACTCCAAGATAATGTGATATGTCCTTTCCTGATCCTCGACGTAACATTTTCAAGCATAGAATTGGCGTCTGTAGCATAAAGACTAAGCAAAGTCTCTCCAACAACATCAGCAATATTGATACACTCTATAAGCAACCTGGGGAATTTAGCACTCAGTCTTCGGTACGTTTTGATAATTCGCCATCCAAGTTCAGATATCTTAGAAATATCAATATCCCCCTGTTCTGTTACAACGAAAAGCATGCCTTCGTAATATTCTACCGCTGCCCTAGCGATCGTGGCTTCCAAATCAGTTAAAGTCAGTTCAAGCCTCTTATTTCTTTTATAATCAGGATCCGCGTCGATTACTCTATCAAATATCTCGATATATATCCCCAAAGAAGGAGCACCATTTGGAGTAAAAATTTCAACCAGATCATTATTTAGTAATGTCAATGTAGACGCTTCAATTTCGGCTATAGCATTTTGCTGAATTGATTTGGCAAATTTGGTTGATACAGTACCAAATCCGACCCAGTCCTTCCCAGAATTTACAAACAATCTATATCTTCGTAATAGCATCTCGTAGCAGTCTGGTACAATATGTTTGAGCCGATAGTCATTGGCATAAAGACTTGATAATGCAGATAATGAGATCGCCAGCATAACCTTTGGTATAACTCTCCAAATGCTCTGAATCAGTTTCATAATAGCAATAGCAGATTTGGAAGGTAAACTAAAGAACTCCACATCAGAATTCTCCGTGAATTGTTCTATATCATGAAGTAGAAATCTGTACACAATGTGATAGGTAGCTGAATAAAGGTTTGGAGGAAATATCTTGTGGCTATGAGAACAGGCATTTGGAGTATGCCATAAGGTAGTTCCTGGTTCCTGTTCAGTCGCAGCTAAACTGGCCATATGTGAGTTCCCAGATACTGAGGAAAACATCATTGCACTGACAATACTAGATTCTTGTCTTTGCCAAGTTTTAAAATGGTCTTCGCTTTCAAAATCTTCGGCGTTTAAAATGAAGTTTGCTCTCCCTTCTTCTCGCATATCCATTAAGTATGCTTTCAAATCCTGGAAGTAGAACTTTCTGATCTTATCTGAAGTCATTGAAGTAACCTCTGCTTCCACTACCTTATCAAATCCAAATATATCATATGCAACGGCAAATAAGTTTAGGTCAGTCTCAGTTGGGGTTACAGTAAGTGGATGAATGAATGATGGAGAATGATCAGCTATTGAAGCTGGTAGTTCACAGTCACTGGTAGATGAGTGTGCGTTTATAGAGGTATTTTGTGAGACTAGCTCTAAAGAGTATGATCGGGCAGCTTGGACTACCTTCGAAGACGCTGTCGCAAGTGAGTTGGTTATGAGACATTCACAGGTAAACTCAGCAAACGCAGTAATACATTCTCTATACTTAGAGCCATTCTGCTCATATGCTAGAAGTACAAGCTCTTCACGGCATGTAAGCGCAAACTGGTCCAGTAGCTTTTTAATCTTAGTAATCTCATCGTTAGCATTCGGCGACCTCTCTAATTGAAGAGCAAGGAATGCTGCAAAGGTACGTCGTATGACTGGAGAATTATACTTAGGATCACGCTTCAGTGTAACTTCACGCAAACGGTCCTTTAATTTCTCCATAAGAAGTATTGGGTATTCTACATCCTCCTGATTAGTCTTAGCGGACTGAAGTTTGACATGCGGATAAATATTCTGGATCTGCTTACCCATAAGAGCTTCACTCAGGAGGATCAGTCTATACACTGCTCTCTGTAAATCAACTACATTATAGGACTCCCGAATATCAGAAGGTGTAGGCATGTATATAATATGCTAAATATGCAGCTTATCTAAAGATTAAGAGGTTTGAATATGCAAATGGCTGTATGAATCTTACTGGAGATTAGAGCATCTCCTAGAATAACTTAACATGATTTTAAGGTTACATGGAACCAAACGTGATTCAAATACCGTTACATTGCGAAAAAAAAAAACATAATAAAGCCCAAGTTTACTTATAAAAATAGTATACAGAAAACCCTAGATGTGAGGACCGATCCTGAAAATAGAATTTAAAGAGAGGTTAAATTCCTTCATTAATCTTCCAATAATGTACAAATGCTCAAAAAGTATCTGAGAATAATATAAAAGTCAGACTACTATGAGCTTTTCATAATACATTCAATCATAACCCACCTCATTGTGCATACACACCATAGTTACCTCTACCATCAGCATCCAACCGGTCGAGTCGACCTTCACGCGCAGCTATGTACATCTCGTTCATACGAGCTACTGGAATAGATTCTGCCGGGTCTGTCGACTCTTCTACTTCTTCAGGTGGTAGTGTGTTCGGTACATTCACAAACTGGTTTGGCAAAGGTGAATATGTTTGGCTGACATTAGAGCTATCCATAGTAGGCTCAGTAGACGCGGGGGTTAGTAAAGGTGAACCAGCACCCATCTGGGCATGCACGATTGCTGATTGTGCATTCAATGGAGCATAAGGTGAATATGGGTGTTGCGGAGCCATTGCCATTGACGGGTATAGGGGAGGAGCATGATTTCGATAGATATTATAGCCACTGTTCGGCCTTCCCCATGATAGTCTAACTCTAGATTTACCAATAGGAAAGCCTTGCATCTGAGCTATAGCGTTTTCAGCTGAAGCATGCTGGACGAATTGCACAAACCCGCATCCTTTTCCTGGTGGAATCTTGACGTACACGATTTCTCCAAATCCAACAAAAAAAGAGCGCAGTTCGTCTTCAGTTATTCGGGAAGAAAGTCCTCCAACAAAAACAGTTGAGTTATTCATATCACCTGGAGTCATGACTTGCGGAGCGCCATAATAACCCATGGTATAGCCCATCTGGTACATTGGAGTTGGCTGAGCCATCATTGAAGTAGGTACCATGCTCAATGCTGCAGCCGCAGCCGCAGCGGCTGAAACTGAGAGGTTAGGTCCCTTTGACTTTGGAGTCGCAGCGGATATCCGAAGAGGCCTAGAACCTACTACAAATCCTTGCATTTCTGTCATTGCTCGTTGCATCTCAGACTCAGAAGAAAATCGAACGAATCCGTACCCTCTGGATAAACGGGATACTGGGTCTAGCATGACTTTAGCTGATTTGCAAGAAGGGTATCGAGATTGGAAGATTGAAAGGAGTATATAGTCCGTGGTGTCTGGACCAAGGTCTCCAACAAAAATTGAGTACTCCGGGGCCATTTTATCATTGGTCCCAGAAGATCCAGTAGCCCAGTTCAACTTCAGAGGTTTTGGTGCTCCAGAGGGAATTGTACCAGATAACTGCAGCGCATTTGCAGCTGCTTCAGGTGAGTTAAATGTTATAAAGCAATAACTAGCACTTGTTCCACTAAATTTATCACGAATCATCTTAACTGACACCTCTTCACCTAAGGAGGACCAGATCTGAGTAATGTATGATTCATCGTACCAGGGCTCTAGCTCGCCCATCCACAGTGTGGTTTTTCCGTCTTGGCTGCTAATTGCAGGCTGTGACTGATCAACTGGTTCCGTTATTGCATCCGGCATTATTCGTTACTTTATTAAATTCGAAATAAGAAAATAAAACAGGAGTACAATGAGAGCCGTGTTAATTAATGTGCAGATCGGTATAGGTGCAATCAAATGTCCTTTTGAGAGTGTAACTTAGCAAAAGAAAGCAAATAGTAAATGTGGAGAATCGAAAGAGTAGAATCCCTTTTTTTTTTTAAGAAAAAAAAAAAAAACTTCCTACTCGTAATCAAAGTGCGAAGACAACTGTTGAGATAGTTGTCACCAATAAATAGACTGATTCTGAAGTAACCAAAATGTGACGGCCAGACTGGGGGACGCGTCGCAGGAGTAAGTTTATCTTTATAGAGAAATGGTAATAAACCACTTCTAAACACCTGAAAATCGAGAAAACTAAGGACGGATAAAACAAATTAATTGGGATAACCAATATACTGTGTAAAGCCCAATATAGCAATCTATCAAAGTGATAAGGTCAAGTTTAAGAGATGAGAAGGGCACCCAAAGAAGCAGGTGGGAACTTAAAACACCGAAAAGTTGACGCGAAGATGTAGGGAACCTAAGAAGATCAGAAGAAATCTGAGCGGAGGAATCGATTACTCCACACAACTTACGCAATGCGATGATTGTAGGTAATAGATGATATATTCAACGCACGAATTTATAAAGAATCAACTGGAAGGCAATGTAGTGTGTAGATGACACAAAAATGGTGGCAGGAAGAACATAGTTTATACATTCTGTTGTCATGGTAACTTTATCAACCAATAGTATGCTATGGTGAGACGAACATGGGGCAAACCATATAACTACTAGCAGAAGACATAACCACCTGGGCAACCGAACTTGTGTTTTATTAGCTGAATAGGCAATGCTGAGATCCAGAGGGTTTCTGCAGTTGGGGAATACATTGGTAAAATCTAGCCGGGCGGTCAGATGGCGCGGAATGGCATTTGAAGCACATGGCATGGCGAGACAGAAGATCATTAACCCTAAGAAAACTGAGCATGGGAAACCGCTTATATTGAATATCACGAGTGAAGCTGCCAAGAAACTGCAAACTATTATGAAGGAAGAGAATAAACCTGATGCAGTGTTAAGAATAACTGTAGAGAGTGGAGGCTGTCATGGATATCAGTATGTGTTCAAGCTAGAATCGGATAAAAACATCGACCCGGTGGAAGACACGGTATTTGATCGCGATGGATCTAGGATTGTTTTGGATGAAGGATCGCTTACTTTATTACAAGACTCGAGTGTGGACTACACAACAGAGCTGATAGGCAGCCAATTTAAGATCAATAACCCGTACGCTACCTCGAGCTGTGGTTGTGGTTCGAGTTTTGATTTAGATGTGGAGAAATTAGCTAGCAAATAAATTGGAAATTGTGACTATTTCATTCATCTGGTTCGATTAATATCTTTTTAGCACGGAGACCGCCGCTCTAGCGTTAGACGGATTTAACGGCTTACTAACTGCCGGGGTTTTTGGCCGGGCAGAAAGCTTAGATTTTGCAACCACACACCTTGGGAACTTGTTATTACGATGCTACGCAATGTAATGCGGGGAACGCAAATAAAACGGTTTTATAGTTCATTAAATGAAGGTGAATCAAAATTATATGACAAATTACGGAAAGCTTTGGATCCTAAACTTCTCGATGTACGAGATATTTCGGGCGGTTGTGGGTCTATGTATCAAATCAAAGTAGTTTCCAGTAAATTTCAAGGACTTTCTATGGTCAAGCAGCACCGTCTTGTAAATGAAATACTGAAAGATGACATCTCTCAAATGCACGGCATCCGTCTCGATACTAAAGCTGCCTAAACTTTATCCTCTTTCCATCTTCCGATTCTTCTCTTATGCTATCTCTGTCGCAGCAGTCGAAACTCATCGACTATCTGGATGATCAATTGAAACAAATATCTAGAACATATATACGTAGATTTGATTTGGATTCCTGTGGTTCTTTCTCTCGTGTCTGTAATGAATTGCGCAAATTGGTCGAAGTTATCATAAATCCTCAAACTCCTTTGCATATCCAATCACAATACTTAATAAGAATCTTGGGCGATCTAACAGATTACGCAGAAGGCTATCAATCAAATTCTGAAATTGATCCTTCAGCATTTTTTGATCTATGCTCTTTTCTAGACTACCACATTTCTAACGTAATTCCTTCCATATCGCCGACTGACCGAGTCCGCCTCTCGAACCTAACTGCTTCTCTTCGGGTGGCTTCAGTGCATTATATCTCTAATAATGATCTTGAAGGGTTCGAAGAAGAACAGTCAAAATTACTAGAACACACTCTGTCTTTACTCGGTTAATTGCTATACTACTTTTTGTCTTATTAATTCTCATCATTTATATCATTCTGCCATTCGTGCAAGTGTAGTAGAAGACCCCGGGGCACCCTCCCGCGAAAGTCCGAAGAGGTATCGTAGCTCATCTCTCGATAGTCTAGAAACTTCCTGTAGTCCTTTCTCATCTAAAGCCCCGTCAATAATGTTTTTCTTCTTTTCCTGAAGTGTTAAAATTCTATCCTCGACGGTTCCTTTGACAATCAATCTATGTACAGACACTGGCATCTGTTGACCAATTCTATGTACTCGTCCGATCGCTTGCTCTTCAACATAAGGATTCCAGAACGGATCTACTATAGCAACTGAACTAGCAACGGTTAAGTTAAGTCCTGTATTTCCAGCCTTTAAACTCATAATCATTACCATTGTAGACGGATCTTGGTTGAATTCAGTCAACACCTCCTCACGATCTTGAGAAGACTTGCTACCATCAAAAGAAACAGATTTCCAATTCCTTGTCTCGCATACAATTTCAATAAGCTGTATCATGTCAAGAAATTGAGTAAATACTAAAGTTTTCACACCTCTCCGAATGTTCCCTTCTATCACTGAGGCTAGTTTGTCAAGTTTTCCAGACGACTTCCATTCTATATGAAGTTTTTCTCTGATCTTTTTACGGAGTTCGCTTCCTGTATGTCCTCCCAGTGATACTGTAGTTTCAACATTATTCAGAACTTGGCTTGTAAGGTCTCTTTCGTCAAAAGAGGAGCTTACATTACCCATCGATGTATTCTCTTGCCTATATTTCTGTGAGAACGTCAACCAGGTTAAGCAATCATTTTCGAGATCTGTACCACATAACTTGCAGTGAATTTTCGTAGATGATATACCAAGAGTCACAGAATTTGAGTTCGCTTCTTCTTGCATTCTCAAGATACATTCCGCGCAATATATATGACCACATGGGACAGCGATTCGCACAATCTCACTGTCAACAATATCGAGACAAGACGCGCATTCATATTCAGTTAATCCGCAAATCCTGCTGATTTTTTCTTCGGTTAACCCTCTTGCGTCCTGTACTGGGCCTTGCCGATCAATGCTTGCATCGGTTAGATTCTGCACAGCACATGCCAAGACGTCTTTTCCTTGCATTTTCCGCTTATCTCTACATATCCACATATGATCACTGGCTTGTCTTAGACGCAGTAGTAAAACCAATATATGTGCATAGTTGTTTACTCCCTGTCGTCGCAGCATTTCGTCGGCCAATTCTCCAGCCTTCTTCTCCACCGATTGATAGAAACGAGCATGATCAGGATCAAATTCGGCATACTCCACATTATCTTTTCTCGGCGGTAGCTGCAAAACTGGTTGTCCATCAACTTTGGAATCTTTAGTTCGTCTAAGACACATCGACCTCAACAAAGCTTGCAGTTTTCGTATAGCTGCTTGAGATGGCTCATTGCCTATCTTCAGTGGCCTGGCCACCATTCTGTTGAAATAATCAAACGAGTTATAGGGTCTAATCCCTAAAAACTTAACTACACTATATAGCTCTTCAACACTATTCTGCATAGGAGTGCCACTCAAGCACCACTTATGTTCTGCTGTCAGATCAAAAGCCGCAACAGCTGCCTGAGTGTTCCTGTTTTTTATCATCTGCGACTCATCCAAAATAACTCGATACCAGTTGCATTCGTCGCCAAAAAAAGTGCCGCCATGTGAATTTCGTCCATAATCAGACTTGTTAATGTATTTCTTATGCTCAGAAGTTATAACACCGTATGTAGTGATCACTACATCATACATAGAAAATGTTCTGAAGTTCATGTTTTTCTTCATAGTCCCATGATAAACCATTGATGAGATCTTGTATGCTGGTTTCACTTTAGTATCCAATTCTCTCTTCCATTGATGGATTAACGAAACCGGAGCTATGATAAGAGTAGTCTTTTTATTCATGTCCTTTGGCTTGTTGCGCATAATAAGAGCCATTGCTTGTACAGTTTTACCTAATCCCATTTCATCTGCGAGTAAACCATTTTGGCCAGTTTCTTCCATTTTTACCATCCATGTTAAACCTATTTGTTGGTGGGGTAGTAACTTCACATTCAAAGATACAGGGGTCGGTATTCTGAGGGTAGGACTGTCTTCTGCAGATGATTCAACATTCTGTAAGAGTTTTCTTAGTTCTTTCTCTATATCCTGTGCAGCATTTGGAATCTTAATATCACTTGCAGAGAATGTATCTTTGCTCGATCTTGACCCACGAGGAAATACTGAGGGATCCAGGTCCTTTAGTCCTGTGATCCCCCAAGAGTCAAAGAAATACTTCATTGTGCGAATGAACGTATTTAACTGACTCATAGCCTGATCTTTCGCCTGTGGAGATTGTAAATTCATACTCTCGACCGATCTGATACCAATCCTGGTTCTCTCTATAGTTGCTTCTACTGCTTTTAACCTCTGAGGTAAATTAAAATCGCTCGAGATAGCACCACTCTGGATCTTCTGGTTGATAATATTACAAATTCCTTGTGCATAGTTGACTCTTTTTCTGAGTAAATCAACAATGTAGGTAAGTTTGGAGTTTAACTGAAAAGGAAGAGGAGCACAAAGATCAATATCGTCGCTGGTGTTTGGGAGTCCAACAGAAATGCTGGTATTTGCTAACGCTGAAAGGTTGGAAAGAAAAGAGTCTGGAGAATTTGAATTGGAGTTCTGAAGGTGTAATGCGTAAGGCGTAACAGAAAATGACTGCTTTCCGTAGGAATAGCCCGAAGGGCTAGGACCATAGTAATTGTGGTCGTAAGATACTGTCTGCTTGTTTTGGGGGGCGACTAAAGGACGTGGGACTAACACCGGTTTAGTCTCTATGAGCTCGATATCGTCATCGTCATCATTGTCCTCGGAAATATCATCATGTACACTGTTAGTCACAGCATATCTCGTTTGTGAAGGTTTGTACGTCTGATTATACTCGTCGGTGATATCGATGATATCAGAAGGCGAAGAGCTAGACACTTCTGACACTGAATCGGGCTCTTCTGGTTGTTCTGGTTTAAACCTCTTAGCAGGCAGCTCAGTGTCAGCTGATGAACGAGTAGAGTCTTGACGGAGTGGTTGCATGGCTGTGAACTTGTCTAGCCCTATGAATACAGAATCATCTGTATCTGAATCATCCATGCTCGTCTCCTTCCCCAGTTCACCATCATATTCGTCCACATGGTACTCAGTTGCTGTGACAACATTCTTTATGGGGTTCTCACTGGTATGTTTTTCGTTTGTGTTTTGGCTGCTACTAGGAGGTGCTGATTCCTGAAGAATGTCATCACGCTTCTTTTCTAAGGAGGCGATACGAGCTTTGAGCTCCAGGCTAGTTTCATTAAAAACCATTAGGCGAGTTTGGTAGAATCGCAGCTCCTGCTTCAGTCCCGGAAGTGGTGATCCGGTATTTATTTGTTGCTTCAATGATTGAATCCGCCGCGTAACATCATCTAATGATTGATTACTGGTATCATACTCTTCTTTTGCATTCCGCAGATCTAGTTCTATGGCATCCAAAGGTGTTGCCATCCTGCTCTAACAAATTCTGTGTTGATAGAACAGACGAGCTACGGTGCAATAAGTGGGATATAGAATCTATGTAAACGCTTCTTGAAACTAATTTGATCCTCCCAACGTCATCTCAACGGGAGAACGATATAGAGCCGATCCATTGCAGTTCTAGCCGCTGCTAGAAGGACCGATCATAGTTTTTGACCTATTGCTGCTAATAAATGCTCCTAATTGAGTCCATATTTGTAGTTTTTCCTCTCGACTGTAGGCAGCTACTCTTCCCGATGTTGACGGTACAACGTACACCAAAGCTCCAGCGAACGTCTGAGGTTGCCAACCCCATTTGAAATCAGCTGGAGCCTTAATCGATCGAACGTTCTGGTCACAATACATGACAGTATAGACAGTCAGCCAGATACTTTTGCCAACAAAGCACAAGGCTTTTGGTTGGAATTTTCTTAGTTTCTTCTCCAGCTCTGGAACAGCCGCTAACATTTCCTCCTTAGAAAGTTCTGCTGCTTCTTTGGTCGGGCGATCTATGAGATTAGTGAGTCCTAACCGATATCTAGAAGGAAGAGTTGTATCTGAGGTATACGTTAACTTCATGTCGACGCATTTGGATTCATACAATAAAGGCCAGAAGAGATTATTAGGGCCAGCGAAGTGGTGTCCTTTCTTCGAAGTTTGTACACCAGGATTTATACCAACAAACACACATATTAAGCAGTCGTCCAAGATATCGGGCACGTTGTGCAGGTGTGCATAGTACCTAACTTTGGTTTTCTTCGATGTTCTTATGAGACTGGGCAGTGTAGCGCGCGTTGATCTGCGGCCCGTTTCCTCTTTGTTCTCCGTCGTACTCGTATTATACTTCAAGTTCCTAATTCTCTTGATAATCTCATCCTTGTCAACCATTTAAACATAATTGAGCACTCCTCTGCGGGTATTCTGAGAGACGCATGTGTAGCCTAAGTGAACTTAAATCAGAGTTACCCGGTCTCAGAAATCTCAAGATTTGCCTCGAGGGGTTGCCATGGAACAAACTTCGCTTTCTACAAGAAAAAGACATACAAACAAAAAGCAAAAAAGATGGCTCAGGCTGAGGTTCCCACATTTAAGCTTGTCCTAGTAGGCGATGGTGGTACTGGAAAGGTAAGTAGTTGTTGCTGTGGAAAATTCTGCTGGCGTAGTTCGTCGCAGGGTCATCGCGATTTGTTAGTGTTTAACGTGCGACGTCATCGTACTAACAGATAGACCACCTTCGTCAAACGACATTTAACAGGTGAATTTGAAAAGCGATACATTGCTACCCTCGGTGTAGAGGTGCATCCATTGTCATTTCATACCAACTACGGTGAGATTAAGTTCGATGTTTGGGATACAGCAGGACAGGAGAAGTTTGGCGGCCTGCGTGATGGATATTACATTAACGGACAGTGTGGTATCATCATGTTCGACGTGACCTCCCGAATCACTTACAAGAATGTTCCCAATTGGCATCGTGATCTTGTCCGCGTGTGCGAGAACATTCCTATTGTCCTTTGTGGTAACAAAGTCGATGTGAAGGAGCGTAAGGTCAAAGCCAAGACTATTACCTTCCATCGCAAGAAAAACCTGCAGTACTACGATATCTCCGCCAAGTCTAATTACAACTTCGAGAAGCCTTTCTTGTGGCTTGCTCGCAAAATCTCAGGAAAATCTAACCTTGAATTCGTCGCTTCGCCAGCTCTTGCTCCTCCTGAGGCTGCTGTTGATGCCAATCTTATGAAGCAATACGAGCAAGAAATGGATCAAGCCCAGGCTATGCCTCTCCCCGACGAGGACGATGTCGACTTGTAACTGCACTACCCCTCCTAATAGACTTCTCCTGTCTGTATTCTTCTGTACTACATGTAGCGCTTACTTAACTACAAACATGCTTCTCTCATAGTAATTTATATACATCTTATCTGCTTCATGGTCATTAAACTGGCGGTACCGCAGCATCCATAATCGGTGATTTGATAAAAAGTATGCCGGCTACAAAACACAATCCGGACCAAAGAACTGGCTTCACATCAGGCGACTGCAGAACTCGCCACACCGAAGAGATCGAGCTACTCTCGTCTCCGCTCGTAACTGCATCTTTTCCGTTCATTGCTATTCGATTTGATTCCACTAAATATCTGGAGTGTCTGTCTCTGGCGGGTTTTCGAAGGTCTCGTTTTGCGCTCCAAATTTTCGGCATAGCAACCTATTCTTGCCTTGCTGTGATTGGCCAATATGACTGCTTACACTTCACCTCATCCCAATCTTACATCCTATATCCAGATATAAACAAATGGGAGAGCTAGCTGATCTCGATGCCTACGTAAATAATTCGTTTGCTTCGCAAGGGTACTTGGCGTTTGACGACTTTATTGATTTTAAAGCCTTGTGCTCGTCTGACCAGTCGAAACGGGATATCCTCCGCATGCTGCGAATTCTCTACAAAATTTCAAATGATCTAGAGAAATCAGATAGGCGAAAAGAACACAGAGTGCTAAGTCAGGTATCACTCAACTCTTCTAGTTCTCAGTCCGTTAAAAGCCTAACGGCTCAAGTAGAAAGGCTGCAGTCTCGAATTCAGCAACTAGAAGCGCAACTAAGGCAAGCGAAATCGAAGATAGTTTCGTCCGAACAGTATACTAAGGAGCTCAAAAAGTTGTCAGCTAAGTTTCAAAGTGATGTTGAGCGCAATCGAGCTCGTTGGGTTACTGAAATTCGCGCAAAGGATAAAGAATTGGCTAGTTTGAAGGACAGAATTAGACGTGATCAGTCTCGTCCTTCTAAACGCAACGTTCTGATCACTGCTGCTCCTACTAAATCTACCGTTACAGATCCCGAAATCCTAAATGCATATTCTGATCTGTTAGCTTCTTACTCAAATTTGAAGAGTGACAACTCACTAATGACTTCTGTGTTATACGATGCCTTAATCCGTCTGAAATGCGCCTCAGGAGAAGTCATTCCTGAAACTACAAAAGAGTTCCAAGAGATCGTCACATATTTCAATGCGCAAAATATGGATATATCATCACTATGTGAAGACTTTACAAACTCTTTCAACAATGTCCAATCCCTCTTTAGCTTTGATGCTTCGGCGCTCACTGCTTACCAGGAAGAAACTCAGCTCATTGAACCAATAAAGAACGCCCAACCAAGGATCCCAGCGTTGAATAATGAGCTCGACCAGAAAATTCAAAACTTTACAACTGCTTTCGATTCCTCGCCAAATTCAGAAATATCAAGACCACCTTCAAGTCGTTTTCAAACCCCTTCAAGAGAGAGCTTTTCTGCTAGGTTGTCAGCCGGACTTCAGCCTTTATCAAATCCTCCATCTGCTTCATCGGTAATACATACTAACGCAAGCCCAGATTTTATCTCTTCCTCAAATTCTACATTCGATTTTTCTCGTTTTGAGCTTCCAGAAACTGTTGAAACTAGAAGAAAATCTTCCCGTGGATTGTCGTACGATGCCTCTGAGTCCGTTCAACGCTTACGATCACTGGCAGCGCTGCAAGACACACCAGATCGCCGGAACAGATTCCTACACTAATGACTATACAAAGGAAGTTTTGCAATGATACTGATAAAATCATGTACTTAGTTCAACGAATAAATTAAGTGACAATTTTTTTGATTCCAATGGATCGAATGATTGAATGCAATTGATTCTTGGTTCTAAATAAATAAGAAGACGCTTTTTAAGCAAATTGATTAATGAAAAATATTGAAATAGAATTGTATGTGCTTAAAAGTTGCACTGGTTAGGATACTGGCGAGCAGTGAGTGGCTGTGGCATGATGCCCATCTGGATAAGTTTCTGGAAGTTCCATTCCGCGCAAACATCTGTCTTCCAGGCCCAAAATAGCCATCCATCTAGCTTCTCCCATGCATCCAGCTGAGCTTCAACAAATCTTCTCATGTTATTGTAATAATCGCCAGTGATTTTCGCAGGATCATATTTATCTGAGCAATCACCTATCCACCAACTTCCGCTGAATGAACCATCGTATCGAGCACCCCTATAAACACCATTCAGCAGTGGGCAGCAGTCAGTAAGTGCAGCTGACCATTCACCAACTATCACAGGGAGATTCACAGCCTTGAGGGCGTAATAGTGTCCGCATGCCGTCTCAATGTGTTGATCAATAGTCAGCGCATTCAAGTCAGGTGTGAAAACTTGATAATGGTGATTATCCTCATAAGAATTTCCAAAGGCTGGAAGATAGTTATTCCAGCTAGCAGGGTCAAAGAACGCGTCATGAAAAGCGACAGTGGTGCCCGTCTGAGACCCATCAGGTCTATAACGAATGATGTTGTATCCTTTCTGGTAGAAGTCCTGGAGCAAAGCGCGTGCATTATCACCAAAGGAAGGTCCAAGCGGTTCATTAAGGATCTCTATCGATGTGACTACGTCTGAAAACCCATTATCAAACACCATGTTAACCATTGCTTGTAGAGCCGTTAATGTGTTGTCGGGGTTGCTGCCGTAAGGGAATTGGAGTGTGTCTCTTAGACCAGAGTTATCAAAGCCATTTTGAGATCCAGGTGCGCCGTGTAAATCAAGCATTACGTCAAGGCCTTGGTTACGTGCCCATTGTAAAGCACGCAGGATGTACTGCTTCTGACCTTGAACATAAGGTTCGTTATAGAAAAGACAGAACGCCCAGTAGCCCACAGGAATCCGAACAGTGTTGAGGCCAGCAGCTTTTATCTGAACGAAATCAGCTTCCGTATAGAATGTGTCCCAGTGGTTGGTTAATTTAGAGAGCGCGACGTCTTTCCCATAGTACTGGCAAAAATGGTACTCATCTACCGGTATGTTAGAAGCGTCCGTAAACTCGCGCCATAGGTTAGTATTCATATACGGTTCCAAGACGAACCAGCCACCAAGGTTAACGCCGCGCATCTTATCATAAGTAGCACTGCGCTTGGAAATTGACAGAGAAGGAGAATGTAGGTGAGACAGCGACGCGCCTAATACGGCCCACGCTAATACGATGACGCTGAAGATCATAGCCTTAGGAGTTCACTGGCACTGTAGAGATATATTGGTGATTGAATACTAGGTGTACAGTTATGAGCAGTAACTGGGAAATCGCTTCAGTAAATTCTTCGATAAAAGTTGCTGCTTTAAGCGGTCTTCCCTTGAACTTTTCTTTTCCCTTTTATCAAGGGGGTGTGGATGCAGCACTAAATTTAGAAACCCTGATTACGAAGGACGGTACTCTATAAGTAACGATGATAAGACGCAAGGGCCTGGCAAATGATAAAGAGTGGCGCGGCGTAATCTATCCAGTCGCCTATCTATATACTAGAAGGAAAAGTTGTGTCTCTTATTGCCGCGTCTCTTTTAAATCGGCCACTATGCTTCTGCACAAGCTAGGTTAAGCTTTCATTAACACATAGTTATTTAGTCTTGAGCATGCAACATTGATCGACCCAAAAGATTAATCAGTGTGATCAGCCAATTAAACCATCGACTGCACTCATAAACCCGCGGCCCTGGGGCCATCTGCAGCTATTTGGGTCCTTTCTAGGCAACACCGATAGCATTAAAACCTCAGAATGTAGAAACGTGCAGACGGAGGAACCCAGACCTGTCCGACCTAAAACCTCAAAGAAATTGAGGTAGTTTTTGTACCTTGCCATTCTAGCTCCTCCAAAGGCCTTATTACATAATTGTCAGTGAATAGCATTGCTACATCCAGTGGCCCATATCCCCTCCGATCGATCGATGTGATAGGTGCTTGGCATAATAGTATTTGGCGATACTTGGCTTTTCGACGACTAGATTATAACAGCATAGGTCCACCAGTTTGAATTGGCTAGACACAAGTTTTGAGTTCCCAGGAATGTTTCATCTCTGAAAAATGGCGGTTATTAACTATAATATGGTTTTCTGTCGGTTATATTACACTTTCGCTATAAATGCCAAGAGTTATTATACTTTTACCCTCTGTACAGATTATAATATGTGAACCTTACACTTCTAGTGTGGAACGCGTCCAGAAATATGCAAAGAAACCTTATCATACATCCCAGGTGCAGAGCACGTGGAGCTGTCATAAAAAGAAGTCGACTGTGTACATAACTGAGTTGATGCCTACTATGGCCCTCTGGCCAGTATTGATGACATTAGACTAAAAGCATGTGCTAAGAATAGGCTTGGAGCTAGCCTTCATCTTTGATGGCCCATTTCCTGAGGTCGAGGTTCAAAGTTTGTATATTTTAGATTGGAAGTGTGCTAAATCGGAACGATGCTGAAGCCAACCTTAACGAGATTTTAATAATAGCACTTTGAAGGCTACGCTTCATATTTGTGAAAATTGTCGAAATACCCTGCCATATTTTCGGTTACAGGTTGCTGGTACTGGTTCACGGACATATCATTTTGCTGTAGCTCCTGCAGGGCATAACTGCTGTCGTGCGTGCATCATTTGGATATATTCGATGTAACCCGAGTAGAATGGCATAGTGTTGAGATAAGTGTGGCGAGTATTCCTTATCCTAATCTGTGATTCACCTCTTAACTAATATTCAAAAAATGTGGTATTCTCTCTTTTAGCTATATGCTATTAACTGGCTGCTCAATATTTCCCGATCTGAGACATGCAAGGACGGTAATACTACCAATCCCCATTGATAAGCAAGCTTGAACTTCATCCACCCGAAAACATGTCTGAAGGCGGTTGCCGAATCCTGCTGTTCTGATGTATAATTTATATTTTGATCCTGAAGTCTTGAAAGTCAATAGATGTCATAGCCGAGGAATTTGGATAGTCGTGTCGCGGTTGCTTAGACTAAACCACAATACGGCCGATGGACACTCCTACTCTGAGGTGCTCAGTTTCTAATGAAGATCCGCTTGCCTTTTGATTTATTTATTGAATGAAGCATATATCTTCTCGAATGTAATCTAGCCCTATATATGGTTGGGCTTAACCCTCCAGATCTATAATAATGACGAGTTACGACTAAGTTAACCTGTATCTACAATTACTTAGGATTTATTGCAATAATTAGCATTCTATGAATTTTAAAACACTTGTTCACTGCTATAATATATTTACTATTGAGACAGTGCGTTAGTTTACGTAGATCAGTAAACATTGGTAACTAGCTGTCTGTCATATCCCGCGTGCCTCAGTCTGATGTTTTCCCCAATTTCCTAGAAAGATAGAACTATCACAACATCGAACCTAGCTGCGGTAGACTTGTTATAACTCAATCACTTAAATCATATGAACTTATAAAACTCATTTTCTTTCCTATATGGCATTAAATCAGTTATTAAAAGGTATTCGCGACGAGTTTATTTACAAAGATATAGATATAACTACTATTGATCATCTCTTAAATGACCTGGAGATCACCAATGATTTCGTTTCCGAGATCGAATCGAGCATTCAGTCTTTTCTGAACACAAACAACACCGTTCTTCTTAATCCGATAACGGAATCTACTTATGTGAAAGTATATAAAACAGTTAGACTGTATGTTATCTGTTTTGATCGTCTGCTTTTGTCAGGGAAATGTCCTTCCATCAAAGTACTCCCCCGATCAATACAGATAACCTTGGCCAATATTATGCAACCAATACCAATCACATGGGTCTGCAGCTACGAGACAGGCTTTCCTGAAGCATACAAGCAACTTAGTGATTCTCAAGTTGCTTTTTCCGACTGTTTTACGTCCACACAGGATTTCATTATGCATCTTTTGGACTGCAGCATCACATTAGATGACGACATCACTTTGCTAATTAGCTCTTGGGTGTCTGCTAAGGAGTCTCCTTGGATAACTTATTCGACTGACCTGTCGTACGATACAGTAACAGCTCAGCAAGCTGAAGAACTGTTGACTGAACATGTTATTCCTGTTTTCCGCAATGTTATCTCTTCACAACGCAGACCAGCACCTAAAGATGATAAACAAGCTGAACTTTCGTCTCTCACAGAACCGCGGAGATACGACACCCAGGATGAGTACGACAAGAAAATGCTTCAGAGGTATTGGGCTGCTCCGGTACTAAAAAACTGTCTTCAACTGCTCTCTGAAGACGCACTAAAAGCAAACTGGAAAGATATCACCATGAGCATTTTGAATTTATTAGATGATACTAACACGTGGTTCAAGATGCAAGGATGTCTCTGTCTTGAATCCTTATTGAAAAATACATCAGTCGAGTTCTGGACGCGCACTGGTCTTCACAATGTATACTGGGAAGCATTACAGAGTTACATGTCTTACATTCCCCCTATGACTCCTCGCGGAGAATCTGCATTATTACTTCAAGTCACTTTCCATACGATGCTAGTCCTTGCAAGAAAATCGTACTCTCGAAATAAAGAATCTATCATACGACAAATCGACGAATCAACCGTCCGCCAAGGCTTACTTAAGGTATACGACCTTTCAGGTACTGATACTGATATTGCCTCTGTGGTGATAGAATTCTTTCCCGAAGTAACAAAATTTATGGGAGTATATATTATTAGACATCTGGGGCCTATGCTAGCTATACCTATTAAAATCCTCAGTGATCCTTTCATAAGTGCAAGCCCTGACTTAGGCGATGCCTCTTTATCAGCAATAACCATCCTCATTCAAACAGCGTGGTCACAAATAGCACAATACCAATACGATATTGTTGAGGCATGCCTACTATATGAATCGCGTTTACGCTCTGATGGTAAAAGAGAAATTATAGAAAGGACGACGCCAAAGGTGCAATACATTTTGAGTCTACTTCAAGGTATAGTTGGTACTTCGTTCGCAGATGACATGAAATTATTGAGAAAAGAGAGAATCTTGGCATTTAATGAGTAATAGCTATTATGCTGACAGTGCCGTCGGCCAAGTATATGGCTTAACCCAAGAATAGTAGACCTTTCCTTTCCTTTCTTCGTCAGCCATGGCGCGTAATTCTATATTAACGTGTTTCTCATAGATATCTAAAGCTTCCTTCTGCACACCAAATGAGGAGACGGCAGATATGTTGGTCTTATGTTTGACGTATTCCTCAAATTCCTCATAAGAACTAGGTTTCTCCTCAACTATCACAGCCTGCTGCGATAACTTTAGCGGATGCTGCACATATCGTTCATACTCTTGAAGCTCAAAAGAATCTAGTGATGGTTGCAGACTTTGTTCAACAGCTCGAGCTACATTGTAATTTGCAGACAAAGTTGTTATCCGAGCAGGACTCTGCAGAGTAGATATCGCGTTTACCTGTTTATCTGTCAACCGAGGAGTATCGTTGATTCGACCAGCCATTTCTGATAAAACAGGATCGTATCCATTTGCAGTACGTGCATTGCCTAAATGCAGTGGCAGTAACTTGGACCAGCTTCGAATACCCATTTGCTGACCTAATCTATGGCGCTGTTTCCTCTGTTTCCCTTCTTTGATTTTTTGCACTGCTCTGGGGTCTGCTTGTCCCTCCAGTCGAAGGACAGAATTGTCACCTGGAGATCTTACACGGATAACAAACGGACTCAGACTATCCTTACCCCTGCTCGAAGACAAGTTGCTTGACGAGCTCAAGTAGCGCACAGATGAGTTCATGCGAGTGGCATATTCTTCGCTCAATGAGGTCAGCACCAGAGGCTTATACAACTCGATGTAAAAGTCCGAATTTGTTAAATGATCACGCTGGCTTATGAACATCAGTTCCTTGGGGAACGGATAAATAAAATTTGGTGTCCACCAAATTTTGTAACTTCGACGCTTCGATGATGAAATACGAATTGCAGTATTATGATGCAAGTAATAGTCAGTAGACATGTTCCATAGCATTTCTTTCCCTTTCTCCCAGACATAATTTCCTAGAAACAAATTTATGGCTTCCTGGCGCTGAGCATCCACAAATGAGTTACTATAGAATCGCTTGATAGATTCTACAAGGTCTCGAGAATGACTACTCCATTGATTGAGCTTGCGATAAGTCTCCATAGTGTTGACTAAATGCGATCCTCCATATTGTAATGCAATAGTATCACCATGGTCGTGAAACATTTCTGTAAGAAGGTTCGATGCATCTGAATCATAAGGAACATTCGTATCACTAAGTATTCCCAGGGCTTTCAATTGAAAGCCTAAAGCCTTTTTTCCTATGACAAATTGAGCAGCATTAGTTCTATCAAGGCAGTCAATGCAGTTAGTACGACATATTCCTTGCTGCAGCAGGTCTTTTTCTGTGCCGTTGTGGAAGATGCCAACTGAATTCAGAACGCGATCTGCATAGTCTTCCAGAAAGCCAATGACCTCCTGTCCATCACTTTTAGAAGCCCGGCTCATGTCCCAGGAAGTATAGAGAATGCGATTTTCAGGCGGGAGGAATTGATTCAAATATGCAATACATTGCTCGAATTCTTTTAGTAAGACAGATTCTCGAGGTATCCGCTCCTTAGTCTTGATCAGATTTAAGACAATAATAGGAGAACGATATCGGCGAAATAGGTCGTCAAAATGCAGGGCGGCAGAACGAAAATATGGGTCTATCAGCGTCAGCTCAATAGGAGGTTTAGGGGTCATGCCGGATGTATCTTGATTCCAAAAGAGGGGAATGCTACCACGGTGTTGGACAAAAGAAGTATACCGGGCACTCGCAAAATGACCGTAACGGGCATCATGGAAGGAAGACAATAGCATATACGCTACAATCTGCTCTGTTTCTACTTCATTGGCAACGTAACCATCATCATTCACACCTCGTTTCAGGAAACGTGCGCCAGCAAAGTATCTCGATCGACGAGCAATGAGCGTGATATAGATGTCTTTACCGTAAACACCCAGATTAACCTGGTCAATGAAGCCGTGAACAATAGGGACACACCATACAAAAGGTTGAGTGCAATTTGAAACAACAGGCTGCAGCAGGTGATGATTCCACATGTACATGTGATTGAAATCGGTTATAGAATATTGGTGCAAGGGTTTGGCATTGGGCCCACGGATAGTTGTGAGGTTATGCTGAAGAGTATTCGTGATGTCGTAAGAATAACTGTAATAAAATGTGCGAGATAGGTCTAGGTTTTGAAGAGATGAGAGAAATCGAGCTTCCTCCGACTTTCGATCTGGAGCACGATAAACAGGAGAATAACATACAGGTACCATTTCGGTAGCATCTATGTGATATATGTAATGCCCACCAAGCATTGCTACTCTACTTCTTTTCGAGATCAGACACAAGTAGTACTGTTCTGTGAATCGGATGAAACCAAGTAAACCCCAAGAAGAAACCCGTTTGCGGAATGAATCAGATGATTGCTTGCGAACTCTGTCGATATAGTTTCCAATGGACTTGGAATCATATATAGTAAAATCTTCCACAAGAGACAGGCTAGTAGTTGAATGAGCCAGATCCAGGACCATGCATCTAAATCGAGACTCGTCCGAGTTGGAAGCGATTATGTACCAATGCTTGGTAGTTTCATATATGGTGAACTTCACCATTGAGTCTTGAGCTGGGTCTGGATGCAGAGATTCCTCCATTACATGTATGCCATTATGAATAGATCTTCTAGACGAATGTGTGCTCAAAATATCCAAAGATGGAGCCACAGGTCCGTTCAATGGGAATCCATCAATAGCGTCAACCTCCATGCCGGAAGGTGGGAGCAAAGATAACATGGCGTGGAGAACATGATTACACCTATATGTGGCTATAATTTCATAAAAATATGCGAAGTAAGTGAACAATTGAGGAAATAGAAGAGAAAGAGTAATTAAAGCGGACAGTGCAACTTACTGTGTTTTAGAGGAGTCTTAGGCCCTCCTGCCGCATATCAGTGAACAGCCGCACATAACCTTACAGGTCTAATAAGGTTCGGATGCTCGGGCTGAACTTATCTTTCGTCATTACTGAACCATGGCTTTTAGCATAGACAACGAAGAGTTTGCTCGAAGATTATCGGAGATTGACATCAATCAAAGGTACGTATCATCTTTATTAGATGGACTAATACATGATGAATGAACAATGTTGGGAATCTCTCTGACAGAAAATTAATGGAGAAGACACATTTACAGCAAGAGAGTAGATACTCTTGCCTGATAATTAGAATCCATTTGCGTTGGAATATTATGGAATTCGAACTAACTTCTGCAGTGATCTAAATAACCTTGTTATCAACTATTTAGCGACAGAAGGATACGCTTCCACTGCAGCTAAGTTTGCTGAAGAAGCGCAGTTGAAAAGCCCTATTGGGTTGAAATCAATCAAGTCGAGGTTCATAATACGGCAATGTATACAATCGGGAGACATCCAGGGTGCTATAGAGAATATCACTGATTTAGACCCAGAACTTCTTGAAGGACGACCTAACTTGCATTTTACGTTACTGCAGCTGCAGCTGGTCGAACTGATCAGAAAAGCCAATGAAGACGATCGCAATCTCAAGAAAGCATTGGACTTTGCGTCAGAGGTGCTGGCACCTAGAATACCACAAGATGCTTCCGCTGAGAATTTTTTGCAGAAATTGGAGCACACGATGTCTTTATTATGTTTACCGAAGGAATCTGTAGAATCGATTCCGGAATTGAAAAGGCTGCTCGACCCTTCGCTGAGGTTAGAAGTGGCTTCTCACGTAAACAGAGCCATTATGGAATATCAAGGATTTCATCCTAGGGGCAGGATCTGGGATATTGTTGAGATATACTTTTGGTCTCAAAAAGAGCTGAAAGATTTATACCAGATCGAATTCCCTCCTGTGGACATCTCCTAGCTCGTCTATAGACATAGTCGCTGTCAAAGTCCCAACTTTCGTTCACGAGCTTTTACGATTGCACGATTTTTGATATTTCCTCATATTTTTTTTTAATCTGCATAATATATAGTGTGACTAAGAGTCTACTCGCTGTAAATAACTAGATGAACACAAACCTAACAGTCATATGCCAGTAAATAGTTCTGATCTTGCATGGTATAGAAATGATAAAGCAGCTCGACTTAGATCAAGCGAAAAGAGTTTCTGCAAGAACCCTTCTGTGCTCAGATTCAAGGCATTGGTTCCAAAACTGAAGAAATTCTCAGCAACCGATGACATTATCTCGAAGATAGAGATGGAGGCCGTACGTAGCGAGCTTGAGAACTCATTGACACCCAATGCGAATACTTTACTATTTGTAGGTTCTGGGTATGAACTACTCGACGCCTGCTTTCTTGATTCGATAAAATCTGTACATATCATAGATGTTAATGAAATTACATCTAAACGACCTCTGCTCTGCAGAGACCAAATTAACTCTTTTCCTATGAATATTCAAGATCGAGGGTTTGACCATTTTGAGTACCACACCTCGAGTATGACAAAAGATGATCTATTGAGAGTAATAACCGATATACCGGTATTGGCAGATTCACATGTCACTATTTTACTAGACGAGCTCTTGTTCAGCCTAGATGCCGAGAATTTATCTTCATTTATCGATACACTTAAGGCTTCATTTGCAAATGCCGTTATTTTGTCCATTGAGCGGTTGACTTATTCAGATGACTTTTTTGCACAAGCTTCCGTGGAGTATTGGAGCAAGAGAAGGTGTCGATGCAATCTAAGACCAATGAAACAATCGGATCACTACCTTATACACTCATTGGCTCATTATATCTTCCATCATGATATTATTGATAGGAGGACAATCGTGTCTAACGACTGGGGACAGATACTAATGGAAGCAAAACATATTGCAGTTGTCAGATACTCTTCAAGCGCGCACAAAGTAGCTGAAGCTAAACACGCTCAGAAGCTTTTAGTGACGGGTAGAATCAGTAACTCTGTACCAGTGAAATACCCTCATTTTTTGCATAACTATTTGACTTCGTCCTTGAATGGTAAATTTTTACTTGGGTTTAATAGCTTGCATGGTCAGTCTGCACCTTTCAATGAGCTTTATGTACTTCAGAACTCTGCTATGGATTCTATATTCTATGATGAAGCTACTGAGATCCCCTCAAGTCGTATTGACTACACATTCAACGCCATTTCACAAAATCGTTTTCTATTGATTGGAGGCAAATCATTGAGAGGAAGGCTTCTGTCTGACTGTTATATTCTGGAGGTAGATGTGAATCTGAAATGTACTTGGAAAAAGATCAGCCCTCTTCCGTCGGGCAGAAGCGGACATCATACTTGCGTGCTCGATGACGAATCTGTATTGGTGTATGGAGGTCAACATGACGAGGAAGAAGCCTGTCTGATACTTAAAGATATCTCAGCTAAATGGATACCAATGAAAATCACTGATCTAGAACAGCCTCTGGCTACATTTGCCATGCTACATCTGAAAGGAAGAAGCGGTATAATAATAGGCACAACAGCTGGATTGCCATTATATTCCCAGGTTCATGTCTATCATTGGAGAATTTACATATGTTCTTCTGGATATCAACTGGAATTCTCTAGGCCCCTATCGATAATTCCTTCTAACTTTACTCTAATCAGTTGCTCATTTACCAGACTTAGCCAAGACTCTTTTTTGTTCAGCAGTGGAATATCAAAAGATGATTATACACTATTAGGAAATGCCTTTATTTTGAGGAAAGGTACAGAACCGAATTCTATAGAATGGAAGGACACTGGAGCTGAGCTTTTTGGTGACGTATTTTGTTCCGGAGAAAAGCCTGTACAAGGAATCCTATTGAGTGGTTGGGCCAAATATTCTACCCAAGGATGTGTGAACGAGAATATTCAGCAGTTTGGAATACAATGCGCTGATAGTGAATTGAAAGCCTTAGCTTGGAAGTTTTATCCATTGGAGCGCCCTCGTTCAACTGGAAGTATTTATCTCATAGATAAATTTCATCGGAAGCGGTCAGCTTCTCTATCTGATATTAGGGAGGCTAGTTTGGAATCTTTTGGAGACGTAATAAGGAATACAGTTCCAGTAATATTCCGAAGTACGGATATTGGTGAATGTATTGAAAGATGGACACCTCAGTATATTTTTGAGAGCCTTGGTAAAGACGAAATGATTACTGTGCATGAGTCCATGGAGACAGATCTAAGTTTTGAAAAGAAAAATTTCCGTTACAAAACCATGAACTTTGGCTCATTCCTGCAAGAAGTTTATAATCCATCAGGTCATAAGAGACTTTATTTTCGTGCACTTTCTAGAAACGACAAAAAGAACAGCCCCTCTAACTTCTGGAAAGATTTTCCAGGCATAAGTAAAGATTTTCAGGTTCCGGTTCAAGATTTTATCAAAAGTAAGATCTTTTCATCTTGCCTGCGAATAAGCAGCCCTGAAATTTCTGTCTGGCTTCATTACGATGTCATGGCGAATGTACTATTCCAGATCCGAGGTGAAAAGAAGATAAAACTATACCCACCTCGGGATGCTGCTTACTTGTGTTTTAAACCTGGGGCTTCTTCGAGCAGCTTGGAGAACGTCTTTTTATCACCTCCAGAGAAACAAGGGCTACCCGTGTCTCCAGTTGAGGTTATCATGAAGCCAGGAGATATGCTTTTTATTCCTTCTATGTGGCTGCATGCTACTAAAGCTGGTAATGAGCCTAGCATTTCGATCAACATTTTTTGGAGAGATATGGATATAGGGTTATATGATAAAGGAAGAGATGTATATGGAAACAGAGACCTTGAGGCTTATTTAACTGGACGAAGCAAAATTCAGGAGATAGTTGAAAGCCTACGAAGTATACCAGGACACATCAGAGAATTCTATGGGTCTAGACTTGCATTGGAACTCTACTCGTCTTCGATTGAAGAGGGCGAGTCCTAAGGACTTATGTGTTAATATGATTTTATTTATATATTGAGTACTATTGAATAACGTTCCCCTGACCTGCTGCCAAATCATAAAAGTATCGTAATCATGGAATGCTGAGTATGCTGAGAAATAGACATATTTATTGAGGTAAAGCATGTACAGGGCAATTTCCTGCGCCTTTTCGGTCAAACCAATTCTTGATGCAATGCTTGTGAAAGTAGCAAAGACATTCCAGGCGCCCAATTATGTCATCTTTCTTGAATTCTTCAAAGCAAATAATACATTCTTTTCCAATTTCGTTCGCTGTAACAGGATAGGATACCATTCTGTTATGATACCTACGATGCCGATCTGGAGAGCCACTAAATTCAGCAGCAGTTAAACATTCAGACACATGCTTTACTCTTGCATCTTCGGAACGCATTAAATCAAGCCTTCTTCCACATATAGGGCACTGATCTCCATCTTCAACAGTAGCGGTAGATAAAGCAGCCGATCTGCTGTTGAGCTTTACCGGATCCTCCGATTCCCTGGAAAGGAGAAGAGAGGCTGAACACTGGTCACACGTGCGAAGAGGCATTAGATATCTATTAGACGTCACTGAACCATTCACATTATCAGGTGAATTATCATGCGGAGGTGTAATGATTTTAGGGTATACTAGACGGGATGTGGAGCAGTTATTACAGACAACTCTACCACAGTGCCTGCAATGATGTCTTCGATTGAAGAAGGTGAATGTACTGTCGCAGAGAGGACATTGGTTCACATCTGCATCGGCTTGCCATACAGGATTACTGCGCGAAGAGGCCATGTGCTAGAGAATACAGCGGCAACGATATAGAAGGGTAGAAAACACAGACTAAGGATCAAAGAGATCAAATATTTGAGAGTTGCACTTTAAAAGCATTCAAACAAAGAATCGGGAAGGCTCTTCGGAAGTTACCCGAAGCCACAACAACAGCTGATGTCAAATAATAATGCAACGACTTAGGCTAACTGTTTCCGGGCACAGCAGAGCAAAAACTAGAGTACCGTATATACAAAGTAGACGTAGTCACAAGCGCAAGGCAAGCCTCCCAAAGCTATTTTATCCAACTTCTAGGGGAGAAACTATTCCTAAAGCAGTAACTCCCAAGCGATCGACTTGTATTTCGATTCTTCACGGCTGTAGTAGTGATACTCCATAGAGAAAAGGGACCCTAGTGAATGTTTTTTTAATGAAAGTACTCAGATGTAGTATAGAACCTTATCGTACTACTTTTACGGAAAGGCTTGCACATTAGATGCAAGCAACAACTTCTCATGAGATACTTCGCCGAAAACTCTACGTGGAATAGCCGTTTCGCGCCCATTGCAGCTACAAATGAACATTGGTATTGTCAAAATGACATTAACTATACAAATGGTAGAAGCATTCAGTATTTTCGACGAATTGGATATTTTCTATAGCCAAAAACGGCTCGGGTTTCTCTATAGGTAGAATTGACTTTGCACATGGCTATCCTGAGGCAGCGCTAAGGATATCAGCCAATTACACCTGTTCCGCTACTTACTAATTAAGGCCCATGTCAGTCGATCTGAAATGTGCCTATTGCCAAGCGGTCTTACAGATTTCTAGCTATAAAGGACTAACCAATGGCAGAGTTTGGAAAACGTAGTTTCAGATTAGTTTTGGCGTCGCCTGATGTCATTTCTGTTACAAACAAAACTCTCGGATTGGCCATAAACAAAACAAGGTTAGAAATGGCCACCGTCCATTTCACGTTATTCGCGGCGGGCACATTTGTCTACCATAACTTATTAACTAACAAAAAGGATTATTTAAAACACGAGCACGGAGATTTTCTTTAATAAGACTAGTCCAATCATTTCTAGTATGAGCAATCTGCAGGAATAGCCATTCAACTGTAATAGCCGCAAATGACCTTATGTGGTAACTTTATTAATTAGACAAGCTTCTAGGGACGAAGCAGCAAATTAAACTGCTAGATGTAGCAGCAGGAGCTTGTGATCTTGGAGATTCTGGACTAAATGCTATTACATCATCACATGAGCGGTTTTATGCTGAGTTCAATGGGTAAAACTCAGTTCAAGCTCAAATGAATTACTATAAATACATCCCCGCATCCAGTCAGTCCTTCTGATTTACCAGAAGTTCATATAGCTTTTCATTTTTTGAAGAATGAGTTCCTCCAAACAGGGAACATCATTTACTAAAACAGTATATGCTACTTCCAACGGTGTTCCTTATGAAGGTCACCCCTATGAATCACAGCGAACTTCTGATGGCTTCCTCAATTTGGGTGATTTCCATCTCATCGATGAATTGGCTCATTTCGATCGTGAACGTATACCAGAACGCGTAGTGCATGCGTCTGGAGGTGGAGCACACGGCTTCTTTGAATTGACAGATTCTTTGGAAGACTTAACAAGATGTAAAATGCTCAATGAGGTTGGTAAGAAGACAGATCTAACCATGCGCTTCTCTACTGTTGCACCTGAAAATGGCGGTATAGACACAATCCGTGACCCTCGCGGTTTCGCAATTAAGATGAGAACTGTGGAGGGTAATATGGATTGGGTGTTCAATAATACTCCCATTTTTTTCATACGGGACCCTCTCAAGTTCGTCCCTTTCATTCATTCTCAGAAACGTAATCCGAGCACTCACCTTGGCCATGGCTATGATTCTACTGTGTTCTGGGATTATGCTACTCAAAATCAAGAGATCTTACACCAGATAGTCTATTTATTTGGAGACCGTGGGATCCCTAAGTCTTGGCGCAAGATGAATGGATATTCTGGCCATACTTTTAAGTTCATCAATGATAAGAGTGAGATGGTGTATGTGCAAATCCATTTGATTTCCAAACTCGGTACTGAAGGATTCACTTCCGAAGAGGCCGCTAAAATTGCTGGTGCAAATTCGGATTATCATAAAATGGACCTGTACGAACATATTGACAAGGGAGAGTTCCCCGAATGGGAATGTTTTGTGCAAACAATGACTCCTGAACAGGCAGAGAATTTCCGCTATTCCGTCAATGATCTCACTAAAACGTGGCCTCATAAAGAATTCCCCTTGAGGAAGTTTGGTAGAATAGTTCTAAACCGTAATGTTAAGAACTATTTTGCTGAAATTGAACAACTTGCATTCTCTCCGAGCCACCTGGCTCCCGGAATAGAAGCTTCTCTAGACCCTGTTCTACAATCTCGATTGTTTTCTTATCCGGATACGCATCGATATCGACTGGGGGTGAACTATCAACAACTTCCCATTAATCGACCTAAATGCCCATTTGGTTTTGGGAACATGCAACGTGATGGTAGAAGTGTTATCGATAGTCAGGATGACTTTCCTAACTATTATGCTACATACCGCCCATTTGATGTTCACAAGAGGCCTCAAGAGTTTGCAAATGAGAAAATGGATCCAACCCATGGAGATTTCTCTGCTGACAAGCATGATGGTATTATGAGAGACGGCATCAGGTATTTCCTGAAGCACATTGACGAACGTGACTATGAACAACCTCGTGCTTTATATATGAAGGTTTTTGACGATAGTGCTAAGAAGCGTTTCCGGGATAATATTATCAGTCATGCATCAAATATTCGCATAGAGGCTATCAAACAGCGAGTCGCTGATATGTTCGCTATACTTGATCAAGAACTCGGGGAGCAGATTGCTGAAGGCCTGAAAGTTAAAGTACCGACCACCGCAGAACCAGTACAGCCAGCTGAACAAAGATTTATTCAAGTTTAGTAAGTTAGCACAATATATAGCTTCAGTATCAAGTTACGATAGGTACTATGAGTGGTAAAAAGTACACAGTAATGAACAAAAATTAGACAACTATTAAATATTCTGTACCTTAGCAGTTTATTAAGAAATTCTATACTGAGAGATTGACATCCTGCTTCTTATCAATTTGAGCTTCCAAGGAATCAGAAGACTTAAATATTAACTTCAACTCGAGAATCACCGCGTCCAGATAGAGTAGGCAGCATGTAAGTAATATCGTCCCAAGGATGACGGTAGAGCCCAGTGCGTAGACGTTTCTGGTCTAGATAATGGGCAATTAAGCCAATAGATCTACCTAAAACAAACAGGCCATTAAGCACTCCCATGCGAAGATAATCTTCTGCTTCCTCAGACGAGAAAGCTCCGCAGTTGCGAAGAAGATCAATAAAGCAAACAGCAACGCAACCGTCTACGTTGAGGATCAGATTATCTTTTTTGCTCGTAGTTACGCTCTCAACAGCAAGAGCATACTGCAGCATGGAATAATCTGGAAAGTTTTCTCGCACGTACTTTTTAACGAGTTCCACTCGATAATCGGGGTTATTTCGTGATTTGACCTTATGGCCAATACCAGGGATCAATTTGTTCTGCTTGCGCATAGAGTCTACAAACTCTCGAGGAGAAAGCCCTTTATCATAGGCGGCAGAGAACTCGTTGGCAGCCCCATCTAAGGCGCCACCAAAACGTTCACCAATAGTCAGAAGACCGGATACTAGAGCAGAAATGAGATCTTTTCCAGCACGAGTAGTAATGATTGTGTTCATTGCACCAGATACAGCGGGACCATGATCCGCAGTGAGCATCAAAACCATTTCTAAAAATTTGGTAGCATAAGAAGGAAGACGTCGGCGAAACCATAGAAGAGACATAACACCACCAATTCCAATGTCCTCTTTGAAAACATCAGTTATAGGCATCCCTGCGTAAAGAAGTTCCTGACCACGGTCATCAGATATAGTGGAAATGAACGCTGCAGGCTTACGCACAAGGCCAAGTTCTTGAGCCCAAGCATAGTCCATTGGAATCTTCGGAACATCAGGTTCAGCAGCAGGGATAATGACGCTTCTTTCGACGAGATCCTTATAGACGGCAGCCAGCACGGCAGGGAGATCTTCGAAAGTTTCAGGAACATGAAAACCAGCATCGCGCATTGCCTGATTCTTTGTGACAGCAGTTTCCAACTGTGAGTTAGCAAAAGAGCCAGCATGACCGAACTGAACCTCAGTCTTAAACATAGAAGCACAAGTTCCGATAGCCCAAGCGACAATAGGCTTCTTAATGATACCTTTCTTGACAGCATCAATAACACGATACTCCTCTACACCGCCAACTTCGCCCAAGAGGACTATGATCTTGCAGTTAGGATCGTTTTCGAAACGAATAATATGATCAATAAAGGTAGTACCAGGATACCTATCGCCACCAATAGCGACACCTTCATACACTCCGTCAGTGTTGTGGGAAATAATGTTATTTAGCTCGTTGGACATACCACCGGACTTAGAAACATAGGCAACTGAGCCAGGGCGATAGAGCTTGGAAGCCACTATGTTATCCATCATACCTCCAGTATTACCGATCTTGAAACAACCGGGTTTGATTCCGCCCACAGTAGCAGGCCCAATGATAGTGACACCTTTCTCCTGAGCACGATGCTGAATCTCACGAGCACGACGTTCAGGAACGCCTTCAGCAATAATTGCTATTACTCGGAACTGAGGGTACTCGAGAAGTTCCATTGTGGAGGAATAGACCGATCGCGATGAAGCAAAGTTGACCACCACATCTACCTCTGGGTGCTTAGAAGTGGCCTTGTCTACTTCCTGATAGACAGGGAGAAGAGTTTCTTTAGTTCCCCAGTACATTTTCGACACGAATTGACCACCGAATGGGTAAATAATTCCAGCAACCGAGGGAGTTGATCTTCGGCAGATGTAGTCGAAGTCAAGCATACCCTGGCACGCTTTTGGCTGCAGGCCATAAATGAACGCACGAGTTTTCGAGTGGAACAATTGATAGTCCGGTGAAGGAGAGGCTGGAGCAGTTGGTGGGGCGAAACGCCGAATGTTGGCGTCAGCCGATTGAGCTACCGGGGTCTCCATTCCGTATGACTGACAGGTAGACTAGGAGTGATGAACAAAATGTATGAGCCGACTTTGGAAAAGAGAGCCGAAAATACAAGTATAATACGGAGTGAAAAGGGAAAAAAAGATAACAAGGACTTGCTAGACGTAATTTTCCGATCACAGATTAAACTTTGGTGCGCTTCTAAAGTGAGCTATGTGGACTCTAAAACGCTAATACTGGGCTGATACAAGTGCGGTTGGGGATGAGGGTCGGGTAAAAAGGTTTAACCTGGCTACCTCATCACCTCAGAGGAATGAGACAGTGTTATTCTTTTCAAGCGCAGAAATAGAAACTTTAAAATGAAAATCCAGTAATGAAGTGATATTGCCATACGAAGGCAAAAACTAGCAGTAGATGGGTTATAGCTGTCCCGCTCAAAGTCCAAATGGCGTCTGCTGAGACCTGTAATTATACTTTCGGCCCCCATCTCAAAACTCTAAATACACTAACGCGAGTGGCCTGCTCGGTCCAATACGTTCACAGCCTGCAAAATATAGTTTGTTTTTTGTTGGGCTGGCATGCAATTCTTTTAGTTTTTCGAAATTACCCCTCACTAGATAGTCATACTTCGAGGATTTAAAATTCTGTGGCGGTGTTGTAATCTCATCGGACAAAACAGCCAACCCGTCTGTATGTATTTTTATAACCCTGTCTTAATCTGATTCTCGACAGGAGCGTACCCCCTCAGCTCACTCCCGAACAGCCAGCTAGGCTGCACTTATTTATCATGCCAAGTTCGGGAAATTGAGTCGATCGCTTACTGCCTTGAACTAATCCAGGGCTATTTACTAAATCCTATTCAGTGCAGAGCGGTGGGGCCCTCCGGTAAAACTCAACGACAGAAAAGTATATTAACTTCACAACCGCCCCGAACCCTGGATAGAACAAGAAACTTAAAAAGTGGCAGTTTGATCACTCTCACATCCACCACTTGTCTTCTTCCTTTAAGACACATCCCTGCTTCTATGTCTGCTAAATCTATATTTGAGGCCGATGGCAAAGCACTACTGGCGTACTATTTGAGTCGATCTAAAGTCTACTCTGAAGCCGAACCCGAAACGTCATTCTCCTCTATACCTCGGCTTGTCCCGCTACGTTTCGACTCAGATAGCTCGATTGACAAGGTCTTTGCTGATGCAGAAAACAAATTCCCTTGGGTCTTCAAGCCCGATCAACGTCTTGTTGCCAAGCCCGATCAACTAATCAAACGCCGTGGTAAGTTAGGCCTTGTTGCTTTGAATCAGACCTGGAACGAAGCTAAAGAGTGGATCGCTGAGCGAGCTAATAAGGAAATCTCCGTTGGCTCTGTCTCTGCTCCTCTGCACTCATTTTTGGTCGAACCCTTTATTCCCCACTCTCAGGAACAAGAATACTACATCAACATAAACTCTGTTCGTGAAGGTGACTGGATTTTGTTTTATCATGAAGGCGGCGTCGATGTAGGAGATGTCGACGCTAAGGCTTCTAAGATTCTTATTCCTGTCGATCTCTCCAACTACCCGTCAAATGATGAAATAGAGAAGCAATTGCTTCAGAATATCCCTACAGACCAACGTCCTGTTCTGCTTGATTTCATCAATCGCCTGTACGCTGTCTATGTTGATCTGCAATTCACTTATCTCGAGATCAACCCCTTGGTTGTCATGCGCCAGGCAGATGGAACTGTTGCTCTTGAATATTTGGACCTTGCCGCTAAACTAGATCAGACTGCCGAGTTTGAATGCGGCGCTAAGTGGGCCATTGCTCGCTCGGACGCTGCGTTAGGAATCGCCAACGCTAAGCAGACGCAGAGCATCACCACTGTAGACCTGGGCCCCCCTATGGAGTTTCCAGCTCCATTCGGTCGTGATCTCACGAAAGAAGAAGCGTACATCGCTGAATTAGATGCCAAGACCGGTGCTTCTCTCAAACTGACTGTACTCAACTCAAATGGCCGTATATGGACTCTTGTGGCCGGGGGTGGCGCTTCAGTAGTCTACGCTGACGCTATTGCCTCGGCGGGGTTTGCAGAGGAGCTCGCCAACTATGGAGAGTATTCCGGGGCTCCCACGGAGACTCAGACTTATGAGTATGCTCGCACTGTCTTAGATCTTATGACTCGTGGTTCCCCTCATCCTGAAGGAAAAGTGTTGTTTATTGGTGGGGGAATTGCTAATTTTACTCAGGTTGGCTCAACTTTCAAAGGCATTATCAGAGCTTTCAAGGAATACCAACAACTCCTACACGCGCACAAGGTTCAGATGTACGTTCGTCGCGGTGGACCGAACTGGCAAGAAGGCCTTCGACTTATCAATGCCTGCGCAGAAGAACTGGATTTACCTATGGAGATCTATGGCCCAGATATGCACGTTTCTGGTATTGTACCTTTAGCTCTCCAAGGCAAGCGCCCTACTGATGTTCGGCCATTTGCTGTTACTTCTGCTGCTGCTGCTCTTCAAGCTAAATAAATTGAGATTTGAGGTTTCTGGCAAATCTTCTATAGATTATTTAATACGTTTAATAGATACTTAACGAAGTACACTCGTGTACCTGAATGTCATAGAATAACCTTATTTATAATCTCCCACCATTTGAAGTGATTAGCTGAACCTAACAAGGCCCTCCCGCCTTGATCCAGAGAGAATTCAACAGAACAGCTAGAGTTTCTATCCCCTTTATGCTATAGACTATCATGAAAAGAACATTAGGAACACAAGCACCATCTGAAACTGATAGAAGAGCTGTCTTGGCTAACAAAAAGAAAGGACCTCTTTCATCGACTTGCCCACCAGAACACCCATGGTTCTTTCATAATTCTTTGTATCCACTAGATGATCCCGCTGGCCCTCCTGAATTAATTAATGTTTATACTAATCAGCTGAATCAGTACATGGATGAAATTACCACAGCATTGAATACGAATATACCTGAATCTGAACTTAAACAAATAGTGGATGCCGCAATTGAGAAATGCTATAAATGGAAACCGTTTGATCTTGAAGACAACATCGAGTTAGAGAGAGCCTATCAGAAGCAAATAGCTAGCAGAGACCATAAAGATACGGTAGGCGAATTTGAGTCACCAAGTGTTCAGGCAGATCAGGATGTGCTGGTAGGTATAGATAAACTCTATAAGGTCAATCTGCGTACTAGAGTCATGAGCCCGGTCTACTGGACTCCATTGACCGGGGATGCCGCTGTTATAGTTCGTACTACATGGGTATATTCACAGACACTCCAACCAGTCTTGCAACCTCTTGAGACTGCTTTAAACAAGGCGTACACGGATATTGAACCTTGGAGTGACGTCTACTCCATCGAGTGTGATGCAGCTTTGAAATACGGGATTGAGGCAGAAAACAAGCTGAAGAACCCAGTAGGAAGATCAAAATATGTGCTTTTTGAACCAGAAGTACCAATAGACTCCGCGCATATGACAAAGAAGTCATCCAATAAAGAAAGCTCTATTAAAAAGGCCTACATACTCTCCGATTCAACACTCAGCCCCACATCCCTATTTTCGCGAACAACTCCACTAGCCGCAGTGATTTCTGGAAAGTCTGCCGGTATACCGGTTCAGAGATTCTTCGATTACGATATGTGGATCGACAAGCACGGAGAACCGCCTACCGCTCCAATTAATAAGGAACTTCGCAATCGCAAAGTCACCCAACTTGTGTTTGTTGTCCATGGGATTGGGCAAAAGCTCAGTGAGAAGAATGAAACGTCTTCTTTTACCTATGCTACTAGCCGTCTCAGACAGTTAGTCAACAATCAAGTGCTTAGTAGTAATGTTTTACCTAACACCAAAGGCCGAAATAGGGTGATGGTGCTTCCGGTGAATTGGCGTCGAAGAATAAGACCAGAGGATGATCCGTTTAGATCTTTGGCCCAAGCAAATACAAGAATGCCCATTTCATCTGCCTCTTCAATCGCCTCTAAAGCCCGTTATTCTACCACTCGTGGGATATCATTCAGCAGCATTGTTGCTAACGAAGACCTAGATGAATCAGCTCTACACAACCGCCGTGATGTAAATGTACAGGATATTACTTTAGACTCTATTCCCTCTGTGAGATCTTTAATAACTGATGTGGTTCTAGACATTCCCTACTACCTCAGCCATCACCGTGAAAAGCTGCTGCAATGCCTCACTGAAGAGCTGAATCGCTTATATACAAGTTGGTGTCTACACAATCCTGGTTTTGAAAGCTACGGAGAAGTTAATTTGATAGGCCACAGTCTGGGATCCATAATGAGTTTGGATATTCTTTGCCGTCAGCCAAACAGTCCATACTCCGGCCAGATCAGCACGAACCCCATCGATTTATCGTCCTACTTACAGTTTCCTGTCAGGAACTACTTTTGCATTGGATCACCTGTTGGTCTCTTCTTTCTTCTCAATAGAAAAACTCTTATTCCTCGGAGAAGTCGTCTTAAGCCTGAACACAATGACCCGACTATAGCTTCAGATAAAATTGGCGAATATGGCTGTCCTCTTGTCGACAACATATACAACGTTATGCATTTGTGCGACCCTATTGCTTATAAGCTTAATCCAACTGTGGATATCATGCTAGCCGAGCAAATATCTCCTGCTACTGTTCCTGGTAGTGTGCTCACTACGGCCGACACTTACAACTCATATATTACTGTTGGCAGAGAAGAAGACGATGTTACAGGATCTGGATTTCTGTCATCAATAATATCTAGCTCTAGAAAGAGCAGACGTGCTGAGTCATTTCACGCTTCAGCTGGTAAACCAGACATCTTGCCGCTGAGCATAGGAGAGAAAGACCCCCAGCAACTGACAGATTCTTTACCTAAAGAAGTTGAGCTTGACATACGAGACTTTTCTCGAGAGAGTGTTGCTGAAAAGCGAATGATAAATTTGAACGACAATGGCCAGATAGACTACACAATCTATCCAAGTACTCTCGAGAACCAATATATTAGCATGCTGAGCGCACATTCATCGTATTGGAGCAACCGGGATTTTGCTCAGATGATAGCGCTAGAATGTTTGAGACGACCTGGGTACAAATATACTGTTCCTTGTATGAGGGCTGTTAGAAATACAAAAATTTAATAATCAGTTAATCATATGACCATAACTCTTAACTGATACTGTTCACAATCATTGAACTAGTCCCGTAGTGTCCACACCGTTGAAGCTATCAAAGTAACAGCCAGAAATAAAGATAAAATAACAGCTGCAGCAGTATCTCCAGGACTCAAAGGTTTCAAGCTCATATTCTGGCGATCGGGAACAAGTCCAGCATTCGGATCTCCTAGAGAAGTGCCAGTATTCTGATCAGCTGGAGTTCCTATAGAGCCATCTACAAATCTTGCAATGTTAATTATGGCTTCCAATGCGCACTGGTTCTCGCCAAGCCCCGTAAGTCCATCGAAACTTTGTGTAGTCCATTTCTGTCCGCACATGCTACCCCTGGGGCCTCCTGTACAGGTCATTGCAGCCGCAACAGCAGTGGTTTGCAGAAGTCTGCTAATTTCAGACCTAAACTCAGGAGCTAAGTCTGCAGTCATTCCCAAGTAGCGGCAAAGATACGCCTTAAAGGACCTTGAGTCTGTATTACATGTCCCTACCGATTCACAAACAGCCTCATGCATGATGTTATTAAAAAAGAACGTCTCTTTAATATGTTTGAGCATTCCACTTATTCGCACTCGCCAGACAGGGTTTTTGCTATAATCATATAAATACGCTGCACCCGCCATGTAGGAACCAATATTATACGTCCACTGCAAGATATCAAAATCTGTGCAAGAGTTATTGCGTATTGTAGTGCCATCGTAGACTGCAAAAGTTTCAAGATCAAGTAAACCCACGTCAACCGTCCAGTTCCAAGTCTCCTCTGCCAAATCTGCGTAGGACTGATTCTTAGTATAGCGAGCCAGCCTCGCAGCAATTAAAAAAAAGGCCCCATTAGAGACCGAGTTCTTGTATATATATCCATTATTGAAAGGGAACTTTTGCCAGCGAAGTCCACCGCCACAAGTATTATCCCATTCAATAGCCATAGTATTAAAGACTGCCTGACTGAGAGCTAACCATTGCGGCTGATCAGGAGGTGGATCGGGAAATAGTCGTTCAGATGCCTCAAGAACAGCAAAACCCCAGAAAGCTTGGTCATCATTTCCAAGCTCTGCAAACATTTCAGGAGGCATATAATTGTTATAAGGGCCAGTTTGAGATAGAAGAGCGTTGGTGATCCAATCATTGTACTGAGAATCTTTGGTGAATGCCCAATAATCTATCATACCCCCCCAAGTAGCACCTGCCTGCCACCAATAATGGGGGCGGGGAAAAATGCCAACCTGTGCAGATGTATCCCCAGTATAGGGAGGGTACAATGACATAATATTTGAGGCTACAACACTAGCAGCACTCTTGATGGATTCAAGTGAATAAGGGTCGAGCTCTAACAAATAGACAAGATTAGCCCATAATAAATAGAGCACCAGGATATTTCGCATTTTGATACTCATAAAAATTCAAAATAATAGGTCCACAATAAATATTCCAGCTATTAGCAAGTGCGAGTTACTTAGGCGTAGATTAACGCACGTGTTTCAGTGACTGAAAGGCATGAAGGAAGTATATGCAGTGACCCAATAGTTCATGCACTCAGACCCCTATTTCGCTATATTTAGAATTCGCTTTCTGTATCACGAAGCCATAATTTAACTCAACTGCGACAGAATTATATACTTTGCTCAAATATCAACTGCAGGTATAGATTAAAGTGGGGAGTGCCGATAATAGGCCAATATATCATGTGCACCAAGAAAAAGAACTCCGGATATATGAAATATAAATCTTATGTATGACCTTGAAGCTATAAATTAAATTATATCAGTGGTATTCAGATATCATGCATTGCTTGACGCAATATACGGGTACCTGACCAAGAACGGCAAGATACACCCAAGTTCTGAGAAAGTGCAGCAAACAGGCTTGACCTACAAGCCAAGTAAAGTTCACGATAGTTATATTTCGAGCCTTCACAACTCACAATATAAATACAGATACTGGCAATCAAACGATGCAAGCCATTCTTCAATGCCTTGGGTGAGGGATATGGTTGAATTTTGTCAAGTGAATGAAATAGTTCGGTGCAGACAACTAAAACAGTTTCGCGCAAATAGGCCAGAAACTTAAGATGGTGCTTGTATATAGATGTAGAAAGAGCAGTCTGTAAAATATCAAAAACAGTGCGTCGGCTTTTAAGCAAATAGCTGTAGACCGGGTGACTAGGGTTGTGTACGAACGATGCAACGGGAATCTTCATTTTCAGAGGAAGGGGAATCGGTTGGAGGCTTTGCGAGTCAATTATATGTCCCAGGAATCTGATCTGCTTGCTAGGTAAAATGCTAGCTTCAGAAAAGTTGCATTGAGTTTTGGCAGCGTTAACAGCAAAGTTATATTTCTTATTACCCGACTGGATTCTAGAGATGAACTTACCAGCAATAGCCCTGTCAGTGGTAATAAATAGCATGTCATCAGCATATCGTATGATTTTGCCAATATTTCCGTCCGAGAGATCGGGTAACCATTCTTTTTCCATTTCACTGTAAAGCACATTGCAGCATATAGGAGAAAGAACGGATCCTTGTGGGACGCCTAAAACAAACTTGTATAATTTTCCTGCATGAACCACGAAGTTCTGAGTTAGCACGTTTCGAATCAAGGAAATAAGGAAGCTTTTTGGTATTTTTATAGACGATATACCGGCTTCTTCAGAACCCACTGGGTTCCTTACATAACCAAAGTGACTTAAGGTAATAAAACCAGAGAGAACGGAAATTTCTTTGAGCAAAATATCTAACTGACAGTCCGAAACATCTTCAGGGATAACAAAGGTCGAATTAGTTCGGGCTGACCGGAAAGTATTAGCATGCTGTAGGTAGTAACGCATCAATATATAATTCTCACTGCGGAGAAGGTTAGTTAAAAGCTCTTCTAGCAGCAGCAAAGGAAATGAATTATAACAATCCTTCACGTCCACGTGAACCATGTAAAATGAGCAGCCCAAATTAGCATTTCTGAACCTGTCAAGCTCTAACCAACATTCATTTTGCGATCTCATCACATTCAATCCATACTTTTTAGCTTTAGCCAACTCATAGTCAAGAACTTTAAGTAGTAGTTTCTGACATTCCAAATATTTGCGAGAATCTGGGTACCTATTATAAATAACAGAAGTTCCGGAAGGCACGATCATTCTAAATCCGGAATGAGAGGGTTTAGGATTAAATCGTAAAGTGGAAGGTTGAACTCTCATAGATATAAAAGATTTACCGAGTTGTACCCTTATATCCATTTCGCTATATATAGGTGGTTTTGGTATCGGAGATAAATGATCAACACTATATTTAGAAATAAGACCTCTGCAAATTCTAGACCAATCCCAGTGAATATAGTACTCCAATGGCGCACTTGATGATGAATAGGTGACGTAGAAATATCCGCGGATTGTTCGAGATAAAAAAACCCGAAAGAACCAGCAAATAAATTCACAGAACAGCTGCATCCGCTTTCTATACTCGGGAAGTGGCAGTTTGTCGGATGCTCTCAAAGGCTTACCTAGCCATGCAATATCACGAATGCGCATGCCGTGCATAACCTCTTCGAGTTTTAAGGAGAAAATCATGGAGGAACTAATCAGTTTCTTCACGTGCTTCATTATTATCGACCAATTATTCTCAGATCCGAATGTGTTATAAGGGAAAACGCTAATTGTACAGGCTTTGACAAAAGAAAACACAGAAAGTCTAGGAATTTGAGCAGGCTCTCGGTCCCTTCGAAGTAGGTTTCGCATGTGATACGCGAAGATCAAATCAAACCTTGCTTTCTTATAACGACAACACAAATGCCTCATAAAAGGGTATATGAAAAACGTTACACGGCTTGACAAGTTTTTAGTGATTCGATATGGCGGAGGAAAGGAATACCTAAATTTCGGATCAGAGAGAGGAAAGGACGATATTCTGCGGAGTTTACGTTCACAACATTCAAACACGAATATGGATGCAGCGGCAGTTAACAGCTCAGACTCATCATTATGATTAATATTCAGTGTTCGATGCACAATGGTGGTAAAGCTATTCCTTGTATTCCTTGGAGATCCTTTCTTCTTTCCAACGTCAACTCCGAGGGGGCTGTATTTTCCATGTACAAATGACATAGGTTTAAAGATAACAGACTGGATATTTTTAAGGGACCTTGAAACTTTGTTGAAAGCGTGACCGAAGCGCGAAAGAGGTGGACCTGTAATTTGTAGGAAGTCAGCAGACATGATACTGCGAAAAGTTGTAGTCTGTGTAAGGATCCAGTAGACAAAGTAGTTCGAAGAAACCACTTGTAAAAAAGTAAACTCATTAATCGCATATTTTAACTGAGGTGAGCTGCAGAGCTTGGTCATAGAGTTGAAGTCTCTTGCGTGAGGATCAAAGGACACAGCCAGCACATTATTTATATTCCAGGAACTAGCCTTCAGCAAGTCAAGTGCAGCGGCATAAACGACTTTTCTGATATCTGTTTTAGAACCAAAATTTACGTAAGAAGATATTTCGCTGTCCTTAAAATCTTCATTGAAGCAAATGATATACTGATTGAGAATACCTCGAATAAACATATCAGCTACCGGTTTAAAATGGCGTTCCACTAAGTCAAGAAGGGATATCACATGGTTAAAATCGTTAATAGGATGCTTAGAAGAGACTATCTCATTTATAACTGGTATTTTACGCCGTTTTCTGGCTTTTTTATTGCTTTCGAGATCAGGTTTCCTCTTCGTACACATCCTACACGTTGAACAGAGAGGCTAGTTTGGGAGTACTAGGGGTGGTTAGAGTAGAAGGATGGCAAACAAATACGAGAAAGTACGTAATCAGACAACGTGTAATTTAATAACTAAAATTGATTCTCAGTGGAATCTTTACCGGTAGAGGCAGTAGCAGAAGAGCCACCTTGAACAGCTTGCACAATTTTGTCAACATAGTTGGCACCAGACCATTTCTGATGAGTTAGGACATCGCAGTTCGTTTTGCGCTCAACAAGTTGCACCATGTTGGTGTAAGCAAGCATTCCATCAGTTTTATATGCTTCGGAAAGTTGGTGAGTCATTACTGCATTGGAATGAATTCCCGCCAGAGAGATAAGCTGCAAAACGTATCCGAGCTTGCCTAACTCCCAGATGTAATCTTTCAGATCTTGGTCGGTGAAGCCGTGTGCAGACCAGTTGAAAGATGGCGACAAATTATATACAAGCCATTTTCCTGGATATTTGGCGTGAATACGTTCAGCAAATGCTTTAGCTTCTGAGATATCAGGAGTAGCAGTCTCAATCCACAACATATCAGCATAAGGGGCATAGGCAATAGATCGAGCAACAGCAGGCTCCATACCTCCTCGAACCTGATAAAGTCCCTCAATGGTCTTAGCGGCATCCCAGTCAAAGTAAACCTCGCGGCCCAAAACTTTAGCAGCTTCCTCGCGCATTGTAGTCAAAGACACAATTCCCTGGGTGGCAGATTTGAAACTAGAGATTTCGGAGCCTCGACCTTCTTTCCCCAACTCAGCGGCCAAAGCCTCTTCAAATGTAACAAGCTTGACAGATTTACCCCAATTAGCTTCTACAGCAGACATTTCTGCAGCATTGGCACCCTTGGCCGAGGCGGCCAAAAGCTCCTCAGCAAGAGGCTTGATTGCAGGGTCAGTAACACCAAGGATGTACTTGTGGTCAGCCGGATCAACGCTCGAGGAAAGAAGTTTGGCGGATTGAGAATCAGTTCGCGCAATGAGCAGGTTAGAGGTTCCCATAATATCCCATTGCATTCGAGCAGCATTTAGCCGAGAGATGTGAGTAGAGACAGGAACAATTACTTTTCCGGCAAGATGTCCACATTTCTTACCTCCGTGAAGTTGGTCCTCCATGTGAATTGCCGCCGCACCTTTCTCGGCAAACAATTTCGCCAGCTTCATAACGGCCGTTAAGCCACCATGACCAGTGTCAGCATCAGCAATAATAGGTCGCAGATAGTCGACGCGGCCTTTGCCCTCTTTAGTTCTCTTCTCGCGTTCTTCACGAGATAGAGACATCCATTCCTCCCAGGATCTTCGGTCATGTAGATCCTGAGCTTTAAAGATACGCTCAACCTGGTTGGGAACAGTGTCGTATGGATAGTCGCCAAAATCTGGACTAACCTCATTAGTGGTCGTAAGTATCGAAGAACAAGCCCAACCGGAAATATAGACAACCTCCTGGTTAGGAGCCTGCTGAGTCATTTGAACTGGATCGACAACACCCATAGTATGAACAGGTAGATGGGCATCAGCTTTAGCCTTGAAAAGATTGTACAATTTCTCTGCTTGCACGCTAGATGCATAAGACTTCGGCAAGGTACCTCGTACTGATGCTACCAGTTTAGCATCATATGGCCTTGTGATATCTTTGAACCTATCACTGGCCCACCATTTTTCTATCTCGGTAACTTGCTGGGCCAAGAACTTATCCTCGTCATCGAGGGACGGGTAAGGGAACTTCGACAGTGTAGACAAGTTTTTCGAGGACATAGCTAGTTTTGCAATCCGTGAAGAAGAAGTGTTTCTTAACATTATGAGTAAACAAGAAATTCAGTGAGGATAAAAGGATGGGGTATATACCTGATTTGAATTACACAAGATTCTAGAACTAATAGAATAAAAAATCAGAATTGCCTCAAAGTGTTATTGCTTTTCTATTTCCGAGGAAAAAAGAATAGAAGTAGGGATGACTTAACGGGTATTTGAAGTATATATAATAAAATAGTTCGGCTATATAGCGGTTACTCGAAGGAAGGCAATAACCGACCACTGGGTAGTTAAACTTTATGGCGAAAAAAGTCAGCTCACAGCCGGATTCGAACCGACGGCCTGGAGATCTGCAATCTCATGCGCAGCCACCGCGCCCTGTGAGCTATTCAGAGAGATTATGCATTCTGATGTTGAGCATGTTATATATAAGGTAGTTTCCAGATCAACTTCTTGTAAGACCACTCGCTAGTTTACGTAGAGAAAGATATCGAAATTAAATATGCTGGAACAAATAAATTTGTATGACTATTATTAGAGTGTTATTGCACGTATATAAGTATTCAGAGAACTCTCGAGAGTGCTTATCGGATTAGTGTCTATCGAAATTGGAAACAAAGACCTCATTTCCAATACTTGCAGTCAAACTCCCTGCTCGCTTCTCTTCTTGAAAATTGACAGAGTAAAATCCAACAGCGTGCTCTGATAATACAGAAACAGTTGCCCCTTCACTTGCATAGTCCATACCTATTTTCAGTTTGTCCGCTATACTCTGTTGGGGCCAAATATATACACGAGGGACATGTAAGCAGCCTTCTTTCATAGGGATAATATCAAAAGGGACGCGGACCGATTGGTTGATTCCAAAATGAGCACGTTTCTGACCTGATATGATCCAACTATCAGCACTGATCTCATAGAAGCACTGAGAGTCTCCTGGAATAATACCTTGAGATTCGTTGTCCTCGGGCTTCCAAGTAGTATTAGGTTTTATTTCCAGTACAATCTCCACCGGACGCCCAACAGTAAAACTCTTGCTTTTAAGAAAATGCAATTCGGTCTCGTACAGATAATCCAGAGTTGGTACTGGAACATCGATGGTCAGATGAATAACTTGAGGTGCACATTCATCCAAACTTTTGAGTGAAAGTATGTGGTCCAAAAGACTGTCATGGATATCTGCAGGAATCTTTGTGGGTCCAATGCCCTTAGCTAGAGTAGATCTGAGAGAAGGAGGAATAGAAATTTCACCCCAAGGAGAGCAGTGTATCTCATTATCAATAAAAAAGTTGCTAACAAGTCGTCGAAGAAATCTATAGTAATCATAACATCCATGCGACTTTAAAACTCCGGAAGTGTTTTCCAAAATAGTTTGATATACATCATTCACAATGCTAGAATATTTCAATGTAAGTTGTAAAGATCTAGAAGATGCAGAAACAGTCTCCTGTGATGAGCGGGATATTCTATATATGCTTGTAACTGGTCTTTCTGGAGTAACTAGCACAGGAGCCTCAGAGCAGTTGATATCTTTAACAGAAAAACAGTCATTACCGACTAACTCAGAAGAAAGCAGTCTGAAAGAATAGTTTCGTCCTTTGGCAGTGCCAACGGAGTATGAAAACTTCCACATGAGAGAATTCGCACGGAATACATCTTGCACGGATATATTTATAGGGTTGTCAATGGTGCTTGTTAAGTTGTCAGTATAAACATACTTCTCTTCTTCGACAAAATATTCTATCTGAAGCAATGTGTTTAAAACATGAAACTGAGAGCTAGAATGAAGAGGAATTATGATCTCTATAGAAGCATGAGAAACAATTTTTTCATTTATGCATATTTCTCGGTTTCCGATAGTATAATCGGATAGCTGTGGTATATTGACTTCATAGAGATCAAAACTATCCCCTAAAATAGGGCAATCGAGCCTAATCTTTGCAGAGGATATATCCCTAACTCCAGCTTTCATAGTGAAGACCAGACACTTTTGGTCTTTCAAATCGCGAGTAGATGCTAAAGCAGGTACAAAATCTATGCCACATGGATTGGGGATAATGTTCAGAGTAGACCGTTGCTTGTACTCCGAGGCAAATGTGAGTTTCCCGCTGATAATGCGAAGCCTTGTGAATCTATAAAGTCCAGTCGTAATAGTGCAGCACTTTAAGTCGAAGCTGGTACTATAATCGACTGTTTGCATAAATATATCAGACGCCGTGAATTGCAGCACGGACGATTTAGCAACGTTGCCGACGGGAGAGTCTGAGATCAGGTCCACATGGATAGAATCTATATGCATGTCTATCGACAGAATATTCTTTAGAGATACATGCAAATAGAGAGCATCATCTAACTCAGAAAAATGAACTGTCTCAGAAAAATCCAAGTCAAAGAAAACCTTAGCATCGAACACTCCAAACGATACCGACTCATCAGCCAACTTGCTACATTTCTTCAGATGCCCACAGAGTTCTTTCAAGTAAGACTCTGACAAAAAATCTCTGTGTCGAAACAACAATGCAACAGCTCCTCTCGCAAACAATACATGGTTAGCTGTTTTTAACATTGTATCAGTGTATGCCATAAGCAGAGTTTTGGAGAGTAAATGCCATTTTTGCAGAGGCATAGAGAGAGGTAGTGTACCAAAGTACTTTGCGGCAGCTGAATATTCCTCATGGTCATGCAATGACAAGGCCAGCTGACAGCTCACAATATGAGCAGTGCGGCCCAACTCAGTCGAATACTTGCTCAGCTCTAAGAATTTTTCTGAGTAACTAAAAAAAGCATGAAACCACGAGCTTTCAGACGCCAAAATCTCTTTAATAGATGAGGTAGTGATTAAATCAGGGTTCCCAGATTTAGGAGATTGGTTCTTGTTTGACAATTCTATCTCCTTTTCTATGGGTAATGTCCAGCCTTTCATTTCGCCTAATTCCACAATGTAGTCTTGAGCAAAAAGAAATAAATCAGCACGACAGGGGATTACAGAGAAATATATTTTAGGATCCGCAAGATCAATAGAAGTGAGCTCGAATATGTTACCGATGAGTTGTAATACCCATTCGCATATAAGAGCTCGATCGACTTTCAAAAGAGGTATAATTCTGGTAATAAAGTCGCGAGAGCGTTTGATTATTTCAGCTAAATAAGTTGAGCCAACTGAAGGGGTAGAAGATAATGTCGAGAGTTTATATAGGACTTGACATTGCCTTGAGAAAAGATAGAAAAGAAAATCAAAGACAGAGATTTTATTCTCTATAATGTTTATGCGCGTAACTTTCTGGTCTTTGAGTTCATCCAAAGTGCAGGAATGCAGAAGAGATTCAGGTAGCACTTCACATGAGAAATTATGAATAGGTTCTTTAGCTTCATTAAATGTATGTTCCAGTTCGTTGTATTGCGCCAATGCATCGTCAAGAAGTGCCATATGCTCGAAGGACAGAGCTAAAGATTCTTTCATAACAAAATAAGAACCAAAGTTCCAGCCAGGAAGAGATCTTTGGTCCCAGAGTTTAGTTATCTCGGCTTCATACAATGTGACTCTGTTTGATAAAGTGGTCAGGACTAATGATTTGAGGAGTTCGGATACCGACTGCCAGGATTGAAGTTGCTTGACATCTGATTGAACTGCAATACAGCGATTAGAGTCAGGACAGAAGTTCGATTTAATTTTGTCATAGAGAGATTTTTTCGGATCTGAAGGAAGTAAATAAAGGATGAACCATTCGGTGCTATCCCTACAACCGTTAACGTTTATATTTAGCCATTCTCGAGTAATATTTCGAATCGATGACCGATAAATGTCGACATCTTCACACTGTAAAGCAATGAACTTGACGAACGGCGTTTGATCTATACCTGGGAGCTGATGCTTTTGGGGGGACGCGGTTATTGGAGTTTCCTCTACAAGCTTCACGTTTAGCTGAGCTATTGAGCGCAAAGGCCGAGGGGGCATTTTCCAGTGTAAATTAGTTAATGGTGACAATGACTCTACATTAGATCTGATTGAAGCATACGCTCCAACGGGATCATAATATGATACAGTCACACCAATTTCATGTGCCATGGTGGGAGTTAGCAAGATGAGAAAAGTAAAAGATAGCGGACTGAATAGCAACGCAAGACCGGGCTATGGGCTGGAACATGACAGTCAAGAAGTTACAGTAGAGTGAAATGAAACTAGCTGTTCGTTTGTATATGTCATTATCATTTGTATTTGTGAGTTTATGGAATGCTCTTGGAAAGTCTTTCGAGGAATGCGGGATTAGATTACACAGAGAAGAACGATTAGAACTACATACACTAGGCTCAGTAAAACTGTGATTAGAAACACAGACTGTCCAGCAGTTACAAAATATGAGTCTGGGCCATAGTACAGAGCCTTGTTAGAAATTGAGCGACGCTGAAGGGAAACGAGGATCAAGAGAATTCCACAGACAGCATACGTTATAGCTATCGAGGAGAACCTCCGCTCGAACACTCTAAGAAATAATAAAGAAAGCACAATCTGCCCTAAGGCCGATCTTAAATATGCACCTTCAAAAGTTCGCTGACTGGCCCTAAGATCCAATAGCACAGAAGGATTGACCCCTTCCGCCATATGAAACACGTAGTAAGGTTTAACTTTCGATATGCACAACGTTCAACTAATTGATGAAGGCAAAGTCTTCCATTTGTACGTATTGTCCCTAGCGCTAACTGATATATAACTAACCTAGATCCTTTAAGAAAAGAGGTAGAGTCTTATTTAAACAGCCTGACTAAGCCGTCGTACAATGTGGTAGCTGTCTTTGGCTCTCAGAGTACGGGTAAGAGCACACTGTTGAATGCCCTTTTTGGCACTGACTTTGAAATAATGGACGAGAAGCACAGAAAGCAAACTACTAAAGGAATATGGCTATCTGAATCAGAGATAAATCCTGAACACTCGACCATAATTCTTGATGTTGAAGGCACAGATGGCCGTGAAAGAGGTGAAGATCAAGATTTTGAAAGAAAGGCAGCTTTGTTTGCTTTGGCCACATCTCAGATCCTGATTATAAACATATGGGAGAACCAAATAGGTCTCTATCAAGGGGCCAATATGGCCCTACTGAAGACTGTTTTCGAGGTGAATGCTCTGCTCTTTCAGTCCTCCACCTCTAAATCTAGATCCCGAATTCTTTTCGTTATACGTGATTTCCTAGGAGTTACGCCTTTTGATGATCTTAAATCCACAATAACCGCTGACATGACGAATTTATGGGCCGACTCATCGCAGGGAAATATTTCGGATTGTTTTGATCTCCAATTTGTCGGGCTACCACACAAACTATTGAAACCCGACGAGTTCAGCATTTCCGTTGGTAATTTGGCTAAAAAGTTCTCTGATTCGTCTTTGGAGGACTATGTTTTTTCAGATGGCTACTCTCGCAATGTTCCTCTTGATGGATGGTCGGTATATGCCTCCAATATATGGGAACAAATCTCTCAGAATAAGGACCTTGACCTCCCTACTCAGCAACACCTTGTCGCACAGTTCCGCTGTGACGAAATTGCTAACGAAGCTAGCAAGTTATTTATTTCCTACTTACCGTCTCCTCCTTTTGATTCGGAGTACGGTGAATCAATTCGCACTTCCTTGAAAAATGCTTGTTCCTTTGCATCTGAGCTTTATGACTCATCAGCATCAAGATACCAATCCGAGGTTTATCACCAGAGGAAACAGGGACTTACAAGCTTTATGAATGAACATGTATCTGAAATATTTGTTAAATATCTCTCCTCGGTCCGCTCTGAAGTAGAAGATAAGTTTAGAGCAAATTTATCTTCTTCGCTGTCTTCGACATCATTTGCTCAAGCTACTTCAGCTGCATTGGCAAATGCCAATGCTACTTATCAAGGGTATGTGAATGATATTGATCCTGAATCATTTACTCTTGAGTCGTCTATCTTGAACAGCTCTTCTGATAGTTTTTTCAAAGATCTCCAGCTTATTACTGCTGACCTGCGTCACGAACTGATTTTGAAAATTACTGACAAGTACATCTCAGATGTATATAGTTCTATCCAGTCTAAAATTTTAAATTTGATTCAGAATATCTCAGAACTTATCCAGGTGGCAGAACTTCCGTCACTTCCTGAAGATATACTAACACCTCAACCAGCCTATGTCACTAAAGACTTGTGGGAGATTGCTACCCAAGCGGTAAATGTGCTGATTAAAGAAGCTCAATCAGCAATGTCAGTTGAGTTACATGATTTAGGAGCTTTAACTGATGAATCTGAAGAGGCTTTAAAGGCCTTAGAATACTCTTCATATAACAACTTCCTTAAGACTGTAAGGAAAGCTGTTACTGCTGATATGATATTTATGCGTTCTCGAGCACTCTATGAAAATTCGTTTAAATATGATTCCGAAGGTATGCCGAATATATTTTCAGATGATAGTTACTGGGATCATGAGAAGATCAAAGATCTGTACAAGTCCTCTAAGGAGAAAGCTGCGAGTGCCGTGACACTACTATCCTCGATTCCGGAAATCGGACTCCCTGCCACACCAACGACAAATATTGGAATTTTCTCTGAAGCTACACCGAAAACTCCAATTTCGTATAAGGGACTCGCACCAGAACAAATTGATGAAATACAGCAACAACTCTCCAAATATACTGATGCGGCATACATTGATGCGCGTCTAGCCTACTCTAGTGCAGTGAAAGCGCGTGAAGCTACAGAACTTGCAAACCAAGCTGCGATTGCCGCAGCAAAAGCCAGTGAAGCACGAACAAAATCTCTTGCGAATGTTCCTGTCTATCTCTATGTTGTGCTGTTGCTGTTTGGATGGAACGAAATATTTGCTTTCTTTCAATTGATGTTTTCCAGCCCTTTTACCTTGATATTTGTGATTCTCGCTACTACTACTCTTGTTCTAATTCGAACTTTGGGATTATGGAACCAATTCATGTTTCTATTTAGGTATTTTCTAAGGAAGCTCAAGGCTACCGTGAATTTATTTCTTGCTAATGCTCTTTCAGAACAACAACCTGAGGTTATTGAAATGCAAAACTTATCACCGCAGGCAACTTCGACTCAACCTTCTTCAGGCATAGCCAGCGAACACAAGGTAGATTCGAGTTAGTAATAGTCATTATAATATCCTATGCACGGATCGTTAACTAGGACTTTAGAGGATGTAGTTAATTAAGTCTATACATCGAGTAGTTGAGACATTTCCGATTCTTTCAAAGGAGTTGAGTTTCCATATAGCCATGACTGCGCAAGGATTATGATATCAAAGCCTACAGTACCAGAAGACCCCAAGAGGTAGGGGAATTCGCGAGTTAGGAAAGGAATTCTATTGTCCGCAGTCATATTAGGAATAGTCAACAATATGGACAGGCTATAGGTGAGATTTCCCGTCATGGCAGCAGCAAATAGCAAAGGAGATAGGCCTCGAGTGGACTTGCGCTTGTAGTTATGCAAAATTTGTGGGATCCGAGAAGATAGATAGAGAGCAGTACAGAGCCATGCGATCGTAAGACCTAATGATTCGGCTGTTCCTGCGGGTCTATTGGATTCAGTAGTAGAAAAAGCAGAAACAGACCGAGAAAGGGCAATGACAGAAACAAGAGAAGAGCTTTTATGAAAAGAAGCAGGACGAGGCGACAACACAGTGGGAGAGGGTAGGGAGGGAACCGATCCATACGGCACCCGGCTCCAATGGATGCGATTAGGAGCGAGCTTTGTATAGTAAAAATACTGAGAACATAATATAATGTCAATGGCAGTATAGTAGCATGCTAGAAGAGTCTGGAAAAGGAGCTGTTTTGTCAAAATACAGCCTATCAGGTTTGTGAGATCGCCAGCCAGCCAGATCGCTAAGAATGATAACGATAAGCCAGCGGCTGATTTCATGTGGTGATTCTCTATGACTTGGGGTAGCTGAGCACACAGCCAGGAAGTCAGAGAAATGCAGGCAAACAGCGATGACAGTCGTTCAAATAGAACAGAGCTCATATTACTAGATTTTAAGTTGTGCCACCTCTCTTAACAACAGTCAGAGATCATAAATCGTGTCCTAATGTTGGTGAGTGCGTGCATATTATTAGTCTTTGGGAGATAACAAGGTCCGGGTAACCCTGACTAGAGCGAGCAAGCTCGAAGCTGGCGCTAATAGATTATCTGACTCTCCCTTAATATTCCTTTACATAGGACTCCTTTCTCATTGTACCTCATATGGTGTCATAATGCTTGACGTAGGTTAGAACTAAAAGGAAGTTGAGCTTAGGCCTTATAACAGTTGGTCGGAGGCCTACGCCTTGTCGGGTCAGGAAGGTAAATAGAGTGTCTCTATCACGAATATTTAAATCTTCATGCAGCCATAGGCCTTATTTCGTAAATAGAGAATGTAAAGTGAAAAGGGTTTTTTGCATATCATATGCTGAATGTAGCTGTCGTTAACGGACTCGTAGAGAAAGACTAGTTACTTCTTGATTTTCACAGGCGAAAGTAGCTCGTTATCGTGGATTACCGAGGCAGTCTTCAGTTCTTTGATCTGCTTCTGCAGGCCTTCTATTTCTGAGTTTAAAGTAGCTATATGCGTTTCAAGTTCAGAAATCTTAACGTTTGCTTGTACAAGGTCTCGATGTGGTTTGTGTATACGGCCTTTTGATGCAGATTTGATCTTCGATGTAGACTTCTTTAGTGACCGAGTTGGAGTCTCGGGTGTTGCTGTTAAAGATTTTTCACCTTTATCAATACCAACTGTTGCTGGCTTACTTTGTTTCTTTCGCAAACTCATTGTTGTTTTTGGAGTAGCTGCTACAGTGCCTCTTGTTGGTTTTCGAGTTTCGACAGACAACACACTGGATTCTTTTGTTGGTCCTATTACTCTTAGCACAGATTCATTTGCTTGTCTCCATGCCAGTCTAAGAGATTCTTGCAATGCCTGAATCATCTCGCTGTTTCTATGCTAGGTAGGTAGGGAAAGTGAGTACTTGAAGTTATGCGTTCCATTACTCGGGAGTTTAAGGTTCTGACAGAACCTAAACTTACTTCTCGTCCCCTTATAATGTTGCCGGGCCTCGACCTACGTTATCTATCTACCTGAGCCCGACCGTCTAAGTACAAAACTTTTGAGTGAGACTTTATTCGATGAATCGCTGATAATGCGACTTTGTTTAAATTGATCTGTATAATAATTGAGCTGGCGAGGTGCTCTCACAAGAAGCGCTAAGATATTACGGTGCGATTAGCGTCGCTTTAATATATAACGAAATTTGTAGCATGTTCAGAGAGCATGTGAAAACTATATGTAACGTTAATATATTGTAGATGTTTCTAATTAAACTACTCAGCTCACCAGGGATTAATTGTTTCCAACTGGTGGTAAACCCTATGCTTAGGATCTATTATGCATGAACTTAAGCTCGCGACTAGATCTGCCGGCGGGTGACGCTTATCGCTTCTGGGTTTAGGCTGGAATAATAGAGACGATATAGGACTGTTGCACACTTTATTAATATGCATAATCTTATATGGAGCAAAATGCCTACATATAGAATTTAAAGCTTCTCATAAAAACTGGCGGCTTCGCCATATCAGCCATCGTTAACTTTAACGAAATGGTAATGCTGCTAGTTAAAGGACACTATGAGAAACGCGCTAAAGCTACGACGAGCATATAAAGCTCATATACTATGAACGGTTTACTTCAAGTTTAACTTGGTGTATCGGACAATCTTCATAGTTGATACACAACTTAGGCTTCTTGAAAGATGAAAGCATGATACAATTTTCACGTTGCTGCCGTAAAACTTATATTAATTGTGGAGGTTAGTTATTAAGTCAGTGTCTTGCAAGTGATTAATTAATATGGTGCGACATTAAAGTTGAGAAACGAGTGTAAAGATCCTCTTTTTATTGGCTCCATTGACAGGTGTCCTTCCCGCACGACCTAACGCATTGGTACGTCGGAATCCCACATATTTTCAGCTTCTGAATGAGAGTTGCCTATCTGCATTTTATTAACGTAAAAGCACCGAATATATAATACACCTACTGTGTAATCATAATTCTATGCACTTCTATGGCGAATATTCTAGCGGGCAACCGGGATTAATTACAGTTATGAAAAGCTAAAAACCGCTCGAAAAATTCCCCGAACAGGCTTGATTTCCCAAATTGATCGATCGATCCATGAAGAAAGTTTCCCGTTGGATAGTTTTCTTTTTTGGGGGAAAAGGACTTCCAAGCGTTCGATAAAAGAACCCTCAGAACACTTCAGTAACATACTTATAGAAAATAAAAAGAGCCAAAAGAATACGAACTTTCGTATTTTTTTTTCAATATTTTCTTCAACCTATAGATTATAGAAAGCCCTCTATTAAAACTATCAATCATTTTCTTCCCTAATGGTTTCAACGGTCACTGTTACCGCTGAGGAAACTGAGGCTGTCCTTGTTGATGGATATGGAAATCCATTCGAGGTACCAGATTATACTCTGAATGATATCCTCAAGGCCATTCCGCGTCACTGCTTCAAGAAAAGCACTGCGCATAGCTTGTTATTCGTCGCTAGAGACCTGTTCTTCATAGGACTAGCTTTCTATACAACGCTTACCGTCAGCAAGCATATTGAGAGCGCTCTGCTCCGTGGTGTGCTCTATGCTGTGTATGGCTTTGTGGCCGGACTTTTCGGTACTGGAATTTGGGTTTTAGCGCATGAATGTGGCCATGGCGCCTTTTCTCCCTCGGGGACGGTCAACGACATATGTGGATGGCTGCTCCATTCTTCCTTGTTCGTTCCGTATTTCAGCTGGAAGTATTCTCACGCTGAACATCACCACAACACTGGAAATTTGCATAAGGATACCGTGTTCGTGCCCAAAACTCGCGAGAGGTTTCTTTCAGTTAACAATTTGACTGAGCTAACCGAGGAAGCTCCCATTGCTACCTTATACTGGCTCATAGCTCAACAATTGTTTGGATGGCCATGGTACTTATTGAGCAATGTAACTGGTCAACCCTATCCGAATGTCCCAAACATATTTGTCAATCATTTCTGGCCTTGGTCTCCACTTTACGATTCATCCAAAGCTTTCCATATCTTCCTTTCAGATGTTGGTATCGGGATCGCCGCGTATATTTGCTACAAATCAATCCAAGCTTTCGGATTATTTAATATCTTTATTTATTACTTCATCCCTTATCTCTGGGTAAATCATTGGCTCGTTTTCATTACCTTCCTTCAACACAGCGACCCTAGTCTGCCCCATTACACTAACGATGAGTGGACGTTCGCTAAAGGCGCTGCGGCAACGATCGACAGAGATTTTGGCTTCATTGGTAACTTCTGTTTCCATAAAATTATAGAAACTCATGTTGCTCATCATTACTGCTCAAAAATTCCTTTCTACCATGCTGAGGAAGCAACGGAAGCCATTAAAAAAGTGATGGGCAAGCATTATCGTCGCGATCCTTCGAATATGGTTATTGCTCTCTGGAAAGTTTGCCGCCAATGCCAATTCGTGGAAGGTCCGAACGGAGTGAAAATGTACAGAAACTGCAATGGTTTAGGTCCTAAGCCATCCTTTGATTCCAAGAAGAAAGACTGATAAACTCAACAACGGAACACTATACTTCACTTAGCAACAAATATTATACAGTAGCTGTATTGCTTAATTCTATGAGCTCACAAAAGCTCATCTTCATCTCCTGTATCAAAATCATCATCACCCAACTCATCTACGCCACGTTTGAGCTCTGTCAGCCCGCAAAGTATTTCAACGTATTCTGGATTCTCTAAAGACTTTACAACAAAGTCCCATCCGGAACGTTTCCATTCTGAAACAACACTAGGACTGCAGGCAGAACAGGCATCATATGCTGGCCCATGAACCTTCATAGTATGATAATTATGCAAGAAACCTCGTATTTGATGTGGGCAATCTCCAAGAGAAGACGAGGTCGCATCAGCCGGCGCCTCCCGTTTAAGAGGATGCTGCATAATAGATGCCACTAACTCAATTGCTTGAGCAGAAGCCAACATAGCCGCCCCCGGGCGGGTCACGGTACACATTTGATCTAGAGTGCGATCCGTAGTAGAGTCTGCAGGAGCATAAACATCATTACAGAAGTAGCATCCCAGACGTCCAGGACTACTCATTGCACCACCATGACGTAGCACAACATATGTGTCAAAACCCAACGCAGCTGTTATAACAAGTTTGTCAAGAGCTGCGCCGATCACAGTAGGCAACCAGCGAGACTCTCTTGAATCAGTCAATAGGAAGATACAATCATGTTCCGAAATTAGTTCCACTAATTTCTTATAATCAGACTTAATAGACTCAATATTATAAGAACTGGGAGCATGGCCAATCATTGGTATGGATAAACGATGTCCCTCGGAAATTATACCAGGGAAGATCTCCTTCAAGGCATGAGCAGCTCTCTGAGCTTTAGGAGCATCTTTAACACTATCTTTGAACAGATAAAGAGGCTGTCGAACGGGATTAGACATTGATACTGTTGAAGAATCGACAAATGAGACATGTCGAACACCCCATGCCATTAGACCGCGAGAAACGTAAGAACCTAAGGTACCAGCACCCAATAGTAGACATTTCAGGTTTTTAATTGAGTCAAGGTCCAAATCAGGGACTAAGCGCCAGCGCATAAGCTTCAAATTGAGATCAACAGATTGTTCGGCTATCTGAACGGGGTCCATCATAGAAGATAACTTGGCAGTCTTAGGTACCAGAGATCCATTGACACGCTCCCATCCTGAAACAGTGATTTTTTCAGGAAAGCCTGCAGCAGGCCTCAGAGTCATAGAAAGGTTTCGTGATAAACTCAAATCTGGTAGATCTCTGTAGCAGATGATGGTTATATATGGAAACTCCGGTAATACCAACAAGCACCAAGCTAAAAGGTTACGCACTAGGTAGCCAGGAGTAGGGTCAGCAGAGAAACTAGGATCACAGACACCGATAGACCATTCATTCCACCATCCAACAGATATCTTAATCAAATTAACAAACTCAGCCAGGGTCACTATTTGATTACTAGAGCTTCTCGCGAAAAATCCACGGTTATTTAGCGAGGTAGTGGATTGGTACGCAGCCACAGCAGACATCAAGTGCGGGTCATACGCTAACAAGGTAGGAGGAGACTCAACAGTCCACTGAGTATGTATTGCGGGGAACACAAACCAATAATGAAAAGAGTACCTTTTCAGATCCGCAAATGAGAGGACTGCAAAGAACGAGATCAAAGATGGATCATTGGTGACATTTCCTGATTTTATTTGGAGAAAGAGAGTATTTCCAAGCTCATTAATCAGCGCAGATTTATCATAAGAATTAAATTGATCTATGCTATTTGTATTATACAACTTTCCTGGGGCTATGAATGCAGAAGTGTTAACGGGTTGAACGAAGGCGTCGCCTGACAATGAGAACACAGACGCAGCTCCTGAATGAGCCGGTATACGGTAGGTTCCATAAATGTCCTGTGCAGAGCTATCAAGACCAAATTCATCTAATTTCCTTTTCGCTAGAGCATGAAAGAAGGCGGTGTCGACAAAAGAATGAAATCGAAGAAATGTTGTCATAGGAGGTAGAAACAGTGGAGTATGTAATCGGCTGGGTAGTTAATACTTGGGACTTTCCAGATACGGCAGCGAGTCCACTCGCGCTGATGCACGTCCTGAAGGGACTACAGAAACAGGCTGTCGGACATATAGGTTAATATTATCTATGCCTGTACAAGTATATGTTTTCTCAGCTAGATAACTGTTGCTACAATTGTTCAGCAAACGTGCTCAATAGGACCAGGAGGGACCTCGGCTCCGAGGTCCAACACCAACCTACGGTGGAACAACTCTTTCAGCATCACAAAGCAGTTTTCAGTGATAGCAGGATCATATCGATCTCTAGACTGTTCATCACGGACAAAAGCATGCTGGGCACCGTGGATTTCGAGGAAAGAAAACTTTACACCGGCTTCTCTAAGAGATTTACGAATAATATCTCGGCCTTCAGGAGGAACATGCGTATCGGCAGTGCCAAAGATCATAAGAATCTCAGCCTCGATTTCGACAAAACGTCTAAGGGTATCATCACCTCCTTTTCCAAGTTTGGAACTGTGAATGTCCGTGCCGAAGAAGCACACGGAGGCTTTAACACGAGCATCTAGACCTGCACGAAGAGCTAAATGACCTCCAAGACACATACCAGTAGAGCCGATATTTCCAGTACAAGTGGGTAGAGACTGCAAAAAGTCAATTGTCGCTTTAGTATCCGAGTCATAGCTTGCAAGCTCTTTCTCTATTTTGAAACGATTTCCGTCATCGGTACCTTTTGCGTCATACGTCAAGGGTTCGGGTCCGACGAAATCGTGATACACAGATGGAGCAGCCACGATGTATCCTTGACCAGCAATATCTTTGCAGAACCGAGAGACAGGACCAGTAACCTGATAAATTTCCGAGTACACAATAACTCCGGGGAATTTGGCATCAGGGTAAGAGGGAATGAGTGGGTGGAACAAAAATATCCTCATCTTGCCATATTTTGTCTCGACATCTTTGTACGATTCTTTGAGCAGCATTCTGGCTTGTGGAATAAGCAACTCTTGGCTATCAGCTAATTACTAAGGCAGTAGGAAGGCAAAAAGCGGGGTTTATGTTTCTTATATATTGCAACCTAGCGTTCCGACTCCTGACGACCGTTGAGTTTAAGGTTTTCCGATGATCATTGTCGCTACGGTTGACCTAATGCATATCTATAAATGAGACCATATATAATTGGTTGATAGGAACCACACAACTAGGAAGAACCATGAAAGTCCACGTTCCATGTAGCAGACTTCACCTTGAGGTACTCAGAGATGCCATACTCTTTACCCGCTTCCTTTCCGTAGCCAGAATCGTGCCATCCACCGAATGGAGCTTCGGCCGAAGTTGTCATGCCAGTGTTTATGCCAACATTTCCAACTTCAAGTTTCTCCATAACACGCCATATGCGGTCGGCATCCTTTGTGAATACGTAAGAGGTTAAGCCCATGGCTGTGTTATTGGCACGCTCAATTACTTCCTGCTCGGTTTCAAAAGAGTACAGTGCAACGACCGGTCCAAATGTTTCTTCGCAAGAAATGTCCATAGTGTCAGACATGTTTCGCAGTAAAGTTGGCTTGTAAAAATATCCAGTTAGGCTGGTATTAGGGGAGCCTCCGGTGATAAGTTCGGCTCCATTGCTAACTGCGTTCTCGACATGCCGATGGATCTTCTCGACGGACCGCTTGGTGGTAACAGGGCCTACAGTAACTCCTTCTTCAAACGCTGTTCCCTGCTTCAGTGCTTGAATTTTGGTTTTCATGATAGAGGTGAACTGATCTAATACAGAACTGTGAACAAAAACTCTCTGAGCAGTGACACAAACTTGCCCAGCATTACGAAACTTGCAAGCCATAAGCCAGGTAGCAGCTTTCTCAAGATCGCTATCAGGGAATACAATAAATGCACCATTTCCCCCAAGTTCGAGAGTAAGTTTCTTCAATGTTGAAGAGCATTGGGAAGCCAGGAGCTTACCGACAGCGGTAGAACCGGTGAAAGAAACCTTTTGGATTATCGGGTGACGGCAGAGAGCTTCCCCGATTGCAGGGGTATTAGCATTATCGGTAGGCAATACATTGAGAACACCCGCAGGGAAGCCAGCGAGCTCGAGCAAGCGAGCCACGGCAAGAGTAGAAAGAGGAGTCTCCGGACTAGGTTTTGCGACGACTGTACAGCCTGCGGCAAGAGCAGTTGCAATCTTACGGCAGGCTAAAGCCACAGGGAAATTCCATGGCATAAGACAAGCAACGACGCCAATAGGTTTCTTTATGACTACAAATCGGTTATTGGGCTGAGCACCTTCCATAGTTGATCCATGTTGTCGTTCCGCTTCACCAGCCATCCACCACGTGAAAGTCAAAGCGTAATCAATTTCAGCTATCGATTCGTGATAAGGCTTTCCGGTTTCAAGCGAAATTAGTCTAGCAATATCAGGCTTATGCTGGCGAATAAGCTCATCCCATTTGAGAAGCATTCTTCCGCGTTCGCGCCCTGGAATCATGCTATAAGTAGAAAATGCCTTATCAGCAGCAGCAACTGCAGCGTTTACATCTTCCTCAGTGGCGGTGGAAACCTGCGCCCACACCTTTTCCGTGCATGGATCTATGACATCGAATTTCTCCGCCTTATCTGACCAAATGCCTCCTATAAGCAGCTGGGGCCTAAAGAGATCTTCTGAAATATTATACTGCGACATAGTCCGACAGAAAGAAGAGATGAATCGACGAAATGGAATTTTAACCAGTGAAAGGCTAGAAAGCAATTGCCGTCAATTCTTTATATAAGACGATAGAAGAAAAGTTTATATAATAACTACACCGGAGATTATAAGGCCCACAGGAAACTCCGGATAGTTTCCACGCAAAACCCCACACTTTCCCCGGATAATTAGAGTTTAACATCGGAATAGGTGTGTGGGGAATTCATTGAGGCTCGTCGGACACAGTGCTTTCCCAGACATTCGGTTCTGATGGAGTATAAGAAACGCCTTGCGGGGCTCCGATATATCGTGGATCAAGGCCACAATACAACCAGCCTCTTTGTTAGAAAGAAGCGACCGATTTACAGGCAATTTTCCATCGAAGATAAGGTGTGCTGCAGTGTAACTCATTTCCGCAGATGTCGGTAACCCGGCTATCTTTCTGCTTCTTCCCATCGAAAGAACATGTGCAAGTATCTCATACCTTTACTATTATTTGCGTATCTCCTTGGCTCCAAGAGACTTTAGCAATTACTATTTCAGTTAACTGTCCTTCTGTAGCGATTATATTTCTACATAGCTACAATATCATTTAGTGGAAGACCTCGGCGCAAGAGCTATTTTCTGTCTATAGCTTCAGAGCTCCATACGTGTACACACAGCTGGGCTTGAACTCCACTGAATAGCGTGGTATACTACACCATGTCACTGTTTATGATCTATTAGAGTTATGCGGTATTCCATGGAAATACTCGAAGAAAGGTGTCAAACAAAGATTAACGTGAAGTGTTACTTAAGCTTTTGCCGAGTATGAAGGCCGACAATGCCAGTAACATTATTTCTATATTAATTTGAGGTTCTGGCTATTTCAGTATTTTCTAATAATTAAGAATGTTTTAATTTCTGAGTGTGAATACTACTAGCAGACCAGTCAAGACCTGGCTCACTCTTCTGCATTGATTAAGGTTTCAAAACAGGGACCCTCGGGACCTGAACACGGTGATCGTGAATTCGATATATTAACAGCTTGTAAGTTAAGCGAATGTTATTGGTAATTTTTGGCGACTCAGGCGATGAGTCAGAGAGAGTAGCGAGTGTTTTGAAGAAGCAAGGGCTTAGGCAAATAAACAATTTGATAGCTGAAAGGCCGTTGAAGAAACGAGACGACCCCGAATTAGCAGCTACTAATGCTGACAGAATCAGGGAATACGCGAGAAAACATATCAAGGATCATTTAGTATATGCAGCAGGAAGTGAATTTTTGACTGTACAGATTCTTCAAGAATTTGGAACTCCATTCACCACGTACTTACGTCTAATCAGTACCAATAATTTGGCTGAATCTGGAGATTGTACCACTGACATTAACACTCAGAAAGCGCGCCATACCAGACGAGCAAATTTTGAGACACTCAAATGCGATGTATATCTCTGCAATTTTCAAATAAACTCTACTGCAAGTCTTGCCAAGTGCTTAAAAAAGCTGAAACTTAAGAGCAAGAGGCGATACAGACCTTCATGGGACGATTATTTTATGAAATTGGCATATCTAGCAGCTGAGCGAAGCAATTGCATAAAGAGACGTGTTGGTTGTGTTCTCACGAGAGATAAACGGGTGATTGCCACGGGGTATAATGGTACAGCGAAAGGAATGCCGAACTGTTCTGAAGGTGGATGCCCAAGGTGTAATGACACCGGCAGCAAATCAGGTGCCGGATTAGATCGCTGTTTGTGCTTACATGCAGAAGAAAACACCCTATTGGAAGCTGGGAGAGAACGTGTTGGAGTGGGCTCAATTCTCTATTGTGATACTTGCCCTTGCTTGACATGTTCTATCAAAATAGTTCAATGTGGGATTGCTGAAGTAGTATATGCAAAAAGGTACGCGACAGATGCCGAGTCATTGGCTATTTTAACTGGCGGGGGAGTGACTACCAGAATATACCGTCGTTTACCCGAAACAGCTCAACTATAGCTGCAGATTTGGAATCCATAAGGAGCACACTTGGTGGTACTGAAATGATCCATGTGATATAGTCAATACCTTAATTTATACTAGTTTAAACTGCAGTATTATTCTGGTGCCTTTACGGTATTCCACCTTCGGACTAGAAAGCAGTCATAAATGTCAAGCCACTGTATCTTGTGGCATGTGCTTGATATTGGAAACAGCACAAGGACTCACAGAAGCACATCTACCTAATGAAAAAATAACGCTTGAATCACTTCGTATTCCCAAATTCGTGCACACTCGAATCGATGAGATGATACCTCACATTTTTCCGAAAATGGTAGTCACATTCTTTGTTCCCATAGTTGAGCAAATACCACGCTAAGTTTGGGGTTGTACGAAGAGCCTGGGAATATTGAAAATCGAAAATGCTAAAGCCCATGAGTTCGATGATATTGGCTGGCATCTAGCTGGCTGGCCTAATAAGTTTCAAAATTATGAAAGACATTTACACTTTATGGCTGAAGTTGTTGCTAATCACAAATCATTAAACTTCGTTAATGTTACAATTCTTTGATGCTGTCTCCTTTCAATTTAGTGATTTGTTAACTGAAGCTTATAGTTTGCTTGGTGTGCTTAATAGTTGCCTTAATCAGCGACGTTGGCTTATATCTAATATCCATAAGCTGAGTGGGCCTATTCAGTGAGATTACCATCTCCAATTATACTATTTTGCTCTATTCCACCTCGCTTATATAAAGATGAAACTAATCTCATCTGATGACTCCATAGCTGATTATGAAATCTTCAGTTTCAGTGCTGATCTTGTTTTTTTCGTGCACAATATGTATTGCTGGGGAGCTATTTGACCTAAAAGCTATCCTCTTGGAAGAGCTGAACTTTCAAGGAGTGGATACCAAAGCTGTTATAGCTGGAGTGCCCATAGAAGATGTTAAATCTGCTTTTTTTAATGAGAGAACGACTAATATTCTGTCTCGGGACGAACAATATGTCAGTGAAAATGACGTTATCGAGCTCCTAGAAGCAATATATGCATTGGAGGAGAATAAGCATTTACTGTCATCGAGAGCTCTAGGCTATAGCCCTTATAGAGAATTGTGCCCTCAGATAGATATTGTCAGGAAAGGGATGGACCTTGGACTTGAGGAGAAGGAGTATGTTCAAGGAAGGCTAAAAGTCCTAAGAAAGAATATGAAGAAATTTCTGAGTGAAACTACCACAGTTGGCATTGACTTGAACCATTTTCTTGACTTACATATCCCGAAGATTGCCTTAGCGTTCTCAGGGGGAGGCTATAGGGCTATGTTATCTGGCGCAGGAGCCTTAATGGCTGCTGATGCACGAACTCCTGGGACCAATGGACCAGATCAGATTGGTGGATTGTTACAAAGCTCTACCTATGTTGCTGGTCTTTCAGGAGGCTCTTGGTTACTTGGATCTGTATATGCTAATGACTTTTCAAGTCCATTAGACCTATTGCACGATAAGAGTATCTGGAACTTTGAGAGCACAATTTTTTTACCTTATCCTGGGATTATCCAGAACATATTCCATTTGTACACGATCTTGAATTCAGTGAACTCAAAACATGCAGCAGGATTTACTGTTTCTTTTACAGATTTCTGGGGCCGTCTGTTAGCCTATCAAATGTTCCAGGGATCAGATGGTGGAGCGAGTTTAACACTGTCATCACTCAGAAATTCTGCTGCCTTCAAGTCATTTCAAGCCCCGGTTCCTATTATTGTTGCTACAAGTAAAACTGATTTGCAGAAATCTGTAAGCGAAAATGATACCCTTGTTAGCTTTACTCCTTTTGAGGTCGGATCTTGGGATCCTAAGTTGCAAGGATATGCTTTAACGGAGTATCTTGGAACAGCGGAAGCTAATAGGAAGCCTCGGTCTATGTGTGCATATGGCTTTGATAATATCGGTTTTATAATTGGCACATCATCATCTCTCCTAAACGTAATCACGGAGACTCTTGATCAATTAATGTATCGAGTACCTTTGCTCCTTGTGCAGGTAGTTAGAAAGATTCTTCAAATATTCAGGACAGTTACAAACGGCTATGATACTGCTGTATATAGACCAAATCCCTTTGAGGGCTTGGCTGCGGAAGAAGAAAGCAGCGAGCTTGTTCATAGAGATGCACTGAACCTAATTGATGGTGGGCTAAACGGCCAGAACATCCCATTATATCCTCTGATGCAACCTGATAGAGAAGTCGATGTTATATTTGCTTTCGATAATTCTGCCGATACGAAAGATAACTGGCCTTCTGGGATCTCTCTCCAGTTCACTCTGAAGAGAACTAACAGCGACTCCCCCGGAAACAAGAAATTCCCAGCAGTTCCAGATATTAGCATGATGCGCGACAATGGTCTTTTGGAAGCCCCTACGTTTTTCGGTTGCCAGGTCGCATTTGATGCCATGGATACTCCTGTGGTGGTCTACATGCCCAATAGATTCTGGACGCATAAATCCAACTTTCCCACAACGAAAATGGCATACTCTAAAGCTGAATATATGGGAACAGTTATGAACGGATTCCATCTGGCGACTCAAGGCAACAACACGGGAAGCAAGGATTTTGAGAGACAAGCAAAATGGAGTACATGCGTTCGATGTGTTTCTATTCTTCGCGGGGCTCAGCGTCATGGAATAAAGTTGTCAGAGACGTGTAATCATTGCTTCAAACAGTACTGTTGGAATCAAGGTCAAACCAACACAAGCAAGGACCGCACAGGTAGTAACATAGATCGTGATAATCTGTCAGCGAGATCGGTTGCATCATTGAATAAAACAACCGGAGTTCTACATAGCATTCCGGTAATAAACAGTACGGCTACTGTCGCAAATGTGACGCGCAACTTTACTGTGAGTTCATATTATATGACATCAAGCTTTACAGCTGACGTTAGGAGAAAGAATAGGACTATCTCCACTACCAGAAAAATCGATGAGTTACTGTCTTTCCCTTCTGTTCACTTTACATCAGGTGGTGAAACTGCATATTTCAAAGACAGGATTTCCAACTGGACGGCTTCCAGCATGGTATCAAGTGATCACATGAGGAGCCTTAACTCTAGCAGTTTAAATGCTACTGACAGCCGTGCCGAATCTACCTCTGTTCCGAAGCATGGCTTATCATAGCTAATAAGCAGGACTGTTTTTCTCGTCAGTATTCCAGTATTATTTGTGCATAGATGCGTAAACAGTTAAGCATCCTAGAACATAGCTTTCAGATACTTCTAAAACAAGCCGACTGGAACGATTTCAGTGTGCACACACCGTTGCTGCCTTAATTTTAGAGCGAAACTTCTGTAACTGGATAGCCGAATATCATAACGACAGCAATTTTAGCAGCGCAAGTAAATATTAGTCTGGATTGCTAAGCCGTGAGAGTTACCTTCTAACAGTCGGTCGTGACCCAATATGTACCTTATTCAGACGACAATAAGGTTTATCTATAGAACAAATTCCGTAAGTTGGCCGCTTGCTGCATAACTCATATAGTGCTCGGTCCGAATAACATGTGCTCAATTCACAGAGATAGAGGATGCCAGGGACTACATTTTATATCTAACTGATCTATCCTACTCACTAACGTACTGTGAGTATAAGACTCACAGAACTGATTTTATGCCCCGACTGCGATATCACGCAGAATATGGATGCCTAAAATGTGCCGGTAATCCAGCATCATTTTGAGTTTTCCAGTACCAGTTAGAAAGACGTTTAAGATTTACCGGGAGAATGGTCAACTCGTTCCGCTATCTAGTGATGTTTCATATGTGTCGTACGAAAGTTTAGCTGACAACCTACAGAGACACAAGTGCCTAAGATGTGATGAGAAAGGAAAGCCTCGCAATGTTGCTTACAAACTGCTTGTACGACTGATAAGTTCAATGTATAATAGGGAAGCAGATCTATTGTAGTGACGAGATAACTAGAATTCTTTAGCACCACTGCAATAATGCTACTGAAGGGAGCTAGCAACACCGTGTAACCTGCAGATCTGATTGGCAACTTGTGTTCGATGCGCGACGATTCTGCTCACCGCTTAAGGACACTGCTTCTATATTGGAGACGAGCAAGAACTGTTTCGATAAATATTGCAACACGTACCCATGGACATAACCAATCAGTTTCTATCGTATTTGAGTTTTGTCATATTAGTCTTGGTGTGCCGTTAGTTGTCTGTTTTTAGCCGTAGTGTTGCTTTGGATACAGTTAGTACTCACCGTTTAGTTCCTCAGCGAAATCATGCATAACTTGAAAGTTAGTGTTAACCGGCTAAGCTGGGTGTAACGTGACATAAATGAATGAACCAATTTTATGAGAGCCATCTGGTTATAAAAGAGCTTTGAGGCTATCAATTGAGAGACACTCAGGCTAGATAATGTGCTATATATATCTCACGCGTACAATGAAACTCCGACAGACACTTAATAGATACCATGATAGAATGCTGTAGATGTGACAAAAGAACACGAACGCTGTTACCTAAACTAGGTTGCGCCAAGTGTTGCGATCAAGGCTTCGGAACCTGTCAGTTGGCCGCCGCCTTCTATCGGTAATTGTACCTGAAGCCTAGCCGTTTAACCTTTATGTTCTGTGTGAATAGTGCAAAAGATTTAGATATTTCGACACTTCCAGTTTCATATTCTTCTGAATAGAAGATCGACTTTCTACCCACATGTAATTCCGATTATGATCGTCGCAGACACATGTTGTTTACCGGGAAAACAAAGCGCCACGATAGGGTCTGGATCTAACCTATATGAGATGTTTATGTACGAGTTAAGTTATTTTGGCATATAGCTTATGGAATTTCTAAGGCTTAGCACCAAATCTAGAAATCCATAGCGACATTATGTCAGCATTTCATTGGCTGATAGAATTAGTTTGGTATAAGGTTTGGTTAGACGGATGACTGGGCCGATAGTGCCGACGCAATGCATGAGGTGAATCACAATACAGCGGAGGTATTTTGATCAAATCGGTGGAGCAACGTTAAGCCAGAGCTGGACGGACACAATCCCCACGCTCCTGGTTCAAAAGACTGTCATGACTTTTATTAAGTGAGTGGTGACATCTAGGTAAAGTTATTCAAATCTGCCAGAGGTACCATAAACTTAAATTGATTCTAGCGAGCCTAAAGTCTAATTATTCCTAGTTTTAGTCCGACTTTCTAACTCCGGTTGACGCGGGACCATTGCTGTGTTGGAAATACCGTACACCTCAAGTATCACTAGCATATATACATATACGTTTAGATTAGATAAAATATACAAAAATGCTGTTCTGAATGATTGATGCACCCACTATGACTATAATCGGAGATGTCATGCGTGAGAATCGTAACTGGAACTGCAGTTGGTTAGCGCCTAATATAGATCGGCTTCAGATAAACCGCACTATGCACTAGTGCGTCGATATAAGCTACAGAGTAGGCCGTAACTCTAACAATCATTCGCCATTCGATTGTCAGTTTTTATTGGGTACTCAGTTGACATCCGAAAAGCTAGTGGCTTCGTACGCTACGTACCTCGCAGTTCTCAGTATTATATAAAGGGCCATGAGTCCGCTCTTCCCCCTCATTCTTATACCTCAAAAATGAGATATACACTGTTGCTATTAGGCGCTCTGGTCGCTGGAACTGGCCCTGCGAACCTGGAATTTGAACAATTCATAATAGACGAACTGCAGCTGAATGGTGTTGATGTAACGGAGGTAGGCAACGTTTCGCTCTCCACACTTAAGACCACAATCTCTCAAAACTTATCCAACGGATCGGTGGATGCTGGGGACGATACCATGACTAAGGATGAAGTCTTGGGATACATTGATCTATACTACGATCTCATTGACAACGATAATGACGAGCTGGTTGACGAGGAGGTTGATCCGAATTCTGGAGCGGTGCTTCGAGGTATCGCTACTGGTTACGCACCAAAGACTGGTTCTTGCTCCGATAAGCAAAACATCGTGACGAAAGGAACCACACTCTCTGATGACGAGAAAAATTTTGTAAGCGGACGACGCGATGTTGTCAAGGAGAATCTGCAGAGTTTCTTACAGAATAGCGATGCTGGAATTGATATTGATCAATATCTCGATGCCAGGGTTCCAATTATTGGGTTGGCTTTCTCAGGAGGAAACTATAGGGCTATGCTGTCTGGTGCTGGAGCTTTAGCGGCGGCTGATGCGCGTGTTCCTGGTACAGGGGACAAATCACAAATTGGAGGTCTTCTACAATCCTCGACATACATTGCTGGAAGCTCTGGCGGAGCATGGCTGATTGCCTCCATGTATGCTCATGGTTACGAGAGCGTGTACAATCTCATCAATAATGGAAGGATAAATTTGAATAAGCTTCTATTTGTTCCACAGAAGGGTCTGATAGCAAATACCAAGTTCATATATAAGATTGTTAACTCGATTACAGCCAAGTTAGAATCATATCCAATTGGAACAGCTGACTTTTTTGGCAGGTTTTTGGCCTATCAATTGCTCTATCCTAAACCAGGAGCGGTTGACCTGACTTTGTCTGATCTGGCAGATTTTGACGTGCTTAAGTCGCGCGCCGGACCACTACCAATTATTGCTGCTGCATATAGTTCAGGTGACACTGGATCTGTGGAAAATAATGCACCAATCTTTGGCTTCACTCCTTATGATACGGGATCCGTTGACCCACAGGTAAAGGGACGCGCTGTCACTAGACGTCTCGGTACAGACGTGATTAGCCAAGCTCAAAGGTGCGTCAGTGAATACGACAATCTCGGATTCCTAGTTGGTGCTACTACTAATATCATGAATGGGGCTATCGATGATTTAGCATCGGAGGTTACACGACGTTCTAATTGGATTATTGGCAAGCTGTTCAAGAGATTCTTGAACTGGGCTCTAGAAGGGAGCAACGGATATGAATACGGATCCTTCAGCCCTAATGTTTTCCAGAAGCTGCGAAATGCCGGCGTGGATAGCACTGTAACCTCTGGAACTACCATGAATGTTGTTGACCCTTCTGTGGCAGGCCAGAATATTCCATTAATTCCACTCTTGAGTGTAAATAGAGATGTTGATGTTATCTTTGCATTTGACAATTCTGGAGATGGAGCAAATGGCTACCCTAGCGGAAGGTCTATTGGAAATACCGCTACAGCAGTTAGTTCAATCAACGATGCCGATGAAATTACGATAGCCAAGGATGCCTCTGATTTTGCCTTTAAAATCAGCTCGTCGGATTTGTTAAAGCCATCCTTCCTTGGATGTTCCGCAGACGACAAGGCTACACCACTTATCGTTTACATACCAAATTACTACCTGACTGGTACATCCAACTTTTTGAACTCTAAGCTACTCTATTCTAACGACGAGGTAGCAGGTATTCTTCGGAACGGCTATGACCTTGCTACACAAGGTAACAATACTCTTCAGATCTCATCTGATTCCGATTGGTCAACATGCGTACGATGCGCAACTATTCTGCGCACTTCGCAGAGGCATAATCTCCCTCTATCGGATGCATGCTCAAGTTGTTTTAACAGTTATTGTTACACGAAACCCTAAACTAGCAACTAAGTTGTTACAACTGCATTAGTTTTCTTTTCTTTTATGATATTTTGAACTACTTCTATTATTTTTTAAATATGAATATATTTGTTTTATGGCTAGCTAGACAGATTGTAGTTGATGGAAATAGTGTATCATATGAGGTACTATTTAAAGTTTCAAGAAGGCTAATAAGCGAGTTGTAACATTTAGTAGAAGCGTGTGATTGGCCGATCTGACCCATTCACTAACATGACTAACAAATATCACGCAGCACCAAACGCGCTGTAGAAGAATAATCAGTATATTAAACCAGCCTTATAGTGATTACTATGCCAACGTACAAGTATTATCATTGATGAAGAATTGATAATGTGGAAATCGTCTAAGGAGTGGAGAATAACCCCACGTGCAGTAGGAAGAAATTGAGTTCCAGATGATTATCATTGAAACAACGTGCGCTCTTTTAGACATATATGTTGCTACGGATACTGCTCTAAACACCATATTGCTTCGCGGTTTGAACGCTGATGACTATTTAAGGCCCTATATTCTATCCTAAATCAGCAACTAGCAAACAAAATGAGATTGGCGGCTATAGGACTTTTGAGCGAGATGGTCATAGCTCTTCCTTTAATAGGAGCTGTCAGCACGGAAAAGAATATGATCATCCAAAGGGATGAAGCTGTACAAGATAATTTACCTAATAAAACTGCAGTTCCTTTCCTCACAGATCTTCTCAAGGTCATCGACAGGTTCTCATTCATGGCCGATATAGGCGATACTGATTTCGATAGTTTGGTGCGGTCCAGCCTTTATCCGCCAACCATTGCAGAATGCTCTGCACTTTCCTCAAATATTGTTAGAGAAGCTAATGGAATTAGTCTTTCAGAAAAAGATTTTGTGCAGCAGCGTCAATCATCTATCAAGGAAAGCTTATCTGACTTCCTAGGCAGGGCAGGTATCGGAATGGACGTACCTGTGCTTTTAGACAACCATGTACCAGTCATAGGAATTGCCTTTTCTGGCGGGGGATACAGGGCTATGCTAAACGGAGGTGGAGCAGTAGCTGCCTTTGACAGCAGAATACCCGGAACTACAGACACAGGCCATGTTGGTGGCGTCTTCCAGAGTGCAAGCTATATTTCAGGGCTTTCTGGTGGCTCTTGGCTTATTGGATCTATGCTTGCCAATAATATGACTGTACTTGAAATGATGTATTCGGAGGAAATATGGACCCTAGAATCCGTACTACTCGTTCCTGAGGATGATATCAACGATTTGATCTCATTCTACCTTCGAATAATTGCTAATATTGCTGCAAAACAAGCTGCCGGATTCCCTGTGACTATAACTGATCTTTGGGCCCAACTTCTTACCAAGCAGTTGATTGGGCCCGATAATAACGTTCCCTGGTCTAATATAACCAGCTTATACTCGCCTGCAAGTATTCCCTACCCTATCCTTGTTTCAGATCAGTTCAGTAATATTACGCGAAAGGTCTCCATTGAGTTACCAGTCATGGAAATATCTCCATTGGAGTTTGGCAGTTTCGATTCACAGGTAAATGGCATGATGCCCACTAGTTTGCTCGGCTCATTTTTGAACAATGGATCCGTACCTGACGGAGGGATGTGCGTATACAATTATGATGGCACTGGCTTCATGATTGGCGCTTCATCGAGTCTTTTCAACATCATTGACTCCAATATGAGCTATTCGATATTGGAGTACATACCGAAAGACAAGCAGTTGTTTGCCAGTTTGATCCTTAAAGTCATAGACAGCGCAGACGCTGTAGCTGAATACGATACAGCAGAAATTTCAGCCAATCCGTTCTATAATTGGGAATACAGTAAGCAAGAAGATGTCACAAACTCTTCCACTCTTCATTTAGTTGATGGTGGCGAGAACGGGGAAAATATTCCTTTACAACCGCTTCTAAACAGCGAACGAGAAGCAGATGTCGTTATAGCCGTTGATTCGTCTAGTGATAGCATATACGGCTGGCCCAATGGTACCTCTCTGGTGACTACGAATTCACGTATCAAGAAAGGCTTGACTTCTGATGTTGAGCCGTTGTATCTCCCCAACACCACTAATTCATTCGTGAACAACGGACTTATAGGCAGACCAGTCTTTTTTGGATGCAACCAGACCGCAGCCCCGTTGTTGATATACTTGACCAATTATCCATATACGTATATGTCGAACAGCTCCACATTTCAGATGGCTTATACCCTTGAGCAGATGCAAGAGATGGTCAAGAATGGCTACAACATGGCTTCGCAAGGAAACTCTTCACTGTCAAATTGGCAGACATGTCTTGCTTGTTCATTTATTCATCACCAAGTTGTTCGCGCTGGCAACCAATTCTCTGATATCTGTCAGCGGTGTTTCAGCGATTACTGCTGGAATGGGGAGGAAAACAATTCAAGCGTAGAGGTCTCTCAGCTGAATTACACTCTGAAGTATTAAAGTTTTCATGATCGACTGAGTTTTTTTCTGTTGTTTGGGACATTGTGAGATTCGATAATGCGGCTGACTTTGAAAGGGACCAATCAGGGGCCAGGACGCAGTCATGTGCCGCACCTCACTCTTTTCTACCTCTTGAAATCAGAGACTTTTTTTACATTTTTAGCACTAGTGAATATTGTACACGCTGTTGTTTATGTTTTCTAGAATTAGGAAGTAGATATTAGCGTAAGTACCAGCCACAGAGGTAGAGACTGAAGAGAGGCTCTAAAACTCTGAAGTCTATTTAGGGAAGAGTAGGCAGCTCCCACCGGACTTCACCATAGCCAAGACTCTCTACTGATTTGGATCTCACAGACACACAAGCTCGTCAAGTTGTTCTTCTTGAAATACCCGCACAATTTGACCATATTAGCTCAGGCAGAATGACAATGCCATATGGTGCTGTGCAAACTGTTCAAAATACTTACCATCCTACTGAGTTTGAAGATCAGAAGCCCAAAACAAAAGTCTGGTATATTATCGGATCGATTTTGATTGTTCTGGCTACTATATTTACGATAATCTCGGCGCTTGGAGATGGATCACATGTAATACTACCTGAAATGGTGCAGGTGGCAAGTTTAAAGCCCCGGGTAGACTACGCCAGCGGAGAACGACTAATCTTAATTGGAGACGTTCATGGCGCGAAAAGAGAGCTAATTAAATTGCTTAATAAGATCGGAGTGGATTATGCTTCAGATCGAGTCGTTTTATTAGGGGATTTCATAGCAAAAGGCCCCGACTCACTCGAAGTGGTGAACTTCGCCATTAACAGAAACCTGTCGTGTATAAGGGGAAATCATGAGCATGAAATGCTACGACGTTATGCACAGATGTATAATCGTCATGGACTGGGAAAGAAAGAGTTTAGCAGCGATGCAGTCGTTGAGGAACCAGTTTGTGACGATGAACTCTGCTTGGCTAAACACGCCACGGCAGATCAGATAATGTACATTGCGAACTGCCCGCTGATGTATGATATAGAGAGCCTGCCTTTGGGCAAGTCTATGCACACTGTTCTGGCACATGCGGGGTTGATGTGGAATGTCGACAAACTTGCCGATCAGGACCCGGAGGTTGTGTTGAACATAAGAACCCTCCTACCTCCACACAATACTGCATGGTCTGATCTTCCAGAGGGTGTCCATTGGGCTACTGTATGGGAAGAACACCAACTAACTTTACCGGCGAAAGATAGAACTTCTGTTGTATATGGACATTATGCGGCAGAAAGACTTGATATACGCGATTATTCATTTGGATTAGACACAGCATGTGTGAAAGGCAATCATTTGTCTGCGCTTGTTATCGAGCAAGGAGAGTCTGGAACGCTGGAACACCGGGTTGTGCGGGTTAAGTGTCGACAATATATAGAATAGTTATCACTTTTGTATACTTTTTATAATAATAAAATCATGAAAATGCCATTAAACTATCAGTACAGACTTTTACGGAGTTCAGTATGGCGTTTGTAGCCGTTCTAAGGTTGCGATCGGAATCTGCGTCGATGACTACTAATAACACATATGGCTCCAAATCGTCCACTGAGATCGTCGTTTTCGCTTTCGATTCATTAAAGAAATTATCCACCTCCAAAGCTTTCTTTATTATTTCCACTTCATTATTAGATTTATAGGGAATCCGTATTTCGAGTGATGGCATGGCGAAGTCCCAATATGATCATAGAGTGACAAAAGGCTAAAAAACCATTAACGAGAGCGGTAAAGTTTGTGAAGGTCTGAGTAACCAGATTCTATTGCAGAAGTTCATCACGATAATGTGGCTGGAAATTTGATCTTTTAGCATGAACTCTGTTTTCTTTCTGGGTACGTCGAATATTTTGCTTCTGCGAAATGTCTCTAGCCTTTTCGGCTATCTTGTCTCGCGGCTTGGCGAGAAGTCTTCGGGCATCGGCAGCAGCAATGGTACTCTGCCCGTCAGACATCTGTTTGGATTTAATGTGCTGACGGAAGTATTTTGCAAGTGATCGATGTCCCACCATAGATCCCGATGGTAAATATAACTGCAAGCCAGTTTCATCGATCATCGCAGCAGCATCATTATAGGACATGTTAGATGATAAATCAACGTTTCCTTCATTAATGTCGTCATCTTCCCACTCATCTTCATCATAGTCGGCATAGTATTCAGCGATCTCTGCAATGTCTTCTTCTGTTTCGTAAGGAATGCGACTATGTTGCTTATCATTCATATGGTCTCGTATACTTTCGAGATTCTTTCCTTGAAACGAACAAACTAAACAGACACAGCCAATACCTATTTTCTCTCCTAAATATGTCAACAACCCTTCTAAATCAATAAGGTGGTCTGGATCAGGAATATACAAGCCGTGATGCTTTCTCATATGATCGATATTCTCCAGAATAGTTCCACTATTGTCAGGGCAGAAAAGGCACTGGCTAGGCCGGATTTTGCTAGCATTCTTCAGCTTCTCCTTCACAATCTCATCGATAGTAGTAGGAACATCACTCGCTTGCGTTTCATCACCGCCTTTGATTTGGGTTCTGACGATCTTAACATCCTTTGATCTGTCTGGAGATTGCCTTTTTAAGGCCTTCTGATGCTTCGAGCTTCGAGCGTGATTTTCATATTGCGGCTCAGAAGTGAAGCTTTTACTGCAGACCTTGCAGTAGAGAGTCTCGATATTCGATTCTTCTGTGTTTTGCATTTCAGCCACTTTGCTCGAAAAGTCCTCGACAGACACTGGGACAAGGCCTACAACCTTCCGCTTTAAATTATATCTATGCCAGTCACTGCGCATATGTGCTCTTTGCATTTCAGGTCGCTCAAAAGCGACAGCACACGCTGTACAGCTGAATGATGCCTCCATGTTAGGCAATTGCGTAGAAGACAGGATCTGATTTTTTTGCGCTTGGGAGATGAGAACCTTATAAGTCCCAAAGCACAAGCCGTAGGCCGTAAAGATTTTACTTAACGTGCGCCTCGGATGCTATTTTGTCGCGTATGGAAGAATTATCTTCGGAAGTGTTACTCATAGAAATTGAGCGCCTCAGAACGTCGATACACCATCTTGAAAGATCAAACAACGAACTCAAAGAAGAAATCAAAGTATCACCGGAAGAAACAAATTTCTACACTAACATCATATCGGAGAATGTAAATGTCATTGGCCGGAAAAAAGATGAATTAAAGCTACTCGAAGACGAGTTGCGAACAAGATCCATCGACTCCACTACGCATAATCATCTCCGCACAACTTGATGAAACTCTCTCGTCCCTTATACCGCTCCTGACATTGGGACTTGGAACTTTCTTCCAAACCATTATGCGGAGTGCTATAAGAAAAGTAATAGTAAGTAGTCTTGTAAAGCCGAGTTTGTATATTCTGTCCTAACATAAAGCATAATATTTCTATTATTATAATTGCTTTCTCCCTTATGCTTATGGAAGTCGGCTCTTATTGGTATTCCCAGTTCTGGAGTAGGCTATGGACTCCCAAGCCTGAAGCTCTTCTCCGTAAGAAGCTGTATCGCGCGATGTCGTATCCCGAACATGAAGAGCTGGCACTAGCTCTTGATTCTCTGCTTGGAAATGACCTTTGGCGACAGAACCCCATCGATTCTGCTTATGACTACAAGTTGATCTCTGAACGACTCACTCTGCTCTATGAAGCACGCATGGCTGGCGATCAGATTAGCATAGCTAACATCTTGCGAGCCAGCGTGGTTCGTAATATTGGCTCTATTTCCGGAAAAGCCATGTTTACCAGATCTTATACTGGTACAAAAATCTTAATCGAGGACTATGTGGATGAAGTAGTCCGGTGTATCCATGCGTTGAATCATCTCCCCACCACAGACAAATTCGATGCCCAGGCCCGTTATGATTTGCTTTCCGCTCTACGAAGATCTTTTGGTCGGACCGCTTTAGTACTTCAAGGTGGTTCGGTCTTTGGCGTCTGTCACCTAGGAGTCCTCCGAGCATTGCACCAACAAGGCTTACTTCCTCGGGTATTAGCAGGCTCCGGTTTCGGCGCCCTGATCGCGGCTCTGGTTGGTGCCACTCCAGACTTGTCGAGTTTTTTCTTTACATTACCAGATTACTATGAATACTTTCTCGGTGAGAAGTCAATAAACCTCGATGACCGGTATTCTGCCGAACGAGTGAAACGAATCCTGGCAGATTTAGCTTCCGCTAACTCTACTACCTCTAAAGCCGCACTTCTCGTTCTCGTTAAAAAAGCTTTAGGCGATATGACTTTTGAAGAAGCATTTATTCTTACTCAAAGAACTCTTAATATTGTCGTATATACCGACAACTCAAACGTACCATCTCTGTTTAACTATATTAGGACTCCAAACGTTTTGATCTGGTCAGCAGCGGCAGCTAGCGTCGCAGAAGGCTCTCCTCTAGATATTAGGTTTAAGAAAGCCGACGGATCTATATCTAAGAAACAAGAAGTATGGGATTCTTTACCTGATGATGAACCGGTGACGGTGCTACCATGGGTATCCGTTCTCCCTTCAGAACGAGTTCACCCTTACATGGCCATGACTGCTCTTTTTAATGTCAATCATTTTATCATCTCACAAACTCATCCATACGTTGCTCCATTCTTGTTAACGGATCTAAGAAAGTACGCACATGTGAACACTTGGTACAGTAAACTTACACGGCTGGCCGTTTTAGAGCTCAATCACCGCCTACGACAAATGGACTTTTTCGGACTGCTCCCTCAAACACTCAAGCGGGTTTTAGTTGATGAGCCTTTTCCTGGAGTAGAAATAACTACAGTTCCTGACATTCGTACTGGAGACATATCTCATCTCTTTGATGCACCTTCCAGAGAATTACTGGAGTTCTGGATACTTAAAGGAGAAAGAAGCGTCTGGCATGCTCTAGCTCTCATTAGAACTAGGTGTCTGATTGAAGTTGCATTAGACAAAAACGGGTCTACAACATTACGGGACGAAGCACTAACTGAAAGCTAGAAGTAGATAATTCCCTAATAGCTGATGACATGTTTTCTTCTCTAGAGATTACTGGCTTTGCTCATTATACTCGTAAGATTTAGCGCCGACAGTGCCTGTACGACCTCCAACACCAAATCTTATCATACCGGCACCAGATTCACCTTTTCGTAGTCCACTCCAGGAAAGTCCATTGCTCTTTGTCAAAGTCAGATCGACTTTGTTGGGGGTAAATGTGTATGTACATGACTCAGCAACAATCGGTCCGAAGAGATCGATTGAATTTGAGAATTCTGCATCCGAGTCAACAAACTTAATTTTGAAGGAAGCTGTAGTTTCAGTGAACGAGATCTGACTTTTCTCTCTATCAGCGTTTTTAGCAAATACAGTTACATGAACTTTAGAAGGAGTCTGGTAGAAATCCACCCGGCATTCCACGTTTTGTTTTTCCGTCTCAGGTTTCGGGTCAGGGTCATTGATAAACAAATGATTTCCTGTTGTACAACCTGGTAACCGTAGAAACGTATCAAACTCCAGCACACGTTTCTTGCAACAGGACCAACCTTTAGCAGCATCATGAAAGACTGGCGTCCCCGGATGGAACACACATCCTTCCCGAGAACCATCATACTTCTTTCCACAACCTCTCCGCTTACACACAGCGCCTTCAGGGATTACAGCATCTTCAGGATCCTCAACCGTTATTGCTCTCGAAGATTGTTCCTCGCCCTTAGGTGCGGCTATAGGAGCCTCAGTCGGAGTAATAGCAGACATCTTCATTGGCTGTGGACTAACCGAATCAGACTTACGCAATGTATTGACAGGAGCGGGAGCCTCACGCTTCTCTGAGCTATGAGTGTCAGCCGATTCGCAGCCAGGAATTTCCATAAACTCCTCGAACGACAGAACCCTTTTCTTGCAACAGGACCATCCTTTCTGAGCATCATGAAACACTGGGGCTCCAGGATGATAATGACAAGGACCGGGAGCACTAGAATCCTCACGACATCCTTGTCTAGTACATTCTGTCATGTTGCTTGTAGGCAAAAAGAGATACAACTAAGAATAAGTTTTAGAACTGTCTCGAAGAAGATGATAACAGTGCGGCTGAGTGGGAGTTGTTTAACCAGCCAATCACTGAGCAGGTCAGCTAAACAGGATTTGCAAAGTAGAGGCGATATTTGCTGATAATGAGCCATGCGAAATTAGTCTGAATATTGCTCAATGCATATTGCAAAAGCTACTCATTGCTGCAGAGCTGGCCCTGCTCGTAGTGCTAGCCTGTGGTTTATCGAAAGCCTAAAGGCTATATAGTTCGAATCGGAGGACATGCTGATTGAGCACGAGACAATGGATGACATATATTAGACAGCTAATAAGCCACAAAATTAGACTCCCACCTCAGATAAAGATAAGCTCATTTCCGGACTCAGTCAACCCGTCGCTGAGTGAGTAAGAAGCGGGTGGAGTTTCTTCTTGCGCTCGTTGGGATCCGTTAAGCCAGTTTCCTATTCGGGCTTGGGTTCGCTCGCCGCAGGTCTTTTGTCATTGGCAGGGACCCCTTTACTATCCTTGCACTTTTCCACTCATCGGCCAAACCCCTCAACCAGCTCCCTCGAAGCCTGTATTCGAACTAAGCTTAGTCTTAAATTTTAGTTCTATTTTGGTATATACTGTATATTACGGAAATAATTGTCGGTACAACGACAGAATCTTGATACCTTTGCTCTCACACATCATCATCTCACTAGTTTTTCTCCACCAGGGACTTGCACCTCCACCCGAGTTCAGTTATAGCTCACTATTGTATAGGCGGATTTTATTAAGGGACCACACGACCTCCCTTCCTTCATCTAGAACCCCCAGGCGCCTAAAAGGGCTTCTCAGGATCCCTCGGACACTAACGTGAATATATACGAGGTAAACTATCGCTTTTCTCCCATAAACACCATGAGCAAAGAAGTTTCAGTTACAAATGAGTCTTGCGATCGAGATTCTAGCGATACTTCAAAACTGCGCTCCTGGTTCAGGTCATGGCGGCCCAAGTCGCAAGATAATGGTGCTTCCATAACCACTATAGCCACTTCAGAACAGTCAAAGGATATTCCAGAACAATCACCTCAGCAGGCTTCTGATGGACCGGGACTATCTGTGCCCACTATGATATCTCTATCACCACCAAAGAAGCAAAGCTCACGACGGTCTCCTTCTCCGATGAAGCGCACCCCCTTTAACTTTCTTTCTTCCTCTCCTAGAAAATCAGCATCCAACACAATCACTTCTTTTACTACTGGAAGTCCTGACGAGGAATCTGCTCCTCCTGGGTCTTCTGTATACCAATCAGAGATCTTTGGGCGCCCATTAACCGAGTCTTTAGCTGTTGCATCAATTCCAATCTCCACGACTTACCAAAAGGGTGATGCATCATACGGAAAGATCCCAGTAGTTGTTGCAAAATGCGGCCTCTTTCTCAAAGAAAATGCTACCGAGGTCGAAGGCATCTTCAGGCTTTCAGGTTCTGCTAAGAGAATCCGTGAACTTCAGGAGTCCTTCAGTGCCCCTCCAAACTACGGCCGTGATCTTAATTGGGACGGCTACCTTGTCCACGATGTCGCTAATGTTTTACGGAGATTTCTAAACAACTTGCCAGAACCTATTGTTCCTTTGGACTTCTACGATGAGTTCAGGAATCAATTCACTCCAGAATTAAAAGACTCTCTCGATGAAAAAGAGACGTCAGAGAAACTGCTTGCGCTGATGGGGAAACTTCCAAGTCCAAACAGAGAACTACTTTTATATATCTTGGATTTGCTGTCTGTCTTCGACAAAAGCTCTACCAAGAACCGAATGCCGGCGCAAAACCTTGCTGCTATATTCCAGCCGTGCCTGTTAAACCACCCTCAACACGCAACCCGAATTGACGAGTACCTGCAATCCCAGGACGCTATAATTTACATGATTACCCATTCAAACGAGTTCCTATCCGAGGAACAATTATCAGAATCGGGTGGATCTTCAGAGCAAGCCAGTTCTTAGGTTGTCTAACGTACCTGCCCTACGGCTGCGATCCCCACTTTTGGGTATAATCAACCCCCTCACTCGGTAGGATCCTGCGTTTCGTTGGGAATCACACCCTCATTGCCATGACAATATTTCCTTTTCGGGTATAAACCCAAACCGTTATTCATGTTGTATTTTATATATAGTGACTTTCTATGATATGCACTTAATTAGTGGTGACAAGTTCAGTGTCAGTAGCACACTTTCTCATCTCGTAGATATCTTTTTTGTTTGCAGCGAACCTACCCAGCATTTGAGCTGACTGATCCCTGCTAGCTGGACTGCTGCTATTTTTCCCCGCTTCCTTCTCGCCCAAGCTGCATTTGCAGCCGCTTATCAGACTCTTTTTTTCACTGATTTTTTAATACAGGAAACTCCCTCCTGCTTTAATTTCTCTCTTCACTCCATATAATACACTGCGCCAAGCTATAATACTTCGGTGTAGAATACCACCATATAAATCATGGATATTTCAAGCAGACGACATTCACTGGACACCTCACACTACCATCGACCAGGCACCAGGAGAGAGTCTGTGCCTAAAGAATCACCAAGAGACATTCCTAAGGAGTCAGTAAGAGAACCTCATGAGTTTTTCTCCAGATCCATTCACTCCCCTAGCTATTTCGGATCATATTACAAGAAGTCGCCGAGATTCGGCCACACTCCCGCAAGCCCCTCTCTAATGCCTATTTCTACTCCAAAATCTTCTGATAATCTCTATTTGAGTAACCCTATTCACGTTTCTTCATCTACAATTAGCCTGCTGTCGTTGGCACTCTCTTCCAACCAGGCTGACGGAACATCCGGGGGATCGGCGTTAGACCAATATTCCGCTCCCAGGAACCCGATCGACGCTCCAATAAAGACTCCCGCCGAACCGTACTTGTCGCCATTGTCGCCCCTAAATACTCCTGTTACTCCTCTGCGCCTCGACTAGTGCTACTTCTACTCTTACTCTTTCTGCCTTTTTTAACATATCGGTACTTCATGGATCAGGTTATTCTTCCCCTTTACTAGTAGTAGTAGCCCTTATTACACCCTAACACACTCTTCTCCCATTTCCACATACTGTTAATCAATGTCAGCAGTACCAACCCCCATTAAAGCGTTATTTGATCGGTTTCCCTTAAAAATTTACGGTGAAGCACCTTCGCCTGATATTCTCTCGGGGAAAAGAATAGTGGATCCTGCTCCAGTTTCATTGTACATATCCAGAGAAGCCGACGGACCGGAAAGCGTTCGAGTCCTTGCTATTGGCCGATTCTTGTCATCGACAAATCTCGGCAAAGTAAGGATTCTGGAGGTTTCTCCACATGCTAGCCCCGACGGGCAGCTTCCTTGTATTCAGATTGCAAAAGGTGCAGATACTATCTGGCTGACCAAAGGCCTGCGCTTTGATCCTTTAACCGTCCGAGAGCTTCATAATGTGTGTAGCACCGACTGTCCCGGAAAGCATGGCATGATGCTAGGATTGATCGACACTTGTATTATGATCCCTTCTATTTGGGGGCCAACAGCTCCAGATGCTGTTATTGCAGCAGTAAAGTTGGCTTTAGGCTCTCTTAATACTCTTGTGGGCGAACCTGGTGGAATTCCTACACTGTTGGACTGTACATTGTTCGCATTGGTCAAAACATCGTTGCTATACTCCAATAGTGTTATTTGCCAATTAATAAGAGACTACGAGCGTGTATTGGCATTTGGTACTTATAAGGAGTCAATATGAAGATATGATATTCAAGTTCTTCATTTCCTTGGTGATGGCTTCCACATTCGGAATGTGAGCAGCCAGAATCGCTTGTTTCTCGACTGTTGTTCGTAAATGTAAATCTTGGTTGGATTTACTGTCTTCCGGCAGCAGGTAATAACACAGGAATTCCAGAACTGCTACCTTAAGTGATTTTGGCGATCCCTTCTGTGTGAATAGAGCCGCTAGTGCCGATATCCCGTCCAGCTCCTCCAGTTTTCTCATATTTTCCGGCTCTCCAGCGACTGTGCAGAGCAATGTGGTGACCGCAATTTGCTGCAGCTCGCTAGGCTCCTTATCAGGGTCTTGAGGCTCTAGTAGGTCTAACAATACGGTCATGTTTACTTTCCGTGCAAATAGCCTTCTACTGGCCGGATGGAGCAACAACACTCCTTGTAGAACTTGCAGCGCAGACATACACAATGAGTCAATATGCGGACTTGGATCGCGCGATAATAACCCTTCAAGACATGTAACAAGCCTCATCGGAAGATTATACTCAAAACTGTTCTGAAGGCTTACAAACATATCCAATGCCGGATCGCAACCCGATGCTCCCTTCGTAGTATTTATACCTCGGCATAGATGTACCAGCATCCCTTCCACATGCCGCAAACCACGGCGAATGTCCCCTGGATCTGACGATAGCATCAGGTCAAAGGCGCCCAAAAGTAACTTCTCCATGTTGCTCCTGTACGCTAATTCGGAATCTGGCTTCGATTCAAGCCAATCCCATCACCCAATAGGGCAACACCCAAACACCCACCACACCACGTTCATAACCCTAACCTCTGGTATTATCTAACCTGTTCCGTTTTTCCGTCAACCAGACGCACGAACCTGTCTGCTTTAGAGTAACGATCCTCTCAGCTTACTTTATTTCTCCTGCAAAGGTTGTACTTTGCGACTATCTAAAGGGTTCAGTATAGACTTTGTTGTATCCCTACGTAGTACTCTGTTACTTTGGTTTGTCCAAGGGTCCCCGAACTCAGTAATTATAGCATCTCTATCCCGTCTGCCCTTGAAATCTAGGCGCCACGCTTAAATAAAAGCTTTCGCTGTCTGATCATACTACAAGTTCAATATCTGTAGGAGCATTGTTCTGCTTTCACGAGCCTCTCCGTGCGATCATCTGTTGTTTCATTGACGCTTGTTAGTCTTGTTATAAGACTTCTCAGTTGATTTGCTGGCCAGCACACTAAGCACAGCACTATCAAGTCCTGCTAAATAAGCGTTCGGATACTCTTTAGCTCCGCTGCTTTTAACAAAGTTTACTTTCTCTGCGTGAGGAAGGACAATATCGCTCTGAAGACCCTGAAAATTTTATTTTTTGGAGCACTTTTCGATCGGCTTGGCTGTGAAATATTGATCCCTTGAACATACGTGGAAAGCTTGTCTTGCAAAATTTGTATTCTGGTTGTATTACTCCTTAATACTACACAAAAGACCTTGGCATTCACATTTCATTCGTGGCGGTTTTACTTATAAATACATACATTGGTGGATAATTTCATTTAGTTATTTATCTGCCCCACTCCCATTTTTCGTTGCCGGTTATCAAGTAATATGATTTTGGTTGAAGGAGAAAAGTATGCTTGCATGCGATGTATTCGTGGGCATCGCTCATCGCTGTGCAATCATAGCAGACGTCCTCTTCTACAAGTCAGAAGACGAGGCAGACCTGTTGCTACCGCTGACAAACGCCCTGCCGTTATTCCGCAAGGCTCGTGCGATTGTGGAGTTGCTGCTATTGTTATGCCTACTTGCGTTTCTGAGCACCGCGATGGTAAAATCCTTGAAGTACAGGGTGATTTCAAACGGATCGAAAGACAAATTGAACAAGAAGACTCATATAGGCTCTCTAAGTTTGAAGAGTCCAGCTTTGTTTCTACACATTCTGCTTCGCAAAGTAAGGCACCGACACCCGATACTGTCTATCCTACTGCTAGTCAGTCATTAGAGAGCACTATGACCTCTTCTTCAGAGCCTTCCCAGACTGCTCCCGATTTTGTTCATCAACAACCCACTTTCATTGCAAATCTTACTCATGTCTCCTCAGAATCTAGGATTATTCATAGTTCAGTTGAGAGCGACGAAAAAAGCTGTTCAATGACGCCTGGAGTCGACCCTTCTAATATTGAAAGTCAAATGAGGAAGTTTCTTGCCTCGGTCATGCCCTGCGAATCTGAAATGGATCAATCGCTCCCTTCTTTACTGCCCTCCTCGAGTTCATCTTATTGCTCTATCAATTCGGAGCACTCGCCGGTATGCGCAGGGGAAATAGATACATATTGCGGAAGTAAGCAAGATACTGCTTACAGCGAAAACAAGAAAACCACTTCTTGCTGCATTAGGAAGCAGGAGCCTGGCTTTAGCGAAAGCATGAAAGCTGTTTATACAAACAGTCAGGTAGCTTCCTGTTGCAGCAATAAAGCGACTAACAACACAAAAGGGCAGACAGTTATACTGAAGGCTAATACTGGGATAGGAATGAATCAAACAGTTATTTTGACTACAGAGCCGCCAGTGACCAAACATGTTAAATATGAATCCACCGAGTCTAGTGTTACGTCGCAACCCGACCTGGATAACTACGCTCTATCACATGACTATGATAATAATTCCTCGGATGGTTATCAAGGAACGGATGGTTATCAAGGAACAATGATGGATCAAATTTTAATGGATAAGGACTTGAATCTTGAAGCCATGGATTTTGAGTTGGGCACGCCATTCGGCGGTGACTTGGATTCCAGCGATCATCTCTTTGACGTTTATTTCACACAGCAGTGTGGAGTTCCTGGAGTGCCTTGTGCATGCGGCGAAGGCTGTATGTGTCCTGGATGCCTGACACACAAGCGCTTCAAAACCGAGGCCTTCGAGTAAGCAGTATACTCCTAGGCCACGAACCTTAATGAATTAATGTTTTATCATCTCCATAGGCTATAGCAGTAGGATACCACACATTACTACAGCAACAGAGCATTTAATATTGCTGGGATTAGGTCGGCCGAAAAACCATAAGTAACTATGAATCGGGTAAGTCTAGCATCAGTCATTTATCCTTCTAGAGTGCTATCGGTAGACCGCAAGCAAGAGACCTCATTGAACTTAACTTCCGGAATTGGTTTAATTGGTTTTAAACCTCTCGAAACGGTTATAGTTTGCTGTTCATTAACTCTATTTTCGACCGCTTTCCAGGCTCTTAGGAGAAGCCCGGTGAGGAAGAGTTTCGCAACTAGCCGTCCGTCTCTGTTTTAAAAGTTCGATTACCCGATTACTTGTTCCGCAAGGTAAAATCTATATTTTTGCTGATTTGCCGACTGGAATATGACCGTTGTTATGTAGCTAATGTTCGAAGTAAACAGATGGTCTAGACTTAAATTAGTCAAAGACAAGAAGGCCGTGACGGGCTGCTATACGGCGAAGACTGTTTTAAAGTTTCATTAGTAAATAAATGAGTAGACTTTCGTACGGGGTAAAGTCGGAAAATGCATCGGAGATGCCCTTGTTGGACATCTGAAAGAAGCAGAAGAAGATTTGAAGTCACCTTAGTTGTAATGAAAATACAGCAAAGCGTAATTCTGTGAGACAAGCTCCATGCTTCAATGGTAGTGTAATTCTGGGGAGCTGGCATCTAGAACGTATAACACAAGTAGCCGCAAGTAGTAAGTCATGGTAACAATACTAAAAATCTAATAAAGTTTGCGCGAGCGACTACCAGACTTGGCCCAATGAGATATACGACGTTTCGGCATAGAGTCATTGCAATTTCTGTCATAAGAGGTTACCGAAGTAGCAGTCCGGACAATGCCAACTAAGCCAGTGTACTTGGGCCGCTTTTTAGGTCCTGCCGGGCTTCACGGAAACTCTCAGGTCTCAATAAACGGGCTTATCCGATAGAGTATAGGTTTTCAGCGCCGATTCAGGTTGGGAAAGTTTTAAAAATTTCGTTATAAGCCACTGTTTACTGGCCCGTCTAACTGGTCCGTTTAGCAGACCGAATATGGTAGCCCGTAGTCTGTACGAACGAGATCCAGACAAACTTTAATTTCTGTTCTAAATAAGGTTTTACCCGGCCTTTCGTTGTTGTTCGCATCCCGCGCTTTGAGTTTTTCCTTCTTTCTTATATATTCGTCAGCTTCTCAGCGGAACCCACCGTCAAATTTTTCTTTCAGAGAACAGTCATTCCTTTTCTTCGTTCATTCTCTGATACCGTCTTTCATTCAACACTTAAACTGAAGTCGTTCCTTTATCCGCTAAATACTGTTTAAGGTAAGTCTTTCATTGCGTCACTGAGACGCGGTACGACCAAGTATAATTATACCCCCTTACGCAATACCCCTTGGATGCTAATTGTCTGGAAATTTATTTAATACTTGATATGCACCGATTACACTCGACCTATTCATTTGTCGTATTGCCGTTGTAATTCTTGTGTTGGTGGCGGTTTTAGTCTCCTTTGATTACAACCCGCCAACTCTTTTACATTCCTCATACCTCAGCCCCTCACAGCAACCGCTCAATGGCTGAACTTCTCTTCAGCCTCATAGGCCTATAAACTTATTTCCCTGCATGCTACCACGTGATGACAGATTTTTTTCGCAGTTTGACCGGAATAGATTTTATTCGCTTATATTTCCTGTTCTATTTCGCCAAATAAATGAACCGAAGTATCTTCAATACTGCGAGAACTCACTCTATTACTGTTGCTATATGCCAACCCTACCCGCCATCCTATGGCTGGGCTAGAAGCTAATAGCTAGTAATGTTTTAGGTGGTTACTATGGGAACATGAAGTGCATATGTAGTTTTTGAACCTTATTATTGTTTTATCTTTTCTAATTGGATGAAACTTCTGACTTATATTCCGCTCGTCTAACCGAAATATTTACTATTCAGGAGGGGCGTATAGCCTTACGTCGCATTCCATACAAATAAATTCCAAGGGAGGGGGTGTTAATTACTCTACTGTTTCAGTCTCTTTTTACGCACATTCTCTTTTTTAAGATCCATTCGGATATGGCATATACTAACTTATTTAGATGAAATTTTCTTCTGCACTTATTGCTGCTTCTATACCTTTAGCTCTCGCTGCCCCATCTCCTTGCGCTGATGGAGTTGCTGAGCAAGCGTTCCATGCTCATCATGCGCATAAACGTGCTTTGGAGACCCAAATCGTCTATGTAACTGTGACTGATGCTCCCTCCGCTGCTGCGGCTACCTCCGCACCTGCTGAGGCTGCCACATCTGCACCTTCTGCACCTCCTGCTTCTTCTGCTATCGCGGATTCTGGAAAGGCTGCTGGGGCTTCAGTTGATGCCGCTGATGGTGCCGAACAGATCGGCTACTTTGAGGATGGTGTCTATGATTGCTCTACTTTCCCCTCCGAGATCGATGGACTTGTTCCTATTACCTGGGCTGTTGGCTCCGGATCCGATCAACAGACTACTGGAGGCTGGTCTGGTATCCAAAGCTACCAAGGTACTAACCTTTACTCCTATGCCTGTTCTCCTGGCTATTTGAAGACTCAATGGCCCACTGATCAAGGATCCTCAGGTGAATCGTTTGGCGGCTTAATTTGCACAAACGGAAAGCTTTACCGAACTAACACTGCTACTAACTACCTTTGTATCAAAGGAGTTGGAAGCGTTTCGGTTTCCTCTCAAATCGGACAGTCTGTTGCTATCTGCCGCACTGATTATCCTGGTACCGAGAACATGGATATCCCAACTGTTGTTCGTGCTGGATCTAGCGCTTCTTTGGCCGTTGTTGACTCCCAATCCTACTTTTTGTGGAATGGACTTAAGACATCTGCTCAATATTACGTTAATAATGCAGGTGTAAGCGTGGAAGACGGATGCCAATGGGGTAGTGCCTCTTCTGGAACCGGTAACTGGGCACCTCTAGTTTTCGGAACATCCTACGATGGCACATTCAGTTATGCTTCACTCATTCCTAACCCCAACAATGGCTCCCCTGCCAACTTTAACGTTAAAATTGTTGCGTCTGAGGGTTCTACTATCAACGGTAACTGCTACTACGAAAACGGTGTGTTTTCAGGCGGTGCCAATGGATGCACTGTTACAATTACCTCTGGCTCTGCTGAGTACGTCTTGTACTAAGCTTTGATTACTTGATACAACTGTTTACGTGTTATGATCAATTCAAGCTGGGCCTTTAGTTTTTGTTTCACTGAATCTATTTGGTGGGTATTAGGCCCTCGAATACTTTCCCTTTTTAGTTTGTTTTTTATGTGAGCGTTTTTATCTGAGTTTTATTTGTGTTTGACGGCGTATGTGTTCTGCCTTATTCGAGCTCTCATTTTGTTCGATTCAGTGGCTTAGAATTATTATCTTAGATATATTTATATGTCCGTTATCTACAATTACGTAGCTTTTAAGAATTCAGATAAATATGCTTTACTTTCCAAAGATTATGGAAAGTAGCTCGTCTGCAAACTTTCCATCATCAGACTTGCCGATTTCCGTCTGATAAGGGGTTCTATCTAGAATCTCAACGTAGCTGTGGACTCGAGGATTCAACCATGACATATGAAGATTATCAGCTTGGTACTCAGGAGTTGCTTCTTCGAGAGATCGACCACGCCTATCAATGACACACATACCCCGAGTCCATCTACCAGAGTCTTCGATTCGCAAATCAGCAGTATAGGTGTACCAATGTGGAGAAGTCTCATGGAAAATGGCATAAGCAACGGCCAGAGGGTCATGGCATTGTAATATTGAGTCCTTGAGATCAGGATATTCTTCCTTTAGGCGCTGGAAGGCCCCTTCGAGGGCAACACAGAGCCATTCTCCAAGTTTAGCAGAGCTATGTTGTACGATTTGAGATTCACTTAGACAATGTCTATGTGTGATATCCAAAGGAACCAACACGACTCTTGGACGTTTCTCCGTAAGCTTTCTAGCAGATACCAAGTTTTCATATATCTCTTTTGGCAAGGAAGGCGGAAGTAATATAGAGGGATCGGGGCTGGTAAGGGCACAAAGTGCGGAAGCAGCAATAGGGTCGGCGAAAACATTGAATTCAGCAAAAGGAGTGACATTTCCTGGCTCAGTGACATTTCCAGCCATAGCCACAACTTCATGCACACGACTAAAAGTTGAGTAATCCTTAGCAGCAGCTTGAAGGACAGTAGTAGCAGGGCCAAGAGCGACGATTGTAACTGAATCCTCGGGTTCTTTGCGAAGGATATCTAGAATCACATCAGCAGAGTGGCGGTGATCAGGAATGAAATTCAAAGGCCTATCTTTAGAACCGGTGGTATCAGACTCAAAGTGAGGCTTATAGAGGCTTACGTCTGGGGTGAAGTGTGGAGCTTTGGCATGGGAATTTCCAAGGCCGTCGATGCCGTGAAAGTAATCAAAGATAGGCTCTTTTCCAGACAAAGGGCGTTTTGATCCCACAGATACTCTGGGAGGAGCAAATTCCCGACCAGCCTGCTTGAGGTGTTCTGAGCATAGCTGTATACATGTAACGGCGTTACGGAGAGAGTTGTCGGTATCGATATTACCAACAGTAAGAGAAATAAGCTCCACTGACGTCTCAGGGTGGGAAAGAGCTAGGAGAATAGCAAAGACATCGTCGATGCCAGGATCTGTGTCGATGATGAGTTTAGACATATTTTTCATGAATTAATACAATAAGACACCGTTGAGCTAAAAAGATGACAAAAGATGTGATGCTATCTGTAGGCCGGAGCGGCACTTAGATTCCATCTTTTAAAGATAGGCCTGGCGGGTAAGTTTTTTTTACCTTTTCTTCAGCCGGATTAGTTTAAAGCCTCGTGAAACCTAATTTACGGTAGTAATTGCTGAACAAATTACAACCCCAGGCTAAGCATCGGCCTATAATAGACTTTGTCAACTAAATGATATTTAAGGGAAAATGGACAGTGTCATATAGTAAATGCCTTAAACTGTTAATGTGTACTGGGCTAACCACCAAGTAGTTGACCATAACCCTAAGCTGGCAAATGAGCGAGAATCCATTCTAGTACAGCTTTCTGCATAGGTGCTCGGTATTGGTCCTGCTCCATATCGATTTGATGGTAGGCCCCCTCGACCGGCAGAAACGTTTTATCGCTCACTGGGAGAATATCCACATACTGTTTAGATGCCTGGAAGGAATTGATTTTATCAGCAGTGCCATGAAAGACAAGAACTGGTAAGTTCTGTGAGCCAGCTACAAAATCAGGGTTTAAAAGCCGCTTTCCTCGATTAATCATATCGTTCATTTGACGAATGGAACATGTAGTGGATGTAAAAGGATTATCAATAATTTCTCTGACGGCATCTGCGTCATGTGAAACATAAGCCTCATTTATATTGGTCTCCACATGCAAATTCGGAAGGAGGCGGCTTAAAGGTGGCATCAGGGTTCGAAGAATAATATGAGGATTTGTTTCGCGGGATAAACCAACCAGAGGTGCCGACCCGATTATGCCTGCTATTTCCGATCGATGCTTACCGATCACAGCATAGTTCAGCGCAATACCCCCGCCCATTGAGTGGCCATATAAAAATACAGGGCATTTATGATCTTTGAGAATCGGTTCTAGTACTTTGTCAAGGTCTTTGAAGACATATTGTTCACCAGTGATTCCTATATCGGAACGAGATGTCGCAGAATGTCCAGACCCTCGTTGATCAAAGCCAATGACACTAATGCCGTGCTGATTATAGTTAGCAGCCATCTGCTCATATAGCTCACATGTCTCCCCGAACCCATGCAGTAAAAGGATTATTGCTTTTTCATTGTCTAATATCCAAGATTTAACAAACAATTTGAGCTCATCAGATTCAATCCACGACTCCATAATGGCGGCTAAAAATATGGTATAAAAGTGGCTCGGTGTACTTGCTGGGTGAAAAGAAAAAAGCTGAACTTATGCTTCAAGGTTCTGGCCAAGACAACACCGCAAAGTTTAAGGTTTTCAGCCATAAAGACGGCAGTACAAAGGTTAGCGTTAACAAATCCTATGAGCACTGACATAGACACCAAATTTGTTTTCAACCAGAATATTTCAAAGTATCTGATTTAAATTAGTACTTTTAACAAGAATAGTCTTGACACTTCAACCTCGATGATTAGCTGAAAGGGTCTCCGGCGTTTTACAGTTTTAATGAAATCTAGATTAATCAGATCGTTTTCAACTTTAATTCTAAACTCTGTATATATTTGCTCATTCTACATTATATTTATTCGATATCCCTCCTTGGATGTATCCGCTAGCATTACTATGTTCGAAGTTCTTGCTGTAATATCCGATAGTGAAAAGGCACAGCGAACTGTACTTACTCACCGCTATGCGTGGTGCGCATTTGGTGGCTCTTTGCTAGTCTGCTTTCTCTATGTTTTCTTCAGTTTTACAGGAAAAAGAACTTACTCATACGCCTTTATTTTTGCCGTTTTTGGAGTAGCGGTGATTTTCGAGTTTGTTGATCTCCACGGGCAGTATCTTGCTATGACGAAGAGGGCCGGCAGGATTGCTGCATCCATACTTCCAGCCACTCTTCTCATGACTTTACGGTTCCCGATCTCCTCTAAATTTGTCCATATTCTCTACCTAAAGTACCTGGTTTTGCACAAGTGGATTGGAAGAATAGTATTTTTCTTCACAATAATGCACGCTGGTCTGTATATTGGCTATTACGTTGACAATGGCAACCCGAGCGCTCTTTTAGAGGTCCACAATGTCATGGGAATAGTTGCATTTTGCACAATGTTCGTAATGGTATTGACTTCATTGCCTTTTGTTCGTCACAGATGGTACAATTTTTTTTACGCAGTTCATTATCCTCTTGCATTGGTGACAGTTATTGTCTTATTCTTTCACCCCCATCGGTATAGCCCAGTGGCTTTTATGTCTATCTGCGTGGGCGTGCTAGGACTACAACGAATACTAAACTTCACCTCTACAAAGCCCATTCCTCGAAGCTCTATTCCTGTGTCATTGACCTCTAGCGTGTCGATGCTAAAACTTCCTAGACACCTACTACCGAAAAAGTTTGTACCAGGTTCGCACGTCAGAATCAGCAGAGGCTATTCACGCAATGGTATATTTCAGCGATCTTTCACATTTCTATTCAACCTATTCTTTCCATCTGAGACACACCCTTTCACTGTCGCATCCCTTCCTGAAGACGACTACATTCTGCTTCTTATCAAGCGCATTCCGAACAAATGGACCGACCGACTTGATTCTAAGCCTTTGATGCTAACTGGGCCTTATCCGGACATTGCAATTGGTTTCCAGTACCGCGCATCGAGTGTATTTTTGATATGCGGAGGTGTGGGGATTTCTTTTGGAGCTCCTCTTGCTAGATATTTTGTGTCTCTGGGCAAGCCTGTCCAATTACTCTGGGTCATACGCAATTCTTCAGAGTGCCAGATTGTTCAGGAACTCAATCTACCACTTAAAGACTCAAATTTTGAGTTCGACGTTTTTATCTCATCTTCGGAGAAGCTTACTCATAAGGAGGAAGAACAGGCTATGACTATAGAGTTAGACGAGTTTGAAGAGACCGAACTTGCTTTGATAGATGATAGAATCAAGCGCAGGCGACCAGATCTACGCCTTAAGATTGCAGCATTTGCGGCTCAACATGAGAATGACAAGAGGAATAGCTGGGTTGTTGCCTGTGGATCTCGCCGTCTTGTAAACGATTGCGATAAGAGTGCTTGCAAGCATAAACTCCGCTTTCATAAAGAACTGTTTGAACTCTAATAGTCCTCACAGAGTCAGCGACCGCCAAAGAAACCATAATATACGAATAAGGTTTAGTGCCGCCTATTAAGGTAATTTCCCAACCGCTGCAAGCCTTAGCCTGTTCGGGGTCAATCATTCTCCCGACAGCTTGTTTATAGCTTCAGATAACCCATTTTCGGCCGACTTGCCAATGCGCAGTTCAATTTCCGCTCTTTTGTTGGCGGTTTTGTTTTTAGCCGCCTTGTGGTATGAATCTCTAGACCCTTTCATGCCATTATATCCGCCAAAGAAGCTGGATTCGGCCTGGAGGGATCTACAGATGATATCACAACTACCTCACCCTTATGGTTCCAGAAGCCATGATTCAGTACGGCAATATATCCTTACCAGACTTTCCGAGTTAGGACCAAATATTACTGTGTATGATGATAGGATAAGTCAAATATCTGAACGAGCCTATTTTGAAGGAGCCAATATAATTGCTAAGATCGGCGAAGGCGATGATGGTTTGCTTGTTTCGGGCCACTTTGATTCGGTTCAAACCAGCTATGGTACTACCGATGACGGCCATTCGATCGCTGTAATGCTGTCACTAGCTGAGCATTATGCCAAATATCCACCGAAGCGCCCAATTGTTTTTAATTTCAATACTGGCGAAGAACTTGGGCTGTTTGGAGCACGCGCATTTTTTAAGCACCATGTCTCTAGTTCAGTGTCTTACTTTCTTAATATAGAAGGAGCTGGTGCTGGTGGTAAAGCTGCTGTTTATAGAGCTACAGACTCTCAAGTTGTATCTGCTTTTGCCGGTGTGAACTTTGTTGGAAAAGGAAATATTTTGGATCAGGATGCCTACTCTTTAGGAGTGTTGGGTTCATACACTGATTACGAAGTATACCAAGCTAATGGGATGAGAGGCCTTGACTTAGCTTTTTACAAGAGACGTCATCATTACCACACCCCTCTGGATAACCCTCGGTATTTCTCTCGTGCCTCATTGTATCAAGTTCTTACTAGTTCGGAGTATATTGTAGAGGCCTTCGCTAGCGATTCACTAAATCTCCATAAACCACTGCCCGGAGGTGCGTTCTTTGATGTGTTTGGGTTAGTGTTTGTTGTCATACATCCTACCCTCCTTGCGCTTATCAATATTGCTCTAATCCTGTTAGCACCCGGAATCATTCGCTCAATCCGGCGTGCTAAGTACGGCCACGCAAAGATTGGATGGAGAGGATGGCTTAGAATGCCTTTAACTCTGCTCGTTAGTGCTGCTACAGCTGTTTTGGTGTCATTCATGATATTCAAATACAACCCTTATGCTCCTTATACGTCATATTACCCTATGCTCTCCATCCTGAGTTCATCCGTTGCTGTTGGAGCATATATCCTAATTCTGTCTAATCATTGTCGACCCTGTGAAAATACAAGATACAAACTATATGTATGGCAGCATTTTATTTTATGGTTACTTCTCATTGCAGGTGTAATCGCTTCTTTCAAGTATGGCCTAGGCAGCGTCTACTACGTAACGATTCTCTTTACTTGCACCTCAGCAGCCATGTTTTTCTACTGTGTCTCACTACCTTTTTTTAAAACAGTTCAGCTACCTATTACAGAGGTTTCTAATGAATCTACCAGATTACTTAATGAGAACAATTCTACTTATGACGCTTCCTCTGTTAATCAGGATAATGAGTCTATTTCCAGAACAGTTCGATTGCAGAGAGTAATTCCTCTGCCACCGGTACCTAAATATGACCTCAGCTTTGTTGAGTTTGTTTTTGCAGGAGTTGTTCCGGTGATACTGTTTGGCTTGACTCTAGGTCAAGTTCACGAGGCCCTGGGCCCGGCGATCACTGATGCCACAGGCATCCAGCCAGATATGCTACTAGGCCTGTATGCCATATGTGGAGTTTTACTGACCTTTTTTCTATCCCCCTTTCTAATAGAAGCTGGGAAAAAATCGCTCTTACTTCTTCTGACTTTGTCACTTCTTACGTTGGGCTATTCACTTATTCTACCTCCCTTCTCCGAAGTTGCTCCTTTGAAAGTAGGAGTAGTTCAGAGCGTTGACATTACAGGTAATGAAGTCAATTCAACGATGTTCGTTTATGGTCCGTCTGACTTCACGAGACAAACAATAGACATGATACCTAGTGCCAATACAAAGGGTGCAAGAGCTAAATGTTTCTTCGATAAACAAGAGATTTGCACGTACGCAGCTATGCTTCCGGAGATACCGGGAAAGCCCATGAATTGGGTGCAGATAACGTCGAACAACAGCAATGCACTAGAAATAAGTGTTCATGTTTATGCACCACACTCAAAGACGTGTTTTATTCGGTTGGATGATGCTAAAGGAATAAGTGTATCGTTGAGCACTTTCCCGGACGACACTGACAGCTTCAAAGAGACAGGTAACGTTGTAGCATGGCACCGTGACTTTGGGGTCCCATTCGATTTTCATATACAAAAAGAAGCTAAACATCCTATTGAAGCGGAAGTCGGATGCTACTTCAATGAATGGATACCAGAAACTGGAGAACTGAGGGCATATGATGAGCTATTAGATTATACACCTGTCTGGGCGACATTTAGCAAAAGGAATGACGGACTAGTGCATGTATTTAAGAAGGTCATCTTTTAGAGGAATTAGATACTAATCATATTGTATAGAAGTTGAACGTGTCATCATATTAGCGCAATAGCAGTGAAATAAGCAGTCAAATTTCAAAAATCCAGAAAAGAACCGTCGAGGTGCACTTAATTATAGTGATGTTCCTCATAGAATTTCTTGATTTTCCGGTGATGGATAGCTATGCAGATGGCAAAGATGTAGCAGAGTATTGTTGCCAGAAATGCCTGAATGTAGCCAAAATGTATCGGGCTTGATCCAAGCATCGTTGAGTGCATGAGCCAGCCGACAGCATCAGTGGTGATCATTGATCTACCACGTACAAGACCATTATAGATCTTTTTGGCACACACCGCAGCTGGAATCGGGTGAGAAGGTCCTTCGATATCAATAGTGATTTGTGGTTTCAGGCGCATTTCTTCTCGGTAGCCTTCAGACATGAAATTTCCAGGGAACACGCAGGGAACTTTGATATTGTAGGGTATACATTCTTGTCGCATAGTGTCTGCTAGCGCTCTCACAGCAGCCTTTGCTGGACTATATGCACCATATCCAAGGACAGGGTAAAAAGCTGATAACGAAGAAATGAATATGATATAACGCTCATAGGGCTTATCAACCTGACTCATTGCTGTTAAAGCAGCATGAGACAGATATAGCGCGGTAGAATAGTTTGAATCCAGGCAGCTGCGAAGATGCTCGACATCCTGGTGGACTAAAAAACCAGTGGTAGCAGAACCTGCACCACAGACAACAATATCTGGCGCGCCAGAAACATCGATGACATGCTGAGCCTGAGTGGGATCGGTGAGATCAGCAACAATATAATCGATTTGCTGCTTCGCCGAGGCTAATTCCCTAAGATTATCAACTGCCATACGCAGTTTCTGCTCTGTGCGAGCTACGAGGATTGCTCGTGCACAGTTATTGCACACAAAAAGTCTAGCCAGCTCGAAGCATAATCCAGTTGAACCGCCTCCAATAACTATAGTCTTGCCTTCCGGATTGAAACCCATAAAATAAACAAATAGAAGTAGAAGTCAAAGGTGATTTAAAGCAATAAAACGTTAATCCTAGCTAAAACGACCGATCTGAAGGGCAGTCTAACCTTTATAAAGTTTACAGGAGAGGGGTGGAATGTGGGTTTAAAGAAGAATTTGTTGTGTTGTGAGATCGACTTTTAGTCTGATAAACCCCTGAACCCTTGTGGTTTTCGTAACTAATCGTTTTCCAGCCACAGTTACAAAACCATAATAAGCTTCTGTCACCCCCTAGTCTAGAAATAGCTGAGAAGCAAGAGTAGCAAGCATACATTCCATACCCATATTCCTAATGACGTAGCATGACTATGGCTTGGCTTGGAAAATTATCTGGCTCTCACTTTGTGTATACGGTCAATAGAAGTACATAGCTGGAGTCAGTGAAATTATCCATGTTTTATGGTAAGCTTTCATGGCCCACATTCCGCACCGCTAATCTAACCTCAAGCTCCGGCGTTTAGGGTTGAATCATTTAGGGTTGGGGCAGAATATAGCTCTACTACTAACTGCGGGTGGAGGCAAGAAAACGCTTACTAGCTGTTTGATTTCTAATTAACTATTAAATTTTTGTCATAAGTTGAAACCTCCGTACTATCTGAACAAACGACTCTGTACTAGTCAGCGACAGCTGACTATTTATGTTCAGCTTACCAGGCTGCCAGTAGGGTTATCCACTAATAGGTCGGCCCTATAGGGCTGAGGGGTGCAGAGAATTTAGAAAAAGCTTACATGGCTGAAGAAGACTGGATGGATGATGAGGTGGACGCCTTTCATCGACAAGACGATCGAATTCTGCTAGATACGCAGCCGGTGTATGATGAAACTGAATATCTCGATGATGATGAGGTACTCGGACTACCTGGTACCGAATCGGACACAGGATCAGATGAGGAAGCCGAGGAAATCGTGAAGAACGCTAGGCCCAAGAAGAAGCAACAGAAATCTATCTTAGATGTCATTGATGTAGAGCATTGGGGCTCATCGAAAGATGCTTACTATGATGCGGATGAAGTAGATAGCGAGGAAGATGCCGAACTGGAAGAACAGACAGCATTGAAACTGCAAAAACAGCAGCTCTCCCAATTAAAAGAGGATGATTTCTATGATGGAGAGTTCGAGATCCAGGATGTTGCCCCTGCCCCTATTCAATCGAATATGTCTACCTCCAGAGAGACTTCGTTGCTGATCAAAGATTTTCAAAGACTAGCCCCTTTCCTGAAACTGCTACAAGCTTCAGCAGGGGATTCCGACAAATGCAGGGCCTTGACCTTGTATATGGGAACGCTTACGACTTATTTCTTTATGATAGCCGAAAATCCTATGCGAGATCTTAAGTCCCATCCTATTATGCAGGCATTGGTGGAATGCCGCAAACTCTATATATTCTATGACAGTATGGTGAAGCACGATTTAAAGGAAACTGCAGAGCTGGAGCTACCTGATATTCTCGAAGAAGAGGTTGAAGATGAACCTGGAGAGCTCAGGGAGCCTTCTGAGGAATCTGAGCTGTCAGACCAATCTTTGATGTCGGAGATGGATAATGACATTGAACCACAAAGACCTGAGAAGAAGATTAGTTTACCAATTTTGAATAAAGATTATGGTGATGATGAAGATATTGACGAAGATGACAAAATGTCCCGCAAAAGGAGTCTGCGCTTTTATACGTCTAAAATCTCCCAAAGAGAACGGCGGTCGGAAGCGTTGTTGCATGGAGATGATGACGTGCCATACGTGGAAAGAAACAAGGGTCGAAATGACCGATTGACGGAGATGGCTCAAAAACGTGGGCTAGATCCACTTTCCGAAAATGAAGCGTTAGGTGGAAGTGATTCCGAAGAGCACGAAGATATTCAAATGCCCTCAAAGAAGACCCTGCGAAAGCAGCAACGGAGAGAAGCCCACGAAGCCGCTTTACTTGCCAACCGCGATGGAAAACTTGCTGAACTTGCTGAGCTGGCCGGGGAAGATGGTAAAAGAGCTATAAACTATCAAATACTTAAAAACAAAGGGCTTACTCCCAAGAGAAAGAAGGAAAATAGAAACTCTCGAGTGAAGAAACGTGCACAGTATAGCAAAGCTCAAAAGAAGCTGCGCTCTCAACACCAGGCCTACAAAGCTCCAGAATCAGCTTACCAAGGCGAGCTCACCGGTATTAAAAAGAACATCTCTAGGGCAACTAAGTTCCGAGATTGAATTTTATATTTATGAATGTATGAATGATTTACCTAACTACAACCGTACTGCCAAACCTTAATTCCTCGCTCCGACAGAAACTTACTTCCACAGATATGTTCCAGAGAACAAGGCCGAAGGTAATACTAGGCCGGCCCAATTTGGTCCGATGGACCTCATTTTCAGACAAGCCTTTATCAATGACGACATTACGTCAAAGAGTTGACGAATATATTAATCAGGCTGATGTAGTGTCCGAGTCTACCGTGGTTGATGCAATAGAAGCTTGTAAATCGCTTATGAAGAGATCCGACGACTTCTATCGGTCGGTGAATGAGCCGCAAAAACTCCTTGATCTCGAGCCAACGCAGAAAGTTATAGGGCTGACGAAAGATATAATTCATAACCCCAAAACGCCATTGACGAATGCTGTGTTACATTCATATTTTACATGCAGACCCTTCCCAAAAACTAGTGATGCTATAGAAGCCCTCCGACTTTTTTACACAAAGAACTCAGACCGTAAGGATTACATCGACACTAAAGTGGCTATGATTCCTCTGCGGAATGCTTTGCTCCGTGAGCAAATAGAGGATGCGATTCAGATCATAGATCTATCGGCAGCTCATCCTAGGTGGATGCGGCATGCCACTCGAAAGGCACTCAAAGGCGTTTACGCGTGGCTCGCCATGTCAGGAAGTATTATGGTTGCAGCTGAAGCCGTAGTTCGTTCAGGCGCTTTTGGCGTCGTGGAAAGCTCTTTGTGGATACAAGCCATGTTGGCGGCTTACTTGGGCAACACTGGCATCTTAATGTATATAGTCATGGCTGGTCGTCGCTCAGATGCAGCTGGACGTGTCACTTGGGCCCGAGGCTTTCCTCAACACAAATGGTATCCTAAAGCCCAAGAACTTATTATGATGACCAAAGTGGTGGAGGCCGATGAATTGTTACCCGAGAATTTTGGCGAAGTTTCGGCGTATGTCAGAAAAGAACTGTCTCGACGCCGTATGATGCTTTTGGAAACTGAGGAAGAATCCAATCTGAAGGAATATTGGGCTAGAGGCGGCGAAGGTTTTACATGGGTTGAACCTGATCAAGACCCAGCTGACCTGGCGCGTAGACAAAGAAAAACCCCCAGCTTACCTCGCACTCCACAGCAATACCGTATCGATCGGCAAGAACCTAGAATACCTCTGCCTCAATCTACTACTAATGACCATTAACGCCGATATGTTTACTATAAATTATTAAATTAAGTTGTGATGTTTCATTTCTATTTACATTTACCTTATAATGAAACCTCTGGCTTATGGTTTGAATGAACTTTCAGTTCACCCTTTTCGACCGACACCTTTACTAGGTCTCCTTCACGGATTTGTCCTTTGATAAGGTACATAGCCATAGGGTTGAGCAAGCGTTTTTGGATCAGTCGATTCAGAGGGCGTGCTCCATATCTGTAGTCATAGCCCTTATCGGCAAGCCATTGTTTAGCATCGTCGCTGACTTCCACAGTGATACGTTTCTCCGAAATGCGCTCTTGAACCTCCTCCAGTCGAATGTCCACTATACGACGTAAAGATTCGTGAGATAAGCGATTGAACACCAGAAGTTCATCAAGACGATTCAAGAATTCTGGTGGATACATGCTGCGAACAGTATCAACAACCTTTTCAGCCAATTCGGGGGTAACTTTTCCATCATCGGTTTTATTAGCATTCGCATCGTTCACTAATAACTCCTGTCCAACGTTGCTCGTCATGACAATAATAGTGTTCCGGAAATCAACATGACGGCCTTGGCTGTCGGTAAGAAAACCTTCATCCAACACCTGAAGCAGCAATTTAGAAATATCAGGGTGTGCCTTTTCAAATTCATCGAAAAGAACCACAGCGTATGGTTTACGACGAACAGCTTCAGTTAGTTCACCACTTTCTTCGTAGCCCACATAACCAGGAGGAGAGCCTATCAATCGACTAATGCTGAACTTTTCCTGAAACTCGCTCATGTCGAACCTCACAATAGCCTTTTCGTCATCAAAGAGGAAGCTAGCTAAAGCTTTCGTCAGTTCAGTTTTACCAGTACCAGTTGGGCCGAGAAAGAAAAATGAAGCAACTGGACGCTTTTGATCAGTCAGACCTGCTCGTTGAAGTCTAACAGCATCGGAAACAGCAGAAATGGCTTCATCCTGTCCAATGACACGAGCACGGAGGTAGTTTTCCATGAATAAAAGGCGATCTCTCTCGCCTTTCATTAGATTATCAGTAGGAATGCCAGTCATTCTGGAGACCACAGCGGCAATGTCTTTTGAGGTGACTTTATCATGTAGCAGAGAAGATTCCGCCTCCGCTTTAGACAATTCTTTCAAACGCTCTTCTAAGCGAGGGATCCTGGAATACTGAAGCTCAGACGCCTGTGCAAAATCCCCTAGTCTTTGAGCTTTGGCTAAATCGATGCGAGCTTTCTCAATATCCGATTTAATCGTTTTGATAGACTCCAACTCAGCCTTTTCTTTCTCCCAAATGTCAGTGAGTCTCTTGGACTCTTCCTGCTTGGCACGTAATTTGTCATGCAAAGATTGACGTCTGTCGGCAGATAGGGGATCAGACTCTTTTTTGAGGGATTCAAGTTCAATCTGAATAGTCATTATTTCGCGTTCCAGTTGCTGTAGAGAGTCAGGTTTGGATTCCTGCTGAAGGCGTAACGCAGAACAAGCCTCATCGACTAAGTCAATGGCCTTATCAGGCAGAAACCTATCAGTTATGTACCTATTAGAGTACACAGCCGCAGTAACCAATGCACCATCCGAAATTTGAACACCGTGATGAACTTCGTAGCGTTCCTTAAGTCCGCGTAATATGCTGATGGCGTCTTCAACGGACGGCTCGTTAACAATTACAGACTGGAAACGTCTAGCTAGCGCGGCATCCTTTTCGATGTACTTACGATATTCTTCCAGAGTGGTAGCTCCACAACACTGAAGCTGGCCTCTCGCCAAGGCAGGTTTGAGAAGGTTAGAGGCATCGACAGAGCCTTCTGATTTTCCCAAGCCTAAAAGAATATGAAGCTCATCTACAAACAGAATAATTTCACCGTGGGCTTCCTCGATTTCCTTTAGAACTTTCTTCAGACGTTCCTCAAATTCACCTCTATATTTCGCACCTGATATTAGTTGGCCCAAATCCAAAGAGATGACTCGTTTCTCCTTGACACTTTCCGGCACTTCGCCTCGGACAATTCGCTGAGCCAAGCCCTCCATAATTGCAGTTTTACCAGTACCAGCATTACCGATAAGAGCAGGATTATTTTTGGTACGACGAGACAAAATTTGTATAGTTCGGCGAATTTCCTCATCACGGCCGATTACTGGATCTAACTTCCCGTCAGCAGCAAGTTTTGTGAGGTCTGTACCGTACTCTTCAAGTGCTGATTTCTCTTCCGTTTGCAGTTGCTGCTGCTGAGCATGCATTCCCGGGCCCTGGTGAGCTAACCTGACTTGAAACTTGCCCAGTATTGGTACCGCAATGTTCCGAGGGAAAGGCACATCATTTGGCCGTCTTGATTCCAGATGTATAGATCTATAAGCCGCGGCATTCTTTATTTGGCGAGCCAGCCGCGGTTCACAAATCAGCTGGAACTCGCTCGAATATTTGACAAAATTATTTCTTGGTATGCGTAACATTACCACCCACGCATTTACTCTATATTAGTTGGCGTGAGAAGGAGAGCAGAGGGGTTATATATATAACTGGTACGCCTGTGCAGTCCTTTGGGAGTTTCCTGCTTGGGCCATATTGCTAACTCTAGAAGATGCTAGAACACTCCTATTGGCTACGCTGGGTGATGAGTTCTCCAAGTAAGACTGATTGTATCGATTACTATAGAGTCTATCAGCAGATATAAACCTACTCAGAGCGATAGAGTCTCTGGTCGTAGTGCAGTAAGTGGAGTGCTGATTGCTGCTGCTCCTACTGCACATTCTTCGGTGTGATAAGCAGTTGTCATGCCGGGAGTCCGAGAATTGGATTAATTAGCCATTCTCTTTTATACAAGTATCTCAATCAAGCAATACAGCTTACTGGTCCTGTATTAGGTGGAGTGTCGACTAAAGGAGTGTGCTGGTTTGGGTTAGGGTAGACGGCTGATTAAGTTTTATTGAAATGGGATAATAGTCCCAGTAAACAAAAACATGCACTAGCCCACACTTTTCGAACATCGAGACCTCGAATAGCGCCTAGCCGAGGATTACTTGATTATATCACTGATGAGCTTGTCGAAACATGCAAGTCGTAGAAAAGGAGGAGTGCGTCCAGCCCGGCATTTTGCCATTGGTGAGGAGGGACGACGAACCGGCTGGAAGGCCCCTGCTAATATTCCTAAAGACGAGAATGGCTTAGATTCTTTGAAAGATTACTACAGTCCTGTAGCTCGTGCTTCTATGGCCAGTAGCCGGGAGTCTTTCTCTCCGGGGCTGGTCATTGTACATAAATCAGACTTGCCAGATGCACATACGCCAACACACAGTTCAAGCTCAAACAGATCTCAGTACCTCACCCCGCGGATACGTACAACCCGGTCTCCGTTCACTGCACCCCGTCCATCGATAGCTACATCTGAGGATCTTAATGTTACGCCAGCTGAAAAGGGCCCTAACTCGGTTGATCGTTCCTCAGTGTTACAGAAACGACAGCTGCCTGCCCCTGCACTTTCCCGTACCCCTTACGGGAAAGCGCAACTGCACTCCGGGACGAACGAACTTTCTCTCGGCTCCAATACGTCAGACAAAGAAAACACTAACATTACGTCCTCCGTCGCTATGTCAGAGACACCGGTGCGTCCTTCACGGTTTGACGATTCCACTGACGTAGGCCGTGCAGGTAAGCATGTGAAAAGGCTATCCATTCAAGAATTACTTTCAGTAAATGACGAAATTGTTGACACCGTTGCACAGCCTGTTTTGGACGAAGAGCCCCATATAAATACCGAAAGCTATGCCTCGAGGGATCTGGACTTGTTAGATGACAATGACCACAGTGAATCTAACATCGAAACTAACGGTGAAAACATAAACATTGACAATAGTAATTACGGTGTGGAAATTTTATCTTCTGATTCTGCTGATGACATAGCTATTGCCGATATTATACCCGATACAGACTCAGTTCCTGCCGATATTGCTGATGCTGAATTAGCGCCCTCAGATAATGATAGCTCACCATCTTCACCTGAACTTCCTATGGATGTCATTAACAGCGGACCTCATACTCCTAGAGATATCAATGCAGATACTACTTTTTCATCTACTGGTCGGAAGTTGAGGTCATTTGCGACTAAGCCCCCCTCCTCGAGTCAGCGCCCGAAAACACCTATTCACAAGGCAGTCAGAAAACTCACCGGTCAGAGAAAACTATCATCAGCTGAAATGGGAGCCCATAGCATTCGGCGATCTTCACGAAGCCATAATGCTCCTGTGAAATATTGGAAGAACGAGAGAGTAGAGTACTCATTAGTGAAGGATCATGATTCCCTGGTGCCTGTTGTAAGGGACGTTATTCATATTCCATCGCCGCTTCCTACCAGACGGCCCAGAAAACGAGCCGCTAAGAAGCCAAGGAAGAAACCAATGAAGGAGTTAAACCCTGCTGATGCGCAACTGATATTCGATGAGGACCAAGATGACTACATGGAAGGAGGGGCAGTCTCCGCTCCAATTCCAAGCTTCTACAATGAGAAAAAGGTTAGTGAGAAAACAGTGGCGTTCGCTAAGAGTTCTATTGACTATGAATTTAAGAACAATGCTACATTTGCTGTGGCTAGAGCATTTGAAGATTCTGGGTTTGTTGCAGCTGGATACTTGGCGTTAAAACCAGAAGGTGTTAAACCTGCCAGGTCAAGCAAGCTAGATTCAATGTTCTTCTGTGTGCTCACTGGGGCAGTTTTGGTCACAATGGACAAGACTTCGTTTGTTGCAACGCCTGGAAGTTCGTTTTGGATACCTCGAAATCATGTTTACGCGCTGGAGTCGAAAAGCTCTGTTTTAACAGAAATATTTTTCGCACATGGAACCAATACTATGGACAACATCCAACAGGGATAATGCAGAAAGGCTAGCATTAAGGATTGGTACTACGAAAACCGTATGATGATATTGTATTCTATATTTTCATTATGAGCGTAAATGAGTAGTATAGGGCTCATACTTCATCGATATCGTTAGATGATGATACATCAAACTGCAACCTATCAGGGCGAACGAAAGACCCATAACTCGGTTTGCACTCAAAGTATCGTTGACCTGCAATGGAGCCGTCGTTTTTACCGACTGGTTTGTCAAAAGTAACACCAACCCACGAACCTGTAGCAATTTGAGTAACTGGGCCTATGTAAGACACCGTGCCGGCGCGACCGTCGACTGAACATCGTGAGTTTAAGCTGATTGAACTTGCTAGTCTATTTGACTGTTCAACAATTAGTGCAGCTTTTTTCTCTTTGAGGTCCTCTGCAGAATCAGCAAAGCGTCCTAAACGATGCTCCCGTTTATACGCGAGGACAGTGTTTGGACGTGATTCATAATCTTCTTCGGGCATTTTATAAGCTATTTTATCTGAATACTCTCCAATATTCAGATCTCCATCGGAGCTAGTGATTTCCAGAGTGGAATAAGGGTGTAAGGGGAGAGATTCCAGAATCGCTGTGTCCTCATTGATAGGAGTAGAGACACAAGATTGGTCGATAATGGAGAGTAGTTGTTTTTCCGGTGGAATCCCAGTGATAAACTCCATTTTGGACTTTAAATCTGATACAGACCATGCCAGATTGATTCTTTTCTCATCGCTTGCCAGCTGAGAACGAATGTATATGGGTATTACTGACATGTCGAAAGGGAGGTTGAAGAAGGTAAGTCATATGTTGGTTATTACCACCCAGTGGTTATCTCTCTCAAAGCCAGATCCAATTACTTTTCCACCTGCACTACGCACTTCCCTTTCTAAATCGCCTTGCCGATATAAATGGTAATACCGTGTATAAGTCATACCATCCGTGGTGGTCCAAGGAACCATGACATCAAGGTCATCGGATTGTATTTTCTTGTTTTGTTGTTCTTTTGCCCACACGTAAATCAAAGCTGAGCCATTTTCAAGTAGCAGAGACAAAATACCTCGAATGGCTTGCACTCTTCTTTCTTCTGTAGAGAGATGGTGGACAGCAGCGATTGAAATAACAAAATCGAGCGATCGCTTTCTATATGGAAGACTGAGCATGTCGCAGACAAATGAATCGCTATAAGTAGCAGCGGCACGACCACTAGAAATCTTCGTAAGCTCTTTACTTCGATCACTGCCGAGGATAATTGTGGGGCTACAATTGAAGTATTTTCCATTACCGCATCCAATATCAGCACCAATTGATCCCCTGGGGAGCGAGTTTAAATATTGCTGAACCCGTGGCCAAGGCTTATATCTTGTACTAGAGAAATGACCTGCTATTTGTTCATAAACGTCATGGACGTGCACTTGTTCGGTCTCCATCGTCGGAAATCGGGAGTGTCGTAATCTAACTTCTGCCTCATGTCTCTTGCAGACGAGCTCTTACGAGACTTCGAGACTGAAGAGCAGCCGATCGAGACTCAGAATGCATTTCCATCAGATGAGGATATTAATGGAACAATAGATCGTATAGATTTTAACTCTATCAAGAGCATTGACAGCATCTCGACCCTCTGGAATGAGTTACAAGAGCCTATTGACCGCATCTCGCACTTCATTACTGCTGAGCGGTTTGATACCGGTGAAAAGCTCGAAGACCACCCGGAATATCAACTAATCATAGACGTAAACTCAAAAATAGTCGAGATCGATCACGAGATCATCATGATTTCACGCTTCGTTAAAGATAAATACCATAAAATGTTCCCCGAGCTTGATTCTCTCGGCCTAACCCCTCTGGACTACATAAAAACCGTCTCGGTAATTGGAAACGACTTATCGAATCTCAACAACGATAGACTAGACGAGATTCTGCCTAAGGCAAAGAAAATTGTCGTGATAATGACCTCTACAAAAACCAATACTTGCTCTCTACCTGAAGAGGAGTATATTGCTATCAAAAATGCATGTGATCTCGCACTTGCTCTAGATCAAGCAAGAGACCTAATTATAACATATGTATCCTCTAGAATGGATCTGCTCGCACCTAACACTGCAGCTCTTGTTGGATCACAAGCCGCTGCTCAGCTCCTCGGGGCCACAGGAGGCTTGTCGGCACTTGCCCGCTCTCCTTCTTGCAATTTACCTGCTTTGGGCAACAAAAGAAACGTCGGTCTGGGGTTTGGATACACTGGCATCCGGCAAGAAGGTTATCTCTATCAGACATCCACGGTGCAGAGTGTTCCATCGGAGTTCCGAAAGCAAGCCTTGCGAATTCTCGCCGCTAAAGTCAGCCTTGCTTCTCGCTTGGATTTAGCTAGAGTCCACCCAGGAGGAGAGGGAGGCCGAAAGCTGCTTGCTGAGGTTGAAGAAAGACTGGATAAGCTAATGAAGCCGCCAGACGCGCGTGGTCCTAAGGCTCTGCCCGTACCTGATGAAAAGAAATCGAAAAGACGGGGAGGGAGACGGTTCAGGAAGTATAAAGAACAGTTTGCCATGACCGAGGTAAGACGAGCTCAAAACCGCTTGGAGTTTGGAAAACCAGAACTAGAAATTGAAGGTGTCGGTGAAGAGTCTATAGGACTAGGTATGTTGACCTCAGAATCGGCTCTTTCTGTTTCTGGAAGTGTGCGGAGACTGGCAGTTGACAACCGAACAAGAGCAAAGATGTCTAAAGGATTGAAGAATCGTCTCGGTCCGAAAGAGGATCTAATCACTAACTTGGACGCAATTGCATCTCGCATTGACGAAAAGATCTCGCGAGAAGCAGAATGACGCTCTTATGCCAACTAAATGATTGCTCGACGATTTAGGAGTTTCGGTAGACATGATCATAATCGTAGCCAGGGTTAGAAGGACGAGAACTAAATGACGATGCAGGTCTTGCGTCATATACTGAGCGGCGGCCGTCGTAGACAGATCCCCTTGGGCCGACAGAAGGTACTGCGCTTCCAGGCCTGGATTGAGAGAGTCCCACCAGGTTAGAGACGCCAGTTCCAGAAATGACGTCAGCCATAGGCGAGTAAAAAAGACTTGTCCTATTCCCAACTTCATTCACAAGTCTCGGCCTATCGGTGAAAGGCCCGTCGTTTTGGTTTTGATCCTGGTAATCATATGGAATGTTCATGGGCTTAAGCTCGTCTTGGAACTCGGCGTCGTCATTCTCTTTTAGTTGTCGACGCATGATACAATATGCAGCTACTTGCCAGGCTACTACAGCCAATAGCAGTACACCGATTATAACTCCGACGACTATAAACACAGTTCCAGTTGGAGTTGAACTAGGCTGTAAAAATGGATTTTGCTCTGTAGGCGGAACAGTTGCTGCTGGTATCGGGTACGAGCTCGTAGAAGAGGAGCTGGTAGCTGTAGAGAGTGTGGGCATGGCTGTAGTCAGCGTGGGCATGGCTGTAGTAGTAGGTGCGTTTGTCGTTAGAGCAGGCATAGAAGTTGTTTCGTCTCCAGCCGTTGTGGTTTCATCGCCGGCTGCATCGTTAGTCGCGGTCGTCTCATCAGCTGCAGCTGTCGGAGTGTCTGTGCCTGAAGCATCATCGCGAAAATATAGAATAATTTCCGACGTGTATGACATTTTCCGGGTGGTTGTTGTGCTTATTTACGTAAATCCAGCAGAATCAGGCTTTGTTGAAAGGGCCCCCTTTTTTTATTTACCTTTTCGAGAAGTAATCCGGTCCCAATGCGGCAACTCCCACTTCCTAATTAAGGCCCCGAAACATTTTTTTATTCAGCGACCGGGCCTTGTATTGAATCAGAAAAACACTGAATAATGGGGAAAGCCAAGAAAACACGGAAGTTCGCTGCAGTTAAACGGATTATATCGATTAAAGATCAGCGGCTAAAAAGGGAGAGTCAGGAGTTGCCAAAAAAAAGGGATCAAGAGCTGGTGAAAGAGGTTCCAAAGGCACCATCGGCTCTGTTTTTTCAGTACAACCAAGCCCTCAGCCCGCCATACCAAGTTCTTGTCGATACCAATTTTATCAACTTCTCTATTCAGAAGAAGCTGGACTTGGTCCAGGCGATGATGGACTGCTTGTATGCTAAATGCATTCCTACAATCACCGATTGTGTGATGGCTGAGCTGGAGAAACTCGGCCCAAAGTATAGAATAGCCCTCAGAATAGCCAGAGACCCGCGATTTTCCCGCTTAAAATGCTCGCACAAAGGAACATATGCCGATGACTGTATTGTCAGCAGAGTTACTCAACACCGCTGCTACATTGTCGCGACCAATGACGCTGATTTGAAACGGCGGTTACGAAAAATCCCGGGAGTGCCTTTAATGAGCGTCGGAGCCCGCACTTACGTCATTGAGAGACTACCTGATGCCTTCTAGAAATGATTATAATATATTGTTATTTCGACTAGATGATTATTCAAGTGGCTCTCTAGAGAAATGTCTGTTTTAAGGTGTAGGCTTTCAGCCTTTCCAAGTGTCTATTTTGGCAGGTTTAGGAACATGCAATCCAAACTGATTCGGAACCGAAGTAATACGGTGTCGCATGTTTAAATTCTTTCGAATCACAATTTGAAAGCAAGTAGCTGTACCTTGGCGCGAGGCAATAGTCGATGAGGCAAGGAAATATTTCCAGATACGGAACCAGCGTGCCCCGTATCGCTCCTTGACCTTGTCTTCGTTAGCGAGCCAATTCCGATACCAACGCCATAAAGTGGCGGAATAATGGACACCTATGGTATCTACAGACGCTATTTCAAATCCTGCAGCTTCTATCTGATTGATCACCCATCCCAAAGGTGTAGATGCATCAGCTCCAGGGAAGATATACTGGTTCATGAACAAGCCCCAGTTGAAGTCTTCGTATTGCCAGTATTTACGCAGTCCAGCATACTGCAGGAAGAAAATTCCGTCATCTTCTAACATGTCGTAAATTTGACTCAAGAACTGGCCAAACTTACGGATGCCCACGTGCTCAGCCATTTCGAGGCAGGATATTTTGTTATATTTCTTTCCGTCTGCAGGCAGTGGTGCATCGCGATAGTCACAACAAACAATTTTGGACTGTTCTTCAGATATGCCATCCTTTCTTAAGTACTCATTACCCCACTGGGTTTGGTTTTTTCCCAGTGTGATACCAGTCACTTTGGCACCATACAGTTTCGAGGCGTAGCGAGCAAAGGTTCCCCAGCCGCAACCTAAATCAAGTAGACGATCTCCTTCCTTCAATTCCATTTTCTCAGAAACAACATTCAGTTTATTGTCTTGCAGCTCCTCGAGAGTCTCTTCACGAGTAATGTCTCCGATAATTCCCGAGGTGTATATCATGCGAGGGCCGAGGAAGAAGGAATAAAAGTCATCGCCACGGTCATAATGATCACGAACTTGCTCCTCATCCTGCGAACGAGAATGGAGAATCACTTCAGGTATCATTTTAAATAAAAAGAACTTAAACAGGCCCCAAGTAAACCGGAAGTAGGCCCAGTCATGCTTGTACTCAAGAACGTCCAGAGCATCGCCCTTAAATTCAGCTTTCCCATCAAAGTATAGCTCTTGAAATGTGTGTAAAGGAATTTTCTTTCCGTTCCACTCTTCCGCAAGCGATTTGTCGTTGAACTCAATGTAGTCGCTGAGCGGCTTTCCTGGTAGCTTGACATAGTTACGCAAGGGAGGAGAAAATGTAGACCTATACAACCAGTAGGCCATTAATAAAGGAAGCACAGAAACAAGGAATAAGAAGAGGTAAGTCCATTTTCCTCCACCAAGGATATAGGTGACACCGCCAGGGACTCCAAATAGAACGGTCAAAAGGACGTAGTTGTTGAAGTCTCTTCCACCCGGGCCATCCGCCGGCAAAGGAGCATTCTTGATTGTCGGGCTATCTGTAGTCCAAACACCACACTCGTTTGAAGCAATGGGCTGCTGGTGTGCTGCTGGTGTCTTCACAAACTCGATAGTAGCCATCGGTGTAGTGAAAATCAGGAAAGCTTATCCTGTGGCTACAGGCTAGCTTAGATCGCTCCTTGGAAACTCTAAAACCGAGAATGCCCAAGGATGAGGATTACGCATATCTCGCTGATTCGGACCTTTCAGACACTTGCAATTCTCCGGGCCTGGGGAACTCTCCTGAAGAATACATGGTAATGCCGCTGCCTGAAGGACCAGAGCCTGAATTTCCCTCTCAGCTCAGCGTGGCGTCTGTTCCCGGACCTTCTCCATCCGAGTCCCAGCGAAAGTTGCAAACCGCCATGAATCAGCCTGTAAAACCCGACAAGGCTGCTCTTATGATGAAGAATATGGGGTATGTCGAAGGACAAGGGCTTGGAAGGCAGAGCATCCTGCAAAAAGAGCAATCACCTATTTACGTGGATGTTCGTAAGGGAAGACAAGGCATAGGTGCACCTATACCGTCCTATAAGCAATCATGATCCTAAAATTCCCGCAGCGGTTCTTCGTTGATCTAATGCCGTTTGAAACTCATCTGGGGTCATTCTAGATTCAAAATAAAGAATTAAGGCAATATCCTGCCATTGACTGACTTTGTGTTTCGTCATCTTTGCCAGTCTCTTCGAGGTGTGCAACTCTCGCCAATGCCGCTTTGATTTTCGCGCCTCCTTCAATTTCCCGTTTTCACAAATTGATGTTATGATTTTGTTGGCTATTCTCTCTGTGAAATCAAAGTCCTCGACTGAGAACATTAACTCTAGAACTAATACCCCTCCTACCCAATCGTCTTGTAGTAGGCAGGCCTCCAGCATCGACATAAATAGCTTCTCAGAAAGCCTAATTTTTGTGTTATTGAAAATGGACAATAGTTCGTCGATTCCTATTACTTCCTCCTGCTCTTTAGCCGATTCAATATAGTACTCACTGCCGCGAATCTCTGCAAACCATAACAATGAATAAAGCGATGTGTCCACTTCGACATAGTTAAGGAGGTCGGCGTATACTGATTTGATGTCCTGGAACCTAGCGTCCTTTACGCACTTTAGTATCTGCGTCTTGTATATGCTTGGGCTGATAGCTATTCGATTTTGCGTCATCCTCGACGGGATGGCCTGAGCAAAAGCAACTTCCCCAAATTTCAGTGCAGCATCACATATAACGGCGTAGTGTGAGCTTTTGAGAACCGCTAAGCCCTGAAGTTCCTCGTTTTTTAGCACAGATCGGTTTTTCTTGTACGCATATTCAAGCATTTCTAGAATTGTTTCTCCCATGGACAGATTAGTCCTTGAGATCTCTTTAAACGCTATCATGAGCGATCTTTCTGAAACTGATTCCTTTTTCTGAATAGCATTCAACGTTTCTTTCACTTCTGGCTGTTTCGAATACCTTTTCATATATTTAATCACTAAATCGCACCATTTTGCTAGACTACTCGACTGCTTCATTAAGGCTTCACCACCTCCGAGCTTCTCAAGCTCAGAAACATATAACCTCGCCCTTTCTTTGTCATAATCTTGCATACTCTTCATTTTCGTTAACCGCGCTGTTAGATCTGCATCTCCTTTACTGATACGTTCACAATTTTTGAAATCTTTAAACCGTAGAAACAACTTAAAGTACTGGTATTTATCAGAGCCAGCTCGACAATACCATTTCCAGGCCATTTCGGTATTCCGTTCGATTTCATACTTTCTAGCCATTATATAAGCTACACTGCGAGCATGCTTCAATTTTCCGGTAGTATCAACATAACAAGAGGCTTCGTACTCAATTCTAGCACGCAATAAAGGCTTCTTGAGGCTGTTTCTGATCTTCAAGCATAATCCAATGTATCTCATATCATCATCGCGCAAATCGGTCTGCAACCAGTATCTCATGGCTTTCTTTCCATGTCCCGACCGCTGTAAAGCCATTAGATACTTGTATGTCAACTTGGGGAAACTCGCCAGGCTAAAAATAGAGCCTCTGTCTTTAATCCAAGCATCACCTACATACAGATACAAGTCTGGCCTCAGATCAGCTGGTTCGAGATTCGCAAGGTCAAACAGTCGGCAATAGTCCTTGTCATTCAAATCCAGTAGGTCTTGGCGTCTAAATGCCGATACAAGAGTTAAGACTTCCCACAGGTTCTCACTACCCTGACGGACTGCGGTCTTCAACTCATTTTTCAGTGACTTACGTAGGTCTCCCACAGTAGCCTGATCTATCGCCTGCTGGTTCTTCTCAGACGATTCTGCTAATGTCCTGCGCAATTCATCTACAGATTTAGCGGGCGCTCGCTTGAATACTGGATAACCCGTGTGAAAGGCGCGAGCTAGTCGTGTCACTCTACCGGGAACCATTCACGTTTAATCCTAACTTTAGACTTCACCAAAATACCATATATGTAATTGTAGCAATACCCTAATTAGACTCTCTGGAGTCCGAAAACAATGGCAATCGACTGAAAATAGAACCACCACTGTGCTCACCTCTGACTCGTAGAGAGTTGAAGCGACTTATGGCTCGATACTTGATTCCACTGCCCCATGCGCTGAACGTATACCTTCTTTGGACTTTAACCGTATCCTGGGATGCTTCACTGCCGGTCGAATCCACCAACGGCGTTTCTTCAGTAGGCTCTTCGTACCTTGCCTCGCTAGAATATTCCCCATCCTCTCTTGTCTCCTCGCCTAGAACGAGTGTTCGTTGCTCTTCATTGGGCTCCTCAACGACCTTTGTCTTAGGGTTGCAACACCAGAAGTTCAGGATGCATGTACTGATGCAGCATCCACCAGATTCTTTGGCTTCCCGTTTATTCTCAAGGCTTCCCTGCTCTGGCCGGTGGCCCCGCGGTGACCCAGCTACGGCCGCGGCCATGTCATTGGCCATAGCTATACTTGTCAGATCAGCTCCTGCCGTATAGATTGCTGCAGAAAAACGCCTGTCTGAGTATGGAACGGAGTCTTTCCCCTTTCTGTCTACCGACTGTTTAGTAGAAATCCTTCTGTTTTCGGCAATATCAGTGCTTTCAGCTGGCTCAGGATGGACGCTTGGACCTGATTCGATTTCTATGAATGGAACCTCAACTGCATAATCTGCAGATACATCATCGTACTGAAACTCTATAGTTGATGTTATCGCGTTAAGATTCAGTTCTACGGAATTTATTGACGGAAGACTGATTGAATTATAAATTCCGGTATCTTTATAACTGGTCACTGATCGTGATTCGTGAAGGATATGGTTCGCAGAGGCTTCTTGCATGGCACCTTGACTATTCGGCTTATCTCCATTATTTTCGGCTCCTGTCCAAGGAGCTCTTGCCTGAATATCCTTCTTCTTGTCCTCTATGCCATGAAAATGATCTTGAAACAAAGGATCCTGACTGGCACAGCTGGATATTGAATAAGCAGAATGCAGCATCGAAACTACAGGCGCTGAGATGGACTCTTCACCTGGTCCGCTATCTGCAGTTAAGCAATATTGTCCTAAATTTGACAAAGGAAGCTCCTTCTTAGGTTTAGGCCCGTACGCCCGAAACCCGTACGGATTGATCATGATGTCTATTGTGGTTGATACAAGCGCATAGATAGGGAAGAGTCATCTTTAACAATGTAAGCGCATATACTATGGAGTTTCCGCTCTGGCTACATATACTAGATTAACTGCTATTAAATTATTGTCAGACGTGGCCTTTTTGCACCACCATTAGCACGTTTGTACATTCTATTTAAGGTAAACCGTTGTAACTGGCAACGTCGTGCGTGATCTTAACTACGTTTGCCCATCAACCAGGTTCCTCCTAAACAGCGTATCAACGTTTACAATTTCTCGCTAGCACAAGGAATATCGCTTATTGGCCCTCTTAAGCTAACCAATATTTCCTCGTCTTCCTAGAGATATGAACGAGACTTAGCATACCCGGGAAAGCTTAAATATGGCCAGGTTCCTGCCCCGACGAATCAGAACTTATACATTATGCTGAGACATAACTGCATACGTGTGTATAGACTACACAGCGCTCTAAAGCATAGCACAATTTCAAAACAGGATGTACGACGGGTGTCTACCAGATCTTCACCACTTATACCTAGCTACCTGCGGAACGGGGTCATCGGGACCCTTGTAGTAGGAGGTATTGTAAGCTTCGGAGTGTACTACACGTATGCTGATGCAGCGATTCACAGGTTTGTACTGGCTCCTCTTTTGAGGTTGCTTGTCAATCCTGAGGATGCTCATAGAATTGCCATAGAAGCATTAAAATATAAAATAACGCCTTGGGAGCATGCCGCTCCTTCGGAGAACCTGCAAGTGAATGTCTTCGGTACAGTCCTCGACAGCCCTGTAGGAATTGCTGCTGGCTTCGACAAAAACGGTGAAGCCATAGATGGTTTGTTTGATCTGGGGTTTTCATATGTAGAAATTGGTTCTATTACGCCTGAACCGCAGCCTGGGAATCCTAAGCCTCGTGTTTTCCGTCTTCCTGATGACAAAGCGGTTATTAATAGATATGGCTTCAACTCGGACGGTGCTCTTAAGGTTCTGGTGAGACTCAGAGAACGCTTGTTTAGCCATTATCGTGATAACAATGGTATGATGCCTAGAAATAACTCACTGCGCCCCAAGCGATTACTGGCCGTGAATTTAGGCAAGAACAAGACTTCTGTTGACGAAGCAGCAGATTACGTAAAAGGGGTCATGACATTAGGCCCTTACGCAGATGTTTTGGTCATTAATATATCTAGTCCTAATACACCTGGGCTTCGTGATCTCCAAAATGAAACGCGCTTGAAGGCTTTAGTAGACGAAGTTCTGAAAGCTAAAGCGAATTTACCGTACTGCATTCCTTTATGCGTGAAAATAGCTCCAGATCTATCTGAACCAGAAGTTGAATCCATTGCTAGTGTTCTGAGTGCTGCAAAGGTGGATGGCATAATCGTTGCTAATACCACTGTGTCGCGGTCGCCGTCGCTGAAATCTCCTCCTTCTCTGACTAAGGAAGTAGGTGGACTATCAGGCATCCCTGTTAAGGAACAGACGCTTAAGATTTTACGTACACTTAGAAAAAGTGTTGGTAAGCAAATGACGATAATTGGATGTGGTGGAATCAGTTCTGGTAAAGATGCTATTGAATATGCGAGAGCGGGAGCTACCTTTGTGCAACTGTATACTTCGCTGATTTACGGGGGTGCGGGTATTGCACTACGCATAAGAGAAGAAATTGAAGAGGAACTTCAAGGAAAGAAATGGATGGATATTGTTGGGGCAGATTCCGTTTAGAGACTAATAATATCAGTTTCAGGGTTGAAGTGGTCTTCTTCCTCCTGGGCTGCCCTGCCATAAGGCGTTTCGGCTGTAGAGAGGTTATGCTCTAGTTCAATTTCCGCAATTCTTTTCATGGTCCTCTGATAAATATAGTAGGAGACTGAAATAGTAATGATGGCAGTTAAAATGATGTAGATAACTCTAGCGGCTTTGGCAGCACGGGATGTGTTCTCGCCAATAGCTTCCAGCTGGGCTCCACTGATAGTATAGGAAAATATTTTCGGTGAAGCCATTATCGACGCTAGTACAAAGTTGCGAAATGAAACAGCCGATATTGCTGACAACGCAGCATTAGATATTGAAAACGGTAAGGGGCATAATCGTATAAGAAATAGTAGAAACAAGCCGTCGTATTCAAGGGTCCGATTAAAGGCCTGGAATTTCTTGCTGCTTTGGAGCAGCTTTTCCGCAAAGTCTCGTAACAAGAATCGATATAACAAAAATGTCAAAGCCGACCCCATAATAGAGCCAAATGTAGCTATGAGCCACCCGCCAAATACTCCATACACTACCCCAGACAAGGTGCAAACTGTCGCATAGCCCATTATAGGCGGACATGATACTGGGAACAGCAATACAGTCATTAATAACCATCCAAAAGGTTTCGATCGCCACCACTGCTTCAACGGACCGAGAGATCCTAGAATCGTCTTATAATAAACTAGAAATAGCACAGCTATAGTGAATCCAATCGCTCCAAAGGCCAATACAAAAAGCTTGTGGGCAGTGGACATTTTCGAGTAAGCTTTTTTCAACGAAAGACCGGCATCTTGCAGTGCACCTCTAAATCCTCTGCGCCGAACATCAATAGTAGACAAATCATCCAGTTCGTCGTCGAATTCGTCTAAAAATATGGCTGATTCAGCCATGATTGTCGAGTGTCCAGGTTCGGTCCCGGGAAGTTTTTGGGAGTTTCTCGATCAGGTAAGATCTGATAAGTGGGCGTCACATATCGGGAAAGCCACTGTGGCCCGGGGAAAAAAAGGCTGTAAGAACTGCAGTAGCACTGCCAGGCCTTTCTTGAGTAGGGGTGTAACATATTAAGGTCATACAAACCGAATGCAACTTGAGCGCGACTAAGCGGGGGTGAAACCTTATTTGCCAGCAATGCTCTTCCTCAAGTGTGATGCAGCTTGGGATATTGTTTCCGTAGCTTTTACATCGTAATGCTGGAAATAGATCCAGAACTGGAAGCCCAGTGTTTTCTAATATTGAGCAATGAAAATAATGTAGAAGAAGAGAATATTGAGAAAGTCGAGAGTATTATTAGGAAAGATGCAGAGAAGAACTGTGGGCCTGTATCAGACTCGCAGATCGAAAAACTGGTACTAAATCTACTCTGGAGGCATCATGAACAGAGCGAGTCGCCAGCCGAGCCTGGTGTTGAAATAGCAGCTGAGCCTGTTGATAAGCCATCGCTGGAGCCCGCTGCGACAGACTGTTTGCAGCCTCCTGCCACAAGTGACGTACAATACCTCGATAACTATATGCAATACTGGAACCCTTATGGAGATCCAAACAACCCTTACGCATTCCATGATCCAAATGCTGATATGTATTATGACCATCAAGTAGACTGTGTGCCAAGATATGATCCACACGATAGTCTCAGGAAACTCTACGGAGTCAGCATGAATAACAATGAGCTCGACAAAGTCATGGAGAAGAATAGCTTTGAACTCCTTAGTGTCGCGAACGATATAAGCTCTCAAGAAAAGATCAGCGTCGGTGCAAAGCCAATAACTGTGAGTTATCGCAATGTTATATGTCGATATTTCCTTCTAAAAGGTGAGTGCGCACGCCCTGATTGCTATTTCACTCACGATCTGTCCACTGTGTACTGCCGTCATTGGCTGTCGGGTATGTGCTTTCTAGGAAATGGATGCGAGTTTCTACACTCAATACCCGACTCAATTATTGACGAAGTAGCAAGTATTATGAATGCTAATCGTCCTAAATCACACCAGTTACTGCATACCACCGACCCCGACTATACTCCGATCAATCCTGAAGATTTCCCCAAACTGTCGGACATTGCTCCTAAACCGTTTGACATTTCTTCTATGGCTGCATCTTCCAATCCTTTTGAAGAAGACTTCCCATCTTTATCCTCGGTCCTGAATGGTAAGAATACTAAGAAACCTGCCACTATGGCTGAAATAGTCGCTTCGGGCCTAAGTGGAGATTCTAAGAACATGAGAATCCCGATGAGTTTAAATTCGAAACCAGCTAATGGCAAAAAACCAAAGAAAGGATCAAGAGCGAAGATTCCTCCTCCTAAAGATATTGCAGCGCTGGAAATCGGCAGCGCCAACACTGTAACATATATGAAGCATAGAGCCGCTGCTATTGAGCGAGGGAAGCTTCGAAATCAGTATCTGAAACAGGCAGCACAGGCCTATAAGCGTGGAGATTCAGTGGAGGTTCGAAAATTGAGTGACCTTGCGAAAAGAGAGGACGAAGCAATGCGAAAAGCACATGAACTGGCGGCAAGTCTTATTTTTGAGTCAAGGAACCAGAACCTTGCTAGCGGGTACAGCGACAAGTTTGTCGATTTGCATGGTTTACACAAGGAGGAAGCCCTGATCTATTTGGAGGAGCAATTAATGTCGGCCGAGGAGGATACTACGTCTAAACGCCCACTCTACGTAATCACCGGATCGGGGCACCATTCTAAAGACTCGAAAGACAAACTTGGTCCGACAGTGAAGGCATGGCTAGATGAGTGGAATTACAACTGGCAAGAATTTGGATTAGACGATACTGCGTCGAGCTACGGAGGAGTTATAGGTGTGGATCCATGGAGCCATTCATGAGGATATTTACCAAAACGCTTACCGAAGTCAGAAATTAGCGGTTCTGTGATTGCATTAATGCAGCATTCTGCTCTTGGAACCTGGCGCCTACTCGTTCACTGTGTTTCATGAATTTATCGGCGCATCGCTCTAGGCAGGTATTTTCCTTAGAATTCAGAGAGTTGGAGGTGAAATCGTTGATGCAATCGGTGAAGCATTTCTCAACCAAAGAGGAATAAAGTCTCATGAAATCGCGGACTTGTTTCTTTTCGACCACTTTTTGGAATTCTTGCTGCTCACGCAGATTTAATCCGTCCATGATGCTAATAGAAAAAACTGAGGTCGGGGTTTAGGTTGGCTTCCGAGTAGGAGTAATTTTTCGAGTAACTCTATTTTCCATAATAGGCAATCCGTACTTCTCACCCGCCATATATGAGCATCAACTCCAGACTGGATGACGCCGACTACGACCCAATTGCGGATCTTTGCGAGATATTCAGTGATGCGGATTCTTTTAAGGACCTCCCACAAGTTACCTCTTTATTAGCTGATCATCAGCAGCTCTTGCTCGATAATATCCTTGGCTTATGGGCAGAAAGCACACTTTCTGCTTCGAGTATCGATTACTCTTCCATTCACTCCAATGCCCACAGCCTTTCTAGCGATCTCGCGGAACTTGAGACTCATGTTGATCAAGTGGGAGCGTTAATCGCCCCACTTACTGTAGACATAAAGAGTCTAGATCGAACTAGAGCTAACCTCATCGAAGCTACAACTGTACTACGGAGACTTCAAATGCTCAACACTGCGTATAATATGTTAATCACCGTCTGTGAAACGAAGAATTACAAGGAAATTGCTCAGCTTCTTGGCGCCGCAGTGGAATTAGTTGCATTCTTTCGCCCATACCGAGCAATCGAACAAATCTCAGACCTGAGCAGGCGTGTATCGCAAGTGCAAATGTCTCTTAGCGACAGAATAATCTCAGATTTTCAAATGGGTCTGCAAGGTAAGGCACCTGAGTTGGTGCAGCCTAATTCAACTGCTCTCTATGATAGCTGTTTGGTCTTGAATATATTGAACGATGGTTCCAAGGATCGTCTAATCAATTGGTTTTGTGAACAGCAATTAAAAGAATACATCCGCATATTCGACCCTTCTGACGTTGCAGGAGGCCTCGAAAATATTTCTCGAAGATTCTCATACATTCGCCGAATACTTAGCTCCTATTCCGAACAGTTCTCCAGGTTCTTCATACCTGAATGGAATGTAGGCGAAGAGCTATGTCTCAGATTCTGTGTGCAAACAAGAGATCACATAAAACAGACTCTAGACACCCTTGGATCTAATGTAGATGTGTCACTATTGTTGTCTGCTCTACAAGAAACATTAGATTTTGAGCACTCTCTCGACTCTATATTTTCTGATTATAGGAATTCGTTCGACACCGATGCTGAACATTCCGCATTTGATAGAATCATCTCTGAAGCATTTGAGCCTTACTTGAATCTTTGGGTAGCATCTCAGGATAAGTACATCTACTCAATGATTTTATCCTACAAACAGGAACTGCCGCTACCACCGGCAGATGGCGAGGCGTCGGAAACTCAAGATTTAAGTGTCATAGAATCTTCCGCTAATTTGTTTCTATATTATCGCCGTATTCTTAACCAGGCGTCTAAAATGTCTACAGGTTCAGCCCTGTTCGATCTGTACAAGGTATTCATAGAACGCCTCAAACAGTACTCTGAGGCTGTTCTCAGTGGTTTCATACCGACGCCTTGTACTTCGAAGCGTGACCTTCAATTGGTATGCAAAGTCATACGAACTGCTGACTATTGTCTGCAAACAACAGATCAACTTGAACAGCGGATTAAAGGAAGAATCGATGAAGATTTTGCGGATAGAGTATCTTTTGACTCGGTCCGTGATTCATTCTATAGCACCTCCAATTCTGGATTAAAAGCTCTATCGGATTACTTTACAGCTGGTTGCGAACCTTATTGGAAGGAGCTTGGTGCGTCTAACTGGAGTAATGTACAGCAAGTTGGAGATCAGAGTGCATATGTTGGTCCCCTAATTGCAGTTATGAATGAACGTGCAAAAGACACATTGGAATTCCTGACGAAGGATATATATATTCGCTCTTACTGTGATCGCATTGTTGAATCTACGGTAGTTCAATTCACAATTAATGTTGTGAAAGGAAAACCAATCACAGAAGTGGCCGCTGAGCAGCTGCTCCTGGACTTATATGTTGTCCGAGGTTGTTTAATGAATATACCAAGGCTAGCTGATAGGGAAGTCTCTTCTTTATACCAGAAGCATGTTCAGAATGCTCTAAGCCGCATTGAGGTCCTACTCAAAGTCATTTTAACGTCTTCGACCCCAAGGGAAGGTCTTATAGAAAATTATATCTTCCTAGTCGGGGATTCAAGTGAAGAGAACTTTCAAAAAATCCTTGAAATCAAGGGCGTTCCGAGGCACGATTTCAAGTCGTTTATAAAACTGTTCAAAAACCTTGCTTCGAAGAATCACAATCTACAAAAGGAATCATCCGTTATGAGCTCGATTTCAACTAGGAGTTCCACTGATACTCCTCCAGCTCCACATGCCCGCTCTCCCTCGCTCAACATATCGGCCAATTCGCGATTTGAAGGGCTTCGGGATTTCAACTTCAAAGCAGAAGTGGAGAAACTGGCTCCACCCAGTGGAACGGCGAACAAATTAAACGAGAACCTCCGGCGGCTGTTTAAGCGCGACGGCTCGACTACGCCTACGTCCCAACGTCCATGACACCCTCCCAACGACACTAACTATGGTACGTAGTATACCAAATTCACACTCCATGCCCTCTGCTAACATTAACTAGGCTAATGAAACCTTCAGAATATCTTTATCATCTCACCCGTCTATTCTAGTAACATTCCTAGCATTCAGAATAGGTAAGTGAACTGGAGAGCCGCGATGGCATTAACTAACGATTTCAGCGTCCCTATTAACCTACCTTTTGGGCCTGCTATTTACGTCTAACTTCGTCCTTGTTTTCATAATTGTCATGCTTTTACTTGCTGCCGATTTCTGGTATACGAAAAACGTTGCAGGTAGACTATTGGTGGGGCTCAGGTGGTGGAACGAAACCTCGGAGCAGGGTGACAGTATATGGGTATTTGAAAGTGCTGATCCACAGCGTGAAATCAATGTTACTGACTCGAAATTCTTCTGGGCTGCGCTTTACACTAGCCCTGCTTTGTGGCTGGGCCTAGGCCTAATTGCCATACTAAAATTCGAGTTCATCTGGCTTACATTGGTAGTGATTGCTGTTGCTTTAAGTCTTACTAATACATTAGCATTTGGAAGATGTGACAGGTGGAGTAAAGCCTCGGGGATCGCATCGAGTGTCTTTTCTAGCACGCTCTTTCGAAATGTCGGCGGCTCAGTGTTGTCGAGATTATGGTCATAATTGTACATATGTAAAGGTCCTTCAAATCGTAGGCTTCAATAGAGCCAGAGCCGTTTCCAGTTCTTTTACAGCCGTAGCCGCATCGTCATAGTTCAATGCAGATATCGCAAACTTGGCATGTTTCTGTGCTGTCTTGTATGTTTCCTCGTTCTTCATGACTGCTTCGATTTGATTATAGTTCGTAGTAGCAGTATGGCGGGGTGCTGGGGCCGGAGCCACCACCTCCGGGGCAGGTACAATAGGCTTATCGTCCGTACTAGATGTCGACTGTGTATTGGGCAAATCTGGTGCAGAAAAATTAACCGGTGGAATAGAAGGCAGAACTGATTCATGGAGTTCAGAGGCAGGCTGGTCGATGTCTGCGGCAGAAGGGTTCAGAGAAACATTTGTGAGTGACGGCAGGTGTGACTTTTCGTCTAATTCATTTAGCGCATTCTTGATGGTTTCCTGCACTTCTGATTCCTCGACGTCGGACTCAGCGTTGTAGAGATTGGGATCTTCGCCTTTGGTGAGAGACTTCAGGATCCTAGCGGCGTGAAACTTGCAGTATTTTATCTTCTGAAGGATCTCAGGGCTCAATGTAGCTGTATGATCGTCCTCAGGTAAAAATACCTTGAGCACCTCGAAGAAAGAGGCCGCAGCACGAAAAGCTACTGCAGTTCGTTTAGTAGATTTATGATTCCGCACTTGAAGATCGGCCGAATCGAGAATTCGAGTTGCAAACATCTCTACATACGCCTCAGCCGCAACATCATCATTCACAATACTTGCATAAGACTCATTTGCCTGAAGGTGAGACTTTTCTTCTTCTATTTCATCTAGAAGTTTGGTTGTGGCTTGCATGGCATCTGCATCAGTTATGTGCATTTTGGCAGCCAGGATTTCTTGTACAGAATACAGTTTGCAGTAGTACGAGATAACGGGTTCTGCATTCTGTAATTCTTTTGCTCTAGAAATAAATGGCTGGACAGCAGCCAGACTAGCCGGCAGAGTCATCGATCAATCGGACTGAACGTGGGCAGGTTGGATTGTCCCAACGGCCGCATGTACCTATGTAGCTTCGAGGAAGTAAATTTAAGACACGTCCACAGCAATGAAACTGGCCTTGCTGGCTTTTGTGGCCGCCGCCTGTGCTGATTTGTATAGTAAAGGTTCAGGGGTGAAATCCTTGACTGCAAAGTCCTTTTCAAAAGAGGTTTTAGACTCAAATCAGGTCAGTATTGTTGAGTTTTATGCTGATTGGTGTGGGCACTGTCGCAATCTGCAACCAACGTACGAAAAAGTGGCCAGAAAGCTACAGGGGGTTGCAAATGTTGCAGCTGTTAGATGCGATGCCGAGCAGAATGAAGGGCTTTGTTCAAAAATGGGCATCAGGGGGTACCCGACGATCAAGATCTTCAAGAAGACCAAGTACAGCAAAAAGGCCATTCCTGATGAATATGGCGGAGAGCGCTCGGTAGAGGCAATAGTGAAGGCCGTAATAGATAAAATACCAAACAGAGTGAAGTCTGTTTCCTCGGTAGAAAAATTGAAGGACATGCTAAACCGTGATCTAGTGGCGGTGTATGCCCACTCCTCTAAGCCAACCGTTCCCTTACTCCTCCGTTCATTGGCCCTTGATCTCGAGGGCAAAATTGATTTCGTTGTTACCATACCGCAAACTCTGGCCACGGTTCTTGGTGTAGAACCCGAATCAAAGCAACTCGTGGTCTTCAAAAACGGCCAGCCCTTGATCTATGATGGGGGTTCCTGGAAACGAAAAGACATACTTGCCTTCCTTACCTCACATCTTAAATACGAAAGAAACGGCGATGAGCTTTAACCAAATGCCGGTATAACACAGTACTCCAACACAACCTGACCATTGTCCTGTCTGTAAAGTTCGTAGAGATGCCCAATCTTATCGTCCAGCTTTGGGCTAAACGACGAAGCAATATACACGTGCAACGGGCTTGTTTCCTCCATACCCAGTTTCTTCTTCAAAAACTCTATTATCCGTGAAACTGGTTGATCAGGTGTCACTTTATAGACCTGTTGATTCAGCGCCGGCGTGCCTCCAATGGCTTTAAACCGAACAGTAACCTTTTCGGGCATGTCTCTGTCTAGGTTACGCGAAGTCTCCTGACGCAGAGTCGTAATGTCACCTCCGTCCCCAAGGGTAGCTTCTGCCATTAATCACAGAATGTCCTCCTAAAATTATAATTATGCCCATAAGCTATTATTTTCAGATGGTAACCTGTAGATGGGCCATATCTCGCCATAGGTGTCAGATACGTATAAACCTTAGCAGCCGCACATGACTGAACCGGTGATGTGATCGGAGATTACAGGACAACTCTTACGGCTCGTATTTTAGTTTCCAGATCAGGCGAGTTTCTTCGTCGAGAGCTGATCATTATTTAACTCACCGAGCGGTTGCTAAAAATGGTGTTCAGTGTTGGTCTCCACCTCATGACTCTGCGGACCAAGGCTTTGTCGGTTTATGCTTTACCTATAGAACTCTTTTTGTAAAGTAAACTGGCCGCTTTGAGCGTCGCGTAGCAGAGCCAAGGAATCGAACCAGGCCGAAACGCCATCCAAAGGGGGCCTATATTTAGTGGTACATCAGTCTGGCTTTATCTGGGCATAATGTGATTGCAGTTCATTTACTTATTCTGAAAAGCTACCCTTCCCGTCAAAGCATTACCGAACCTATCTATGAGGAGTCAAGGCCGCTCTAAAAGTCTAATCGGCGCAGGTCTTTCTGCGCTCTACAGGTTGATACGCTGACGCTGCACCTCATACTCATAGATCTCACAGCCCGATTATTTGCATGCTAAACTGATCCTAATAACAACAGCCAATTTTCTACCAACGACCCATCCATTACTAAGGAACCTGTGCTAGGTTGCTGTCCAAAATAAGCTCGAACTGTCACAGAAAACGGAACTAAGTTTCTTAGCGTGGTAGAATTTAAGAAATTTCAAACTCGTTTATCCTTGCTATAAATCACCTCGCATTCCTCCTTTGTCTTTTTCTTTGTTGGAAATGGCTGAAAAGCCCGAACCACTAGCGTCGGACAACAAAACGTTCTTTTCAGAAACACAGTCGCAAACCTCTAAGCCGTGCGAAACTCAGATCACCGCAACGGATTCCCATATTTCGATTGTAGATGATCTGGAACGGTCTCCTTCTAACGGCATGCAGGATGGCCCCGGCAGGGCCTCTTCAAAGAAATCTTTGCTTATAGTTCTTGTTCTATGTTGCGCCCTTCTCCTTACATCTCTAGAGCAAACGATTGTCACAACAGCCTTGCCTACTATTGCTTCAGATCTAAAAAGTACTTCATCCGAGTATGTATGGGTTGGTAGCGTTTATATGGTTTGCTCTGCTTCGGTCATTCCAGCTGCTGGAAACCTTTCCGAAGTATTCGGGCGAAAACCAGTGCTTATATTCTTTTTCGTCCTCTTCATGGTGGGAAGTGCTATTTGTGGGGCAGCTGTCTCAATGAAAATGCTGATCGCAGCCCGAGCTTTGCAAGGCCTTGGAGGAGGCGCCGTCAACTGTCTCACTTATATGCTTTCTGCTGATATATCCACCGTAAAAGATCGTGGTTTCTACAGCGGCCTCCTGGGTTTCACTTGGGCTGTCTCTGGGGCTATCGGCCCTATTGTAGGCGCTGCTTTAACTACCAATGTCTCATGGAGATGGATATTTTACATAAACTTACCTCTAGGTGCTCCAATATTGATACTTGTCTATCTCACTGTGCAACTGAGACAAGTAAACCTCACCATCAAGCAAGGTCTTGCTACGTTAGATCTACCCGGAATCATCACATTGACAGCAGCTACAATCCTGTTACTTCTGGGTTTATCCTGGGGTGGAACCTCGTTTCCATGGTCTTCTGCTCCAGTAATTTGTACTCTGGTTTTTTCTTTTGTCCTTAATGTAGTCTTTGTGCTGATCGAGATCAAATTTGCTTCGCATCCTGTATTCCCTCCAAGGCTGTTTGTGGGACGTACAAAGGCTGCTGGTTACATCACTAGCTTTTTCCAGGGTATCTCATATATGGGTCTTTGCTTTTTCCTGCCTGTATGGTTTCAAGCAGTCAAAGGTCAAACCGTCGTCGAATCGGCGATTTCAGTAATCGCTTTGGTTCTCCCTATCGGTTTTTCTTCGGGCGGTGGATGCTTTTTGATATCGCTCGTAGGATCGTATCAGCTAATCATTTGGATTTCGTTGGCGTTGGCAACACTGTTTAATGGAGTGATGATCATGTTTAATGTCGAGTCTTCATTGATATTTTGCTATTTTATACTGGCCTTTTACGGTCTGTTCCAAGGAGTTGGCTTTCAGTCCCCTGCTATACCAATTCAATGTGTGATAAAAGACGAAGATGTTGGCCCGTGTAACTCTTCTTATATCATGACGAAATTGATAGGTATGGCGTTCTCCATCTCAGTGAGCGGTGTCGCTTTTGCTAACGAATTCAATAAGCTCCTGACCACAACCAAATACCAATCACTTCAGGGTCTTATTACTGGATCCGATGCTACGTCTATGATAGAAGATGGTCGCCTTTTATTTGCGGGAAGTCAGGAGCTCTTAGCGCGTCAACTATACGCACGGGCGTTTCTAGTACTTTTCATCTTTTATACCGCTGTATCAGGTCTGTCCCTCTTTTCTTCTCTTTTTATTCAAAAACATGAAATGCCGAACAAACTTCAAAGCGCACAGCATGCTGCTTAATAATGATAATAATAGAAATAAGTAATATAATCAACGATCTATGTCTAATTGCGAAAGTCTCTTGGTAGAAATCTCTAAATTAGTCCTTAGGCCAATTATCGAACTTCAAGTCTACACCCCAATCGGGGTGTACATACCTATGAATCCCTTCAGTTTTCGAGATGTCAAGCAATTGCTTCATCTCCTCGTCGCTAAGATCAATTAACTCAAGGTTTCTAGCTGCTCGATCGATATTGCTGGTCTTTGGAATACACACAACACCTCTGCACACGTTAAAATTAATAAGTACTGAACCTGGCTCGGTATCGTGGGCTTTAGCAATCTGGTTCACGACTTCATTCTTGAGCAATGGTGCTCCGGCGGCACCAAGAGGGCTATATGCCTCGGGGACAATGCCCTGAGACTTGCAGAAATCAACCAATTCGGTCTGTGGTATATAAGGATGCAATTCGACTTGATTAGTCGCAGGGACAACTTTGGCGGTTGCCAGCAACTCTTTGAGATAAGGAACAGAGAAGTTCGAAACACCAATAGCTTTAGCCTTTCCTGACTCATACAATTTCTCCATATCCTTCCAAGTGTCAGTGAAATGTCTCTCTGTATCAATATCTCTGGATCCATCGGGACGCAAAGGTACCTTATCCTTTCCGTTGTCCGTGAGAGCAACTGGCCAATGGATCAAGTAGAGATCTACATAGTCTAAGCCAAGGTTCTGGAGACTAATTTCAAGGTTCTTCATAGGATTTCTGTGATATGTTCCCCAAAGTTTAGTTGTAATAAAAAGGTCTTCACGCTTAACTAAACCGGCGTCAATAGCAGCTCTGATGCCAGCACCGACCTCTTTCTCATTATCATACATAAAGGCAGTATCAATGTGTCTGTAACCCAGTTTGATGGCCTTTTTAATAAAATCGGCGGTGTCTATGCCGGAATTTTGCCAAGTTCCCAGTCCAATTGCAGGAATATACCCTCCATGATTAAGCTTAAACAATTTATTTGAAGCAGCCATGTCGATTGATCGAAAACTGGATCATAACGGAGTTTATATATATCTCCGGCCTTAATGCCTGAAAAGGTAATTACAGACTGTGATTGGGCCATACAGAAACTCTATTTACAGGTGATGACTAAAACATTAGGGGCTGCGGAACAGTAGGAGCATCATTCAGGCGTAAAAAGGGTCTTTTATTATAAAAGCGATAAAGCAAACTTCAAGAACCTTATCTTAGGAGACTATTCTGAAACTCCGGTTTCTGTTTTTCCTTTTCGTAATCTGGCCGAAGTAACTCGAAACCTTGTGTAGCCCTTGTATAGGTGACACCGCCTTGGCGAGCAACTGGCTGAAGCACAGCACAATCGATGATACTATGGTCTTCATTCATCGCATCCTCGCGAACGTGGAAATTAACACCTTCGCAGATGCACAAAGTGCCTGTTTGCTTGCCGGTAGATTTAGAAAACCATTCATGCGTGTGGATCAGCTTCGCTTCTACTGAAAAAACTGATTCAGCCACATGGCTTGGCGTAACTTTAGTAGAAGCTGCCTCTGTTAATCCCGACAGGTCCCACTCGGAAACATCCGCAGGAGCGTTGATGCATGTATAGTTGGCAGCCTCAATGAAAAATTCCGATATCACATTTATGGTGAGTTCCTTGGTTTCTAGAATGTTATTGCATGTATCCTTGAAATTCCCCGAACCACAACTAAGTCCAACACAGAAAATGGGCGGATCGTGATTAACAATAGTCGTATAGGAAAATGGGGAAAGGTTCTTTATGCCGTCCTTGGATATAGAAGAGATAAGCCCTATAGGCCGGGGCACAATTCCAGATATAAGCAGCTTGTAGTTAAGAATAGGATTCCTTCCTTCTGCATAAGGGTCTATCTCGATTTTTTTATGTTTCTGCCATTCGTCGCTAGTAGCGCCAGATCCAACGGTCCATTCTGGATGAGCTGTTTTGGTGTAGTGGAATTTCACGTCTGATTCAAAATCGGGACGGCTGGCTTCCACCTTGGCGAAGTCAGGATGAGGGTTTCTTTGAATGAGTTTTTCAATGTTGTTGCTCATTGATGTGTTGATTCTAGACACGGCTAGAGGAAGTGTGCTGTGGCAGATCTGCCCCTCTTATAGAAAAAGACCTGAGTGTGCTCATTCCGTTTTAGGGCGGAACGACGCAACTTTAATTTCCCTCCTGGCCTGTCACCCGCGAAACGCTTCTTGTAAGGCACAGTTGTATTAACCTGTCGTTAATAAATAAATGGAAGTGCGTTTGTCACTCCGGACTTCACCTCCACCTGCACTTCCATTACAGATGTTTCTGCCCTGATCCTACTTCAGGGGACAGTCCTACTGCTAGTGCGTTGCTGACGAACACGGCCAGTTATAAATCCTCTTTGTGATCAGCATCCGGAAACTGTCATATTATTCGGTGCGTATATCCTTCTGTTCCATCTACTTTTCCATCATAGTTACTGCATTTCGTTTGATCCTCTCATCCCTCGAGAAGTCTATGCCAGTCATATTTCATAGCGCCTCTTGCTACAGTGCTGCCAGGTCTTCTATTTCTCTGTAAGAAGCGCCTAGCCTTTGTGCCACTTAGAAGTCTCCAGCAGAGTTCCAAGAGATGCCAGCCGTTCTAGTGGAATCTATCAGAAATTGGCTGCTTCTGTCATCATCGTCACTACCCCCTGCAGCATATTAACGGGTATGTAGGCGTGACATTGCTCTCCCATGTAATCACCGATGCTGCTGTTCCCCAGTAAAAGGTCATGAAGATCATGACCTTACTGTAGGTACACTAACCAACCAAAATACTTCCGAATCCATGATACCCTTACTGACGTTGTTTGCTAATTCTCAAATTCGACGCTATATAACTAACCACAGCCGGTAACTGGGCCAGACTACCGCTCGCTTCCGAATATACCTGGAAATAGAGTTCTATTTTATTGTGCAGGTGCAAAGCGCAAGTCTTGCTAAATATCTCTCTACCCGTGAATAGTATGATAAGAAGACCAAGCTGGCGGCTCTCCGGCATATACCATGGTCATTAGCTCAAATATAGCGTTCTTCGTACATTCATTATTTTCCAAATCGGGCTCTTCCCTTGGCCGTACCAACCTTAATATGGTTTAACATTCCATATTAACGTTTAACAGCTAGAATGCTCATTTGTCAAACAACGCAGCCGCTTGTCAAATAAAGAACCTTAGTTATTGACACAAGGAATTCGACCATTTAGTTCCATCTTGATATATGTCCGACAATACCGAACCTCCTGGCATATTGCTTGCTGCAGTTAGAATGTTATGAATGTGTTTTCGCTGCCCCTTTAAATTACATGAAGGTTGTAGCGGAATATCGTGGCGCTTTTTTACCGTGGAGTCATAAAGAAGCGTGCGCCGGGAACCGAGAGTACTGTACTATGTCTTGCACTAGTCTAATTGTCAAACTCGTCATAAGTAAAGTGACACTAAACCTTAAGTAATAAACATGAAATATGAGGTTTCATTGCAAGTAAATGTGCAGAATGTTGACGGCTCAGGCAACACCTTCTCGCCCGTACATATATGGCCACAAACAGGCAAACTGGGTTGTCGAGCCTCAGTTCGCTCATTGATGCACACTTTCAGTTGCATGGCTTTCATTCCCCTTTCGTGAATGGCTCTAATCGGCTCCAGTATGTGGGTATTAAACAACCCTCGGCCTAACGTTAGTTTAATTCTTGCCTGCCCCGGACCGTGCGCATGGCTGTTCCGATAATATATAAGGCAAACAGAATTTGCCCGGTCTCTATATCGAGATTCCATGAAGTTCTCTATTTTGCTCACGGCGTCATCTGTCGCTTCTCTAGCACTAAATCCCGAAGCCTGGCAGACGGCTGTGATCAGCGCAAGACTTCAAGCGCTGCTTGCTCCTGAATCCCCTGAATCCGGTAACACCCTCTCTAAACGCTATGATGATATCCTCTTGGATATTATAGGCCTTGGCGGGAACCCGAATGTCGAGGATTATGCTCCAAGACAAGCTGAGTGTCCATCGGGTAGCCTGGTACGTGAAGCTACTAATATATCTTCTGACGAACAAAGCTTCATTCAAGATCGCAGCCTTGTCGTGAAGCCTTACATCAAGTCTTTCCTTGAACGCTCATCAATTGATGTTGATGTCGATGCTCTATTAGACAATCATGTTCCTCGAATTGCCATTGCAGTCTCTGGAGGTGCATATCGCGCAATGTTCAATGGTGGCGGCGCTCTTGCTGCCTTTGACGCACGCACTCCTGGTGCAACTGACGCTGGGCACGTCGGTGGAATTTTGCAAGGTTCCACCTATTTTGCCGCTTTGTCTGGTGGAGCTTGGCTCCTAGGTTCCATGGTTCTCAACAACTTGTCCACGGTTCCTAGTCTACAGGGTTCCAGTCGTCTTTGGCGTCTCGAAGAGAGTGTATTCACCACACCCCCCGATAGGGGTTTGAATTTCTTTACCTATTGGGGAGACCTCTTGCAATCCCTTGCTGCTAAAGTACAAGCCGGGTACAAGATAAGTCTCACTGACTTGTGGGGAAGAGCTCTATCTTACCAGTTCTACCAGGACAATGCTGGTGCCGTGGAAACCAGTTGGTCTGATATCACTGGTTATGCTAATTATCTATCTCGTGATCTCCCATACCCGATTGCCTTGACAATAGGATGCGAACCAGGTACCGCTGAAGTGGTTTCCAACTCGCCTATCTTTGAGATTACGCCTTCTGAGTTTGGCTCCTGGGATAGCTCAGTCAATACTTTCACAAAACTCAAGTATCTTGGAACTAAAGTCAATGCAGGAATTCCAGAAAACAATGAATGTGTTGTGCATTTCGACAGCGCCTCTTGGGTGACTGGCACTACTTCATCTCTATTCTACACTATTTTTGATAGTTTCTACAAGTTTATTGAGCCATTGCCATCTTCAATTCAGGGTATTCTGTCGGATTTGGTTGTCGAAAAGCCCGGTAGTGATCAAGTTAGGCTTGTGTCTCAACTGTATCCAAACCCTCTGGCAGGAACCACTTACGGGGGGTACAGCGAGTTCATCAACCAAGAAATCATTGCACTAGTCGATGGAGGTGGAAATGGTCAGGTGCTTCCTTTGTCACCACTCATCAGAGATGAGCGTGCAGTCGATGTAATTTTCGCAATTGACAGCTCTGCAGACACTACGTACAACTTTCCTAATGGAACCTCCCTAATAACCACACAAGACTGGGTTGCTAGTGGAGCAGCAAGCGGCGTGTCGCTTCCTTCTATACCTGACGTTAATACTTTTGTTAACTCGGGACTCTTGTCCAAACCTGCTTTCTTTGGATGCTCTGCCTCGGAAGTAAGTAAGCCTCTGATAGTATACATGCCGAACTATCCATGGAGCAGCTACAGCAACGTCACCACTTGGACTCCGTCTTATGCGACCAGTCAGATTAATGACTTCATTGAAAATGGATACAATGTTGCTACTATGGGCAATGGTTCCTATACTATCAATGTTCCCACTACCGGAAACGGTACGTCAACAGGAAACGCTACGTCAACAGGAAGTACCGTGGACTGGCAGACTTGTATGTCTTGTGCCATCGTTCACAAGCAGACTCAACGATCCGGACAGGCGCTGTCATCCGTGTGCCAGGCATGTATGGACCACTTCTGCTGGGACGGGACTGTCGACGACTCGCCCGTAAGCGACTCGCAACTGGTCTACGAACTAGTACTATAGTAGTTATAGGAGTATTTAGCACTGTGGTGTTGTAGGGTTAGGGTGTAGATATACCTGAGCTACCAAGGAGGAAAGTGTGTACCCAGCTAGAACGCTGCCGGCCCGGAGAAGAGCGTGCGGTATGTTCTTTCTAAAAGACTTGTCGCTGAATCTGACGCTTCATCCATCGTATTTTGGGCCGTCGATGGAGGAGTATCTGCGACACCGACTGCTCGAGGACGTCGAAGGAACCTGCACTGGGCAGTTTGGATATATAGTGTGCGTGATGGATCGCATGGGGATAGATGTCGGTAAAGGGCGGGTTGTTCCTGGATCTGGCGCTGCAGAGTTTGAGGTAAAGTATCGTGCGGTTGTGTGGCGGCCGTTTAAAGGCGAGGTTGTGGATGGTGTTGTGACAAATGTGAACAAGATGGGTTTTTTCGTAGATGTCGGGCCGCTAAATGTGTTTGTCTCCTCGCACCTCATACCTACAGATTTGAAGTTTGATCCTACTGCCAACCCCCCAGCGTATAGTGGTGAAGATCAGCGGGTCGAAAGAGGTGCTAGAGTGCGACTGAAAATCGTCGGGACGCGCGCAGATGTTGGCGAGATGTTTGCTATTGGCAGCATTAAAGAAGACTATCTTGGAGTGTTATGAAAAGATGATGTTAATGTGTTTATTTGTCGTTACGATAAGTGGATGTCCCCTATCCGTAAAACAGTGTAGACATGCTTGCTGGCGATGTGGTGCACCTTCCTGTTTCGCGGCTTCTTCTTTGTCTTTACTCGAAATGGCTCCTTGGTTTCCTCGATTACTGTAGCGTCCACCCAGGCCTTTTCGGGGTCGATGTACGGGTCTCCCTGCAGAATGTAGTCTTTCGAACCCACCTGTATAAGTCTGTTCAGCTTTAAACGATCGCCTAAATTCACTTGTGTTAGCCGAAACGGCAGTCGCAGCTCATCTCCTGGCGTGACCAGAAATCTTTGCTGATAGATATGCAGCGCAGCAAAGAGGGCCGGCGCTTTCTTCAATACATCTACATCTACGGTTTTGGTGACAGATTCGGGGTTTAGGCGCTTAACCGGCACCAGGGTTCCTAATCCATGCGCAAACACTCGCGGTCGCAGTGCATGAACCGGCCATCTCAGCATTATGTTCTCGCAGTCTAAGTGTCTCGGTGAATGGCTTCAACCTTAATTTCCTCTCGGCTCCCGAATCCTGGCTGGGCCAGCTTCACCTATTCTGCCGACCCTGGCAGTCGCGCAGCTCATTATAGCACCTTCTGGGCCTCTGCATTTTGGGCCTCGAGTCGCTCGCTATCCTCTGCCATGCGCGACCCTGTTCTTGAGGCCTGGCTGCCGGCCCCAGGGCCATACAGCTGCTAAACCTTAATTCGCTCCTCACACTCCCCGAATCTCTGCATCCTTGCGAACCCAGCCCGAGATCTCATCCAACTCAGCCTCAGACTCTCTTGACTTAATCCCTGTTTTCCATCCTAAAAGGATTTGCTTGTGGATACAACGGCTTTAGTTTTTGGTCTCCTAGATTAGCCTTTTCTCCTGCATACCCGCCTACTATACATACTTCTATCCGCTTTAACCATGCCCACTCCGTTTCTAGGTGTGTACTCAGCTCTCTACGACTACGAGCCCAATACTGACCAGGAATTGGCTATCTCCGCTGGTGACCTGCTATATATACTGGAAACATCTGACGAAGACGAGTGGTGGACCGCAAAAAAGCATGCTCCTCCAGGCCAGAATGAGCCTCAAGGCCTTGTCCCGTCCAACTACATCGAACCGGCGCCTGTTATCGCCACTGCTACTGCTCTCTACGACTATGAGCCTCAAACCGAAGAAGAAATTGCCATATCTGAAAATGAAAGCCTGAACGTCTACGACACTTCCGACCCAGACTGGATCCTTGTCGGAACTTCTGACAGTCAGTATGGCTTTGCTCCCTCCAACTATTTAGAACTCTCAACAGCTCCTTCTTCTCAGCCAGAAGCTCCGCCAAAACTCTCCACTTCTAATGGCAATCCGGCTTCTTCTGCTCTGGCAGCTATCTCCTCTGCTGTTGCTTCTTCGGCGCAAGCTCGACAATCCAGATCTTCCTTCGATGACGATGATGGCTACGAAGATGCAGTCGACGGTGACGACGACGAATCTCCTCCCTATTTACCTCCACGGGACCCATCGACAAAAGCGCCTCGAAATGATGATGATAGTCCTCCCCCAATGCCTGCCCGTCCTGTTGACTCTCAGCATGAACCCTCTGCCGACTTCTTCAGCTGGGATGTACAGGAAATCGATTCTAAAGGCCGCCGAACTAAAGCAAAATTTGGATTTGGTAATAATTCCGTCATTTTCTCTCCAGAATCAAAGAACAAAGCACCCGAGCAATGGAGCATCTCTAATGTAGTAAACTATAACTCGGAAAAGAAGCACGTCTTCATCGACCTCAAGCACCCTACAGCTTCACTTGAACTGCATGCTGGTACCAGAGATGTTGCAGAGCAAATTATATCCACTCTTCAGACCTTGGTTTCGGGATCCAAGCCTAAAGTACTAGATGAAGTTATGAATGCTGCAAACTCAGGCAGATTTCCGGTTGGTAAAGTACTATATGACTTCGATGCGCAGGGTGATGATGAACTTTCTGTACGTGAGGACGATAAAGTTTTTGTCATCGACGACACAAAGAGCGACGAATGGTGGATAGTTAAAAACTCAATCACTGGTAAGCAAGGCGTCGTACCAGCTAGTTATGTCAGCATCGTCAAGACTCCAAAGCCTGATAAAAGATCTTCCACTACTGTTCCGTATGCCGATGAACTGGAGGAAGAACTAGATCATGCCTCTTCTACCGGCTCTCGCCGCAAGAGCCGTGCTAAAAAATCTGCTTCATCTGGAGATCAATCTAAGCTTTCTCGTTCTCGATCAGTAAAAGATGTTCGTGAGCGAAGTTACGACTCTCCGGAGTCTCCTAAGTCTGGTCTAAAAATAGACGGATACCCAGACCCCCGAGCAATGCGTGAATGGACCGATCGTACAGGAACCTTCAAAGTCGATGCAGAGTTTCTCGGTTTTCGAGACGGTCTGGTACATCTTCATAAAAAGAACGGCGTGAAAATTGCTGTAGCCAAAGAGAAATTGTCTACTCCAGATGTTGAATATGTGGAGCGTATCACAGGGAAGTCCGTACTTGGTTTACATAATAGCCCGACGAGACAACCTACCGCCAAACGTACATCCGGCGCCTCTCCTGTGCGCGTACAGCAGCCTGCTCAGACGAGCCGACCCCCGGCAGATGGATACGACTGGTTCGACTTTTTCCTAAGCTGCGGTGTTGATGTTAACAACTGCCAGCGTTATGCCTTAAGTTTTGAACGTGATCAAATGGATGAAGCCATTTTGCCTGATATTGATAATGGTGTTCTACGCACTTTGGGGTTGAAGGAAGGTGATATTATAAGAGTTATGAAAGTCTTGGACAAGCGTTATAACAGGAGCAAGTCCCGTGCAGAGGATGCAAGTGAGTCTCTCTTTTCCGGGCCGAATGGCGAACTGAAGAATAATACAGCAAAGGAAAGGCCTAAGTCTGAAGCCTCTCCTACCGCTGTATCTGCCCCAGTTGAGAAATCTAAAGCAGCTGATGCTATTGCGGCGGACACTATACAGAAATTGAATTTGCTTGACGATACCTCGCTAAACAACAAGCCAGCGCAAATAGTCCCACAGTTAACTGGAGCAATGCGCGATCTAGCAGGTCTGAGCCCTTCTGCTGGCGGTTCTGCAACACCTACCGGTCTATCTTCGTCAGCAGGACTGCCTGCTCCTTTGATTCCCACCAAGACAGCCTCGTCAGTCCAGGCTCAACATACTCCTGTGGCACCTACCTATACTGGCGCACAGCCTTTGCAAAACCAATATACAGGATCAGCCCCTGTACAGAGCAGTGGAATTCTTCCTGTCCAGACGGGCGGTCAGCCTCTGCCAAATCATTATACTGGCTATTCTAGCATAATGCCACAGCAGACACAAAATACTATTCTGAGCCCTCCTATTCAGCAAACGCAGCCGCAGCTTACTGGGTACTCGACGGCCATAAATATGCAATATACGGGAGTTCAGCCTGCATTGACTGGATCGAATATGCGCGGCATGTCTGTGCCGACGATTAATACTGCTGGTATGTTGAATGGACAGGGAATCAATTCAGTGGCATCTTTCGTTCAACCCCCTCGTTCGTCATTGAATTTCCCGCCGCAGCAAACTGGCATGAGCTTTGCTAGCCCACTGCCCATGCAATATGGTCTCCAGCCAGCAATGACCGGAATGGCTCCTAACATGAGCGGAATGGCTCCTAACATGACCGGAATGTCTCCTAACATGACCGGGTACATGAACGGTCAGCAAGCGCGTAGTATGTCTTCAGTGCCGATTAATTATTCTTTACCTCCAGCTATGGTTCCGCAAGTCACCGGGGCGCCAGTGCTGAGTGCCAATTCACAACCTCTCCAGCAGCAGAAGACTGGACCCATGCCGCCGGTTTCTTTTGGTGTGAACCACCCACCATTGAAGCCACAGAACACAGGGCAAAGAGCCAATCTTGCTGCTGCTAGTGCAGAGAATCCCTTTGGATTTTAAACAACCATCATCTGTTCTTTTTTAATCGAATAGCATGAATACTTAACATTTAAAATCCCCAGCCGCAGCTGCCTGATGCGTAAAGTTATGTCCACTTTGGGTTGCCCGATCGTGTCAGCCCTTACCCCTCACTTTACTGCTTTGTCACGGGATCTGATCATTTAGGCCTGCGTTGCCTGATTTCGGATCTTGATTTATTGTTATCTAATAATTAACTACTTTCAGCGCCGGCTAATCGATATGGGGGCCTTTAACATCGAGGATCAGCTCACGTTCTACGGATCATATCACAATAACAGGGTTAATGTACTCATACACATTATCTGTGTTCCTATGATTCTAGCATCAGCCATTGTTATTCTGTCTAGCGTAATTCTATCAAACTATGTCCCCGCATATAAGCTTGGCCTTCTTGTGACTTCATCAATGCAGCGTATTCCAGAATTCGTCGGCACCTCCTTAAAGGTGTCTGTTTCGCAGAAGGCACTTGCCTTCCTAACCAGCCGATACGCCAATGCGGGATTCCTGCTGGCCGTGATCTATTCTACTTTCTATTGCACGCTGGATGCTGTTGTAGGCTTAGCAGCTTCTCTAGGGTTGGTTCAGGTCGCTGTGAAGAGCGTTGAGTTCATCTCCAGAGACAGCCATGAAGCTATCAAGTATGCAGTCATTGTTCATGTGGCCTGCTGGATTGCTCAATTCATTGGACACGGTTTCTTTGAAAAACGTTCTCCTGCGCTGTTCGATAGCCTTATCCAAAGTCTGACATTAGCCCCCTTCTTTGTGATCTATGAAGTCTTGTTTAGTATGGGATACCGCAGCAATCTGCGAAGAAAGGTTATGAGCCGAGTAGGAAAGAACATCCTTGAGTTCCGAAAGAGTCACCCTAAGCGTAAAAGAGCCTGAAGCCCATACTCTACAATAGTATTCGTGTTTGATGTAGTAATAGTAGTTTTATCTACGCCGTAGACGTTATGTCAGCAGACAATACGGAAAGCTTGTCTAAGCGGAGTAAGTAGCTGTGAAGTCAGTGGTGATCTTCTTGAGCTTTTCCATATTCTCAGGAGAAAGTTCACCTTGTTCGGCAAGGGTAGACAGGAAACCAGACTCGGAGGATTTCAAGTGGGAGAGGAAATCAGCTTCGAACTGAGAAACCTTGTCGACAGGAATGTTATCAATGAACCCATTGACACCAGCATAAATTACCGGAACCTGCTCTTCAAAGGCAAGAGGAGAGTATTGCTTCTGCTTAAGTAACTGAGTAAGACGCTCACCACGAACCAAAGTCTGCTTAGTAGAGGCATCGAGGTCAGATCCGAACTGAGCGAAAGCGGCGACTTCACGGTATTGGGCAAGGAAAAGTTTCATGGAACCGGCAACCTGCTTCATAGCCTTAACCTGAGCAGCGGATCCGACACGGGAAACAGAAAGACCGACATTAATGGCGGGACGGATACCCTTGTAGAAAAGTTCAGCCTCCAAGAAGATCTGTCCATCAGTAATGGAAATGACGTTGGTGGGGATATAGGCAGAGACATCTCCACCTTGGGTCTCAATAATAGGCAAAGCGGTCAAGGATCCACCGCCAAACTTGTCGGACATCTTAGCCGCACGCTCCAAAAGGCGGGAGTGGAGGTAGAAGACATCACCAGGATAAGCCTCACGGCCAGGAGGACGACGAAGCAAAAGCGAAAGTTGACGGTAAGCAACAGCCTGCTTGGACAAATCATCGAAAACAATTAAACCGTGGCGACCGTTATCACGGAACCATTCACCGATGGCAGCAGCGGAGAAAGGAGCGATGTATTGAAGAGGAGCGGCCTCTGATGCAGTAGCAGCGACGATAATGGAATACTTAAGGGCGTCGTTGTCCTCAAGAGTCTTGACGAGTTGAGCGACGGTGGATCGCTTTTGACCAACAGCAACATAAACGCAATAGAGCTTCTTGGACTCGTCGCTTCCGTTGTTCCATCGCTTCTGGTTCAGGATAGCGTCAAGAGCGACAGCAGTCTTACCGGTTTGACGGTCACCAATGATAAGTTCACGCTGTCCGCGGCCAATAGGTACCAAAGCGTCTACAGACTTAAGACCAGTCTGCATGGGCTCAAAGACGGAACGGCGGGGCAAGATACCGGGAGCCTTCATTTGGGCACGACGCTGTTCCTTGGCGTTCAAAGGTCCCTTACCATCAATGGGGTTACCGAGAGCGTCAACAACACGTCCAAGGAGTTCAGGACCAACGGGAATGGAAACAATCTCACCGGTACGCTTGACAGTCTCACCTTCCTTAATTTCTCTGTCAGAACCGAACAATACAATACCGACTTGGTCGGCTTCCAAGTTAAGGGCCATACCCTTGACACCGGAAGCAAATTCGACCAATTCCTCAGCCTGAACATTGCTCAGACCATGAACACGAGCAATACCATCACTATTTTCTTGTTAGTACAACCGCTCTTAATGTTGCTCATTCTCTATGTAGGCAAGGGGCTACCGTGGACGTAGAGAATCGGCTATTCGGAAAACCCTAAGCAGCATTCCCCAATTAAGGTTTCTGCTTAAAAACTCCTCGGGGACCGGATCCTCGAGGCATATGGCGAGGTAGCCGCACCATGCAGCAAGCCGCACAAAAGCTTCGCTTCAAGTTGTTGAAAGAAATGATCACTAGCTGGAATTGGGCAAGTTATACCATCAAAGAACACTCCTTAAACACCCAAAGGAAGGGGGCGCAGGGCACGATAGAAAATCATATAAGTACTTACCCAACAGACAAGACACGTCCAGTTTCGGAGAGGGCAGCATCGGCAGAAACACCTCTAATGCGCTCCTCGAGGATAGAGGAGACTTCTGTGGGAGCGGGCTTAGCATCAGCAAATCCACGACGCACAACAGTGCGAGTCTATATTGTTAGTAGCAAGAACACACTAGAACTGCTTTAATTAAAAGAGTAGGGATGATTGCTTGGCCGATGCATTTTGCTTCGGGTGGATAGGCACTCGGCGCTATTCGGCCGTTTATAGCAGCGGATAGGCAAAGCTGTCCTGCACTAAGTTTCGGTAGAGGTGTTCAGTAATGCAACAGCGCGAAACAGTTATTCACCGCACGAAAGGGGACAATTATACAAGGCTTCCCTCAGACATGGCAATTGAACCGAGAACAAGTGGTTTGACATGCGATTGACTCGAGGGGCACGAATCGAAGGACACCAACGGGTCTGAAAGAAGCCTCGAAGAACCGGTGCGTGGAGTGCCGGGAAGGCCGGTAGTCGAGCTGAAGGCGACGGCAGCAAAAGAATACCCTACAGAAAGACAATCACTGTATACATACCGAAACAGCAGAAGAGCGGAGAGCTCTAACAGCTGACTGTCGAAGAGCAGCGCGGAACAACATGACTTCTGTGTATATCGGGGAGAAAAAATGGGATAACGAAAGAGGATTGCGCGGATACACTCCGGGGAGGGCCGGGTTGCCATGACAATACTCCTGATATTGGATGCCATGGCAACACTGCTGTTACCACAGGGGCCCAATCATAGACTCCCGAACCGAACCTCACCACTTTTTCCTTTCTAGTATTTGTTGTAGTAGTCCAAGACACCTAAACGCCATGATTCGATCTATGCTTAGCCGCAATGCCGTTCGCGGAGTCCGCCGCTATGCCACCTCTGGCTCCGAGATACTTTTGAAGCCCAACCCTGAGGCTGCGGCTGCCTACAAGGCCGAGGTTGAAGCCATCACTGAGCATGCCGGTCACACTGCCGAGCTCTGGCGCAAAATCTCGTATTATCTTGCTACCCCTATTATCGGCGTGACTGCTTACGCGGTATACCTACATGAGAAGGAGCACGAGGAGCACCTTGCTCATATGCCTAAGATTCCTGATGACGAGAAGCCCCCAGAGTACGAATACCAGAACATCCGTGTTCGCGATTTCTGGTGGGGAAATGGCGACCAAACTGCTTTCTGGAACTCCAAAGTCAATTCTCATCGTCGCGCCTAATTTGTTGCTACGCTTATAAACACTATGACAAATAGTTAGATATCATTTGACTAGCATTCTCTAAACGTATCCTCTTTAATCATCCAACGACTTCTTCTTTAAACCAATCTAGTAATCGGTGGAACACCATCGAATTCCCGTTGTGATATCTGATTGAATGGTCAGAGTCTGGGAATATCTGTATATCGTAGTTCTTCTCAGTATGCAAATCCATCCTGTCAATCAGCTGTAAACTATTCTGGAAATGCACATTGTCGTCACCTGTGCCATGCATGACTAGAAACCGCTTGACCTGAGAAAGATTGTCAGTATTCGTAATTGCTGAGGTGTCATATCCTTCCTCGTTGTGCTGTGGTTCATGCATATATCTCTCAGTGTAGATAGAATCGTATAGTCTCCAATCGGTTACTGGTGCAACAGCCATTCCGTACTTGAACGTCTGTCCAGCATCCGTCTCTAGAGTCTTTAGCGTCATATATCCTCCATAACTCCATCCCCAAATAGCGGTTTTGTTCGAGTCAATATAGGGCCGCCTGATAAAGCTTTGACCGCCAGCTATCTGGTCTTGGCTCTCATACCTGCCTAACTGGTCTCGTACAATAGTTCGAAACTCACGGCCCATGTATCCTGTTCCACGTCCATCCACTGTAACAACAATAACGTTTAAAGCTGTGCAAATATACTCTTCAAAGTGGAATGAGAACTCTTTCGACACAGTTTGGCTGCCTGGTCCTCCATATACCTTGAACAGCAGTGGGTACTTGGTCTTTCCAGTAGCATCAAAGTTAGGTGGCCTCATTTCCACAACATTTGCAGCCTCCTCGTTCCCCACTAAAATAGTGGAGTATATCTTCTGTGGTATTTTCACCTCAGCCAAATGGCTTCTGAGGTCTTCATTTGTCTCAACGTCCTTCCATTCTCCGGTATCAAAACTGACAAGGCTATCCTTCGGCACTCCAGGGCCATTGTTCTGAATAATTGCATATTTGCTTGATGGCGAAAATGCTGTCTTTATAAATGCCGGTTCACCGGGAGTCTCGGTGATCTCAGTGCGCCCAGTACCGTTTAGGAAAACATAATAAAGATGCCTTTCCACAGGAGAAACCTCTGTAGAAACAAAATACACTTTACCTTCCGTTAAATCAAGTCCGCAAGGTGCATCAACAACTTCCCAATTTCCAGATGTAAGATACACAGCTGGTTCTGGGCTATTGATAGGCGAGAACAACGCAAGATGCAAGTATCCATCTTTATTGACAGTATCAATGTATCCATCTATAGATCGACCATTCTTTTCATCCGCAGGGACATATCGAGAGTGCTGAGATATTTCAAACCATCCACCGTCTTTGGATACGTCTTCAGTCCTTACGGTAGTTGTGGATCGTTTCATGAGATTAACAATCAGGACACTCAATATATCGCTTTCACGATTGGTTTGCTTCAATAGCAGGTTATCTGACCCTAACCAGAGAACTTCTGTTATGATGTCATCATACTTGCCATCAGGGTTATGTGCTTCAAAAACATCATCCGTTAACACATTATACACACGAAGCGCTACCGCCGGGTTTGGTGTGCCTGGCTTAGGATATTTGATATATTTGACCTCAGGATAAGGATATTCCTTTGCAGGAGCTTGTGCAAAGTACTCAAGAGGATATTCGTTCACTAGAGTGTCATTGGTGCGCAAAAATGCCAGAGCGTTGCCGTCTGATGACCACCACAAAGCGCTGTTGCCAGCAAATACTTCTTCCTCATACACCCAGTCAGGAGTACCATAAAAGACACCTTCACCGCCGTCATAAGTAATCTGCTTATCTTGGTTTGTAGACCCTACAGTATGAATGAACAGGTTATGGCCGTCTTTCCTCACATAGGCTACCTGCTTTCCTGTAGGATCCCATTCAGCAAGGTATAACGCATCAAGGTTAGCAAGAGGGTCAACTAGACCAGTATTGAAGTCATAGACAAAATAAGATCCGGAATATGAATGTCTCCATTGCTTTTCGTAGCTGACCATAAGCAAGGCTTTGTCCATGGTTGGTGCTACGGTCATAGTACTGACCCTGAACTGCTGGTTGTTATACTCGATGAACGAAGATTGTAGAACAACGTCGGCAAATGACTCGTTGGCTATGTGCCTAAGAGTAAATTTTCCGAAAGACGAATCTAAATAGTAGCCGTCGTTTTCGTTGGAAGTGATCCAGCTAATCTGCTTGTGGTGTGCATAATACATTCCATGAAGAATATCGTCAAGATGAGCACTACGAAGTGTTGATTGCGGTGCAATGCTCGACCGTGTGGAAGCTGCCTTTGTCGTAGAGGCTACACCTGTTTCTGTTTGTGCGGGATTACGCGACGCTGTGACTGCTGCGTTTGCTAGTGTATATACCACTAGACCTATCCATGCAGCACCGAGAATGCCAAGAACAGAAACAAAAGCGATCACCCACCTTTTAGAAATAACACGACGAATATGACTTTTGTACTCGTTCTGGGAGCCATTGCCGGTCAGGAACTCATACTGCTCAGTTCCTTTCTCGGGGCCGTCCTCGAGATCGTTTAAATGATCGAATACGGAACTTGTGCTGCTTCGCGGAGAGACGGCGTGCATTAGATTCATTTCAGGATCTATTTGGGCGTCCATCTCACTCGTCTGCCGGACCCCAAAATATTGCTCTTTCCTGAGGTTTAGGAATAGGTGGTGTACAGGAGGGATCACTATACAGAGAAGCGAGCAATATGAAAAGCTAAAATGACAAAAGGGATAGGTGCATTGACCAATGGCGACCCTACATTTGTGAGCCGCACGAATGGTAATAGCTGCTCAAAGAAAAACTTAGCAAGACATTCTTCGTACAAATATTATAAATATTATAGAAATACGTAAATGCATCCGGCTCATATTAGTCACAGTCGTCTCTGCAACATTAGTAGTTGTCGGATAGCCAATGAGAGAAGGATGGTGGGAAAGATCAGTAGAAGGAATTAGCAGAGTATAGGGTGGCACGCCTGAAAATCAGAAGAAGAAAAAAGAACGGTCAGACACGTTTATAGAGTAGAGAATACAAACAAGTTGTTTGTAGCAGCGATAGCAATTGAGTCCTCTTGCGGGTGCCAGCTCATATGTAAGATCTTCTTGTTGAAATCGATTGACTCAGCATCCAGGTCACGTCTTATAGCGTTGGTTCTAGTGGGCGAAGTTCCTCCGAATCTAGAGCTAATTCCGTTGCCAGCAGACGATCCAGCACCCATCGGAGTCGGAACACCGACCTTCTTGGCCCTGAACGCTGACTTGTCTGCCTGCAGCACAATCTCAGTATCTGCAGCGTCTGGGCTTGCAGCATCAGGATAAATCATGAAATTATTGTTATAGGAGCCGGTCATGACGCTAGAACCATCACCTCTTAGTTCAACTTCAAATTTATCAAAGATCGAATCGTTATCATAAGCATCACATAGCCTCTTCTGCAAGTGTTCGTGAGTATTAATTGTCTTGATGGGCTCACGCTCCATAGCCACATCCCAGATTTTGACAGTCAAGTAATCGCGCGATACAATATACCGCCCATCCTGAGAGAACTTAAAATCAGAGATGGACGAAATGATCTCGGCGAAGAACGAACGGGTATCGGGATCAGGCTGCTCTTCGAACATCTTTGCGTGGACGTCACATAGTGCGGATTCACGCATGTCAGCTAGTCTGATGGTTCCTTTCGACGATGAGTAGGCAAATATATTGCAGGATGTCGGATGAAATTCGGCAACGGTGATGACCTCGGAGAGCTCTTCCATATTGGCAGGCTTCATATCGACGATATTGAAGCTCTGATTAGGGATTTCAAGATTCCAGAGATTGATTCTTAGATCGTCCGCGCTTAGAAAAGTTTCATCATCTGAATTGACAGAAATAGAATTAATATGATATGCATGGGCGTTTGAATAGATTCTTCGAGGAGTGGCAGTGGTTATGGATTCGTGCAGTGTCATTCTCGGCAGACGTAGTTTAGAGATGTCGGAAGGAGCCCAGGGAATTGAGTGAGAAGTGGCATTGGTGAGGTTGTTCTCGGCAACGACCTTGAGGTTCTTCTGAAAAACTTTCCAGAGCTTTATTGTTTTATCGTTGGTGGAAAGAAGAAAATGAGCCTGGTTCTGGCGGCGACACCACTTGATTTTGTTGATTTTTTCCTCGATTTCCAGAGATTTAAGATAATCAAACTCTGGATCGTGAGACTGGAACTCGGTGAAGAATTTGTACTCGCAGCTGCGCTTGTTGAAACTGCGTTCGAACAACACAACGCGACCGCCTTTGTCTCCTGTGGCAAGATAGTTACCTGTATGGTCGAACTCTACAGCAGATATGATGTCTGCTTCAGTGATGTCTTCTGAGTCGCCCTTATCGCCAAAGCACTGGGCGAACTTCCAGGTGGCCTGCGTGCCAGACATCGTCAGGGGGTTGGGTGTGGGTGGTTCAGACGAGAGAAAAAAAGTAAAGACGTCTGCTAGTCTCTCAAGAGATCAATTGGCAGCCAATTCCGGTGTAAAACTACTGTTGACCTTCTTAGTGCAGAATGCAAAGATCCGAGAATGGGAGGCGAGGTGCTGCGTGACGCCGGGTTGAGGCTTCTTTGTTTCTCAGTATGAAAAACGGCGAGCAGCTTAGGGATGCGGATTAGATTGCTACGGCACCACAGAATAATCAATCGGGCCAATTCTGCACAATTGACTGCTTCAGCTAGATTTTGCAGGATTTTCCAATAGCCGCTGGCTGTCTTATCGATTTCTCGGCACAGAGTTTGGATGCCTAATTGCGACTGTATAGGGTATATCGCCGTTGATGGTATATGAGGGAAAAGGGGTTTCTGGCCTGCGTGGGTGGGTTCAGCTGTGCCGTCGCTCGGGAGACGCGGGCCCTACTTTTCGTTGCTTGGTACCAGTGTACGCCGGTTCTGCATCCGGTACAGCATATTTCGGCCTGTTTTATATCCAATTACCGTTTCGAAGTATCTACAGCAGCTAGAGGAACTTGTCCGCGTAAAGGCCTCGTCTGTCTTGCTGCAGCAGGCGTTGCTCGTCTAGCCTAAGCTTCAAGCAAGTAACGACCAATCAGATGAAACCTTACGTCTGCATCCTCGCCGTTTTGGGTAATCGACCCCGGACATTCGATATTTCTTAGTTAACGTCCCTCATAATAACAGCCGCTATTTTTTACCGAATACAGTTGCTATTCGATCCACTATGAGTGGTAAGGGCAAAGAGAATGTTTCGAATGGGCAAGAGAAGCACAGCGACCCTTCGGCTGATGACAGATCGAAGCCTGGCAAGCAAAGAATAGCAGATTCGCTACACAAACTAGCTGATTCGTTCAACTCTCCATCCTTTGTGTCTTCATCTAAACCAGCAGCTAAGTCCGATATCCCTGAGTCTCGGTCTCGTCTAGAAGGAGACCAAGCAGAAGCATTCTTCCCCCGCTCTAAGATTGGCCAAACTGCCGGGTCTGTATCTATCAGAACTGCGGGTAATGCAACTGAAGCCGCTGAATACGCTAAATGGGCGCAAAGAGGCTCCTCTGCAAATCAAATCTCTTCAGTAATTCTGCAATACGGTGGCAGTGAGCCGCCATACTTGCAAAGCAATACACAAGCTACTGCTCCTCCTGAAGATGGAGCTGATGTCTTGAATATGCTAATGCAAGGAACAGAAGACCAATTTCAAGCTGGTCCATCTTACCTTCCCACATCATATGACCCCGAAGTGCACCTGCCTGAGCCACTGATTCAGCAATTGGCAAGATGTACAGACCCCGTTGAGTATCTCATGCTTCATGCAAAAGAATATCCATATACCATCTGGGGTGGCGACGGTGGAGCTGTAGAGGAGGCAGTCAAAACCCAGAACCGGGGGTTGATGTCAGATATTTGGAGCAGGTTCAGGCCGGGCTCCAGGTTGTAAGAATTCTTCTGCGTGGATAGTGTTAGGTTGTGTTTCTCGTGCCGGCACATTAAATGTCTCTAATTGACTTTACTTTGTTTGGTATACTTCGTGTTCAGCATGTCTAATTGATCTCTCCGTGCGTCGCTTCATATTTCATCAATGCAACGACTACAAACCAGGCAGCCCCGGTGATCGACGCTGTGTATTCCTTATAGTCAGTGGTCTGGCGCTCGGGTAGCTTGCATCTCCTAGATGGCAATATACTGTGCTGCAAGGCGTGACCACTGGCTATCTATGCTGCCAGCATCAGTCTCTAATTCACAGCCCATGATCATGGTCTTAATAAGCTTTCAGATCACCGGAATAAGGTTTGGCTGATAGTTGTACAAATCAGCCAATATTGCTTGAACAGTAATCTTTCAGCATCCGAAGTCTATAGCCTTGGACACATCTTCTTGTGGCGCTAGCGGCTAGTCAAGTTTAATTGCAAATCTCGCTGCGTATCCTGAGATATCGACATCTACCAGATCTTCTACTTTCGAACCCCGCGCAAGACTTCAGTCACTGGAAACTACTCCAGCCACACTGCCGGGGCTTAAATCTCCAGATAGTTTAGCTTGTTATTTACTGCCAACAGGGGACTACACTGAAATATCCAGCATCGACCAGTGTTCTACGGTACCACAGCGTCCAGGCTGAGTTACCCGGACTTTAAGGTTTACACCAATCCCGAACGACTTTTTCGATGAGAGTGTTAGGTTTTCAACCATTACGACCATGGGGGTGACAGAAATTACAGCTGATGACCAGTTTGAGCAGGTCCTTGCAGAATCTGCTAGCAAAGTTATTGCTGTTAACTTTTACACCGACTGGGCGGCTCCTTGTAAGTCCATCAACACCGTCTTTGCCTCGATAGCTGAGTCCACTCCGGACGTGGTCTTCTTATCAGTGGATGCCGACGCTCTGCCAAACATTGCCGAGGCCTTTGATGTATCCGCTGTTCCTTATTTCATCTTTCTACAGAATAGAACAATCATTAAAGAAGTCTCTGGAGCTGATCCTAAGCTGCTGGTCAATGGTCTCCAGTCGGCTCTGCGAGGTGGAACAACCCCAGAACCTTCTACCGCTGACAGCGCAGAGCGAGAAACCTCACAGCCGTCGCAGACTGTTACTACTCAGGCCGCCGATTCTGCCACAGAGGAAACACCGGAGCAGTTAAACGAACGCCTGGCTAAGCTCGTCAAAGCCGCTCCTGTAATGCTATTTATGAAAGGAACCCCTGCTGCTCCGCAGTGTGGGTTTTCGCGTCAGCTTGTCGGCATTCTGAGAGAACACAACATCCGCTTTGGATTCTTTGACATCCTGAAAGATGACGCTGTTCGACAAGGCCTCAAAGCCTTCTCGGACTGGCCTACATTCCCTCAGCTGTACATTAACGGTGAGCTCGCTGGAGGTCTCGACATCGTGCGAGACTCTCTTGAGCAAGATCCTGACTTTTTTAAGACCATGAACGTCGCCTAATTCTCTCCTGTTCGTCTTCTGCACGATTTACTCTAATGGCCCCTTTATTGAAACAGGTATCGTTATTCTATATGCAATATTTATATATACATAGCATCATTGCTCATCTGATACTTCGTCGTCTGATATCATTAGTTTCTCGTCTTCCCACATGAACGCCGCCTTATCTGGTTTCGTAAACACTGCTATACCTTCTTCTTTCTCAGTGAGGTCTTCAAGACTGTTGTTTCCTGATCCAGCTAGCATCGACGAAAATCGTCGCTTGCTATCCGGATAGTCTAAAACGACGTCTTTCGTGCCTGTTCTCATGAGATTCACGTGTTCCATCCTCTTTCTCTGTAGTGCTTCTAGATTCTTTATATATGCCCGATTCATTTTAGAGCCTCTCGTATATAGCAGTTGAGTGTCATAGTATCCATTTGGGTTGATGTCTCGACGTATTTCTCGAGTGGCCTGACACTTAGTAAGTCCTGCTATAGTGCCTAAACATAACACCTCTATAGCAGCCGGTTGCTTTAGTAGGTCTGAAAAGGAGGTAGTTTCTGCCATGAGAGAAAGAGCCTCAATCGGGGGGTTTGTGACAGCATAATTCTCAAAAACAGTGTCTCCAAATATCCAGCTGGAGAGCGCTTGCATCACTTGTTCAACATCGATCAGTTTTATCGGTTCGTCATCTTCTTGATTTGGCCTATAGTACACGATTTTTCCAACTGAATGATATAGGCCGATATACGATTCTCGTCCATCCTTGATAGAATCAAAGAATAGCTTAGAAAAAGCTTTTGGAGATATGGAATAGAATTGTAGAATGTTTACGGCATTTCTGACATCTCCAATAGTGCTCAGCTGTGCAGTTATTTCAGCTGACGCCTTCAGTTGTCTGTTTGTCCAATTCTCGAGAGTTTGGATTCGTTTCAGCGCTTTGCCTAGATAAGTGCGGGCCACTTTGTTAAATTTGATGACTTTGCTTAATCTATGCCCCAGTATACCAACACCTAGGATATTTTCTGGGTTGACGCTGTTGAACCTATCGCTCTCCCCGTCGATTTCTGTAATAATAATAGCTAAGGGGCCTGCGCTCTTTGACTCGAGATGATCGGCTATAGCAGATTGGAATTTTGCAAACCGATCGGATGCAGTAGTTGAATAGGCAGCAATTGGCAAGTCTTCAATGAGTCTAATTGGCATTCTAGCTGCCTTTGACACATTATTTGTCAGTGTAACATCTATATCTGGCAGCTCTCCGTGTGTGACAGGTAAAACGGTTCGTTTAGTTGACTTGCACCATTCAGAAAACGAGACGGGTCCTTCTACCCATTCAACAATTTCCCTGTTACTCTCTGCAGCGAGTGTCTTAAGAGTAGCTGTCTTGCATGAACCTGAGGGGCCCGATAGTATTAGCAAACTGATTTTACCTTCTAGGAGTTCCTGAAAGGCCGATCTTGTGTCTCTCAATTTTCTAGGGTGGATCGCCAGGTCCAAGGTATCTGAGGGTGCATATTTGTCTACCCAAAGATACATAGTATTTTTGTCCGTGGTGCTTGAGTGTCTGGCCTTCTTAGCATCAGGGGGGCTCTGTGGAGGCAAGGAATCATCGATTATCTCATCTACATATGGGGAGCAGTCCTGTTTCGGGAGATCTTGCCGCTTCTGAGGTCTTTTAACACCCGGAAAAATGGCTGAGTGGCTCTTGAGTGCAGTCAGAATGCTAGGCTGCAAAGAGCTCTGACGACCGCGTTTTTTAGGCGTCATTACCTGGCCTTCACGACGACCTAGACTCCCGATCGCTTGATCTGACCGAGCGAGTCGAAGATGTGAACTTTATTTTGCGCTTGCTGCATTTAAGGTTCTTGCTAAGCCCAACCACTGCTGCAGCTTACGCATCTATTTAACCACCGAGGGCGCCTGTTTCCCCTATCACTACCTACGGAACTAGTCGCGCAATGGCTAGCGTTGATTTATCGCGATTTGGTGGCGAGATTAGCCGCTCGTATAACGAGGTGGTGAACGGCGAGAAGGATTGGACCGTATACGCAATCGAGGGTGGCTCTCTGAAAGTGCAGTCCACCAAGTCGTCACCATTGGACGAATTCCTCGAGGAATTCGACGATGGTAAGATCCAGTACGGATTTGCTCGGGTTCTCAACCCTGATTCTGGTCTTGTCAAGTTTGTCCTTGTCGCTTGGTGCGGCGAGGGCGTCCCTGTCCGTGCAAAGGGCTACTTTGCTGCCAACACTGCAGCTGTCGCTAAAGTCCTTCGCGGATATCACGTTCAGGTTACCGCAAGATCAGACGACGATCTTGACTTACAAGAGATATTCAAGAAAATAGACAATGCCTCGGGCGCAAAGTATTCCGGATCCCATCTGACCACCCAACTCGGAGGAAAGTCCGTCCCGACCAAACCGAAGTATGTGGAACCTCCTGCTCCTACAACGTTGGCCCCAGCCAATGCACCTGTTGAAGATGACGGATGGGGGGACGCACCTATGCCTTCAAGAACAACCCTCGTCCCGCCTAAACCGGCTTATAAACCCACCAAGATTGAACTCGCTTCTTTGAAAACAGCTAGAGACCTCCCTGTTGATTCCACCTCGGTATCTTCGGCTCCTAAGCCCTCTTATTCTCCACCTTTCGTATCAACTAAACCTGAAGAAAAACAACCGCTCCCAAAGCCGTCTCCTCCCCCTTTGTCGCCCAATGCTCAAAAGCCGGCCGAATCACTGGACTCCGCTCCGGCTGTGACTGATCGAATCTCATTGTTTTCCGGCGGTGGCCGCTTATCTTCGTTGCCAAAACCTTCTGTCTCACATTCGGTTACTTCCCGTTATAACCCTATGTCTTCTTCGGGGACCAAAGCACCTGTGCCTACCTCTAGTTTCAATGAGTCGTCACTGAATCGACCTATCAATACTGCAGGTAGGAACTTTGCTAATGAAGGAGGTAAGACTCCTGCTCAAATTTGGGCCGAAAAGCATGCCAAATCATCTGAAGCTTCTTCTGCTCCTACTTCTGAAACTGTGAAGGCTAGCACCTCAAACGATGAAGGAATCGACGGCAATGCTGAATCTGGGCATGTTTCCGTGGCGCAGCTAAAAAGTAAGTTCGGTGGCCGGCGACCGTTCACTGATTCGTTCTCTCCTCCTTCTAATGTTTCGAACGAAGCGCCACCTTCTCCAGTGACCCAGGGTGTGTCCTTTGATGTTGCTGAAGAAGAAAAAGAAGTTGAACATCCTGTTGCCAGTATTAAAGAACGCATGAAAGAACTCAATGTTGGCGGAGCTCCTCCCATGCCGAGCCCTGCTAAGCAATCTCCTTCTCACGTTAAATTGACGGATGAGAAGACTGCAGCTGAGCCGGAAGAGGATGAGCCACCTAGTTTACCGAGTAGGACTGTTGAAGAACCTGCTCCCAACCTTCCACCTCGCGAGCCCGAGCTTCCTCGTCGCAATCTTCCCCCGCCATTTGTTCCGCCAACTGCTGAAACGGAACAAAAACCGAAACAAGATCAAGAGCCTGAACCTGTTACACCTCCTGTGGCTGAGACTACTGGAACAACAGCTGTTGCGCTGTATGATTACGAGCGTTCTGAATCGAACGAAATATCATTTGCTGAAGGTGAAAAGATATACGATATTGAGTTCGCCAATGAGGATTGGTGGTCCGGGCGCAATGAATCAGGAGATGAGGGTTTGTTTCCTTCTAATTTTGTAGAACTGATCTCAGGGTCTGTAAGCATCCCTGAGCCTGTGGCTGCAAGTGATTCTGTACCTTCTGCTGAAGCTATTGGTCCAGCTGCTACTGCTCTGTATGATTATGATGCCGAAGAAGACAACGAATTGACATTTAAGGAAGGTGACAGCATTGAGAACATCGAATTTGTCGACGATGACTGGTGGTTAGGTGAATTGAATGGAGATAGAAAATTATTTCCAGCCACCTATGTACAACTTAACAAATAAAATTGAATATCAGAGTTCCTTAACTATGTTTTTCTATATATTTATTGCTTGTCTATGTTTTCATGTCATGAATAGATTTAAGCAGTGGTTCATAATCGGCTTGTTGGGGGCATTCTCGCGATTATTCCTGTTAATGATAGCTTCGTGAGTACGAGCCACATTTTTAAATATAACAGCAAATTTCCTCCAGTGTAACCCGTTCAGGTGATACTTCATAAGTCTTTGGTTCTTAGACAAGTTCACATATACAGGAGGCATCTTAGGACCGAGGTTAGTTATAATTTCAGAATGAGAATTAGCAGCGATCTGATCACTCTCTAGAAAACCTGTAAGCTCAAGCTCTTCTTCAATTAACAAGTTCACATAACCATCCCTCTTGTGTGTCGGCTTTGCTATATCATTAGTGCTGGTATTATGAGATTTCCTGTAGTTCGATATTCGCCTGCTGGACCTGATCGTTAATACTAAATTACCAATGTATAGGAAGCCAAGAGATAAGATAAGTAAAATTGTAACCAACGATGCGGTAATATAAATCTTAACTCGAAATTGTCTCTCCTTTGCTTCGTCTTTCTTGCTCTTTCGAGGCTTTTCTTGGTACTGGTATACAGTAGATGATAGGTCTGCAATCAGATTGTTTGAACCTTTTACATATTCAATGTATGCGTTATTGATATCTTTTCCGAACGGCATTTTATCTTCTATAGCAGCTGTCCAAAATGGTACCAATACATCCCCGATGGCATTTGCGTATAGGATCCTGGTTTTGAATTGAGCAAGACCCTGCATAAACGAACTGTCTGGGTTAGAAAGTTCCAATAGTGTATCGTTATCGTTGAACAGGTCTTTGCCAGCTTGTCCAAGGATTCTTCTACCTAGTTTCAGCATTAGAGCTACCATAAAGATATCGGATTCAGTGGTCACTCCGAGATGAGGCGTAGCAAATGTTACAAAGTTCATAGGGGTAATTGAGTCAATTTTACCTGAGCTATAAAGCAGTCCGACAGTGTATCTCAGGATCAATCCTCCAAATGAGTATCCAATGAAGGAAAGGCGATCGTACGACCCAGTATCAAGCTTGGCGATAATCTCATCATAACACCTTCTGCCACACAATACCACTCCGTCGTACATGAATGTTCCCGAGTTGCTAGAAATCACCAAGAAGTCCAAATTGTTTTTGCAGGAGTGGAAGTTCAACAGTGCGGATTTTAAAGATTCAACGTGCGTCGGGTTTCCCCAGAGGCTGGGCAGTTAGAAACAGTGGTCTCCGGTATGAATGGGCTCATCGTAGTCCTATAGTATACTTACCCATGATGCAATACTATTAGGTGTCTCATTCCTTTATCTCTTCTTCGAGTTGGCAAATGGTACAGTCTCGATTATCGCAGCATACCACCTCGTACTTCGATCCGGTGCTGACGGCAAGCCGGATACCGATGAACTCTATATTTTAGTACGCTAAAATGTCACAGCTTGCTTAGTCTAAGCCGAAGGTTTTGTTTAAGACTAGGAATGCCCTGGCGGCGAATTATACAGAATACTAGTTCAAGTATTTATAGTGTTCGTAATGCATAGAAAGATCGTTCATTTAGCTTGTGCTAATTAATATGCGGATATCTCAAAGTTGTAACTTTTTAATTAGTGTACTAGGGAACTGTCATACTAATTTTATCTCAATCTAGTGCCCCTACCCATTAGAGTTTGCCAAGCCAACTTCTCTACGTTCTTCGCCGCAATATGCCAGCTTTCAACCCAGTGTATCAATCAGTATAGCAGTCCGGTAGTCAGAGAGAACACGAGCTTTAATGCAGTTTCCTGAGCTAGACCGATTTGCGTAAAAGTAGTACGTTGTTGGGTAGCTTGTGCGCGATAAAAAAAATACTACCTTATACATATAGAGTTAGGTTAATGGCTTTTTTTTGTCAACGTTTCAGAACTAATTAAAAAGGCAATTTTCCTAATCTCACCTTCCTCATCACTAATTAAAGCCTTATTATTCAGAAATTGGCATTCATTTATTTCAAAACTTATTAACTTTTTTTTCATTAATCTCATTTTGATCGACTAGCTGTGATATTTAATTACATTCCAAGATTAAGAGCAGCTACCAAGAGATAGCACGAACCTTAGTCCCCAAGCCCTTGTCAATTAAACTATCCACTATAGACATGTTTCTAATCCAACTCAACTTAAATGTTCCGCTAGAGATGCTCCAATAGTATTAGAATACTAATAGAATGTATACTTGCTTTTATCTGTCATATTTTTTCTAGAAAAGCCTTCTTGACTAAAACCTATCTAACCATATGCTTCAAATATTGCTCGATCTGTGCCACCGATGTATTGTTATCAATAGAATTCACTAGTTCAGTTATGCTGGTCAATGTATCCTGAGGTCGGAAGAATTTGAAACTAAGTAAATCATCTGCGGTTGCTCTCTCTTTAGGGTCTCGACAAAGGCATGCTTTGACAATCTTCACAGCATCCAGGGGTACTAGACAGTTGGTTCGTGTTCGAGGCTCGTAGGCGACTTTAACTTCTGGGTTCATAATGGCATTCATCCGCTGGTCGCGATGGTATGCTCCGTATGGTGGTTGTCCATAGATCATCTGGTAGATGATACATCCACAACTCCATATATCGGCAGGACGACCGTGCTTGAATCGAGCCGCCGATCCATCCATAGGTGTTATAGCAGACAACATTTCTGGAGCCATATAGTTGGGTGTACCCAAACGAGCATCGCGCGATAAGTTCATTGTGTCGTCGGGAATAATATCGGCGATGCCAAAATCAATCAATTTCAAGATTCCCTTAACTAATACAAAATTTGCCGGTTTGAGGTCTGAGTGCACTATACCAGCCTCATGTATAGCTGAAACACAAGTCAGCACTTCCTGTGCATAATACCTCACAAAATTCACGTCCAGCTGCTTGTCCAGTCTAGATGCCAGCAGAGTATTCATATCGGTGTCGCCACATTCCATAACAACATTGATTGCGCTTCTTGAAATCTCAAAATCTACCAGTTTAACCACTCGGCTAACAGTCCTCAGCTCCCTTAAAAGTCTCACCTCTCCTTTAAATGCTTCAATGGCTTCAGGGCTTTGCCCTTTGAAGGACACTTTCTTTAGAGCGTAAAGTTTGCCGTTCGGTCCTTGCACTCGATACACCCGGCCAGATCCCCCTTTGCCCATTGTGTCGAGACGATGGTATACATTTTTGTTAACTGTTATTAATCCATGTCGTTTCTGTTCGTTAACCTCATTATGTGTTGCCGGTTGTGGATGGTTTTCGTGATATATCTCTTCCGCTGCCGTGCTCGGTTGGTGCGATCGAAGAGTATTTAGAGCATTATAGCTGTTAATCTGTTTCGGCTTGTCGACTTGTACTTTCCTGTCCTGGAGATTGCTCACATTAGATGAATCCAAAATGCGTAAGTGTTGCCTTGGTCGCGTGAGGGGTGATGCAGGTCTGGCGGTAGTATTTCTGGATGTTGTCTCGCATGATGCAGATCTAAACGACAGAGTATCAAAAGCACAAGGAGCTCCATTCCTGTAATCTGATCTATTCTGTACCGTACCACTGCCATTACTTGCAGGGTATCCAGCTGGGTTTATGGGAGGTAATGGTCTTAAGAAGGACCTAGCATCGTTGGAAGTGTTTGCGTGGGGCGGCTGTTCATCCGGAGTTGTGCGATAAGGTGGAGATTGCCGCTTCCCGGCAAGTTTTTTCAGGTAAGCATCAGTTTGATGTGTTCGAAATGCAGATTGTGGATCTTTTGGATCGCTTGATGACTCGTGAGTTTGAGAATTGCTAGTATCGATACCGCTATTCTGGGCAGCTGCAGATGTATTTTTAGACGATCGGCTTAAGATCATAATAGGAGCATTACTGCTATATTTGTCGGGATTCAACTGAAGGGTAGAATCAAGTATAGTTTGCCTGTCTATAGGAGAGTTGGAGTCGTTCTTAGGCATCTCAGCCAGTGCAGGACTTCCTCCCGAATACTCGTCTGATGGAGGGCTGACATCATCTGTAGGGACTGCGCGCTGTGGAGGGCCCAGTAGAGAGCCAAAGCGACGAATTCTAACAGTTGTAGGGCGGAACTGAGGCCTAGAAATGGCACTTCCAGGGGTTTTGTGATCATCCCGACGCTGAGATACAGAAGTTAGAGCAGAAGTGCGAGTTATGTCGCCATTTACAAGAGTAGAGTTTGCGTCATTCTGTGGTATGTCGTTCTGATTAGCCGAAGTAGTGCCGTCAGCCAATAAAGCCTGAGCATAGGAGCTTAGCACCGGAGGCATAAAAGAGCCATCTGATGAGGATACTGAATCATCAGAGTCAAATCCCTCCGAATTCAGCAAAGTAGTCATTAGAAGGTGACTTAAAAGTTTGAATTAATGGATACAAATGCACTATAACCGACAATCGAAGCTCTTTTAACTGCTAAATGGAGTTTGCTCCACTACACTCGAACGTAAACATATGTTTACCTTACGGCTATATGAGTTTCCAGGAATCATGTGGTTGTCATAGCAACCCACCTACTGCTTAACAGACCTGCCTCGCGTTCACATTGGTAGTACTCTATGGAAAGGTACGGCAGGCTTTGTGACCGAGTGAAGCTCAGTAATGAATGAATGTTACCTGGTAGAATTAGCAGTGTAAGTGTATAGAACGTTGTATATAGTGATGAAGTGCATTCGGCTAAGTATGCTTTAAAGGGGAAAGCGCAGCAGGGGTACTTCAGAAGGCAATGCACAGCAAAGACTGGTACTTAGTTCACGTTGGAGATCGGGTCAGCATCGCGAGTGGATTTTAGATACCGAGAATCTAAATTATGGTACAGAGGTCAGAATTTCTAAACTGCTCAGCGGTCCACAAAAATAGCAACAAGATCGGAAAACGGAGAAGTCCGTCAGTGAAACGGGTGAGCTTTGTTAGAAACTATTAAAGTTTTGATGTATGTTTGAGCTAAATAATATTATAGTATCTGCTATTGGCTGGTGGCTGGGACGAGTCCAAAGATAGCGAAGAAGGTCCCGCGGGCCCTCTCAGAATGGTATATGATAAGACAGAGCATGTATAGAGCAGAGTGAAGAATCAAGAAATAACGTGCTTGTACTTACGATAACAGAAAATCATGATTAAAAAACTTAAGTGGCTTTTCATCGTTTATAGTTTGTATGATGGTGGAGCTAAGTTTTATCAACTATAGGAGCTTTGAGCGTTTAGTAAAAGAACGGATACCACTAAAAGTTTAGTCTGTCGCTTGGCGAAAGTTGACGGAGAACCAACAGAGTTAGAAGCATTTTAGAACATTTAGTTGTCGAGTAGTCTCTTAGGTCTAATGAAAAATTGGGTTGATAACTAATCGCCAAGATTAATGATCGAGCTCGGTTTACGATAGATCTACACTTGCAAACTAGCCCGCGCTACAGTTTTAAGTTGGGAGGATGATTGTTATAGGTTCATATGGCTAAACACAGTCATTCTGCAGCTCTGCTTCTCACCGATGAACTGCAACGACTTGAGATCTGGTTGAGTATTTCTGAGCAGCATTCTCCAAGTACGGCACCAAATAGTTCAAATTTTCACTATGCAGGCTCACCGTAGACTAGCTAGGTAAAGTTTGTCGGTTGGAAAGATACATGCATATAACCTAAATTCTGGTTATGAGTCTTGTGTATATGCCAGCGTTTTCGCCCTTTGTCTATCAGTCAAAGTCTGACATTAACCACAGTAGAAGGCTTCAAAAAAGACCCCTAGGCCAAATAATGCTGGTTCAGAGTCTTTGTGTTTTAAAAATATGCCGGTAGTTAGTGTTTTGCTCATATATAGTGTGCTGTAAACGGTATTGAAGGAGAAGCCCCATTAGGCTTTTGGGATACAATAGATTAATTAAGTAGAGGGATATCCAGAACCCCCGGTTATATTATAGGAAAATCAGCCAAACGATGAGGCTAGACTTTAAGCGAAACAGCAATATCAGGCACTTCGTAGTCACACTAAAAGAGACGCGCTAAAGTTTCGTGGTCTATATCGCCTGGGGACTAAAAATGGAGTACAGTGTGGGGGAGTAATGAAACAGGAGAAGGGTATGCGAAACCTTACTCTAGAATACGCAGAATAGATAGCCTTCGTAATTCAGTTCATAAACAGTATGATTGGCTTATTGTCGAAACAGATATAATGTCCTGCGGTGATCTGGGGTAATACCCAGATGGTGGAGCACCTAATGGAGAAAGGCGTGTTTTACAAGAACGACTGTGGGTGTCGTGTGGCTGATGCAAAGAAAAACTAGCTCGATGCGAGGAGATTGAGGCTGTTGCCCTATAAGCCGATCTGGGAGTTCATAAGCTACATATCTGTCTAACGCTCAGTAGTAAGAACTTTAGAGAGCAATTGGGTTTGTTCTATAACTTTGCCCTGGGTGCGAAGTCACAAATACACGGCCGACCCTTTCGGAGTCAGAAGGAGGACTCAACGAGCAGGGGTCTTCGGTAATCAAATGTCATTAACTGTAATTAAACTAGACATCTGTACAGAACACTCGAAGAAACATTCCCTGACAAACGAGGGTTTGGATGTTTGCATTTTGCAGGATGTATAAAGGTAGATGCCACTCGGCCGATGCCACTCGACAGCTCCTATTGACGATCTGTGAGTTTTATTGGTCAAAAAGAGTTGCTGCAAACTTAATCAGGGAAGCTTAACTGCTTCGTCTAAGGTTTCACCTATTAAGGACGGGCGAGCAGCCTATTAGAGTTAATGATAAATCACAATATGGGAGAATTAAACTCTGATAAGACGAAAAAAGAGCCTAAAACCCGACCGTGCTGGAATTAACTTAGATCTCTATGAGATTTTTGCTCTGAACTTCATGAGATCCACGAGATATAAATTCTCTTCAGATTCTCTCGAGATTGTTATCAGCTACCGTCAAGAAACCCTGATATCATTAGTCATTTAGTGCCAACAATGGAAAAGCAATACGATCTTGAAAAAGCCCCCGAGGCTCCTTCTGTATCCCAATCCTCAGAGGAGTATGACGATGCCGCTTCGACTGCCAAACTCCCCCTCTGGAAAAGAGCTTACATATCTGTCGCCAACAGCAACGTTGAGACTCGAGGTGTTGAGCAGGTGCCTGATGAGGAAAAGACCGATACCAGTTACTTTAACGCCTTCTCTGTATGGTTCGCTTGTAATATGGTTATTGCTTCTTTCTCTATGGGTGCCTTGGGTATCTCTTTTGGTCTTCAGTTCTGGGATTCTTTCCTTGTTATTATTTTCTTCGTTCTATTTGGTTCCTTGTTTCCTGCTTTCTTCTCTACTTTTGGTCCTGTTTCCGGCCTTCGCCAACTCATCCTTACGAGATACTATGTCGGTTTTTACACGATCAGAATCTTTTCAGTCTTCTCTGTCCTAGCTTGCCTTGGATGGGGTACACTTAACACTATTGTCGGCGCTCAGCTCCTTCATACCGTTGGAACTGCTCACATACCTGTTCCTGTCGCCATCATTATTCTTGTTTTCATTACCTGCTTGATCTCTTTTCTGGGATACAGAGTCGTCCATACCTTCGAACGTTGGTCATGGCTCCCTAACGTCGTTATCTTCCTTGTCGTGGCAATTCGACTCGGAATGTCTGGTAACTTCACCTCTAACCCCATGGCTTCTGGACACGCCGAAGCTGGTTTGGTCCTTTCCTACGGTGCTACTGTATATGGTTATGCTGTAGGCTGGACATCCTTGGCTAGCGACTATGTCGTCTATATGCCTCGCTCTGCCAGTAAGGTCCGTCTTTTCTTTTGGGTTTATGCCGGTCTGTGCTTGGCCATGATCTGCCCTATGGTTCTTGGTGCTGCCTGTATGTCTGGAACTCTCAGTAATGCTAGTTGGGCTGCGCATTACGAAGATGAAAAGGTTGGAGGTCTTCTGTATGCTGTCTTGGTGGAAGACTCTCTTCATGGATTTGGTCAATTCTGCCTTGTTGTGCTTTCTCTTGGAACTGTCGCAAACAATATTCCTAACTTCTACTCCTTCGCTTTGTCTGCCCAGGCTTTCACTCCTGCTTTCACCAAGGTTCCTCGATTTATCTGGGTTTTGATAGGAACTGGTGTCGTTATCGGCATTTCTATTCCTGCTTACTACTCCTTTGAAAGTTATATGGAGAACTTCATGAACATCATAGGATACTGGATCACTATCTATATTTCTATCTGTGCTACCGAGCACTTTGTTTTTATTGGTGGATTCAGCAAGTATAACTTTGACAACTACGACAAGAAGGAGCTGTTGCCTGTCGGTATTGCTGCTGCTTTCACATTCGCCGTCGGTGTCGCTATGGCTATCATTGGTATGTCTCAGGTCTGGTGGACTGGTCCTGCTGCCAAAGGTGCTGGAGGTGATATTGGTTTCGAACTTATTTTTGCTGCCTGTATCCCTACTTATCTCGTATGTCGGTTCTTGGAAAAGAAACATTTCAAGCGTTAAAGGCTTGTAAAGGGTTATTTTAAAAAAGTATTGGGTTAGTCTTATTTGACAATTATATAGAAGCGTCTTTTAAATTTCATGTAGTAGTCTTTAGTTAGCAGTATATATACCTTTACTTAATGATTCCTAATATACTCCGTTGGAAGAAAAAATAGTCTTGACGTCGGAAACGAGAGTATGGAAAAATCTTGAAACTCCTGAGGGGATCAAACCATGACCACTGCAAGGCATATCGTTATCCGAAGAAGGAATCGACACAGCAGGAGCAGTAGTCTTACCGTTCCAGAACTTCTCAGTCAAGTTTTCTTTACCTCCATTGAAGATGAGAATATTGGGAGTCTTAGTGCCAGCAGGGATGTTGTCAAGAGCTCCATATACGCCATAAGAAATGATTTTCTTCTTGAGATCAGACGGTGAAATGTAGTCTGTAAAGTAAGCGGATTCAGCACCAGGCTGAAGAGAGGAGAAATATGCTAAAAGACCAGCTACGTGAGGTGATGCCATAGAAGTACCGGAGATAGTGTTAACAGCATCAGGGGATCCAATCCAAGTAGACTTAATATTAAGTCCAGGAGCAAATATATCAACGCAAGATCCGTAGTTAGAAAAGTATGCACGCTCATCACCAATTGTAGAAGCGCCGACGGTTACGGGATTAGCGGCGCGAGCCGGTGAAGAAGTGCATGCGTCGGCGTCTTCATTTCCAGCAGCAACAGCAAAATGAACACCGACCTTGACAGCGGCATTGACAGCCTTGTCAAGAGTAGGAGATTGTCCACCACCAAGAGACATATTAGCAACGGAACCTTTGAAACCTTTGCGTTTGCCAGCCTTGGCCTCGGCAACAAGTTTAGCATGGGCTTCGGCGACGTATTCGACGCCTTTGACAACATCACTCATGGTTCCAGAACCGTTTGAGCGCAAAACCTTGACAGCAATAATCTTGGCTTTCTTGGCGACGCCATAAGAGTTTGAGGCAATGGTGCCGGCCACATGAGTGCCGTGACCGTTACCATCCTCATCCGGGTCGCCCTCCGGAATAGTGGCGCCCCAAGATCCGCGGTTACCAAACTCTTTATGTCCAACATAAGAACCAGTGTCGACAACAAAAGCGTAGATACCCTCACCGGCATTTACGTTGTAGACGTACTTGTTAAATGTTCCAAATGTAAGCGGGTCACGGTGGGAAATGCGAGCCAATCCCCAAGGGGCGTCGGTCTCCTCCGTGATATCCTTACCAAGAATTTTCTCAGTGGATCCGGAATCTTCGGAGATAGTAACAACAGAATCTTGTTCGACGTGCTCCACACGAGGATCAGCACGGATGGCCGCGATAACCTCGTCAGAGAAAGCGCCTGCGTATCCGAAGGCGGAATCGGCAAATTGATAAACGTGTTTAATGCCCTCAGCAAAGCCATTTGTGACAGGCATCTGAGCACGTTTGGCAAGGTGTTTGTCAACAATGGTGCGGTGTTCCTCGGCTTGCTCGGCAGTGACGCCATCCTTGTATACGACGATGTAATGGCCAGGGATGAGGTCGCCTTTGCCAGCGGAGGAGGCAACCGCATTTGCAGCAATCATAGGTGCCTCATAAGGCAAAACAATGGCAGCTGCGGCAGCTGCCACAGTTAGAAGTGAAATGTACATAGTCAAATGGAGATAGCGGCGTGTAAAGATTCAATCTATGAGGCTACGTTGAGTCAAACGTGGCCACAGATTGAGAGATAAGAGTCGAACGTAAAGTTAGGTTCCTTGTTGGGAGGTAAGTTGTGCCCAGCCGTGTCTGACGGTCCGGGGTTGGGAACAGATATACTCTATTATCGATTAGCAATGCCTCATTGGCCATGCATGGCAGCAATCGGGTCACACGACCCACAAGCCAGGATTTCGGTCCCATACGAGTATGGACTTCCTATTCCAGCCAGTTGCTCGCAGCGACGAGCTAGCGGTCATGGTGAATTTACAATAAACCATCATTCCTAATTATGTAACTGACCTTTTATATTACGGGAACTTGAGGCGGAAAATTTCTTATTGGTCATTGTTATTGCACTAAGTGCATGAGCCATTTATAGGTATAACACCCTAGCGACCTAAGTTTGTGAATTATAATAGCATCAATGAAATCTATCTAGAATTGCACACAGCGATAATGTAATAATAATACCCCGGAGTGATTGTCAATCAGGATTAGCGAAGTGACAGGCTAATCTTACCAAGGTGTCTTCTGCAGAGGCTTGAGGTACAGCAACTTTTATCTTACTTTTTTGTTAATGATAATATATTTCGACACAGATATGCAAGGTTCCTTGTACGATAGCCTGTATCGCCGCTAATCTAAGTTTGGATAGCAAGTCTAAAAACCATCAGCATCTACTATAGAGTAAATCCGCTGTACAGAGATATTCACATCCTACGCGTGATGCATATCTCCAGGTAGATTTAAAAAATGCGACATATGAGACATTTCTTCACGTTAACGGAGGTGATAAATCACTAGAGGCATGAATGTACGTAGTACTGACTCGCTTGTTAGCCTAGGTTGGCTATTACCACCTTAAACTCCCGATACTGCCTTCGGCTTTTGTTATTGGCTCTTCCGAGCATTTTATTGCCTTATAGAGTTCAAGCCCTGAGCTATAACAAACTGCTTAAGCAGCTAAGTTTTAATTAAGCGTCATGTCGGCGAGGTTTTACCAATTTAGCCAATGGTGTTCGCCATTGAGACTATTTTCGTTTTACATCGGAACCTAGTAATGCGTGTCTGGAGGGATCTAGCAGTAGCTCATATAAAGAGTGGCTCAGACCGGACATTGAGACCGAGTGCATTGCGTAGTTTTTTTGATTGATGCTTATTTTCATATCTTTCTAGTTGTTCTTCTCGATATTCTGTCTTACTTCTCTTTATAACAGGTACAGTGTAATTATGAACGCTCATGCCTCGAACTGTTCCGAGAAGTCACCTTATATATCTACGGAGGAATCTCGTAGATCCATATCAGTGTATTCTGTACTCCACAAGCAGATACAGCTCGCTGATCAACCTTTCAGGCTCGGAATAGTTTTCCGATACCTCTCTTTCGTTCAGAAAGTTGGGTATATAATCGCCGTTATGGCGTCCATAGGATTAGGGCTCTCTATGCCTATGATGACTCTCTTATTCGGAAATACCACCAGTAAGCTGATCGATTTCATCCGATTTCCTAACGAGGATACCAGTTCTTTCCAAGACACTGTGGATAATCAGAGTTTACACTTTCTCTTTTTAGCTATAAGTAGCTTTGCGGTGGCTATTATCGCGATATGCCTGTTCATGAACCTCGGCGAAGCAACTGCTAATCGTATCCGCTATGAATACTACAAGTCGGTCCTGTCCCAAAACATCGCATTCTTTGACTCCTTGCATCCTGGAGAAGCTAGTTCACGGTTGATTGTGGATATAAATGATATTCAAGAGGCAATATCGGAAAAGGCAAGCCTATTAATTATGTCTCTCAGTTCAGTCGTTAGCGGTATCGCTATGGCATTTGCGCGCAGTTGGAAACTCGCCTTGATACTTTTGACTATATTAGTTTTTGTTTTTGCCGTGACAATAGTTGCAGCAGGTTATGTAAAAAAGATGACAAGAGTTGCTGGCGAGAGTCAAGAGCAGGCTGAAGTATATGCACAGGAATCGCTGTCTTCAGTTCGAAGCTTACAGGCCTTTAGTCTTCAGGATGTTTCCGGAGAAATGTATACTAATCTTTTACAAACTACAACCAGGTATTCTTTTTTGTGTGATGCCTGCATTGCTGCCGTTATAGGCACCTTTTGGCTGGGGTCTTACTCGATCTTCTCCCTTGGCCTCTGGGAAGGTTCTAGGTTAATGCTCTGGCAAGAGTTTCAGGTAAGTAGTGTTATTTCATGCATGCTGGCAGTTTGCTTTAGTGCGTTATCTGTGAGTGAGAACATTGGCAAGTTTCAAAATATCACTAATGGTATATCAGCTGCCCGCAGAGTTTTTGCAACTATTGATCGGAAGCCATATATGGGAGAATCAGAAGACTCTACCGGTAAAACTATTTCGGACCTTTCTGGTTGCATCGAGTTTAGGGATGTCGATTTCAGCTACCCTTCTCGTCCCGAAGTTAGGATCCTCAATAAGTTCTCACTAAAAGTTCCAGCTAAGTCTACAGTAGCGGTGGTAGGTGAGTCAGGCTCTGGGAAAAGTACACTTCTCAGTTTGTTGGACAGGTTCTACTTTCCTGTTTCTGGTGAAATACTTCTTGATGGTCAGGACATATCAACTTTGGATGTTCATTGGCTACGTCGCCAGATCGGCTACGTAACTCAGGATCCTCAATTATTTTCCTGTAGCATTTATGAGAATATTGAGCTAGGACTAACAGGTACTCCATACGAAAGCTTGCCGAAATCGGAAAAAATGCAACTTGTCATTGAAGCAACTCAGCTTTCTGGTGCTCTGGAGCTTATAAAGTCTCTCCCTCTATCTTTCGATACTGAAGTGGGAGAGAGAGGTATGCAGTTATCTGGAGGTCAAAGACAGAGAATTGCTCTTGCTCGGGCGATTGTAGCAAGGCCCAAAATCCTAGTACTCGATGAAGCTACTTCTGCTCTGGATAGTCAGACCGAGCTCGATATTCAGAAAGCTTTAGAAACTGTTCTCTCAGAACGAACAATTATAGTCATTGCTCACAGGCTCTCGACTATTCGCAATGCCGATATTATTGCTGTTATGAAACACGGAGAAGTGGCTGAGCTGGGCTCAAGACAGGAGCTCCTTGATAAGAAAGGTCTTTACTATGAGCTTGAGAATGCACAACATAGATTTGACTCCACAACGTGTCATGATGAAGATATTCTCCCTAACTTCAATGTGACATATGAAGAGGATAAGAAATTCGTGGGAACTAGTGTCTTGCCATCTGAAATAGGCAATAAAGATTCAAATGATAAGCAACTCCACCAGTACTCTATGTTAGCTGTTATAGGGAAGTTGCTCAAATTGAGTAAACCGGAAATCCATCTACTATTTCTTTGCTATTTTTTATCACTGGTTGTTGCCTCAAGTCCGACGTTGTTGTCTGTTTTTGCTGCAAAAATTTTTGCTTTATATTCAGAACCCGATATAAAAGATGCCATGTCAGACATTGCCTTCTGGAGTGGCTTGCTTTTCATGCTGGCCTGTTTGGCATTTATTGGCTATACAGGAATGCTTAGTTTAGCTTCTTACTGTGGGGGTAAAGCCATTATTCGACTGAAGAGCAAGTATTTCAGAGCTATAGTAAATCAACCATTATCTTTTTTCGACAGTCAGGACCATTACTCTGTCGCTCTCATGAATGTTTTGCTGAATATCAATCAAGTCAAAGGCCTCAGTGGGGTTTCTCTTGGTACGATTCTTTCAGCTGTTCTAAATTTGACAGCAAGCTCTACTGTGAGTTTGGTACTGAGCTGGAAATATGCCTTGGTTTGTTTAGCCTGTGTGCCTCTGTTACTCTGTAGCGGATACGGCCGTGTTCACATTATGTTGCATGTGGAAGGCGAGGCTATTAAGAGACATAGAAAGATAGCCGAACAGCTTTCAGAGTCGATTAATGCTATAAGAACAGTTCAATCTCTTACGACCGAGACAAGGCTTATAGATAAATATTGGAGTTCGTTATCCAAGCAGATTAGTTCTACGCGATCTTTGAGTATTCGAGCTGGGATACTCTTTGCATTGGGATACTCATTTTACTTGTTTGTCCTGTCACTTTCATTCTACTGGGGTGGTACACTCTTACGAAGAGGTGAAATATCTTTGTTTGCTTTTTTCACTATCTTAATTACTATGATTATTGGCACGCAAAGTGCTGGAACTTTACTGTTTATGACCAGCAGTTTCTCATCTGCGAAATCTGCGGCCAATCAACTGTTTAATTTGCTAGATATAATGACTACCTCTGATGAAAACGACTCTGATAAGTTGACTATGGAATCTTGCGAGGGCAGCATCGAGTTCAGAGATATATATTTTCAGTATAATCCTCAAAAGTCGATTTTCCAAGGATTAAACTTATCTGTTAAGAAAGGGCAATATGTGGGCTTGGTGGGCCCTTCTGGTTGTGGTAAATCCACTATTATTAATCTGTTAGAATCATTTTATCGCCCTACAGCGGGTGAAGTTTTGCTCGATGGAGTTCCCATTTCTAGCCTGGACGTGAAATCGTATAGACGTTATATTTCCTTGGTTCAGCAGGAACCTGTTTTGTATTCTGGTTCTATTCGGGACAATATTAGATTTGGTCGTTTATATGCTAATGAAAATATCTCAGAAGACGAACTGGATCATGTGTGTCGAATGGCTAACATCTACGATTTTGTCAAATCCCTTCCAGAAGGGTACGATACACTCTGTGGAAATGGAGGTGTGATGCTTTCTGGAGGACAAAAACAGCGTATTGCTATTGCTCGAGCTCTTATTCGTAACCCCAAAATACTGCTTCTCGATGAAGCTACATCAGCACTAGATAATGAATCTGAAAGCATTGTTCAAGCTGCTCTTGATGCGGCAGCAGTGGGTCGTACTACTATTGCGATTGCTCATCGTCTTTCCACTCTAGCGAATGCTGATATCATCTATGTCATTGATGAGGGAAAGGTCGTTGAGTCTGGAACGCATAGCGAACTAATGCAGAGGAACGGTGTGTATAGTGTGCTTGCTAAGATACAAGGTCTGAATTAAAGTCATGTCTGACGCCAGATACAGAAGGAATACTAAAAATACATGACTGCATATAAGTATATACTAGAATATATAAACTCAAATATACATGAGATGCTTACTGATCAAGTAGATCGTTAGAGAGGGCGTTGTAGCGGGAGCCTTTGATCTCGAAAGATGCAAGTATACTGTTAAGCTCGTTAAACTCCGCCTCAGAGAGCTCGATTATGGCGAAGTTCTCTTTAACTTTGTCTGCTGTTGTTCCGCCGGGAATAGGAATAAGCTGGAGTCCGGGGAAGAGCTTTTCGTGGTATTTGATCCAGGCTAACGCTAACTGAGAGATTTTTACACCCTTAGCATCAGCATAGTCATGAATGAGATTAGCAACACGCAAATTCTCAGGGAAGTTCTCAGCGCTAAAGCGATCAAAATGCATTCTGAAATCGTCAGATTTGAATTCTTTCTGGCCGCGGAACGCACCAGATAGGAATCCTCTGCAGAGAGGAGAATAGCAGACAACAGGAACGCCTAATTCTGCGGCAGTTTTAAGCATTCCGCTGTCTCTTGGAGTAGGAGTAAACATTGAGAACTCGATTTCAACAGCGGAAATTGGATGAACAGCATAGGCCCTGCGCAAGGTGTTGGCATTAATTTCCGATAGAGAAATACCGCCGATCTTTCCGGCGCGCACTGTTTCAGCAAGAACTGCAACGGTGTCTTCAATGGACACCTTTGGATCCAGGCGAGCGGGCTCAAACAGGTCCAGCTTCTTGGGAGCTATACGTTTAACGACGTTATCCACTGAAGCGTTTAGCGCTTCTCTGTCACAAGATGGTGTCATATCAGAATTGAGTGCACCCTTGATTGAAACGACAGTATCGTCGAGGTACTCAGGATACTTTTGGAAAAACTCCGAAATATATTCGAGATTCTGATATGGTCTATCAGGCATATTATAGAACTCTCCTCCATTCAGAAAGCCGACTCCGCTGTCGAGGGCAGTCTTAATCGCTTTAAAGGCAGTATCTTTCGGGACGCTAGTTCCACGCCAAGTAAAGCCCATCAGGCCGTAGCCTACAGGTCCAACGTCCTTTCCAACAATTGAGACCATACTGAATATAGTGACTTGATTTTAATGCGAGATGTAGCTAATCTATTCTTTCAAGGCCCTTTTATAGTCCTCATTGGGTTGTTAGCAAATGTCCGTGAACCGGATTTAATGGAATTTTTAAGTTGATCTGAGCCTTTAAAGTTTAGGGACGCCTTCATACGTTCTCCTCGGAATGGCTCTACAGTTGGCAACTGACAGGCTGGGAGATTACAGTGCATGGGCTGAAGTCAAACAAAGTAATGTTTATAGTGACGTAGCGATTGGACCTGCCGTTCTCACATGGTTTGCTCAGTGTTGCCTTTACCTTTAACCAAACCCAATTTAGACTTCTGATCAGAGAATATCTACGCGAGGTGGAATTCACATTCAATGAGCCAGAACTATGAGAGGAGATGCGATATTATCCGACTTGGTGATGTAATGTAAAGAGACCAGCATCGAAAGAGATTGAAAGTCATGCTGGCCCGCGAGGTGGTGGGGGAGGAGGCAGAGAGCCTGGGGGTGGTGGTATTGATAGAGTTCCTGCTGGTAGTCCTGGTGCACTGGGTGGGGGTATATGTGGTTTGATTCTTTGAGAGTGTATTTCTGGATGTTGAATTTGATTAAAAAGTCCTGGTGGAGGTGGTATTGTCGACGGTTGCGGGGGTTGAATGCCAGCTGGTTGAGGGAATCCTACAGGCGGCTGGAGTACACCAGCCGGTAGTGGTGGTATTCCTGTTGAAGGCGAAGATATTCCTGAGGTTGTAGTTACGCTTCCTGCAGGGGGAGGAGGGGGCATACTTAAAGGCGGAGGGGGGTGCATGCTCAACGGCGGAGGGGGAGGCATACGCATAGGCGGCGGAGGCACTGATTGAAAATCTGTAGGTGTAGGCGGCAGCATTCTACTCGGTAGTACCGAGGAAGGCTCGCTCGATGCATACAACTCTGAGTCTGGCCTGATCTGGTTGTTAGCTAGGAATCGAGCTACACTTGCAACACTTGACGAGATATCCTCAGTCCTGGAAGACGCGAGCTGTCCGGTCTCGAAAGAGTCTTGCGAATCTTTAGATGTGCCTGCGCTGATGGGGTTAGGTCCATCTATCTCGCTGAGTAATCGCCGATACTCGTCGTCATGAGGTTGATACTCATTATTCGCTTCGTTAGTACCCCGGTAATTGGCAGGTCTGTCTTTACAGTCTCTGGCAATGTGGCCGGCATTGCCACAGATGCGGCAGATAATGTTGGCAGAGAATGTTTCATTTTCAGGACAGTCGATTTTCCTATGGCCAGTTTGTCCACATCGTGCACACACGTCACTGTCTAGATCGCGGAGAGTTCCATTCAAAATCGCCAGTTCTCTCAACTGGTCTCGTTTGAAGGTGTTCTGGTATTCGGGAGTAGAAGCAGCTGTTTCGATGATCTGATTAATCGACTTGATAGCTGCCTCGATCTGTTCGTCAGTATCTGCAGTTATTAAACAATGTAGATCCTCATTAGCATTTCGTGATCTTGTATCTTCCTTACCGTCCTTCACAGAGCCTTTACCTCTGATCTGAATCTTAGCACCTGAATCCGCTTGCATCTTCTTTAGCTGGTTACCTCTTGGTCCAATAAGAAGGCCGATGAAGTTTACACCGGGGTAGTCTTTCACTGGAATATATAGTTTGTGTTGTACTTTCAGTGGCCGGACGTAGTCTAGAGGAGGTTTGAACCCGGGCACTGAGCGTAGGGCTTTTCCAATGAGTTTATGTCTCTCGTCCTCGAGAGCTGTTTTGTATCTGGCTACCCTTGTATTGGTTCTCTTACCATTTCTGTCATAAACAGGTGGAGGCGAGGGAGATCGCGGTCTTGTCTTAGGGACTACGTCGCCGGACTTTAGCTTCAGAGTGATTTCGTTGATCCTAATACTTAACGAATAGGCATCGACCTGTTCGGGCGTCAATGCGACCTTCATCACAACAGGCAAGTCAGTTGTTCGGCTCCTCGCGCCCCAGAGCGTGTCTGGTAAGGCATGCTCCGTAGCGTAACGACCTCGCCGGCTGGACTGGCTCATTGTGCGTCGCCAAGTGCAAAAAGGCAGGTAACTCAGTTTTCGTGAGCGAAGAGCATGCGAGCGCTGTATGTTGTCATAGCAACTAGTTGACCAACCACCGGGACTCGAACTAGGTTTCTGCCTTTCCTACGTTATAAATGTCTAGACACGGAAGATACGGCGGGGCCAGCCGCTGCTACGGTGAATGGCAGGAATTCATGCTTTGCTATGCGAACAAAGACACATTGGAGCCGTCGCAGTGTCAGTTGAAGGTAGACGACTACCTTGAATGTCTGCACCATACGAAAGAACGGGAGCGGGCATCGAGAATCAAAGGCCAGCTTTTGAATGTTAAATCAGATGTTGGTGAAGTGCAGAATGCTCGAAAGACTGGCATAAAGCCCGTGTGGGACTTTTGGAAGGACCGAAACGCCGAAGAACTGAGCCAATCTAGCAATAACTCACTGGGATTGGTCGAGTAGACCTTTATATGACTGAAGAAATATCATGAAGTAAGCTAATTTCTTGTATCATGCGTAAAGGGTAGGATCGTAATATATCAGTAATAGGAGGCCGTAGCTCATTTCGTGACTGTCATTCGGCAGGAGTTATTACGCTGGGGGCATGAATGCTGCGAAGAGAACGGCCTGGCTAAGAGACCATAGAATAAAGTAATACACTGCCCATCTGCCCCCGTGTGCTATATTTGAGTTCCGTGCCCCATGTGAAATCATCTCAGCCACGTACCAGTACATTATGGGCAAGCAACTGCCTACTCTGGTGATGATTTGAACATGCCATACCAGTATGGCAGAGATCAACATGAGCATTTGCACAAAAATGTATGAATGAAGTGCGTAATCGCCCCTATAGTATCTAGCTGACATCTGAAATAAAATGATAGTGGGTGCCGCGAACAGAAAGTTGGGTATTTGCGCGACAGTCCAATACCTCAAGAATCCGACGTTCCAGTAATGTTCCTGAACGTATCCGTAGATCATTGGCAACGGACGTTTACACCAGGGTCTAGAAGGGCAGAATCTGTTATACGCAGTCATCTGTGGGCCCAGGAATCCACCAGCAATGCATAGTCCGCCGATGACAATTTTCAGTTGGCGGCTGATTCTCCAAAGGGCTAGCTCATCCAATCCGATAGCTGAGGGGCGTCGAGTTTCTGGTTCTTCTGGTCTCACGCCATTCTTTTTATCGAGGTAGTGGATGTAAGCAGATGCTGATGGGGGTCGGGCCAATTCCCCGGCTAGGTCGTAGAGGTATACAACACCCCAAAGGAGCCCATTGCCTCTCACTCCGCAAGACAGGCCCCACACTAAGCCTGGGAGAAGTAGATGACCTCTTATTCTTAGATATGCACCTAGAAAGGATAGAAAGGCAAAGAAAGACTCCGTGTAGCCTACAGTCAAGAATATCCCTGCCGGAGAAACGATGTACAGAAGAGTTGAGATTAACGGAATAGATCTATTTCGGCCAAACATAGCCTTGGTGAGATGGTATAGCATTATGCAGGCAAGAAGATGGAACAAGTTTGCTACCAGTATGCCCATTAGCGCTGCGCCAATAGCTGGATCAAAATCGAGCATCCCGGCGATTCGAGCGCCGCATCGAAGAACGACAGAGCACCATATCCACGAAAAAGACCAATTTTGCTCGTATCGCATTCCGTAGATTGCAATATCTATAAAGTGGATTTCATCCCATGCTACGAGTCTGTGTAATATATACAATAAGTATGAAGGGCCGTGGAAGAGGTGTGAAGCGGAGGTATCGAACTGAAACGGAACCAGAAGCGCTACTGACAGAAGAAGAAGCTTGAACAGGATAAATGACACCAGGATTGTCGAGAGGTCCTTCGACCCAAAGTCCGGAGTGGGTCGGGCTTTTATTGCAGGGGAGGCCATACCAGAAGGCCGCAGGGTGTTTTCTACAAGTGGAATCTATTGGGATTACGGATGTTTGGTGCGAAAAGTTTAAATGCAGAAGATTCAAATTAGTTACTTCCTATCTAAAGTCCAGCCCTCATGGTAATGCAATTAGTTATTCGAAACGTCGAGCCAGTCGGCATCGCCAGACTCTGGCGCATTCTCGATGGTCGGAGACCTAGAACGGGCCTCCTCTGACGCCTGGGGGGTCTCTCCGGCGACAGGTTCAACAACTGTAGCTGTACCATTTACAGCAATCGGAATGCGTCTGGTCTGGGGCCCTTCCTTAGGGATGACTAGCTCCAGAACACCATTTGTGTACTGAGCAGAGATCTTCTCCGATACCAGGCGGACATTTCTGGGAAATTTCACGACCCTCTTGCGGTCACCGGAACGGCGTTCGCGGATGCGATACTCAACTCCCTCGGGTGCCTTAGGGCCAGAGCCTGAGATCACCAGGGAGTTATCGCGGGCGTCAAATTCAGCTTTAATGGAGTCTGCCTCCACGCCAGGGAAGTCGACGACCACGGTGTAGTCGGTTTCTGATTCGTACACATCGAGGTGTGGCACTACCGCAGATTCGTCACTGTTCTTAGGACTGCATTGCTGTCCAGGTCCGCACTCGCAGAGATCGGACAGGGCAGAATCGAAGGGAAAGCCGAAGAAAGGTGCTGTTACAATCATAGTTTCTTAGTAAGATCTATGCTTCTGCACTAAGGAATTTGGCGCCTTTTTATAGACATTCGCGTAACTTTCTGGAATATTCTAATGTGGCCATTACATTACTCATCCAACATTCTGTAGGTTACCGTGTCAGGTGGGAGTTCCTAATCGGGTCAAGCTCATCCCAAAAGTCTATTCTAGCACCTTCCAGCACTGCCTACGTACGTACGTGGCCAGGAAATGCAAGTTTCTGTGGATTATATCCTTAAATCCGGATATTGGTTATTTCCGGATTTTTGTATTACGTAAAAATTAACAGTCAGCATTGGTTTTAGGGCATTCATGCAACTACCTCTGCTGATACGTAGCCTAATCCTGTCATGCGTTAAATTATTTTGCAGTTGATTCTACTAGCTCACCCTTGGTGGTAAAATGTGCAAAGCATGTATCATCCCGTTGACAGTCGTGTAGTTTGTCGGTCAGTGTGACCCCTATACGTACTGCGACCTGTCTTCCGACTCTCCCACCATGGACTCCCTTCCATTCATAGATAAAGAGCCAGGTACAGAGTTGCGGGGAGCTATTAGCAGACAAATTATATGCAATCAGATTAAGCCCCACAATGAGCTGAGCCCTCTCCGCCCTTCATTTCTTAGCACATCCGGAGCCGAACTAGTGCAAGAGGCCGGGAAGGGACTTACGCCCTGTTCCGATATAATGAGATCAAGATATGACATAAACAATGCCAGTACTCCGGAAGAAAAACTCAAAATGCTAGGTGTGATGATAGAATACGTCAATTATCAGATAGACTCCATTGCTGTGCAGCGATCAGAGGAAGCTAAGGCGGCCTCCGAGGCCTATTTGAAAGATTTGACTTCTCGAGTAGAATTCTCGCAGAAGAGCCTTGAGCGTCTAAATCAGCAAATAGAAGAAATCAATCAAACAAGACGCCGGTCACAGTTGGAGGCTGAGCCGAGACTCAATTATTTCAATGAACGCTGGAGACGTGCGATAGATGGACTGTTGGCTACCTCGATCGCTATAAGGAATCGATCTATTTGACCTTTTCTGATGGTGACTTCTCTAGCGTATGTATCGATGACCATTTTGCTTGTAGATGTATGTGCCCTACAAGTGCTGTAGGACCGCTCTGCGGCATCAAGCTACGGGCATTCCTCTCACCCACTGCTTATGTATGAGCTGTACTATGGCATCATTGTTAATAGGCAATTTGGCCGAGTTGGTCTAAGGCGTCAGGTTAAGGTCCTGATCTCTTCGGGGGCCTGGGTTCGAATCCCAGAGTTGTCACCATATTTTTTTGGCAACTACGGCACCACGTGTATTTCTTACGGGTGAAAGTACATACATCACTCTTCTATATTATTACGAGTAAACCCCTCCAGCAGAAACCTGTCTAAGGTCCTGTGCGCCGTTATTAGTTTTAGGCAGAGTGCAGAAGAAAGGTACCATAGCAACGGTTTTATAAAAAGTTCCTGGTCACACCAAAACACTACACTTACGATCTAGTAAGTTCCCCGTGCCAGTCATTTCCTTGCCAGTATGGCCGACGAAATCGGGCCAGATGAGCCGATTTCGGAGCCAAACAACTCTAGGGCACTTGCAGATGAAACTGTGGATCAGACTTTACCTTCAGCAGGCACTATTAGCTCATTCTCCGCTGTACCCGCCACGAGTATTGCTCATGACGAGCTTAACACGACTCCAGATGATCAAGGAAACGAGAGCAGAGTTTCCGCTTATGCCAGGCTTGATTTTGACACATTCACGTTCTATCTGCAAACCCTAGAGCTCTTCTTGGGTAGACGTAGCTCGAAGAAAAGCTCCCCGGAAGACTCACAGGATAAGGTCGATGTTGATCTAGGGCCATCGAAATCCATATCGAGACGACATGCCCGCATATTTTTCAACTTTGGACACCAGCGATTTGAAATAACCATTACGGGAAGAAACGGGGCTTTTGTGAATGGCTCATATGTCGAACTTGGTGTCACTGTTCCTTTAACTCACAACACAAGAGTGCAAATAGGACAAATACCTTTTACTTTTGTGTTACCCGACATGCCCGATGACGCAAAGCCAGAAATGTTCATGGAAACTCTTGAGGCGGAGGAGAGTTTGGGTAAACGGAAGCACCGCCTGTCAGTTGCTGAAACTGACATTGTCGAAGAGAAGAAATCTCGAAAGAAAGATAGTAAGGCTGACAAAGCCGAGAAGAAGGCCAAAGTCAAAGATGAGTTTGCTCCTTACCCATACGAAGAGCTGCCTGAGGACCAGATTCCCGCAGAGTACCGTGAGCGTCCTAGTGCTTCTCTCAGTCAAATTCTGATCGAAGTTATTCGAAGATATGGCACCGAAAAGGGCATGTCTCTCTCTCAAATATACAGGGGAGTTCAAGAACTTTATCCTTACTTTAGATATAGACCTCCAGGATGGCAAAGCTCCGTTCGGCACAACCTTTCACTGAACAAAGTCTTCACCAAGGCCTCAAAAGAAGCGAAGAATTTCTTGTGGGGTCTAGATGAGCAAGCAGTACTTGAAATGGAAGAGAAGAAGAAACGTCAAGCGGCTCAAGCTAAAACGAGCCAGGAATCCAAAAACTCCATTGCCCGGTCTAATTCGAATTCTGATTCCTCTGGTAAGCAGAATACCAACAACGCTGATCAACTCACTCAACTGCGGGCCCTTATTTCTCAAATGAAGCAGAAACAGCAGCAAAAAACTTCTGTTGATAGTTCTACCACTCAGAACTCTACATCTATCGATTCTAGTGCGGAAACACCTAAATCTGCCACTCAGTCAGTTACCCCTACGCCAACTACTCAAGAAGAGGCTTCTGTTACGAAAGAAAATACTACCAGCAGTCCGGCTTCTATATCGAACCCGCTTGAGGATTCTTATGTGAGTAGCCTGAATGCTCAAGCTGAAAAACAACCTGAGACATCCTCCGCTAATGCGGTTCCCCCTGAACCTGAAACTACGGTCTCGGCAACTCCGACTCCAGTTCCTGCTTCAGCGCAACAGACTCCCGCCATAAAACCGGAAGTCATTGCTTTACTTCGTGAGAAACTAAAGAGTCAGCTTGGAGGTAATATTAGCCCGCAAGTACTAGCGGAAGCTATCAGGAAGACAATTGAACAGAAAAAGCAAGCTTCCAACATCACAGCTAATCAAGGAAAGCTGAACTGAAATGCTTGAACGACCTATCGATATATGAATTTATCATCTATCGACCTTAAATGACTTACGATCTTGTATATTATGAAATTACATATCAGCTCTGTATTTTACCCTAACCCACAAACTCCACTTCTCGAGCGTCCGGTTGAGAACAGGAGGACCTATTGCAATTGGGTGTTCGAGGCTTCCTGGTCATAATGACAGATAGCAGATCAAGCTCGGAAGATGCCCAGAGTCCACTGTTTTCTGGGAAACCATGGTCAAATTTGTCTAGATCAGCCAGTCCGACAGATGAGGATGTCAGAGACCCGAGGCCGTCATTGGGTTTGGCCATGGATCCTCGTACGACAGCAAAGGAATACTATTCACGGAAAACCAATAATCCACGGAATAGAATGATGTCTCTAATTGATGACTCTGTGCTACGAATTGCACGATTGAACCTAAGAAACTCGGCAAAATCACATACAAGCGATTCCATCGTACACAAACGGCGAGGATCTCTCGACGTCACCTCCTCTTTAGCTGCTGGCCCGAGAAAATTTCTGGTAGATGTTGATTCTACTTTAACAAAGCTGTTAGAGTCGGAAGATACGAACCATGACATGCAAATCACTATTGAAGATGGCGGTCCTAAGGAGTTCATCCTGCCAACAGCCAACTCTTTTGGATACAAAGCTGTGCCTATTTCTGGGACGTACATGTTATCTAATCTGCTACAGGAACTTACTTTAGCCAAGAGTCTTGGGAGGAAACGTATCTATCTAGATGAGCAGCGCTTGAATGAGAATCCAGTTAAAAGGCTGTCCCGACTGATCTCGACCGAGTTCTGGCCTGCTTTGGTTCGTAAACTCGACGAGGAATCAATAGCTGTAGCAGCTGCGGACTCGAAAGATCGTAGCGCTGATCCTCGTCCTAGAATATACGTTCCATATGGGCTGGATGAGCAGTTTCGTTATTACAGGAAGGTCGCCGATAGTCGACCAGAGCTAAACCTTGATGTTCAGTATCTTCCTGAAAAAATTACTCCTGAAGCTGTCCGAGACCTCAATGACAAACCTGGTATTTTGGCCCTGGATATGGATCACAGTTTCGACGACAAAAAGAAGGAAATGACACTATCCGGAGTCCCTTTTGTCGTCCCAGGAGGGAGATTCAACGAGATGTACGGATGGGATTCTTATATGATTGCTCTTGGTTTGCTAGAAAATGGTTATGTAGATCTGGCTCAAGATATGGTGAGAAATATGTGCTTCGAAATCAAGTACTATGGCAAGATATTGAATGCTAATCGATCCTATTATCTCATGCGCTCGCAACCACCATTCCTTACTGATATGGCTATCAGAGTCTACGAGAAAATCTCATATTTACCCGATGCTAAAGAATTTCTACGCTTTGCTATGACATATGCGATTCGTGAATATGAGCAGGTTTGGATGTCGGAGCCACGTTACGACCCAAAATCCAAACTTTCAAGATATCGGCCTGAAGGTATTGGAATTCCTCCAGAAACTGAGTCCAGTCACTTCACACATCTTCTTGAACCGTATTGCAAGAAGTATAATGTCACGCAGGATGAATTCCAAGAACTGTATAATCATGGTAAAATCAGTGAGCCGGAACTCGACACTTATTTTCTTCACGATCGGGCGGTGCGCGAATCTGGACATGATACGTCATATAGGTTGGAAGGTAAATGTGCTGATCTAGCTACAGTAGATCTCAACTCGCTGCTCTACAAATATGAAATGGACATCGAAACTATTGTTAGAACGATATTCAATGACAAAATGGAGCTAACTGATAGTCTAGGCGCGTTTGTGTCTTCTGGTAGTTTTAAGAAGGCTGCAGTGAGACGAAAGAAACTTATGACTAAATATATGTGGAACGAGGAAGAAGGAATGTATTTTGATTATGACACTATCAAAATGACACAGTGTAGCTATGAAAGCGCTACGACATTCTGGGCGATGTGGTCCGGAGTATGTACTCCTAATCAAGCAGCTTCTATGGTTAAGAGAGCTTTACCCAAACTTGAGGAGCTCGGAGGACTTGCTAGTGGTACAGAGAAATCTCGAGGAAATATCGGCCTAGACCGTCCTTCGCGTCAATGGGACTATCCCTATGGCTGGGCCCCTCAGCAAATCCTAGCTTGGATTGGCCTAAATCGGTATGGATATTATGAAGACTGTGAAAGACTATGTTATCGATGGCTTTATATGATAACCAAAGCATTTGTGGATTATAATGGTGTTGTCGTGGAAAAATACGACGTAACCAGAACGACTGATCCTCATAGAGTTACTGCTGAATACGGAAATCAAGGAGGGGATATTAAAGGAGTTGCGCGTGAAGGATTCGGATGGGTAAATTCTTCGTTCGTACTTGGTCTATCAATGCTAGACTCAACCTCGCGCCGAGCTCTGGGTACTCTGACACCTCCGGATCTTTACTTGAAAGTCAGGAAACAGGAGATTGATCAGATCTAAGTATGTATGTTCTGTTGTTCAATCACATACCTCATTAATTACCTTCAGAGCGTTGTTATAGCTCTTTACGTAGGCTTCAAGGTCTAAACAGGGACCTGCTAGTCGCACACTTTCCACCTCAGTAGAATGTATTGTGGGTAGTCCTAGGAATACCCATGTTCCGGGTGAAAGAATCGATGCATCGTACCTAGCATGTGCTATTGATAGTGCGTAGCTTGGAATTTCGTGGTCTTGGACCTCAATTTCGGCCTTTATAGGATCAAATTGTACAATCCTAGCAAGGATCCGAATGTTGGGACGAGGCTTCCTAATCAGCTTACGTCGATTCCAATGCTGAATGTACTTTTCCTGCGGTTTCACGCTTTGACCTAATGGGTTCTTTTGTTTGTCATTTGCTTGGTTTTCCGTCCTTAACTGCAGTTGTCGTAAAGTAGATAGCATAAAGTGTAGCCTGTGTCACTTGCAAGGATTAAGTTTACGTGGGGGGATTAGTCCCTATAATTTATGGTAAAATAATGTGTATATGCCACGAAAAAGTAAAATGATAAAGAAGAGAGGAGATATAATACATCATGTAGTGGTTTCTGAGATATCACACAGGCTTCCAACAGATACTCTGTCTACAAGCATGAGTCGCAGTAAAGCCCCTATTGGAAACTGTAGCCGCTTGCTGTCTGACTTCGACAATAGCTCTAAAGGACGGCCTTGTTTGGCGTTCCGAATTTGTACATGGTTTCGTCGATATGCATCTTTGCTGAGTCCGGGAGAAAACTGATTGGTGCTTGAATCTGGCTGTGCGAATGGGGATGTAGGGGAATACTCAAATCTGACGACATCTCCAGGACCAATACTGTAAGGATCGTACACAGATTTGCCGGTTGCCGCATACAGCAAGACAAGCCCTAAAGAAAATAGATCCGAAGAGAAGGTCGCAGTGGTGTGGTCATCCGCTAGCAGCTCAGGCGCGGCAAATCCTACAGTCAGAGCTGAGGATTTCGGGCGGACATTGGTTTTCGCTTCACTATCGTCTAACTCCACTCTTGCAGAGGTGAAATCGCAGAGTTTCAAGGTTAGACCATCCGGTGACAGTAAAATATTGGACGGCTTAATATCACCATGAACTATTCGGGTGTTTCTCAAGAAGTATAGGCCTTGGACAAGCTGCTTAGACCAGGCTGTCCAGTGAAAGTAGCCTACCACTGGATCTGACGAAGTAGGAGCACCCAGTTCATGGCTTAATCTGATTTCTTCAGTTAAAGGAGGGAAATTTTCCGTAGAGGAACACCGAGGACTTCCTGAATTGTCAGAATAATAAGAAGTCATGGATACTGATCGTTCAACGCCATGTTGGAAAGGTCTTTGACGAACCGGTGGGGTGACTGGGTTGTTTGTAGAATATGGCGATGTAGCTGAAGACAAAATCGAAGGTGGGTCAACCTTTATACTGTTTTCCTGAATAATAGCCTCTGAACAGGCTTCCACGTAGAAGGCCATAGTCCAGGAACTCTGTTCCATTATGATAGCAGGTATACTGCCTTCTAGACCGTAAAAGCGTGTGAAAGGTAACTTGTAGTCGGTATGTGATGACTTTCTCTGGCATTCTATATAAGAGAGGATACGCGCCTCGTCCAAGAGGTCCGAACTTTGTCCGATCTTAGCCACTGCTGCCGACGGTAATGCGCCGTGTGATACGCGAACTGCATAGATCTTAGCGTACGCTCCTTCACCTATTTTGGCCGAAAAGTCTGGCTTAATTTCTGTATCTTTTGGAGGAACAATTATGGTGCTGAGGTCACCAATAGCTACCGGGGAAGATACCTGATCAAGTGTTATTCCCTGATCCACCGCCTCACGCAGAGTGTCAAGCGCTGCTTGATTGATCGAGGCAGAGACAGATCGTTTGACCGGCATAGACACAGTCCTCTTTGGCGACGAATTCTTGGAAACTGAGATGCCTAACCCCATTGGAGTGGTATTGGAAGGAGTGCTTGGTTCTGAGATCTGGACGATCCCGGATGGAGAATCGGTCTTGATTGGTGGGGTGGATGGAGGAGGAGTCCAGAAGATTGAATTACGCGACATGACTGCGGGGTATTGAGATTAAGCTGCTCGGAATCAAAAAGAAATGGATAAAGTACAAGATGTAGGTCAATCGAGCAGTGATCATATATGAGGAAATCTAAACCCTGGCAAGTCCCCTCTGGTGTAGAATGACAAACAGGGTCCTGTTGTAACGTGTCTTGGTACCAGGAAACGGCCTAAGTCCCGAGGTATACAGTCTTCACCACACCAGATCTATATACCAGTAATTACACGTACGTTCCGACTGAAGGGCGCAAGCACAAAAGGTTAAAGATACTCCGCGAGGTGTTCGGAATGCCTTTTGGCAGCTTATGGCAATGATCGTCCGTATTAGGAATTGTCGGATAGTTGCCCTGACAACATAATAATTTTAAATGACAGGTCTATAATAGGTAAGCAGCGTGTATTTGAGCAGTCTTTTAGGTTATCGAGAGCGGGGCTACGGTCGTATCTTTATGAACGTACTGAAGAAGAGAAACAGTCTATGTAGTGTGTTTATCGGAATCGTTAGTCTATGCTGTTATCAAACCAATGGTTGACGAGCAAGAATGAAAATACAATGCGGCAGCTTGTATGCATATAATTTTGTAGAGCCATAAACACAACTAGTAAAAGGGATTTTACTTGAACTGATCCTCTGTCACACCCTTACCCATAGCAGCGGTGGAGGAGACGCCACCAGTAACCAATTTCAATAAGGAATCGATGTATTCAGCACCTGACCATTTCTGGTGCTTGACTACCTCAACGTTGCTGGCGATTTCAGGGGCCTGGACAGTCTCACCGTAGGCACGCATACCAATCTCCGAGTAGTTCTTCGCAAAGTTGTCTACAGCCAAGGCCGTGGTATGCAAACCAGCGAGAGTAATAAACTGCCAAACGTAACCAAGTTTGCCGAGACGCTTGATGTAAGTCTCCTGGTCACTTGGGCTCATGGCAGTAGTCCAGTTGAAGGACGGCGACAAGTTGTAGGCCAGCCACTGTTCAGGCCAGACGGCATGGACACCCTCAGCAAATTCCTTGGCCTGGGCATAATCCGGGAGTTTCGACTCCATCCAAATCATGTCAGCATAGGGAGCATAGGCGACAGCGCGGTTGACAGCGCATTGTGTGCCTCCGCGGTAACGGTAGTATCCCTCGCGGGTTCGGGGAGCTTCCCAGTCAAAGTGCACGGATACACGGTTGCCAGTGACATCGGAAAGAAGCTTTCGAGCTTCCTCATTGGACTTTCCTTTGTAGTTCTGGGTAAACGCACGGATGGCAGAAGATTTTTCGGAAGAAGACAAGCTGGATGCCTTAATGGCATCGATAGCAGCTTCGTCGAAAAGCTTCAAATTGGCAGCAACTACCCAGTCATCCTCAACCTTCTGTAGCGCATCTCCAACAACGCCGCGAAGTTCGGCTTCGGCCATGATCTGGGCAAGGCCTCGAGTACCAGAAACGGTGGTTCCAAGGATAAAAGCATGATCGCGGGGATCGATGGTCGATGTAAGAAGTGTGGCAGCTTCGGAATCGGTTCTGGCGACGCAGATTAGATCTGAACCCATGATATCGGCCTGGGCACGGATGGTAATCAGACGGTTGATATGCTCAGAAATGGGAACAAGAACCTTGCCGGCCATGTGGCCACACTTCTTGGTGCCTGGGGCCTGATCTTCGATGTGGATACCAGCAGCACCGCGTTCAATAAACATCTTGGTGAGCTTGAAGATAGCAGTGATACCGCCGTGGCCAGTATCAGCGTCAGCAATGATAGGTCGGAGAAAATCGATGTAGTTGAGCTTGGCTCGCTCAGATTTCGGGAGAGAAAGACGTTCTGACCGCTGCTTTCGATCATGGAAAAGCTGGGCAAACCACAGTTGCTCGACTTTGTTAGGAACAGTGTCCATAGGATAGTCGGCAAGATCGGGACTAGGCTCGTTAGAGGTGGATGCCGTAGAGGATGATTGCCAACCGGATACGTAGACAGTGTCGAGGTACTTGGCCATCTGTGTCACGTGTATGGGATCAAGGGCACCGAAGGTGAAAGCAACAGACTTTTCACGGTCATGTTGCTCAAGTAGCTTGAAGAGCTTCTTGGCCTGGGAAGAACTAGGGTACTCGGGTTGGAGAGTACCACGCTTCGAGGCGATCAGTTCAGCGCCATAGATACGCTTGGTCTTTCTCCAACGAGGTTCTGACCACCACTTCTTGATGTCAGCGATCTGCTGTTGATACTCGCGTTCTTCAGCATCTATGTCGATAGAACTGTAAGCCATAGTGTTGTTTCTGGACCTTCCAGATTCAGTCACAAGATAGGTTTGGGGCTGCGAAAATTACACAAGAAGGTTGACGACAGAGACAAGAAAAGTCTACTGCGCAGGTCTAATAGTGTTGGTTTCTCAAATAACTATATTTACTAGTGTACTAGTATGCTCAAAGCTAGATGGTAGCGAGATATGCTATTTATATATAATGCCTATCGACAAATAACCTCGGTCAAAAGGGGTCGGGTTCGATCGGGCAAAAATCCGGGGTATGCTCGGTAGCAGTTATGGCCAATGACGTGACGGAGTGGCTAAATAGGGTTCTGCGTTAATTCGAGGTATCCATCCTATTGGCCCAAGGATCTGTTTAGAGCTCTTACCCTATTCCACTCATTAAGCACTAGAGTTCGCAGAGGTGACGACACCCGGTGGCTGATCGACAGATGGTAGAAAACCCGAGGTAGGGTTGAAGCTTACAGCGACTCTGCAAGCATTCATTGGGCGGTGTCGTAGCGCGAATTTCTGCTGCTGGCGGACTTGATACAATCGAATTAGCGGAGATCAAAGTTCACAGTTGCCCGCTTACGATGGGCCGTTTTCATCTAGCAGACGCTGGTTTAGGCGTGACTCACATTATTTGGAAGTTCGAGGGAGCTAATAAAGTTGAGCTAAACTACCCAATATGGAATGTATACCGTACTCTACCGAGTGAAAGCTTAAGGGTCGATTGAACTGAGGAAAGGAATTGAGCTGGATACCGAAGAGAGGTTGATCCGAGTACGGAGTGTGTAATATTGCAAGGAAAGATACGACAAGTGGAGAGCCGGGTCAGACACTGTCCAGAGCCTGGTCCTGTCTGTAAGAGAACTATCATGCCCCGGAAAACCTTAGTTAAGCATCGGTTTTAGATTAAACTCTAGAGGTTTCTGCTGCAGCACATGAAAGGAATGCGCACTCGTTCAACATTATCAATCTAGATATACATGGGCGCATCTAATTTTGAATTCGTAACATTTCTTTCAGTCCATTAAGCATCTTGCATGTTACCAGTATCTACTGTTCCAAAAGCTTGATCTGATTAGACTCGTCAACGAGCATCTCACTAAACTTGGTGAGCATATCTTTGCCTCGAACCTCCGAGGTAAGCTGGGGCAGTCGGACTACTGCAAAGTCCTCATATAGGTCATCGATCTCAGCAAGATACTTCTGCTGCATTTTACTTCGAGCAGAGCACTGCGGGCAATTCTTTGATTTCTCCGGATCAAGCAGTTGGTTGACAACGATAGCATGCGTGTCTATCTCGTACGAAGTAAGCTCCTGGACAAGACGTTCTGTTTCGTACAAACTCAAAAACTCGGCAATGCACACGCAGACAAAAGTGGTCAGATTAGGATCTTTGAATTGCTTGTTCACTTCAGCTGTCTGGGTCCGCATATCTTCCAGTTTCGCAAATATATCGTTTTGGTCCATATTCTGACCCAACAATGAGCCCAACATAGGCCCAAATCGTTTGCCCAGCTCCCCGAACTTGCCTAAAGCAGATTCTAAAACAGTAGGAAACTGCAGAAATCGTAGCGTGTGGCCAGTTGGTGCAGTGTCGAACACAATTACAGAAAATTTCTGACTCTTGATTTGTTTAATGACCTCGGCAAAAGACATCGCTTCATCTATACCAGGTATCGAAGTAGACAAGTCTTGGAGCATGTTATTCATTCCGGGGCTAGAGCTAGCTTGATCTAAGAAGTCTTGTGCGCTGCCTGCTGGATCGATTTCCATTGCGCTCAGATTGTCAAATCCATCGACCTGACGGGCTTCAGGGCCAAACTTCTGGCCGAAGGCGTCAGAAAGATTGTGAGCTGGGTCAGTGGAAATCAGTAGAACGTTCTCGCGCTTTTTCGCCAGTTGGATGGCCAAAGAACAAGAGGTCGTAGTTTTGCCTACACCACCTTTGCCGCCGACGAAAATCCATTTCAACGAGTCTTGGTCTATGATTCCCTGTAGAGTACGTTCTTGTTCCGCCATGGCTGTTTCAGTGGTGGGAAAAGTCTAAGGCTAGGTTTACTTTCGCTTCTGGTTTAGCTTAGCTACTCCCAACGGCTACCGTTCACTGATGGTATAACCTCATAAATATAAATCATTATGTCAGCATTCTCAGCATTCCTTCAATTTTGATGGCGTCTTTACTCCTCCTTATTTCGTGCGCAACCCTTCCTTCAAGTTCCCGTAGCAATAGTTCCAATAATGGCGATTGGGTCATCAATGCAGGGTACATATCTAGGATAACTCCGATCCAATCAATAGCAAGCTCGAATATCCGCGAGTCACTCAAGGCAGCCATACACCACCGCAGTAATGGCTCTAAGAGCGAGTCATCTCTGCCCGATAATGCAACTCGGATCTTTCCTCGCTCTCGCAGTGCTGTCAAAACCATCACTGTAGACTCGTTACTAACACCAGATCCAAGAGCTCCTACAAGAGCATCTCCGTATTTGAACTGGTTAATCAGTCGCTCTAGATAACTTTGCTTCGTCTTTTTCCTCTCGTCTTCAACGACGATTGACCCGACATCTCCACTGTAATTGGCACCACGCACCATGCGCTCATAAGCTCCTGACTTCGGTGTCGGCTGCGGCGGGGCCTTCTTGTCTTTGATTGAGCGAACTGAGACTATTCCTGATAATTGTCCAGCCACCAAGTGCTTCAAGTCGGGAGATACCCCTACAGAGAGCACTGGACCACCATACTTCCATCCTGTGACAACATTCCAGTTTGAATCAAACACTTTCACATGGCCGTCCAGGCCTCCCGCCAGCAGGCCGTCGGGCAGAACTGCAAGATCCATAACTGTTTTCTGGAAATTTGTAAGCTCTCGAATTGTTCTGGCAGATATTAAGTCCCAAATCTTGATTGTGGGCCCACTAGCCACAGCAATAACGTTCGGGCTGATGGCCGTGATCGCCTCGACTGGTTCGTTTTGATTCAACACTAAGCCGTCTCCTCTGGAATCCCATATACGCACAGTTCCATCGTATGATCCTGATACAACAATATTTGTGCTAGGATCAGGAAAGCAAGCAGCCCTTACATAATCCTCGTGTCCTTCAAAAACTTCGGTCGGTTCGTCATTGAGCGCAGATATGTCATATAACCGTAGGACTTTGTCGTCTGAGCCTGTAATAAGCGAAGAGTTTTTCGTCGGATGAAACCGACATACTTGTGTGGGGTAATTCGTAGGGTGTAGGCTTAGCAATGACGATCGAGTGGTAGAATCGAAAACTTGTACCAGGCCGCTGGCATCGCCGGCGCATAATAGTCTGCCATCGGCGCGGAACTCACCAGAATAAACAGTCTCTTTAAACTTGGCAATAGTTTTAGTGATCTGGCGTGTGCGTCCAGACACGATTTGAATCCTTGTTGACGAAGTAACTGCGAAATCATGCGGTGCGACGGGGTTGAAATGGAAGTGTGAAATGGCGGCGTGCTCCCGGTAAATGATTGTATCTTTATATTCTTTCCATTTCCTTTGTTCTGGAGTAAGTTGTGATGCAATATGCGGGGCCTTTGGCGGCACAATTCGCTGTAACGGTGTAGACATCGACTTCGTTCAGCAGAAAAATAGTGTCGACATCGAAATTTTCGAGCTGGGAGTTTTTTTCGTAGTGCTCCACTGTAACCTTAAATCTTGGATTCCGACATCCACTTTACACACCAATCGTGAACTTCCCATCGATGGCTCCTGTGAAATACCCATATTTATTTTCGAAATGGATCGATCCAGTATTTTCTATAATTGTTGGTGTTTCAGCTTACTATACCAGCGAGCAAGTCCACTTGCAGCCCGGTGAACCCACTCTTAAAGAGCTCGTGTATCGGCGGCTGGGAATGGAAGATCACAAGGAAAACGCTGCACAGTGAGCCTATTTATCCAGTTTTCTCTTTCTCAGCAGATAGAAGTTGTTGTAGTTGAGCCGGATTGCTAGAAACCGCATCTGTGCGTCAGCTTGCTCGTTCAGCAGCAGCAATAGTTGTTTCAGTGACGTTTGGAATTGCGAGTGTATTATAGTTAACTGGACAGAAATAGCGTCAATCTGGTCAGTATCTTCCGATGGATCGGCTGCTTTACCAACAGACTTGGTATATAGAGATGCCACCGTTTGCGTGTAATTGATAACGGATTTTAAGATAGCATGTAATATCGCCGTAACATCTCCACTCTCAGCTGCAAGAAGGCCTTTATATACAATCCTTTCTATGTATCGCTTATGTGCATCCACTATCGAATCAAGGCCACTATCCGGTTCCTCAATGTCGTGTTGAAGCTCAGCCCATGAGGATTCAATCACTTCGTATACCAGGTAGTACTGTAACTGATTCACAAAATAGATCATCTCTGAAATAGCTCCTCGGACAGGATGCCATCTGCGCGCAAGTGGTTTCAACATTAGAACACTTCTGGCCCCAAACACAGATGTTCTCCAGGCCCTGTTCAGCTCGAACTCTACTCTCCTGATTCTCCATAGTAAATTGAACATTTTCAGGTACTGAATAGAACACCATGGAGTAACTATTACCGTCAATGGGCCCTCGAATTTGTATTCCAAGGTAAATACATCCCATCCAGTGTTACCATGTGAGAGATCTAGCAAGCGAGCGTCGAGGCAAGATTGTATTTCCGATGAGTCGTACTGTCCACTGGAACTCCTTAGTGCTGTTTCTAAAGCGGCGGTCAACGAATGTCTGTATAATGTAGAAGCAGGTCTTGAAAGCACTGGAGATAGCGTCTCTATCAGAAGAGTGACGAAGTCACCTCTTCCCAGGAATAGGTACTCTTTTATGGCGTTGAGATGAACATTGAGCTTTAGTTGGGAATTCAATAATCCTGACATGTGCTCAACCATGTAGGAATGGTATTCATATATTTGTGAATCATGCGGTCGAGAGGAATAAGTGAATTTTGGGGCTTTTCCGCGGCAGTGTTGAAGGAAATCAGTGTCATTACAGAGCTTTACGAACTGCAGTGTCTTGCCAATTTGCAGGATCCTGTCGGCAGTCTGTTTTGAGATGAATTTCGGGACTAGGTTTACATCAAGTTCAAACGTGTTGTCCTCCAGGGACCTGATGAAGAAGTCGCTGTTCGATGAGGATGGTAAGTCTCCCGTAGCTAGCCAATCATGGAGTATTTTGTAGAACGGTATGGTAGTCTTCTCAAGGAGCGAGGTTGCTAATCTAGCAACAAACTCGTCACCACAGGTGGAAAACTGATAGAGCTTATTCAGCATAGTCTTGTTAGATGAATCGGGGTCGATAAAGAATCGCAGGGCACGTAAAGCTAGTGTGGCATCATGCAGCCATGTCAGGCAGCGAGCAGGTGAGTGTCTTTGCTGCTTGCCGATGGTGCTGACCAGTACTAGGTATTTCTGGAGTTCTTCCCGGTAAGCAGCCTTGAGAGCCTGTATAGTCTGCTCGGCGGAGTCTGCAGACGCATAGCTATATAACTGTTTGTAGAGTAAAGCTGGCTCCGTGAGATCCCAGGTAGCGTATAAATACGAGTTGGGTAGGTCTGTGAGAATCTCTGCGGTGTTAATGTCTATGAATCCAATTTCCGGAGTTGATATTCCCTCGAGTGTGTAGGGTAAGTTGCCCAATATATTGTCCATCTCGCTATACACACGCGAGAATACGCGTTGGGATATTGGCTTGGTGGGAGTCTGGGTGGGTGAGCGGCTCAACCACAGACCGGCGCTTATGCGGTAGGAACGGCTGTTACAGAGGATATATACAGCAGGCTTCTAGATTTTTCTGAAGCGACGCTTCTTTTCAGAAGTCTAAAATTATTTTTCTATTAGTTGTAGCCGCTCTACGCTCTGTGTAAACAGGCCCAATGACAAATAATGACGTCATAAAAACATAGATAAGGTTTACGCTAACCTCAACCGAGAAACTCTGCTGAAGCAACTAGCTGAGAATGAAGTGCCCAGGTAGGACAGAACGCTTAATAAGTCATGTGTTATGGTACTGTGATAGTAGAGTAAAATAGGCTAACAACGTGTGATATCTTGATTATGAGCGAGTATTCCCGAACATTGTCGTTGGGATGAGCAGCCATTTCTAGAGTATAAGTGAATTAAAGTTTCCAAATCTGGGTGTGTATCGCTTAGATTTCTCTGAGGAGAGGTAAAGAAACGTCTAAAGCTGGGTTTGTTATATGTGCTATGAATCTTAATTGACACGGTTGATTTGGGGTCTATCTTGCTTTGGGTTTGAAGAGCCAAACTGAGGCTAATCATACGAAGATCAGCACGGGTTGACTTTCCGGGCGTAGTAGAAGACCATAATAATAAATTAGGTTTCAGACACCGATCGATCAAGTAGGTGCACGGAAGGGCCTGATGCCTGATATATGACTAGAAGCGCATCCCTACTCAGTTCCACGTATTAAGATAAACCTTTCTTCTCTATTCAATGCATTTCGATCATTCCTGACCAAATATTTTGCGCAAAAGACCAGAAAAGGCCATTGGTCGAGACCAAGCGTGATTAGCCTATATGTGAATGTCTCCGCATAAACCTTAAAGTCCTAACCTTAGTCCGCCCTAAACTCTATCTGTGCATCTTTCACAAGGTCTGGTGTATTAAGCTGCCTTTATATTGCAAGACCTACCTCAATTTTAAAAAATTGCTCTGGTATTTTCTTCACTTTACGCCTCAACATACACTGGACTCTGACTCACCCTGCTCAGATCCTGTCAGCCCTGTAACAACGTTCCCAAATCTGATCCAGGCCCTATTAATAATCATAGGCCTCTTGTTTTTGTGGTTTCGCACATAGCTGCCTAGATACCTCGATCCCAGGCAAATATCCAGTTGCATCACGTCTTCGCTTCATTAGCTTCTCCTACCATTACATCCTTTGGCGTATTTTCCCAGATTTTGTCATCCGTCCCAGATCGACCAAGATTATGGAGCCCAATCCCTTCGAACAATCATTTGCCAGTCGATCCACAGAGCAGGCCGGAGCGGTTATGCCCTCTGAAGTGAGCTCCCCTTCTCCATCTGGACCCACCCTGGGACCTGCTCCGCCGACCCCTAATGCCTGGCTGAGTCTGAGATCGGGCACTTTATCGCCAAATTACCTATCCGCCGATGTCGCCAATGGCAACCAGAACCAGCTGCCAGTATCGAGCTATTTTGCCAACGCACAGATCCCTTCACCCTTGTCACATGGGTTAATGAGAACAGGTTTAACTCCTCAGGAAAGTTCCGTTCGAACCGGCCTTACGCCAAACGGCCAGGGGCCTCTAACAGCCCTGTTCTCTGGCGCTCTTCCTTCCCCGGCGACGATCGCCATGTTCGGCATGGATGGGGCCGGTACTCCGTCTGGGTATTTTGCGTTCAGTCACAATAACACCTCTGCAGGTAGCAATACGACTAACAAACAAGTGCCTATGCTCAATCCTACGTCCGGACTGCCAAAAGGCGCTTCTAATGGTACTCAGCAGCACCCCCAAGATCCTGTTCAGCAGCTCCAGCAGCTCCAGCAGCAGCCACCCTCAAACACGTCAACAGCTTTCCCGATGACATCAGCCCCTAGCGTAAGTTCCCTTGATTTGAATAATACAAATTCGACTATGAACCTGAGGCTGCCGGTGAGCACTGGTGCGCCTTTGGATCCAAATCAGCACTCTCAAGCACACCCTTCTTCGCAGGTGATGAATACGCAGGTCAAAGAAGAGGCAACTAATCCTTCTGAACAGGGTCTGCCTCAAGTACAAATACATGAGTTCATTGCGCCAAGGCCGGATCAAACCAGCAAGCGACGAGGCAATGAGACAGCTTTTATAGCTTCTACGAATAATGTTAATAGGTCAAAAGGAAATCACATGACTGCGCGTCGTGAAAGAAAGAAAGATAATCAAGAAGAGCATATGAGCTCTAATAGGGACAACAGCGGCAATAACACCTCCGAAGGAAAGACAAGCAGTGTTGAAGGAGGCCGTAAGAAAAGGAAGGGGACGAGCGGTGAAGTCGAAAGTGAAAAGAGAAAAACTTTTCTCGAGAGAAATCGCGTGGCTGCCTATAAATGCCGGCAGCGTAAGAAAGAATGGCTGGTCAATCTACAGAAAAGACTCGACTACTTTGCTGCTGAGAACGAGACTCTGAACATGCAAGTGCAATATCTGAGGCAACAGGTAATGTCGTTGCATGGCGTTTTGAGAGCACATACCGACTGCTCTGCCTCGAGGGTTGCGCCGATTCCTGAAGGACTGCTCCAGAACAATGGAGTAGTCGCTCTGCCGAAAGGAAGGAATGAGAACCCCGAAGCGCTTGGAGAGGTTCCTATGCCTATTCGGACCGGTGCGACAGGTCTTGAAAACGGAAATAATGAAGGGGTGTCTTCTGCCGCACCATATTGATGTATTAGTTGTATCATAAGGAATATTCTGATGGTTTTATAAGCTGTAGGTATAGTGTGTCTTGGTCCTCCGTAAGGAAGATCTGGGGAAGCTTGGGAGTAGAGCGTGAACCTTCCCATAGATGATCCGTCCACCTCCCCGCAGATGATCCAGCTGGAAAGCAGAGTAGAAGGGGATAGCAGCGAAGAAGAAAGCGAGTATCTTGACCTGCTTGTGGAGAACCAGCGAGGGGGTTTTTTCTTTGGCTTACCGGTTTTCTCTGGGAACATATTGTGTACCTGGGACCCTGGTGCCTGGTGTGGTGAAGATGGGAAAGAAGTAGGAGTAGATGTCGTAACAGCACAGGTTCCGAATCCCAGATGGGAGTGGGACTGGGACTCGTGGTATATTGATATGAGAGGTGACGTGGATGATAATGGGTGGGAATACAACGCTGGGTTCTACAGCAGCAACTGGCACGGCGATCACCGCATTCTAAGATCATTTGTGCGCCGGCGTCGGTGGATACGAAAACGAGTCTTGAGTGGACCACCCGACGAACGCAAGGTCAGAGTAATAGGTGCAAACGGCGATCTATATGTTAAGGATTTGGATGATAAAGAGAAGCAAGACGTTACGGAGGATACATTGTTCGAGCTGTTACGGAGGTCTAATATAGACCGGACAAAAATGACGATAATTAAGGAGTTTCTGAGCGGCGCTGATGAAGACCGACTTCGCTGGTTTCATGCGAATTTTGAAAGGATCGAGGCGTTGATCATATTTAGCAAAGCGAAGGAGGAGCTCAACAGGATCAAAGAAAATGCTAGCAGGTTGACGTGATCTACCTTGCTTCGAATTGGACTATATGTTAGTAAAGGTTGATCCACTAAAAGACTGTGTAGTTGCACTAGTAGCGGCAGGGCTGTGGCTCTGCAGTCGATGTACTTACTCATACGGTTGGTTCTTTGCTTGTACAGAACACGGTGACCGCATTCTTTGCAGCGGACCGGGTCGCCTTTGGTGAGCGTGACATTAGACGCACAGCTCGCGCAGATGTATCGAATCGCCATCTGTTTTTCCGATCCGTTCGTGTTAGAATACATCGTGGCCGAGTGTAGAGTCCGAGTTAGAGTTTTTTTCGCAAGGGTCGTTCCTCTTTTCTCGAATTTCCGTCTTGGGACTTCTTCCTTTCTTTAAATGATCTGGAGGTCGTATACCAAATTCACTCGAGACTATCATAAGTTGACCAGACATGATCTTGCTTCGGGCTTGTATGGACCGCTGTTCCCGCACTGGGTCAAGTTCGGTCTCGCCTCTTCAAACAACTCGGCGGCACTGGCAGCAATCACGAAACATACGCGCTACAAACTCTCCTCCATAGAACGTGCTCCCCTGCAAAGAGCCCTCCTATCCGCAAAAACCATTCCTGCCGCTCTTCTCAGATACAACGACACCCCAGATACCCTCCAAGAGTTCTCCCCGGAATACTTTGCTCCGCAGATCCTACAGCTCCTTCGAAAGCTCCCCGTTGACCCTACCCCGAATTCTCTTCTACACACACTGCGACCAGCAGACCCTCATCGAATTTGGGATTATGATGACATGCCTAAGCTGAGCCGCCTAGACGCCGATTCCCTGTATGACTACATCTATTTAATTACATCTAAACGCTTCATGAAGTGCAATATCAGCAACGTCCCTAATGGAGCAATATACCTTTTAATGTGTGACATATTCCTAGCTGATAACCCGGACTACGCTCCATACCTCTCTGTTAACCTGTATATACTTGCGTTGGATTACTTTTCTAGATGCTACGACGTCTTTGCATGCTTTCTAATCATCGAGAAAATAGCTTCGTCAGACAATCTCATTCTCACTACCACTGCTCTTAATTTCGCTTTTAACACTCTGACCCACCGTGCCAGCCTTTCCCAGTTGCTTGTCAACAGATATCAATACGCTCTCAAGTGGTTGTCTCTCTTCGACCGTCACCAGATACCGGCAGATCATCTAACCTGGGAAGTCGCACTAAAAGTACTCGAGAACCCCGACCTCCAGGCTGCAGCGATATTCGAAGGCCTCAATAAAAACATACCCTTTTCTATGCTTTTCACAAGACACATATATAAGGTAGTATCAGAATACCCCGAGCATGCGCTGCTTTCAGAAGCCTACCTCTCGCTTACTAATAGAATCGCAGACATGGAGACCTATTCTCGTCTTCTACTCCAGACACAAGTAGCTACCTTGCTTTCGAAAGGAAAGATCGACGATGCCTGGCTACTACTTAAACCAGTTGGAGCTTATGGAAGGTTCACGAACCTGTTTCTAAAGGCCCTTAGCAGCTCTGGGCGTGTGGATCATATGGCTGGCTTACTTGGATTCGTCAAAACACGCCACGGACGGTCAACATACGAGCTCATTCTTAAAACAACGGCATATTTAACATATCATGAAAACTGGCATCAGATCATTCGGATCATTTGGTCTAAATGTTTACAGGTTACGAAAGGGCAGATTACTGTCCCCATGGCAGAAGTAGCCAATATCGTAAAGGCCAGGTGTCAATTCCGAGGAATCGAGCCATTGGATCTCATGAGTGTAAAAAAACCGTCGAATGGTGATATAGAAGAATGGACCAGGCTCGAATATAGCTATAAATGGACTGCCGACCAGGCCAATGTACCGGTTCGATGGTCCCTAAAATCAGAGCAGGATGAACTGATGACAAAATACTTCGGTAAACTACCTACCAAATTGAGCTCGGATTCAATTGAATACAAATTCACTCAGGATGCACTGAAGTCGTCGAAGACAAACAAAAACATGAAACGAAGACTTGATATCTTTTCGAAAGGAATGCGAAACAGCTATCAAGACGTATTATTTAATGACTCTTTGGTAAAATAGAAGGAATTGGACCAGCTGGTGTAGGCAAAAATCGCGTTTTAGAGTAGCCACGTTTTACCAAATCGAAATCGACCGTCTCACTGAAAGCAGGGCTTCCGTAGTAGAGGTTTCTGTACCAGCGGTCGATGTTGGGATACTCATATCGAATCATCTTGACGTTACAGCGAAAAATAGTAAAGTAAGCGACGTCAAATCTAGCAATAGTGACAAAAAGACGCACGTCAGCTTCCGTGAGCTGCGATCCCACGAGAAAGTCTCTGCGATCCAGCAAGGTCTCTAGAAAGTCCAGGGTTTCGAATACCTTGTACACATTCTCATCATAAGCTTCTTGCGTTTCAGCAAAACCAGTCTTATACACGCCGTTGTTCAGGTTGTGATAGACCCTCTCATTCAGCTCGTCGATCTCCGCTCTGAGCGGTTCCGGATACAAGTCCAGGTCATTACCGCCTACGGAGTTGAACCTAGAATTGAGCATCCTGATGATCTCAGATGACTCATTGTTGACAATTGTTTCAGTTTTCGTGTCGAAAAGAACAGGAACAGTGAATCGTAAATTATACTCTGGATCCACTTTATGGTACAACTCCTTCAAGTTCTTGAACCCATACCTGGGGTCAGCTTCCGGACTCCCGTCAGCTCCGCTAAAGAACCAGCCATCAGGTCCCAGATACTCGCTAACCTGGACGGTGTCAATAATATCCTCCAGTCCCTTAAGTCTTCGTACAATCAAGGTACGGCCGGCCCAAGGGCAGACCGGAGAGAAGTAAAGAATGTACCTGTTCTTCTCTGCAGGATATTCGGGGTCGCCAATGGAGTTGCGGAACTGGGCAGTCTGTCTATGGAACCTGCCGTCATCACTGGCCTGGTTAAGGCGCTGATCTGCCATTGTGCGTGAGTATGACAAAGCCAATCCGCCCCGGGCGGCCGAAGGTCATTAGTGGACACCCTATGTCACCCCGAATAACCCTTCCACCCACGCTCCGGCCCTGGTTTTCTCTCCCTTGTCTTTGTATCAGCGACAGCGTATTAGCCAAAGAAAAGAAAAGCAATGGCCGGCCACCCCTATCATATTTTAGGACGCAATGTTTATCCTCATCAGGTAAGTGAAACCGGGTGGTGGCGAAGCAGCCGCAACAACCCCGAATATTCCCGGAACAGACGGTTTTACTAACTACACAGCTGTCGATTGCGACTCTAGCTACAATTGGAGGAATAGTGGTCTTGAGCACTTCCGGAAAGAAGAGCACTGCTAGTCCGAACCCTCCTTTGAACGCTGGCAGCTCTGACGAGGAGAAGTTTATCATGGAGTACCTTGCCAAGGCCGAAAAGAAGGACTAGAGATGTACAGGTATCTTATCCCGACTGTATATGGAGGAGTGTAGACGGTAGAAATAGAAGTAGTAGTAGACGATACATATCTGCAACTGCTGCCAATTGGTCTGCTGGTGCGGCTGCGATGACTCCAACTACGTCTGTGTCTGCAACGGCTGACGACCAATGCACGACCGCAGATAGAAGCCATGAAGAGAGACAAAGCTACGGTAACTGGCTCATCGCCTGTAGTCCTTTAGAGTAATTATTACCGATAGTATTAACGTATGCTAGTTTGCAAGAACCATCTTAACGAAGTCGGAATAGTTGACGTTGCCATCTTTGGTCACAGTAACGCCTTTCAAGAGTTCGTCGACCTCGCCATTTGTAAGCTGCTCACCTAGAGAAGTGAGTACGTATCTAAGTTCGCCTACTCCGATCATGCCAGTGCCAGATTTATCGAACACTTCAAACCCCTTGGTGTACTCCTCCGGTTCACCAGGCTGTCGGAACCCACCAGGTCGATTCAGAATTCCCAGAAACGTTTCGAAATCAAAGTCAGACTCTAAGTTGCCCTGTAGCTCCTTGACTTCAGCCAAAGTCGGGTTCTGTCCGCAGGCCCGCAGCAGATCAGCCAATAGATCGGCAGACACACGGCCAACTCCACGCTTGTCAAACAGCGCAAAGGCGTCCTTAAATGCTTTATGGTTCTGACTCATTGTCAATAAACAACACGCTCGAGTTAAACTGGCCCTGCAACGGTGTACTCGCAAGTTCCTAGAAGGGCCAGCTCCTCCTGCGACCACTATATATTCACAAGTCGGTTGCCATAGCAACAAACACAAAGTAAACAAACATCGCTCACCACTTGTCTACCTCTCTCCCGCCCGTGCGCGTATTAGTGATCCTCGCCATATTATCCAAACCAGCGACTGCGATGTCTGACTCGGCTGATTCGAGTGTGCAGCCGCAGAAGCGTCGCAGGCGGGCCACTCGCAAGTCAGCTAACAAGGAGAATATTCCCGATTCGCTAGGGAAAGATGTAACCAATCAGGTTCCTCCCACACCGGAGTCGACGCTGGAGCTGGCGGACGCGGAACAGGATCACTACGACGACACCAAGACACTGCTCGAAGAGTCGGTGCGCCTCATGAAAGAGATCAAGGCCTACGAAGCCCTTGACATGACAGAGCTCGTGAAGTATATAGAGAATGCTGATAAGGAGGCTAGGCTGTACATTGAGTATCTGGAGGGCCAAATAGCTAGCATGAAAGAGGCGTCGACAGCCAAAGCTGACAAGGAGGAACTATACAGTTGCAAGGAGAAATTGGCCGGCGCAAATGCGGAGCTGGCTAGCACAAAGGATGAGCTGCGGAAAGCAAAGGACGATCTAGCGAGAACCAGAGAAAAGCTGAAAAGGAACGTTAGTGAACTTGGCAATGCCAAGGAGGAGCTTAGTGTTGCTGCACGCGAGCTCTCGTCGACTACTGACGCACTGGTGCAGACCAAGCAGAGCTTAGCTAGTGTCCAGAACGATCTGAAAGTGAAATCCAGCGAGTTAGAGTCAGTGCAAATCGAAGCTTCAGTCAATGTTCAAAGAATACAAGGTTTGGAAATAGAGATACGGAAACGAGACGACACCATTCAGGAGTTCAAAACAATCACATCAAAGTTGCAAAATGATATATTGCAACAAGAAAAGGTAGTATCGAGCCTGAGAGCCTCAGCTAAGACCGAGCAACAAAGTATTATTGAGACGCTGAGCGACCTAGCGAATGTCATTATTAGGAATTCAGTAATTGACCCTGACAAGAACACAGTCACTCTGGATTGCCTGCAGACTGGATCTAACGGCTACACTATCCATTATTCTCTCACACTACCCTTCAAATCTAATGTGCCATACAAAAATCAGAGCGTCCTGTACACACCTCAGCTGGACCCGGTCAGGGACGAGGATATAATCACAAAGCTACCGGAATACCTGACTACGTCTATTGAGTTTGGAAGAGACGTCATCAACAAGTTCTTTATGAACCTTGCCAGCGGCTTGGACTAATATTTTCAACTAATAACAACTATTATCATGTCATATAACTATTCATAAACTTCTTTAAGATTTCGGGGGTGGGGCAGCAGCCTCTTCTTTGCCCGCGGCTAGCAGTTCTTCTAGCATCCTCTGTCGAGCCAGCACCACCTTGCTTTGAACATACGCCGACCCGCCCTTTTCTTTGGAGTTGACGTCAAAAAGATGCGCATATTTGATTTCGATAGTCTCTTTACTGACCGCTGGTTTCTCAACATCCAAAATCTTCATGGCTTCATCCAAAGTGAGCCCTGTGGACGACGTTGATTTGGGCGCTGACGCCCCAGCACCAGCCTTACTAGCCTGCTTAAACGCCTCCACCACCGCTTTGCTAAACACTTGTGATCCGGTCACCACTACACGGGCTATTAGTCTGTGCGCCATCCTTTGCTGCGATCGAAAGTTTGAGGAAATTTCCCCGGTGGAAACTCTAATTCCCGCCCTTTATCTTTCGAACCATGGAAGAAACGGTAGGTCGGACCAGTTTTCTGCTTGCTTGACAGCACTAACCATGAACTAGGTATTTGATCGTCTCAAGGAATCGCACGAAGTACAGAAAGAGGGGACTGTCCGCGACTCTCTCGCCTCCATCGACCACCAGGCGCGCGTGCGCTCTTTACTCGAGGACGTGCTATCCAGAAACAGCTCTCGACCTGCTCGAATTAGTTCCATATCCATCCAAGGCGGAAAAAATGTTCGAACGGGGTTCCTCGAATCACAATTAGATTCTTTACTTGTACAGAACTATACCACTCACCCCTCGGAGCTGCCTATATCTTCTACTCAGGCAGCCCCAACCTTGGCCTCGATTCTGTCTGAACTAGACCTTGCGTCACAGAAACTTGCTTCTTTTGGCATATTCAACAATCTCTACTTCAAGCTCGATAAAGCTACGGCTCCTGGATCGCCACATGGCCAGCCCAACGATACTCTCAACCTAGACGCTACTCTGGTCTTGCAGGAAGCCAAACGGTTAGTGCTTCGAACCGGTACGGACATCGGTAATCAGGAAGGATCGGCCTATATTTCAGGCGTGTACAAGAATGCTTTTGGAGGGGCCGAAGCCGTAAAGCTCGATATGTCGTACGGTACCCGCAACAGGTCCAACTACATCGCTACATTCACTTCCCCTATTCTAAATTCAAGCAACTGGTCAGCCAATGTGTCTGCATTTTCCTCGACTCGCAAATGCGAATGGGCCAGTCACGACCAAATTATCAAAGGTCTGACGGCTAAGATCAATGGTGTTCTCTTATCCCATACCCCTGCGTACCAGCCTGGAACCGCTACGCTACCGAGACCACTGGTCACTCAGGAATTCGGTATAGAGGCTGTCTGGAGAGCAGTGACAAATGTGTCTCCTACTGCCTCGGACACCATTCGCCTCAACGCAGGTGAATCTACCAAGGCTTCTATCTTTAATTCTCTGACTCTAGATACTCGCAACGACAAGCTTTTACCATCATCAGGAATACTTATTAAGAGCAGCCAGGAATTAGCAGGACTCCCAGGAAACGTGCCCTTTATGAAGGCTACCTGCGAAGCTCAGGTTGCGCAAGGCTTCTTCGACGACGCAATTATCTTCAACGCCTCTATGCGTGGTGGTCTGCTATATAACCGGTCATCCGAACCTAGCCAGATCCTCGACCGATTCTTTCTGGGAGGACCAAACGATGTGAGAGGATTCTATTACTCACACCTAGGGCCCCACGATGGCTCAGATGCTGTCGGTGGTGAGGCCTTCGTTGCTGGTGGAGCCAGCGTCCTGACCAGGCTTCCAAGGACCGCCAAGAATTCGCCCCTGCGATTGCAGTACTTTGTGAATGCTGGCTCACTGTCTGGACTTGACAGAGCCGATCCAGTGCGAACTCAACGCGAACTTTTGGATAAACCGTCTGTGGCTACCGGCATTGGTCTAGTGTACCGACATCCTGCAGCGAGAATGGAACTAAATTTCTGTCTTCCATTAGCCGTAAGACATGGCGAAAATGCTCGGAAAGGACTGCAGTTCGGATTAGGGCTGGAATTCTTCTGAACTTGTATAACCCGACTCTTTATAACCTCGTAGGTGGAGTAGTCCCAATTTGGAAATAGATCAACAGGCGCTTTGGCGGGGATCCTAGATGCCACCTAGCTCAGAAGATAGCAGGTATAAGCAGGCAGACCTACTGCTAGCTGCTGCTGCTGGCGGGATGCTGACGTATGTCGGGTTTAGGCTATACAAGGGCCGTCTAGCGCGGTTCCAAACCGCAACTGATTTGACATCGAGTCACATTGTGAGACTCAACAAACAGCTTTCGACGCCCAAGCTATTCGGTAAAATAGTAGCTGTCAATGATGGAGACAATGTCAGAGTTTTTCACACACCTGGAGGATATTTGGCTGGGTGGGGGTGGCTTCGATCAACGCCCAGAGTCAAGGGAGAACCTCGAAGTGTGTGGATTAAGGTGCTACAGAAACTCACGCTCGGGGCGACAACAGACGGTATGGCTTTAGTTACACGTTTTAAGATATTACTTCAGACACTATTTCGCACGCACCCTATATACAAACGGACTCAAAAACCGAAAGGTGGGTTTCTGGCGCGCTGGAAGGCAGCTATTTACTACGCTCTACGAAACGAAGAAAGAAAACTCGGATCGATCACTCACCGGACAGTGCATGTACGACTGTGCGGCATAGATGCTCCAGAAGCATCACATTTCGGGCAACCGGGACAATGGGGTGCCCAACAAGCTATTCAAGAATTACGAAGACTAGCCTTGGGCAGGCGGTGTTACGTTCAGGTGTATTCCATTGATCAATACGGCAGGGCAGTCGGTCGCGTAAAAGTGTCGGGGCCTTTGCGAGTCATTGGAAAGCCCAGCTCTTTCTACGATCTCAGCGCACAGATGCTGCGGTCAGGATGGGCTTTAATATATGAGGGTAAAGACATCGAGTATGCCGGCAGAAAGGAACTGTACAAGCGATTAGAAGCCAGGGCCAAAAGAAAGAAATGTGGGATTTGGAGTAAAGCAAAGTTCGAGACGCCGGCTAAATATAAGAGCCGCAATAAGATCAGCAATGCCTAGAACTTGCCTTGAAGGGCGTAGTAGGTCATGTCTCGAGCAGAGTAGTAGACCGTTTTGGCGAAATTCTCGATATCCATAGTAGAGGTGAGCACGTCGAGGAATCCAAATGGAAGCATACCGGGAATGTATCCTTGAGCCAACTCGATTGCCCAGGCAGAAGAAGGCATGGAGTATTGAATCACCTTACCCCGAGGAAGCCAGTTCACATCTCCGGGTGCATAGATGCGCGGCTCGGTCTCACCGGGAGCGTATGCCCACTCTTCGCCATAGAGTATATTGAAGTAGTCGTTGGCAGTGTGACGGCCACTATGACCCTCGGTGCCAACAGCTGAACCAAAGACTATGAGGTACTCCGAGATGGAAGCGTGGTAGACGAACATGGCGCCCATGGCACCACCGGCATTGTTGAATACCCATTCGTCGAAGTTGAGCTCCCTAACGTAATCGGGGTATTTCTCATGAAGCGCTTTGGAAACGGCAACGATGATTTCAGTAGCATTTTTGGTTTCGAACCGACGCTGAGTCTTTAGCGCTCCCTGTGATTTTAGCGCGTCTCGAACCACAGCAGTCACCTCCTTGTGGTCGAACACATAGGCCGACGGGCCTTGTATAGCCGTCACTATATACAGTATTCCGAACACAAGCCCGAATACAAGCAGCGAGAGTTTCAGCAACTGCATTGTGTATACTAGGGTTGTTGCCGAATGACAAGGCTTAGCGAAGGAGTAGGCATTTCGGGCGTGGGGCCCCTTTGGGCGCAGCTCGATTTAGGGTTACACCTCCACGTCGCTCGGAACCAGCATACAGCTCCGTATAGACCCGCACAATGGCGACCGCACAGGCGACTAGACGGCTTAGTCGGGAATACAAGAACATCCAAGAGTCTCCGCCACCATATATATCCGCCCACCCATCAGAATCCAACATCCTGGTATGGCATTACCTGATTCAAGGTCCTCCCGATACTCCCTATGCCTCGGGCTTATACCATGGAACATTGACTTTTCCGCCTGACTATCCATACAAACCTCCAGCGATTCGCATGCTCACTCCTTCGGGAAAGTTCCAACCGGGAGTGCGCCTTTGCCTGTCTATATCCGACTACCACCCCAAGACATGGAACCCGGCCTGGTCTGTAGCTACCATCCTTACGGGCTTACTGTCATTCATGACTTCCTCGGAACAGACACTAGGCTCTATCACAACCACAGACTATGACAAGTGCGTTTTCGCCAAGAAGAGCTTGGAGTTCAACATGAAGGATCCTAGGTTTCGGGCCGAATTCCCCGAGGAGACCAGGCAACTCGAAGACTCGCTACTGTCTACACCCGCCACGAACAGCAACTCCGCCACACCTTGTCCTGACAACGTTCTCAAACCTCAGAAGTCATGGTTTGCCAGACATCGCACTGCCACTGCGATTGCACTGGTGATCGGATACGTTGCTGCAGTGCGAGTCTTCTCATGATCCCTCATATCCACCTTTTACACCCAGCGCATGCCTTTTCCTTCGACAACTGCTCGGCCTCGGTCATGTCTACAGTAGCTGCCCTGGCCGCCAAAGGCCAGTTGGACTCTTTGAAGTTATTAATAAGCCGTAATGAGCATAACATAGATAAACAGCAATTAAGGGACATTCTTATGCAAACACTGCCAGTAACGGTACCCGTTTCCGAATACATGGATATAATCCTCGAAAAGCTCACAAACTCCAATTCTGAGCACGCAAGCACAGAAATAGACACTGTAAGCCCTATATACACGCCTGATCTGAACTTCCCTCCTTCCGGACCAATTGCCAGCTGGTGTATTAAGCGAGCAAGATACTATTGTGCTTCCAACTTCCTCGACAAAGCTACCGAGCTTGTGACTTACGATGGCGTTCCCGGTGAAGTAACTGATTGGTACAAGTCCACACTTCGCCCATATGTCTATGCTAAAGAGAAGATATATTCACAAATGTCACTATCAGACTTCGAGGCTCTAGACCAGACCGCCTTGGTGTCTCTACTTCTTGCGCATACCTCATCTTCCAGCGTAGTCTACGACGTGGAGTACAATTTGGCGCCGACCGTTGGTCGCAACTTTTCAGAACTGTGGCCCTGGTTGCGGAAGGCATCTTTGTCCGATCCTGATATAGTGCCTAACCTAGCTCTAGGCTGGGATGGCCCCGCTGATCCAGACTTCAAGGAAGCTTATAGTTCTTTCTTGGAGAAGTATACGCTCGATTGCCATTATAACCCAAACTTATCCCACATAATTGAACGTCTGAAGGCACTTGGAGTCATCACGAAAAGCCGTATAAATGAACTTACCACAGCATTGGATGCTTCTCGATGCTTAGACGACCTTGGCACAGACCATTCACTGGACGAGATCCTACAAATGAGGGACTGGCCCTCACAAAAGCAGTGGAAATTCATTACAACAATATGATTAGCTAGGATGTAACATTCAACATTATAAGTCGAAACCAGAACACTAAAGCAATGTTTCTCCAAGAGCGCAGCGCACCAAGCTCAAGCCGGCAGAGACAGTCTCGTGGATAGCCTGCTCGGTCGAGCCCAGAGCAGGATTAGTTTCCACCAAGTCCATGCCGACTAGTGCACCAGTTTCTGCTACTGCTTCACAGATATAGCATCCCTCACGGAGAGTCAACCCTCCTCGTACAGGAGTGCCAGTTGCAGGGGTATAGACTGGATCCAGAGCATCGACATCGAAGGATAGATGGACAGGCCTGGCTTTATCGGGGTTGATTCTATCTAAAGCCATTTCAACGACTCGGCCAATGCCATACTTGTCGACATGGTGCATGGTGTATGCAGCAATATTGTACTCTCTAATGAATGCCCGTTCACCGGCATCCAAATCCCTCAATCCAATATAGGCAAGTCTACCAGACGTCAAACAAGGCTTAACCCAGCTGAACACATTATCGCTCATCTTCGCAGTATCTGCGAGGCCAAGCAGAAACGAAACGGGGCATCCATGGAGGTTCCCTGATTCGGTTGTTTCAGGAGTATTGAGATCTGCATGGGCGTCAATCCACAGCAGACACGCATCCGGATGCGCTTCAAATACTCCAGAAACAGAGCCGATGGCCAAAGAATGGTCTCCGCCGAGCAATAGGTTCAAGGCCCCGGATTTCGCTACCTGCCGGACTTCCTCATACACTTCTTTTGTGGCATCAGAGACGTATCTTGGTTGCTTCATTTTACCGATGTCTGCATCCTGCACAGGCTTGTTGAAAGAAAGAACGCTTAACCCGGGGCTTGAAGAACCTCCCACAGACTTCCAGCCAAGTCCCTGTACTTGTTGCAGGAGACCTGCCCTCAGCAGATGTTCGGGGCCGTCCTCAACACCCCCGCGCGGCTGCCCACCACTGAACGGTGCAGCCACGACAGTCACCTCCCTATTCTTTATGAATTTCGGATTAACAAAAAAGTTCTCTGCGTAAGACATTCCAGCAGGATTTTTTAGAATAATATTCGAAACTTAAGTTCTATGGCGTACTAATTTTGAGGTACTTAAAAATAAGATTTGCTTCGAGACAACTAATTATATGATCTCATGCATGGCGATCATTAGACTCAGCAAAGTCCAGCCGAGTCCTGACGGGAAACGTCCCATTGCTCCGAAAAAAGTCATGCTGGTCACATGAGATACCAACATCAACCTGTCATACATTAGCGATCTCAACTCTTTTAAACATTATCGCGCTTCAACCAGGAGATATATAGAGTTTTGCTCTAAAGGCTATACCGAAGGGCGGTAGTACTGCCTTCGTCGGTACTGTTGCGAGGAGATCTCAGAATACTAGTGTAAAAATATGTACGCCAACTCAAAAAGATCTGTTCAAAGCGATTTCAAGAGGTACTTCTAGCTCTCACGAAATCATCTCCTTAGCCCACTGCGTTTTCGTCATTTTCGGTTTTAAAGTTGACAGATGAGCCATCATTAGCAACAGCGTCTTTCAATGATGACATTGCGTCGCTTTGCTCTCCGGTGCCAGTCTTGGCCAAATCTGCAGACATTTTGACCGAAACCTTCGCTGGAGATTCGGTCACCAGCTTAGCAGCTGCTTCCGGTGTTGACGAATCCGCTATCGGCTCAGTTTTCTGGGGAACGTATTTCACGCTCCCGGACACTGACCTTCTCTTCTCTTCTTTACTCAAGGGCACTAACTCTGCAGTCCGCACCCATCTTCTCCTACGAGTATAATGACCAAAAGCGCTCTCCTCTAAAGACGGGTTCTTCCAGGAGTTATCGTAGTAGATCCAACCTTCATTATCATTATCTTTCTTAGAATTGTCCGATTCAACGGTAAAGCTTTTGTCAATGTGCCAAGCCGAGTCAGCCCATTGCCATCTGTATCCAAAAGAAGCATCCACTTTAGGCAGTTCGAATTGATCTATCGATTTGACCGTATTCAGGAACTCATCTGTCCAAGGACCACGCTCATAAGAAGACATCGAACTGGTCCAGCCTACTCCTAGCCATTTCCGTTGATTCTCGTACACAACATAGGAAAACCGAACTGGCTCATTTCGGTTATGCAATGACTGGAAGTCATCTAGAGTTGGAATGCTCAGTCTACTCTTGAACCCAGAACCATCCCGTATACCGAGTTTCTTGTATATGGCTGTGGTGACATCCCCATCTGACTGGGTGTCAGGTTCTTGAGTTTCTGAGCTGGATATCTTAACAGTGGATTGCTTCGATGCAGGTGGAGCAGAAAAGTCCAGGCCAACCAGGACGGAAGCTAACCTACGAACAGATCTCGACCTCCAAAGCATGATTCGAGTAATTCTGCTCGGCAACGAGTGAAAAGACAATGCCAGCACACCGCTCGCAGCTATTTGAAGCTTGGGTGAAAATAAAAAGAAAGAGATAAATAAATGTACGGGGAACAGAAGTGAGAGAGTCATTATACATCGATGAGTAGCAGTGGGCGACTCCAGAACTCGATTTAAAAAGTCCAACAAACTCATCCAGGGCTCGGATAGCAACTGAAGGCGAGTAGATAGTGTAGCTAACTCATGAACAACTGTATCCAGGGTAGGGGGTGCAGAACCACCTTTATGACCTCTCATGGGAAGCACCGATACGTATTTTGGAGCCCTAGAACGAGGCGGGGATGAAGAGGTAGACTTGGGTGTAGCTGAAGTAGCTATAGGCAAACTAAAATAAGCCAGACCCAGGACCAATGCAAGGCAAAGAGGTAAGAAAAGCATGATAGTCTGAGCATACATGACTACCAAAACCCAAGCTGGAAGCATCAAACAAGAAGCCCAAGGATCAGGGGAAGTCCAGCTGAGCAAAGCAGCGGCTGAATCTAAAAGTGATACAAAGGGGTAGGACTGGGCTAGAGCTCGCGCAACAGTCGGAGGGGTAGTTGCAAGTAGAGGGGAACCCAAGGCGGCAGCGGGGAAGAAAGGAGCAATGTCTGCTCGAGTAGATTCATCAGCGGTGTTGAACTCTGGAGAATTGACTGTTGGAGAGTCAGGCGTAGAACCGTATTCTACAGGATCCGATTGTGAAACCCAAGGAGTTTCCACAGCCGCCATCAGATTGCTTTCCATTTGGTGTAGAGAGAATGTGCGGAGTTGGGCTGCGAGTTCGGACAGATTCTGGGCAAATTGCAAAAGGAGGTTCGGATTTAGCGTAGTGTAAAAATGTAGAATTGGTATAATCGGAGAACTATAAGCGTTTTAGGAACTGAGGGCACGGTAGAGCCAGCCAGACGTAAAAACCACTTCTCGACGAGTCACAAGCCAGGAGGCAAGGTGGATAAGGTCCCAATGTGGAAAGAGAGCATCGGGGTAGGGTAGTAGACGGGCCTGAGCAGGCCCTGGAGATGGGCTGGGCGCCGAGCGGGATCCTAATGACAGATTTAATAAAGAGAAGGTAACGAGTGTTTTGGTGGCCAGCTGTTCACAGGTGTATACGATTCGCAGTTGGGGCGGATGAGCACCCTGCATACACTGTGAGTGGGAACTTGGAAACAGTCATTGGAAATGAAGAATGTCGTCTTCTGGGGCGTCTGTTAGGCTAGAAGATGTAGAGTTTTGTATATTAGGAGACGAAGAAACAGAGAATAAGAAGTGCGGGTCCAGAAGGAGTAATAAGTCAAGGTGCAGTCGTGGCCACCCTATTGGAGATTCCAATAGAGACGACGAACTGACATGCATATTTCTGATTCTGGAAAAGCTTATTGGCCAGGTACGGCAGAACATAGAGCATCATCCCTCTCTGGTGAGGATTCCTGGGTTTCTGCTGCGCCGAGTCGTATTTCGCCGTAGAAGAAAAAGACTGAGAATAGAGCTTGATTGGTGACGCTCAATATGGCGCACCGAAATTTGCTCGTGCGATCGCCAACTGTAAGGGTCACGATGGATGACAGTTGCGCCGGTTGGGAAGGGTAATTAGTCGTCTTCCTCCGTAACCAAACTTAAACATCTCGAATGATACAGTCTACGTGCAGAACATTATGGAGACACCGGCCGTTCGTATACTGTAGACAATACTCCACACTGAAATACCTTGAAGATGCTGAACTGGACCCAAAATCCCTTAAGAAAGTCAAAGCCAGACAGATACAGGACCTCAATTCGGTTGTCGATTCGTTCAGATCTTTGGGGATGAGGCTGTCTCGCACAGCGCCCGATCGAATAACAGATTACGGAGCTAGAGCAGATCCAATCTCAGAAGACGAGCTTGACCCGGCAATCACATCTGACCGCAGTTCTTCGGCCCATGCCGGCCCACCCCCCGGACTTTCCCGTTCTGACATCACTCACAGAGACCGTGTATCCAGTGCTCCTGAAATGCTTCCCACACTTTCGGCTCTTTCTAGCGACCACACTGAAAAAGGGGAAGCTGTGTCTCCATACGAGGAAATATTTGGCACCGGATACCACTCATACGCGTTTGTTACCCCCAGAAGGAATATATTTAGCTCGCCGGTACCCCCACTCCCTGCAGATTACATGTACCAGTTCAAGAGCGGCTGGGAAAGAGAGCCAGGGGTCCGCCCTGTTGATAGCGTATTGGCAGAAGAAGGTTATCGTTCTGTTGCAGCGGTGCCTTCTATTAACTCAGCCTACGCTGCAAGCTCGATGCACCAACGCAGATCTGTTGTTGTCTATAAGAGAGTGTTGACCAAAGAAGAGGCTGAAGATGCCTATTTAGGTACACCGTATATTTATCGCAGACACCAGGAAATCGCACTGTTTGATGTCGTCCTGATATCGAAAGATTTGTCCCATATTCAGTATTGTATCATGAAAGGTACTGCATTTCTACACAGATTTCCCTTCACTGACGGATACCCACATATAAATAGCGCTATAGGTACAGGCTTGGACAGACTAACCCAGCACGAAGAAACTGCCTTTCATGACTACTATCGAATCCTAAAGGCTCTGGATCATGTTTTAGTGGCTTCGATAACCCTCGAAGATGACGCCATATTCAAGTCAACAGGTAATGCAACTGTACAGCTTTTTGCGAGAAAAAGCCCATATTTTGTGTCCTTACAAGGTAGATTACCCAAAACCACTACTGGAACACGTTAAGGGTCCCCTTGCAGCAATACCTGTTCTCCTGCATGCATTTGAATACTGCCCAACGAGATCCTCAATCAGGTCCCTGAAAGGGCCCTATTTGCGTCTTCATGCATGGTTATTACAAATAGATGTCTACTTGTTTCTAAGCACCCCTATCACATACCCGTTCACCCCCCTCTGCGCAATGCGTATCGCCAGCCATTTTACTGCTGCCATCACTTTCTTAGCGTATCGCGTGGTCGCCGATACTGACCTTTCCAGAATATGTAACTCAAACTCCATTCCTGGATTATCCACCCCTTATACTGGTATACGCGTTGAGAAAGTGAGATCAATAGGTTTGGGAAATTCTTCTACCCAGGTAAATATTGTATATTGCAAGTCTGGCCTTCCAGATAAGTTGATCTCATTCGGGGTCGATCCGGCCGAAACATTCCCTTTCAATGAATTATTCTGTATACCTGGACATACGTGTTACAAGTTCTCTCGCTCACATAGATATGTGTTGCGCAATTTGGACTATTACGCTGCTGATTCTAGAATAGGCACTGCTTTTACTTGTGCATACAATGAAAATTGCTCCAACTCAACTTCATTGGACATCCTTATTTCAGAAGGTTATGGCTACGGTTGGGGACGATTTTACCACGGCTTTTTTCAACTACATCGGCCTATTTTCCGCACTATGGATCAGTCAGAATATCCTAAAGGTAAAAGAAAGTTGAAGGCATTAGCGCGCGATGCTATGAATGTTAAGTATTATGAAAACTACTCTAATACTGATCCGAGATCTGTGAAAGACCTGGCTATTGACTTCTTTTTATCATTGTTTTACAAGATGAGACATTCTAAAAAGGACTCTCAGAATAGTTCATCCACTGCTTCACCGTTACTACCGCCACCTACATTACCTACACTGTCTCTAGGCCTTCAAAATGAAGCCCTTTCTTCTTGTTCCACAGTTGGTTTTGCCCAAAGAACATCTGACTCAGTACCTCATGAAGTGCCAAATCAGCTCTCAATCCTCCCTGAGCTCAATAAAGGAAGCCAGCAGGCATTCACGCAGAATGCACAGCCTGCTGCAAATATTCAATCACCTATAGCTGATATTTCTCTTCATCATGCTGAACACACTGAAACAACTACGGATATGAGGCCTAGCATTAGACAACCTGAGCTGATTTCTGCTACCCTGCTGACTGTAGTGAATCAAGGAGCACATTTCACCAGGATGGATTCACAGACAACAGAAGTACCATCAGTTATTCCTGACACAGTCATATATGAAGGAATTATTCCCGTAAAAAACTGTACTTTTAACCTCAGAGGGAAGAATTTGACTTACGCTAGTCCATATATGAAATCTGTTTACAGAGAGGAGATTAAAAAAGAAATAGACTCTCTTTTGAATGAAGTCCTTCTGAATGATCTCTTCAATGAATTTGATTGGGATGATATCACGAGGATTATGCATGAACGATACGAAAATCTTAAGAGCTCGCCTACTTTTAGCATGTGGTCGTCAACGTCTACCCCAACTTCTACGCAGATCTTTACAGGATTTACGTTGAGCACTTTGGACACCTCAGCTACTGGAAGTGCAGCTATATCAACCCTCGCAATTCAGAGAGAGCAACAGCAGCAGTGGCTAACTCAGGCCTCGCTTATAAGTTCCACCTCGCCTGAAAACGTGGCCACATCTGCGGAAGTCATTCCAACCACTGCCAAATACAAACTGCACACGAAGTACAAACACGTTTTAGGAACGACTCTGTTAGCTGCTTTATCTACATCAACTAGACTAACTCCATTGTCTGCTCCAACTTCCTTATCAAGGATTGCAATTTCCCCTAGTTCTAATACGGCGAGTCCAACTACACTAGCTGGTGAAGAATCTCGGGATACATATTTGAAATACTTGGAGCAGCAGTTTCAAAGCGCTTAAAAATAACCATATGACTACATGATTGCAAGACAATTAGACTTATGCTATTGTATGACATTAAACTGAATCGTAAACATTAATACAAACAAACATCTTAAAAGTACGGAGGGCATCGAGACAATATTAAAAGGTCTTTAGGTATGAAGTGCAAGATTTTGTAGATCGTCAACCAGGTCTAAGAAGCTTTTCGAGGGCTTAGATTCTTGAGTCAAATTTAATTGCTCAACATTATCAAAGTGTTTTTCTAACAATGGCGAGTCCACTTTATTGGATTCGGACACATGAGCAACAGATTTAACTTCAGACTTGGCTTCTATAATGGTGCTCTCATCAACTGCTGAACTGACTTCGAGAGACGAGACTGTTAATTCAGACAGAGAATTTGGAGTCTCAGGAGAGTTTTCTGGGATAGCATCCTCTGTATGATGACGATTAGAATGACGCGCGTCAGAACGTAGATAATGCCTTGGTGTTGCAGAGGTAGAAGATGGTGGTGTGATGACTTCGTCTTTGCTATGCGGGCGACTCGGTTTGGAGTCAAATGGGCGCCAGTAAGATTTGGCTAATTCAGCTGCACTGGCCATCCAATTCGGTGAGATCGGTATAGGCTTAGCACCAGATGTCTGGGTGAAGGCCATATATGCCCTAGACTTCTTTGATGGGGGACCGGATCTAATTTTACAGGCACGCTCCAGGCCGATCACGGTAGGAGCTGAACCCCATTCTTCCACCCAGTCCGCATTTCTGAACCCAGTAAGGTGAGAAAGAACACCAGAGGATATAGCGCCATCAGAATAACCTCCTTCGAGTAACGACAAAAGACGCCCATCACAGTACTTAGCGGCAACTTCAGAAAAAGCATCCTTCGTAAATCTATTGTAGAAGGAAGTAGGAACGTGTACAGAGTGTCTCTGCATAGTTTCGGTCTCCCATTCCGAAGCATCAAAACCTGCAGATATAAAAACAGCAGCCCGAAAATTTTCAGTAGAAGTCGAGGCTAATTCTAAAAATTCAGCAGCTTTAGCAATCAGAGCTTTGTACCGCGATTCGTAATGCTGAACAAACTCAAGTTCAGAAGCGTAAGGTTTCAGGTGAACATTCCAAAGGCATAAGTTATGGGCCATAATACAAGTAGATGCGTTCTTGATCTGATCTATAGTGGTGTAGCCTGGCTCACAAGGATAGGAGTTTATGTCATGGAGAGAAAAGTATCCTATTTTAGCAGATGATTGCGGTTCACAAGGCTCTTCTTCATCAGAATAGCCAGATAATCTCCAAGCTATGTCCTGACTGCCATCACCATGATGGAGATCGAAATCCAAAATGACAGCGTGAGTGAGTTTATGTTGTTCAGCGGCGTACTGAATAGCCACATGAATATTATTCACCATACAAAACCCAGAAGGACGTCCAGGATGGCAGTGATGACCAGGGGGCCTCACTGCAATAAAGCAGCCTTGAATATTAGAGTTAAAAATGGCATCCACACCTTTCTCAATAGCTCCTAGCACCCCTTCTAGAGCAGAAAGAGTACCCTCAGACAAATAAATATCACCAGAATGCCAATCATTAGGAACTTCTATATCACCTTCAGCTAGTTTCTTCGGTGATTCTTCACAGAGCTGAGCTAGGACCTTGGACCAGTCCTGATGGACGCGCTTTACGTATTCGGGTGGATTTTTGAGATCTACTCGGGTTTCACTGGATTCGACTTGGAATTGATCTGGGAAGAGCGATACAGCAGAGGCAATACCCACAGCAGAAGCATGCAACCGTTGTGGTCTTTCAACAATGGAGTTTAGATAAGAAGATCGAACCCACCAGCGCGAGAATACATGATTATACGACAATGGAGACAATATAACCAAAGATTTCACAGGCTTGGAGTCTCCTGAATGTACGGACAGACCGGCAAGTGCAGTTTGCACCCAATCAATAGAATTCGACATATATGCAGCAATCGAAAACTAGGGAGAAAGTGACGAACAATGTTTAATGATAGTAATGCGGCAAAGTGTAAACACAGAACGCCCAATTAAACTCTAGAAGCCACCAGTAGTTCAACTACCTACCCGATTAGGACTATCGGTATCCGCGCCATTTCTCCGGCAGTTGCCGGCGGTAAGGAAACATTTGTATAATCGTATTTTACTGACTTAATTTCTGGTGAGGGAGATTGCGTATGTTGAAAAGGAGCCTTTGGCGCGTAGCAGGAAATATTTAGTATGCCACAAATGTTGATTTGACCTTTAATAGACCTTGCGAAAAAACATGCTGTATCGAAGGTTGTATGGCCGAGCGGTCCAAGGCGTTCGACTCAAGTGTATTTAACCACTTCCTTGCGAAGTACGCAGGGTTCGAATCCGGCAACGGGCAGGAGTTCGAATCTCCTTGCAACCACCATACTTTTTTATCCATAATATGGCCAGGTGAACTGATCCTGCTAGTTGCCGTTATAGATTTTTTTATTTTCTGTCGCAATGTATTGTAGTGTCATTCGTATCCTAGCTTAAAGACTCTCGATGTAAGTGCCCAAACTTAGTCTTTTGGATATCGCGGAAGATCGCTATCAACTATGAATCAAGTCACTAGAGCCTCTGAACTGAGGCATGACATTATTGCATTTTCTGAAAAGAGAGACAAGAAGAGTACGAAAAGATGTATTGGCACTTTAAAGCGTGTCATAGCATCTATGACCATGCCAGGTAACGATATGGTACAACTGTTCCCTGACATAATCGATATTCTCACTGTTCCAGTCCCTGAGATCCATAAACTGTGTTTGCTGTATCTTATAAACTATGCAAAGAATGAACCAAACCGTGCGGTCGAGGCGCTAAAGTTTCTCATCGATGGGACTCGAGACAAGTCTCCTATTATGAGGAGCCTGAATCTCAGAACAATTTCTTATATTCCTTTACCGGCGTATCTCGAAGCAGCATTAGACATCCTTCCTCGAATGCTGACGGACAAGGATCCATTAGTAAGAAAGACTGCTGCGCTGTCAGTCGACAAAATCTGGGATCGCGCTTCATCCGAAATTACTAATGCAGGCATATTGGACCAGCTGAACTCCCTTTTAGATGACCCAAATACCACTGTGGTTGCAACTGCATTATGTGCCCTGATAGATATCACAGAACGAACAGATGGGCTTCAGCTCACTTTGGACTACGTCAATGCCAAAATTGCCGCCAAAACACTGTCAGAATGTAATGAGTGGTTCCAGACATACGTTCTACAGGCTCTTTCTTACTATGTACCACAGTCTTCTCAAGATGCTGCCCATATAGCAGGACTTATTCTTCCACGTCTACAGCATTCGAACACCGGTGTAGTCCTTGGCGCAGTACGTGTACTGCTATACCTTACCAGGTTCATCACCGACGCCAGTGCTACGAGAACCCTAATGAAACGATGCGGTTCTCCACTTTTATCACTTCTGTCCAAGCCACCAGAGCTACAGTATGTGGCTCTATGCGCAATAGTTATTGTGATTGAAGAGCACCCTTACGTGTTCCAGCCAGACGAGGTAAATCTGTTTTTTTGCAAGTTCAACGATCCTCCTTATGTGAAGACCACCAAACTGGATATCATATTTACCCTCACCACTGACGAAAATGTTCATGTTGTGTTGCCTGAATTAAAGGAGTATGCTGCTGAAATAGATCACGAGTTTGCGCGTCGAGCAGTTCGCGCTATCGGTGGCATAGCTATTAGAGTAGAGCCTGCAGCTGACGAATGTTGTGCGCTTCTGATGGAACTGGCAGGTACCGGGGTGGAGTACATTATACAAGAATCGGCAATTGCGATCCAGAATATCTTCAGAAGATATCCAAGTAGATACGAAGGAACTCTATCACAATTATTCCAGGACACAGACTCTCTAGAAGACCCTAAGGCCAAAAAAGCTCTGATTTGGATTGTGGGCCAGTATGCAGATAGAATCGACAATGCATGCGACCTCCTTGAAGACTTCTTATTTTCATTTCTCGATGAACCACTTGAAGTGAAGCTGGCACTGCTCACAGCTACTATGAAAACGTTTCTTTTGAGACCAAGCCGAGCCAAAGACCTGATAATAAAGGTCATCAAATGGGCTACGGAGGATTGCGATCATCCCGATCTTCGTGAGCGAGGCTATATGTACAAACGCCTATTAACAGGCAAATGGGATACAGTGAAAAAAATTGTTCTAGGCCCTCTTCCAGTTATATCAGGCGTAACTCAGAAGTTTCCAAACAAAACACTGGAGGATTTGAGTATGAATGTCGGCATGCTCTCGAGCCTATATTTGAAGACCGCCAAGGAGGTGTTCCCGAAATCCAAGCCTCGCAGAATCGTTGAACCTTCTGTTGCAAGAGACACCTCAAGTCAAATAACAAGCTTAGTTCGAAGGGATTCTCTACCCAGCATGGACGAAATTACTAAAGATAGCTCGAAGAAGGAGGCAGTGATGATGGTTCACACAGTTTCAAGTTCTCTGCCTAGCCACGTTGACAACACTAAAGAGCACGAAATTGATTGGAATGAGGCGCTTAATGACGATATGCTGAAACTCAAAGGCGAGGATCTTGATTTATTGGACGATACAAACCAGGTAAGCGATGAGCACCTCTTGTGAAGAGAGATTAAAGTTTTGCGATGACCGTACCAATGAAATGAAAGACGCACAATTGCTGGATATAAGACGTCCATGGATATTAAGTAGCTGTTTATTCTAATTATTCGAGGACAGTACTGCTTGATTATGCTCATAGTAGTAAACCCCAAGCGTAGAGCTGAGAGGCTAATGTGCGATCGGCAGAGCTGGCGAAAGGGAGATCGGAATGATTGAACCTTAAATATGTGTTAGAATTGGAGATCCCCAAACTTCGACATAAATCCGCTTTATTAACAATAACTAGAAGAAATGTCATTTACTAGCTTTTCTCAGCCATGCGATCTGAAATCATGGAATGATCTGGTAGACGTGTACGAAAAGAAAGGCAAAAATCTCTCCGTGAAGGATGAATTTGCAAAGGACCCTGAGCGATTCCAGACCTTCAGCGAAATGTTCAAGAACTACGATGGCTCTGAAATCCTCTTCGATTTCTCAAAGAATATCATCGATAAGGAAATACTGGACAAATTGATTGCTCTAGCCAAAGAAGCTGGCATCGAAAAGCTCCGTGATGCAATGTTTGCTGGTGAACATATCAACTTTACCGAAGACCGTGCAGTCTACCACGTCGCCTTACGTAACCGTGCGAATCGCGAAATGAAAGTCGACGGCGTCAATGTTACTCCTGAGGTCAATGCTGTTCTAGCTCATATCAAAGAATTTTCCGAACAGGTCCGCAGCGGTGAATGGAAGGGCTACACTGGCAAGTCTATAAGGACTGTCATCAATATCGGTATTGGAGGCTCTGACCTCGGCCCAGTTATGGTCACTGAAGCCTTGAAACCATATGGTAAGGAAGATCTCACTATGCACTTTGTATCTAACATTGACGGCACTCATATTGCTGAGGCTCTTAAGCACAGTGACCCTGAGACAACACTTTTCTTGATCGCCTCTAAGACCTTCACGACTGCCGAGACCATTACAAATGCTAACTCTGCCAAGAGATGGTTTTTGGATGTTGCAAAGGATCCCAGCCATATTGCTAAACACTTTGTTGCACTTTCGACTAATGCTAAAGAGGTAGCTAAGTTTGGAATTGACACCAAGAATATGTTTGGCTTCGAAAACTGGGTCGGGGGCCGTTACTCCGTATGGAGCGCTATTGGAACCTCAGTTGCCATTTATATCGGCTATGACAACTTTGAGGCTTTCTTGAAAGGAGCTGAAGCGATGGATCGCCATTTCGTGGAAAGCCCGCTTGAGAAGAATATCCCGATCATCGGTGGACTGCTTAGTGTCTGGTACAACAATTTCTTCGGTGCACAGACTCATTTAGTAGCTCCATTTGATCAATATATGCATCGTTTTGCGGCATACTTACAGCAGTTGTCTATGGAATCCAACGGAAAGAGTGTTACTAGGTCCAATGATTTCGTCAAGGTATCCACTGGCGCGATTCTTTTTGGCGAGCCTTGTACGAATGCACAGCATTCTTTCTTCCAGTGCGTCCATCAGGGAACTAAGCTCATTCCTGCAGATTTTATCCTGGCTGCAAAGAGCCATAATCCGATCGAGAATAATCTTCATCAGATCATGCTTGCTAGCAATTATTTTGCTCAGGCCGAGGCTCTTATGGTAGGAAAGACAATTGAACAGGTTAAGGCCGAGAAAAATCCTGAAATGCTCTTTAACCACAAATCTTTTTCTGGAAATCGTCCTACCACCAGTATCCTTGCACAGGAAATTACCCCGGCTGCTCTTGGTGCTCTTATTGTTTATTACGAGCACTTTACATTCACCGAAGGTGCTATTTGGAATATCAACAGTTTTGACCAGTTTGGTGTAGAACTTGGAAAAGTCTTGGCAAAAGCCATTGAAAAGGAGCTGCACACAAAGGAACCTGTTTTTTCTCACGACTCTTCTACATCTGGACTGATTAATCAGTTTAAGAGTTGGTCTGCTTAGCAGATTTTGGTTAGTCATGGTATTAATTGCATGGCTGTAAGAAATTAAACATTCAAGATTATACTATTGAGACACCGGTAGAATAGTTTCCACATTAGAGGCATGTGGTGGTAGATTATCCTCTGGCCCATCAGGAATCAGTGGAGTGCCATCAGCATTCTTAGGATCTAGTTCAAGACCTAGCAATGCTCTAAATAGTACCCGAGCACCTTGCTTGGATATTACCTCAAATCTTTCGGCACATGCAGCAGATAAGCAGCATTCTGGACACCCTGTAACACATTTACAGGCTTCAATCCTTTGGAAGGAATAGTCTAGTAACTCGCTAATATAACCAAAAGCCCTAGAGGTAACTCCACTACCATTACCATCCATACCTTGTTTATCATAGAATATCAGTCTGGCTGGCCGTTTTCGATTAGACTCGGTCTTCGCAAACTCCTTCTCCGGGGCTTTACACTCAGTTCTGACTTCGGCACCAGCACCAGCTTCAGTATTACCAACAGTTAGGATAGGAATCATAGACAGAATCGTATGCTCTGCAGTGTGTATAGCAGCAGCCGCATGTAGTTTCTTAGCTTTTAAAACATCTAAGGCAATGGACGGCAAGTCGATCCAAAATCCTTGAGAATATCGCACGTACGGTGGGTTATCGACAGCCACTGATTCTAAAATCTGTCCGGTGGAGCTAACTTTAAAATATCCAAATACCACTGATTCAACACGAATTCGCCCATATTTAGCTTTTGCCACATACTTATTCTCAGTTTGAGAGCGTTGAAGAGGCTGAATAATCTTTGTTTCAATAGGATCGACATCAGTATAGTCTCTCTGATTAGTAGTCCAGTCGACATAAGCCCGCTTCACCCTAGCAAGTTTCCGATCTGGATGAAAATCCTTAACGAGATATGGGTTACCCTGATGAAAAATAATGGCTCCATCGTAGATCGTGAAAGTTAGTCGGGATTCTTCAATTTCCTCCAGCACCTTTGGTTTCCCATTAGAAATATCTAAAAGAACAAACTTATCCTCCTGGACACCTCTAAGCGTCACCATGCTTGGAGGATGAGGCAAATAATTCAATGCAGGGTGATATTTTCTTGTCTTTTCATTGATCAAAAGCTTAGTCGTCACAACTGTCAAAAAATTCTCTGAATGGGCCGCATCGGAAAAGAATCTAAGGTCATCAGAAGGTGATAAGGATAGCTCGTAAGCAGCACAATGAAGATGAGGTTCTAGAATTGTAGGGTTATGTATGTCAATCGAGGACTGAGGATATTCTTGATTGAATATTAAATGCGGATTAGACATATAGTGCTGATCAACGGGACTTTGAGTACCCACAAATACACATAAAGAGCTCTGTGATTTTCGTCCGGCCCTTCCAGCTTGTTGCCAAAAAGCCGAAAGTGACATTGGAAACCCACAGATGATGACAGCGTCCAATGAGCCAATGTCTACTCCTATTTCCAGGGCACTTGTAGCAACTATTCCATTGATGTTCCCCGAAAACATATCATTCTCTATCTCTCGACGGCTGTTTCTCTCGTATCCACCTCTATACCCAAAAATTCTGTCAGCAATACTTTCTTTTCCTTTAAGCTTGAGAATATCTTTAGCGTGCTTTAGTGCAAGCTCACAGAGAACCCGAGTCCTGGCAAATAGAACAACACGAGCACCACTGAGAACCAACTTGCATAATAATCTGGCTGCAGTTAATTCTCCTTCAACACGACCTGTCATAGGGTCTCTAGGGTCCTTATGAGGCGAATTCCACAACAGAAAATGTTTAGATCCAGAAGGTGACCCATCTTCGGATATATGAACGATTTTATCAGATCTAGATGTCAGCTGAGAGAACAAGCTCACCGGATTATTCATAGTAGCAGAACACGAAATGATTCGAACATCAGTATTGCCATAATGACTGCATAATCTTAAAAGACGCCTCAATACCAGAGCAACATTGGAACCAAAAGTGCCACGATACATGTGAATTTCATCCAACACTATGAATCGAAGATTCTGTAAAAAGAAGCTCCAATTCTCATTGTTAGGCAAGATAGATACATGTATAATATCAGGGTTCGTCAAGATAATGGAACAGGATTCGCGAATATCCCTGCGTTTAGACGACAAAGTATCACCATCGTAGCAGTCTATAGCAGTCGAAATAAGCGGCGGGCAACCAGAGATCAGTTCCCTGAACTTCTGAAGTTGATTATGAGCTAATGCCTTAGTGGGAAATATGAAAAGTGATTTAGAGGCAGGGTCCTTAGCCAGACGAGAAATGACAGGAACTTGATATATTAGTGACTTTCCAGAAGCAGTTTTGGTGGTTATAATGACATCACTACCATTCATCACAGCATCTATAGCCTTGGCTTGATGTGAATAGAAGCATTCGACACCAAAAACATCTTTGATGGCCTTTAAAATAAACGGTTCTAAGCTTTTCTGAGTGGTCAGATACTTTGCAGGCTGCGCATCAAAAGAACGGATGCCTTTCTGAACAATCTGATTAGTAAACGCCGGGTTTGAGATCCATTCCTTCGTTATAGCATCTATAGAACTGAACGGCTCAGGAACTGGGACTGTGGTTTCATGGGATTTGATGCTTTGTTGAGGATTTAAAGGTTTTAAGTCTTCGGAGTTTCTTACTAGGTCCTTCCATGTCTTCCCTGATCCGAACCAAGCTTTCAGCGCTGATTCAAATCTTTTGTCCCGTTGCTTTATAGTGCCTGCCAAAGCCTCGGTCGAGTGCCGCGAGCCCATCACAGCCTTACCTTTTCTGTAATTTAACAGAAAATTATCAGCTTCATCAAGAGCACTACGTAAATGAACTTTGACCTCAGTGAAAGCGAAGATCAACTCCAACTGCGTCGGACACTTAGAGGAGTCTTCATATATATCTGCTGGGTGTGCGTCATCCAGGTATTTTGTGTCTCCAACAATTAGTCTATCTGGATCGATATAGTCAAAGAATATATTTTCAGGCATTAAAGCTTTCAGTATGGCAGCTTGATGCGCCGAAAAGCCGGATCCAGAAGGAGCCAAAAGTGAGTTGAGACGTTCGATAGTAGGAAGAAGAGGGCGTCTGGCTGACAAAAATGTCAGCGTAGTATTTACTCGTTTGTACAACAATCGTAACTCCGCGATCTCTGGAAGATCGGGCACATTTATGGTGGTTTTACGTCGTTTATTAACCATTTATCATCAATGCCATATGCGAAGTGTCGAGGTCCTTGGGAGGAACGTGGGTGTACTATAACAGAGAGCAAACCGGAGCCAGAGGAGGAGTTACTGCGGGCAATTCAATAGAGACATGAAGAATTAAATTTTCTTCCACAGTACGAGAAACGAGTCCGTAGTATCCAGCAAGTTGATGCGCGAGCCACCGGCCGTGTGCACAGAATTGTGGCGTTTCTCCTGGTATTCGCACTAGGTAGTCTCCTCCAACAAGAGTATAACTCTCATCAGAGTCTGATTCATCGGCAGTAGAAGGGTCATCATACCCCAATACATTTCGTATGTCCGATTCCAGAGTGCGCAGTAAGAAAGGGTTAACACGGCCATATTTCAATCCCGTAGCCAGTGCCTTGCTAACTGTGCCAAAGCCCCTGTCTGACTCCGCGACCACTGGATTATGTAAAACAGCACTTCCTTCATCTATAATTGCCAATGACGAGTAGTCAACACGAAGGTCCTTTGCTGTGCGCTCTTCTGAACTTTCTCCTGACAGTCCAGCACAGATATCCTGCAGCTCCCGATATCGAGACCTTAGCTTCTCGCTTCCACGGGAATATCGCACCTGAAATGCATCTCGGGAATTAGATCTGCAGTAGTTTGTATGCGAGGTTCTCACTAGTTCTGGCCGGATCAGAGCCAGATTAGGGCCGGTTAGGAAGGGTGACCCTGCAATAGTCACCGATTCCACAGCCTCTGGTGTCTCGAACGTGCTTCCACCCGCTGCTCCACCAGAGCTAGTACCGCCTTCTTCGTCTGTACGCAGTAAATACATTGCTCTACCTTTCCACACGCCTTATCTGTAAAACAGTGTCACGGATTTGGCCAAGGCAGTTAGTCACGTGGAATATGTTTTGGAGCCCTACTAACCCTGTTCAGAAAACACTTTTTGCTCCTCTCTTACTTCCGAGATACTGTAGCAATGAGTTTTGAACGGCTGTTTCGGGGCTCGAGAATTGCTGCTCTGCCCGAAACATTACCGCGCAGTACAGAACATCCAGTTCAGCAGCTACTGGCGGCAAATGCGGCCTCGCGGCGCAACCGGGACTGGGGCCTCAAGAGAACAATGCCTCTAAAGACCAACAAGTACAAGGCCATAGCTGTTAGAAGATTAGAAGAACCCGAGCGGTTCGTCGACTACAGAGGACGAGATGGAACACTTCTCAATTCTAAAAGGCTTGCGTCTGCCGGCATTCCCTTCAAAGCCGTTAACCAGTCCGGATACTATGCTCGCCATGACAATACTCCAAATCCTCTTATACAAACTCAGAAGACACCGCCAAGTGGTATCTCAGTAGTTCAGACCGTACGATCAATGACACCAGAGAAGAGAAAGCAACTTCTGTATAAAATAACGCATGAGGAATCTGGAAAATACAAAGAATGGCTCGCGACTCCCGAAGGGGCTAAAATAGTCAGCGAAGTCGGAAAATTGGGCGCCGCTCTAAGGTACCTTGACGACATCATTGTTCACGAGAGCCGTATCAGAGAATCTGCTTCGGCTGGTCTTTCTTACACCTTGCCCGGAGCTGTTAAAAATACTCCAAATGGAATTGCTACACAGAACTTTGTTCCTGCTCGTTTGTCGATATCTGCTACTGGAAACACAGCTCCAGTCCTTACTACAGGTTTTGTTTCTGCCATGCCAGTTTCTGTACATAAAGCCAAGATTGATGAGCTCATCTCTAGCAATAAGACAGCTCTTATATCTATTGCAAACCAAGCCGCTGCAGAGAATAAACCATTCCCAACTGAGAGCATAGCTAACAAGGTTGTCCAGGCGAGAGAAGCAGTCTTTTTTGTTAATGCCAAGTATTTGACCCTCAGAAATAATGGCCAGCCTGACCTTTCTATTAACTCGCCTAATCTTTCATTGCCTTTAGCCAGTTGGTATCGTGCCTATGACGGCGAGTTTGCCGAGAACTACAGAAAACTGAGGTACCTAGGAATAGGAATGCACCAAAATTCCGAAACTTCACGAAAAGCTTCATTAAAGCAAGCCGGTTCTGTGCAGAGCATCGTTTCGGCTCTAATACGCAACCGAAACCCCACACCAGACGCTTAGTCTAATTACTTATGCCCCTATATATGTGATATAACACCATAAAAGGTAATATAAATTATTGTTACAGAATAACGATACAAGAGTTACTGCCAACCGACATATCCTCGATCAACCATTCGATACACCTCTATTTCACCACTCTTCATGTCAGGAATCTTGTACCATTCAGCTCGAACCTTTCCTTTTTCTTTGGACTGTTCAACAACTTTCACCTTCCGCTTCGAACCATCCCATTCCACAACAAATCCAACATGGACTGGACTGCCAACCTCCGCAGAATATTTCTGATGCAGACTTCCCTTATGTCCTTGGAACTTTACTGTCCTGAATAATATTACATCACCTGGCCTTATTTCATCCAGTTGTCTGACCGACGAGTTGCCAATGTTGATGTAAATACAAACTCCATGTGTCTTGAGGCCTATAGAAAACAAAGTTCCAGGAATACTCGACTGAACATTTCTCACTAACGAATAATCAGTTCCGTCTCCGACACGCTGTCCGACAAGATTCGCAGCAATACGACTTGCTTTATCTCCGATCTTTTTAGAATACTCTCGTAGCGAGTCTTTAGATGGAAGCGTCGGTGGAGCAGTAACTGATTGTTCAAACTTAACCTTAGCTGGGTCATCAGCTTCAAACGTAGCGGTGATATCCGTTTGACTATAATCTGGGTGCAATACATAGATATCTCGCGTGACAATCTTGGGGCCACCTCGCTTTCCGGTGACTTGATCCTCAGATTCATATAGAATATCAGGATTGGACAAAAGTGAGCCAGGAACACCATTAGGCTGAGCCCACCAGAAAGTCTTCTCAGCCATATCAATGCTTCTTAAAGCTAGGTAATCCGAGCCTCCATAATTTAATCCGCCAGTAAAATCAGATGAAGGCCTTGCTCCATCCAAAGACGCGCGAGGGGTGTCGTATGATGGTTGCTTCTGAGGTGCTATGTGAGAAACTGATGGCAAACTGCCATAAGCGATACCATGCGGAGGAGAAGTGCTTCGCACTACTGAACTTCCGGGGTGTGTATTCACAGGAGGAGGTACAGGGGGAGCGCTAGGCATGGGCGGAGGTGCAGGTTCAGAAGGAGGAGGAGGAGGTGGTGGTGGCGGTGGTAATCGCGACCTGGGTGGAGAGAGTGTTGGGGGCAGGGCTCTTTCAGTATCGAATGATTGCTCAAGGTTCATATCAGTGTCCTCATCAGCTTCGTAGCCTGTAGTTTCGCCGTCAGAGGTATAGTTCTGTCCAGGAAAATTATTTTGAAGGATATTCGCAGGAACAGGAGGGGGGCCTGAATGAGGAAGAGGATGATATTCAGGTACCGGAGGAGCGCCTTGAGGAATAGGCGGAGGGACGCTGGAGGGTGGTCGCCGATGACTAGGAACATTAACAGAAGTCGGGCTAGTTCCTATGTCAGAATTGCGAGAAACGTCAATTGAAACATCATCAGTCAAATCTTTCTCATCACCACCATCAGATCCGGATGTGTAATAAGGAGCCTTACCAGACTCAGCCAGAGAAGAGTCTTTGTGAGCTTTCAATGCATCTAATGGTGGAAGCGGTGGAAGTAGTGATTCATTAATACTTGCCTGATTCTTCGAATTCTTAGGATTTCCAACCTCAGGGACTGTATGCTCAACTGCTGGAGACGCCAGAGGTGGGATTGGCGGTTTTTCATGTGGCACTTTAGGGGCACTAGGGGCTTTAGGAACAGGAGGGGGATCAATAGCGTTTTCCGGGATTCTCTCAGCCTCAGGGACATCACCTACAGTCTCTTCATTCTGTTCTTCACTCTCTTTCGCAGGAGACTCATTAACCATAGAGGAGCCACTATTCTGCTTAATGAGAGCTTCCGGCAAAACAGCATTTGGAAATATCGGGATTGGCGCTGCAGACTCATATTGATCTGCGCCTTCTGCAGAGGCTTCATTATGTACAGCTTCTTTATGCTTCTTCGGCTTAGGGGGCTTAACTGCTGGGATATTTCCTGGCATGGGCATTCCTGCCATCGGAAACATACCCATTCCACCGGACATTTTAGCCATTCTTTCACGTATTGCCATTCTCCTAGCTATTTCAGGGTCAATTTCTTCTTCCGTTTCAGAATCCTCATCCTCATCGATCTCTTCTTCTGGCCGAGTATCGCCTTCATTACGTGCGCTTTCCTCAACTACATAACGCGGGGCATCCATTGACGGACGAGTAGAGGAAGACGGGGAGACTAAGTCATTGGGCTCTATATCAGAGTTTTCAATTTCTGAAGACTCTTCCGGTATAGTAGGAGGGGAGCCGATGACAGATTTGATAGACCCACCGGTATTAGTCAATGACACTTTTGCAGCAGGCAGATCAGGAATGGAGCTACCAGTAGTATTTGATGCAACATTGGAACCTCCAGTGTTTTTGCGCTCTAGTTGTAGTGCGGCGATATCCTCTGCAGTTTCGGAAACAGGAGACGTAGCTTCGGTTACCGAATCACGTTTCTTCTTGCGCATATTACGAGACTGTTGTTCCAGTTGCTGCTGCTGTAGAAGGGCAATTCTGTCTTTGAGGCTTCCAGTCACAACCGGTTCTTCCTTTTCATGACTTTCATGAACAATTTCCGAGGTTGGGGTTGTATTTACTGGGGGCAGAGATTCTCTGCGCGGCAGGGAAGATGCGGCAGACGGAGCAGCAGGAACATAACTGGAAGGAGGCGGAGCCACAAAAGGTTTCTTGACAAATGACTCGGACTTAGGCTTAGCAGTAGGCTGAGGAGGTTTATCCTGGACCTGACTGAACGTCTTGATCCTATCCTTGAAGGAAGCTAGTCTAGTCTCGGGTCCCGAATCAGAATCAGAGCCAGCCTTGGTTTCCGCGCCGTCCTTAGGAGACGAAGGGGAGGCAATTGTTTGGGGAGGGGAGGATACGGAGGGCCCGGGTGCCGGGGGCGAAGAAGCCGGGGGCGAGGCTGCCGGCACAGGATCCGGAGAAGAAGGGGCCGGAGGATCCTTAGGGCGGGGGCGACTTGGTATGACCGGCCCTTCGTTAATTCTTTCGACGAAGTTGCGGGGAAACAGACCAGACTGCCCGTCTATAGTGCCTTGATACCAGTCGTCGTCCTCAATGGACAGTACATCGATCACTGCGCCTTTTTCGAACGAAAGGTCTTCCTGGTGTCCCGATTCGTAGGGAAACAGGGCGCGGACCTTGAACAATGTCATTATACAACTAAGATACCGGCTTAACTAAACAAATAGTGCACTGCACGCAGTTGGAACTAACAAGCCAAGTATGGTGAGCAGAAATGCAATATGGGGCGCGAATTAACGGCAATGGCTTTGCTTCTGGAGCTTGGTGTTGCTGGGTGTATTCGGCTGTGCAGGAGTGGGTCAAGGGCGAGTCTGGGAGGAAAGTGTGTCAGCCGCACTACGTATAGCGGTAATAGAGTATGATACATAAAATGCGCAAGGAAAGAAGTTATTCAACTTCGACTTGTAGGCTTTGAAGCAGGTTTGATGGCGGCTTCGATAAGGAAGCGCCATTAGCAAAGAAATCCGCATTCTGCAAAGGGCGGATCACCAGAGCTTCTGTAGACGGGGCGTCTGGGTTGGCCGCAGCTGTGAGGTTTTTGTACGAAGAGGTCTTCAGAGACTGTCTCATGGCATGCATCACAGCATCTCGACATGCTTCCTTCATTTCGCTGGGAGAGAAGTTATCGGTCTGGCGGACAAGGGCATCCAGGTCGAAGTCGGAAGACAGTTCGGTGTCATTTAAGGTGAGTTGGAGAATGTGTCTTCGTTGATTAGCGTTCGGTAAGGAGACCGGGAACCTCTTAGGCATACGACGTAGAAATGCAGCATCAATGTCATTGGGTCTGTTGGTGGCGCCGAGCACGATAACTCGCCCTGAGGAATCGAGACCGTCCCAGAGGGTCATGAACTCCGACTTTAGGAGAGCAGTGACCTCGTGATCGGAGGACTGGCGTTCGCGCAGGAACGAGTCGATTTCGTCAATGAAAATAATCGAAGGTTCGAGTTTTCGAGCCAGCGAAAAGATAGCCGCGACCAGCTTGTTGGACTGACCGTACCACTTATCGAGGATGGCTGATATCTTTATATTGAAGAAAGTCGCACCGCTCTCTTTCGCAAGCGCCTTGGCCAGCATTGTCTTTCCGCACCCGGGAGGGCCATAGAGTAGCACGCCTCGCGGTGCTTGAAGTAAGCTGGAAAAGCCGGCAAAGATATCGGGGCGAGCGAGCGGTAGAAGGATCGATTCCTGGATGTCGAAGATTATGCCGTCTAAACCGCCTATATCATCGAACCCGGTCGATATTTCGTCGGCCGTTGTTATTTGCGCGAGGATCTGCCGTTCGTACTCGTCTAAGACCAAGTCTAGTTCCGGTCGAGTGGATCGAATTCTTTCGAGGACAGTAGAAGCCTTGCGCTTGGTTTCTGCGGACGCCTCACCGCCATTTGGCATCTGTGAAAGCAGATAGCTCAGGCTCAGGTAGATGCTTGATCCAACGCCAAGGCACAGGACAATATCGGCGATGAGCTTCGGATCGATTTTCAGTCGGGCCATGCTCGTGGAGTAATTATCGAAAGTGCAGGCAAAGTCCCAAAAGGGTACCTGTGGTTTTGGCCTGGTTTAGGTTTAGGTCCGGTTGGGACATTCAGGGCTTCTCCAGGACGTCGCCGACGTCGACTTTAGGCGGCTCGCAGCCGAGCGACAAGGACGCGACCTGCAGCGTGACGTCATTAATCAATTTCGACCCACCAGAAATGTCCAGCTCCTCGTACAGAACTATGTGTGCCTCGTAACTGCATGATCCGTACGGGCTGTAGAGGACGTTGGGACGGAGCCACAGGGCCTCGGAGGAGAGCTGAGCTCTATAGAGTTTCGAGGCCCGCTGGTGAGTCCTGGAGCAGTACTGTGTCACGTACGAAGGCGAAACGGACAGCTTCGACGGGTCTCTGTACTTGACGATATGGCTGACCACATTACACAAAGGGTATCCGCAGGTGTGTGTGATAGTCCGCTCGTCCACCACGGAGTCGTAGTCTGCTGGCGTCAGAAATCGTGCACAGAACTTCAGGAAAGGTACATCGACCGGCTGGAGAAGCAGTTCCGTGACCGCCAGAATGATGCTTTCGGCTTCGGCTATTTCTAGCAGCCCAGGCTTGTTGAATTTCTGCCATGTCGGGACAAACAGCCGCATGCTCGGCGTGTCCGGCCCCGAATCCTCGACTAGTGGAGTCCAGCTCATGGGTGCACCAGTCGAAAAGAAACTTTACTTGTGTGCAGCAAACTCCCAACACCCTCACGCCTGGGAACCCAAACACGCTCTTCGCGACCATGACGAACTCTAATGTCGAAGAGCAGCAGTACCTAGATCTCTGCAGACGAATCATAGACGACGGCGAGCACCGGCCAGACCGCACAGGCACCGGAACTCTCTCCGTTTTTGCCCCGCCCCAGCTGCGCTTCTCCCTGCGCAACGGTACACTACCTTTGCTCACCACCAAGCGCGTCTTCTTCAGAGGAGTCCTCAAAGAATTGCTCTGGTTCGTCCGCGGCTCAACAAACTCCAAGCTGCTCTCCGACCAGGACGTCCACATATGGGACGGTAACGGCTCACGCGAGTTTCTAGACTCCGTGGGCCTGTCTCACCGAAAAGAAGGCGATCTGGGCCCGGTATATGGCTTTCAATGGCGCCATTTTGGCGCACAATATGTGGACTGCGACACAGATTATTCCGGAAAAGGCGTCGACCAGCTATCACAGGTCATAGACAAGATCAAAAATAAGCCACACGACCGGAGGATCATTCTGTCGGCGTGGAACCCCGCCGACATCCCTTCGATGGCCCTCCCGCCCTGCCACATGTTTGCTCAGTTCTACGTCTCCTACAAAAACGAAAAGCCAGAGCTCTCCTGTGTGCTCTATCAGCGATCCTGTGATATGGGACTAGGCGTGCCTTTCAACATTGCCTCCTATGCCCTCCTAACGCACATGATTGCCCACGTATGCGGAATCGAGGCCGGAGAGTTCATCCACACGCTCGGCGATGCTCATGTCTACCTCGACCACGTAGAAGCACTAAATCAGCAGATACAGAGAACTCCAAGAGACTTTCCTACACTGAAGTTCGGCAGAGCTATCTCCGACATCGATGACTTCCGCTACGAAGACTTCATCGTAGAGAACTACAATCCCATGGGAAAGATCCAGATGAACATGTCCGTCTGATAGACAAATGCACTTGGACCACACACATACTTCTACAAAGATCATATATGCAAATTTCTCTTGTAATCATTAAAATCATAACTCAATATCCGGTGTCCTCCAAGCCTCTTCCTCATTAACAAACACCTTCACCACTTTCTGTAATGCCTCCTCGATAACACCTCCGAGTGACCGCTGGCTGTCAGTACTTCTTCTAGGTTCGTCGTTCTTATTGTCATCTGGAACGCTAAGCAGCCTGCCGGGTGGGAACAGGGCCAGCGATGATCGTGGCACTCGGACAACTGCTACCAGTCCGGCGTTCGGTATCTCTGATCCACCCTCTATGCAATAGTTTATGTGGAGAGAATGCAGCTCATTTTCTGTCCGTGGGAATTCAACCTTCCGCCGGTCAACGTTGTACGGAATCTTACACTCCTCCGCAGGGAGCAACAGCAGTCTCTTGATTTGGATATCATCAGCGGTGTACCACAAACGATTCGCCCGCCGGACCACTTCAGCAGATATATTGTACTTTAAAACGATACCTGCCAATGTGTCTGTAGGCCCTACTATGTGTGCGTAGACCAGTATCGGAGACGGAATGGAACTGCTTTCTTCAACCGAGGTGGACTCATTTACTGGGATTCCAGACGCATACGAATCGACCCATGAAGTGTCTATCCCTGAATTAGTCTCTACTACTGATTTAGAGCTTCTCTTAATCGACCTCTTCCGTAGCGAGCCCGGGCTTTCGAGGACTGTGATATCAGCGGCCCAGGATTTGGGTCGGTATCCATCTGCATGTTTTCTTTCTTGCCGCTGTCGCGGCGGCTGGGAATTCATGGACGGTTCTAGAAACCTATATATATATTGACCACAAAGCGGCCCTAATTCCTTTAAAGCGACTATGGATCTCGGAATTTCTCCGGTAAAACGGGATATCTTCGAACTAAGCGGTATTAGTCGTACTTTGAGTTAGCACTAGAGTAGTTGGGACAAAGGCCGAATTTCCTCTTCTGGTAATACCATTTCCTAAATAAGCTTACATATGTATCATTAGGAAGATAATAGCATAAAGAAACCATTTTGAGACTAATTTGTACTCGATGTATTCGCCAAATCGTCTTCTTTCCTCAATACGTAATCGTACCACTCGTTCACCTGTATCATTCCAGGTGTCATACCATTAAGGGCCATCAAGTTTGTGGGTGAATTATCATAATGGCTCGTCCTATCAGACCCGTGGTCCGTCCACGAATTCCCATTGCCGTTACTGATGTCTTCCATATACCGCGTCTGATCAGCAACCACTGCGCTTCCGCCTTGCCCATGACTATCACCAAAAATCTGAACCAAATCTGGCTCATACTCAGCAACAAATTCGGAGTTGTTCCACAGTTCCGAGTTGCCAATACGCCCAATAGTGTCATCCAATATAGAGGAACCTGAGCTGGGCGCGCTCATTTCCACATCCGCTCTATTATCAAACTCATTTTTTCCATTCCAGTTTGGTAATGAATTCTCGCCAGGAGATCCAGGAAGGACCGCCGTCACCAAGCCTGTATCCTCATCAGGCGGAGGAACTGTGCCTTGTCCCTGCCCAGACTCGTTACTCGAAGATGGTAGCCCGTTCAGTTTATCTTCTATAAATAACTGCGACGGCTCAAACAACTCCATAAATGAAACCAAATCTCGTTTTGGCTCGGTGTAAAAATTAATATTATTGGCCCAGTCTTTCGGGCTTCCAGGCCCAGACACTAAAAATGGTGTTCGCGATTCACCATTAGATGCTTCTCGGCGATTTACATTCATCGCAATTGCATCTTCGTTTCCTGCATAGTTCGATTTTTTATCATTAGTCGCCTTCGAATCTTTTGCAGTCTCGTCCAACTGTTCTCTGGAGTATCCGAATCTCGTGAATCGCACAGGATTGGACCGGCTCATAGTAGCAATGAATTTAGCAATCATCCTAGGACTGTTACGGACATAATTAACAACGCGCAGACTCATCCGAGCTGCTAGCCACGTTTCTCCTAGTACATCCATGAATTTCATACATATATCCAATGATCGCTGAGCATTCTCTGCCAACAAAGCATGTTGGCTTTTAGTCTGGTACAGTAACAAGATTATTGCAGTAAATACCACGTAAACATAAAACACATGAATGTTACCAACTTCCGACATAGAGAGCAAATTACCGCAGATACGAGCTATCATATGGGAGGCCTGGAATGCAATTCTTCTTGAAGGATACCCGGTTTGCCCATCAGGTAGCTTGATCTCCTTCACTAAATGAAGCTGATGGGCAAGGCAAACTGCAGTGTAGTATTGTAAGTATAACAGGGAGTTGAAAAACTTCTGGGAACGCTTCATTTTTGGGTGGTATTTCAGCTCGTCAGGAAGGTTCTTTCTCCAGATGGAGAGCGCGACATCTGAATACGCAATACATTTCACGTCAATCGGGTTTCGCTGTGCGGACGCTGTATACTGCTGAGTGAGAATGATGCCCATTATTTCCGCCAATTTCAAACTATGAATAAAGTACCGAACACGGTGCAGATCAAGAGCAAAAAGAGTTTGCCGATTAGGCTCATCTTCAATGAAATCATCCTCAGAAATCATTTTTACATCCATATCCTGTATATTGATCACCAAGGGACGACCTAGTGCCACAGAAATAGTTCTATCACGATAAAATAAAGACCACCAGATACGCTTCCACATTCGCTTTTCTTGAAGCGATAAATGTGGGTTATCATCGTTGTTTCTATGCATACCCATGCTTTGAGCAACGACTATTGCAACTCGAGTCCAATATGCAGAATTCTTGATGATATCTTCAGGCCCTTCATACCACCAACCGAGAATTCCTAAAGATTGTACAATAGCCACTCTATCCGTTTCATAGTTGGAATCATAGAGCGACTTTGCCCGCTTGTAGAACGTAAGGCAAGCAAGGTTTATGGAACCGTCAGAATCTAGAAGCGCTGAGTTTTTACAAACTTTTGAGGCAGCAAGAAACATACATTGTAGAAGGAGGAGTGAAGGAGGGTCCTGTGGGTCACTATATTTTCGCATAAACTCATTACGGTTCACCAAAGGGATTATTGGATGAACCCACTTGAAATAGCTTTCGATCAGTTCATCACATACCTCTTTAGGGGGAATCAAGAACGCGCCTTTGAGCTTCAAAACTTCGAAGTCTTCTGAATCAATATCTCTCGATGAGTTCAAGTATTCGGCTTTGGTAACTAGCTGAACATTAGGGGATTCACTTTCGCCTAACAACCTAGGAACACAATGTGAAGGGCCATAAAAAATGAAGCTCCCCGTAGGTACACTAGTTCCGTTTCCATACGCATCAAGACTTTCAGATACTGCCGGAAGCATGCCTTTCGATTCGTGAGGAGTGATTTTAGGATTAGCCCATGGTCCTGCTATTCCATTAGTAGGCCCGAGGGAGTAGACAGGAATCTGAGCATTATCCAGGTGATTCGAGACCTCGCTAGAGCCATTAATAATACCAGATGACGGATTTGTAGAATCCAAGGAAGAGTGTTCAGCTTTTCTAGGCATATCGGGTTCGCCATTTCGACGAAACTTCATTGGAACTTTACACTCGCAATTGAAAGCCACACAGTTAGTGCAAGGCATTCTCGTGGTTACATCACACCTAACTTTACGCGCGTGGCAGACTTCACATGCACGCGTAGCTCGGGCCCGCCGGAACCTCTTAGTGCCCTTAATAGGTACTTCAGCAACCGGTCTCCGAGCCATACTTGAACTTCGGGGGAGATAAGTTTGAGCAATTTCGAGCTCTACGGTCTGTCTCCCAGGAATATAGAAAGCTGAAAAAACACGACTAAATCAGGATAGTTAGAATTTCTCCACGCCCCTGTACCGATCGATGGTTGCCGAAATCCGAGGGCTGCGGCGAATATGGTCTCTTTCGAATGCTACTAGGCTAACTTGGGTGGATGCGGGGGACAATGCTCGCAGCCGCAGTACAAGCGTTTAGATGATTGGCTGAGACTAGATCTCCCAAAAGTTGATATGGAAACTGAACTTTAAATTTAAGCAAGCAACTTGTTAAGTTAGAATCGTCGATTAGCGAATGAGCTAAATAAATATGTCCCCTTATTTTCATTGGACAGCTTAGGCTAGATAGAACACATCTAAAGCTCAATTCCTTTTACTACGGCATTGCCGACGTACTCAAGTCCAATGATGAACGCACAGACCAGACATGCAATGCTGTAGTGACTGATGCTTGTACCAATATCGAGCCAGCTTCCTTCGTCTCGAACGAGGTAGAAGAAGTTAAGTGTCAAGACATCCGATACAGAGAGCACAATGGTGAATAATGCAGACATAGACACATTCAACTTGTGGTTGATAATGCTCAAGCTGGCAGACACAATGACGAAAGGGGCTAAAATCTTGAATATCAAAAGTGCACCCATAGCAAACGGGTCGAATACCGGCAGCAGCCGGTATACAGAGTCCAGAGAGAAGGAAGAAATCGAAGCGATGTTACCCGTGCCAAAGAACGCAATCTGTGTCAGCAAAAAAGCAATAGAAGCTAGGTAGAAGATACTTAGAGGTAGCTTTTCACTTAGCTTCTTCGCATTTGAGGCAACATAAAGACCACTCGATAGTTCGATCCATGCTACCAGGGTCAAAAAGAATGTCACATAGAACAGACCTTCGTACGATATGGTAAGAATAACGAATGTCGGGGCAAACGTGAGAAACAGAATGACTTCTCGAAACAGGTATGTTTGTTTCTGCCGTTTATCCCATCCATACGCCCAAGGTAGTAAAATGGATGATACAAAGCAGAACCATGCAGTTATCTGTTTTGCTAGTTGAAGGCCGCAGTTATTCTGGAGATCGTCGACTATTGACAGTGAAATCACAACTGACAAAGGGATCAGAATTAGCTGCACAGCTAATAGCAGCTGTGTGAGAACAGTAGGGTTGGAATTAGGCTGCCTCAAAGACATTACTATTCCAGCTGCACCAACAATAGTCATTAATATACCACCAGCAAGAATTTGAGCTGGGTCATCAACCTTGTTGGCTGGAAGCAAAGTGAAGATGCTCATGACAAAGCAAAGAACCACCCAGGAGCTCACTAGTTTCCAGTGTTCTTTGCAGTATGCCAAGTTGTGGAAGAATGGCCAACATGACAAGATAATTAGACACACGGAAAAAGATTCACGATAAAAATACCCGACCACAATGGCTTCAGAAATAATAAGTGTGGGTATAAGGCTCTTCAACAGCGCAAACAAAGCTGATGCAATAGATTGAGAGTCTGCGAAAACTAAAAGGCCACGTTTAATATCCTCTCCTCTTTCAGCAACGGATGACCAGAAATAAAAGGGGAAAAAGGCGTAAAAATAATACATGACAGGAGAGTTTTGGTACCATAAAATGTAGCTCATCGAAAAGAAGAGTACCACTGCCGACAAGCGTACAGTTAAGTTTGTATGAACATGCTTTTCAGTAGGCGGGAGAACATATAAAATAAGGAAGGAAGAAAATGCATATGCAACCCAGCCTAGGAATCCTAAAGTCACGATAGACCGAAGAAAAGCCCAGTTATATTTTTGTAGATAATTAAGACCAATCAATGTTAGTTCTATAAGTTCTGAGGTTTTCTCCAAAGCAGAATCATAGCTTTCAGTTATGATCAAGTTGTTGATAGCGTCAATGCGGTTGAGGTAATGATTTGAACCAGACAATTCGGGAAACGGAACGAATCTGAACTGCGATTCCACAACATGCTGCTCCTTGATGATATACTGCTCAAGAATCTCCTTGGCATTCGCCAAGAGTGACAGACAAGCAGACAAACTATCAGTGTCTATAAAATCCAAAGGCAAAGTACCAACAGAATTGGCTGGGTAGTTCAAACCAACAAGATAGGCCATGAGTGCAGCAACATCGGCTTGTTCAATGTCGTGCCGTTGTACCGGTAAGTTCCAGGGGTTAGAAAACTCATCGTGACCTTGAGATCCAATTCTAGGTTTAGCGACACCAGCGCCCCAGACTATTAAAGGAGTTCTTGTATTATCCGGATGTCCATCTCCGTGAGAACCCCAGTCGCTCATTCCATGGTCGGCAGTAAACACGTAGGACGTCTTTCCGTCGTTGTAGAAATCTTCAACGAGATTATAGATCTTCTTGATCCTGACGTCGATATATTGAATGTTACGATAGTATTCAGGAGAATAGGGACGTTTAGCATGACCAGCTGTATCGAGGCCGAGCAGGTGCAGAAAGAATACCACACCGGGTTTGCGGAGCTCCTCGCTCAGGGTCTGATTTGATTTTGCCTGTTCAAACAAAGCCTCAACTCTGTCAAAGACGAAAGCATCTAAATCCAGCGAGCTTTTAGTGAAATCTTCGAAGTCGGCACTGTACATATCTGTGTCTACACGACCAGGAACAGCCCCGGAAGCAAACATTGGCAGAATATCAGCAGATCCCCATGACCAGGTATGGGTGCTTTGATTGAACACCGAGTCAAAGTCAACGGGGTTCTCTTTCCACCCCTTTGTTACTGCAGACACATCCTCATAGAAACCCGCAATCAGTGCGACGTGGCCAGGCCTGGATTCCGTTGGCATCCGCGTATGGGAGACACCGAAGGAGCCAGATTCAAGAACAATTTGCCGGAGGAAAGGGGCTAGATAAACGTTGTCTGGGCCATCGGGATCCGGAAGCTGAGAAAAACATTTGTCTGCTCTTAGGCCGTCTCCGACAAACAGAAAGAGCCGATCAGCAGGAGCAGAACTGCTCTTGTGGTGGGCCATTCCGTGCACCAATGGGCTGACAAAATATATATCAAATATTGACCATAAATACACAAAATGGAAGAGTACGCCTACCAGAAGTAGGGTTCTCCGTCCAAATCGGTCCATGAGGCTAGGAAGTGTCGGTGTAAGGAATTTACTGTTTAATTGGGAGGTTCACCAAGGTAGCATCGCTGAACAGGGATGGGCATGGTTAGGAAAGATGCCCCAGCTGTGATTATATGCAGAGCTTTTGCAGAACCCAGGCTTGGTAACATTAGTTTGGGTTTATAGACATGAGTTGGATAAATGTGAGTGAGGTACGGGGTTGGTTAAATCGAATTCGGTGTGCCAGTATTGTGCGGGCGATTAGACACGCGACTCCGTTGCCGGGATTAGTCTCAGTATGCGAATTACTTAAAAATGCAGAGAGAAATGGGAGATGGCATACATATATATGGGGCACTCAATGGCATTCCAGGCCCTTTTCAGAGTAGACTAGCTATTGCGATCTCTGTAATAACACCGGTATGCTAAACGCGGTAGCCGATCTACACAGATCTGTATAACGGGAACTGAATCGGAAATAAGCTGATATAAGCGGGTTGCACAATATTTAAATGAAACTCTTTATGTTGGAAAATACCAATGTCTTATCTCGAATGACCTCACGCTCTGCCCTTGATATATTGGAATTAACTCTAAACTTATTATGCGAGAATGAGCTGCAGCGGCGCAATTCACCGATAACTACAGCTCTAACACCAACCCAGTAGCTGTGTGCCTGAATTTATGGTGAATATCGGGGAATAGCTGAAAAAGCAGCTTGTTTGGCTAAACCATGAAGTTTTTCGCTTAGCTTCACTGAACCTTATTATGGATGACAGAAGTTTATTTGGCATCTCCTTGTTGTAGGGTACTCTAAATCTATATCGGAGTATTAGGGCCAGTACACATCCTGGAGCTGTTAGTTGAACATGCTCTCAGACACAAGTACCAAGGGAAGATATAAAAGCTACTAAGATGTTACTTCGATCTTACCGATCATGCAATATCTTATCGGGATGCTCCAGTCTTCTAGGGACAAATGAATTCTAGTCATGCAGTCGTACTGATGAAATCAAGCACGGCAAGGCTGAGCACAGGTACCTTTAAGAAAACTATTGATAATCGGTTCAATCGCTTCCAAGGATAATGGACAGAGCGTCAGCATTCGGAAAGCGTATATCATTGTGCAATAGCCTAATATCACACATATGGGGTCAGCTCTGGAATATGTCCAGTTGAGTTAAGTTAAGTCATTCCTGCACAAAAACTTCGACCGCATTCCTTATTTGCAATAGAGTAGCTCTTTAACTAGTTATAAAGTTTCTGATTAGACCATTGGCTATCGTGAATACATATTCTACAAACACAAGTGACACCTTGTAGTTGTTGCTTTAGGAGAAATGTGGCTGCCTTTGTTGTTCAAGCGTGCCTAAGAAAGTGGCTATGTAGATAGCGACCTAGAAAACCATATTCAACTACGAAGTTCTATCACAAATGGAGCTATAGTAAATCGTTAGCGTTCATTAACTAAATACATCGGTAACTATTCTTGCAGAGCTCACCGCAGCCAGGCTGATTATACACAAGATCTCATAGAATAGTCCTAAAACCCCCGTTCCGTGGCCTTCTGGACAGTAAATAGCATACGCTGAAGCTCGCGCTTGAATGCTCTTTTGCGACGATTAATTCTGATTCTTTTTCGTGTATTTTTTGGCTTTTCGTAAAACTTCTGCGCGGCAAAAGTGCGAGGAATGTTTAAATCCCTAGACAAAGTCTGTATTTTCCGTAATGCAGGATTAATATCTGCAGTTCCTGTCCTTATGTCTCTGGTTGTGTGAACTACTTTGCCGGCCCAGGAATCATTCTCGTAGAGACCATAGGGAAATATAGCATCATTCTCTTTTCGCGAAAAGGAAAACCCTTTGTTATTGCCACTTTGACCCCGCCAGTATCCATTTCCCGAGGGATTCCTATTTTGTGAATTCGCAGTCTTTAAGGAGGACTCTTTCAGTAAGGAGTCGAAGTATTTCTCCATTGAAGACTCTCGCCGGTCGTTATCATCATTGCGGAGCATAAAAGCGCTAGAGAAAGATCTAATTGCGGGAGTTCTAACAGAAAACATTGGCCGGATTCGCCCAAACAGCCTCAGCATCTTGTCGTACGGAGAAGTGATAATTTGTCAGGGACCGGTAATATGCTAGAATGGTTGCTATATCAACGAAGCTGCCTTTCTAGTCCAAGTGACTCACTGGATCAAGGCTTAAGTAATAGAACACTAACTGATTGAAACAGACAAACTCTGCACCATATATTTCAAAAGTATTCATGTTTGTTCCAGGAAAGTACTATAGTGGGAGAAGATCTTCATGGTGCCGCGAAGCCGTACTGTTCAAGCACAGTTGAAACTTTAGTGAGAATAGAGTTCTCTCTTGGCAGGACAGCATTCTCTGTCTTTCGACATCTGTATCTATGCCCAACCTTCCTCCAGGAGTAGGACTTAGAAACAGCGACGCAAGTATAGAAAATGAAAGCTTGGATTATGCTGATTCAGGTCAGACAAGCTCGATGCGTAATCGGTACGGTGACAACCAGATCAGGTCAAAATCTTCCATAGATGATGAACCGTTACCTAACTTGCCGTCTATGACAGGTCCCTTTACCCGAGATCAGCAGTTGCTTTCCTTGTTTGTGTTCGATATCCCGGACTCAGTGAGTTCCACTAGAGCGCAGCGTCTTGCAGCGTTATTAGACGATTTAGAGGGCATAGTAGTCGGAAAGTCTCATGGGAACAGATGGTTTCATTGGATTATTTGCGTATTGAAAAGCGACCAAGGAATGTACATAGCGTATGAATCCTTGAAGAGGACGACTCTAAAGGTTGTAATTCAAAGCAATTCACTGAAACTGCTCCAGAACTACAGTAAGCACCGCAGCGCCAAGATCCAAGCGCAAATCGAAGGCGTGGCTACCCAGATCAACAACTTCCTCGAGAATTGCGAGGCCGAAGAAGTTAAAGATGAGCCCAACATAAATAGAGAGCTTGATATGGAAGCAAGAGAGAAAGATACGGACACCTCATCCCGCGAATTCAAAGAACTGCCCGCTGCCTTAAGGGTGCAAATTATAAAGGAGATCCAGGCCTTTAGAAAAAATGCAATTGACCATGAACAAGCCAAGATGATGGAGATAGATAAACTTGAAATTGGGTTAAAGAATTCTTTGGAGAAAAAAGCTCAAGTTCAGGACGAGAACATAAACCTGGAGGATGACTTGAGCAGTAAATACGAATTCGCGAGCGATGTAGATGATAACCGGCCAGACGAGGTTGTATTCGAAGAGAATTTGAAAGCCGAGCAAAGTGAACTGCGTGCTAGATTTGAAGCCAGTCTTACAAGATACAAAGAACTAGAGCGTATGCGACTGGAAGGACATGAAAATGCCAAAATCAGGAGAGCTGCACACATAAAGGAAGAAGAGCTTGCAACTCAGCGACTGCTCCGCAAATTGGAACAATATGATGATGACACTGAGGCAGATAAGGGTACAGATCTATATTATAGAGACTTTCCAGCTTGGTACTCTTCTAGAAAAGAGTTCAGAGAGAAGGAACTTGCGCGAGACGAAGAATTGCTGCGCAATGTAATGCAGCACGAGCCGCAGATTGAAAGCTCCCCAGAACAGAAAGAGGAGGAAGAATTACCAAAACACAGCGATAAGCCAGAAGAAGATGATTTATCAAAAGCTATTGATTGGTCCAAATTGTCTGAGGAAAAATGGGGAGCACTACGCTCCTATATCGTGGAGATCATTGTTGAGTATTTTGGCGTCGAGGAGACTGAGTTTGTCGATTTTGTCATGGAACAACTCAAGGGAGCTCCGACGGTCGAAAACCTTCAAGAGCAGCTGAATATGGTATTTGAAGACGACACAGACAACTACTTAGCTAAAATTTGGAAGAAACTGCTCGCCTTAGCGGCCCCGAATTAGGGAATTCAATGAACTCAATGCGTAACTGTCATAACTTAATTTGAGAAAGTACCGATCCGAGGCAAGTAGTTCAAACTCTATTGGGGCTCTGCTTCTTACCCCACAGTTTTCTATTCTGTACACTTCTAGAATTACACACACCGCAAGCTGAACCTGTGACGCGACGATATGTGCGACTCTCTACCTAAAAGCAAAAACGGCGACTTTAATCTCACTGAGCCAATGCCTCATGTGCTACTACTCACCATCACTCGTCAGAGAGCTTTCAACTCGCTTACAGGCAAGGCCCAACATGATATGTACAAGGTCTTGAACGCTGTGGACGCTGACCCGCATTTCTATCTTACCATCATCACTGGTGAAGGCAAAAAGGCTTTTTCAGCAGGCGCTGATCTAAAGGAGTACCTTGCCCGCACCACGTCGGAGACAGATGCTCTACCGATGCCCAATGGAGGATTTGGCGGCATTGCCAACCGCGTTGGCAAGAAGCCCATCATCGCTGCAGTGAATGGCGTTGCTTTTGGCGGTGGCATGGAGATGGTATCAAACTGTGATTTGGTAGTGGCAGCAGCACATGCTCAATTTGGCCTCCCTGAGGCTCTTCGAGGAGTGTATGTCGCCGGAGGAGCGTTACCCCGTCTTCTCTACACTTTGGGACTTCAGCGGACATCAGAGCTGGCGCTCATCGGCAAGCCAATTGATGCCCAGAAGGCATATGAGTGGGGTATTGTGAACCGCATTGCCAAACCAGACCAAGATGTCGTCGATGTAGCGCTTGATTTAGCAAAGGAGCTTCTTGAATGCTCCCCCGACAGCCTTATTGCGAACCGAATGGGCATCAGGCGGGGATGGGATGGTATTAGTGTAACAGGAGCCACAGCGATCGGTCTCGGCGCCGAGCAACTGGATATTGAGAGATCTGAAAACACAGTTGAAGGATTGAGAGCTTTTAAAGAGAAAAGAGGCACCAAATGGGGCAATCCGAAGCTCTGAGCAATTCTTGGGGCCGATCTTCACAGTTTAATCTTCAGCGGGTTGACCAATAAGAAATCCGAATATATCCCAACGTAGCATATTTTTCTTCCTCTCGAGGAATCCAATTTCAAACTATGAAACCACTGATCTTGAATGTCGTAGGACGATGCTCGTTCAGTAAGGCCCGAGCTACCGAGTTGGTGCTGCCGCATGGTACAGTGAAGACTCCGGTATTTATGCCCGTAGCTACTCAGGCTTCCTTGAAAGGGCTTACGCCAGATCAGCTGGCCGATTTGGGATGTACGATATGCCTTAATAATACTTATCACTTGGGCCTCAAGCCCGGCCAAGAAGTCCTGGACGCAGTAGGAGGTGCTCACAAGTTGCAGTCTTGGGATGGAAATATATTGACGGATTCTGGCGGATTTCAAATGGTGTCTCTACTCAAACTGGCTACTATAACCGAAGACGGAGTAGAGTTTTTGAGTCCGCACGACGGATCTCCAATGCTCCTCACACCTGAACATTCAATGTCGTTGCAGAATAGCATTGGTGCAGACATAATGATGCAGCTGGATGATGTTGTCTCTACGCTAACGTCAGGGCCGCGGCTAGAAGAAGCAACATACAGATCTATTCGATGGCTCGATAGGTGTATAGTTGCTCACAAGAACCCCGACACTCAGAACCTGTTTTGTATTATACAGGGGGGACTCGACCTTGAGCTAAGAAAAATATGCGTGAAAGAGATGGTCAAAAGAGACACACCGGGCATAGCAATAGGAGGACTATCTGGTGGAGAAGAGAAGCATCATTATTGCCAGGTGGTGGATCTCTGCACTACGATGCTCAACGAGCTGCTCGAAGAACCTAAACCTATATATTGCATGGGGATAGGATTTGCAGAAGACTTGGTAGTATCGGTTGCATTGGGCGTTGATATGTTTGATTGCGTGTTCCCTACAAGAACTGCCAGATTTGGTACTGCCTTGACAAGATACGGCAACCTGAACATGCGACATGCCAAATACGCCTCGCAATTCGTTCCACTCGAAGACGACTGCCCTTGCCCTGTCTGTAAAGCTGTAGAAGAGGGGGGATTTGGAATAACAAGAGCTTACCTGCACCATGTGGCAGGGAGAGATACCGCTGGAGCCCATTTACTCACACTCCATAACGTCGCATACCAGCTGCGACTGATGTCCGAAGCCAGAGAGGCTATAATTGCCGATAATTTTCCCGATTTTGTCAAGAAGTTCTTCAAGGATTTGCATGGATCTTCCGAAAAGTATCCGACATGGGCAGTGGACGCTTTACGTCGAGTAAATATTGACATTCTCAGCTGATCTAAGCTGCGTTGTTCCACCTTTCTCCCACCCAATTATGACGCTAACGTATTTCTTAATATTATTACACCTTTATGCCTTAGCGATTAAACTGAAAAAGCCTGTCGAAGATCTAGCTACATACCCTGATGTCATTCGGCATTCCGAAGGAGTCATACGTGCTATTGATTATATAGATCAAGCTCGAATGTACGCATTCGTAGCAAACACAACCTCTTTGCATAACCGCTACTACAATTCTGACACTGGAAAACTCGCAGGCGATCAACTTATAGAAATACTGAAACTATTAACTGAAAATAATACTCGCGTTTCTGTTTCCACGGTCGATCACCCGTGGAAACAAAGATCAGTGCTTGTTAAATGGGACGCTGGGGCTGCAGAGTCTTTGGTCTTAGGATCCCATCTAGACTCTTCTACACATTTGTTTGCTTCATTTTCGTATTCGCCTGGTGCAGATGACAATGCATCTGGAATGTCAGTCCTTTTTGAGGTTCTGGCAATACTCCTTAACCTCAAGTATCAACCCGCTCACAACCTCGAGTTTCACTTCTACGCGGCAGAGGAATCAGGAATGCTCGGTTCGAAGCAGGTGCTTAAGCAGTACAAGAAATCAGGTATTAATATTGCTGGAGTTTTGCAAATTGATACTGTGGGTATCCCGGACACCCGATCCACTCCTCATATGGCTATTGTGACAGACAATGCAAGCCCTCCTTTCGTGCAGTTTTTACGAAAACTGGCTAGCACTTACCTGTCTATCCCATTACTGACTACAAAATGCAACTACCCTTGTTCAGATCATGTCTCCGCTACAAGAAATGGATATCCCTCGGCACTAATAACGGAAACAAAATACCTAGGTCGCAATTGGTTTGTCCATTCGACATCTGACACAATTGATCACTTATCATTTGACCACATCTCAGAAGCAGTGAAGTTATCTCTTGCATTCATCATAGAGATGTCTGGTACGGAATTCCATGACAATTAGTAAACACACTCAGCACTGGACCCTGTATGACTGATGGCCCAACACAGCAACACAGGTGGCATTTTCGCGTCCAATGCCTTATAGAGCTATGCACACAATATATGAGAATTGTAAGAGTTTTTTTTTCCACAAACATCAAATCAACCACAGCTTAGTTGGTGATATGTTTTGGATAGTGCTCCTAGGTTTCTCGGCTTGCCTGGCAGAAGGATACCCTGCATTTTCAGGTCATTCTATACGCTCAGTTCCTGCTGAAGAACTTTTATCAACCCACAAGCTCATAGCTGAAACCGTTGAATTGAGACGATCGGGCGCCAGTCTGATGGACTACACTCCTCGCTCTTTTGAAGCAGTAACTGATCCACGAATTCGTCAGAGAGATTTCTACATTCAATACCCCGATACATTTCATTATCAAGAGGAAGTAAAGTCGCTTTTGGACAACATAAATATGGATCATACCACAGATTTCCTCAATGATCTAGCTTCATTTCATACTCGCTACTACAAGAGCAAATACGCACCACAAGTATCAGCTAGTGTGTTTGGTAAATTGCGTGAGGTTGTGGAAAAGCACTCTTCTGCTCAGGTCACCCAGTTTATCCACGATGGGTGGGATCAAGCCTCTCTTATTGCACGGATACAAGGCAAAAACACTGATAGTAATGCTGTTGTTATATTTGGAGCTCATATCGACTCCATAAATCAAAAAGACCCAGTATCAGGAAAGGCACCTGGCGCAGACGACGATGCAACTGGAGCTGCTGCTGTTTTTGAGATGTTCTCTGTACTTTGCTGTGCCCAATTTATTCCGGAGACGTCATTGGAGTTTCACTTCTATTCAGCTGAAGAAGCTGGACTACGAGGATCCCGAGAAGTTTTTTCTAAATACTCCAACGAGAAGATCGATGTCTTAGCGATGTTTCAATTCGATATGCTGGGTTATGTCCGTCGCGTAAAAGAAACGCATGATCCGGTATTGCTGGTAGACAATTCGTCTAGAGCACTTGTTGAGTACACCAAAGAAGTGGCATCGGCCTATTGTGGCCTGAAAGTCACAGAGTCGTATTGTGGGTATGCATGCTCGGATCATGCATCTGCCAACGCTGTTGGTTATCCTGGGATTGCCCTGATTGAAGCTACTGTAAAACAATCTAACCCATTTATTCACAGTGAGAAAGACGTCGTCGAACTGGTGGATATGGAAAACGTGAAAAAGTTTATCAATTTAGGCATTGCTCTTGCTTATGATCTTGGGTCAGTGAAGTTCAACTTTACAGAAGTTGAGCAGGCCCTCCTTCTCACAGAGCAGATTATTACCAAATTATGAATTATAATATGACACGAAGAAGAGAGTTATCATATAAAGTAACTGTATATTGAATAGATGAGTGAGATAGTTTTACAGGAGGATCTAATTGTCGAGCCATTCCTGAGAAGACATCTGAACTAGGCGGGAATAAGCACGAGCAAAAGCAAATATCTCCTCATCACCAGTAAAGAAATTGGAGTTCTTTATAAGTTCTGGAGAAATCCCCATCTCAGCAGCCATTTCTAACAGATGCGATTCATCTTCCTCAGATTTCCCTTCACCTACGAATAGTTTATCAAAAGACGTTTCTGAAGTGCAGGCTAATTTGACCTTGTTTTCATAGACTGCGTCGATGAGAGTGATAAACCTTCGAGCGAAGTCTTTCTGGTTTATAGTCAGGATAGGTATATCGGTAATAATAAGCGCCCGATAGTGTTGAGTAATAGCGAGATAGTCAGCCGAAGACATAGGTTTTTCGCATAGATCACTGAAAGTGAACTGAGCCACAGAAGAGCCAGATGCTCGGGGAACTTTGATTTGTCTGCCCCAGACTGTTAAGGAGTCGGGGTGTGGATCGGGGTCTTTTGGGTCGGCAAAATAAGAGAACCACTCATCGACGTGCTTTTGAGCGGCTTTTTTATCAGTCAGGGATGTGTGATAAACGTTCGAGGTGGGTCGAGGTATTTTCCGGTAATCTGTCGGGGAATCGAGATTGATAACCGTCGTTCTTTCCTTTATGAGATCTATACAGGGGATGAATGAGTCGCGTTGTACTCCGTTGAGGTAGAGTTCGTCAGGAGCTCTGTTGGAAGTCATGAAAAGGACGACACCATGATGTATGAGGGATTCAAGAAGGAATCGGAGAAGCATTGCATCAGCAACATCCGTCACCTGAAATTCATCGAAGCAAAGGACATTAGCTTCTTGGGCGAGCGAGGCACCTATATACGGGATAGCATTGAGATCATTGCCGTGCTGAGTGTGAAGTTTATGAATTCCATGATGTACACTCTGCATAAAAGAGTGGAAATGAATACGTTTCCGGCTCAGGTGTGGCGGGATTGTAGAGTAGAAAAGATCCATGAGCATAGTCTTTCCGCATCCTACATCTCCGTACAAGTAGATACCTTTGGGTGTCTTGGACAGATCATAAGGCTTCGGCCTGGAAGAAAATAAAGAGAAAAGGCCTTTCTTTGGCTGCAGAGAGGCTACTGATGGAAGTTCAATGGGCTGTGGTTTATACGATTCTATCACCTCATACAAGGATTGCATTTGAGCGATGACACCGCGCTGGAAGTCGTCGTTTCTTAGCTTTCCTTCTCTGACTCTTGCATCATAGACAGTGAGCGGCCCCGAAATCGTCCTGCGTGCTTGCGTCCATAGACGGCTAGACGAAGTGCGGGCATATAATCTATTTCTACAGCGAGAGAGTAGCATTTAATCTTAAAGCCGACATTAAAACCCGGGCAAAGAGGCAGGGCGTAGTGATTTGACCGCGAAATTGGGTTGTTTCGGGCAATCTATACTGATCGTTGGAACTGCCTAGGTGCGACCAAACGATTGCATGCGATTGGCTGGGTCCGCGATGTAGTTTTGGGTCATAAACTCTGAAGTACAAGGCACAAGCTTAACGAAGAAACGGCCTATGTATCTTACCCAAGGGCAGTGATTAAGGTTTTCTTTTTCCAGGTGTTAGGGGAACCTTTAGTGCAAGGGGCCGAATATTGTAACAACTAGCGACCTCCGGTTACAGAAAGCCGCTAAGAGCTACTTCGGGAGACGTGTAGCACAATACTGCTACATTCAGATATAATAGGCGAGCAGCCGAAATCAATCCGCTCGCGGTAGGACCCTGCGGACCCTGGAAGTGCAACGACCCTTTGAGGATTTTATCCGCGATTCTTTGGGACGTTCGCCTATTGAGCAAAGGAATGAAAACGCCACCATAGCAACGAACGTGACACAGACATACTATTGGCTTAATTGGATTAAGGTTTAGAACGGGAAGCGAAAGCGGCAGTCTGATTTGGAATAAAGTTCCCATACCACATATCCCTTTAGGCTTAAACCCCTACTCTTGCAAAGCTCTGTTTGTCTTCTTCAATTTTCGCCAACGCTGCCTCTTTTGGATCTTCCGATCCTCCTATAAATCTATAGGCGCTCTCCCTTTCTTTCACTTTCTTGTATACGAAAAACTACTGCTTATTGGCTTTGCGCAACCTACCGCTTTCTCTCCACACACATCTCCCCTTATTCTTGTTTTCTTGTAGTTGCAACTATTGCCGACTTCCCCTTCATCTAGCTTCTTCCCCTCGCTTGTCTCTACTCAGATACCTCATCAAACGTTATATTGTTGAGTCCATTTATCATACCCCTTATATTCAGCTCGCAGTCATAGACTATCCACATGCATCGGCGTTCTTTACTCCTTCTTTTAACGACCCTCCTTTTGACTGTTTACTCTATATCCACCTTACATTTCACTCGGTCTTCGCCCGTCTTGCGTAAGCGGAACTTATCGAGCTTATATGTTCTTCCCAGCAGCCTAGACGATGATTTCTCTCATACTCCCTCGCTGACGTTCAATCCCACAGACTCGGCTCCCTCCCACACCAGCAACCCGGACGATTCAGGTGCCGACGTTGCGAATGATATTCCTAACGCAAACTCTTTGTCAGTGTCTCATGATCCTTCAGACTCATCGGAAAGAGAATCTGATGGCTCCATAAATCTCGTACCAGATTTAGGCGATTCCCATCTTTATGCCACGAATGGCTCCTCTCCTGCTCTGACTGCATCTCCTCCATATCCAGATAGTTCAGACCTACCTTCGACTTTCATGTTTCCTCATGGAACAACCGAACCATCCAGCTCGGATATGTATGATAACAGCATATCCACAATAGATTCTACATCGACTGTCGACCCACCCTCTTCTACCCCAAACAAGGATACTGGATACACAACCACCCCTGAACCTATTCCATCCTCGACCCTTGGAGTGATCACTGGAACGACACCGACCCCTGAACCTTTATATCCGACATCTATCCCCGAGCAGCATTTATCCACTTCAACTGAAACCTCTTCTTCCTTTACTGAGACGACTACTGAATCCTCAACTTCTACTACAAGCTCAGATAGCACTTCCACAACCACACCATATGATTCAGAGACATCGACAAAAACAATTCCCATGCTAACAGAATCATTCACACCTGATACCCCTGAACCAACTGCTAACAGCGTACCAACCGAAGAGTCCCTAAGCAGTGTATCATCCGAGACTTCAGCGAGTGCACTTTTATTGGCTCCTTTAACATCAGCACATACTGAAACACCTACTAGCTCACCTGAATTGGTCGAATCCTCTTCTAGCACCATAGTTTTTCTGGAAACATCGACCACCGCCTCTTTGACTTCAGGTATTTCGGCCCCCACTATGTATTCTTTGCTGTCACTAGATTTTTCTACCAGCTCGCCCGAAGGAATCTCTACAGAATCATCTGACGAACCCTCTACCTCTTTTGCATTTAGTGAATTACCCACCAAGGCCCTTTTTATACCATCTAGCCCACTTGCTACACCAACAACTATTCAGAGTCAAAATCCTAGTGAGAGCACCCCTGGCAGCCTAAGTTCCCTTAACCAGAATTTCTTACCAACTACTGGCTTAGCCCTACTGCCTTCTAATACAGCCCTTGCGAACAAAGAGACCGCCACAAATTACCCAAGCGTGATCCTCCCCGCCGACTCAAAAACTGTTGATAGCGCCAGTACCAGCATCTTTATTGGATTCAAGAAGCAACTTGACTACGTGTCACTCGTTTCTAACTCAATACTATCAGCTCAAGTGTTTGACTTGCTTCCAAAAGGACTGAGCTATGCTGTCAATGGAAATGACACGATGTTCAGCATCGGCAGAATAACTCCTTACTACTCCAGCGGGTTGGATTATATTCCTTCCATTGCTCTTTCTAATGTGCCTAATACCATGGCAAATGATCTCTACCACCAGTTAATTGACACATCTTCTCGCGCTTATAATAACCCGGACTTTATCGTTAGTGAGCTTATGGGACTTATTGACCCAAATTTGGTTTATATGGAGCTACCTTCTTCCACCTCAGATGGGGATGTTTCGTCTACTAGTAAACCCTCGGCAACCTCAACTGGCCATGAAGACTCAGGAAATGATGGTTCCACCCCTGTCAATAAGTCCGCGGTGGGAATTGCGTTAGGGTCTATTGCTGGCGCTGCTCTTTACGGCTGTGCCATGTTCTTCTATGCCAAGAAATACCGGGAGCGTAAACGCTTAGAGACTGACTCTAGTGCTGGTAGCATTACTTCCGACGGCTTTTGCAGTTCATATGGAAAGCCCCCTTTAAGTGACTACTCGTATGGAAGTACTGTTGTTTCCAACGGATCTGCTCCTGTCAATATATCTCGCCCGGTGATGGTGGAGAATACACTGGGATGGCAGTGAGTTTCATATATTTCATTCATAACACCCTTCCAACTAAAGATGCATTGACTGTATCTACATGTACCCTACAGTAGCATTGTGTGATCCTTTGGTTTCGATTAAGATGGAACTGAATAAATAATAATTATGAGTATTCCGTGATCTTATGCTTACTCTTGCAGTATTAGCGCTAGCTACTTTCTAATAGAAGTGAATCTTAGTAAGTGTATCGTAGTCACTGGATAGCAACATCCTTATACTCTCCTTTTCCTCTCTTGATACTTGCGACTAATTCTGTCGCGGGTATTGATAATATTGAGTAGGCCAAGCCAAATCAAATAGGCTAGGGATCCAGTAGCCCTGAACGCCGTCAACGCGGTAATGGACCATAACATGAATTTCAAATAGCCATTAGTACCTGGATCTTCGGTGGAGAAGACATGAACAATGATATATACCAATATAACATTGGCGGTGACCCATGTCATCACTACTAATGACCTAATCTTTCTGTAATAGTCGTTTCTGATGGTATTTTCATCCAATGGAGTTTCAGGAACTTTCTTTCTTTCACGAAGGCTAATGAGTGAATTCTCATAGCCGGTATCAATATCAATCTGCTGTGACGGCATATCAACTTCTACGACATCCTGGTTACCCCCTTGCCCACCAAGGATGACCGCTGCTCCAAGGTCAGCAGAGTCGACGTTATCTCCTTTAGTACCCCAAGAGATATCATGAGTATTGCAGAATGCGAATACTTGAAGTATACAGATATAACTAGGAAGTAAAAGATAGTACTGCAAAATAGACGACACCATATGCCAAGGGTCAAGGTATAAAACAGACATCAGACCGTAGAGGCCTACGGTTGATATCATAGACACAATTATATTGGTAAAACCATTATTTCCAACAATGGACTCCCCGTCATGTCTGGATATAAGAGACTTTAGCACATAGTAAAGAGCACAGGCGGTAGTATAAGCCATTATGATGCCAAATGCTACTATGCTGGCCAGGAACAACCATTTCGCGCCCTGAGGACGATTTCCAAGAGATATAATGAATTGCCACGCAAGGAGAACAATCAACAGAACCTGGAAAATGTAGAAGAACACTTTTCCAGCCATTGACGATCCCAAAACGGAGCTGTCAGTAGCAGCAAATGCTCCTGCAATGAAATAAAATGATAAGTAATAGTTGCCAATGCTGAAGAAATTGAATATTAAATTGAGAAGTTGATAAAAGAACTCAATTTGCAGCATAATCTTTCGCATGATAGAATGATCAGTGCTCCATAATTTCCGCATGGATAGTTGTGCGTAGAGAGCAGCAAAGAAGGAACCATTTAGCCATCGGCGACGCTGACTAATGAATTCGGGAACAGTATACGGGACGTCTGTCTCGCCAGTTGCAGCACGCACATATTTGAGCACCCATCTAGCTTGCTTCCTTGCTACCAACTCCCAGCAAAGAATACGGTCTTCAGCAAGATACATATTCGCGTTGAATACATTACTCATGTCGGCATGGCTGACCTCACCTTTGAAGTATTGATCAAGTGGACCTTCTCCATTATCATCACTGAGAAGAGCTATGTAGCGATAGGCTGAGAGAGCTCCAGGCAAAACAGAAATATAACCGAATGCACTCTCCATGGGTTTGTCAAGAATATTAGAGATTTTATACTCAAAATTCTGTGAAGCAACGAGTGGATTCAGCAAATGTCTCCAGCCTTTTCCTTTCATAGCCATAATTTCACCACATGCTCCTCCAACGTTTGAATCTATGTCAAAAGCCTTCCAAAGATGATATAAAGAAGAATTACCAGGTTTTGTGCCAACATCGATCATCATGCAGATATTGGGCAAGAGGTTTGCGCAGAAGGCACGGAAGAACCATCTATGAGAGTTGATCTTCTTCAGATTGTGCTCTTTAATACAGAGAATAGTCTGAACAGGTACAATTCCTTTTTCTGGGCCTCTGAACTTAAGGTCAGAATCGATAGAAACTTGGGTGGTGTACTCATAAAGATGGGCTTGCACAGTCTTTCCGTTGACAAAACTCTTTGCTACACCATCCTGATACACACCCATTGCGGCGAGAATATCAAGAACTCGAGGGTTCACGTACTTTCGGCCGTCAGCTACAATTGTAACGACTACTTTCTTCCAGCCGTCAGGTCCCCAGATTCTGGAACGATTTCGAGAACAAAGATGAGAGATATTCTTGGTCACTGAGTGCAAAGTGCGCGCCAAAGATACGTAATCTTCATTATACAGAGTAATACATATCGCTATCTCAATTTCTCGATCTGATTCTGAAGGCCGCAAGGTAAAACCGTTAGCAATGAAATCATCGGCATCGCATGTAACAGCGGTATATCTCATAGAGCGAAACTCTTCATGGTCACGCCGGGGTAAAAAGCTCAGCAGCTTGCTCGGAACAGGACAGTTGAGTACTAAATTTCCATGAGTCAGTTTCACTTGCTTACGAGCGTAGTTGCGGTCTCTGCGGACATGTTTAGATACTGGTAACTCGTCGAAATCCAAAGATTCGGTAGTATCCAAACGGTATATTTCAGAGCTTGTCGCACCTGATTCTCCAGAGATAATTGAAGATGCCGCGTACTTAGATTTCGATTCATCAAAGCTTCCTGTATCAAGAACCGGAGAGTAGTCATGATGATCGAAACTCCTATTAGCTGGCACTTCAGTTCCTAACTGAAGGTCTACTTCAGGGTGCAATGCAATGGGCGGAGCAACATATTCCATATTACTAGTTCCAAGGCCAGATGTGTTAATCCCTAATCCTATATCGGAGTCTAAAAATGAATTACGAGATGGAGAAAATCCAGGACGTCCTATTCTTTCGGGGGAATGTTGTCTCGACGCAACCGAAGGAGAGCCGAGCCTTACTGGTGAAGTCGACAAGCGGCGAGTCTCCACAAAAGAACCATCAGTATGATGACTATATCCGGGGGGGGCGTCTCTAGGACCAATTCGTCCTCGATTTGGGGAGCTCGGCATGGTCTATGTAAATAACGAGAAAGAAAGAGAATCGAAGAGTATTGCCGGTTTAGGAAGCTAAATAAACAGTATCACTCCCAAAGACAATTGAGCCGCAGAAGTGTTACCAGCTCAGTTGCTATGCCAACTACAGGTTGCAATTGCGCCATAATGTAGTAATATTTTCCAGAGGCTCCAGCTTGGTCTCTACCGACCTTTTGCGGATTCTGGCAGATTTAGAGTAGCAATGGCCGATAGACTTCCTCCGTCACCAGCACCGACATCGCCGAGGAATGGCAAAAGATATGCGCTAGATACAGAGGTGGTAAGTGCAGAAAACAATGATCAGTACTCTGCTTCTAGTGCCCCGCTGTATCAAACGGCCACATTTAAAGGAATTGGTGAATATGATTACACTCGGAGCGGGAACCCTACTCGGACGTATCTGGAAAGACATCTAGCGAAGATCATGAATGCCAGCAGAACGCTAGCTGTGACCAGCGGGATGGGATCATTGGACGTAATAACCCGTATGTTGAAGCCCGGCGACCACGTGGTCGCTGGCGATGATCTATACGGAGGATCCAACCGCTTGCTGAACTATTTGAGTTCCACCAATGACGTGGTTGTGCACCATGTTGACACTACCAATGTCGAGGCTGTCAAAGCTGTTCTAAGTGACAAGACTGCCATGGTGTTGCTCGAGAGCCCGACAAACCCGCTCATCAAAATTGCCCCGCTGCGGGAAATAGCGGAAGCTGCGCATGGTGCTTGCTCGAAATGCGTTGTGGTTGTAGATAATACCATGATGTCTCCGATGCTACAGAACCCGCTCGATCTGGGTGCTGATATTGTTTATGAGAGCGCTACTAAGTATCTGTCTGGACATCATGATCTCATGGCTGGAATCATTGCAGTTAATGACGTTCAGCTAGGCGAGAAATTATACTTCTATATCAACTCCACAGGTTGTGGGCTGGCTCCTTTTGATTGCTGGCTACTTATGAGAGGCATCAAAACACTGGCGGTTCGTCTGGAGAAACAGCAGTGCAATGCTCAACTGGTTGCAGAAATGCTTGAATCTTATGGTTTCAAAGTGAGATATCCGGGACTCAAATCCCATCCACAGTACGATTTGCACTTCTCTCAAGCACGGGGAGCTGGTGCGGTACTCAGTTTTGAGACAGAATCTGTGGAACTTTCCGAAAAAATCGTCGAACAGACCCGACTGTGGGGCGTGTCAGTGTCATTTGGATGTGTAAACTCGCTTATTTCCATGCCGTGTAGGATGTCACATGCTTCTATAGATGCAGAAACACGCAAAGCAAGAGCTCTTCCTGAAGATCTGATTAGACTTTGCGTTGGAATTGAGAATCCTAACGACTTACTGGACGACTTAACGGTTGCATTGATGAAAGCAGGTGCTATTAGATATAATGATGGCAATTGGTCTAGGCCGTGAGTTATCATTACAAAAATGACTATGATTAAACATGAATGTTCTTCCACTAAATTTCGTATGCCATTACTGCTCGGCTGCAATCTCCTCACTGCCGCAGGTAGTTTCTAACCATATCCTGGAAGCGAGACTTTCCTACATCTACTATGTCCCTTAAATTGTCGAAATCTTCAGCGGCAGTACCGACAAACTTCGACGCAATATCCCGAGCTGAACGTTGTAACTGCCCGAAGTCATCAAGAGAAGGTTCCTCTTCCTCTTCCTCGCCGAAGTACTGACTCGAAGAGATGGCTTGAGAGCCATCAAACTCTCGTAGGCGGGATCGAGCTTCAGCTTGCACTTCAGGAGCATACTGATTACGACCAAAAAACTCATCCGAAGAGATTCCTTTCTGAGTGCCGAACCGTGAGCCATTTGCGGAGTTCGCGGCTTCAGATTCATAGGAATAAGGCTTAGCAGAGTCGGCTATGCGTTCCGCGGAACTGTTTGCAGGGGTGGAGGATTCGGTAGCAGGATCTTTTTTAGCGCGAATCGCACCGAAACCGAGTTTAGGAATAACAGGCTCGGAGAATTTGTTTTCAGTGGATGAGATACCTAAGTTAGACATGCCACCGGAGAGGGAGTTATCAATAGAGGACATTCGGTTGAGTGGGATAGAGGAGACAGCGGACGAGGAGGGATCCTCGAAATCGTGGTCTACATCTTTGGCATTTGGATTATAACCGAGCTTTTTTGCCTGCTCTGCTTCTTCTTTCGCAAGTCGTTCTAACTCGTCGAAATCGACGTCGAGAGCTTTAGATTCTCCACCAATCTTTTTAGCAGCTGGTTTTTTCTTGGAGGCCAAAATGGACTTTCCCGATTTGCGTGCTCCATGAGAGGCCGTAGAAGACACTTTCTTCACAGATAAGTTGACGGCTGGTTTTGGATTCTGAGCCGGAGCGGGAGAGGCTGTACGGGAGAGCGAGACAGGGGTCGGCGTAGCACTACTGGCTGCACGAACAACGGGCTTGTCCCATCCAGAAAAGAAATCACTAGTCTTGTCTTTGTCAGATTGAGATTCGCTTGAATCGTCAGCAACATCACCTGCGCTGACGGGGCCCGGGAAAGATCTGCTATCGTGCTCTGCGCGCCTATCGATCTCCTCGGCATACTCGATTGCAGTCGGGCTGGTGTACTTTACTTTGATATCTGGGGTATCGAGAAGTGTAACACCGCCATGTTTAATGAAATAGTTTCTCGCGTTCTCGTTTCCTCCTACTTTCATGCGCCGTAATTGGACACGGGTCCAACCGTCGAGCGTGGTGCTTCTAATGAACGTTACATGTACGCCGAGATTACGGTGTTTGGCGGAACAGTCCAAACATACGTAAACAGCAAAAGTGACCGAGGCCCATGTGGGGTTGCGGGTGCCACAGTCGAAGCACACGTTGTTGGCAGGCTGCGACTTCAAGGCTTTAAAGAGAGCCTGAGTCTCTTCTTTCGGCGCCAGCTCTGCCATGCTGTGCGCTTATTTCGGGTGGGCGCGTGTTACGTAAGCAAACTAAAGGCTGACCGCTCGAAAACGGGGTTGAGTGGGACGATCTGCCGGAGGAACGTGAAGCCGCTGGCGTGTTCAGGTGTTCGAAGGGAGGAAGAGAGGTTCTCGGGGCCCAAGGGTGGATGTAGCTGTGTTGCCATGGATACTGCACGAGAAAAAAGCGAATCAGGGCCAACCCGGAAGAGAGAGTTACTCCACACAGGATTCTAGGACCGTGGAGCGAAGATTGTCGGAGATATTGCGAAGTAATTGCTGATCAAGTCGAGACCAAACGGAGACAAGATGCTGAGAACTACACTGAGGACGCTGAGGGGAGCCGGATGTCGTCCGTCCCAGGCCGTGAGTGCACAGACCTTACGGTTGTATGCGACGCATACGACAACAGCGCACGAGGCCAAGCAGAAGGAGAAGAAGACGGAATCAGGGTTTTATAAAGCGGTGTTGGCGGGCCGTAAGCTGCTCACATTCACAATGTACGGCAGCTTAGTGGTGGTCGGACTGGGAATGTCTGGAATGACGATCTACTACATAGTGACCGAGATCTTTTCACCCTCTGCAGACCCAATGCTGTTTAACAAAGCTGTCAAGAAGGTGGAGCAGGACAACGAGTGCCAGAAGGCGTTCGGCGTGCCCATGAAGGCGTTTGGAGACAATGTCGGCGGAGCCTGGGTGCACGACAGACCTATCAGTTCGCAACGAGTTAAAGACAAGGAAGGAAAGGACCACATGTTTATGCGGTTCCACATTGAAGGCCCCTTGGGCTCTGGTCTGGTGCAGCTGGAAATGATCAAGGACGACTCGGGATCGTTCGATTACCGCTACCTGGTTGTCGATCCGAAAGGAGGCTCGCGCATCTACATAGTCAAGCCTGCTGAGAAGAAACCCCGGCCGGTGAAAGGATTCCTAGGCCTGGAGCTCAGTCCGAGACGATGAAGCATGACTCTACGAATACGCTATGTGAACAAATCCCCCAAATACCTATATATATGCATTACCTAACGCATTTTCTGCAGTAACTCTTGTACTTCAATGTGTAACGCCTGTACCGGATCGGCCAATCAGAAGACCTCGATTATCCCCCACACTCCTTCTCTTCCGACCCACCCACTGTAATGTCTGCAATTCGGCCCATTACTTCCCTCCTGCGTCCCAGAGCTGGCGTATTTGGCCTTCGAGCCGTTTCTCGTTCACCACTCGTGTCAACAAGCCGAGTTTTTTCCAGCGGTGCTGTCCGAAAGATCGAATCACAATCTACAACTCCGAAGGAAGCAAACGAGCTTCTGGCCAAGCAGCGCCTGAACCGCCCAATTTCTCCTGAATTGGCTATCTACCAGCCTCAGATTACATGGGTTCTCTCTGGTGCTCACCGCATCACCGGACTCGCACTTGGCGCGGCCTTCTACCTCTACCTAATGGGTGCAGCCGTGGGCCCGGCGCTAGGCTTCACCGTTGATTCCGCTAGCTTGACCTCCATGGTTGCGTCTTTACCTGTTGCCGTTAAGATCATCGGCAAATTCATACTCAGTATACCATTCACGTACCATTCTCTGAACGGCGTTCGTCATTTGATCTGGGATTTCGCTAAAGAGCTCACTCTCCCTGGCGTCTACAGAACTGCCTATACAGTCCTTGGCCTCACAGTAATCTCTTCTCTCGGTCTTGCCCTTATGTAGTACCTACGACAATATATGTACAACCCCGTAATCCTCTCGTAGCAACCCTTCCAGCTTTTACCCTTATCTATGCTTCACTATACATGTCCACAGATGACAGATCCTCCACTCAGGTATCGGCCGCTTCAGCTTCCGCTCGAGCCTTTTCCAATCTGGTAGCCCTATATTTGCGGGTACCAGCTAAGCTCTTTCGTCCGACCCGTTTGGATTACCTTGCTGTCCCACGCTTGCTCAGTCCCGCCATATCGCGGCCATGGTCGTTCACGACACACTCCGGATTCGGCCTGATCTCTAACGCTGTTCGCCTTCACGGCTGGCAGTTCATATACCACCAGGTACTTCCTCCCTTTATTGCCAATTCCGTGATCGGGCTCGTTCTCTACACCACTTACCTTGCAGCCCTCCCCTTGTTCAAGCCTCAGCCTCACATGTTCTGGAGCTATTTCAAGGCTGGAGCCCTGGCTGGATTCGCACAAGCACTCGTAGCTTCACCTTTTGACGCTGTAGCTGCCAGGTATTCCGTTGCAGAGGCACTGCAAGGGAAGATGCCTCTATGGTCTTACGCGATAATGAAGCTAAAGCGGATCGGGGTTCGTGGTGTGATGGCTGGCTTCTCGTTAAGCGCAGCGAAAGAAACTCTGGGTTTTGGTGCGTACTTCTCAGTGTTTGAAACACTCAAATCTGCCTCCATACTTTCCTATAAAGACACTTCTCGCGTGTCGCAGGCTGTCCACCGGAATCTTTCTATCCTCACTGCAGGTGTAAGCGCTGCAGTCGCTCTCCAGACGGTGCACTACCCTTTCTCAAAAATTCAGGATGTCCACACAAAATCCCTAGAGCTTATAGATTTTGATGCTGCTTCGGCAAGGAAACCGTCCTCTACCTTAAAACTCTACAACCACGCCTACACACACACTACACAGAACATATGGAAGATGGGTCATACCTCTATGCAAGGGACTTTTGCCTGGATGTATCGCGGGTTTATCCGTTCGGCGCTGACATCGATACCAGGATCTAGCGTCGGTATTGTCGTTTTTGAACTTTTCAGAGAAGCAGCAGATATAGACTCCGACTCTGTTTCGCCTCTTTCACCTTATTAACGTGCTTCATGAAACTCTCCATTTAGACAAGTCAAGTGATTGTAACCAGATGACTTTCTGTTTCATCCACCCAAAAAATATCGCCAACGCTATAGTAATACACAAAATATTCGTCATATAGTATCCATCCCAATGAACATCACACACTCCTTCCATGTCCAAGCATGCTTGGCGCCCTTGCTCGGTTCCGCATGAAAACGGCTCGAATAACATTGCTTCTCTTCTGAGTAGTCGGCCATCGTCACCGCTAACCTCTTTGGGGCCAGTAGAATGACAGGTAGCAAACGTGAACCAATCAACGCAGTAGAGAACTATGATACGCGGCCACTGTCCACCCAGATTAGAGATCGTATTCAGAGTCGTCATATAGGTACCACCTATAGTAGGGTCAGCGACCTTAGCATGGAAAGCATTAATCGAAACAAACATCACTGTAGACATAAAGGAGGCAGCTATGTGTTGCAGGATGACAAGCAGTAGATATGTCATAGATGGCCCGTCTCTCGGGAACATCCAGACCAGGACTTGAGCAATAAAAGCACATGCCAGACGACCGAGAAAAGCTACCATCCAAGGCCGCAACGGAGTGTTTCCTACAGACCATCTTGCTGCGTAATAGCCAAAGATGATTTCAAATGGGAAATCGATCAGCACCATGACAGCCAAGTCTTCTTTCGACAATCCTTTCTCAAGCAGTTTCAGGTTCAGAACGGCGTCGTTTGCTTGAAAACCAAACTTTGCGAACAGGTGCACGACAACGAAGGAGCGAACTGCGGGCAATTGGACTACTTTCCACATCGTTTTGTAGACAGAAATGATACCCTTCCAACCAGTTTCCGCTCCTCTTGCCGACTTCCTGTCTTCTTTTTTTAGTATCGCTACAATAATGGTAGTGATTAAGTACGCCCAGCCAGATAGTCGGAGGTAGCTGTTTAGGGACAGAATACCGACGTCTAAGGGGCGGGCGCGCAGATATTTGTTTGCAAATTCCGGAGAGTTTAGAGCCAGGAAAACAGTGAATGAGAGGAAATAGCCAGTATTGAGGCCGATAGTTTGTGCAGTTGACGCATAAGACAGGTTAGGACTGGACATGAGGGTCAACGCCCATCCGTCCACAGCTATGTCCTGGGTTGCGCAGAGTAGCACCAAGACAAAGAAGGAGAAAGTGATAATGCCTAAGGATGATTCTGCGTTATCGAGGAAAGAGTCGACATGCCTGCTCAAAAAGAGCAGGACTAGCGAGGAGACCGTCTGAATAGGGACGATCCAAGACTTGCGCCGGCCGAACGAGGGTGAGTAGATGGCGTCAACGATCGGACTCCAGAGTAGCTTGAGCGAATACGGATACGAGGCTAGCGAGAAAATGCCGACTTGGCCGTAGCTGAGTTTTGACTTCAGAAGGAAAGGGACCGATCCGAATGCGAGGCCTACGGGGATGCCTTGCAGCAGGTACAGAACGCAGAGGAGGCAGAAGTTACGGAAGTCATCGCGGGGTAGGTCAGAAAGGGATTTCGCGGCGTGAGAAGAATCAGCAGTCAAGAATTCGTCGTTGTTTGTGAGCGGGAGCTCTGCGAGCTCGATGTTGTCTACAGGCATGTGATCTATGCGACGCTCTTTAACTGACATTTGTGTGGACTTGCGGGCAGATCTTCTTAGCTTTGGCGGCATAACATAGCACGGCAAAAAGCGGGAAGCGAGTAGACAGGCGGTCTGGGATGTGCGGGGGCTGATGAGGGGTTCTGCGCGACGCTGGCGGTTGAAATGCGTAGAATGATACGTGTCTGGGGATGAATAGAGAGTAGGGTTGATAGGGTTGCGCAGAGCGCCGGTCGCAGGCTATTTGGACTTGGACGAGAGCAGAGCATTGAGGTAGTCTTCGATCTGCTGCGTGTCCTGGTCGGGTGGCTGGGCAGCATCTGGCTCGGGGATGCTCAGTGCGGTTCTTACTCTCTTGGCGAGGTCGGGCATGGATCTGATGTCTGCGAGGTAGCAGACAGAGGAGAGGGTGAATGCGAACGCCGAGGCAGAAGCAGCGGTTGCAATGGAGAGCGCGTGGAAGGGGTCTAGTTGGTATAGCGTTGGCGGGGGATTATGATTAGTATCGAATAGCTTGGGGGTGTAGATTCTAGATCGTATGGCATTTCGAGCGGCCCTGAGGGAGAAGAGGAAGCAGGCGGCCGAGGCCGAGACGGCCAGGATTTGGTTTCTTTTAATATCGTCCATCGCGCGGTAAATACGCTTCTTCGGTCCTGGGTGGCGGGCGACTTGCGAGCTGCGGCAGCCAACACAAGAAAAGAGTGCGGGCTAGTTTGGGAGTCGCCGAAGGTTTTGAGAACCTGAACATCGACTACCCAAGATGGGATTGGAGGCCATAACATCGACGTTTGAGAACTACCGGCTTCAAGAATGGCTGAGACTGATAATAATTGTAGGCGGATATGTTCTACTACGGCCGAGGCTCCAGAAAGTATTTGAGAAGATGGCGGATAAGCAACAGGCCAAGCTGGACGAAGAAGCGAAGAAGGAGCTGGAAAACCGGCGGTTGAAGGCTTCCATGGAAGGCCGGGATTTCGACTCCGAAGACGAGTCAGATGAAGAAACTATTAGCTGGGGCCGCAGTGCTAGGAGAAGGCAGAAACGGGTCATCAAGACCATCAAAAAGAAGTTCGAAGAAGGGTATCATGAGGAGAGCGACGAGGAGATCGAAGACATGCTGGAATAAAGCCTCAGCTTTGAAGGGCCTTGAGCCTCTCCCGCATGTCGTCCAGGACCGCGGTTTCTTGCTCCCCAGGCAGCTCTTCGGCAACCGGCACCTCGACCTGCGGTGTATGCTCTGCGGCCTTGAGCTTCCCCGCCGTAATCTCCTCCAAGATCCTCGAGATCTCCACCTCGGTGTCTTCCTCGACGTCCTCGTCCTCTTCGACACCGTCTAAACTATCACTGACCATCTCATTAATTATGCCTGCTTTCATCAATTCCGAACTCAGCATCTGCATCGTGCCCGTCAGCTCGGGTACCTTGATCAAGAGATTCACGTCCTTCATTATCCCCGTAGAAGTCCTCATAGTCCCCTGAATCTTGCGTAGCCCAAACGCCTCGTTCATCTGCATCCCAATGCTCTGCAGCTGCGCCTTCGACCGGTTCATCCGCATCCGCTGCCGCCGTGTATGGTATAGCTCCTTCGCAAGGATTCGCGCGCTCTTGACGTCGTTTCTCCTGGCCGCTTGCTTGATCAGCGTCTTCGTCTTGCTCTCAACCGCAACAAGGTCCTGGATGTGCCTGTCAAGCTGCCGCTGGTTCTTCCTCAGCAATGACTGGCACGTCCGCATCTGCTCTTTCGGGTCCGGGCCCCAGATTGCACGCTTGATAGCCTCCATTTTGCTGTAATCTCGATATCTCCACAACGTACAGGCCTGCCGATATTGCTCCCAACCCGTCCGGGAAGCTGTGCTGAGCCGGCGCCCAGCCCTCGCCCAGCCCTAACGCTATCCCGCACCCCTGATTGGCCCAGCCCCACGTCCACACCAAGCCCTCTCCTTATCCCTACTTTTCTCTTCCCACTTCTTCCCCTTTTCGTTCCAAAACAACAACCCGGTCTAAGGTTTGCATAACCCTAAGGGCTACTTCTCTCCAAGAACCACATCCACCCTAGGGCGCGTACAAGTCATGACCTCACAGGATTTCTCCAATATCGACGCGGAACTCCTCAGGTCGCAGCTCGGCGGCTCAGCCGCAAGCTCCGACCCCATTTCTAACGTCCGTCATATCGCTAATTACCTTTCAAACTCTCCTTCAGAGAAATCCTCCGATCACAACTCACAATCAAACCCGGCACCACCTCCTCCAGAAACCACGTCTGCAAGCGAATCCGCATCCTCCTTACAACCGCCCCGACCAGGCGACCAGCCAGGCACAATCCCCTACCCACGTCACATCGTCCCCCCTTGCGGCCCGGTCTACGCCGGCGTACAGGCCATCAGAGCCGAACTGATCCCGCTGATGGATACGGCTGCTAGAATGTTCCTCTCAGCCTTGGGCCAGAGATCTTTCATAGAAGCAGTTTATCTTGTAACCCTCTCCACACGCCCGGATGAAACCTCTAAGCTCGGCCATGCCCGAAATTTCAAGCTGTTCTATGACACATTCGAACAGGCAAAGAAAGGACTCCTTACCTCCAACGATAACGCTTTCTTCGTAATCGACAAATCCGAATTCGAGAAAGACCCAAATTTCATATCGGTTTTCAGGCGCGCTAACTTGGCTACTTTTGTAGCCGCCGTCCTTGGAATCGCTCATATCGGTTTCTTTGACCTGAACGAGTGTTTCATAGACGTCTTCCTTGGCCTATATGGTGGAAAACTCACACGACGTCTAGGTAACCTCTACCTCGAACTCAAAACTCAGGCCTTTATTGCCGCTAGAGACCAAAACCCGGGAAACTTCTCCTCTTTCTTGGACGAACTTTTCCCAGATGGAATGGGCCCCGAACATGTCTCCCTTGCTGAAATATATCCAAGAAACCTGGGAACCGCAGAGTCAGATTTCATTTCTCAGTGCCAGAAGCGGAAGGAGACTCTTAAGTCTATCCTCAGCGATATCGCTAAGGCCGAGTTCTCTTCGGAGGCTAAGCGGAACGAATCTCTCACTAAAGAACTGCGCTCAAGGTATCCGTGGAAGGACTTCATTCGGATAGTTCTAGACATGGTCTCTGGAAATCTACAGCTTCTTCTCGGCTCAAACCCTTTAATGCAGATATATTTCCCCAACACATTTGTTGCGCCAATTGGCGACCGTATCTCTATGAACTTCGATAACGAACCCATGTCTATGCAGCAACCCGCGGATGGTTCTGATTTCCCTCCCTCTCCCGCTCCTCCTCCTTTGAATCCTAATGGTCTGCCCAGAAACATCACTCCACAAAGACGCCCCAAGTCTCGATATGCCCTGGGAACAGGATCTCGTAAACAATGGACCAAAGAAGAGGAAAACACCCTCATTGATGCCATTATAGAGGTGCAAGGACCCCACTGGAGTCAAATTCTGGCCTTACATGGTCCGGGAGGCTCCAAGTCCGAAGTTCTCAAGGACCGCAATCAAGTTCAGCTTAAGGACAAGGCGAGAAATATAAAAATGCAGTACTTGCGAAATGGTGCTCAACTGCCAGCTTACTTTGAATCGGTCACTGGTGACTTGCGTCGCCGGCGCACTAGTCAGAACAACCCGGCTCAAACTGAGACCCAATCTCAATCTCCTACTCCCCAGAATAGAACAATTCAAGCTTCAGAATTCGCTAATGAAATTTCAAATGCGCAGCCCTCCTCAACAAATCCTAACGATCCTCCTATCGATCCTGTATTTGCTGCAGAATCCCGCTGATATCGTTCGCAATTCTCTACATGAATTGGTTGCTATTTATTGTATCATATCTCGCTTGGTTAATTTGATATTTCCGTATATTACATTTATGTACACGTGCATAAATAGGAGGTCTAAAAGGCAACTCCAGTCTGTACTTCCGTAGATAATGGCCTTTCGTTTTCACGCTCAAAATTAACAGAATGCTTCTTTTTCGACCCATGACGTAACATCTTTAACGAGAAGGACCTTGATCGCTTAACTTGCTTATGACCTCGTAGTGCATGATCAACCTTTCCTCGTTCTCTCTGAGCAATTTCAGCTGCAATATCTAGCTGATCTCTGTCATCGCGCTTGTCGGTTATTTCTTTCTCGGCCGCTTCACTTGTCTTTCTATTCGTATGCATAGGCTTCATCGCTTTCGGATTGGAAGGTAATCCAACACCATATCCAAATATCGTGGGAAGTCTCTCCATATCTTCCTTTACAAATGATTCCTGCTGTAGCTGCTCGCTAGAGTCAGATAACATCATTTCCTCATGTTTGTTCTCATCGGGTGCCAACGCTGATGTCTCAGTAGAATCCGGGGCATCAAAAAACACTTCATCATGTTCCTCTGCATTTTTGGAGATTAGAGAATTGACAGGACTCAATGACTGAGTAGGTTCGTTGGTAGTTGCAAGATCCTTGGGCCTTTCTCTTGAATATAACGAATCCTGTCTAGCTGGAGGCGTTGCAATAAACTCAGTCGCCGAGCTCGCCAAAAGTGCCTTGCATAATAAGAAGAGCTTGGAACTCTTATCGTGCTGCAGTGAGCGAGACCAAGACTTCAGAACAGAATGTACTGCTAGACCACGCAGTTTACAAAGTACAAAACCATCAAAATGGAGGCCGTGACTTACAAGAAACTCAACAGCCTTTTCTGCGGAATCCCAGTTAAGAAGTATGGTAGCCTTAAGAGTTATATCATTTAAAGAATCACTCTTTTTCACGGAATCTCTGTTCAGACCTAGTAATGCGACAGCCCACTGAGATAGGTGTTCCTTGTCTTCTAAAGTTTGGATAAAATCGACGGAAGAATCCAATTCTGCAGCCCAGATTTTCCGAAGGAGCTCATAACAGTTCGACGATTTCTCTGTATCCTCCTTAAAGTATTGAGGAACTTCTGCAGGTGATGCAGTAGCGAAAGAAGTAGTCTTGGGCCCAGCTGGATCCTCAAGAAGTGAGTATAATAGCTCGGGAAATAATGAATTGGCAAACAGAGCTGGCTTTGACATATATTCATCAGTTATTGGATTGGGCGAAATTTGTCCATATGCGGGAGTAATGTCGTCCTCAACGTCTGTCACGACAGAAAAGCCATTATCTACCTTACTGCCATTTTCTTCAGCTTCGCTAACGGCGGATGTGGGTGACAGATCCCGGCACTGTTCGCTCTCTGTCTCAACAGCCATCACAATCGGAGAATGGACAGTTGTGCCTTCGTCAGCATTTTTGGCTGTCTGTGTCTCTGAGGGTGTACTGATTGCTTGACCTGGTACAATAACCGAAGAGTCGTAAAGGCTTGAATCTGCAGAATCTAAAGCAGTCAGGCTGCTCTTGTTCTCATCGGATCTTGATGAACCTTCGCGTATCGAGGTGATACCTACCGCAATAACTTCACTAGGAGACTGCTCAATTGCATAACCTATCTGAACTGGCGAGAGATCGTCTTCCAAGTCGGTATCATCTGCAGTGCGCTTAGGAAGTCTCAGTGGTACAGTTTCAGTCTCGTACTGAACAATATTGGGGCTTTCCTCTTCGTAGTCAGAGTCCAAACTACCCGAGCTTTCAGAAATCACGCCTACTACAACAGGGAGAGGGCTAAGCGGTGGTAGAACTTGCTGACGCACGTTCATCAAAGACGGCACGGAGTCAGTCTGCGACATCGAGTACAATGTCTCTATCTTTTCCTCTCGAGACATTGATATACTTTCTTTAAATGACTCTATATTAGGTATAGGGGTGATTCCTGAGCTTTGAGCTGGTGATTCAGCAGTGACCACCGTTTGAGAAATTACAGGAGAGTGTTCGAAATTGGAGAGAGCATTAGGAATAGGTGGAGTTGGCGGAGCACAATCAGGATTGTGCAAACGCGGTGAAACATAATCCGATTTATGAAATGATGGTCGGCGAGGAACAGCTCCAACACTAGGCCGCCGAGAGCTTGAGCCAGACGAGGAACGCTGTCTATGAGATTTAGACATAATAGGAGGGGGAATACCAGGGAGAGGCAGCCGTGAACCTTCATGATTTTGATAATGAAAGTTTTCACCCATTCTAGGCTGGGATGGATGAGAACTAGGGTGTGATCTGTGCATCGTATATCCAAACTGGCTCGAGCCACTCTTAGCGCGATGAAGAGACTTTGGTACAGGGGTTTTTAAAATAGGGACAGTCGGGGGATCTGAAACAAAAGGAATTGTTGGCAGGTCCTGGTATTCTGCACGATTAGAAGATAAAGGAGTGTGGCTGGCAGAGTCCAGATGGACCAAGTTGATCTGTCCCTCCGGCAGTAGAAGTACATGGACGCGATCGGAAGAGAGAGTTAAGGACTTGATGGCACCTTTATAGAGAACGGAGAGGTCATGTTCGAGTAAATGGTGAACCTCAACGGTTTTATAATCGGAATACATGAGGCGACCACCCTTGCACCATGACAGGACCGAGTGATGGGATGGAGAGCTGGCAGACAGGATAAGAGAGCGGCGTTTCTTTGCCCAGTCCTGGCAGTTGACATTCCAGAGTTCGATCACGTTGTCAGCACGAACTATAGCCAAAGTCTGCGATGAAATGCTAGCGGATGCTGGGTGCCAGGTCAGAGAGTAGATCTCGCGATTTGACGGTTTCGCTGAGAGAGCAGATAACTCGATTGAATCGCCGGATGATCGCTTAAATCGGGCACTATCTGGGTCTACAGTCATAAGAACCTGGACTCCAGAGAGCGAGAGTTTGGCTATGACAAGGCTGCCGCTCTTATAGCCAAGAGCGAGAATGCTTCCATCAGCAGGGCAACTGTCCATTGACTGCAGGCCTGTATTTGGGAAAGGTACCTTACTCTTCCAACCACCAGGTATATCAACGAAGTAGAAACTAGACTGAGTAGCCACGTATAAGGCTTCACCCACGACATCCCATGTAGCTGCTTTAATAGGAGTTTGCGAATCCACATCAAACGAGTATTTCTTTGTGAGTGTATGATCAGCCGTGTCATAGATAGAGGCACTGGAGGGGTTTAAGATGGCCAAGCGGGTACCATGAACAAGAATGAACGAGTTTTCGGAAACGGAATCAGTCGCTTCAGTGATCACCGAATATGGCTCTTGTATGGAATGAAGGAGGATCTTGGTCGGGGTGATCTGTACAATGACACCAGGAAGAGATGCTATGTGAATAGCATCGTGAGAGAAAGGCATTCTTGGTGGCTTCGCCGAAATGAAGAACACTAGAAATGCGTAAAAGAGAGGAAGAAGATGATGAATCGAGGAGTCGCGAGTGCCAGCTTAGGAATGTAGATTGTTCCATTATGTTACCCTTTTGGGTAAATAGGACAACCTTAAAAGCGCGTCGCGACGCGCAGAGCTTCATGACGTCTAGACCTATGGCAAGCGCGCTAACGAACTAGCCTCACAAGAAAATCACAAGGCTAAGATTCAATATCTTGGCCGTGCAGCGCTTTTCTGAGCAGAACTGGCGCTCTATTCTGGCGGAGGGTAGTTGAGCAGTGGAACGTTATTTAGAGCAACCTGCCGCCTGCTCAAAACCTTGTATTCGACTCCGGAGTAAGGTCGCATGGACAGCACAGTCCCAGATACGCCTCGGAAATCTCTAGACGGCGAGACATATGGGGAAGTCGATATAGAGCGGATTAATTACATAGCTGAAGCTATAAGATCGGCTGTGGACTATACGCACTTCCAGCATAAGCTGTCGGAATGGAAAAGCGGTCATAATCATATACCCATCGCAACTCCGGACACAATAGAGAAACTACATCGGTCCGAGGACACATGTGTTGCAGAATCTAGCGATGGCGATGCACCGTCTCAGACACGAGAACTTCTCGAGGAGAAGCTTATAGACCTACCGGTGCGCGGTAAAGATGTTTTACATAAGATGCAGAGAGTGCGACATAAAACCGCGACAGAAAGACTGTTGCTCAATAGTTATGATCTACCTGCTATTACAGCAGACAATTTCTACTCTATCCAGGATAACGAGGTCGAGAAGATGCAAATGAGCGTCTCGGTGTTAAGCAACAATACGCGAGTCTCGACTGCGAGAATAAAAAAGAGCCTTGAAATAGAAAGACGGAAGCTCGAAAGAGCCGCTCGAAAGAAAAAGAAAAGAACCGAGTTTAAAGCAGAGCTTATGCCATTATCTAAAGACTTTAAGCGCATCTCGCCCCTGGACCCCTTCCATGCTGCTGATTCATGCAATTCCAACCGTCCACTCACAACCAGGAAGCAACATCATAAGACAAATCCTCTAGATGAGCTACGACAACCACCTAAGCTTTCGAAGCCGGCTAAAATGCCCAGAGCGGAAGCCCATAAAGCTGTCCTGAGGCTAGCCTTGAAGCATTGCTCCACATCTAACCAGGGCGCTCTGCCTTCGATAGCGGAGGCCTTTGCCACTACTATTATTGGAATCACTTACGATGGAATGACACACAAGCGAAGGTCTGATAGCCTGAAACTGATAAACTCGCTTATCTTCAGTTTGGCTGGAATTACAATACTCATCGACCGGCTACGGTATTTAGAAGCTCCTGACTTTATTATTGAGACACTCAAGAGTGCTAACATTGAACCCTACTCTCCAGATTCCAAGTCGGTGAGGGATAAAGCACACCCTACAAAGAAACTTGACAAGCCTTCTTTAGTCCACTATATTTTCAAATCTATTGACAACTTGACCGACATTAGTTCGATAAGCATGAAGTCTGTCCCGACATTGCAGTTAGACGCAAGCGATCACATAGATGTATCATACTTGATGAAAGTATTCAGCAGATGAAATGGGTGATGCGATGAACAAAGAGCATAATAGGCCTTAAAGGCCCTGCATACCAAGTGAGCCATAGCAGTTACAGGACGCTAGAACTACCTGACTTACCTAACCAAAAATTAAGGCACCAGGGCTGCACGATGCTCTATTGCGTTAGCATTGAATGATAAGACTTAATTGTTATGGATGAATTGCTGCACTATGCTGGGCGATCCTTAATTACAGATCAGGGACCTTTCGTCCAACTGTTATAAAAAGCCCTGCAATATCTGATATCGTCTGGTTCTTTTCTTACTTGTCCGCGTAATTATAATATCAATCTTCAGCACAAAGATGCACGGGGTCTCATATTTGGCAGTTTATTTGACAATCGCCTTGGCCTCATTTGGATCGCCAGTATTCGGAGCTTCTGTTGAGACTGCACAGAGCAATATACAGGCAAATTCGGATGCAAAGGAAGAAAATATGGCGAAGCTAAATGTTCTGGAAGCCAGACACTATGGACACCACAATCGCCCGCATAAACTAAACCATCATCACTGTGGGCCTAAGGAGATCCATCATCATCACCATGTTCACCATGATCACCACGGGCACAAGGAACATCATGGCCATGAGCACCATGATCACCATAATGAGAAGCAAGTCCACAGCCATGATGAAAATCACGAACATAAGGAGCACCACCACCATGAAGAGAAACAGCACCACGATCATAAGGCGCACCATGATCATCACGAGAAGCAACATCATGAACATAAGGAGCACCATCACCACGATGACAAGAACCACCATGTACATAAGGAGCACCATGATCACCATGATAGTCACGGCCATAAAGAACAACATGGCCACAAACACGGAGATAGCCATCAGCACAACGAACATGCGCATCACGGCCATCAGGACAAACATCATCATGATGGCAAACATCTACACCATGAGCACGAGGATCACCGACATAAGGAAGAACACCAACACAAGGAGGATCATCGGCACAAAGAGGAGCATCGGCACAAAGAACACCACGATCATCACCACAAGCACGCAGTGCATCACCGCAAGGAGTTCATTGGTGAGCACCACGAAGAGCAAGATGATAGCGATATTGATGTACCTGATCATGCTCACCACCTCAAGACGCTTAACGATTTCTCCAAGCGTGAAGAGGGGTCTTCTTCCGAGGACTCCAGCGCCAGTGTCGATGTAGCAGGCATCGAGAGCAATGATGATGCACTTAGTGACGAACATGTTCTGGAGAAAAGGCATAGTGGTTGTCACGACAGACCGAGGAAGATCGCTTATATCCAGTTCAACAACGTAGGATATATTAACCCCAACGGCGGGGCCAATATTTTGGATGCTGCTAGCGCTAATGCTACTGAGCAGGCTTTCACCATAGTTGCTACAGAAGTTGCTCAGGCCTCAGCGACACCAGTTGAAGTTTCCAGCACTTTGCAGGCCGTTACTCGTGTGGGACCGGTGACCTTCGTGGATGTGGGAGCCACTGCTGCTCCAATTCCAGAAGCAAAGAAAAGTGGTTTACTGAAGAACATCAGAAAGAAGCTAATAGGATAAATTAACCATGCTAAGACTGCTTTGCTGGATGCCGGCAGCGGTGCATTGTTTGTAATAATAATCTTTGTTCGAATCTACGTAGAGCGGTTAGATGAAAGTTTATTTTAGATAAGATTGGCCAATGAGAAGCTGGCAAAAAAAGCGGAAAGCCTATACACAGCGACCAACAAAATCCCAAAAGGCAACTTTACCGTCCAGCTTTCTCGCCAACACATTTACGGAAAGAGCAGGAAAAGGCAAGATGCTTCGAAGAGGATTAGGAGTCCGGGGGATTACCCGAATTGGAAGCGCTGCAAGCTTTCAGGTGCGTTCTGCTGCCTCAGCGGCAGCTCAGGTCCAGGAGGCCATGAACACTCCGTCCCGTTTACCGACGGACTATCCTTTGCCTAGCGAACAGAAGGAAAACAGTGCTGTGGATTACGTGTTGACATCTTTAGATAGAGTGGCGAGCTGGGCCCGACAGGGCTCATTCTGGCCAATGACGTTCGGCCTGGCGTGTTGTGCTGTCGAAATGATGCATTTATCTACACCTCGTTACGATCAGGATCGGTTAGGAATCATTTTCCGTGCTTCGCCTAGACAAAGCGATGTTATGATTGTTGCCGGAACTCTCACTAATAAGATGGCACCATGTTTACGACAAGTTTACGATCAAATGCCCGAACCAAGATGGGTTATTTCTATGGGTTCTTGTGCCAATGGCGGTGGATACTATCATTACTCCTACTCTGTTGTTCGTGGCTGCGACAGAATTGTCCCTGTCGACGTCTATGTGCCTGGATGTCCTCCGACTGCAGAGGCCCTCATGTACGGCGTGTTTCAGCTACAAAAGAAGATGCGGAATCAAAAAATCACTAGAATATGGTATCGCAAGTAAATGACATGTTATTATTCAATATTTTTAAGATAGTAGTGTATCTCGTAAGGTGGTGATTGACGGATTGACTTGACCAGTGCTTACTTCTTCCAGATACTCTCCGTGCGTCGCTTACCGGCCATATCGATCTTTCCTTCGACCGAGTAGGCCATGTATGTGAGAGCCCCGGGGATTCCTATTATGAATAGCAAACTCAAGCCAACTGTGCGCGGAGTCCACCTGAAATAGTTCGGATAAGACTCCCGCATCTTATAATACCGGTCGATCGCAGGATCGCTCTTGAATGGAAGATGGCCCGCCATGGTTTGTGTGTCTCTATTTGCCTAGCGGTGGTTGGCTAGAAAGACAGATCGCACTCTCTGCCGGGAGTGTCTCCAGGAGAGTAATTACACATACCAGTCTTCTAGTTACGCTTTCCCTAAATAAGGTTTTCACATAGCATTACCAGAGGTAGCTGTAGTCAAACTGAAGGTGTATCTGTGGAATCATTTAAATCAGAAAAATCTCCTAGAGTCTGCATTAGTGTGTCTATGTCTTGCCAGAGTGGTTCTGTGTCAGAGTATCCATGCATGGGTGGTTCATTGACCCACTCCGAAGGCGCCTGGATGTCAGAAAGAGCGTTCACCTCTCCAGAGTCTTGAACTGGGGTTAGCAAGGTGTTGAAAGAGTCGACTGACTTTTCAGAAGCAGGCTGCACATCTGTCACTGCAGTACAATTACGGCGAGCATACTGATCTGCTGTGGAGTGCCCGTTGGCTTTCGAGTTGCTTTTGCCTGGAACTATTAGCTTGGACGATCCAAACTTGTTCCTGTACGCCCATAAGCAATCATAAATAATGCTCATAGTGCCTCTAGTACGAATATTGACTGTTGGCATAATGAAAGGAGTTGCCCCGAACGGCTTATCGTGCGTATCTTGACCTCTCCATAAATTGTGTAAGACTCTAGAGACCTTCGATCCGATATCATTCTCCACAAAAGAATACGACTTAACTAGCGCCACACACTGTGAATACACCTGCTTTGTAACATAGAGGTCTTCATCCTCAACAAGCGGCAATGCAATCAAACGCACTATAATTGATAACGCCATGGTTAACCCAAAACAATAAGCGATCATAACGTGGCTGAAAAAACCCGGATATTTCGCCTCTGCGCGGATAAATAAGTTCAAAACCTTTAAAGAAGAAGAATAAGCCTTTGCATACCGCTCGTAGGACATTTGGGGATAGTTGGAATCATAGTCCATTAGATACAGTCCATAGAGGGCGGACCGGCATAACTGCACAGAGAGCTGGTCTATTATATCTAAGCCGGGATAACTGGCTTCAAAATTGTCAATGTTCAATGATAAAGACATTATAAGCCTATCACGCTCTTGACGGCTTTCTGAATCTGTCTGTTTGAGCATGTCATATGTAATAGTACTGAGGATCTGGTCGTATAGCTGAACACACTGAGCATGGAACTGAATTCTTGGAGGGGTTGCAAAGGCTGCTGGAAGTTGCAGTGTGCGCATTACTGTGGAGTCATACTGAACAAATGAGGGGTATCCGAAAGCAAAACTGGTGTATTGAGAAACCACATTACAGGCAATCCAAGTTCGCACGATTTCGATGACTTCAGATGATCTTGGAGATATTTGGACTCGATCAAAGTCTTGCGCTCTTCCTGGACGATGAAGACCTGTCCGCACTGCTGTAAACATAGCTAACCCAGCAGTTGTCCAGCTAGTGAGAGCAGTAACCGTATAAGACATAGGGGGCCATAGAGTGTAGATTAACAACGCCTGAACGGCATAGACTGAAGGAGGGCGAGGAAAAGGCTCATCAGGATGAACGAATATAGAAGAAATCATAGGTTTGAGTTTATTAGCGAGCTGCGGGTACAAGAGTCTATATTTCTGGTCCTCTACACGTCGTATGCCAGTGAAAATGATGACCCAGAAGAGGAAAGGGCATAGGCCATATATCTCGCTAGGAGATCGAGTGAGGTCAGCAATAGGCATAGTAGGCTGATAGTGCAAAGCAAATTCCTTGAATAGTAAATGAATGTCAGCGGAATTCAAGGTGAGATCGCCTATATTCCGAGGTTCACATTCCTGCTCGAGGGCGGCCCATGAGATCAGCGAGTTTTTTGCAAGGCTGTCATGGCCAGTAAGACCAGGAGTGAAAGCCGAACCCGTCGAATCCCATAATGGTTTGATTGCAGCAGGGGAGACTGATGTCGCAGGATCTTGGACTATGGTCTTCTTAAGCTCCTCAATTTCCTTCTCCACCTCAGCTAAGCGGGCGCGCTTATTTAGACGCCTGTAGCCTTGTTGTATGATACATGAGATTCCTTTTTCAGCGCATCTCGTACAAGAAGCCGGATGCTTGATGTAAGAGTCGCACTTGACCTTCTGTTGCCGACATTCAACGCATGCAATCCGCTTCTTATCCTCGGCCTTCCTATTCGGGGGCATTTGGAACGGATGTTACGTTCATGATGACACATCGTCTTCATAAATGGGCCTTCAGAAACCTGTCGACAAGGCTCTGAACACTATGCACATACAATTTGATAGGATCTCTACTGAAATTTTTACACAATACAATAATCTACAAGCTTGGTGTGGTTCATCCATATCATATTAACAATATGTCTGAGAAGATGCCAAAAATTCCTCACATGACAAAAGCCTTGTGAGAGTGGTCAAAAAATAGTTTTCAACCAGCAAATACACAATCTCGGACGAATCCTCACTGATATGCGTAATGCCCGTGCATAAAGATAAAGAGTAAGTAAGAGTGACTACTTCAATTTATACCTCCTACATGTAGGGTTATTAGGGCTATCATTGCCGGCGGTGGCAGTTCCTGATGGCTGAAGCTACTGCGTCAATCTCTATCTCCATTGTCAAATGCTGTTTCGTCTATGTATAATGACTATCAGGCCTCCTTAGCCTGCTTGAAGCCCGGCCAAATACGCCTACACCGCTATCGCATGATACGCTTACACCTAACCTTATTGTCATGGGACAGGGGATCTTACACTTTCCTCGGGGCTGTGAAAGTTCTCAGTAGACAGGCGTTCTCAATTCCACCAATTGGTACTGTTCGGCTTTGCAATTAGTAAAAACGGTTATAGATTGACTTGTAAATCCATATCAAATACTAATTATAGCTTACAGACTCGCGCTGCGCTGCAGAATTATATATTCCGGCTAACTCACGAAACCTTCCTTTCACCTGATTCACATCTCACGGGTTCATTTTATCAAACAACACAGGTCCAATATACTTTCATTATTTATAAGGCTTGTTTCATACGCTCCCACAACATCATTGACACCTACTTCAATCCGTAAAAGCTATGTCTCCTTGTCCGATTTATGAAATCAAGCTTACCGCCCAAGGCGCTCCTATTGTCCTAGGTAATGGTAAGTTCTTGGCTCTTCCTCCCCCGTATGAACCGTACACTCTACGTTTTGAGATAACAGGGGCGTCTGATATTGCTAGGGGCGGGTATCTTTGGTGTAACATCCCGCCCACTGGTACTCCATTTGATCGAGCACAGTTCTATCAGTATTCCATTCAGGCCAAATTCAATGACACTACGTATGTTGATATCACTGTCCAAACTCCTGGTGCATATGCATTCTACACAGAGTATTATCCAATGAACGATTTTCTCGACGCTCTTTCTACAAAGAAAGTGAAATCTCCTGTTTACTACTTTACTGTTAATCCCAGATTCTCTTTTAAGGGCAGAGTCCTTCCTCTGGATGCCCTAACCATGCAAACGGTCATCTCAAAATGGATGGGCAATTTCTCCACTTGGAATGAAAAGCTCAAAATCATTAAAGACAAGGGCTATAATATGATCCATTTCACCCCCCTTCAGCAGCGCGGAGACTCCAATTCTCCCTACTCCATCTTTGATCAACTGACTTTCGATCCCTCCATATTCCCCAATAATGAGCAGGACATTTCTAAGCTCATGAGTCATATGGAATCAGACCATGAACTTATCCCTCTCATTGATGTTGTACTCAATCATACCGCCAATAATTCGGCTTGGCTCCAGGAGCATCCCGAATCCGGTTATAATATCGAGAACTCTCCCCATTTATCTGCAGCATATGAGCTGGACTCTAAGCTTCTTGAGTTCTCTAAAAATATGAAGCTACTCGGCTATCCGACTACATTGAACTCTACGGACGATTTGCTAGTTATTATGGAAGGTATCAAGCGCGACGTGCTCCCCACCATTAAACTCTGGGAATTCTATGTTATAGACGTCACCTCATCTGTTGAGGAAGCAAAGAACATCTGGAAAGAGAACAACGGTATGATTAAGCCCGCACCAATTCCTGAGGGATCTTCTTTTGCTGAGAAGGCTAAGTATATCGGCGAAGTAGCTGGGATTGGCTTTGAAAAATGCGGCGAGAGATTCCATCGTAAGCTTGATATTCAGAAGGCTATACCGTACATTGCCAACCTCCCCGGCGTTAATGCAGATGTTGGGTATGTCATGTTTGGTGAGACTGTTCAGCGTGTTATTGATGCCCTGAATGTGCAATTCTATCATGAATTTGATGAAGATGTAAGTGTTATGCTTGAACAACTTTATAACAGAATAAAGTATACTCGCATAGATGATCATGGCCCTAAGTTAGGAGAAATATCTGATGAAAATCCGCTCATTGAAACCTATTTCACCAGGGTAAAAACGACTTCTGGTCAAGTCGTTGGTCTGGCTAATAATGGCTGGATCTGGGCAGCTAACCCCCTGGTAGATTTTGCTAGCCCAAGATCCAAAGCATATATTCGAAGAGAAGTTATTGTTTGGGGTGATTGTGTCAAATTGCGCTATGGATCAAAGCCAGAAGATTCACCCTACCTTTGGGGCAGAATGACCAAGTATGTCCAGATGTGTGCAAAGTACTTCAAAGGTTTTCGCATTGACAACTGCCATTCCACTCCTCTTCATGTTGGTGAATATCTTTTGGACAAAGCGCGTGAAATCCGCCCTGATCTCTACATTGTTGCAGAGTTATTCAGCGGATCGGAAGCCATGGATAAGATCTTTGTCGAGCGGCTCGGTATTAACAGTTTGATTCGTGAAGCTATGCAATGCTGGACCCCAGCTGAGCTATCTACCTTGGTTCATAAGCACGGCGGAAGACCAATTGGTAGTATTTCTCGCAGCACAACCCCAGGCAAGCCAATGGCTATCCGAGCTAGCCCTATACATGCTCTTTTTATGGATTGCACTCATGATAACGAGACTCCATTCCAGCGACGCACTCTTGGAGACACCCTTCCGACTGCAGCATTGGTAGCTATGTGCGCTTGTGCTATTGGATCCGTTGTAGGATTTGATGAAGGCTACCCTCACCTGCTCGATGTGGTTGGAGAGTCGAGAGAATATACATTTCCACCTGGCATTGCACAGGCAAAAGGTATTCTGAATCGCATGCATGAAGAGATGGGAATTACTGATGCGGGAGAGATGTTTGTTCATCAAGAAGGCCAGTTCATTACAGTAACTCGCTCGAATGCTAAGACTGGAAAGGGCTGGTTCTTGGTTGCAAGGACAAAGTTCCATGAGGATCAGGATCAGTGCCTTGATAATATTACACTTCAGGGTACAGTTCTTGAACCAGTTCTCTGCTCAACCTTCCGTGCCACAGGCGAGTTCAAGGACTCAGAGACTCACCTACTTGGCGTTCCGGGTGAGTTGACGGAACTCGAACCTGCCAGAGTCGAGTATGACGAATCAAAGGTTGCTCACGTCCACCTACCATCTTATTTCCCACAGGGTTCAATTGCATTGTTCCGCAAATCTATTCCTAGCATGGAAGAGAATGGTAACATTGATATGCTCGTTCGAAATGGTGCTGATGAAGCAGTCAAGGGTTTGGATGCTTTGGCTATAAATGATATTCTCTATAAGTCTGAACAAGAAGAGCGTGATATTTCTGATGGGCAATATGGTGTCTATGAGATTCCCAATTATGGCCCTTTAGTATATGCTGGACTTCAAGGCTGGATGTCCGCGTTTCGTCTCATTATCCGGTACAATCAACTTGGACATCCTATCTGCGATAACCTTCGTAGCGGTGCATGGGCTCTGGACTATATCCTATCTAGAAATAGAAGATTGGAAGAAATTCATCTCACCCTGAGACCTTTAGGTGACTGGTTTGAACGTCGATTTAACATGGCTCGGAAGCTGCCATCATTTCTCATGCCTAGATTTTTCATACTGATTGTTCAAACAGCTTATTATGCTATTGTGGATCGTGCAATTGCATTGTGCACTCTTAGCTCACCCCCCGGAACTGAATTTTACATATCGCTAATCCTTACATCTTTCCAAATGTATGGCAGGGTCAAATCTGCTCACTTATCACCTACTGACCAGGGTGGAGCTCTAGCAGCGGGTTTACCTCATTTTAGTACCAATTATATGCGATGTTGGGGACGAGATGTTTTTATTTCATTAAGAGGATTACTCCTATGCACTGGATTATATGATGAAGCAAAAGCACATATTCTGGCATTTGCTAGCGTACTTAAGCATGGTATGATCCCTAACTTGCTTGATTCTGGAACACGCCCTCGATACAACTCCAGAGATTCAGTTTGGTTCTTTATGCAAGCTATACAAGATTATTGCACTTATGCACCCGAAGGGTACTCTTTTTTAAAAGAAAAAGTTAAAAGGAGATTCCCCTTGGATGATCGTTGGATCGATGTTGATGATGATGAAGCATATTCATATGAATCAACCATGGAGGAAATAATACTCGAGGTTATGAGCCGACATGCTGCTGGTATCCATTTTAGAGAGGCACATGCCGGAACAACTATAGACTCTCAAATGAAGGATGAAGGATTTAATATTGACATAGAAGTTGACTGGAAGACGGGTATTATATTTGGCGGTAACCAGTGGAATTGTGGTACTTGGATGGACAAGATGGGCGAGTCGGAAAAAGCAGGAAATAAAGGTTGGCCAGGAACTCCTAGAGATGGTGCAGCAATTGAGATTACTGGACTTCTTAAGAGTACTTTGCGTTGGATGACTGATATGAATTCGAAAGGTATTTTGTCAACGAAAGTAGTTACTAAACATACTGGAGAACAATTGTCGTTTTCAGAATGGAATGATTTACTCCAAAAATCATTTGAGCATTGTTACTACATTCCTTCGGATCCAGCAGAAGATGGAAATTATGATGTCGAAACAGAGATAATCAACCGACGGGGAATATATAAGGACTTGTATAGATCAGGAAAACCATATGAAGATTATCAGCTTCGCCCTAATTTTGCAATTGCTATGACTGTTGCGCCTGAACTATTTGACCCTAAAAAGGCTTTAAAGTGCATTGGGGTCGCTGATCGTCATATTCGTGGTCCATTAGGAATGCGTACCTTAGATCCTAGCGACCTTAATTATCGTCCAGATTATCATAACTGGCTAGATAATGAAGACTTTGCTGTTGCGAAAGGACGAAATTACCATCAAGGGCCTGAGTGGGTTTGGTGCATGGGATTTTTCTTAAGGGCACTGCTCAAATTTGGTATTTCTCAAGCGGAAACTTCAGACAAGAAGTTAGATGTTTACCAACAGATATACCTTAGGTTAAGAACACATAGGCGCCATATTACGGAATCTCAATGGGCTGGGTTAGCAGAGTTGACCAACAAAGATGGAGCTTATTGTTCAGATTCATGTTCAACCCAAGCTTGGTCTAGCGGCTGCTTGATTGATTTGTATCAAGACATCGCCTTAATTGAGAAGTAATTATGCACTATTTATATTGGATATTTATTATACAAGCATAAGACAATCTTTCCAAAAAAACCGAATAATAGAAGAAACAAACCATTAGCTTATAATTCTGTTAAGAAATAAAGCCACGAGAAGCTGAGCCAGCTTGATAGCACACCAACAGCACAGTATATCGAAATCAGCATTAAAGGAAGAAAAGGGTAATTCTTAACAAAGGGTAATATTGGCCCAAATTCAAAAAACAGTCCGATTGGGAAAAGTCCAAATCTATATGTGCGATTTAATCTGTCAAAAATAAATACTCTGCGCGACCTGGCGGGAGCCAGATAATTGAAAATAGAAAACAAGGCAGCAATCCAAGCAAGTGTATAAAACCACTTAAATCCGCTTTCAGCCGTGTCTATGAGTAAAGGAAACAATGAAACGACAGATGACGATACAAGAGGATAATAGGACTCCAGAACTCTCCGGCTCCGCAGAGCCAATAGAGTCATGGGGATGAATGGAAGGAGAACAGCTTTTTCATGTACATGCCATCCGAATAGAAACGAAACAAAACCACAGAAGACTATGCAACCCAAGAAGCGTTCATATGAAGGTGACCATAGCAGCCTAAACATGGCTAGCACCTCTAAGGCCGCGGAAATTATAAATGTAGTCTGGGGTGTAATATCAGGAAGAATGGCAAAAGATGTATCACCAACAAGACCTCTAGTGGCTGAGGCTACCTTTGAGAATGCTATTCCTCTCAAGTCATAAAAGAAGGCCAGTAATCGATCTGTGAATGTGTAGAGTGCCCAAACATTTGGTGCCCAATAGGCGTGACAAAGACCCCTGGAGAATGGGAACAAGCGCGACTTTATCTGCCAAAGCTGAGTTTTCAGGGCATCCAATGTAGGATTATACCTATACGTATCAATCAAAATGGGAGCAAAAGCAAGGATAGACACTGTGATCACTACCGCTCCAGTCTTGACCAATGCCGCAATCTTAGGGAGAAAGGCTGGTTGTTCAAGGGCATAGCATCGTAACAGGAATATGAAGAAAGCTGGAGCGACGTACAGAAATATATGCTTAAACAATAATAGAGCAGCAAAAGTAGCAGCACAAGCCAAATAACGTTTGTTTAAGGCGAATGCTATGGAATAGATTAGAATTCCAAAAAGGAACCCGTTGTACTGGAAATGGATATGATCTATGATAAAAAAGCCAGGATATAACAAAACAGCTAAAGCGGAAGCAAAACTTCTGCGCCTATTCACCCCGTTTATGCCGTACTCTGTAGAATTGACAAGATATGTCAAGGCTGATATCAAGACAAACTCTGAGATGACCACAGATGATCTTTGGAAGGCCACGACGGACCATGAGTCATAATATAGGTTATCCAATTGGACTATTTTTGGGTCAACATGCTTGGCAACCAGAGATAAAACATACTCAAAATACGCAAATAAGGGCGGATAATCCAAAGTCCACTCTGATGTGGTATCGAAGTACCATTCTCGGAGAGGTAGAGAATAAGTTATAGCAAGCCAGTTGCGATGTACTTCAAAATCAGTGGATTTATAGGAAGGAAATAACAGGAGCTTTAAGGCAGTAGAAGCTACAGATTGTGGTATTAATGAATATTTATAATCCATTAAATGCTGCTAAATGTTATGTCGTAATAAGGAAGAATACGGGGGTGATTGGGAACTCTTCAGAGTTTCTGGCGCTTAGTGCAACCAGTATCAAGCTCGGGCTCTTCCAGCTTTCTTTTGTGAAGTTCTCGAATGGAAAATGAGCCATTGATTTGCCTATCCAAATACTGATATTCTTTAAGGGCCTTAGAGCCCCCAACTTGCAACAGGTAGTCCATATAGACATGGCTGAGATCTTTCACTATATGTGGTGGGAGAGAAGAGTTAGCGATAATATCATAATGCACCCCAGATATCCTTTTTTGGTTTAACGTTGGATCTTGGAGGTCCAGAGGCTGATCCAGCTCGAAGCGTAGATAATTTATCCAAAAGTAAGGAGAATCAAAGTACCAGGAAGCAGTGTCCTGGAAAACTTTACGGGCTTGTTGAGGATCACCAGAGACTTTCCAATGCAGTTTGGCGAGTTCGACAGTGACAGAGCCTCTTACGGACCGCTTCATAGTAGGGCTATCAATAATGGACTGATAATAATTCACAGCGTCTTGAACTGAAGATGTTCGCCTTAGGAAATTTGCCTTGGATATAATGATTTCCAAGGATTCGGGGAGCTTGTGCAGTAAAGAGTCGTAGATGTCATTAGCGAGAGATATATTTCCGAGAGATTCTTCAAACAAAGCAAAAGATGTTCGTATGAAAGGGCGCCCAATTGGTACAAACACCGAGCAGGCTCTTTTGTAGATGGTGCGAACCTCTTCTTCGGTATCTAATTTACTCGACAGCCAGCGGATATACCTGAGCCAGAAATGGTCATATAATGCAGCAGGGACCAAGCAGCGCTCGTACAGGGCAACAATTCGTTCAAAATCATTTTGCGACTCCTCAAAATCAAGGTACTGAGACCAGTTGACTATATCTTCGTAGCTTAGTTCGGCGATATGGAAGTAACTGCGAGTAATCTTAGACTCGAATCTCCATCTGGCCGAAGTGCCATTCTGAGTCCGTAACGCTATAGCGTGATAGAATTCCTGAATTTTTGCGCGTAATAAAGCCTCGTAGTCAGGGTTATCAGTTCCATTCTCTATTTCCTGAACCAACTGATCCAAGACGTCCTCACCAACAACAGTTGAAAGTGGCTGCGAAGAAGAAAGCTTAGAGAACTGCTCGTAGTAGCGAGCGTACTGGTGCAATGGTATACGAATGAGAGACTCAAGTATTGTGTATACATTGTTCTCATTGCTATGAGATTGCTCGAACTCGATGTATTTGTCCCAGAGAGGATGAGACATAAAATCAAGGCCACAGTGCGCAACTGAACGTTTAAACAAGGCCCTCAGCACCGATTCATCCTGACAAATAGACAGTTTGAAATCAATGTATTTCATCCACAGATCCACTGAATTCGGAATTGAAGCAACTGCTCGTTCATATACCTTTTCGCAAGCTGAAGAATCCTTGATCCTAAATTCCGTCTCGGCATACTTAATCCAGTATCCGTATAATAATGGAAATCTGGTGAGGAACGCATCATAAGTTTTGCGAAATCTAATCAGCTGATTTGAGTCTGAAGTTTTCGAGACAGGAGATTCCACTTGTTTTATTAGCTCTTCCCATAACTGGAAATTATCTGGGTTTTCTTTAATGCGTGTTTCAAGGTCTTCCTCCATAACTGGTTTTAGTGTGGAATAAAGGTAAGTTTATTTTAGCGCAAAAATTTCTCATTTCATTACTCCACCTATCTCACAATGAAAAAAGTCCTGGTTCTGATTTCTGGCTCTGGGACGAATCTTCAGGCCCTAATTGATGCCGCATCCAAGGGGGATCTGAAAATCGATATCTTTCATGTCATATCTTCGTCACCGAATGCCTACGGACTGCAACGTGCAGCTCAAAAGGGAATACCCTCTACTGTGCATGATCTTCAGTCCTACTACAAAGATCTGACTGAAAAGGACGCAAGAAAAGCTGCTAGAAAACAATTCAACGTCGATCTTGCCAATATAATAGTCTCTCTCAATCCAGATCTCATCGTCTGTGCAGGTTGGATGCTTATCCTTTCTCCTGCTTTCTTGGACATCATCTCTGAAAGATCCATACCAATTATTAACCTACACCCGGCGCTTCCAGGTCAGTTTGATGGTATTAACGCTATTGAAAGGGCCTATAATGCAGGACAGAAAGGTGAGATATCGAAATCTGGCGTTATGATCCATCAGGTTATAAAAGAGGTGGACAGAGGTGCCCCTTTAATAGTTAAAGAGATACCAATTATAAAAGACGAGTCGCTAGATTCTTTTGAAACTAGAGTACACTCAATAGAACATAACGCAATTGTCGAGGGTGTCCAGAAAGCTTTGGATACTCTATGTAATTAATGATGCTTAATCTATTTTCTGTTATTATTATGCCATTGTCTTTGTTATCAGTATGGTATCCCGTTAGTTATCCTTTGGAATTCGTCGTAGCCCTTGGTATAGATACTCTCATAACTTTTCTTGATTAACCCTCTCATAAATTGAGCGGCCGACTTATCGGATCTCTGTAATTGGAACCTCGTGCGCAGCCGTTTGATAGTGGTTTCCCCTTTAAAGCACGGCAAACCGCTAGAAAGCATCGCATTCACGATTCCTATGATCTCTTCTGCATAAGGACGACTGGCCAGATATGCTTTCACACATAACTCTTCAAACCACCGGAAACTTTGAGTGCGAGAATTACCTCCTAGAACCTGAACCATTTCATGTGTAAGCTTGAACGGAGCCGCTTCAAATTTAACTCCACCAGGAACAATGTCAAAACAGAAGCCAAAATCTATATGCAATATATGACCATCATTATCATACATTATGTTACCATTGTGCCGATCTTTAAACTGCAACAGATATGATATGACTGAATAGGCAGCTAGACTTTGTACAAAGTTTCTTCTAGCCTGCTGGAATGCAATTGAATCTTCGCTGCCATACTTACTAATATAGTAGGCATAAAGTCCATTTACAGCCTCTCTTCCAAGCATATCTCGAGATATAGAGTTAGGCAGGACATCGATCACACCACAACCTGGACCAGTAGCAGTAACTCTATATGGGAATACGTATAGAGCAAGTCCATTACTTTCAAATATGGTTCGGAAAACAGATATTAATTGGAGTGCCAAGACGTCCTGGCGACAGTCATCTCCAACCTTGAATATAGCACTGTGCCAGACTTCACTGGTCTTCGTCGTCATAATTTCATGGGGTGGCTCAGACTCATCTTCCGATAAACTTAATACCTTTTCGTCACGACGAATCTTGAAAGTTGCCATAAAAGGGGCTTTAGCGTGACTCTGAAGCGGCTTTCCGGCCCTTCTATCTATGCCAATAACAACACCATCAGGGTTGCTCGGTAAATAAACATCTTTTAGAAGCTCTATCTGATTCATTTCTTCGTCAATTTTTGCCTTCTTCTCAGCTTTCGACTTCTTGATGTAAGGCTTTAGTTTGCCAGATATGGAAGTAACCTCGTCAAAGAATTTAAATTCACGCTGGTAAAATTCTTTGGCTTCGTCTTCAAACGATTCAACCACTTCTTTCATGACGCGGTCGAAAACAGGCTTCAACTCATCAGGGTTCTCTGCTTCTTCGTCTCGAAATCTATTAGCTAAGATGTTCCAGATGATCTGGTGGGCAAAGAGGGGGCTAAGCTTGGCCGTTTCTAGGATCAACTTCTCGACATATCCTAATGGATCAAAACGCAATCCCTGAACCAGTTGAGGCACATAGAAAAATGTAATGTCATGGCCAAAGTGCTGAAATGATCTCATAGCATACTGAGTAGCATAAGGGTCGCCCTGATATCTCATTAACAGATTTATAGCAGTAATAGGGTTGCAAGGCTTCCAAACAAGTAGATGATAGCGGGTCTTAAAAGAAGAGGTTTCAATAAAGTCTTCGACTAACTCTGGATAGGCAACAGCCTTGAATGGATCTTTAGCAACCAATTCGGTGATTATACGCGCACTGAAAAGATTAGGGTACACCTTGGACAGGTTCTTTGCAAGAATGGGACTAAACGACCATATCCTAGACAAAAAACTCGAGTCAGCTTTGCCCGCCGCTTGACGAGCAGCAGGTGGATCTTTAAAGTCTCGAGAATAAGTGAATTCCACAGGGTCCAGCCATACCCCTATTTTGGATATATCATCACAGAGAAATAGTATCAGCAATGTAGAGTAATCCTCACATAATGCCCCACAACTTTTAGTAGATAATACCAATTGAAGAACTTCGTGCAATAGTTGTAGTTCAGCAACAAGCCGTAATCTATTACTACCATAAGGGTAAGTAGGATATTTTTCATACCATACTAAAGCCGAGGCGATAATCTTCTCAAACCAAAGTGATCGCTCTTTCTCAGCAAATGCAGAGGATTTTGTGAAGAACTTCAACGCAAACAAAATAATCTCAAATCTGGGGTATCTAGCTAGAGGATGAAAGCTAGCTTCGCGGGAACTATCAAGTGCATTTCCCAGTGTACGAGCTAACATGGGCTCCACATCACCAGAAATCATTTTACAAGCATGAAACATACTATAAAGTATCCGACAAGCCACAATGTGAGATTCGAAAGTACTCAAAATTATCTTTTCTTCATATCGTATCTCGTCAATGCGAGAAGGTTTATACTCCATCTTCCGTTCAAATGCAAACTTCGATTCAAAATGGTCTGAATATAGTCCTTTCCTTTCCCTAACGCTCCAGTCAAACTCAAAGCATACACGGGAAAAGATAAATATTCTCAATTCAGCTGATTGCGCTGCAATCCATAACCAAATAGGAGAGGCAAGCTCTAAAACAGAATGGGTAAAAGACACAAAGGGAACAGCAACCAAGAGAACAACAATCTCGTTGCAGTCTCTATTTGCATGATGGATTACGAACCCAGAGGCTGAAATCATAGCATTGCGCACTTCACCTAAAGTGACATGCTCACCATCACCATACCGCGAATGAATGCGTTTCAATTCTGCAACAATGTTCAGCTTCTCTTCTTCAAATATCCTGGCTTCATATCTGTCATTCCCAGTTAGGTAGACGCGAACCTGAAGCCTTGAATACTGTGATAAAAAGTCAGATACTGCAGAAGAACCCAAACCAGAAGATGCTGTCTCAACCAAATAGCGCTCGCGGTCATTGGAGGAAACAACTTTGCCCATTTCTAAGGCAAATGCCCTTCCAGCTGATATTCGACCTAAGAGCCTATCATCTTCTTGCAACAGGTAACTTTGAAGAATAGACTTAATGTCGTACGGCATAGAGTCAACAACCAAGAGAATCCATTCTTTAGCCTTCTTCTCAAAAGTTAAAAGCGTATTGCGGCGCTGTTCAAAAGAATCTGAGAGCTGAAGTTCAATACCATATGTACTTGATTTATATGTGGACTGAGGGCTATATTCCTCGGTATACATATTCAAACAACTAGACCAAACTAGGTCCAAAAGTTCAAGAAGGACAAACATGCACTCCCTATAGCAAAGCACAGAAGGGAAAGCTGCTAACAATTTGTCAAATGCGTAGAATGCCGCCTCTTGGATAGGCTTCAAACGATGGCAGCAAGCTATTAATAATTCACGCGCTTGGCCAGTTACAGAGCAAATAAGGAGCTCTGCATCCATTTTCAAAGAATGATATATGAACTCATTCATAATATTGTCCAAAACACGATACATGATCTTTGAGCCCTCGCCTGATTTGAAATTCGAGTCAAGAAAATATAGGATAATATTAGAACAGTTTCCAGATTGACCCCTCAGATTCTCAAGGAGAAGGGCCGCTCCAATAAATATTTGCTTAGAGACAGAAAAGTGCTTCATTTCGTAGGAAGACATGTTAACGACATCTTGAAGATAATGCTTGAGTTCGTCAAAATTTCCTTGAGAACTCCGACGCAGTATAGTGTTCAGTTCTAACTGACTATCAAGTTGATAGGCTGATATTTCAGAAACTAGAGCTGGAGAGCTGCGAGCAATACGGCGGAAGTCCTCAATGCTAGATCTCACCACGTTCGATCTAAGAGTAAAGCCATGAGCAGCCATATTGAACCATGCACTACGAAAAAGCGTAGCTAACTGAGTATCCTTGACTTTAAATGGGGCATCGGTCTCGCGTGGGAGTAGTTCAGCAAGCGGGCCGATGATACAAACTAACTCTTGCGCAGATTGCTTAGATTTTCGTGACGTTTCAGCATCAACTTTATGGCTCTCGGTAGATCCCTTTGAGACAATTGCAGTCAAAAGTTCGGTTAAGTATACTTCATATAAAGCATGTCCTCGGTATAAGCGAGTAGATATATACATACGAGCAGATTTGATTCTTTCCACTAGCTTCTGATCGCCAGAGTATGAAGCAACCATATTAAGCCTAGCTAAAAGCTTCATGACAGGCTTGAACTCTCTTACAGTAAGATGAGGGCACAACCTACCTAAACCATCAATAATTGATCTATCAACAATCCGTTTTGACCCAGGAAACAACTTCTGAGTAAGGATAGTGGTCGTTAAAGCAGCAATAGCAGAATCGTTATATTCTGCCGCCATTCCAACTATAAAGGAAACAATTTTCTGCTCAACATATGATTTAGATTCGTCGAAGTCTCCTTTGACAAGTAACGAATTAGAATTCACGTTATAAAACCGTGCAAGGTCAGTATTAGCATCTGGAAGCGCTGCTTTGCCAGTAGCCAGCCGAACCAGTGCTGTGGAATCAGCCGTGACTGTTTCATCAAACTCGCTGATCATGTTTGCTAGAATATATAAAGTAGACACTATGACATCTTGGGATACTTGTCTCATTGCCATGCCAAGGTATTTAGACGCCATAGAGATGTACTCATCTGAGGGACAGTACTTTGCAATATGCAATGGAAGTTGCCGAGCAATTTGGTTAACCAAGTCAGTATGAGAAGCAGATACAAAAGCAATGATAGCATAAACAACTGATGCTAGCTCTTGATTCTGCATTTGAGCCTCACTATTCAAAGTATCCCGAAGGAGCTGGATCGTAGACGAAGCAAGCGTTCGGGGAGAGTCTGGGGAAAAGCAAAGTACCACAAGTGAATAGCACTTCGCTCTCAGAGAAGAGTGTAAATCATCATGATTAGATATACTGCAGTAGTCCGATCCATTTTCTGCAAGCATTAAAGTTTTAGATGAAAGAAAATGAAGACTTTCGAGAAGGCTTCGAGCATCGCCTATCTCAACGTCGTCGACTAGCTGTGCACCATTCAAGAGCTGTTCTAGCAAAAATGCCGGTGAGTCTGTAAGTAGACTGAATTCAGGAGAAGAAGGCAAGTGTATAATCAAATCATCGGCAAAAGAACACAAAACTGCGGAAAGAGAAGAATTGAATGTCCAAAAAGAAAAATGGGCTTCAGATGGACTCACCAGAGGCTTACCAGGGTGTATAACAGCTTTACTTACTTTTGTTACGGAAATAACAAAAGAGTCAGATACTATAAACTCCAAGGCTTTCAAAAGATGGATTTTAAGATCATTTGAGATCTTTGAGTGGTGAACAGTTAAGGCTTTAAGAATGGCATCGAAACTCTGCAAAGTGCGTAAATCAGCACCATACGAACCATCATCACGATATTCATCAAGTGAAGTTAGGAGCACAAACATTTGCGTAAAAAAACTTAGGAGATAATCCTGAATATCTTTCTGCAGATGGTCAAAAGATCTATGGATAGATAAGATGCCGGCAATCAGTGTAGACAACAGGGCATCTGAGGGATATGGTTGAGTAGTCGAATACAATCGATCCAATGCTTTAGTAATCTCGTGCAACAAACCAGTTGCGCGCGAGAGATCATCAATCCGGTCAGCTGAGGAACATAAAGCCATAAGAATATCATCAGACTGACAATGGTACAATAGTCCAGCATCGAGGTCGCTAGCTACGCCATTCGGCTTTGTGGGCATTTTGCCATTTGTATTCTGAGCGCGTGAATGATCAGAACTGATAAGAGACAGCAATGAGCCATAGGTATCATTGTGGTCCGCATGTGTAGCGATATTAAAGGAGAGTTTAGCCAGGCAGGCTTGCTTGAGAGTGCAGTCAAGGCCGAGGCTGTATAGAGTTAGAATTGTGTTATTACAAGCCGCCTAGGGGAACACTTACCATTGTGCGTCCATATTCAAGGGACACAGTACGATTGAGCTGGGCTAATTATGCTAGCTGCCGGAAAAACAGACACAAATGGCCGAAGAGCTCGGGAATATGAACTTAATGTGTTTAAGGTTACAGTTTTGTGGTCAAGCCGCCCAGGTGGGACTGACAAAACTCCCAGCCCTATAAATAACATAACAACGGCCCTAATATACAGTCACGGTATTTTTGGGAGCACACTGAAGCGGATGTGTGTGCCCATTCACTTACCTCAGGAACATATCTTCACGAAGACGGAAACAAACAATGGGTGTCAAGGAACAAAGATCAGGTCTTGCTGTCGGCCTCAACAAGGGTCACAAAGTTACTCCTCGTGCTCTTGCCGAGCGCCCGTCGTACTCTAAGGGAAAATTGTCAAAGAAGACTCAGTTTGTTCGCGGACTGATTCGTGAAGTTGCTGGATTTGCTCCTTATGAACGCCGTGTTATGGAGTTGTTACGTAACAGCAAGGACAAGCGTGCTCGTAAGCTTGCGAAGAAGAGACTGGGAACTTTCAAGCGTGGCAAGAACAAAGTTGAAGAGATGAACACTGTCATTGCAGAATCTCGTCGTGCTCATTAAGAAGCCAACAACACTTAGAAATGAAAGAAATGCCTTTAATTTTGCCATGTCCTATTGTTCGCCTGTCTTTCACAGCATGCGAACCACTGCCATCTGCCAAATGTTCTGGAAATGGAAATGAATTTATTTACGTACGAGAGATGTAAATCAATCGAGCCGTCATTATGTGTTATTGTAATGTAGAATGCCTATTTTTTACCCAGCCTTAGCCACTTTGGCACTGTTTTAGGTGCAGAGGACTTTGGCGCAGACGATTTTGGCAACTTTATATGTTTATCGTCGTCGGTGGAAGACGAAGTCTCCAGGTACGCAGATGATATGTCCAATGCGGTTTTTAGATAGTCTTCTTTCAGCAGTGAGTTCTTAGGCAATCTTGATTGCCCGTTGAGGTTCATCAATAAAAGCACTCTAGCTGTCAACCCCAGCAGATCAGATAGTCTAGAAGGATCGGATTCGTATAGGATGCTGTAGGGGCGCGGGGTAGAGAGCTGGAATTCAATGGAAGGGTCCTTCATGGTTGATCTCACGAATGTGTAGACAGCCTTAATCGATTCAGATGGTTCAAATCCACTTTGAATCTGCGTTTCATCTGGCAGCTTTACTCTTATAAACATTTCTGTGATCTTAGGCGCATTCTCTTCTTGCAGCTTCTCTCGCATAGCCCTGGTCATTAGAGGCCCATTAGACATAGCTTTTTTAGATAATATAGCTTGATACTGTTTTGCTTTATCAAGAGTCATCTCATAGGTATCATCATCCTCATCGTGGTGAGTCTTACGAGATTCAGGGGCTTTATACACTTGCATACTTCGAGGCTTCTCTTGGGGTTTCTCTGTGAGCTCTTGGCATTGTGTGAGAGTCTTGGATTCCGATACGGCTTCAGCAGCTGAAGTTGAAGCTAGTAATTCTGATTCAGGGCTTTGCACTTCCGGCATATCTTGTTCTGTAAAGACAAGATCATTCTTGATAGAACTGTAAGGAATGCTAGAGAGTTCCAGCTTCACTCTTAATAAGACCGAACCCTTTATTCCATAATATGACAGCGGTTTAGAAAGATCAGATAGAGAGCCTAATTTCCTATTAAGAAACCGGACAGTGGGTATATAGTAGTAGCCATCAGGGGAGGCTCTATGGACCAGATCCAGATTCGCTAGAGCCCCAGCTTGACTTAGCGTGTCAAGAACAGTCACCGAAGACATGACTCTCAGCGATACGCGTGACTGTGTATCTTCTAACTGCAGTCCAATAGAAACTATGCTGGGTTTAGTAGATACCTGAACCAAGTCTACTTTGGAGCCAGCTAATAGACCAGTCAGCCGCAATGGCAACGACAGATCGACCATGGATTTACCTGACCGAAGCCCGTACATGGTCGGGTCAAACTCCAACACCAAGCAGGCTCTCTCAAGTAATGCCTGACCTAAATCACTTGGTAAAACCTTCACCTGAATTCGACGTGTTTCGTAAGAAACATGGACGGTAAACTGCGACATGGGTATGGCGATGGAGAAGGGAAGGGAAACTCCACTGGAAACCTTAACTCAGCTTAACCATACACCTAGGTACAGCAGAATGTCTGACCCCTCGTCCATAAACGGTTAGTTTTTCCAGAATGTCAAAGACGAATCCAGCAACTAACAAATTCTAGGAGGCGCGTGTGTCGCTATGACGGGCAAGGATTGTGTCGCAATTGCGTGTGACTTGCGGCTCGGAATGCAGGCGCTCACTGTGGCCAACGACTTCGAGAAAATATTTAACTACGACCATGTTTTTCTTGGACTGACAGGCCTAGCTACTGATGTTCAGACGGTTTCCGAACTCATGAAAGCAAAGGCAAATATGTATAAACTAAAACACGATTATGCGATCGAACCCAAGACTTTTGCCCAGATGGTCTCCACTACTTTATATTCTCGACGATTCGGCCCATACTTTGTTGGTCCGATTGTGGCTGGATTGGATTCTCGAACTGGTATCCCGTTCATATGCGGTTTTGATTCAATTGGGTGTATTGATTACGCCCAGGACTTCATTGTTTCAGGAACAGCTTCGGATCAGCTGTACGGAATGTGTGAAGGATTATACGAGCCCCACCTCGAACCTGATGATTTGTTTGAAACAATCTCTCAGGCCCTACTAAATGCTCAGGATCGCGACACTTTGAGTGGTTGGGGTGCTGTGGTCTATGTCATTACCAAGGGGAAAGTCGTTAAACGTCTACTTAAGTCACGACAAGATTAATTCTTTCTATATGATGCTTTGAACTATTACGAACAGTCGTAACGTAGGGATCACCTCTTTCTTAATCAATTTTTTCCTTCTTGCTCTCTCCTCCTCGCTGGATAGTTTTCAGCACCTCATCGATCAGTATAATGGGGATGGAGATCTTGAGAACCATAGCCCATTCATTCACGTCCAATGGGGAAACAGAAAATATTCTGTTCATGGAAGCGGAGTACAGAATCCCAAGATGCAATGCAACGGATAATGCTATAGCACCGACCAAATACATGTTCTTCCAAAATGGTAGTTGCAACAGCGAATCAGTTTCTGATAAGGCATTCAGTGCATTCAACATCTCTATAATAACCAGAACTGAAAGTGAAATAGTCGATCCTTTCTGCATATCTTCCGTTTGGGTCAATCCTAAACCAGCATAGTGCGTTAGCTCATACCATGAATACTTCGGGCCATTCTCACTAATCATGAAATGCCAAGCATATCCAGCAACAGTAGCAACTCCAACGTAGACACCAATAACAATATATCTAAAAAGCAGCCATGATCCAACCAATGGCTCGTGCCTTGATCTAGGTTTCCTCTTCATAATACTAGGGCCAATTGGATTGAAACTCAATGCAGTTGCTGGCAGTCCGTCAGTGACGAGGTTCACCCACAGGAGCTGTACAGGGATGAGAACCTCCGGCATCCCTACAATTGCTGTCAGAAAAATTGTGACAACTTCGCCTATATTAGATGAGATTAAATATCTGATGAACTGTTGAGTATTGTCATAAATTGCACGGCCTTCTTCAATCGCATTGGCAATAGATGCAAAATTATCATCGGCAAGAACCATATCTGAGGCTTGGCGAGCGACGTCAGTACCAGAACCCATCGCAATACCGATATCAGCACTTTTAAGCGCGGGAGCATCATTCACACCATCTCCAGTCATGGCAACCACTTCATTGTGATCTTTCAATATATTAACTAATTCCATCTTGTGAGCAGGATTGACTCGCGACAGCAATCGAAGGCGAAGCGCAACCTCTTTCTTTTCGGCGTCGCCCATGGATTCAAACTCATGTCCAGAATAGCTAAGCTTAGATAAGTCATCGTCCCCATCAAAAATACCGATAGAGCGACAAACACTTTCTGCAGTTGTCTTATTATCCCCAGTGACAACTATTATGCGAATTCCGGCTTCCTTACATTTCATTACAGCACTGGCAACTTCAGGCCTTGGTGGATCAAGCATAGCAAAAAGTCCAACAAATGTAGAATGGTCTTCAAGCTTCTTGAACTCTTCAGTCTCTGAGGCTGATTCAAGTAGTTCTCTGTCTTGAGCAGAGTCAATAGATTTATAAGCCAGACCAATAACTCTAAGGCTCTGCGCTGATAAATCGTTAGCACGCTTCAAGATACTAGTGCGCCATTCAGAAGTCAATTGGTGAACTTCTTCGTTAATCATAATCTCCGACGCAGCTTCGAGAATAGACTCAGGAGCGCCTTTGATAAAGAGAAGATTTTTATTAGTAGATTTTTCACGAACATGAACAGACATCGCTTTTCTATCTCTAGAAAACTCAAAAGTAGATTCTCTACTGTATATTTGAGAGAATTGAGCCTCGGCAGTAACTGAAGCAGTTGCCGAGCCAAACAGTTTCTCTGCAGCCACCTTCAAAGCAGCCTCTGTTGGTTCACCAGAGACTCTTTCCAGAGCAGCAGTCTCTTTATTATAAGCAATCTTTGAGTCGTTACATAGCACCGCGATAGCACAACTTCTTGAGGATACAGCGCTCGCCTTAATTTTACTAGGGTCTCTCACATCATTATAGGATGAAGAGAGTTCAATGTCCTTAAGTCCGGCAGGCGTAGGTAGAGACACATTAGTAACGACCATCTTGTTAAGAGTAAGAGTACCAGTTTTGTCAGAACAGATAACAGAAGTCGATCCAAGAGTTTCAACCGAAGACAGCGTTCTGACAATAGCATTACGCCTTGCCATTCGTTTAGTACCTAATGCCAGACATGTAGTAATAACAGCAGCGAGACCTTCTGGAATAGCAGCAACCGCAAGAGCGACAGCTATTTTAAAATAATAAATAGCACCACGAATGGCACCTTTGTGCGCTGGGTCGTTGAAATGCGGAATGTTAATTAGCCAAACCAAAATACAAATGACAGTTATAATTTTGGCTAAGAGATCACCGAAATCGTCGAGTTTCTGTTTCAACGGAGTGGGAGTTGATATTTGAGACGAAATAGACTGGTGAATTCTGCCAAGCTGAGAGTGAATTCCAGTTCCAACAACCAGTGCTTTGGTATTGCCAGAAGTCACTGTGGTTCCAGAGAACAGCATGCAGCTTTGATCCTGCAGTACACTTTGAGCGGGAGCAGGCAGAGTAGACTTATCGACTGATTCAGATTCGCCTGTCAGAATTGATTGATCTACCTTGAGAGATTTCGATACTATGTTGATGATTCGACAATCAGCAGGGACTCTGTTTCCAACAGCTACTATAACGACATCTCCTACCACCAGATCAGCAGCGTCTATGACAGACACTTCACCGTCACGGATAACAGTTGCATTATCAGAGGAATAACGAGAAAGTGCAGATATAGACTGTTCGGCACTTTGCTCCTGCTGCACGCCTACTATAGCATTGGCAGTAAGTATGGTGAGAATAACCACTGGATCTACAAATGCGGTGTAATCGTCGCCGTCGTCTGCAAGGGCCAGGACAAATGAAACAATAGCAGAACCAAGTAAAATAATTACTAAAGTATCCTGAAATTGATTCAGAACCAGTTTCCACAACGGTGTTCTGGGTTCCTCAGGGAGTTCATTGGATCCATACTTTAGTCTTCGGGCTTCCACAGACTTCGCAGAGACACCCTCCGAGGCGCTCGACTCCAGAGAAGTCAGAAGAGACTCTATAGACTCTGAATATATAGGAACCTCCTCCATTTATATAATTATAAGTAACTATTCGATTCCAGGCTTGTCTAGCAGGGGTATAGGTCTATAAGAAGAGTTTAAGAGGCCAAGTCACCACCGAGAAATAAAACCTCAGCACACGGCTGATTTGGTTTTCAGAAACTCCCAACCCAGCAGTTTCCTTGTCGGTTTTAGTGTAAAACTTACACTAATAGCCTGAGCAGCTTATCACTAATTTCTCTACCGTGGTTGCCGTTGAAATACAATGAATCCAGGCACACCCGATACATCGTCTTCAAATGTATCTTCCGACTCTATTGAAGATATTTCAGCTCCTGTAGCTCAAAACCCTCACTCGGCCAAGGTCGGCGATATCCCCATTATCCGCTCTCCAGCTGTTGAGCACGATGGCCTATCTTGGCCCAGTGTAGGAACCAGACTAAGACTCAAGTCAACACCAGAGGAGACCGCTTCCCGGGAAAGAAGAATTGCGTTAGCAGCCCGCACTCTGCTCACAGAGATTGGTGAAGACCCCGATCGGGCTGGTCTTAAGGAAACCCCCGAACGGTACGCAAGGGCTATGCTGTTTTTCACCAAGGGCTACGAACAGAGCCTGAAGCATGTCATCAAAAGAGCTGTCTTTGAAGAAGACCACGATGAAATGGTTATTGTTAAGGATATCGATATATTTAGCTTATGTGAGCACCATCTTGTACCCTTTGTTGGAAAGGTCCATATCGGCTACATTCCTCGGTCTAAGGTCCTTGGTCTCTCCAAACTTGCTCGCATAGCTGAAATGTTTTCCAGGCGTTTGCAAGTCCAGGAAAGACTCACAAAGCAAATTGCTCTTGCTATTGAAGAGATACTTCATGCAAGAGGCGTGGGTGTGGTAATAGAGGCTACTCATATGTGCATGGTCATGCGGGGAGTTCAGAAACCTGGGTCGGTAACCGTTACAAGCTGCATGCTAGGTCATTTCAGAAATGCACAGAAGACAAGAGATGAGTTTCTTACTTTGGTGAAAAGTTAAAGCGTTGCAATTTTAGCTCATAGTACTGCTATATTTACCAGGAGGCTGCTTCTCACTCGGAAAAACTCAAAGTACTACTGTCGAGGTGCAGGTATGTGGCACGTACCATCTCATACGCATCTCCGAAAATATCTACAAGGTTCTCGTACATGTCAGTTGTGTAGTCAACATGGTCGTGGGACGTCAGCGGCGTAATCTGAATCAGTGCTGGGAACGCCTGCGTGACTGAGGTTAAGGTAGGTGTATCAGAACAATCAGAAAAGGTTATAGTTTCAGTGTCACTATAGTCTTCGTACTCTCTGGCATAATCTACCGTAAGTGGGCAACTGATATCGTCGCCTGTCTGAACCCTTGTTATGGCCCCTGAGTCTTCTGTGTCACTGTAACCACTGCCATTACTGTATCTGGACCCCTGGCCTAATGCGTCACAGTTACTTTCTTTAACTTCATTGGTTTCCTCATGAAGATTCTCATTCTCTTGTTTTCCTTCTCCTCCTTCTTCTTCTTCTTCTTCTTCTTCTTCCTCCTCCTCTTTTTCTTCTTCCTCCTCCTCTACTTCTTCTGGTTTGCTAGTAGTTGTGTATAAAAGCGTATACCGGTGTCGATCTAATTGTCCTTCATCCTCATCAGCAAATTCGTCTATATCTGTAACAAGCCCTCCCTGGAGATAGAACCCATATGTGATCAGTACGTCTTCTAGGCCTGCAGATATCTCCTCCTGCGTAAATCTATTGTCAAGTAACTCTTCTTTAGGCTCCTCTATGATTGAAGCCGATTTATGACTGCTTCGGATATTCATAGATTCCACATCGGTTGACATAGATCTGTGAGATGCTTCTGATGTATCTGAGCGATTTACCGGGCGGAAACTGTCGCTCTTTGAATTACTTTTGTAACCGTATTCCTCCGTTTCTTCTTCTCGAGCTGCAAGAATATTTCCTACACTTGTCTCATCATTTAGTTTATTGAAAGCACCTAACCTGGCGGGCATACTTGACTGATGGAATAGTTGGCTTCTTGATCAAGTATGACTGGGTGGTTTAATTTTACGCCCTATATATTGTTTATCCTCTCGTATTTGAAAGTCCCTATGAGGGTTCACTACCGTCATTAATATTGCTTTGGACCCAATAATCCTGCTTTTGAGTAGATATTGACTTCAAACGTATGTTTTCATGACTATTCTAACAACTCACAGAGATTAATTCTCCCGCGCCCCTGTTTGATTGTGTAATAACTATCCATGTTCAGATTGATCTGCATTCAACTATGACCAAGGATCTGACCACTGAGACTGAAGGATGATCAAGGGTTCACGGGCTCCATCACACAAGCCTTCCACATATGTCGGCAGCAAGGGTTCCTCTGACGAAACAAGAACAAGAAGAACAAATATTCCGACATTACTTACTCCTAACTGTTAACATACAATGAGATAAAACAAAAAATACAACATCATAAATCATTTAAGCTTCTCTTCAACAAATCGCAGAAACTGCGATTCAATCAGTGTTTTCAGTCGATGAATTCATACGGGAGCTCAACTTAAAAAGATGAGCCTCTTCTTTAGCATGTGTTTGATACAATTCATGGAAAGTCATCCTGCGTTGAAGGGCGTTAAAGTCGACAGCCTTGCGAGAGAAGAGTCCACTACTCGAACGGCTGCTATCATAAGAAGATCTCTTGTTCCCTGTCTCAGAGATACGGCCATCTGGAGCAACGTAAGCAAATACGCGTGGTCGAGTTGCATTATGCCGCGAGATTATAGGGAACCTTACTCCTGTGCTAGTTCGATGAAGAGCCGAGGTTGAACAGCGACGAAGGGTCTTCGGAGAAGAAGGGGTCGGTAAGCTAGGTAAGCTATCTATTGGATACGACCCCTCATCACCAGCACCTTCTGAAGAATCGTCATCGAAGTAGCAGAGATCAGAAAAAGACATTTCCTTAGGTGGGCTAGGAACAATAACCTGTGAAGGAGATACAGAAGATCGGGGGTCAATATCACGCTTGGTTTCAAGCTGCGAAACAGCATCTAGCATTGCAGATGCGGAATCATAAGCGGCACTGGGTGTCTTGGTAGGAGAAAACGAAGAATGAGCACTGGAGCGTTCTGTTCCACTGTGTAGAGCAGAAGCAAGGGGGTCTGTCGGTAAAGGGGTGTGAGCAGCATGTAACAGAGCCATAGCAGCATCAGAAGCGCTGGCTCTGGCTTGGTCCTTCTCTTTACTGTAAGAGTGAGTGTCTCTACTCTCAGAGTTATGTTCTGATTGAAGGCGGTTATTGATCCATTCAAACACGCGCTGTTCAATTGGGTTTCGAGCTCTACCTCTAAAGTCATCATCATCGAGCTCTTCAAATTCAGGGTGGTTGGTTGGACTTGCTACCGATGAGCGGGGAATCTGGGAGCTTCGGATCGAGTTAGACGTTTGTCTGGAAGAAGACCTCGAGACAAACTCGGGTTGGTATTGAGGGGGCAAGCTCAAGGCTACCATAGCCTCGAACTTGGCTAGATTCCGAGAATAATTAGAATCAAGTTTGGAAGTGGAATCAAAAGTAGCTGACATATGTAAAGCGGGTGAGTATTCTCAAAAATATGACTCTATCAAAAAATCTTCAAGTAAATGCAATAAGGAAATGCGGTTCTGTGAGGTGAAGCACCTTAATCAAATATCATTTTATGTCTCAACGAGGCAATATGGGATGTAGGCGGATAAAGAGAGGCAAAAGGTATGAGCGCAGGCCGAAATCCGGTCTGATTTGTAGCAAAGTAAGATTCGGTAGAAGACGGAAAGATAATCTAGGCTTTGACAATGTCTACAGCCAAGTTATATGCAAGGGAATCAGAATGCAAAGGGTATGAGTAAGAATCGAATCAGGATATTCGAGGAGCTAGTTGTATAAAAACACAAAGTTGGTGTAGAATATATATACTCGGCAAGGAAGCAGGCAGCTAGCCGACTATATAAAAGCTTATTATTGGCGGATGGCTTTGTGGAGAAGGGTTAAGCTTTGGAATTATGGTAAGGGATGCGATTACTCGCAAATAGCGTTAGTGAAATAACCAATCAGAAAGCGCAATTTTCTCGCCAAGAGAATAGGAGTATCGAATGAGACTCCGCGTTACGACCAGATATAGGTCGCCAAGATTTAGGTGCTGTTTCGAAGCGGTGTAAGGCTGTGAAAGGGTCTACAGCGGAGACAAGGATCTGGCACGCCAGACAGTTTACTAAGCAAGTGAGTGTGTATCGAGCTTTTGCTACAGAAGCAAATAGAACTCTTGTTACAGGGTTATTGAGTCAAACTGTTGATGTGGCAACGGAGACTCACTTTCTTTTAGTATTTCCGCACTATGCCGATATCGGGTTAATCGCTTAAATTGCTCGGCCGCTGCTCAATGGTTTCCTCTTTGATTCTCCTCGGATATAATTACTTGAGGAAGAAAATAAAAGTGGGGTACTATTTTTCCGACCCAATAATATGGTTTTATTACGCGTGGAGTATATATACTCGCGTTCAGGTTTATGTGCGCCGTGTAGAAGGAATCTTGCCAAAATAAAAATATTAGGACAATAATCCAATTTATACTACCGCTATGCTTGCAGCTTTTACTCGACGTTTTGCAGTGAAAGTGCGATAAAGAGATAAGGCTCCCACGCGCGCCCACCCAGTCACCTTATTCCCAAAAAAGGCAACTGAGGCCGCCCCGCTACTCCTAGCAACCATTTGGCCAAATCCGCGTTTTGCGCTAACCCTACCTCCATGGATTGGGACTTTGCAGTACGGTAGTTTCTTGAAGATCATCAAATAAACGCTCTAAATGAGAAATGTTGCACTTATTGTGGAGCTACTTGGCAATCACGCATGCTCTGAATTACAACTACACGTGGAACACATAATTGTAACGTTAATCGGTATACTACAGCCAATTATAGGACTTAGCGATCACTTTTACTATTGTTGTGCGCAGATCCGCAAGTCTATATCTCGATTAGGCGCTAGTTATTCCACATGAAATGAGGGAACCAATTAGAGGCGCTAGTTGGGAAAGCATTACGTACGATACATCGTTCTGATTAGCCAATCCGGCTTCGGTTTCTCCCAAAGGTAGCGAAAACAAAGTTCTCGGGGAACTCCGCCTAGCATTCTGCAGATCGTAAGCCTTACCTCTTAAACTATATAAGAAGGTCTGGGCACGCCTCACTTGGCGAAAGTGTTTGAGAAAAATCCTCGCGAACAGTACTTTTCGATTGTTTACTAGTAAGAACTTTCATAATGCCAGACGAACAAACAGGACTTTTGGGAACTAGCAATGCTCCCGATCGCACTCTTGCATGGGTGATTCTGATTTTCGGTAGTCTTTCGGCTGCTGGTATTCTCTCTGTCCGTCACCGCGCCGTGGGGTGGGCTCCATTTTTTGCCTGTATCATATTTTCTCTTCTGACTCAAATCAGCTATTCCAGGCTCCCTCCTGGTCTCAACAACTTGAGCTCCACTCTATCTCCCCCGAATCCTGCCCCATGGACTCGACAGGCTGTTAAGGATATTCTTTCCGACAAGGCTCGCTACTTACGTTGCCTCGGCCTTGCTTTTGCTTTACTAGTTTTGTACTGCAGCACTGCTTATTCCGTCAGATATATCCACCTAAAATTCGATTCCGCCACTCTAGCTGCTGTCCTCTTGTGGCTTCCTTGGATGGATCTCATCTTCCAACGCGACATTGCTGCTCGTGATCTCATGACTTGGCAGCGTTTCCTACTTTACATTGTTGTAGTGATTACATCTGCCTTTCTGGGCAGGTGGTACTGGATTCCAGTTCTGAGACATAGCATGTCTCTTGTTGGTTGGCTCACAACCCTTGCTGAAGGATTGTTTGTGGCTCTCCTGATTGTCCTTACTTTCAAACTCATTCAAATGGAGCAAAGATCAACTGGTTTAGCACAAGATGTTACAGGTAATTCCGATCGCTGGCTCACAACAGTAGCTATTTCCACCGTGCTTGCAGCCATTCCTCTTACTATTCTTCAGATTGTCTATCGTGGAATCATTCCCTTGATCTTCCTATTTGTCGTTGCTGCTGCTTTTGGTGCTATCTTGGCTATATCTCTTCTTGCTATTTCTGTTGCTTTGAAGCGCGTGGTCTCTGCTAACGTCATCGATGTTCTTATGGTATGTGGTGGTATTGGTATCCTCTATACTTCTCTTACTCACAGAGCCAGTTTGTTCAACCTTCTTTGCATAATACCTCTTCTTCTGGCACTCCTTCATGTAATTACAACGAAGAAGACCGTCATTAGCTCCTAGCGTATTCAACATTTGCCTCAAGGATGTCAGCAAGCCCTATGCCTTATGCCATTTACCTGCTCAGCCAATAGCTGGCCATGATATATGGCCTGTGATGATTGTCTAGTTTCGAATACGAGAAAGTTAGTTATGATATATAATCTTGTATGCTTTAGCACCGTAGACTTGATTCGTCGTCAACATCTACCCTTTAAGGTATTAAACAGAAGACGTCTCGTTCTAAGACTTGTTGTTGCTACCCATAAGTACCGATGTCACTTCTATAGAAAGTCATATTAGTAATTGACAGATTTCTTGATAGTATGAAAAACGCGTGTGACATCAGGTACGAAGAATGGTTCATGAATCAATGAATTTGGAGTGTCCCATCCAGTGACTCGCTCCACAGGGGATTCCAGCCTTAAGAAACAACGCTTTTGCACATATGCAGCAATCTCAGCACCAACACCGCTGGTTCGAGGCGCTTCATGTGTAACAACTAGCCTGCCTGTTTTGGTGACAGAATCACACACCGTTTCATAATCCCAAGGGAGAATAGTGCGAAGATCAATGACCTCGACAGAGACCCCTAATTCCTTTTCAGCCAAAGACGCTGCTTTCTCAGCGACATACACCTGAGTACCATAGGCTACCAAAGTGACATCAGATCCAGATCGAACTATCTCGGCCTTTGACAAAGGAAGTTCGTAGTCAATTGTAGGAACGAGCTCAGAAGATGCACGATACAATGCCTTGGGCTCCATGAAGATCACAGGATTGGGATCTCTGATTGAAGCTAAAAGCAAGCCTTTGGCTTGGACAGGGCTTCGCGGAATAACGACCTTCAGCCCAGGACAATGAGTAAAGTATGCCTCGACAGATTGAGAGTGGTAAAGGGCACCATGACCTACAACCATACAAGGCATACGTATAGTCAATCCTCCACAACTGAAGTTTTTGCCACCACGGTATCTATACTTCGCAGCTTCATTCACAATTTGATCAAAAGCCGGGAACACGTAATCAGCAAATTGAATTTCAGCAATAGCTGTGGCACCTTGAGCAGCGTATCCTACAGCAAATCCCGCAATACCTTGCTCCGATAGCGGCGTGTTAAATACACGTGCATCGCCAAATTTTTCTTGCAGACCCATCGAGCAGCGGAAGACACCTCCAAAAGCGACATCCTCACCAAACAAGATGGCAGAATCATCTGTCTCCATTGCAATCCTTAAAGCGTCATTGACAGATTGGTAGAGGTTCAAACTGGTCGTTTCTGAGCCCTCAGATAAATTTGCTTGCTTTATGCTTTCTTCAGGGGTAGTAGCTAGAAAGGGAGCTTCGCCGACAGTATAATGATTCCATCCAGTTGAGGAGCTGTAGCGTAGTATTGATTTCGATTGAACGACTGAACGGCGTACTAGCCTACTAGATATGCTGGTGCGTAGCATTCTAGAAGAGAAATTAAAATATCAAAACGGGTGAATGAATGGATTACAAGGAAATGTAAGAAATAGCGGAGCGATTATCTCGATAGCAAAGTCCTCTAGTGACTCCGGGTAGTGTATGCGGGGAGTGTTAATTTTATCGGTTAGTGTGATGGTAGTAACCGTATCACGTGATGCCGGCACAACTGAATGTTTGTTGCGGTCAGAGATTCCGATAGCTGGAATACAAGCGTATATGATATTATCCGCTCAATTCAAAATGTATATCAAGAGCATACTTTAAGTGTGAGGTGGCAATTGGGCGCATAAGAGCCATACTGGCTGCGAAACTAGGTAGCAGCCGTGGACACCACCAAATCCACATTGCCTAAATGCGCGAGCATATATTCACCATTTGGGAGATCATTTTGGTCGGCGCGGTCATACCCTGCCTGTAGTGAGTCAACAATGCCGGCTTTCACGTGCCTACGAGCCAGTCTCTCTCTTGCTTCTGCGATCGAGACCGTCACAAGCCAAGTTTCAGTAGCTAAACTTGAAATTTCACTCCATGGATCTTCATTCATCAACAGATAGTTACCTTCAAATAGAACTATCTCAGTAGAAGGAAGTACTGTTATCGCATCTTCTACTGGATCTTTTGTTGCGTGGTCAAAACTAGGGAATGTCACAGTAGATTCCTGCTTAACCAAATTTTTCGTGTACTCAACAATTCTATTCGCATCAAATGTAAAAGGTGCACCTCGTCGTGCAATTGCCAGCTCTGGGTCATCCATCCTTAGTAGTTGTTGTCTATAATAATGGAATCCGTCCATAGGGAGGGCTACTGCCATGCCTTTCCCTAAAACTGAGCATACATTCTTACAGACGTTATTGGCTAACGTTGTTTTCCCAGATCCTGGAGATCCTCCAATCAAAATCAGTATCCGGCCTTTATGCGTCGAGTGGAGGCCCAAAACCCGCTGCACCAGTTCTTCGAGCGTTGGCTGCATATCGAACGGTAAGGTTTCCAGAACCTTTAAAGTTCATCCGATCGCCCCTTCTACCAGCACGGAGGCACATATGTCAACATGTCAGCTAGGACACATGCAACTCTGCAATCCATAGCCAAACTGGGGTTATTTTTGGTAACAATATAAGATCTCAAAGTAACTTGGCACCTATTCGCGTGGTTCTGCGGTACAATTTAAAGTTCAACTAGCCTATGACATTGGGTTACCTGTTTGGGAATAAACACAAACAAAAATTCGATCAAGTGAATCTAAGCATCGACTGCTTTCTCATGGAATCATCGAAAAAGGAATCTCGGCTGAAAAGGCTTTTCCGAAAGAGTCATTCTAGAAGCAAGGGTGAACAGATTACGATCGGAAATCCCATTCCATCTGCTTCTACGGAACTGAAAGCTTCTGCCTTTCCCTCTCCTACTAAATCTCAGAACCCAGATCCAGTAGTCGGCAATCTCACATACACTGGCTCGCCTGTCTCTCCATCTAGTTCTTCCAATTACACACATTCTACATCTTCCGATGAACAACAAAGAATCCCCCCTGAACCAATATCAACTCACCATGTTAGATCCTCCGATTCCCCAAATACCGGCGTAAAAGCCCCGCATACAAGCGGCATCTCTTCCTTGTTGCCAGTTCCTGAAATGTCATACATAGGTGATTTTGGCAGTCGAGCAGGAACACCCGAAGAACGAGGGACAGCATATAAAGGCAAAGATCCAGTCTACTCTCCTGCATTATCGGACTCATTTCAAAGACCTGAACGTCCAGTCTCTACAATCTCCGGGATATCTTCCTATTCTCCAGTTCTTGGAAAAGCCACTACTGTTCCAGTCCAACAGTACGCGAGGCCCATTGAATCCACGACATTGCAAGAACAGTCCTCCAGCTCAGGTGTTACGCGAGCTATGTCTATCAGTAAGGTTAGGGAATCTACCTCTCAATTACAGGGAGTATTAGAAGATATACGTTCATTAAGAAGCATGTCGAAGTCCTCGCCTAAATCCAACAACGATTCAGGTTCAAGCTCCGGATCTCCTGCTTCTCAATCAAAGGGACAGGTGAGCCCCACGACGCCAGTACGAGGAGACCAGCCGAAATTTGCTAGAGGAATCAAATCAGTTAGTGAGTCAGAGTTGTCCGGGGTGCTGAAAAAGGAGCATGAGTCTGAACCTAGTTCAATCAATATTGGTTCAAGACAGGCAGAAGAAATCCTTGAAACGCTGAGAGATGTCAGAAAGCGCATTTCTCAAATGACTAGTCAGAGTGATTTAGATATGGACGAAGACGACATCTATTCAGATACTGATAGGCTACATCAAGTACGTCCGCTCTCAACGCCACGTATGCCGGCAGAAAAATCTCAGCCTGTATTAGATTCGGACACCAGATATGATACAGCAGGACAATTCTTGGACGAAGAACCGAATATTCCAGACGTTATTCCCCCTCTTCAACCCACGTACAGTACGCCGTCATCCGATTCACACTCTACAACTCTACCCAAGCAACGCAAAGCCTCAAGTCCACTGGGATCTAAAAATAGATCTGTTTCAGAAAATATCACATTGCATACAAGCGCCCCAAGGGAGCAGACTAAAGAGTCTAAGAAGAAAAGAAATATTACTCTTCAAAGAGTTGAAGGAGTTAAAGGTCCAAGAGCTATGCCCCGGTCTTTCTCCGCTTCGTCTATTGGAGATCCGGTCCATGCGGACACCAATAAGCCAACACACTCTGCTTCGTACCCGCTCAGAACCGGAATGGGTGAAAGGCTGGCGCGCGAAATTGAGAGCTTAAATATTCCTAATGCACATAAGCAGCTAATCGATCAGTTCCTGGACACGGCATCGAAAATATCAGTGGAAATTAGTCTTGATCCGTCTAAAAATACGGAGTGTAAGAGGAGGTTTCTGAATGCTATCAACTCTTTAGAGGGCTGGATCTGAATCTACTGCTTGTTCGGATTCTTTACTGTGCTCTGACTCATCTTCAGGTTCTGATTTCGGTGAGAGTTGCTGCGACTGTGTATCGCTTTCACCTGTGCTTATCGCATCATCCGAACTAGAAGTCTCATAATCTTTAGCTTCGTTATCTCCAAAGCTATATACGCCAGGCTCTTTCTCGGTAATTTCACCCTTATATTCCAAGGACTGCAGCATAGGATGGGCTAATTCCCATCCGATAAGATAACATAAATGCGCTACGACATCATCACAATTTCCCAAGAGAGTGATATCAAATTGGTAGTGTCGACAAGCCTGTCGGTTTATATATATTTGAGGGACATTTTTGGGAAGCATTCTAACGATTTCGCTGACTGGGGCCACTTTTAGTGATGTTCCAATGCATATCAGAAGATCGCAAATATCTATATCATGTTTCTCAAAGCGGTCTTCGAATTCGTCAGGTAGTTTTTCTCCGAAAAATGTGATATCTGGTTTCATTACTCCCTTTTCATGCTCGTCACTTTCTTCGCTGTCATCTGCGTGAGGGCGCTTCATGCCAGCATGTATATTTGAGCAGTCAGGATTCCGGCAATAAGCAACAACGCCATTTCGAATTGAGTCGTATAGTTCCGAACCTGGCACTTTACGCTTGCACTTCAAACATGTGGCTGTTGCAAATGAACCATGGCATTGGACGATTTTGTTCGGATCCAGCCCCGTGTTCACCTCAAGATTATCTATGTTTTGAGTATAATTTGTGAGCAGTTTGTGATGATCATCTAGCACTTTAAGAAACAAATGAGTTGGTGAGAACGAAGTTGTAGCTGGCAGTATATCCTTAGCAAAAGTGTAGAAGACCGAGGGGTCCGCTAGAAATGTGCTGAGATCGAACACTTCCTGCGGTTCTGATAATCCCATTTTGGCCAGCTTAGTATATATGCCAGTGTCCGAACGAAAATCAGGGATTCCCAAACTAGTGGATACGCCGGCTCCAGTCAATACAATTATGTTTTTAGCGCTTTTAATGAGATTGGCAGCATCCTCAGGAGTATTATACTGCAGCAGTTTAGAGCGCCTATTGAACAGGTCTGATAAAGTGGACAGCACCAAAGGCAACACATTCTCAGGTGCAATAGACCAATAATATGACGGCACTTGCTGATCTAATATAACTAGAACGGTGGCAGGATGAATATTGTCTTCCATAATATACTTGCTTAAAAAGGCCCTCGGGCCGCTGTTCATGAGGAAATCCCGTGCCTCGCTGATATAGTCCTCAGTAAGATATTCTGGCAGCGCTTCTACATCGCTAGAGCTTCCGTCTTCAGTTTCTGCCGCATTTGAGTCTTCGGTGTCTGGCTTGCGGCCGTCCGGGCTTGCACAAGGGCTGTTATCTGGTCGTGAATCCATAATTAATCGTAGAGTTTGGAAGGATTCACGTGTAAAATTCTAACAAGCACTAGCGTCTAGTGCATGGTCCGCTATGCTGGCTTATATATCTGGTGAAGTTCCTCAATTCAATTTATACAGATTCTCCCATTGATAGTAAATTGATTCTACACAGGCTATCCTAGCTCATACAAACTGAGACCAGCTTTTCGGTAATGCGCGGCTGTTAACGTTCTCAAATCGTCGCTTACAGAGGATTTAAACTCTAGGCACTACCCCTGAGGCTATTGGGGAATACGGCGCCATCAAGGTAGAGTCATATATAAAGCTCAATTAACGCTACTCAGCCTTACTTGATATGGGCTCAAATTCGTCAAAGAACTCTAATAGTGACGATACAGACTGCTTTGTTGAAATAATGACCTCTGACCTAACACAAACTGCCCTTTCTCATCTATCTCTCTCTGAGGAATCGGACCATGCCGCAGATATCCTCGATATAGGGTCATTGAAATCTTGGGAAGATGAGCTATTGGCAGACTCTAAGAATTACTTGATCTCCAATATCCTTCCGACTTTGGGACCTGTAGCAGCCTTGAAACGCCGAAGTCGTCTAATTGCTGACGATGTTCATATCTTTAACACCGCATTAAGTGTTGAAGGTGCTCCAATTACTAATCAGAAATCTTCTGGCAGATGTTGGCTCTTTGCCACCTGCAATGTCTTCCGCGTGGCTCTTATGAAGAAGTTCAATCTGGAAGAATGCGAGTTGTCGCAGTCTTATCTTTTCTTCTACGATAAACTCGAGAAGGCCAGCTTCTTCCTGCAGAATGTAATTGAAACGGCTTCCGAGCCTCTTGATGGTCGTCTTGTTCAGAGATTACTCAGCGAGCCTGTGTCCGATGGCGGTCAATGGGATATGATCATCAACCTTGTATCTAAATATGGTGTCATCCCTCATTCCGTTTACCCTGATCCAGAAGTGTCGATTGCATCTGGTCAGGTCAATTTTGTTGTGCTTAACAAGCTTCGTGAAGATGCTCTAGTTCTTAGAGATCTTATTAACTCTGGTGAATCCAAGTCAAAGGTTGAATCTGCTCGCAAGGCTATGGTTAAGGAAATATTTAACATTCTTACGCTGACCATGGGTCCCCCTCCTAAACCCACAGATAAGTTTGTGTGGGATTTCATCGACAAGGATAAGAAGGTGACTACTATTGAAAGCACTCCCATTGAATTCTTCAAGACTTGTGTCAAATTCGATCTGAATGATCATTTCTCTATGATCAATGACCCCAGACACCCTCCCGGCAACCTATACCAGGTCGACCGCCTGTCTAATATGATCAGCGGAAGGCCTGTCCAATATGTGACTGTCGATGTAGACGTTCTAAAACAGACTGCTATTGCTATGTTGAAGGCGGACATGCCTGTATTCTTTGGATCCGATTGTGTGAAGTTCAGCGACCGCGTGAAAGGGTCGTTTGACACCGAGTTGTTTGATTATGAGGATGGACTTAATATTAAGTTTAACATGAGCAAGGCTGATAAGCTTGTCTCTGGAGAATCTGCATTGAACCATGCTATGGTTTTTACAGCAGTGCATCTGGTAGACGGTAAGCCTGTCAGATGGAGAGTCCAGAACTCCTGGGGTGAAACAAGCGGCAAGAAAGGCTGGTTCATTGCGAGCGACAAATGGTTTGAAGATTATGTGTACCAAATAGTTGCACCTACCAAACTAGCTCCTAAAGAAGCAGTCAAGGCGCGCTCTAAAGAGCCCACCATTCTTCCACTCTGGGACCCTATGGGATCCTTGGCGTAAGAACGTTCACATGACGCTTGGGACATTGGTTTCTCGGCACAGCATTAAGGTTATTATTTTTACAGTCTTCCCGATTCGAGATTTCGTCCTTTTATATAATCGATTTATCATAGGATATATACATACACTTCATTGTTTTACTGTGGCAGCTGATGCCCTGCATTTGTAACAATTATCTCTACTACGAGTAGTTTGAGCAACATCTAGCAACATCGACCAACTCTTTCATAATGTCGAACGATGCCGTTAGAGATGTGGTCTGCGGCTCGATCGCAGGAATGAGTGGAAAACTCATTGAATACCCGTTTGATACAGTCAAGGTTCGCCTGCAGTCCATGGGAACAATGTTCTTAGGACCACTTGATTGTTTTAGAAAAACAATCAAAAATGAAGGCTTTATGGGCCTATACAGAGGGATTTCTTCTCCGATAATCGGTGCTGGAGTCGAGAATGCTGCACTATTTGTTTCATACTCTGCATCACAATCTGTTTTAGCCGAGTTCACTGATATTGGAACTCGTGAACTTGTTTTATGCGGAGCAATAGCAGGTATTTTCACTAGCTTTTTCATCACTCCTATCGAATTAATTAAATGCAAAATGCAAGTGCAAACTCTGTGTGATCCTCTACGAGGTACTACTGTAGAGTCTGGTCGTCGAGCTATGCACACTCAGGTAGCAGCATTTCCCGGTGCAGTTGAAATTATAAAAACGATATATTATGAAACAGGGGTATTAGGCTTCTGGAGAGGACAGATGGGTACTTTATTACGGGAGTGTGGGGGGTCTGCTGCATGGTTTGGATTCTATGAGTATACGATCTCTTTTCTCTGCAAGAACAAGGAAGAACCACGAACCAGAGACAGTATGTTAGCAGGTGCTAGTGCTGGAATTGGCTATAATTTATCGTTATTTCCAGCAGATTCGGTAAAGTCAAAAATGCAGACAGACACTTTGTCAAGTAACAAAGGATTTTGGACAGTACTTCGAGAAATGTACCAGCAAGGTGGAATCCGAAGCCTCTATAGAGGATGTGGAATAACTTGCTTTCGAGCAGCACCATCCAGTGCAATTATATTCTCAGTGTACGAAACGTTGAGGAGATTATGACTTCCAGCTTGCACTTTATGACATTAGAGCTTTTATTTCGATCCACCTGGTGTAGCAGTAGGAGCTGTTTTCTTTTTCTTTTCCACTACACGAGTAATCTTAACATCTGCGAGTCCTCTGCTATCTAATTGCGACCGAAGGTACTCCTCAACAGCATCAGCAACATCGCCTTGGATCGATATCTCGGGAGCTCCGTCATTCGTCTTTCCTAAAGAAGCGCCTGTAGCAAACTTCCCTGCAAACAGTTTTGCTAGCTTTTTTAGATCAGATTTGTCGGCCATCACCTCTAAAGCGCCATACACTGAAGTGATAGTCTTACGTTTGTTTCGGTCGCTGGTTTTGATGAATATCTGAAGAGTCTTCAGTTTCGACTGCTCGCGCTGTTCCTTTGCCTCTTCCTTTGCTTGTTGTTTAGCGACATCTCGCTTGGTCTTTTCAATACTTGCAACAACAGCATCATCCTCATTAGAGTCATCATTAAGAGAAAGAGCACCAATACCAGATTCATAAATAGCTGCATACTCTGTGGGGTTATTCGCTGCTAGCCAAGCCTTGCATCTTTTCAATGTGGCACCAAACTCACAATATTCCACCGGAAGAGTACATACTCCACAATAAAGCACTTTTACGGCAGGATCAACAGCTTCTTCAGACATGGTTGCTGAATAAAACTTGGTGTGGGTTTCCCAGCTCTCCGTAGTTACGAACAGCAGAAGAACCGTTAGATGCTACCACTTTCATTTTTCACCGGTGAAACCCCCCATACTCGCATACCTAACCTCAACCCTTATACTTAAAGAATCTCATATATCATACCTAGGGTACTAGATAACACATCCGCTCTGAAGCCATTCGAATTGGAGCCGTTAAGAATCATCAAAGAGATACGGCTAATTAGGTTTGCAATTAAGTTCCGGTATACCCCGCAAGAACAGGACAAGTCGTACGGCGCATGCCTATTGAGCCGTGGGATGAGTGCCTAACGTTCAATCTGAGATATTCGGCTTTGGAATTCAGGTGCACTGCATGATGAGGTTTCAAACAGTGAGATCTCAAGAGGAACAACCCTGAATTGAGAACGCGGCTCCCAAGTGGGCATTTTGGTCAGCTGGGTCAGAATCCCATAAAGAAGGCATTTCTCGGCCTGTGAACTCAAGATTCCTTATTTGCAAATAAATGGGGTAGTACATGTACATTCATGAAGTCGGTTGAACTTATCTGGTACCTCGATTTGCCCACCCCATCTCGGACAAAATCGAGTGTGTCTCAACGTCCTACGTCAAATAAAGTTTAGTTGGCCCGCTTTGTCCGCTCTCCTCGGGTGCAGTCACATACGGGCAGCTGACTTATCTAATGCATTCTAGCTACAATAAAGCTACTCTATAATTTATACATAGTTTACATTTCTACTGAAAAGCCTGTCTACAGAATTTAAGAACTGCCTGCTGCTGAAAAGTGCCTGGCAGCGAAAAACCTTATTCCGGTTAGTATTTCCGGTCTCCTCATAAACCCGGGGAAAGGGCCCTACTTAACGGTATGCAAAAAGCTAGATCATTCATCACGCTTTAGCTACAAGGACACTTACTCCGCTTTAATCTTCCATCTCCACCACATTTTATCCTGCATAATCATCATTTTCATTTCCTACTGGATCTTATCTGGGCAATAGTGCTGCACTAACTGTTAAAATTGCTATAAAATATAGACCGCAGACCAGCTGTGACTTGCTATTGCTCGAGTCGACCAATTAGGACACCTCCTTTCTCCACGCTTAGAGCTAACTCGTTTGATAATCAGCACTTAACAGTCCAATATATATATACATATATATATATTTGGATACATTAGTCCAAGTTAGTGGGTTCTTCTGTTTTGGTCCGTTTCTACCTAAGTTCAGAGACCTTTCTGTAAAGTGTGTGGCATTTTTGTTGTTGTTTGGGTGCGCTTCTCATCTATATCCCGCAGTATCCTTGATCTGACCTGCTGTTTCAAGCCTCGAAAAGCCTGATATTGTCTTTTAGTCTTTTGCTCTTCCTCGGTTTATCGTTTCTACTGGTTTTATAGCTCTTCCCATTGTTTTGGCTTTCTTCAACTTCATATCTGAACGGTTCAAGAATCGGCTTGCCATCACTCCACTTGTTTTCATTGCTTGTCAGCTTCTCTTCTCAGATCTCTGCTCTCATTCGTTATGTCTAGAGGCTCTATCCTCCTGAACTCGGACTCGAGTAGTGACGACGAAGATAGCCGCGGCCGATCCCGCCGCCCTATTGTCGACCCTTCTGATCAGCCTGATTCATCTCGAGTTCAGTTTAGTTCAACATCGGATTCAAGGAGATCTACAGCAGCCAGTGCTTCGACTACATCTCATGAATCTGCTCACCTTGACGCAGACGAAGACGAAGATGCCTCCAATTTTGCTCTGAAACGCACTACATCATTGGACTCATTCTCGACGACCAAGAATCAGAACTCATTTGACAGTTATACTCATGCTATGGATTATGCGAAATCATTTCGTACAGTGGACACTCGTCATGAAACATCCTCTAGCCCTGACCATCGTGATTCGTCGGCATCCACCTCCCCAGTCAATAAATCAGCAACTGAGGATTCGGACACCTCAGTTATTTCTTTGCTATCAGATAATGAATCTCCTGTTATTGCAAATGATGATACAAAAATTCACTATGAACCGTCGCATCATGTCGATTACTTATCGCATAACTGGAAAGAATCGGACGTGTCTTCTTCTTGGCGTTACATAGTCCTTCAGAGAAAGAATGTAGCCAACTCAGCTCGCTTGGAAAATGCTTCTTGGAGAACATGGATGAAAGCCAAGTATAACTTAAGGACAGTTTCACCCGAATCTGTTAATTGGCTCAAAGACTACGATGTAACATGGCTGTACGGTCCTCTTTTACCTTCGTCAGATGCTCATGTTGGTGACGTCGATAGTCCTTCTAGACCTATGCGAGCCGGTTCTGTCTCCCCAGCTAGAATTCAGGGCTCAGGCTCTCAATCGATGAATGAAACTAAGGATGACTTACTGAAAACCTCGCAAGCTATCTCAACTATAAATGCTTCGCAGACAGCAAAGAAACCTATCTTGAAGCGACGAACTATATCTGAAATGATGCTTTCAAGATCTACGATGCTTGATAGGCGGACAAGTCATTCTCACAACTCAGCCAACTCTTCAGCCTCCCCCCCTGATGATACCAGAGGTAATCATCTGCACGAAAAGCATTTGACGTATGTCGGACCTTTGAATCGTAAATGGGAACGTCAGCATTCTAGTGATGAGGACTCACGGAATGATGGATCTGCTCAGCGAAACAAGCATATTCACTTCAATGAAATGGTTGAACAATGCATTGCAATTACTCATGATGACTCTAGAGATGTCGGCTATTACTCTGATACCGAAGATGAAAGTGCTAGTGGTTCTCGTAATGACTCTTCCACTTCCACTAGGCATTCTTCTCCTACAACTCGAGAAGGACTCACTATTCATATGCTTCCTTCCACTACTCTCAAAGATGAGGTGGATACCCTGTCCTCCAGTGATAGCTATGATGAGGATGATCTTGTACCTGGTGCTATATATAGCTCCGATCGTTACTATGATGATGATGATGAAGCAGAACTCTATGAGACTGTAAGTGATCTTCCAGATCCCTCTGAAATTGGAAAAGCTTTACCCGATGGAAGAACAAGGTACTATTCTCATAACTGGAGCGACGATTCTGACGATGAAGATACGTCTGGTCAGCCTAACGAAAACTCTAAGGAGCTAAGCAAATACCCTGAAGATGATGCTAGTGTCAGAGCCGCTGCTGCTGCCTATGCTGCACTTGGCCCACCAAGCCCGGCAGCACAGGAATACGGGTTTTCTGGAAGTCATTATCTAGGATCTGAAGGAGATGATGACGACGATAATGAAGATGAGAGCGACGATGGAGGACACCTGATGCTACATTTTGCCTCACGCAGACCCAATAGTAATAGTTCAACAGCCAGTGCGCCAGAGATCTTGTCTAATGTCAAAAAGTATGATTCAGTGGCTGACGGACCCTCGTTATCGAAGTCTCGACCTGAACAGCAAGGTGGACAACCAACTGTTCGCCAAAACTCCCTGCCAGTAACATCTTCTTCTCCTAAACCGGCTTCTCAGAGGCTTTACTGGAGCTCCATAAAGCACAGGAACTCTACTGCTAGCTTCGGGAAATCTGCAGCTACTGCAGCCACTTCCGATGGAACTGGAAAGGGGGAAGCTCCGCTGTCAATCCGATCCAGTTCTACTGATGATTTGAAAAATCTAGCTGCAAAGTACTCAAGACGTTCTTTTTAATGCTGTTATTGTTGAACTATCAACATCATGTCTAGCTAGAATATTTTTATTATGACTGATTATTTCCATTATTATTGTTTTCATACTGTCGTAGAATCGTGAATATTGCCCACATTGAAAACGCGGAGATTATGTATAACATTAAATTCACTGTTGTTTGCTTAATAGCATTCGACCTGTTTCATGTAATTCGAAGCGCTGCAAGGTCGAATTGTAATTTCGAAATAATAAGCCTAGGGAAAGTATTGACTCAGCCTTCAAACTGCTCTTCTGTGAATCTAGATCTGAGAACTGGATGACGTTTGCTGGCATTCCGATTAGAGTGATAGAACTATTCTGAAAATAGAGCGCTGCAATTATATCAGAGGATTCACAGGTATTAGTTCTGGAGTGCGCATGGAGGGAATTGATATCTTGCATAGTATTACCACTATCAATGCAACTGCCCAGAGCGATAAGTTGCGAAATAAATCTATTGTCGTGCTGTAATATACGGCCAGTTATCTTATGATCAAATCTCAGGTTTTTGGTAAGGTTCAAACCTTGAAGAGTAGAAACAATGTTCATGCTCTCTATGTTGCTGCTTGCAGGTTCGCTTTCTCGTGGATTCTGCTCATCATGAAGTGTAGTATGTTTAATAAGTGTATTCCGTAAGCAGTTGTCACATTGGCAAAATGAGTAGTCTGGCGGTAGTAATTTATTGGTGAATTCAGATGGAACGGTATGTTGGCTGAACCGAGCAATTGCATGTTCCCCGAAAAAGGAATATATAACAGATTTTAAATAGTGAGAATAAGAAGAAAATGAGAGAAAATGCACATTTCTTGGTAATTCTTCCCACACCTTGATCTTTATTGTTCGCAATGTCCTGGAAATCCCTGCACTGACAGGAGAAAATGATATGTATGTTGCGATCTTACTCTCGTGAGGGTGTAATCCTGCAGTAAAAATACTTTGAAAGTCGTTCTCTTCCGGAAAAAAAATTCCAATAGCCAGAAAGTCTTGAGCACCGATATGAGATATTAGCACAGTTCCTATGAGACCTGTGTGTCTAAGAAGAGATAGGGTCAGAGCAATGGCACCATAGACAGAATTGACGTTTGTAGTTGAAGAAAATGGCTTCGACCTGATAAAATTAACAATACATTGAGCTTTAGTTAGAGCCTCTTCAGAGCGCTTGAAAAATAGAGGATGCACTCTGGTCATGTCTGGAAATTGGTTGAGAAATTCGGCAACGGATTGATTGGCTGACCAATTCGTCGCAGACGTTTGGTATATATGAGGGAAGCAGCGCATTCCATCTGTGAGTAAAATGTCAACAGGGATATGAAGCCCCATATCATCTAGTAAGCAATGGGAAAGACTAGATTGAAAAGCACGTAAATGTAATACTTCTGACACCTTATAAGCTAGCATGCTCAAGATCAAATAATCTTTTGAATGTTGTTTTCTGATAATATCATACTGTAGAGGCCTATGGGCTTGAATCATTAATGACTCCAAGAAATCCAATGTCTCCGAAGGATGCTCAGTCAAACAACTTTTGATGGGATGTAAACTGATGTGATCTAAGCTTGTAAGCATCCCTGTAGAGCCATGTTCGGTCTGTTGTGATATAAAATATAGGCCTTGATCTATACCTTTTGACAAGTCTTCAAGGAAGCGCAGGACTTGCTGCTCGCGTGCGATCCTATCGAGCACCATCAGCCGAATATTAGAAATCCTTCTTCTACATTCAGCTATACTTTGGAAGCTCTGCAAACACATAATACTTGTATAGTACATTGGCAGAGTCCCATTAGCGTATCTAGTCCTAGTAGGACCGAAACAGCTACTTTTAGCCCCTATTAATACAATAAATGAATCCCACCTATCAAACAAAGATGCGTATTTTAGCCAAAGATCATTCGATCTGGCAGCTACCTGGACTGGCGAAGACTCTGAAAGGTTTATGCACAAAGATATCAGTTTTGGAGACAAATATTTAAATATCTCGACAAGGATATCTGGATTAAGCATTGAGAGGTCCATGATAGGTAGATCAACTAAATCATTCAGACCAAAAGGAAGGGTTCACGACAAAGTTAATTGGTGGGAGTTTCGAGGTGGAGTAGGAATAGCTTGAAATCATCTAATCTACGTGTCAGGCTACTCTGCACGTAATATAATCACTTGCTACTATATATTCCTATGACTAACGAATCATTACGAAATACATGGGCTTGAGAGAGCTCGGATGAGCCTGTCGGCGTAGAGATCGAGGAATCACAGAAAAAGCTTATTATCGATTTTTCTACCTTTTCCTGCACTTCTTTATACTTGATCTCTACCACGAAATGTCTTCGAAACTTATACGAAAAAACGGCAAAAACTGGAAAGAGGCCAAAAAACCATTTCGAGGTAATAATACCGGAACAAACTGGGAAACAAGGAAGAAGAACGAGCAAGCCCGTGATCTAGCGAAACTGCATGAAAAGGAACTACTAGCTTCAAAAGAACAAGAGCACACTGAGCATGTAGAAAGAATAAGGGCAAGAAGAGAAGCTAAAAAGGAAAAACTGTACCAGCAAGAATTAATGAACAGGTTGCATAAGAAGAAGGTAGATAGGATGAGGAAGAAAGAGAAAAGGAATAAGATGTTGAAAGAACGATGATTAACATGCCTTGCTATTATGATCGATTCTTGATGACCGTGGATTTATATTGTAGATGTGAGTCATTGTGCCGTAAACTGGTATATTATTCATTGAATGTGTATGTTGTTTTACTTTACTGTAGAGTCCGTAGCATTCACCAGCCAACTGGTTTGGGACTTCGCTTGCTTTAGACACTATGGCGTCTGATTCGCAACTAGCTTCGAATCTCAAACGACGAAGCGTATTCAACATCGCGCTTAATGCAGATGACGTCAATTTGTTTGACAGTTTGAATAAGAGTAAAAGAGACGTGCATTTAGAGAGAGATGGGCCTGCGTTAACCGGCCAAATCCAGACCGGTGCTACGTTTCTGCAAATGATTGATAGACTTTATAACACAAACGAAAGCGAATTAACCATGCAATATGAAAGTATCATTGAAGATGTGCAGTCTCAGATCTCAGATCTAGAGCAGGCAGCCCAGCGCCTGAAAAGTTTGAAAGAGGAAGCCAGCAAGTATGTGAATGATCTCGATTACGCAGATACCAAGCAAAGAGAAGAACTAGATAAAAGGTTGAACCGAGTAAATAAAACAATATCACATGTCTCAGTCGTCGAAGAGATTCACAGCAAGCTAACTGGGATCGAGACTCGGGCTCAGTCCGCGAAAACCCGTCTAACTGAGCTCTCCGACTGGATAATTAACGCTGAAAAGGAATTCGACCACAAGGAAAGCTCATTTGCTTCTAATACAAGGCGGTGGATAGGTGTGTCTATTATTTTGGGCTTATTTGTCTCACTGTTCTCGTATTGCTGGCTCTTATAGCTCCAGTTTGGCTTTTCTAGAAATCCAACAGAACACCGGTTTTGCCCCCCTTCTACTCTGCGGCACTGCATACTGCTGTGAATGAACTATTAAAATATTTCACCGGTCCTTTCTGATATTTATCGGTCTTTATGTGTGCCCTTGGCCATGCCTAGCGTCTTAAACATCGAATTATGGAGGATCTGATATGCTGGAAATAAGGTTAAGATTTTAGATTATCTGATTGATCAATCACCGGCACTTCTCCTCGAATTTATACTCCATGTCGAACGTATTAAGCTAAATTCTCCTAATATTCTCTCGAAGTAACTTTGCAAAATCTTTAGGTTTCGCTGCCCGAGGCCGAAATATTCCTATATTACACACAGGTTCTCCAGTCATGTTGACGTGAATACCAGCCCCTGTCTAGTCACCAATGTCGGTTCATTCCAAGCTCCTAATATCACTACCACATAAGCCCGCTACCTATCTATTCACTAAGCTCATAACTGTAGCCCAGCCGAGTTTTGTTTCTGTTTGAACTGTCTCCGAGGGCATTTTACCATATTATGCTCTGGCCAATCATGTGTCCCCGGTGTAGGGTTTACTTTATTCAGGCCATCCATAATCGGCGGAAATGTACGGCTTGGCATTCGCTGCGACACCACTCACGATTTCGGAAATCTAAAATTTTATTCACTTACTATTGCTTTCCTGCACCCAACATTCGAGCTCTTAAGCGTGTGCCTTCTATCTATTAGCGCTTTTTGATTTTCAGTTGCTTCCTAGATAGCTGTCACGTGAATACCCGGATAAGGTTCAGACACCCAGTTCTCCCCCGATTTCGACCTCGCTAGGCCTAAGTACCAGATTCCAACCTTGTCCGAACTGGTTATACAGTCTTTTCTCGGCGCAATCGAGTAGAGCGATCTCCTGTTGCTACTTTTGCATAGTTACAATGATAAATTATCTCATTGTTTTACTCCTCATTTGCCGGGTTCTTGCCGATCCAGCCGTTTCGATCTCTGACTTCCCCCGGTCGGTTGGCACTTTTGCCAAATTCAGGAAGAGCTCTATCTATCTGGCCCATGACCCCGTTCTGGGCGAAGTATATATCTCTGACAAGGACGGTTCCTCTTTTCATAAAGTTTCTTCAATTCCTACGGGGAGTGCAGAGGCTCTTGTCCTTCATCCCTTCGATGATACCAAGGCATATGTCCTATCGGATGGCCTCACTCACTACTATACTTCAGATAAAGGTTCCACCTGGCTCTCCTTTAACACTCGCTACCCTGTCGAAACCTCCTCCAGCTCATTGCGATTTAATGCTCAAATCCCTGATGCCATCCTGATTAAAGAGCTGACTTGTGCAAACAGCGCTAGATTCAGGCCCTCCTGTGCTTCGAAGGGTGAAGAATACACTTATCAGTACTCATTTGATGGTCTCAAAACAGTTAATGACATGAACGTTGCTGCAGAGTGTATGTTTGGTCTCAATGATGCTCAGGTCATGGATGTTTCGGTAAACGACGTCTTGTGCGTGCATAATGGCAATCTTATATATTCTGAGGATTGGTTCAAGTCATCCAAGCCCAGTTATTTTGATGGCTCTCCTTTGACGAATATCCAACATGTCACATCTGTTAATGGCTTCTTGATTGCTGTGCAGCAAAACTCAGATGGAACACTTTCTATCTATACTTCTAAAGATTCCAAATCCTGGAGCTTGGCTCATTTCCCGGATGAGCTCGACCATGAGTCATTCACTATTCTGACTTCTCCATCAGCTAATTCTTTAAGAATTGACTTCTCTAACCAAGGATACTCTGGGGCCAAAGTCGGTGCCCTCTTTTCCTCCAATTCTCATGGTTCTCAGTTCCGTAAATTGATTGAAGGTACTGTAAGTGATGAATCTGGTTATGTAGACGTCGAATCACCTACCCGGGTTAATGGAGTTATGATTGTTAATACTCAAAGTAAGTCACTTAGGACAGGTACTTACATAGTTTCGCAGATCACTCATGATGACGGCAGCACTTGGTCTCCGCTCACTCTCGCTGGCTCGACTCGCAGATTACACATTCATGGCATTACGGATTACCAATCTGTTGGCAAAATATTTGTTCCGGATGTTCCTGGCCTGCTTATCGCTACAGGTAATGTCGGTGATTCTCTGCTTCCGATTGATGAATCTGACGTGTTTCTGTCGTATGACTCTGGTCGCTCTTGGCGCCAGATCCTTAACGGTCCTCATGATTATGCTGTTGGGCAGTATGGCTCTATTATATTTGCCTACAGTCTATCGGTAGATGAACTCTCTAGTTACAAGTATTCTACTGACATGGGCATGACTTGGACCACTGTTGACTTACCTACTGCTTTATATAAGCCTCAACTGATTCGTTCTGACACCTCTGCGACTGCCGTATTTCTCTTAGTTGGCATACCCGTCACTGGATCCTCGGAGTTTATGGCTGTTTCTATAGATTTATCATCTATTCTGCCTAGGAAGTGCAAAACACCACCCAGCACGGACTTCGAAGTTCAGTACCTGCGCGTGGACGAAAATGGAACACCAACCTGCATATTCGGAAATAAACAGTACATATACCGAAGGAAATCAGATGCTGAATGTTATATTGATATTAGGGATAATGAATTCCCTATCTTAACCGAGAATTGTGCTTGTACCGATGCTGATTATGAGTGTGCAAATGGTTTCCTCAACATTGATGGACTTTGCGTGCCCCAAGATGCCTCTGAATCGAATATTGCTAAAGAATGCATTAATGGAGCTTCTACTTATCTTGGGCATAACGGATACCGTCTCACTCCTGACAACACATGTACTGGTGGCGTACAACAGCCGGAGCGTGTCGAGCTTCCTTGTCCAAGTGGTGTTGGCAATGGTGTATCTGTACCCAGACCGTTTGAGCCTTCAGCTTCTGTCGGTGCAGATGCTCTAGGAAAAGTTACTCATAGTGCCCAAGAATTTGAGGGTGCTTATGTGACTTTTCGTTATTTGGAACGCTCAAAATCGTCTTCTGGAGACGATGAGACTGTTCTAATAATGAACAATCGTAATCAGATCTTCATCTCTCATAATAATGGTGCTGATTGGGCCGAGGTAAAGCCTGGTGTAACGTTTACTGCTATCTACACCAACCCTTACTTTCAAGATTATGTCTATCTTTTGACTACTTCGGAAGATGTGTACTACAGCAAAGATCGTGGCGCTAGCTGGGACAGCTTCCGCAGACCCAGTAAACCTTCCCAAAATGGATTTAGCTCTGCTGATATTATGGGATTTCATCCTACTGAACCTCAGTGGATTATCTGGATTGGGGAGGAAGGATGTGACAGTGCATTTTCTCCAGATTGTCACTTGAATTCGTATATAACTACGAATGGCGGTTCTCGATGGTCTAAGATGGTTACTAATTGCAGAAAATGCTCCTTTGTTGCAGATCTTGCTCACTCCACCGAATCAGATAAGAAGAATATTGTCTGTGAAACATATCGTCAAGGTGATCTGAATCTTGTCGTTAGTTCTGATTTCTTTTCTACGTCTGAAGTTGCTATTAAAGACGTCATGGCATACGCTAAGTCATCTCCTTTCCTTGTGGCTGCTACTTCTGAGGATGGCAGGTCATTAAAGGCATATGTTTCTCTCGATGGAAAATCATTCGCTGCTGTTCAGTTTCCGCCTAATTTCAATATTGATAGAGAACAATCTTACACTATTTTGGACACTTCTACCCAGTCTATATTCCTGCACGTTACTGTTAATGCTCGCTTGGGTTCCGAATATGGAACAGTTATGAAATCCAATTCGAATGGTACATTTTATGTAACATCCTTGGACGGAGTAAACAGAAACGAGGCTGGTTTTGCTGACTTCGAAAAAATGTTTGGTCTTGAAGGCGTAGCCCTTTCTAACGTTGTTATCAATCTGAATGACGCAAAGAATGGCGCTACAAAGCAATTGAAGACTACAATCACGTATAATGATGGTGGAGAGTGGACATATATTAAGCCTCCCCAAGTTGACTCAAAGGGAAAGAGATACTCTTGTTCGGGTGGATTGGAAAAATGTTCACTAAACCTTCATGGTTACACCGAACGCAAAGACCCATCTGATACGTATTCTTCCCAATCAGCTGTAGGCCTGATGCTTGGTGTGGGAAATGTTGGTACCAGCTTACAGCCCTACAGTGAGAGTGATACATTCATTACCCGCGATGGAGGAATAACCTGGAAGGAAATTGCTAAAGGTGCATATATGTGGGAATATGGTGACCAAGGTTCCGTAATTGTTATTATTAATGACCGCGACCCTTCCAACACACTTCAGTACACTTTGGATGAAGGAGAGACTTGGGTTGATTATCAATTCTCGGATGAGAAGATTGTTGTATGGGATCTAGTGACAGTTCCTTCCGATAGTAGTCGCAAATTTCTGGTTATTGGCCGAATGCCGACGAACAAGGGTGATAGGTTCATTGTGACGCAAATTGATTTCACAAACATTTATGACCGAAAGTGTGTTTTGGATGTGAACAATGAAGATTCTGATGACTTCGAATTGTGGACACCGACACACTCCTCAAATGATGATGGTTGTTTGTTTGGACATATAGCTCAATACCACAGAAAGATATTAGGACGCGAGTGTTACATTGGTGATTTAGTTCCTCAACCTCATGTGATTTTACAGAACTGTTCTTGCACACGACAGGACTACGAGTGCGACTACAACTATGTTAGAGCTCCGGATGGATCGTGCGTCCTTGTTCCTGGACTTAACCCTCCAGATCATTCTCTTGTTTGCAAGGAAATGCCTGGAACCATCGAGTACTGGGAGCCTACCGGCTACAGACGTATTCCTATTTCCACTTGCGAGGGTGGACAGGAGTTTGACAAGGTCACTTCGCATCCTTGTCCAGGACAAGAGAACAAATATGATCAGCGAAAGAAAGGTCTTCATGGTTTTGGTCTTTTCGCTGTGATAGTTCTTCCTATTATTTTCAGCGGTACAGTTATGTACGCTATATGGTATCATTTCTATGGCAAGCTTGGCCAGATTCGTCTTGGGGAAGAAGAAGGTGGCCCCCATATTCTTGACGCGGAATCACCATTTGTCAAGTATCCCGTTATTGCTATTTCTGCTGTTGTAGCGGTATTCTCGACTCTGCCAACAATGGCGTTACGTGTTTATGATTATCTACGAGCGAAAATTTCAAGGGGAGGTCCTTCATATACTTCGCGAAGACAGTTTGCGAGAAGCCGCTCTGCCTATACTCCGGTAGACACTGAAGAAGGAGAGTTGCTTGGTATGGATGAAGACGAGTCCGGCAACGGAGCCCATTTCCTCGACGATACAGAAGAATAGATGTGATACATTCAATTACAAATCCCTATCCATAGACTTCAAGCTATGATGAGATGCTTATTTTATCAAAATCATTTCTGTAGACTCAATGAGGTAATTGTGTTTGAGACAATGCTAATTAGCTCGTCTCCAGTGTAGACTTGTTCATGCAACCCTGTAATGACATGAATAGGAGCATTCGGAATAACCGAAGAGGTAATAAGAGTTTGTGCCATAGATAACAGTTCGTCTTCAGATGACTGTATGAGAACAAGACTGTCTTTATGGGCCTGGTAAGATTTAAGAGGCTCTGGCCAGTGATCTTGGTCAGGACCGAAAGCCAGTGATACAAAATCGATGTATGATGGGTTTTCTTCGATCAAAGCTTTAAGGTCATAGATTCCATCTAAGCCAAAAATCTTAGAAGGGGTGAACTGGGAAAATTGCGGGATCTGTAGAGCGATAAATGCTCCGGCAGAATGCCCTATAACATAATAGGATTTCATACCTAGTAGACGCAACTGGTTAATTGCCTGTATGGTATCAGCGACAAACATGTCGCCATGGGCTTCTGGTGCCAGGCGGTAATTAATTGAGGCCACAGAAACGCAGTGCTTAACATGGAGTTTCATTAAGCAGCTTTCTCCATCTTGCCAGGTGTTGTTTGGATCACGCCATGCTCCACCATGAATAAATACAATCCACGGCAAATCAAGCCTATCAATTACATAATGTGCCGTTTGCAGTTCATGGTCTCCGTAGTGTAAAACCGAGAAGGGCTGATTTGGCATGCGGTTGAGCGAAAGCAGGAGTCTCGAGATCTCTACTTCCCAACTTGGGCAGATCATTTTATCTGTATAAAGATAGTATACATGGTGGAATTAGAAGCCGATGAAGTAAAGGCGCTTCATAATAAGGCGAAAGAAGCGCAGAAACTGAGCTACAGCCCGTATTCCAAGTTTGCGGTCGGTGCAGCCCTGCTGATGGAGGACGGGGAGTATGTCTTGGGTGCCAATGTTGAAAATGCTAGCTACGGAGCGTGTATCTGCGCGGAGCAGGTTGCGGTTACGAAATCGATTACTTCTGGATACAAAACCTTTAAGGCGTTAGGGGTTTGTACGGACCTCAAGGAGCCTGCTAGTCCGTGCGGGATATGCAGGCAGGTGTTGCGGGAATTCTCTCCGGATATCACTGTGTACATGTTTTCGTCGAAGAATGATAAATGCCTCAAGATGTCGTTGAAAGAGCTGCTACCACATTCGTTTGGCCCGGATCAATTAAAGCAGTATGATCAAACTACAATCTAGAGTTTCCAAAAATCACTTTGTAGGCTTCGCCGATCATTGCCAGCACGTCGGATGCTTGCATTGCGCGGAAGTGGGTTTCAAAAGCCAAAGAAGACGCAGTGCGTACGATTGAGCAAGCACTGTACAGTGCTAGGAACTGGCTATCTATTGGGTCCAAGTCGCTCTTGTGTTCCCACAAATTACTATGATATGCCTCACGCCAGGCTAGCATTGTAGCAATGCATCCCGATAAAATGTCACCCTGTCCGCCAACACGTCTTGGGGAGCCGGTTGCTGTAACCTCGAGGATCCTGAAGGCGCGTGGATAGGCTATACGATCAGTTTCGCCCTTCTGCACAATCGATACACCTAAATTATCCGATAAATCTTGCAGATCAGATGAATCGTTCTGCGGTATGCCTGTGGCATCTAGGAGTCTCTGGAACTCAATAATATTAGGGGTGAGAACAGCGCGAGAGTAGTTTCGTATAAGTTCTGGGCGATTCTGGACTAGCCACAATCCATCTGCGTCGATCACTAAAGGCAAATTGCGAGATTTGGCAGCGGTTATACAGCGAGCAGCCGCAGATTGCATTTCGGCTTCCCGGCCAAGGCCGGGGCCGACTACCAATACATGAATTCTGTCCAAGACCGAATCGAAGTCGATAACAGAAGGATGCACCATGAGATTCGGCGAATAGGTCTTTATAACAGCAGCCGCTTCCGGTACACACATCACATGGGACAGATCGGCACCAAGTAAAGTGGCAGCCATTGCGGAGAAGTACGGAGCACCCGTGTAGTCCTTGCTTCCGCCGAACACCGCTATTCTTCCAGCCTGTCCTTTGTGGAACGTCTTCTTCAATGGTGGTATTAGTTTCTTGGCAGTCGAATTGCCGTAATGCATATTTGGTTTCGGTAGTTTCGTTAGCGAGTGTGGAGAGACCGCGGTTCCATTGCTCCAGGGTGGGAGGATCATTCACGTGACGGGGAAGTGAGCAGAGAAGATGGTAGATCAGTAATGGAAGGGTGTACTGGCACAGCTCTTAGTTGCGCTAAGAGAGAAGCAAACAGCGTCCGTGCAAAGAATAGGCGCACTGGTCGGAATATGTCCGGGATTCGTTTGCAGTCGCCACCGGAGAGACTATACTCGAACCCAAACACCATGTAAAGAGAGTCGTCGATTCTAGTGAATTCCAGCCATCCGCCATTCATCAGTCTCCACGGGCACATGAGTCGTGAAGCACTGACTTCGGACAATTTGGTGAGTGTTTTTGGCAGGTCCCATCGCAGCAGAACAGAGTCGGGAAGCTCTCGTTTGATAGAGTATATTCCGTCCAGTTCTAATGGTTGTTCAGCGGGAGGTTGGTAGCCATAGAAATCCAACGGACTAGCCGAGTCTGGACGCATTCTTAGTACTCTTCCGCCAATAAATTTCTCTATTCTGTAGTATAATGATCGGACAAAAGCATCCAGAACCAGGTCAATAGGGGGCTGTCCTAGTTCCTCCGAAAAGCACACCAGTTCGTCGATGTATGTGCTGTCCTTCGGCGGCCGCAATGCGAGCATATTGCACTGCATACCAATTGGTGGGACCTGCGCCGGGAACCTGCGTGCTAAATGCCGATCATACGCTACAATTGATCCTCCGATGGTCAGCGATCCCAAACCTATCCAAACTCGCGCAGTTGCCATATGTGGAGTGCTAGGTTCAACGCGGTAACTCCCAGCGACCTTTTCTTCGACAGAATGTCTAATAAGGAAGAGCAGGAGCAAGAAATAGAAATACTGCAGTCTATATACCCAGATGAGCTGACTGTTCATGACAGCGCGCACCTGGATATCGAGCTGCCTCTTGAAATGGACGAGTCAAGTACTGTTACTTTGTCGGTTACGTTCGTGGACGGGTACCCTGAGAGCGAGATACCTGTGCTGGACATCAAATGTGAAAGTCTGAGCGAATCTGAGATTAGCAGGCTGAAATCAGGACTTGAAATTGAGGCCGAGGCTAACCTTGGAATGCCATCAATTTTCACGCTTGCCTCTACGCTGAAGGACAATGTGGAGGAAGCTATACGGCAGCAGCTGGTTGCTATAGAAAGGGCTAAGGAAAAGCAGATTGAAGAGCAGGAAATGGTTGAGCAGGCTAAGTTCATTGGTACTCCGGTCACTAAAGAGTCTTACGAAGAATGGCGAAGCAATTTTAGAAAAGAATTCCCTCCTGTAAATAACTCTACTAAGCTTACTGGAAAAGATATCTTCCAGCAGGGCCTTGCGAAAGAAGACCTAGAAGTGGCTTGAATAAATTCTCAGTGTCCAGACTTCTCTTTGTCTTTATTTTCAGCACGCTTCTTGTGTTCGCTGTTTTCTCTTTCCAACTGGCACATGCGCTGCTGCTGGTGCTCAATAGTAGTCACCAAATCTTTCACATATTCTACCGCGTGGCAGAGTATGGTCCCTTTATTCAGTTTGCCATCTCTCCTTTGACTATTGATACTCGACATTTTTTGTTTCGATACCCCTTTCATCTCAGGAACTGTCCGGTAAGACTGAGAAAGAAGCTGTCCTAGCTCGTCGATCTTGCCATTGATAGTATCCCGCCTTCTTCTTTCAACCGCATTGTGAGACTCGCGCCTATGCTTCTGTTTTTGCAGACTTTTCAAATGCGTGTAATCGACACTTAATGCGCGTCTCTTAATAGCTATATTGTTGATGCTTGCCCGTCGATTACTAGCACTTATTGCTGATGGGAACCGGCCCATTCCAATACCGTTCTCGTGTTCTCCTGGGATAGTTTCAACAACGCTCACAGATTCGCTAGATCTCCTTGTTGAAACCGGGGTAATTGGATTGGATGAGCTTTGCGACGTGGCTACACTAACCATTGAAGTTCTCGACATATTATCGAATGGGCTTGTTTGGGTCTCCGCATACTCCAACGGCGATTCCCATGCTGTGAACCTGGGACTTTTAGCAGCAATATCAACCCGCTCAATCATGATCCAATCTATTTCATTTTCTTCATCGGTTTTGCGGCGGTGTTGCTGCTCATCACTGCCATTCTCGCCCTGCAAAAACGGGTTCGAAAACTCCACCAACTCCCCGTTGTTTTCAACTCTCTTCACTTCCTGGTATGGCTGTTTCCCAGTTTTTGTTTGAAACCAGCTTTTGGCTGCAGAAACAGTGCCACTATTGGCTGTCTCGCTTGGTGTCCGGGTAGGCTCGTAAGGCTTTACATTGTCTACTACCGAAATAGTCTCACCGTGGTAGTCCTGTGCGAGAAATACGTTTTGAACGCGGCTCATGACTACTAGCAACTAACTGATTTAGCTAATTAGTAATTGATGGCGAATAGAGAAGAATTATTGTGGCTTCGTGTGCCTGTGAAGAGATAAATATCCGGTCGGAGCGGATCTCCGTCCATTTTAAATTCTAGCGGAGCTTGTCTCATACATACCCTTGGTTCTCCCACTGTGTTACATAAATTATCTACAGTTGGACCCTGAATTCTATGCGATTAATTCCCGAAACTCCTATCTTCGGGGGTTATACTACTCCCTTTACCCCATTCTGATGAATAATCTGAGACAATCTCCGATCCTTACAGATCCGGAGTATCTGTGCAATCTTGCGAACACTCTGTTTCGGACTGCTTTACTCACCACTAACCTATATTTCCATACTCTTTTACAAAAGGCTTTATTTTTAAACTTATTTGAAGGCATAGTTAATGCAGAATATCTTACTCGCAGAAGCTCACTCACTTAAGATTTAAAGTAACCTTTCATTCTCCGACACTCAACCCAACCTTAACCGGCAATTTCGATCACTCCACTCTTCATTTTTGAGGTTTAAGCTACTCTCAAATGAGTTTCCTCAGTGTTCAAAATAGTATGTCTTTGTGAACTCCTGTGACGTTTGTACATTACGCACAGATCATTCTCTCATCTCACATGTGCTCGTAGCCCAGTATCTGAATTAGACTTTTCACCCAATGCTGAATCCCCGCCTTTCTGCTCACAACAACCAAGAGCCACTTAGCAGCTATGTCCGATAGATTTCGATCGGCATTGGCTGATTTCCGCTCAGATGACCCTGCCGAGTCCTCTCAAGGATTTTGGGGTCGGATTAAAAATAGCGCCCCTGTCAATTATGTGCAAGACTACGTAAGGCTCCCGGGATCGGATGCTCAAAACCTGGAAGCAAATCCTCAGACACAGAGTATAGCCACATCTATCGATGATATGCTAGGTTTGTCAAGATGGGATAGGATACTTATATGTGCTGCGTGTCTTGCTGGAACAGCAGTCTGTTTTGTGTTTGGTTTCTTCATGTTTCCTGTGCTTGCTTTGAAACCGCGTAAATTCGCTCTTTTGTGGTCAATTGGTTCTTTATTATTTATAACCGCCTTTGCCTTTTTACAAGGATTTTCTTACTTTTTTGCCCATCTTATCTCCCCTCAAAGGCGCTGGTTCTCGGCTGCATACATTGGTTCTATCGCCCTTACTCTCTATTTCGCACTGGGCCTCAAATCTACATTACTCACACTCGTCGCCGCCATAGCACAGATTATTGCCTCCCTATACTATGTGGTGTCCTATGTTCCTATGGGATCCCAAGGTCTGACACTCATATCGCGTCTGGGAGCTCGTCATGTGGCCAACATGTTTTAAACTCTCGGATTCCGGTACGAATATTCTACAACACTCAATTCCTCAAGTGTTGAAGGTTGCCAGCTTCAAGGCAGGTTGTAACTTCTTTCATCATATCTATGTAATCTAATAGACATCATATGGCAGTTTTTGCGAAGTCGGCATCTTTAAAGCTTGCCGAACATTTCTTGTGGAAGTCGGTTAGAAGCCGACTATTATATCTTCGTAACAGTTCCATACCAGATTCAGCTTCTTTAATGCTTTCAATTTTTAACTCTTTCAAGATTTCTCCGGCTATTGATTCATCTCCCAGATAAATTAGAGCAGATATCGAGCTCCACAGTTCTTGGTTGCAAGCTTCATGGGTTTTAGATATCTGTTGAAGAAAACTAACTGGCTCTAAAGTAGATACTCCTCTGAAATTAGCGGGGAACGTTTTCTCTAAAACCTTCTTCACTGGTTCTGGGAGAATTTTAGGGTCCTTTTCATTAATGATTGCGGCTCTCAGCTTCGCTATTGCTCCAGGAACCCATGTCTTATCTTCCGGCTGCGGCAAAGCCGTCGCACGATTAATTGCTTGTAAAGCTAACATAAACTTCTTCAATCTCAGATGAACTTCAAAAGACATTCTCCACGTAGAACCGATTTTTGCCTGATTCTGGGTTAATATAGCCACTAATTTAGCAGATTCGTCTAGAAGATCGCTATTAAGCAAAAACTCCTCTCCGTCTCGATCTTGGTCGGTCGCAGCCCATCCCGTAGGACTCACCTTATAAGATGGTCCAACAGCCACAAACTTCGCTCGTTCATTCTTATTCATATCCTCAAACTTATCATGCAGTTCAATATATATTTCGAGAAGGTTCGAACAAATTTCCGCAAAAGCTTGATCTTCATAGAGGTGATCTTCCCAGTGAATCATGTCCGTATATGCCCGAAGTATGCTTTTGTTTGCCGCATATAAGTGAAAGTCAAACTGATCCACATACCATTCCCTGAATATGTCCACACAATTTCGGTAACGCTTCGCTGCTAATGAGTATACTCCTAAGCGGCGATAAGCAGCAGCCATTTCTCGAACAAACCAAATAGCCTGCATGTCCTTTAAATCGCCCACTCCCTCGCCTTCTTTATCGTTTTTTGTAAACAAAGCAATGGATTCTTTTGCTTCATTTATCTCATTCGCTCTGAGGTTGTACTTTGCGGCCTTAGAATTGATAAACCGATCTTGTAGGTCTAGCTTTCGAGCCTCTGTTAGGATAGCACTGGCCTCTTTATGCCTGCCAAGATGTTTCAATATCCTACCCTTGTTTAAATATAGCTCAATCAAAGTTGGTGTAAGCTTCAAAGCTTTATCAACAAACTCGAGGCCTTTATTATGATCTCCGAGAGCGTCGTGGTGCTGCGCCAAAAAGTGCAGAGCCCATACGGTAGTCGTTGACGATTCTTCAGAGTGAGCCAATGAACTTTCATAAATTTCTGTCGCGTATTTTTCAATGGCTGTCACCTTCTTAGGATCCTTATACAAAAATTTCAAGCTGACGAACAATGAAGGTACTCCCCTCTGAAGCAAATCAGTCACATATGACTTGGCAAACCTTTCAAACTCTTCTCCAAATGGAAATATGTGAAGAGGTATCGTCTTAACTACTAGACTTCTAGGAAGCTGGTCAGCTAAGCTATCGTACAAAACAGTGAACTCACGGACAGCTTCTTTGTCGCCATCTTTAAGTTTAGAGCGGTCGTAGCCTAGAATTTCTTCGAGCGAAGCGTAATATCTAGAGTCATCAGGATTGTAATTAATGGCATCTAGAGCAGCTTTAACAGCCTTTTCTGAGGCCTCATCAGAGCCGTTACACTCCTTCAATTGCCAGAGAGCTATTTTGAGTTTGGTTTCCAACAAGTACAAGTTATCAAGGCCATGCTTTTCCACCATTTCAATATCCTTTGCAGCTGTCTCATAATCACCCATAGCAATGTACAATGAGTTGCGGTATGTTATTGCTTCAGCAAACGACGGATCCGTTCGTGGTTCCGGCACAACTCTGAGAGAGTTCACAAAAGAAGTGATAATCTCGATTGCGCCTTTCAAATCGCCATTCAACTCCTTGGCAACAGCGTACGAGGTCCAACTAGCAATCAATGTGGGCTGAGAGTGAAGGATATTGCTTCTCGTCACAACCAACCCCTTATACTGTCGCAAGTGAATCTGCAAGTTGGCTAAATCTCGTACAGCGTTCTGGTTAGAAGGTCCAAACTTGACTGCATTGGTCATAGACCGTAACGCCTCTTTGTAGTCCATCTCACTTCTATAGAATAACGCCCGTACGTACCAACACAAATAGCTATTGGGGTCATTCTTCACACCCTCATCCAGGAGCCCCGGTGTTTCACTTTTTCTATCGAGGAACGAAATAATTAGGCCCTTCATGGACAAGGATTCTCCGTGAGCAGGGTATTTTTTCAGAAGGGCATCAACAGATTTAAGCGCCTTCTTATAATTCTTGGCTTCATACAATCGAACCATGCTTCGAAATGAAGCCGCGTCTTTTGTAGCTAAGACTATAGGCACTATAGCCGCATTGCCATTTGCGTTTTGTGCCATAATCTACCAGTTTCTTCTTCAAATATTATGCGTATATATTACACAAAGGTAAAGCAAAATCAGCAGAATACTTTCCTCAGGAATTGCTGTAAATTTTAAGAGTCTTAATCGGGACTCGAGTGCTTCGAAATGTTTAGTCCCTGCAGGTACAGGGTTTCCAGGTTGGGTAATTTGGGATATAGCAATACATACAAGGCTCTCTATTGCGAGTGTTAGATATAGCTGAAGGTGCTGATTCACTTCATCATTGCTATCATTTTAGCATTTTAAACTTAGCGCTACTTCGGACGTCTTACATAAGAGTTCCAGCGGCATTCATCGCTAACGATCCGCTCAACCTTTGTCGCTGACTCGTATTCCATACGCCAATTTTAGATATAGTCTGTGCAAAGAGTAGGTGTTCCCTTGAGCATTCTTCGACAGAAGACAGACAGTAGTAACTTTACCCAAGCTTCTTATGCCTACCTAGCAGATGCATGGCACCCTAGTAAGCTATCTGAACAGCTCGTAGGTAATGCAAACAGCTTGCGGGTTACAGAAGCCCGGCTTATAAATGAGTTTTGACTTCTCTTTGTGCCTCGAGTTAAATTGAATCAGTTTGCGGTAACATTCACTAATTGCTTCAATACCTTTTGGTTGCCTTTTATATATTGCTTAGAATCATAACTTCATACCGGAAATCCAAACTTGTAAAATCCATAGAAACGATTAGCTTGTCTATCGAGTGAAGCATACCGCAACGCTGATTCCCAAAGACGAGGAGGGATAGATCCATTCTTTGTGTGCAAGGCAATAGCAAGTCTGTATAGGGATTCTCTGGCATATATATCTTCATTCTGTTTCAAATAAGTCTCGAAATCAGAAAATATTTCGTCGTTCCAGGTAATCTCCAGGAAATATCGCCAGAATCGAATAAGGGCTCCTTTGTCGATATCAGGATTGGACAAACGCTTGGAATATTCTACATACGAAAGTCCTTGTGGGCTTTCTGGAACTTCGCCGTAAAAATTCCAGCCAACAGGTTGATCGCAGGTAGCAAGACGAGGCACTGGTGATCCAGGCACAGATGGTTCGTAGAAGTGTTCACTAGTATCCTTATCTCCGCCAGTAGATTGATCTATGATATACACTTTCTCCGGATTAATATTTGGACGAGCATTATCACTTGCTTTAACAGAATCATCCTTTCCAGCTTCTGTCCTCGAATCAAAGGGCATTACCCACTTCTCCCAGTCATAGCGAAGACGTACATGGTCTTTGACCATCTCTAGTTCGGGAACATTCTTCACGGCTTCCTTCAAGACATTCATATCATTCCCAGTGAACTTTTGAACGCGCTGGAAACCAAGAATTACAGACAATGGAATCAGACCAGATGAATTCATGTTTCTTCGAAGATATACGTCCTTGAGCAAGTTATCGACAGAAAAGTAGTATCTTAGCTGGCCAATGACAGGAATGAGTGCCGGAGGAGGTAGAACGCCTTGTGGAGCACCCGCCATGATGGGGGGCACATAGACATACTCGGGCGGAATTGCTACAGGAAATACGCCAGGATTTGGCATGAAGGGAGGCTGCGAAAGAGAATCTCCGGTTTTAGGCTGACCACTTCCCTCACTCTGTGAGTCGGCTCCTGAGCCTTGAGTTTGTGAAGTTGATGGCTGCGTTGCAGGGGTAGATGGAGTTGCCGGATCACGGGCTTTGCCTTGGGTTCCTTCAGAAGATCTGCCTGGGACTGCACCGGGAGTCATCATTGGCATAGGCACATGATAGATAAGTCCATTCGGTGTTCGAAATGGCACAGAGCCATAAGGTGGTGGAATAAATCCCATAGGTCCAGGGGGGGCAAACATGTGTGGCATAGGTTGAGGAGAGCCAGACGTGTTTGGTCCAATGATGAAAGGGACGCTGGCCCGTTGACGGTTCCGACTTCCATGATACTCCTGGGAGTAAGAAGCAGAGGGAACGGACTTCTGCCTGGATTTATCAAAATACTGGTAATCACGTTGGTTTCCGGTATTAGACGTAGAGTGATTACTGCTTCCCATTGAAGGGTCATTGAGTTCTGAAGCAGAGCTATCAGAGTTTCCGCTAGTAACCCTGTTGGCTTTATAGTTATTACCACCATTTGCAGAGCGGAAATTTTTTGCTTCTCCATTACCGGAAACTCGATTAGAGGACGGGTTCCTCTGGTAGCCAGTACTTTCACGGCCATCCTCGGAACGGTAATAATGGTTGCCAGTAGACTGGCTACTTTTATAGCCGTTAGAAGATGAATTGGAGTTTTGGTTTTGCCGGTTTCTATTGTTCTTCTTCTGGCCGTTATTCGCCCTTCTATCGGGTTTTGAACCCTCAGACTGGGTGTTGGCAGCAGAAGGGTCAATAAAATCCTGAGGGAGCTTAACCCACTTATTCTTGCCGCCGGTTCTCTTTGGCTTTGCTTGTGATTGAGAGGTGGAGTCGACAGTAGCAGTTTCTTTAGTTTCAGAAGTAGAGGTAATATCAGCTAAGCTTGGCTCATTAACGATTTCAGCGACGGAAGTGGGTGTCTGCACTTTCCAAGCACTGACAGCAGGCGGAGGGGCAGGAGCCAAGGAAGAGGTCGTCGAGATATCGTTCTTAGACATGGACAACTGAGAAAGATCCTTGGAGAGGTCAGAAACCTGGGTTTCGGATTTGATGCTAGAAGCGGCTTCGGGTGTGTTTTCGGAGCTAGTCATTTGAACAACCGTAAGAAATAGCAGTTTTGCTTTAGGATAGCAGAAGGCGTAGTTTTTGATGTATAGTTAAGGAAGAGTTCCTTGTTAAGTTTCTCTTAAGAATGACCTATGAGTAACGACTTGCAAAAACTCAGGTAGAAGCTGCTTGCTAAGGATCAGATTTATTATGTCAAGGCAAAGTCAAATAATAGGATACCTCTATTCAGCAAGACAAGATACTAAAATATGCAAATCAAGTGGAGAGTTCACTTGAGGAGATTTTCTGACAATGGAGCGCGAGCAGAGTTGGCAAAAACGGTTGGTAGCTGAGTTCGCGAAGATCGGTCCAGACAAATGTGCTGCTAATAGATATACAGATCTTCTTTTTTCGAGAGTACAGACTAGTGCTCAGCGGGAACACGCGGTATGAATGTCAGGCTCAAAGAAAGGCAAAGAAGAAGTTGTGAGATGGGGTTAGAAAGAGACACACAAAGAAAAAAGCTTTTTGCGGTTTCTCTAAATTAAGGCTTCGTCTCAGTTACGAATATTTCGACTTTAAAGCTATTCAACCAGAAAAACTATGTTCTTGGCAATAACTACAGTCAAAAGACGGTGCGTGGAAAGAGTGCGTGCGTGCGTGCGTTTATAATAGGTTAGAAAAAAAAGGTCACACCTGCGATGAGCCGCAATTCCTCTATTCGTACAACACCGTGCCTTGATCGGCGGGTGAACACTAGGAGGACAGCTTCGCATTCTGCTAAAGCCCAATAAATATCAATACAAATGCGTGTGAGATACTATTTGCTTTTTGCTTTATTTTAGTTACATGATTACTGAAAAACAGTCATTGGCAAGCTACACTAGGGGGTTTGCAGCCAAGTCTTTCATGCTATAAGCACCGGATGATCAGATTAGCGATTAGCCTGTGTACATACTTGCAAGACTCGGTCAGCTCCCATATGGGCAGCTCTAATAAGACTACTTCGACGTTGGTTTCTTGACTTTCAGTAGATGTTCACCATTCAGTTTCTCGGTGACCTGATCATTACAACCGAGAAGGTCCAATATGATAGTACCGAAATGCGCACTTACTTTTCGAAGTTTTAACAAAGCTTGGTTGTTTATTTATTGACTAATCGTCCGGTTTTGGACTGCGCAGCTCTTCTAAAATGCTCAAAGCGAGTTCACCTCATAACTTAAATGGGGTTTCAGCTGCACCTTCGTGCCCAAAACAGGAAACTCCGCGAACTGGAAACGCCAGTCGCTTCTCACACTGTCTAACCCGTGCTGTTTTTTCACCAGTCGGTTCCCATTACCATAATTTGAATATAGTTATACGTGAAAAAGATTATCTGTAGCTTCAAGATCTGCTCTTTTATGACAGTAACACTGTTGTCACAACCCTAACCTTAGGCTTCCCGCTCGGTTTAACACAGTTTCCACATGATCTTCGTTACTGCTCTACTATGGCGCCGAACGGGAAATATTATAACTCTCGAGAACATCTTTTCACAAAGTATGCTGAGGGAATAAAAGTGACGGAACAGGGCTGGTACTCTGTCACGCCAGAATCCATAGCTATTCATCTTGCCAAGGTAGTTAAATCAAGGATTGGGCATGGCGACACTATTACGATTGTGGACCCGTTCTGTGGTGTCGGAGGTAATGTTATACAGTTTGCTAGAATTCTTGGACGCAAAGGACGAGTTGTTGCCATGGATATTTCTCAGGAAGAACTCAATGCAGCCAAACACAATGCTGAAGTGTACGGCGTGGATCGCCAGATCGAGTTTCATTGCAGAGATTTCTTCCAGTCTATAGAGTTTATTGCTTCTTTGTGCCCGGATGTCTTGTTTCTCTCACCACCTTGGGGTGGGCCTTCCTATGTTAAGGACAATGTTTATTCTCTCGAAAACATACAACCCTTCGGATTCCGCAAGCTATTTCTATCCGCTGCTCTTATAACATCAAACCTAATGTTCTACCTTCCCAGAAGCACATATATCCCTGAAATAGCTGCATACGATCCTTACATCCGTGCTGGACCCGTTCCTATAAAAGACCGAAATCAGAGAGTCACTGTTGAATATCTTCACAGTGGCAGGGCGTGTAAGGCTATGGGTGTCTATTACGGTGATTTGTCGTGATACGGGTTGATGTATATTTCATAAATAATAGTTAACCTTTAATATCGAGCTTCAGCTGGAGTCTCTCCTCCAGGGCCTAGACGTTCGTTATACATAGGGCAAGCCCGGTTGGTGCGAATGTGTCCGATTTGACCACAAGTAGCACACTTTCTAGTAGTAGGTCTGTTTATTCGTGCCCTCTCTCCATCTTCCTCGCCGACACCGGTACCTCCATCTTCGGCACTGTACTCTCCCCTCTGTGCTTTTCTAGCCTCTCGGCGCTCTCTATTCCTCTTAAGTCGTGCAAGAACTTTTTCAAGTCGTCGTCGGTTTCGGGCATTTATATCTGGATTGTCTGTAATTGTGATTTCATCCTCTGGGATTGCCATATCTTCAATCTCTTGTCGTCTACGAACATAGGCATGAATAACATTCGGATCATGAATATATTCAACCTTGGTATCTGTGCTTCCATCGCTGTTATTCACCTGTCTCGTAATCCTCAGGACTCGTCCAGAAACATTCTTACCGCTCATATGGGAGAATTGCGATTGAGAAATAGCATCATCATCTTCGTTCTTATCCAATCCGGATGATTCTCCAAAAAGGTTGTCTAATTCATTCATCTCGTTTCTCTTCTCCTCCTCTAAATCCATCTGCCAAGGAATTTCATTGATATCTTTCACAGATAATGACTTTGTCTGTTTGTCCCAGATTCGTATAATTTCTTCCTCGTAGGCTTTTTGCTGAAGTGCCACATTATACGCATGCCCTCCAAACTTGGATTTATCCAATTTATCGCCAACTGGTTCTCCCTGAGCTTTGAATCCACCTTTCATTGATGTCCTTATCAAATTAAATGCCTCTCCTCGGCCTGTTGGCTCGCCGTCTCCATGTAACTTCAGCATAGCTTTACCTTGAGTAGCATTAATAAAATTCCTAGAGGTTATCCAAGGTGCTAGCTGTTCCTCAACGCTCATACCATCCTGCTGATCTTCGTCATCGACAGTCTTACCATATCCAGCGTCTTCCAGACGTTGCATACCTACCTGCATAACTTCGAGCATTGTGATCTCCTCTGGAGAAATGAGATCTTTAATCTCATTCTCCTCAGGCAAAGGATCTCCTTGTCTCAGCTTCCAATATCCTTGATCTTCACCTGTTCGTTGGTATTCCATGAACTCTTTGAGTCTCTGTCGAGTTTGCATATCTGTCTGTCCAGGTAGATGCTCGGCTATATCTTTCACCACGAGTCTTTCTCTCTCCTTTGTATGAAGAATTCGATACACTATCATCTTCAAGCGGTTCTTCGAAGCTGTAGTAACTCGCCGAGAATGTGGCCCAGGAATCTCTGTCACTGGAAAAGTCTGGCCAACAGTCCACAGATTCTTAATAGGACGAAGGTAGTATTTTTGACCTTCCTTCACAGTAGTAGAACGAGATAAGATGAAATCAGTCTCTTGTGGCTTGTGTAGAAAAATAGGGGCGCGAATCATATTATTGTAGAGAGTTGGAACAAGTTTTCCAGGCTCCACAAAGCCAAAGTTCCAAAAAGGACTTCTATCTTGTACTCCGAGAACATAAGTTTCACCGGTGCTCAACTTCGGTCTATTTTCGTCAGTCTCAGATGTTTTCCTGTAATAATTAATAATCTTACTGCCCATTCCAAAATTTGAAAGGACCATAGGAAACTCTTCAGAATATTCCGTGAGAAATATTTGAGCACTGTCCCCAACAGTCAAGTCCTTAGTCTGCGCGAAGATCTCATTAATATTTTTGCCTCTGTCTTTCTTCTTCTTTCTCTGTTTCAACTTGTTAAATGAGATCTGAGTTCCTGGTTTAGCTATGAAGTTTGGACGATGGTAAGATCTTGCTTGAGCTTTCGACAATCGAACCTTGTAGTACGGACTTTGTAGTCGCTTAGCAGGTACTGAGTGATCTATAGTAAGATTTCCAATAACAGATCTGACCTTAGACTGATAATTCTCTTTCAATAAATCGTAAGCATCATCATTAGAGAAGTTATAGCGCTTCTTCAATACTTGGTTCATATTAATACTTTGGGGCAAATCTTGAGAAACAGTCTCTGGTTGTCTCGCAAATTCTTGGCACTCCTCAACTAAAAGATTTGGATCATTTAGATCTATGACAACTTGAGATGCTAAGTTTTTCAGGTCACCCTGCAAAATAGCACCGTCAGGCTCATTCCAGTCGAGCAACTCAAAGTACTGATTCTCTACTGTGGCCAATTGATCCTTCAAAGACCCAGACTCGTTATCTGTCGGTTTGGGGTCAGTAATGTCTTCATCTACCCAATCTGACGCAGCCAAAGCAAGTTCTTCGTACTCTTTAGACCATTTCACATCAGCACTCTGTTTTCGCTTTCCATCGGTGGCCTGTTCATCTTCAGAATCAAGAATATCAAGGTCAACCTTGTGAACAGGTTTCCTGGATGCTGTTCGAATCGATGCATCACTAGTGTATATTAAAGCCTGTTCTGAGTCCACTTCCAGTGCAACTTTGGTAGGTACACATGGTTTAGGTGGTTTGAATGGCTTAAGAGTAGTTTCCATTGGTTTCGAGGAAAACATTGCAGTCATCTTCAGAATTCTATGCGCCCGGAATTCGGGAAATACTTCTCTAACCTTCTGGAGTTTAGAATTTTCCGCTGCGATTGGGTCGAAATAAGACTCTGTGGTGGCATGATCTAAATCCATGAGGTCTTGAGATAAGTCATCCGTCATGACAGCATCTGAAGCAACTGCTGCATCGCTCTCGTCATGAGTATCACTCATTTTACTGTTGTCTATGAGATCTTCTTCCTCGTCGGCAAGTTCGTCTTCATCCTCGAAATCGACGGCATTTTCGGCATGTTGTATGGCGTCCGAGCCACCAATATCGGGAATCTGAAAGCCAAGTCCCGAGTTAAGCGCGCTACCCAATTCGGAAAAACTGTCGCGGCTAGACCTCTGACTTACTTGCCTATCCATGAGCAGAGACGTAAGCTCGTCTATTTCCTCCTCCTTCACCATGGTCAGAAGAGAATGTACTAGTATACAAGTGGGTTCGATGGGTTTGGAAAGGTTGGGAGTGGTAAGCCCTAAATGGCACTAGTTGGGTGCATCGCAATGCAGTACAAAAGAAGGAAGCCCGGTGTCATTGAATGGTTTAGATTATTAGATGTCATTTTCAGCAACAAAAGTCTTGGCAGCCTGTTCTCCTCTTTGAACCTTGACAGAATAGAAGAAGGGAACGCTAAGTACGATCATTGCAAGAAGTAAGTAGAACGAATACCTGATGTTTAAAGTGCGATCTGTAATTAAGCCCGTTAAGAATGGGCCCATGATGCTGGATCCTTTATCTGTGACAGAGTATAGCGAGAAATAGACATTTTCACGGCCTGGAGGGATCATCTGAGAGTAAACCGCACGACTAGAGGCTCCTACTCCGCCAAGAGCAACACCGTAGACTACGGCGCCCAAGTACATTTCGCCAGCATGGTGAAATCCAAACCAATTAGTGAAGAACCCAGTAACTCCATATAATGGAACAAGTGCTGCAATGATAATGTAGAGGACAAGCGCCTGTAGTGATGAGAGTTCGAAATGGCGATGCAGTACTCTATCTAGCGACAATGCTCCCATCATTGCAGCTGCCATCACTATGATACTGATTCCAGCAAGTCCTGCTGACTGCATGTGAAGTTCTGTCTTAGCGAATAAAATAGCAGAGCTGCTTATAGTAGTGACTGAGTCCGAAAGAAAGAACCAGCCTAAAAGAAAAGCAGTCAGGTCTCGCAGTTGTCCAGCTTCACGGACGGTCTTCATTAAAGTCTTCCAGCCATAGATCACTTCATTGTATAAAGACGAGCCAGATTCTGATGCTATGACGTACACGGGCCGTGGCCTGATAAGATAGATAGAAGGAATGTTAAACACTAGCCACCAAATGCCTACCAGCAGCAACGCGCACCTTAGGCCAGTGACTGTTGAATCAAATACGCTGATAATAATGAGGCCCAGAATTTGCACAATGAAAGCAGCAAGATATCCGAGAGCCAAGCCTCTGCTGCTCAGCTTGGCCGAGACGGATGAGATAACATCATCGATCTCTTTGCGCAGTTCAGTTTCACTTTCTGAGAAGTTCAATGCCTGTATAGTAGCGATACTGTCGTCAGTGCATGCCCTGACCTCTGTATCATTACGTGCAAGAAGCGGCAGAAAGGAGTTGCCACAGACTGATGTCATGCCAAATGCCGTATTCGCTACGGCCACCAGACCAGGTAGGATCTGGTACTGACGAGGTGATAAGGCTGAGAGGAAGACTACAGAGAGTCCGCCTAGAGCTGCAAAGGATACTAGAAGCTTCTTCCGGTTGTTGGCCTTATCTGCGGATCCTGAGAAGCTTATGACGCAGACCGCCTGAATTAGTACAGAGAAAGCAAAGGCGTAAAGAGCAAATCCCGATGACGTGACGTAGACGTCGAAGATAGGAACTAAGCAGCGGCCCAATTGCGGGTCCAGATCTTGAGTGCCTGTTTCTGGGTTCTTGGGGATGTTTATATCGGGATTACAGTGCCTCGTGGGGTCAAACTCGTACACAGCATTCTCGGCAGCGTACTGTTCCAGGAGGATGGGGATGAAGGAGCCCATGCCGCACACAATGAAAGGCTCCGAGGCCCATGAAGAGGAGAGCCATCCCCATATTTCTGAGGAAGTAGTCTGTGGTTCGGATTCATCTTCTCCGAATAACGGCGTCAAGGAATCACTCATCTGAGCGGATCATGCACTCGGGTTTGGTGTCTGTATGTGAACCTAATTACTGGAGCGGCGCCTAGCAACGTCTCCACAATCCTCGACACGTTCTGAAAAGATGCGAAACCAGCCGAACTCGGTTCCTGTCGGCAAATATACCGACTCGCGATCATGGAAGATGACGCCGGCTATGCTGCGTGCACGAGCGCCGTTCTTCTGGAAAAATATGCTCCTGGGAGGCAGCATAGTTGGCGGCATGGCGCTGCTTTATATGTATTCCTACGCCAGAGTAATACCGGACGATTTCAGTGATATTCCGATTCCACCGGTCGACGAGAAGACTCTTGAAAAACTGCGCCGAGACGAGAAAGAGGGCAGGCTTCCTTAGTGAGGGACTCCTTTAATGAGTATGTAAATAGTATAAAAAGGTATTCATCTTATTTGTTACGAACGTAGCTAAATAAATTCCGGGCGGACTCAGTATTCAGCGAAAGAGTTCTCGCCGACTTCTTCGTATTGCTGCTCGAGCTCTTCCAAAGACTCCCGCGCCTCCGTGAGCTCTCCTTCCTCCATGCCTTGACCGACGAACCAATGCACAAATGCCCGCCGGCGAAACATCATGTCGTACTTCAGCTTGAGCGCGGCCCATGACTGCTTAATCGCAGTATTGTTGGAATAGACGCAGGCAAACTGGTCCACGGCAGCAAACGGTGCAGCCTTCACTGCACGAATCGGTTCAGGGCATAAAGCGACCTTGAATCCTGTGGGACACCAATCAAGAAGAGTAACAACATTCATCGCCTTGCATTTGGCAATGGCGGCGTTGCACTCCTGCAGAGAAAAGTTGCCTCTGTATACCAATGCAGATGCCATATAGTCGCCTTTCGTGGTGTCGCAAGTAAGCAAAGTATTAGAGCCACTGTATGCTTGTCTGGTAATGGAATAGGGATTGTTCATGCTATGTGAGGTGGACATGCAGAGCGGTGCCAGAGAGATGATGGGGTACTGAAGGCGGGGGAATGGTATTAGATTGGTATGGAAGTCGTTCAGATCCATGTTGAGCCTACCTGGAAACCTCATAGACGCCGTCAGGCCCGACACGCCCTGAGAGACAATGTGATTGAGGATGGAGAATGAAGACTCGGGGATGTCGAGTTTGTCACTAGCCATCTTGTATAGTGCCTGGTTATCGAGAATGAAAGAGCAGTCGACAAGGCCGTTAGACGCGTTGGTAGCCAGTACAGAGTTGTACGGCTCGACGACGCCTGTGGTCTGGCCTGGAGACGGGTAGATGGCATACTCGAGTTTGGTGGGCTTGACAAATTCGGCAGCTATTTCCTCAATGATCCCGGACCCTAGGCCAGCACCGGTGCCTCCGCCAATACCTCGGACAATCACTAAGCCTCTTAGCTCGCCGCAACACTCGGTCACCTTTCGAATATTGTTCACCGCTTCTTCTATTTTGTCCGGGCCTAGAACGTACCGGCCCCGCGCATAGGTAGAGGCACTTCCTTCAATAGTTGACGAGATCCAGTCAGGCCTGAAGAAATTCTTGCATTTGTCTGTTCTGATAATGTCCAACGCTGCAGAATCAGTGTCAAAAAATAAAGATCTAGGGACATATGCGCCTTTGCGGGTTTCTTGGAAGATAGTCTCGTGTTGTCCCTTGGGGGTGCCAATAGGTAGGCCGTCCTGGCCGATGCTGTGTTCTTCGGAGTACAGATCCCACAAGGCACTGCCTATCTGGGCACCAGCCTGGCCCACGCATATGTGGAGAACCTGGCCGCTCATTCTGGGTATAGGTATTGGTATGATCAAGAAAGGAGTGCATGCGGAGGAGGTAAATAGTGAAACTCCCAGGGTTGTGATTGGTCCGTCTCGCATGAGGGCCGAAACCCGTACCACCGTTAGGACCTCGGCTCGCGTTGCACGGATCTGCTGACAAAACAGCGCCTAACAAAGCCATGGACGCTATAATTGCAAAAATCGATGAATTTATTGCGAATCCCAGGAATCACGATGCCCTGTCTATTTTGAAAGGATTCAGGAACGGATTCATATACGGGTTCCAGGTGCGACTCACCCATTCACTGGTGATGGCTATCCTCTTCAAAAGAGGCTCGTACAAGGCCCGCCTTCGCGGGATCACTAAAGCATCTTTAGATCACTCTACTAGACTCGCCAAGTATGTCGGGATGTACAAGATAGGCGTTATTTTACTGAGAAGAATTGCCGGCAAACACACAGTCGCCCATACCTTCTTGTCTGGAGTTCTCGCAGGGTACCTGATGTTCGGAGCCGGGAAGCAGAGCCCTGTCAGCCAGCAGGTCGTGCTCTACGTGTTTTCTCGCGCTGTCATGGGAATGGCCAAGTACTCAGTGAACAATGGCCTCATCCCATCGTTTAATGGCAAACTGGGCAGCACCATCTACCCGTGGTTTGCCGCGTTGAGCTGGGCTATCGTGATGGTCATTTATGAGCTCGATAGCTCGAGCTTACAGTCAAGCTTGAAAAACAGCATGGTCTACCTATACGACGATTCAGAGCGTTTTTCTTCTCTCGGCGATCTACTACTGCATAATTAATATTCATGGAACCCTGCTTCCACCCAATAAGCAGCTCCTTCCGTCTTTTCCGGACGATCCCCTTCAGCACCCTTTGGGTTTACTCAACGCTCTATTCTAGGAACTCTAACTCTCCCAACTGATACAAACATATACTTCGGCCATATCCGTACTTGCTGCGTACACGCAGTTTTCTGTGCTCCATTTAAATCCCAGTCTTCTAGTTCTTCCCCATTTCGTCTTTGTCGCTTTTTCCGTTGATATTCTACGCCGCTTTCAGCTGTCTACGCCCTGCCAGTAGTTTGCCTTATCATTCACACTTCGGCTTTCTATCTGCTACATAATGTCGCTGGCTGAGCAAGTGCCCAGCCCTCCCAGAAAATTGATATCTAGGGACCATTCTATCGATTCGGTGGACAATACCTATGAGAGCTTCTCTGCGAGAACCGAACTGTTCAGCTCCTCCGATGTAACGGACGATGACCAGACGGCTTACTCCCGAGCCACCAAGGTCGCCGCCGCAATCTTCCATAGAGATGCTTTCTCGAATCTGTTTGGTAGGATATGCTCCTCAGATGTAGCTAAAATGACCCTCAAATGTTCATTGGCCTATTTCCTTGCATCCTTGTCGGTCTATATCCCCTTCATATCTAGTTTCCTCGGCCCCAGCAATAGCAAACATCTAACGGCTACTGTGGCTGTCTATTTCCATCCAGCAAGAACCCTGGGCTCTATGATCCAAGCCACCTTGTTTGCTTATATGGCCCTTCTGTTTGCTACCGTGGTCAACACTCTTTCTCTTTGGATCGCAGTTCTCTTCTCCGACCTCGACATGTGGTGGGTAGGACAAGTCCTGGTGCTGCTGCTTGGCTTTGGCTTCGCTCTTTCTCTCCTGGCCTATCTCAGAATTAGGATCGGAAAACCCACATTTAATACTGCATGTTCTTTAGCCTCGATTTCGATAATCGCTATGCTCATAAAAGACGATTCAATCTACAAGGGCGAAGTCAATTATGCTCGAATTACGCAGATTTTTACTATCATAAATGTCGGTGTACTGGACACCATTCTGGTCTGTTTTACGCTATGGCCTTCCAAGGCCACTCTCGAGTTTAAACAAACCATGATGGATTCCATGGAGTCGTTTTCAGAAATCCTTACAACAACTATTCACAGCTTCATGGCGGGAAGTAACCTAGACTCACCCCATTTCGTTTCCTTATATGCCAAGCACAGAACTATATCTGGAAAAATCAAATCATCGCTGTCAGAAGCTCGGTTTGAGCTCTTTGTCACAGGAAAGGAGGAAGAGTATTATCACTTAGTTCAACTTTCCAACTCTTACAACGCATTGTCTCAGAATCTTAACGCCCTGACCAGTTGTGCACGGACTCACTGGTCGTTGTTTACCCAGCAGAAACCAATACCTCACCTTAGCAGAGCCTCTGCCCTCACTCTAGGTGGCCTTGTTAATTCAGCAGAAACTCCGAGACGGCCTGCTGAAACCCCAGATGAGCCTTCTAGTAGCCAGTTTCTTTCTTCACCATTTTCGCGGTTCAATACATTCACCATGAACCCTGCAGACCACGTTACTCAGACTGACTATGAAAGTATCGGTGACGCAGAATATTCAGGAACGCCTCCAGGCTTGCACAACGTGGTCCACAGTGAAAGTTTCCTCAACTTCGTCTATCACCTTGGCCCCCCAATACGTAACCTAATTGATAGTATGAGCCCAATCTTTGCTGACATTCCCTTTGACCCTGGTCCTGACTATTACCTCAGAAGCACATCACGATATTACTCTAACCTGAAATCTGCTCTTGATCAGTATTCGGCTATGAGAGTTCAGTCTGTCACCGGATTATATTCTCAAGATTCTGGGCAGAAATCGTCAGATGTCGCTGCCGATCAAGAGGAAATTGCAGCTAGCTGCGGTAGTTTTGCTTATGGTTTGGAGAATTTAGCTGCAGAACTACTTGACTTTCTTGAAATCTCGGAATCTTATAAGCGATACACTGATTCTGGCTACCAAAGATCTTGGGAGTGGATAAAATTTTGGAAAGAGTGGAGATTCGGTGGCTCTACAAAGATTTTTGCTTCAGTGGGACATTTTTTCAATCGCAATGACGGGTTATATGATCTAGCCATGGATGGTGCATTGCGTATGAGTTTTACAAAGAACTCTCGTGATGATGGCAGGTCCAATAGAGTTGGTTTCATTATATGGAAAGGCCTGAGAATTTTTCGCCATAATGATGTGAAGTTCGGCTTAAAGGTCGGCATTGGAGCTATATTACTTGGACTGCCGGCAGTTATCCCAAGTACTCGCTCTGTCTTCCAACATTGGAATCTGGAGTGGGCATTGGTTACCTACTCTATTATGATGAATATGTCTATTGGTGGCACTGCTCTTACTGCTCTACCCAGGGCCATCGGTACCGCTATTGGCGCATCAGCTGCGGTCTGTGCTTGGTTTGCTTTCCCCGAAAATCCGATAGCACTTCCTCTTGTTGGATGGCTATTGTCTCTTCCATGTTTCTATATTGTTCTCACATGGAAAAATCTCCCTGCATTTGGAAGATTTGTTTTGTTGACATTCAACCTTTCTTGCCTCTATTCGTATACACTTGGAAAAGATGGTGTGATCGCTGAACCAGGTGAGATTGAAAAGCCAATAATTACAGAAATTGCTCTTCATAGGTGTGTATCTGTTGTTATTGGTATACTTTGGGGCATTTTTATCACGATATACATAATGCCGTTGAGCGCCAGAGCGAGCTTAAGGAAAGGGTTGAGCAAACTATGGATATTAATGGGTCTGCGATGGAAGGCCGACCCATTGAACTCGCTATCCCGTGGGGGAGAAGAACCAAGGCAGTATATTCCAGCAAGTCTGGAAACTTACTTGCAGAATGTCCTTGTCCTGCTAGAGAGTTACTTGAAGTTTGCACCAAAGGAACCGCGTTTGAAAGGACCTTTTCCCGTGGAAAGTTACAGAAAAATGATTTCATGGACTCGTCAGATCATTGATGCATATAGCATTATGAGCGTTGATATTTCTAGGGAGCCAATAGCAACCCCATTGGAAGCCGAATTATTGGACTATACCGTCGATGAGCGGAAGGAGTTGAGCTCACGGATATTCTTACATTTCTATGTTCTTGGCTCTGCTCTAAGAATGGGCATGCCGCTTCCAGAGCGGCTGCCATCTGTCGAGCATGCTCGCGATAGGTTGCTAGCCAAGATTAATGCTTTCCGCGATGAGAAACGGTCTGAAGGCGGTATATCCGAGGACAGTTTTGTCTTGTTTTACATGTACTCTCTTGTGACAATGACTATACATGAGTGTATATTAAGGATCACTGGCGAAGTGCAGCGATTATTTGGCATTATCGACGAAGAGGAATTCTTCATATAAGTACTGTTTATGTTAGATGTTATCATTCTTGAATTCTCCCAACAGACTTACCTAGATTTCCCATGTCCTGAGCTCCTAGATGCAGCCATTGAATCCGGTATTGAATGCTGTATATAATATAAGCCAGAAATCGAAATACTTAAAGAAAATCCCTAAATCCCCTCACCATTATGTTGTGTTGGTTCCTCCGATGCTAGAATTCCTCTCGTGCGACTCGTTCGAATGCACAGAGGAATTCGTTGCATCTCATATCATAGATCTAGTTACATCACCTAAGGCCTCCAATAATACTTCAGATGATCCTGCTAAATCAGTCAAGTACTACTTTACCCTCAACAATAGCCGCCTCATAATAAGAAACGGGCTGATCATTACTGGAGATGGATATTCTACTCGAACTTCATCAAAGATAATCAAGGATATCTTCTACGGTATAGAGTCCTCTAGTTATGCTGATGACGCTCATCTACTTGTAATCTACATAAGTCACTCATTAATACCTTTGCCTCATACTTTGAACCGTGTCTCCCCGCCTGCTTCTTACTCCTTCCACTCCTTGGATCACTACTTCCTCTCCTTCCCTTCCGCAAGATATAGCATAGTATCTCAAATAGATTCAATCATTTCTGCTTTCTCTTGCCAAGGGATGGATGAGTCTGAAATGGCCTCCTCTGTACTCTATACTATATCTGCTGTCGAGGAAAAATTGGAGTCATTGCAGTTCAGCTCCTCTATTAATTTTACCCCTTCATTTTCGGCTCTTCTCGACGATTATGCTTTCTCTTGTATCTATAATCAGATTTGGGATCAGGTATCTCAATTAAAGGCAGCTGAGGACTCTGCATTGCATGAGCTTTTTGAAAGCTTCAGACCAATCAACATTTCTCAAATAGGTTTGCCAACCTTCTCCTACTCTCTCGAAAGACGCTTTGTGGCTCGCTTAGAAGCTGCAGTTACTTATGTGAAATCGCTTCCATCATGTAGGAGTCCTCGTTTAATGGTTGAATCCATAGTTGGTGCTTTGAATACTCTAAGCGAGAATTTCTACGAAACCTCCGAAGAATACCGCGTGGATGCTGATTCGCTCGTCTCTTTGATGTTTATCACTTTAGTTCGGGCCAATTTGGAAAACTACGCCTCTTATTTGTATATAATGAAAGATCTCAGCCTAGCTGATATCTCTTCGGGTCACTCGGGATATGCTCTCGCTACTTTTGAAGCTGTATTGATGTATACTCATTCGGCAAAGAGCAGTTTACTAGAAACTGCCCAAGTCAATGATAAGTTCTTGCAGTTTTGTGCCTTGGAATACGATTTATCTATATTTGAAGACAGGGAGTATTTTAACAATCGCTTGAAGTTGAATGTGGATTCTGATGAAACGTGGCAAGCTGTCCTTTTCTCTAAAGATTCGGACCATGAGAGCGTGATGTTTAAATATCTTCTACAAGGCAAAAATGACGAATTTATTGAGCTTTTTGATCATTTGTGTAATTTATCTTTGGATTTTGTATTAAATGACGTTGATGCAAATTCATCTACATTGCTGTCTCTTGCTCTTAGATCTGACAACACAAGAATTGCTTCGCACATATCTGATATTTTAGCTTCATTGGAACCAAAGGTGATCAGAGACTATCTCAGCATTCCTGATAAGTGGGGGAGGGTTGTTGCGCATTACTTCTTTGCCTTACCTTCATTGATAGACCAGTTAGGCTTATATTCTGATTGGACTTTTAAAGACTCTAAAGGACAGACAGCCTTAATGGCGCTATGTAGGTCTTACGATCACACCAACTATGATTTTCTTGTCTTAAAAGGCTTGAAGACGGCAGCAGCAACTCAGCAAAAAGGTAAATTGCTGTCTTACCATCACACTGACCCGAAAGGTAATACTCTTCTGCATGTTATTCGCGACAGCCCTTTATCTCTAAACTACATGTTAAAGAACATTTGGATTGACCCAAATTCTGGAAATCTCAAAGGCCTTTCTCCTTTGATGTTATATGCCAGAGGAAGTATGACTGATATGATAAATGTGATGTGTACAGATCCAAGAGTTGATATTCCACGAAGAATTCGAAACCATACAGCTTCAGACCTTGCCAGAGATACTAAAATAAGAATGCTTTTGGATAGGTATCAGCTCTATGATACTATCCCTGTTAATTATGATACACAACTGCATATAACGGTTCAAGGATCTGCTGTTCCGGATTACGCAGTGTTCTTTCTGGTGGAGTCTGGCTACGCACTGGTGGATTGCTCTGAGGCGGTTCACTCAAGAACATTTTCTGAGTTTTCAAGTTTGCATAATCGCCTTGTGCAAGAATCTCCTCGTTCTTGGATTCCCCCATTCAAGTTGATGCGCGATCCATTCACTATTGGCTCTAGAATATGCTACTCTATTATCGACGACATGGGCCTCAGACTTGATATGTTTTTGCAGAGTGTGCTAAGACATCCTAAATTCTCTCAGCTTCCCTTTTTGTACGATTTTGTACTCAAGCCGGCCGTATCATTCACAAGCATCCCGTTAAAGGAAAGACATGCACAAGAAACCAATGGAAATTTCGATGTTCTCAATGAAAAAGATTTCTCTGGACTGTTTGAATTTTCTAGCTATTCCAGAGCTACTTTTGATGAGACTCGCCTGAAGTATAGACAGTTGCATATTGCTGCAGTATATGTCTGCAATCGTTTGTTAGATTTACAGGAAGCCTATGGTTGTTTGGAAAGCTGTATACGTACAGGTGATTCAAGGCTGGAAATTTACTCGTCCAATAAAATGGGTGAACTTTTAGGCGCACTCAAATGTATGTGTTCACCTCATCGGGCTGCACTTGAGTTTTCAACGAGAGTGACATTCAGATACACTTGCTTACATGCCGTTGTTCACAAACTGAATCAAGTATTAGAAATTGGTGATCAGGTTATAGAAAATATCCGGGAAAGGGATGAACTGAAAAAGCAGCATCAGGATGGGCCTAATAAATGGACGGGGGCCTTTATTGGCAAGTTGACAGATGGACGAACGCGTGAGGCCGCGCAGAAGATAGAATCTAATACGAAAGGCATACAGCGTCTACAAAGCGAATTTATGGAAGCTCAAAGAGTATCAGCGGAAGAACTCGCGGCATTTAATGTTGATCATGAAAATGAGATGAGACTGACAATTAAGAAGTTCGCCAAGCGCTCTATATTAGAGGCTCGTGAAAGGATGGACTATTACATGATGACACTGGAGATGTTACGACAATGATAAAAAGTTACGCTCTAAGACAAATGACTTAACATAATTAAACGTAATTGAAAAGTAGATTAGATTTGCATTTAGACACTTGAACCACCAGCGCCAGAATTGTTGCCTGAGTTGTTGCCGCCCATGAAGGACTTCGCAAGGTTAGCAATATCCGGGTTATTCATAAGACCTTGTAATCCATCTGGGTTGTTCTTGAGACTTTCCGCCACGCTCTTAACCTGAGGGTTGTTCATGAGAGAGGAGAGATTGGGGTTGGACATCATCTGTTGCGCCATTTGCATGATCTGCGGATTATTCATAAGCGAAGCAAAGTCAAATCCGCCGGATCCTCCGGCGCTGCCACCATTTCCGCCTAACATAGAAGCAAGAGAAGAAAGATCAGGCATTCCACCAGTGGCCGCAGAGTCTACTTCAGAGCGGGTGCCTGAACTTGAAGGAGCGGCAGCCTCGTCCAATTCACGGGCTTTGGCTTCGGCAGTCTCTAGGCCTCTTTTCATAGCGTCAGATCCTCCATTTCCTTCGACCTCTATACCACGCTGGTAAGCTTCTACCGCGGCATGGGCATCGCCCTGAGCGAATTTAGCTAGACCAAGTCTAGAGTAAGCCTTTACATATGACGGATCTATGTCTATAGCTGCCTGGGCGTCCTGGGCTGCCTGTTCATGCTGGCCCATATTAGAATAAGCCGCGGCTCGATTCGACAGGTACACGACATTCTTTGGAGATATCTCCAACGCCTTGGTGTAGCAATGGACAGCGCCCTGAAAATCTTTGGCAAGAAGCTTTTGATTGCCCTCCAGTTTGAGTTTGTCTGCATCTTCATTTGATTGCGGTGCAGGTTTAGAAGCGGATGACTTCTCCTTTACCTTCTCGAAAGCGGAATAGATGTCCAGAAGATCCTTGTTCCCATACACAGACGCCTTCTTAGAGAGGTCTACATCGAAAACATCCGAGATGCACTGGAGAGCCACTTCTATAGACTCTTTATCGTCTTCACTCACAGTTCCATCGTTAATAGATTTTTGCAGGAAATCTACAATTCCTAAGGCGAGGTTCTTCTTTTGTGACATTGCTAGCGAAAATTAAGTTCAAACGGAGACGATATGGAAGGTGTTAGAATAGCAACGGAATCCCCACACCAGAGCCCGTGCTTCAGGTAACTAGTTGTGTTGTTCGTGAGCGTGATAGTAATAGTGAGCAGGCTACTTTAAAACTAAGTATCAGTGCTGACCTCTCATTTCACCTTGCCTCCGGATCAGCTTCTCCCTCCACCAAACCCTGATTGGCGGTGAACCTTGGGACCAATCTTTGATTCTACTATGGAGTACATATTCGGACCCCCTCCTCCACCACCACCGAAGAGGAAGCCTGATGTGAATAGAAGCGAAGAAGAGGAAGCTCTCCAAGCATCACATGAAAAAATATCTATACCTGGTACGTCGATAGTGTTGGAAACTCAAGAGGATATAGATAAATGGATCGAAGAGAGAAAGAAGCACTGGCCGTCCAATAAGCGGATAAGAGAGCAGCAAGATGTTCCAGATCGCACTACTAAACGTTTTTTCACAGATTACAAGGTGTGTAAATATTATGCTACCAAAGGTAGCTGTAAGAACGGCAGATCGTGTAATTTTCTTCACGTTTCTAGCCAAGCTAAGACGGCTACGTTATTTAGCCGGCTAGTCCAGAACGATATGGCCAGAGAATGCTCTGAGCTCCTGGATCAGCTGGTTTACCTGAAGTCCAAAGGACTAATAAAGTCGTGAATCATAAGTAGATCATATCTAAAAGCGAGCAGCTTAACTTTTAACAGCCTTCTTTCCATTTTTGTGGAATTCGGTGCTTCTATTGGTGATTCTTCCTTCACGCTTTGGTCTCTTCGATTTGCTAAGTATCTTCGAATATCGTCCTAAAGCGGTTTTAGCGCTGGGGTCAAGCTTGTTCAATGATTTCTTTGCTTTCTTTATATTGGCGACCTGCTGTTCTATCTTGCGTTTATTCATCAGCATTCTCTTGGCTATACTGACTCTCAGGTTTCTAGACTTTCCATTCCTTGTCGTCAAGGGTTTGTTGTTCAGTAATAGTGCTTTCTCCACCGACACAGGATCGGTGAACTGAACATATCCAAAGCCTTTGCCTATATTTGTCTTCGAGTCACGCACAACTCTGACGTATTCTATTTCTCCGCACCGTGCAAAGTGCTTGAATAGCTCTTCATCGACGATTTCGAACTCCAAGTTGCCTATGAAAACAGATCTTCTTGGATCGTGAGCTCTTGGATGCAATATCGAATCGACGCGCAAATGGTGGTTTTCGAACAGGGTGCTATTCAATTTCAATGCCTTTTTTGCATCTTTTTCATCAGAAAATACGACATATGAATTGACAACACTGTTTTCATTAACTTTCCCAGCTAGAAATGCAGCTTTCCTAGGAAGCATTTCTTTAAAGCCAATAGATCTAAACCTAATAGACTCCACAGATCCAACATCTTTAAAGAGTTTCTTGAAACTCTTATACATAGACTTATCCATTACAGTACTGGAGGGGATATTGCCTACAAATATGGTCCTTGGAGCCTTGTCGAGCTCTTCCTGGCCGGTCTTAGGGAAATTGGGGACAGGTTTAGACGCTCTTTTCTTTTTGGGTTGGTTTTCGGCTGAATCTCCATTAACGATTCTATTCATGTACTCGTCCTCCGTAGCAAAAGAGTTTCTTCGATGTTTTCTCAGCTGCTTCTTCGGTGCTTTCTCATCTTTGATCTGCTCATCCTTTTCTGGTAGCTCCTCCTGCTCTTCTTCCGAGCCCTTGCCGTCTTCCGCCACCCTCACAGGTACCGAGTCAACAGGGCCTTCGCTGAACTTGAATAGTTCATCAAGCGAAGCGTCGATCGTAATCGGTTTGCCAAAAATAGCCATCTGTACGCAAACCAAGGGTACAGACAGCTTTCGATTTTCTGGGAGTGTGTCAGGCCGGGTAACTCTTTGACTTTCCTCGGAGCGAATGCACCTCTTGCCCGTTTAACCCGGACTAGTTAACAATGGCAGGACTGATGGATTCTGATTCTTCTGAGTTGAGCGATATCGCTGACTCTGAAGCAGAGACAGAGAAAGTAGAGGACGCTGAAACGGTGAATAGCTCTCATCTAGACCAGCATGACAGTAGTATTGCTGAGTCTCCAAAAGCGAATAGGAAGCGAAGTCACAAAGGTTCGGTGAGCTCTAGGAAACGAGCAAAGAGCAACGGGGATGGAGCAAACCTAGATGATGCTGAAGCTGAGTTGCCCAAGAAGAAGCTAGAAGAGTCTGCCGTAGAGCCAGCGGACAAGCTGGTCGAGGAGCCTCAAGAAGAGCCGCTGGCGGACGCAGATGCAGCCGATGAGGCCGATGAAGAGGACGCCACCGCTGATCTAGACGATGACGGCACTGTGGAGCAAGCTAAAGAAGCACTTGAAAAAGGAGAGTCTGAGAAGAGTGCTAAGCAAGAGGATGAAGAGCACCTGTCTGGAGACGAGGACCCCGCGGCCATTTTCAGGAATCAGGCTCTTGAAGGTCTGACTGAGCTTGAGATAGAGTTCGCCAAGTTAAGAGATACAATCCATCTGGATCAACTTGCTAGGATAGATGCCGAAATCCAGTTGTGTGAAGATGACACGCACCCGGATTTAGCTCGAATAATTGAGAGGCTGGATGAGGAGAGAGACAATCGACTGGCATTGATTGATGCCCATATGCAGCTTCGAAAACAGTCTATTGACGAACAGACCCGTGCTTGTCGGCTGTCGATACACCAGCAGTTCAAGCGTTTACAATCCGATCTGAGGGAAAGGCTGCTACTTCAGGCCACATCCGCTTGGTATGACATTACAAGGGAGCGAAGGTCGATCGATATGATTGTGCCCGAGTTTGCGTACAAAGTTCCCGAGAGTCGAAGTACACAGATCCGACAGCGAATGGCATATTCGGCAGAAGTGTCCCTGCTGGCAGGGATGGAACGACATGTAGGATTTCCTGCAGCACCGGAGATCGCTTCTGGGGAAGACATAGAGGCTGATTTGATCGGGATGGCGATCATTCAGAACTACTAATACTACATTTTTCTACATAACAGTAAGAGGAGGACATGAAATATATCGAGACGTAGATCACTTGAGGGGAATGAAGCGAGAAGAGTGGGTGGCTCCAATACCAGGGCGACCATGGCGGGTAGGCGTGTATGAGATAGAGAACTCAGCAAGATAATGTCCGACCATCTCGGGTCTGATTTCGACCTGATTGAAGACTTTTCCGTTGTAGATTCCAACAACCGAGCCAATCATTTCGGGGAGGACAAGCATGTTGCGGAGGTGGGTCTTGACAACAGCGGGCTTTTCATTAGGGAGGCATTCTTCCTTTGCCTTTAATAGTTTCTTTAGGAAATGACGGTATTTTGGTCGTAGACCACGACCAAGACGTCTGCGGACCCTGGCGTGGGCCAATTTGGCGAAGTCTTCAAGAGGCATTTGTACAAGGTCCTCAAGGTCAACACCGCGGTATGAGAATTTTCGGAACGACCGACGCTTGCGGGCTTCCATTTGCTCAACAGTTTCGTGATCGTCAGCCATGGTGAAATGAATCAGTGGATGAACAGTGTGGGTGTGTTTGTTAGGGTATAGCTTTGTGGGAGGGAAGGCCGTGACTGTTGTTTTGAAGAGTTAGGGTATCGACCCTAATGGCATGAGGGTTGTGACTGCTAATTGTTGCATCAAGCAAGACCCTCCCACCGGGCTCGGCCAAACCTTCACATTTAATTGTCTATTTAAAAGAATAGTCTGCGATCTAGTTGTTTGCCTTACAAACTCCGCTTAATTTGATTATTCTTCTTCACTGTAAAAATGAAATACATCGCTGCTTATTTGTTGCTCTCTTCTGCCGGCAAGGAGCCCACTGCCGACGACATTTCTTCTGTCCTCGGATCCGTTGGTGCTGAGGTCGATCAGGAGCGCATCGAGGCCCTTCTCAAGGATGTTTCTGGAAAGAACATTGAGGAGCTCATTGCTGAAGGCACTGAGAAACTTGCCTCTGTTCCGTCTGGAGGTGCTGCTGCTCCTGCTGCTGGCGGCGCTGCTGCTGGCGGAGCTGCTGAGGAAGCCAAGGAGGAGGAGAAGGAGGAGGAGAAGGAAGAGTCTGATGATGACATGGGCTTTGGTCTGTTTGACTAATTGTTTTATGTGTGTATGATCAGAATTTCTTTTGCGTTTCGTAGCTAGCTGTAGTTTCGTATTCAATCGGGTTCGGGCTCCATTTCAGTGGGGCTCCATTTCAGTGGGGCTCCACTCCCAACAAGAATCCTCCCTTGTAGATATAGGCGGAACTACATGTTCAGCAGTCTACTGTCGCAGGTGAAAAGTGGCAAACCAGACCAAGACTCCAATGCATCTAAGAAAAGGCAGATTGGAACCCCTGTAAATCCCGTCCAAGGACGCAAGCAGCCGATGGAATCACAGCCTACTGCGACTGTTCTAGACGATGCGTTGATCCAAGCAGAAAAGGTAAAGCGTCTAAAAGCCGCGAGGGCTGCAGAAAGAAAGCATTTAGATGATAATAAAAAACAGGGAAAACGTATACAGAAACTGCAGAAAGCAAGAGAGTCGAGCAAGCCAGTGCCTATCGGGTTTGCTGGCCCGCGCCCGATCGAACAAAAGCCCGGAAGACTTAGTTTCAGAGATTTGATGAAGAAAGCACAAGGCTTAGATAACTCGAAGTTGAAAATCGAACTCAAGAATGTCAAGTTAATGACTCCGGCAGAACGAAGGGCTCTGGAGAGGTCTAAAAGGCGTGAAGCGGGTTCCAGATCACAGAGCCCTGCGATTGCTGCTGGCTCTAACACCGCCAGAGAGCCGACATCGCCGTTCCTGCACGGTTCCGCTGTTAGTCGTCCTTCTAGCTATGCTAGACCTGGGCCGACATTACAGGCCAGGTTAGACAGAAGACGAGCACTGGCTGAACCGAGGAAATCGAGATACCAGTATACTGACGATGACGTCGATGAAGATCTTGCTGACTTTATTGAAGAGAGTGAAGAAGAAAGTAGCGCTGGTAATGACTACAGTAGTGAGATTTGGAAAATTTTGGGCCGTGGGAAGTCTAAGGAACAGTTTAACGACTACAGCGATGATGAGGATATGGAGGCTACAGGGTCGCAGATCCTCGAGGAGGAAATGAGAAGCTATAGCCAAGCCAGACGAGAGGATCAGGAAGAAGACATACGAGAGATGGAACGACAAAGGGCTAAGCGACTCCGGCTTGGAAAAAAATAGGCTTCATCCATCCGATTACGCTGCTTGCAGCGCGCTGCTTATTAATGTAGTTTCCTATTCGGGTAATTTCTCCCAACCAGTCACGTGTCATGACACAATACTCTGGTCATCGAAGTTTGATATAAACGGACGCAGAAACTGTATAACCGTATCACAGACAAAATAGCCATGACTGCTGACAACGACAACGGATATGGGTTTGCAACGAATGCAGTGCATGCTGGATCAGATCATGACCCTGTGACTGGGGCTGTGATCTCTCCTATATCCTTATCTACAACCTTTGCACAGACTGGCCCTGGTATCCCTATCGGCTACGAGTACTCGCGATCTGCCAATCCTAATCGCGACGGTTTCGAGAAAGCGGTCGCTGCTCTTGAGGGTGGCCGTCATGGGTTAGCTTTTAGCTCCGGCTCTGCGGCAACCGCTGTTGTTTTACAGTCCCTAGTTCCTGGATCACACGTCGTATCTGTCGCTGATGTGTATGGAGGGACTCATAGATATTTCACTAAGGTTGCTAATGCCCATAATGTTGCTGTTACATTAGTTGAAGACATTGTTAGCAATTTTGATTCTGCTGTCCAAGATAATACTCAACTTGTATGGATCGAAACGCCCTCTAACCCAACGTTAAGCATCACCGATATCAGCAAGGTTGCGCAGCTTGCCCACGACAGAGATATTCTTGTTGTCGTTGATAACACTTTTGCTTCATCCTACGTGCAGAACCCATTGAAACTTGGAGCTGACATTGTAGTTCATTCGGTTACCAAGTACTTGAATGGACACTCTGATGTTGTTATGGGTATTGCTATTACAAACTCTGATCCCATTCACGAAAGATTGAGATTTCTTCAAAATGCCATCGGTGCTGTTCCTTCACCATTTGACTCCTGGTTGGCTCATAGAGGTCTGAAAACTTTGCATTTGAGATCTCGCCAAGCTTCTATAAATGCTCAAGCTATTGCGGAGGAACTTTCTCGATCTCCTTTGGCTATAGCCGTTAATTACCCTGGACTCAAGACCCATAAAGGGCATGAAGTCGTTGTCAAGCAGCACAGAGATGGACTTGGGGGTGGTATGGTCTCATTTCGCGTCGTTGGAGGTGCTGCTGGAGCTGCCGCTTTCTGCTCTGCCACTAAAATATTCACTCTTGCTGAATCACTAGGAGGAATTGAATCGCTATGTGAGGTCCCTGCTGTTATGACACATTCCGGCATATCAAAAGAAGAAAGAGAACGAGTCGGAGTTTACGATGATCTTATCAGGTTATCTGTTGGTATTGAGGATACTGCTGATCTGCTCCAGGACATCCGACTAGGCCTAGAGGCTGCCTCCAAAATTTAAACTTTCGATCTGCTTACAATCACTTTTCAATAGATGTTCAGCTTTAATTTTGTAGAAGACCAGGAGCCTGTCGTAGAGCATTATAACTATGCCAAGCAATTCAAAGAGGTCCAGTTAGAGGATATTTGTAAAGAATTACCTAAAAGGATCAGCTACGCGGAGGGCCTGGTTTTGAAGAGAGACCATTTCGATATTAAATATGAGCTAATGAGTAAGAACGAGCTAAACGACGAAGAGGATGTTTTATTGAGCCGCCCTGAGGATATAAAACCCGGGAAATACGAAGGTGGCATCAAAACGTGGGAGTGCTCATATGACCTCGCAGAGTACCTTAAAGCAGAGCCAACGCCGTCATCAGTCGTCGAATTAGGTTGTGGAACAGCCATACCATCCTGTTTGATACTCAAGCAGTGGATTAATTCTAATCGATCTGGAGAGCTGGTTCTTTGTGACTATAACATAGCGGTGTTGAGGCTGGCTACTGTGCCGAATCTGATATTAGCATGGTATAGCACGCTCAGCGCCAAAGAGAAGGATAACCTGGTGAGCATTCCAGGCGATGAAATTGGTAAATTTGATTATATAAAGCGCGATGGAGAGCTTCCACTGGTAAAAGAGGTGTTGCACGGGTTCCTGGAAACTCTGAGATCAAGAAATATCAAAATACGACTCATTAGTGGGCATTGGTGTGAAAGTATGGCTAAAGCTATAGGAAGACATGAATTAATACTTGCATCAGAGACGATTTATCAGCCTGAAACCATAAAGGACTTTACCGAGGTACTGAAGGCAGTGCTCAACAGCTCAGGATATGCATTGATAGCAGCTAAGAGTATATATTTTGGGGTAGGTGGGGGAATACCGGAATTTGTACGTCAGATAGAAGGAACATGTGGATACTCAAGAGTAAAAAGCTTTGAGACAGGAGTTTCTCGCGCAATTCTTAAAGTTTGGCTTCTATAGAGCTGCTAAGCAGTTTTCGATTCGTTCTCGTGTGCTTGGAGAGCAGTGATCTTTGTGGTCAGCCATGAATGAGCTGAGGTTGCACTTCCACTTGGCCTTTGTATGTGGATCTACCTCTGTGGAAATATCTCCGAACAACGAAGCACACTTACCGATCAAATCGGGAACGGAGTTGTTGAAGCATACCTGCTCAAGAATGCCGTTGTTGGTTGATTTGAACGTGGAAAGCGCTCCCGGACCTTGTAGGGATGCCGATAAAGCACTTATAAGTCTTATCTTGACATTATACGAAGACTCTTTATCCAGAAGTTTCAGTAAAGGAGATACTAATGAATTTGAATGTTGTAGGGTTTCTTGGTTGTTTCTGAGACAAGTAGCAATAGTCATCGCCATTAAAGCCTTTACGTCTGGGTTTCTTATTGTGTTAAGTTTATCTGAAAAAATAGGCAATAGTTCTGAATTGACGGAATAGATAGCATAATTGTAGTCATGATTCAACTCTTCGAGCAGATCTATGGCATGGTACAGCTGGGGGTCGGTGTCGACAACACTGGAGGAGACTATCGATAAGGCCGTATCTATAGCAGTGTATTCATCTAGAGATCTGAGGTCGCCTCGGTAAATATCTAGGACCTGTGCCGCAGCGAAAAGCGCCCAATGAAATATAAGCATGTGCTGTCAGGATCGAAGGTTGGGAAGGTTGCTATGCGGTGAGCGGTGGGAGCCAATCACAGGAGGGAGGTATAAGAGCAACGTAGAACTCGACAGATGTTGAGAATCAGCAGACAATATGTCCAGGCTATCAAGCCAAGAAACGTGCGATACTCGCATGGAAGTCATGATCCATTGACTCCCGAGGCGTCATTGATGTCGCCGGCTGTCGTAAAGGGATTAGGGTATATCGCTATTAGCCTGGTGGTGTACTTTTCGGATAAAGCCTACGCGGACGAAAATGGCAGCACGCCGATCAGAAGATTCATCACAAAATTAATGACAAGCCCAGAAGATGTGAAGAAGCACTCTGTTGAATATTCGGAGAAGCGCCTCGCCCACATGAAGTCCGAAGCAGTGAGCCGCCGGGCTGCCGTGGAGAGCAACCCCTCAATGTATAAGTTTGGAATTGGTGAGGTTTTGCTGGACGGGTTTGACTCCGTCAACGATCTTGGCAAGGTTTTGAACGCCGAGGACATCGATGTTTCCAAGTTTAGACACTGAACGGCTACCGAGCTCCTTAGTCCTTCTTAAGTAGAGATCCTAACCACGTTTGAAAATGATTACTAGCAATCGAACCTGACTCTGTGAAAATGTTTCCGTATGACTGTACTTCTTTGACCGTTTTCTTTTTGCCATCTCTCTGAATTGTAATCTCGACGTTGTATTCCGGCACCGATTTTTTCGATGAGGTACGCACCCATACCAGCTCGTTCTTCTTGCTTCCGTAGAAAATCAAGTTTCGGTTGAATGACATGCTCCAAAGCGTAGATAGGCCGTAAAGTACAAAAAATACACTGACACCGATTGCAGTGACGGTCTTGGCGTTATAGAATCCCATCTTGTAGTCGTAGAACGAGGTCAGCGCTGCCACAATAATGGCAGAGAACGACAGTGTCAAATACGTATCTTCGTAGTAGTATCCTCTCTCGTATAGACCTTTGAAGAATTTGATTGTCTCAAAATCCGCGTGTTTTTTCATGTCCGCTGTAGATGCTCGGTTCGCCATTTTCGTAGGTGTTGTCTTTTGGAGAGTTACTTCACCACTGCCCAGGTGTGTCTAGTGAAAATGCTATTGGACCCACAGCTATCCACGTGGGTACTCTATCCGATCCTGTACATCATGTTCCTAGTGGGACTGCTTAAAAATTATTTAGCTCTGTTGTTGTCGGACTCACCGAATCCTGATCCCTCGGAACTCCGCGAACAACAATGGCTGCTTCGCGGTAGGAACCTCCTCTCCAACCATAATGCCTTAGCTCCATCTTCGGTCGCTCAACGAAAAGCCTTCCTTATTCCTAAGTTCCGTGCAGGGTATGCTCTAAAAGACCCCGACACGAAAGACCAGAAGGTGAACCCCATGGCCGATCCTTCTGGAACGCAAGCCATGACTGCCTCGCTGAAGGGCAACATCGCCAATATGCTTCCTCAGACCGTAGTCATGACATGGGTCAATTATTTCTTTTCTGGATTCGTCTTGTTCCAGCTCCCTTTCCCGTTGACTTATCAGTTCAAGTCAATGCTCCAGGCTGGTATATTCACTCGAGACCTCGATGCAAGCTGGGTGTCATCCATTTCTTGGTACTTTCTAAATCTATTTGGTTTAAAGTCAATTTATTCATTATTGCTTAATACTGAAGTGGATGCAGTCCAAGACAACTCAGCTGCTTCCATGATAATGCCAAATATAGCTCCTGGAGAACATCCTCATAAAACATTCCTGGCTGATGCTGATAGCATCGCTCTGTTAGACTCCAAGTCTATCCTTGACAATGTGGAGTCCCGCCTGCTCAAGAAGTTTATTCTTGGCCGTCCTTAAGTAGGACTTCTGAACCTGTAGTATGCTTCACGGCAGTCGACTGCTGCTTTTCTAACAGCCCGCAATTTGTCATTCAATGCGGGAACAACTTCTCTCAGAACTTGCTTAGCGATAATTTGGACCTGGTCTTGTTTCAACACCACCGGGATATGTGTAAGAGCCTCCATTGCTTTCCTTCTCACGTTAGCCGTGGGTCCTTCGGTGCTTATCCTCAGCAGTCGAGCCACAACGCTGTTGAGATGCTCCTCAACAATCTCTGGGTTCATTTCCAATGCTGCGATAATCGCTTCTTCAGACGCTTCTTGAATAGACGGCTTGTCAATATCCAAACACTGCAATAACAGAGGAAATATCTTCCCCATTTCATTTGAAACAGCCTTAGAAGGAACATGTTTGATGATGTTCCCTAACGCAATCAAACTATTGGTTTTCTCCAAATCACTTCCGTTCTTAAACTTCTCTATGATTGGAGGAACGCCAATACTCAAGCACCTTTGCTTGTATAATTTCTTGATATCAGCGTAGTTTATTTTATCCATAACCTCATCGTCAGCTAATATAACCTCGATCGCAACCGTTTGCGCAGGGGTTAAAGAACTATCGCCCATCTTTTGGAAACATTCCTTGAATATTTCAAATCCATTTTTATCCATCTTCATGCAAAGTCCTTTAGAGATCCATGCTAGTTTCTCCAAGTTTGATGGGCTACTGAAGCCTGACAACGTTGGTAACACTTCTGCAATTTCACTCTTCACGTATTTGTTCGCCAGTATACCCAGAGTTCTCAGTCTGTAAATATGTGCTACTGTCGATTTTAGCTTGAAGTGGTAGAGGTTTCCAAGCAACTGCTGAATTTCAACATTAAGATGAACTTCGGGCTTTAGCGGGGCAATTCCTCGGCAAAAGAGTATTAAAGCTGATTCGTTCTTAGCTATGTCATTCTGCGAACTTAGAGGGTGAAAGTTCTCGTCATCGGAATATCGGGAGCTTATTTGTTTGAGCATTAGATTAACAAACTCGGTAGAAAAGGCATCTTGCTGGCGGGACTTTCGGATGATTATTTCGACTATGCGAGATATGACTTCCACAATCTCGTCTGATGTTAACACATTTGGGTGAACAGTCCAAGCTTTGACCAAGCGGGAGATAAGTGGATCGACCAATCGAGGGACGTAATAATCAAAATCATCGCTCTGGTGAGTTTGAAGTGCATATAGGAGGCAACCAAGCAAACTGTGGGCATACTCCACAGTCGAACTCTCGGCGCATAAATCGAGCCGAGAAAGTATACGCCTAGTCAGCACTTCAAATGTGGATTTCTTAACCGAAAGACGGGAAAGTGCATATAACAAAAATCCGTATATTCTAGGGTCATCTGTGGAATCCAGAGTTGACAATAGAACTGGAAATGTATTATCTATAATAAGAGAACTGTCCGTAGTAGCTACACCCTCTAAAGTGGTCAGTGCTGCGGTGACAAGTTTTTCATCTCCTTGAGATAATAGGATATCATTAATATATGAAACAGAGGACGTCAACTGTTCTCGGGTGAGTAATGACGATTGAGCAAGTAGCACTAATCCTTCTAGGGCTAAAATGCGAAATTGGACATCCGAAGCAGAAATGATGTATCCGTTGTAAGTATCCAACAAGATCTGGGCATGATCGGCCAATGAACTTTTCCGCTGGGGCGCTTGATCCGAAGTTGCAGTTTCGATGAGTTGCGAAAGAATGGCTAACAGAGATCTTCTTTTTGAGATATCTGAAAATTTCTCGCAATATTCTATAATTTCAGGTATTACTGAATCCAGGATCTTTCTAAGAGCGTAGGGTGTAGATTTGGCTATGGCTGATAGAAGAAGGCTGTAAGGTAATAGGTCCTTATGGGAAGGATCGCCAGCTTTTTCGAGCGCCTCCTTGATTACAGAATCGAGGTATAGGTCGATACTACCTGATTCTGAAGTATCTAATGACTTGGCTATGGACTGCAGCAAAATCAAAGCTAGATCTCTAGTTGACTTCTCCGGGGTATGATAAACTTCGAACTTCACAGAGTTCCATATTGTCTTATAGTAAGAGTCGACGACTGAAGAATCATAACAGGATATGCAGGAGTTCATCAGAGTCAGTGAATCATTTTTAGCAGATAAGGAAGTCGAATTAAGCTTTTCGAGAAGAGGAGGAATAAGAAGAGGAGCAAAAAGATGCGTAGCACTTAAAGCTTTATTCAAGGAACCTTTGAGTTGCTCAGGAGTAATACTTGTGATATTGGCGGAGGCTTTGAACATAATGGGAAAATAGCAGTAGCATATGTCGAATATGTCTTGTACACAGCTTGCGATATCGAGCTTGGTGATGATGAGGAATACGTTATCGAACGATAGCAAAAGATTTCTAGGATCCTTTTCACCGGCTGCTAAAGATGCGTAAACTTCTGCAAATGAGTTTGGCAGGCTGTGCAACTTCAGCAGTATATTAGATAGCTGAAACACTTTGTAGCGGATAGGCTGGGGGAGGTCTATCATCTTCAAAGAGGAGAGTCCGTTTATGACGCTGCAGACATCGGCTTGGGTCAGCTTTTTAGCAGATAGAATAATAAGGGCGTTTAGAGAGAAGTCGATAGTTTTAGTGTCGTAGAGCTTGTCAGCAAAGAACTCTAAGAGAACTGAGGTTTGCTGAATGGTAAGAGTGTTAGTAATTAGAGAAACTACATCTGCCAAGCACGACATGGCATTGGCTCGAACAGTGTCGTTTGCATCAACAAGATAAGGGTGCAAAGATCTAATGAAATCTAATATTGTGAGCTTATTAGCGCCTATTAGAGATGAGATCTCCTCATATGAATTATTCGATATTAAAGATTCTATCTCCATTGTGAGCGGGAGAAGTGAGAGAGCAATTAGAGTTAAATTTCTAAAGAAGCAGCATGATGTTCGACCAAACCTGGCCGACAGGTTCATGACAGTGTCATGCTTGGTGTCAGTGACATATCCTTATTTGCAGAGCGATGCGTAATTTTTAGAGCAATTATTATACGGGTCGTCGGAAGACATACAGATCATGCTGGCAAAGTATGGAGGATCGCTTGTACCAGCATCATAAGACGAAATACGTATATAATATAAGACAGAGACGCTTATTGATATTAAACCTATTATAGCCACGTAGAGCCAGATTGGCAGGGTATTAGACACTTAGTGGTATTCCATACATGTGTTAGTCCAAATTGAATGGATGGAAATCTTCGGCGTGCGGCTCAGAGGCTAAACAGAAACTTAATTGCAACGTCAAAAACTCTATCTAAAAAGAGCTATAGGAGCTATAGAAAATATTTTCCTTTACTTGCGCTAGTTTCATAGAAAAAATGAGTATTCCTTGCAGTAAGTGATAATGAAGTAAAGGCCGTATGCACCAGCTTTACTGACGTATATAGAAACAATTCTTGCTGGCTCGATTGCCAAATCGTATATCGACGAGATTAGACAGAAGGTAAATGCTCTGGAAAAACAGCCAGTGTTGGTAGGATTCCTGGCGAACGATGACCCAGCTGCTCAGATGTATGCTAACTGGACTAAAAAAACCTGTGAGGAATCTGGGTTCAAATATATATTGAAAGAGGTCAGCAAGGAAGACCTCGAGGACGAGATCATGGCTGCTAATAACGACGATAGCATCAACGGAATAATGGTATATTTTCCTGTGTTTGGAACAAGGCAGGATCAGTACCTACAGCAAATGATGTCTCCTGAAAAGGACGTCGAGGGCCTTAGTCATATTTATTTGCAGAACCTGTATCACAACGTTCGCTACTTGGACCCCGAAGAGAAAAAAAAGTCCATCTTACCGTGTACTCCGCTTGCAATCGTAAAGATCCTGGAATACCTAAAGGTATACAACACTCTGATTCCATATGGCAACCGGTTGTATGGTAAGACGATTACCGTGATTAACCGCAGTGAGATTGTCGGACGCCCATTGGCTGCATTGCTTGCCAATGACGGTGCGGTTGTCTATTCCTTCGATATAGACAATGTTCAACGATTTACTCGTGGTAAAGGCCTGAAAATGAAGCACCATGAGGTAGTGGATGTTGAAATAACTTTGGAGGAGGCTGCGAAGTTCTCTGATGTTGTGATCACGGGCGTTCCTGTTGAATCCTATAAGTTTCCTGTGGAGTACCTTAAGGATGGTGCCGTTTGCATCAACTTCTCGAGCTTCAAAAACTTCGATCCTTTGGTCAAGGATCATGCCTCTCTGTATGTTCCATCTATTGGCAAAGTTACTATTGCAATGTTACTACGTAATCTCTTGCGATTAATAGAGAACAAATCTCAATAGGTTATGGCATCTATGACTTTAGCCTACCTGAGGTGGTATTTCATGTTTTAAATATATAGGTTCTATTTAGTCTTAAAATTGATAGAAAAATTAATTTATTTTCTGTTTTTTCAGTCCTTTCATTTTGCGCGTTTGTAGATTGTTGAGATCTTGAGTACCAACATGAATTCTTCCAAACGTGTCTCCCATATCGTCATTAGAAATATTCTTCTTTACTTTTGGCTGTATTTCTCTCGGTACTTTCATAGCTTCTTTGAGTAATTCTGCGTTGCTGTATTCGACCCTTCCGATAGTTAGATCAAATCTAGGCCCGCACTCGTCCAATACAACCATCGGAGTGCGCTGATTAGTCTTCTTGGTAGATATCAGATAGACTCTTAGTTTCACTGTTGCAATTCCTTCTTTTATCTCTCCAGAAATATAGATTGTATGCTGGAGGCTCGATAGGTCTAGCTCGGACACTGGTTCATTTCTAAAGAAGTCAATGAAAACGTTCTTTATTAGCTTAAATTTTGGATCTGTGTCAAACAGCAAACTCGAGAAAACAATTATAGGCTTCATACCAACTTGGAATGTCTTCGACTTGAAATCTTTAATTAGCTTAGCTGTGTCTTTATTAATATGAAACTCGATCTGATCTAGTACTCGGTGATCGAAAAATCTAGTAAAACAGAGTGTGTTCGGTCGCTTCTTTGAATGATAGCCTGTGATAACAAAAGCACAATCATTTTTAGTAGAAAAAAACTCAAGAGATGTCGCGTCTTCAAAGGGTTTGATATCATTGCGCTTTGAGAACTTCTTCACAAAAGGTTTCTTCAGTCCGATCAGATCATTAACTACATCGTCCAGAAAACCACTGTATGTATTTCCAGGAACAAATAACGCCTTTTTAGGGTTCTCCACGACCTTCGGAGCTGCGTCATCCAAGGCGCGCTTGCCTCGAGCTGTTTTTGGCTTAACAGTTCGCAGCATAATCAGGTGCTAGAATTATTTTTTTCGGGGAAATGAAAAATGTCCTTGGTTAGGGTTGATAGGGTTGATGAACTACTCGAGCCAGTATGGTCGAGACAGACCCGCATAGGTATTTATGAAGAAGACTGAGTTAAGGGTAATATATATGTGCGTGTGTGTCAGCAATCTCAGAGGCTTTGGGCTTGCAGGGGCTTTAGGCGGATGAAGATTTATAAGCGGTGGGATAGGATCGGGAAACAGATGGGAGTAGAAGGCAGACTCCGACAATGGCTAGGACAAGGGCTTCGAGGAATGAGCCGAAAGAGGAGAAGAAGGAGAAGAAGGAGGTGGTGGTAAAAGAAGAGGTACCTGAAAAAGCGGAGAAGAGTGAGATGGATGAGGCCGCAAAAGAAGAGGAAGATGACGGTATCGAAGACGTGGAAGCTGGACCAGAGGATCTCATGGAAGATATAGACATACCGGAGCTGAGTATTATCCCTAATGCAGACGAATTCGGAGAATTGCCGAAGGATAGAACACTGAAAGAGTTGCTAAGCTCAATGGAAGACCAGCCTCCGGTGATTCCAGATGCTATTACAGACTACTACCTTACTAAATCGGGTTTCTCGAGCTCGGACAAACGAATCAAGCGGCTGTTGGCTCTAGCCACGCAGAAGTTTATTACAGACATTGCTACAGACGCATATCAGTATTCACGAATCCGCATGCAATTGGCATCGTCAGGCCAACAGCAGTCTGGCAACAGGGCAAAAGTAACTCTCACTTTAGACGATCTAAGTTCGGCTTTAGCTGAGTACGGGGTCGACATCCGTCGCCCAGCTTTCTACAGATAGGGATTACGGCGTTGACAAAGAAACTCGTTATATCATTAATAGCTGTGTGGTTTACCTGTTGGCTGTGTACTTATAGGTAAATCTCTTCCTAGTAGGAGCGTACTCCCCTAATTTAGTGCCAATCATATCTTCAGTAATCTCGATCGGAACGTAGGTTTTTCCATTGTGGACTTCGAAACGTAACCCAACAAAACTAGGCAATATCATGCACGAACGAGCCATTGTCCTGATTGGAGTATTCTTTTCCCGTGCTTCTTTTAGCGGTAAGGGCACCACGTACGGTCCCTTCCATACACTTCTTCTTAGTAAATGTAATGAAGGTCTCATGGTGGGAAGACTCTAAGTTCCTCCAGGAGACTGTATTTTTTCTACTTTCTAACCTTAATTCTTCCCACCTCTACAATGGTCTTGTGCGAACAATGTTCAATAAGCGAAGCATTGTATTGCTGTCCAGGATGCGGTCTCAAATTTTGTAGTTCTGCATGCCAGAAATCTCATAAAATAGCTACAACGTGTAGGGGGGTCGATAACCCTACGAACTACATCCCCAGACAATCTCTTCTCACCTTGGAAACCATGAATCGGGACTACAACTTCCTCTCCAGGATACAGAATCATGTAGCCCCCGCACTGGACTCTTCTCCCGGCGATACCTTTTTTCCATCAAAGCCAAAGTTTATAGGCGGTGTGGCTATTATCAAGGCCCCGCGGCAGCTCACAAGATCTAAAGAGAACAGATCAAGATTTGATAAATCTCAGAATAAGGTTCTGTGGACAATCGAGCTGCTCGACCCTCCACACAGGCACCTGCTACACGATATTGTCGATTCAGATTCCACAGATGTGTTGTTTGACTTAACAGACAACAGAAACTTGTATGTCTTAAATGCTGACAACACAGCTCAGCAAGTTCTCCCTAATACCACCATTGGCGACAGCATATGGGGCCGTGTGTTTAAGGAGTATCCTACATTCTACGCCGGAGAAGAACTACCTTCAAATTACAAATTGACTGACTTAGAGATTAGCGACTCCAGTGATGACAACGACTAATGTATTTTACCGGGAACAACGGGCAATGAAGCACTAAGCCCTCCATCTGCTAACCAGAACTGTCCGTTCACGTAACTAGCTTTATCGCTAGCCAAGAAGGATACCACTTCTGCAATCTCTTCGGGTTGTCCACCTCGTCGTGTCGGGTTTAGCTGTCCTATCTTGGACGTGGTTCCTCTCTTTCTGGCAGCATCATAGGCCGGCTTCGTCATACCTGTTTCAATCAATCCTGGGCAGACTGCGTTAACTCTGATGCCAGTCCCGGCCAACTGCCATGCAGTTGTCTGTACTAGATTAATCACCGCTGCTTTAGACGCGGAATAGGGTGTGGGGCCGGCTCCGGATCTGGTTCCAGCAACCGATGCTGTCGCAACAATGGATCCTGCGATATTCTTTTCTTTCATAGCAGCAGCTGCATACTTTATGGCTAAAAACACACTAAGTGCATTCACCCTTATGACAGACATGAAATCCTCGCTGTTCAGTTGATCGAAAATCGTCGGTTTGCCGGTAATTCCAGCATTAGCAAAAAAGAAATCAAGTCGCCCGTAAGTCTTGAGGGCTTCTGCTACAACTCCTCTAACAGACGCTTCATCAGCTGCGTCAAACGGTTTATAAGCTATAAGCTCTGTTCCAGGATACTCGGTATGTAGCTTTTGAGCGGTTTTCTCTAAGTTAGTGTCTACTACATCGCAGAGGTAAATAGCTCTGGCTCCGGCCTCTGCGAGCAACTTTGCAGTGGCAGCGCCAATTCCAATTTCCGAATTAGCTCCAGTAATAATGCAAATTTTCTGGTCCATCTGTTGTGATCTGGTTCTGAGTATGATGTTTTTTTTATATAATTGTGTCGGTTCTTAAGAATTGTGGGGTATCTTCCATTGCTGCGGGGGAGTGTATCCCCAATTAGGAAAGTCCCTCGGATCGATGAGATCTATCCACCAATTATTCATTCAGATGCCTACAAGCTAAAATATTATGTCGAATTCTGCCATAATTATCCGGAATTGATATATAATTTTAATGAATATGTCCCAAGCCTTTCCTTAAGTGCCTGTGATGTCTGAGGAGCCCTCGGCGAGAGTTAACCCTGGCTGGGCTATTTCGCATACGACGTTAAGCGCCAATACCGCCTAAATATAACTTTTTTTTGCACGCTACTACGCTAAATGGCAGAACATGACCCTTACAGAGTATTCAAAGATATTCTAGCAGGTACTGCGGGTGGTGTTGGTACGTATATTTATTTTCCGATCAATTAACTAAAACAGTGATATGACGAAAATATTAAGAATCATGTTATTAACCTAGTCGCCTATAGCCCAAGTGTTATCAGGACAGCCGTTCGACACTACGAAGGTCCGCCTGCAGAGTGCACATCCAGGTAAGTACACCGGAGCGATCGATGTCGTAAAGCAACTTCTCAAAAATGAAGGCCCGATGGCCTTTTATAAAGGAACACTTACTCCGCTGCTTGGAGTGGGTGCTGCCGTATCCACTCAGTTCGGTGTAAATGAAGCAACTAAACGTTTATTCTTCGCATATAATAAGTCACAAGGTCACGATGATCACAGATTGTCTGAAGGACAGTTTTACCTCTGTGGTGCTGCAGCTGGTCTATCGTCTGCATTCATAACGGGACCTATAGAGCAGATCAGGATTCGCTTACAGACCCAAAGTTCTGTAAATCCTCAATTCAGAGGCCCATTGGACTGCATAAAACAGATCTACGCTGCAAGAGGAGTCAGTGGCATTTTCAGAGGATTAACACCAACTCTTATCCGTGAAGGTCATGGAATGGGAATGTACTTTCTGGCTTATGAAGCATGTCTAAAGGAATATTGTGCGGAAAACAACTGTTCCAGACAGGACGTACACGGCGCATGGTTGTGTGCGTTCGGAGCAGCAGCTGGATATGCTATGTGGCTTTCGGTGTACCCATCTGACGTAGTGAAATCCAGAATGCAGACCGACTATTTAGATGTGTCTAAAGAAGTGTATAAGACGACCTGGTCTTGCACAAAGTTGTTATACAAAGAGATGGGTATGACTGTATTCTTCAAAGGTCTGACTACCACTCTTTTACGAGCTGCTCCTGTCAATGCGGCCACATTCTATTCGTTTGAGTTAGCGTTGAGAATGTTAGGCTAGTCAGGAGAGTTAGGCTCTGGCAAGGCTGGTATTTCCTGCCTAGTTTGCTTGCTATTTGACGCTTTGCGGACAGCAAGAAATCTTTTCACTCTTTCTTCACGTGAATCTTCCCATCCATAATTGATTCTAGCCATATTCAACTCGTTCTGTAGTCTTGTACTTCTAGCACCCATACGCCTAGTAACGATTTCAGATCGCTCCGTGGCCCATCTGAACTGTATATATACCCCGCCAGCCATGAACAATAAACATAAACCAAGATAATACCATCGATATTTCCGAGCGTATTCGCGTCTCGCTTCGAACTCTCTACGTAGTTGTTCCCTGTATGCCGGATCGAACTTCCTGAAATCTTCCCATGTAGCAGCATTAAACCAGCTATTATATGCGTCAAAGTCTCCACCGTACTTTTCGCGATTATTACGAAATCCTGCATTGGTGAATTGGCTGTTCCTATATATACTGCTGCCAGTATAGCCATTACTAGGAATCGGGTCGCGAGCAAAGATCCACCCCGCCCCTATTTCATCATAGAGTCGCCTGCTTGTCTCAGAACTCAACAGCTTGTAAGCTGTTTGGATTATTATAAACCTGTCTTTCTTCGTAGATTCTTGGACTTCGGTAATAGAATCTGGGTGGTACAGTCTTGCGAGATCAAGGTATCTCGATCGTATGTCGGTCTTCGAGGCACCTTGCGACAGGTTTAGGACCTCATACGGAGTCGGATACTTCTTTGAAGGCCAATCAGATGTAGATAACGTACTGGCAAGTCTGTAATTCCTCGCAACCTTCGGTAATCGCAGCATTGGTTTAATGCAAACATAGTTCGGAGTTAATCGGACGTACGTCATTCCAATAGGAAAACTGGGAGTTAACCTGATATGATTTCCTGAGCAGGCTCTATCGAACCAATACTCTTCAGTCTCAGATATCGGTAATCTACAACGAGGTTATCTCGTCTACGCTGAACAAAAACGGTTGGTGCGCGAAAAGCAATTTACTCTCAATATAACAAATGTATTATCAGTGTTCGATAGTTCAGATAACGTTGGGATTACCCGTCACACAAGGTGAGTATGCTTTAGAGTTTCATTCGCCGAGAACTAACTTCCCGGAAAAAAAACAATGAAGCGAGCAGTAGAGGAGAATATCAAGGAGAAGGAAGAAGATGAGGAACCGGAGATCGTGAATGTGGATTTCGATTTCTTTGATACAAAGGAAATTGATTACGAGGCTATTCAAAACCTCCTCAGGCAGCTGCTCAACTCTGACGGCCCTATTTTCGATCTTTCAACTCTATCTGATATAATAATAAAACAAAATGTTGGGTCGACCATAAAATGTGATGGGGAAGAAAGCGATCCCTTCGCCTTTTTGAGTATAGTGTCACTTAACAGAACCGAGCCAGTTATCAAGCAGCTCCGGAACTATATATACTCCAAGGTCGATGACTCTTTCAACAGCACTCTGAAAAGTAAGATATCTTCAGCTGGTTTGGTTTTTTCCGAGCGATTGCTAAATATGCCCACTGAAGTCGTACCTCAGATGTACAGGATGTTACTGGATGAGATGAAGTCAGCCGCAGAAAGGAAGGAGCTTCCCCAATTCGATACTTTTGTTGTCATCTCTCGGACGTTCAATGCACAAGACTCTGAATTAGATGACCCAAAGCCAAAGAAGAAAAAGAAATCTTCAGACGCTGAATCTTACTTTTTCCACCCTGAGGACGAAGTCATGGTCCGACATGCACTCTTCTCGTCTTCCTACGACTTCACCCGACCACCTGATGAAGCTGGGTCGCGACGTACATTTCAAGAATACGGCATCTTCCCTAGAGGTTTACTTATCTTATTATCAAGATCGGGTCTAGAAGATTCGTTGAAGGAAATGTTAGAGTTATTCCCTGTTTAGCAAGCCCATGCTCCAACCCGGCCATCTGCCCTTCCTTCTATTAAATATCCTTCACGCATCTTCACCTTCAGTACTGTGGCAGCTTTAGGATCTTTTTCTCCGGCTCCACAGGTCCAATGATGTTCATTAATTCTGTCATAAATCTTAGCACAATTCTCTCCAGACGCACTCACAATCTTTTGCTCATCAAAACTGATGCTTGTGATAGGATTCTCATAAGCAAATGCATCCCTTATAGTTCCCATACGTAGATCCCAGACACGCACACTTCTATCCATAGATCCAGTTACTAGGCTAACTTGATCAAATTGCAAACTAGTAACCGGTCCCGTATGTCCTGATAAGGTTCTCTGAACCTGACCAGTACGAAGATCCCATAGTCGAACTGCTCCATCGGCTGTACCCGTTGCAAGAGCTGCATCAAAGCATTGCAAGTCTCCTACAAAATCCTCGTCAGTATATCCTTGAGATACTTTTTTTCTCTTTTCGGTCATTCCTGTGTAGCTCTGAGCTGCAGCCCATAAAATATCTAGCGTCTGGACACATTTTCCCGTGGTAAGATCCCATTGCCGTAATGTTCTGTCGTTAGATCCTGAGACAAGAACTGTATCTGAAACACACAATGCAGTGACTTCATCTACATGGGCGTCGAGTTCATGTAGGCAAATATCCTTAGAGTTCGTTAATTCATTAGGCGTCATAGAATACTTTTCAAAACGGTTTAGATCCCACAACCTCACCGTGGCATCTGTAGACCCAGTTGCAACCAATCCTTCATCAACTTGGAGGCATTTCACGGAAGCTTTATGGCCTGCGAGAAGTCCGTAGCATTTTCCATTACTCATATCCCAGACTCTCACGGTGTCATCCAGGCTGGCAGTAACAAGGGTGCCAAAAGGAATATCGAAGTCCAGGGCAGTTATTGAATCAGTGTGACAATCTATTGTTCTTATGCTTTTTCCTGGCCTGTAATACTGATGCAGCGTAGGTACAGTTCTGCTCCTGTAGGACTGAGCTTTAGGCTTTCGAACTTTGGGGGGTGATATTTGTAATTTTCCGTAGACGCTTGCAGACATAAATTGTGGAGAATTGGGAGGGCTTTCTGCTTTCAGCTCGATGTTTGCATTTTGCGTAGTTGAGACTTCTGCAGTGTAAGAAGAAATTTCTGTGTCGATACTGGTGTTCCGGCTATCGGAGGATGAGCTAGTTATCCTGATAGCTTTCTGCATCGATTTCATTTCTGCGATCTCTTCAATTTGATATTCTACCTGGACGAGATCTTTCTCGCCCTGTATTTCTTGTTCTTCTAGATCTTCCAATCGTTGAAACACTAATTTTCTGATTTCTTCCAGACGCGCGATTTTTTCATCAATCTCGCGTATCTCGCATGACGCAAGGGACTTCCGCACGTCGAGTAGCTCGAGTTTATGGCAAATTTCTGATCTTTTGGCCTCTAGCGACTCTGGCTTATCTAACTGGGCTTCTATTAGCTTTTCCGACGACCTCTCAGCTTCTGAAATCGTGGCACTAAACCCTTGGAAGAGGGAATACTCGGATGAAGATTCGGGGATGTTCTTCAGCATACTATCTGGGATTTCGGCACTGGCTTGATACTTCACCTCTTGTGCAGATAAAGCGGTTCGGAGAACTTCACTTGGTGTTCTGCTGAATGAAAATAGCTTTCTTTGTAAACTGGGCTTCCGTGCGATAGGTACAAACGTATCCACAAGAGCTACCTGATAATGCGCAGAAGCAGCCATATCTCCGCTCGCCAAAGTGGTAGCCGTTGACACCATGGTCTTAGACAGCTTAGATAAATTCGAATTTGTCTGAGCAATTGCCGATGTAAATCTCATATCGTTCGATCGAGATCTCCTAGGTTCCGACATTGCCTCTTGTCTAAAGCAACGCTTCTCAATGATCTCTAAGGAGTGCTTATGCCAGGAAGAACGCGCCCAAATGGAAAACTTTATCGCATTTTGAGTTTCCTTTCCCCCCTGTTTGTTGACTCTTTAAGACTTCAACTCAAGCTTAAAGATAAATTCATTTAGCAATACAGAGTTATAAGAAGTTATTGAGTAAATTAAATGCTTCTTATAGTTGCTTTGTGATACATTGAGGACTTCTAGGGTGTCCTATAGCAGTTAGAGTGAAACTCTAATTTCCATATTAATCTTTTTTACCAGTATTTTCAAGTTTTTTGTAGTACTATTTCGTTTATTCCCACGTTTATGGAGCAAGCAGTGCAAGTAAGTTGTTTCTATCCGTTTTATCTATAGTGCATTACGTATACTGACTATAATATCAAGGTTACAAAGTTATTCGATACCATTTTGGTACTCGACTTCGGCTCCCAGTACTCTCATCTTATCACTAGACGTCTTCGTGATATCAATGTGTATGCAGAAATGCTGCCCTGTACCACCAAAGTCGCCGCTTTTCCATTCAAGCCTAAAGGAATTATACTTTCTGGAGGACCATATTCCGTCTACGACAAAGACGCTCCCCATGTGGATCATGCTATCTTCGATCTGCAAGTTCCCATTCTAGGAATTTGCTACGGAATGCAAGAACTCGCGTGGATCGTTAATTCTTCTAATGTTCAAGCTGGTGCCAAAAGAGAATATGGTCATGCAGTACTGAATATTGACAACCATACTGATCTATTCTTAGGAATGGATGATTTTCAGGTATGGATGTCCCATGGTGACAAGCTCTCTGATCTTCCAAAAGATTACCAGATTGTAGCTCATACTTCGAATGCACCATATGCTGCTATTCAGCACGTATCTCTTCCTATATTTGGTATTCAATTTCACCCCGAGGTATCTCACACAACTAAAGGAACTCAACTTTTGAAGAACTTTGCTGTAAACATATGCAAGGCAAAACAAAACTGGAGTATGGCCAATTTCATAGATACGGAAATCGAGCGAATCAGACAAGTAGTTGGTCCAACTGCAGAGGTTATTGGCGCTGTATCTGGTGGTGTCGACTCAACTGTTGCCGCGAACCTCATGAATGTAGCTATTGGCAACCGTTTCCATGCTATTTTAGTCGACAACGGTGTTATGCGACTCAACGAGTGTGAAAATGTCAAGAAAACTCTGGGTACCGGACTTGGAATCAACCTAGAAGTTGTAGATGCGGGAACCATATTCTTGGAGAAACTGAAAGGTGTTACTGATCCTGAGAAGAAACGTAAAATTATCGGGAATACTTTCATCGAAATCTTTGAAACAAGGGCAACTGAAATCGAGAAAAACTCTGCTGGTAAAATCGAGTTTCTACTTCAAGGTACCTTATATCCTGATGTCATTGAGAGCATCTCCTTCAAAGGTCCCTCGCAGACTATTAAGACTCATCATAATGTTGGAGGTCTACTAGATGACATGAAGCTGAAACTCATAGAGCCTCTGCGTGAGCTATTCAAGGATGAGGTTCGTGCGTTAGGCGAGTTACTTGGTATTGATCAGTCTTTGATTTGGAGACACCCCTTTCCTGGTCCTGGATTGGCTATCCGAATCCTGGGTGAAGTTACTCCTGAACAAATCAAAATTGTCCAGGAAGCCGATGCCATTTACATAGAAGAGATAAAAGCTGCAGGATTATATAGAAAAATCTCACAGGCTTTTGCAGTCCTTCTCCCTGTTAGATCTGTTGGTGTGATGGGCGACAAGCGTACATACGACCAAGTAATCGCTCTCAGAGCTATTGAAACAAGCGACTTCATGACTGCAGATTGGTTTGCATTTGATGCAGAATTCTTGAAAAAAGTCAGTCGTCGTATTGTAAATGAGGTGAAAGGTGTTGCACGAGTTACATATGATGTGACTTCTAAACCGCCAGCTACTGTCGAATGGGAATGAAAGCTCCGTAGTAGTATATTTTTTGTCGTTTTCTTGCGTTCTAATTAAAATTAATTACTGTAAGTATGGCTCGCATTTTCATCATATTGTTGTTGATACAAAAAGTAGGAATACGTCTTTGAGATAAGACAATACCATATGTTTTTTATCTCAATCAACTTGATCGCAGTATCTTCACAACTTTTGCGAAAATAATTTGCATACTAGTTGAATTTTTAAATGAAGTCCGGCATGGGAAGATTGCCTCCTTCTTTTGCGGCTATTTCGAAATAGCCGTAAATAGTAGTAACAGCAACAAGAATAGCGGTACCGCTTCCAAGAGTACCACATAAATCTGAAACAACAGAAAGCGCACCAATACACATACCCCCAAATGCAGCTGCAGTGGGAATAACCTTCTTGAGTTCCTTGTATGCCATATTCTCACGGTATCCAGCAATGATGATACCTTGCTCTTTGAACTGCTTAGATACGTCTTTCGGAGATGATCCTGAAACATCAATCCATAGGTTGGAAAAGAAAGCACAAGAAGCAATCACGAAAACAATATAAACAAACGTCTTGATAGGGTCGGAAACGGCATCCTGGAAGTTGAGAGGTGGTTGCATATAATAAGCAAGTCCTCCGACTGCAGAGAGTTGGGCTGTTCCAGGACGGCTATCCCAAGTACCAATAAGACGAACGAAAAGGTTGTTAGGGAACCTACTGAACATAGTCTGAGAAATTATAAAAATGTTCGATGTTAGCGCAGATTGAAGCATAATCGGCATGTTACTGGTATAGAACAAGCGAATGGGGTATGCACCATAGGGGCCTCTAGCTCTGCTGGAGCGCACAGGTAGTTCAATACGGAATCCTTGCAAGTATATGACCAGACCGAAAACAATGACAGTTGCTATAAGTTGGCTCATGTTGGGCAAACCAGAGCGATAGAAAGCCTCATAGAGAGCTTTCGCTTTATTACGACGGGTGAAGAGAAGATGAATGAATCCAATTACAGCGCCCTCAAATTCAGTACCGCGACCAGTGTTGTGGGTAATAGGAGAGAATGCTTTCCAGAAAATCTGCTCACAGATATTCGAGGCAATGAATAGTGAGATTCCAGAGCCTAAACCGTAACCTTTTTGCAGCATTTCGTCCAACAAGATCACGATTATTCCAGCAAACACAAGCTGCAATATAAGCAAGAGGCATACACCTGCTCCAAGTGAAGAAGGGGGGCCGTATGCACCAGTAAGTACATACACAGTAGCTTGGCCGAAACACAATATAATGGCCAGAAGTTTTTGGGCTGTCTGGTAAAGCTCACGATCAGAACGGAGGTCTAAATTGACATCAAGAACTTTAATACCGCCTAATATCTGGAAAACCATACCAGAAGTCATGATAGGAGTGATACCCAGCTCCATTAATGTACCTCTATTTGAAGCCAGCATCATGCGTAACCAATACAAAGGGTCAGCATTGTCGGAAGACATGATGCCGTATAGCGGTATCTGCGACATCACCAGGTAGATGAGTAAACTGACGGCAGACCAGATGATTTTCTGGTCGAATGGTACTTTCCTTTCCGGAGTAGCGACCTCCGGAAGGATTGGCATAAATGGGGTCACCAAATCGATAAAACGCACAGCTATTTAATCAGTTAGTATTTCCTATGGTAAAATGACATACTATTGATGGCTTATTGTCAACTTTCGACTTGAATTGCCTTCACTTACGCTTGCTCATTGTTGCGATAGATATCGATGAAAGCGTATAAAACACGGCACCCCAAGAAGTAGACACCAAAGCCCTAAGGGTCCTAAGGGTAGAGGGTATGATTCTGCGCCGCACATGCCTATTGTAGTCGGTGAAACATGCTGGGAGTTGCCCTACAATCAGTTCGCACCCCCACAGGTGCTATACTTCACGCATGGGAGGCCAACTATCGCGAATATCACCCGCTCCGGTCACAGTGGGAATAGATGCATATATTGGTGAACTTGGTGATATCCAGTATGACTCTACTCTGAGTACTACCCGGTTTCTCAAGTCAGTTCTCGGGTTGCATTCCGAGGGACAGGTGGTGGTGAAGGTGTTTGTTCGACCTGCCAATGATATAGGAATTGAGTCAATAGCTTCTGAGCTTGAAACACTGTCGAACGCTTTGCTTCCTATACCTAACATTCTAAATTACTCCCGCATAGTTTTGACCGAGCGAGCTGGTTATCTCATTCGTCAATACGTTGGATGTAATCTTTATGATCGTATATCGGTGCGACCATTTCTAGAAGAAATTGAGAAGAAATGGGCTGCTTTCCAGCTACTTATTGTACTTCGTGATATGCACCAATTAGGATTCTGTCATGGCGATATCAAGTCAGAGAACGTCCTCATGACTTCTTGGAATTGGATCTTCCTGACTGATATAGCCTCCTTTAAACCTGCTTATCTTCCAGATAATGATCCAACCGATTTCCTCTTTTACTTCGATGTGTCACAGCGTCACACTTGCTATCTAGCTCCAGAAAGATTTTACCCACTAAACTCCAAACCATCTTCTGATGTTCTCACTCCAGCTATGGATATATTCTCTGCTGGATGTGTGATCGCAGAACTATTCCTCAACGGCTCACCTCTCTTTACCCTTGCTCAGTTATTTAATTACCGCTCAGGCTTATATAATCCTCCCATAGAATCAATTCAAGACAATGAAATCCGTGCATTGGTGGCTCATATGATTTCTCCTTCCCCTGAATCCAGATGGTCGGCCGATAGATATCTCACCGAGTTTCGAAGTCGCTGCTTTCCAGATTATTTCTATACATTCTGTCATCAATATTTTGCTAGTCTTTATGATATTGTCTCAAGTAGGACTAGGGCTTTTGCATTATCAACTATGACTTATGATCCAGACGCGTATATTGAACGAATTTATGCCGATTTCGACAAAATAGGATATTTTGTCGACTTAAATACTACCATCAAGTCTTATTCTGAACTAAATCCCTCTGACTCTGTTATTCCTGCTATTGTTGATATCCCAAATGCTGAACGGCATTTACTCTCAGAGTTCGATAACAGCGTCCCTCCGAAAGACGGTTGTCTTCTCTTCTTAGCGGCTGTTCTTTCTTCTCTAAGGTATACTACTAAATCATCGATTCGACTCATCGCTCTAGAGCTCGTTTTGTCTTTGTCGGAGAAACTCCCAGATGAAATTAAGTTGGACAGAAGTCTCCCTTATATAATTTCTCTTCTTAAGGACTCTTCCCCTATGGTTGTTATTGCAGCCTTGCGCTCTCTCACTCAGATCCTGACATTAGTGCGAGTCATCGCTCCTGTCAACTCCCAAATATTTCCTGTCTATATTCTTCCTAATGTCGGTGCTCTTTGCGATCACCCTGATCCTTCAGTTAGAAGCGCTCTAGCTCAGTGCCTTGCCTCTTTGAGTGACTCCGCATCCAGGTTTCTAGAACTGGTACAAGCTTTACAGGCATCTACCTCTGTCGCTCAGCAGATAGATGATAGTACTGAAATTGAAATGGAAATAGCAGCTTTCAGTCAAACTGCGTATGATCGTTCATGGAAATACTTAGTTTCCTTTTTCAGAGAGCAAGTGAATCGCTTGATGACCGATTCCGATTCATCCGTTCGACGTTCTCTTCTGAATTCGATATCTTCTCTGTGTGTATTTCTTGGCAATCGGAATATCAGTGAAATGCTCGTAGGTCACCTTATCGCATACCTTAATGATAAAGATCAGATGTTGCGGTTGGCTTTCTTTGATTCCGTGGTAGCTATCACTATATTTGTTGGAGAAGCAAGTATTCATGAATATATCATTCCCCTTATGATGCAATCTCTTACTGACCCTGACGAGCTTATCATTCAGCGTATATTCTTTGCGTTTACTGGCTTTGCTGAGCTGGAAATGATCCGGCGCAGCCGCCTTTGGGATATCATCCGAACTGCATCTGCGTTCTCAGTTCATCCAAATTTTGCACTGCGACTAAATGTTAAGTCCTTCCTGGTAGCAGTTTCCCGATTTCTCGATGAAATTGACATATCCTCTTTTCTGAAGCCCGCAATAAGACCTTACTTAGTTTGTGACACAAACGAGTTTAGCATCATATCATTGTCCCAGGTCATGGTTTCCCCTTTGCCTAGAGTTGTATATGACATTTCAATTTCTTGGGCTCAAAGGGCCGAAAAATCTCTTTTTTGGGAGAACTGCAAGCAGCAGCAATGGTGGAGAGTTATGAACTCTTCCACGACTCCAGGGGTTTTTGGATCATACCTGCTTCATCAGCAGTCGTCTATTCCACTTTCGAAAGAAGATAAAGTATGGGTTGATAAACTCCAAAGTGCAGGATTGGCAGCTAGAGATTTATGGAAAATTGCTAACCTTAGAGACTACATCTATCGTGTTGCAAGCAGTATGAAATGGAGCAAAGGTGATGGTGGCAATGACGGTTTAAATGGAAGCCTGCCTCTTTCTAAGCATGGATTGACTCCAATGAACGTTTTTGTGGAGGATCAGGCTTTTTCGTATGACTTTGACGAGCAAAGTAGTGGTATTGCTACTCTTCGTTCTACGCTGCTAAAAGAGTCTCGCTCTACCCCCGGCTCATTTAATTATGATACACCGAGTGAAATATTACCAGATAACTCTTCGGGTAAATTGGACTGTGCTGACCTACAGCTAACTGTTCCAGGTGTGCATGTTCATAGGCCTACTAGCCTACTCAACGATGAGACGTCTATAACAAAAGCATCTCCGGAGATAGGTACATCTGATGCCTTTGCTAGTGGACTTTTTAACACTAGCTCCAATGCAAAGAGCATCAATCCTCTCAAGAACAGTGACATTTACCATCCTAACAAGAAAGTGTCCTTTTCTTACGAGGGAAAGAACGCGTATATATGGAAATTTTTGAACAACGCCTATATTGACAGTTATTCTAGAGGTCTGCCAGAACTTGGCCCCACTATTTCTTTGTTTACCGACAAACTACAATCTCGTGCTCTTACTTCTACTCTCCCAAATAGTGTCCCATTGCAATCGACTTACAGGCATTGGCGTCCTGCTGGTATATTTGTGGCTCAGTTTAGTGATCATTTCGGCCCGATTAATCGAGTAGTAGTTTCTCCTGATCATATCTTTTTTCTAACCGCTTCTGACGATGGAACTGTGAAATTATGGGACGCTGAGAGACTGGAAAAGAACGTCACAAACCGCGCTATGCAAACTTATCATCATCCTCCAGGGTCAAAAGTCAAGAGCATATGTTTCTTGGGTGCTCGTCATTGTTTTGCATCTTCTACGAGCTCTGGAGAGATTTCAGTCATCCGAATCGTTGTAAGCGCTACTAGAGATGATGGGCTTCCTTCGTATGGTCGGTTTGTTAACATTCGAAGTCACCAATTGCGCGAAGAATACGCTACCCACTTGGAATATGCGATTATTGATAAAAAAGAGATTTTATTGGCCTCTACAAGCACATGTAAAATCATTGCCTTTGATCTACAGAATATGGCTATATTGTGGTGTCTTGAGAATCCAGTGGAGCATGGAAGTATCAAATGTTTTTGTGTTTCTCGAGATTCTTCATGGTTGGTTTGTGGAACATCTCGTGGTATATTGGATCTATGGGATCTTAGATTCCAGCTCAATCTAAGATCTTGGGGTATACCTGGCTCCAAGCCTATTAATCGTGTTGAATCATATCCCTCTAAGCAATGTTCTACATGGATTTATGTTGCAGGAGGTAGCGGCCGAGGCGAAGTCACCATATGGGATATTGAAAAGCTTCAATGCCGTCAGGTGTATCGTACTGATCCTGGTTCTTCGAAGGATCATATACTCACTTATGAACCCATAAAGATGGGGGAAGACGATGGCGCTTTGGATCTCAGTATCCTGTCGTTGGACGATGCTGAGACGGATCGAAAGTTGGGCAATATATTGGAGACCTCTCATTCCGATCACGGCTTCAAATCATTTTTTTTAGGGCCCACTTCTTCCTATGCTGAACAGCCCGATTTTATTATTACTTCAGGTATAGATAGAATTGTCAGATTTTGGGACGTCCATAACCCGTCAGAATCTTGCCAAGTATCTGGCTCGGTGAGTGACGATGTGCGCATTTCGTATAACTCAGCCTATTTGTCAACCTTTCTGACTGTCACAACCGAGCAGATCAAGCATCTGCAAATTAACATGCATAAGCGCCAAAACCGACTTCCACGCACAACCATGGTTACGAAGCAACAGCACATGCTTTTGAAGAGTCACTTGGATGTCGTCCTAGATGTTACAGTAATGTGCAGGCCTTATAACGTGATTATATCTGTTGATAGAGCAGGCACTGTCTTAATATATCGCTAAGTAGCGTTATCAATTAAATACTAAATTATGACCATTTATGATGTTAATGAATATTCCTACTTTGCAATAGAATCAAGCGCGCTCAACATAGATCTTAGAGCATCTTGGTTCGTAGTGGTTTTAGTGACAGCATCTATTACAGCCCGACGAAGGGCGCCATGTGAGCTTCTCCACCTTGACTGACGGCTGTATCTATTTTGCCACCCGGAAGCCACTTCCATCCAGAACTCTGAGGTTAATGATTCTATTTGAAGGCCATTGCGAACGTAAGAGGCGAGACTTTGGTCGTTTGGGTATGTTTTCTCGAGTATTTCTTCGAAGTGATTCATCATAGCAGCCCTAGTGGAGACTTCGGCCAAAGATTTTTCCACAACTAAAGGGGATGAGTTGAGCAGATATGGTATAGAAGAAGATACCAGGCTAGACTGCATGTCTTTGATGGTGTTGAGTAGTAAATTAGGAGAAATAGCAAAAAGGCACAGTGCAGCAGAGGATATGACTTGAACGTCGAAAGACGCTGGATCTGTGTAATCAGTAACTTTCGCTATGTTCAAGACAGCCCATTCTTTTGTTTCTGCCTCTACGCGCAGGACAACTCGACTTGCATTGTTCGTGGTTTCGAGGTCTTGTATCTGAGGATGGGTATGGAGGAAATCCTTAGCTTCTCTGACAGAGCCTACTAGAGAAGAGCCGTAAGCTAAGATTCTCGATTTCTCCGCTAGAGATAACTGCCGAACTAGGCCTAGATAGTGCGCTAGTTGTCGTAGTTGGGCCATTATTTCGTGATCATGCACGAGTGCTTCGTGGATCTTATAAGCCTCGTGGTAAACCGATATGTCTTTTACGAGACGCTGATAGGAAGTCAATGCATACTGGACTTTTTCTTTTACTTGCTCCTTCTTCATTGAAAGTTCATTGACCGATTCGGCATAAGCCAGAATCTCCTTAGCGCTAGAACTTATTCTATCCGAGATCATGGAGTTAACTTCATCCAGCTCAAACCGAGCCTTAGTTTTCGCTGGGCCCAAATCCACATTGGTATCACTTTCTGTGTGAGTTTCTAGTACAAGTAAATTAGCATAATTAGCAGGAATAAAATAATCGCTGAGTATTCGATCAAAATTAATATACTGGCTCTTCGGTGTGGGCATGTTGCCTTATCGTCAAGGTGGGAAAAGACACGGGTAAGTTAAGATCCAGATGAAGTACTACGATCTGATTAAAACAGCTAAACACATATCATATTATCATATTTTGTCGTCATGATAATCATTAGGATTATATCCTGGGATCCTGGAAAATATATTTGTTGAAGATCCTTCCTGTGTCTCCTCGTATTCTGGAGCTGCAGATAAGGTAAAGACACTTCCTCGAGGCTGGTATTCATCGTATATATCATCATATGAAGCATCTATTTGTACTCTAGATCCACTAGGAGTTATAGATGTGCACTGTGGAACAGTACTGGCGGTTATAGGAGTGGATGAAGATGGTTCGGTTCTTCCTGTTGCACTGTTTGTGGGGGAGTTGGATATCTCAGTGGCTGGTGTGGTATTCTTGTTGGATCCGTACTTTATCGGATAGATGTGATGCGGTAAAACTTTAGCATCTTCATCTCCATCATTAGATTTTGGCCATGGAACAAAGTTTCTCCATTTATTGCTCCTTTGAGCATTGAATGAAGCATCGCCAATATCACAAGTTTGGGTGGTTTGTGCATCAGATACTCCAGTAGCTCTAGATCCTGTTCTCTCTGAAGCTCCTCCGTGCTCTGGGCTCGATCCTCCATTCTGGCCAGAAGCAACGCCACTGTTACGTGATATAGCAGGAGATCGCACAAATTCTTGTCGGCTAATCGGACTGGCCTGCCTGCCCTTACCACCAACCAAATAGGACCCAATATGCTTGGCTCTAGATGATAACGATGTATTCTTCAGGTTGCGAAGTGGAAATGACATGTGCACATTTTGATTATCTATGTGATCACCAGAATTTCCCGAGTCATTCGTCTCGAGTGCACTGGACTCACCTGGGTTCGATCGTACTCCAAACTTGCCATCATCTTCTTCATCATAAATCGGGCGACCTAAAATGCCATCATCCTGTCTTTTCTTTTCTATCTTCTCAACCCTATCAACCCATTCCCATACAAGCACGCTTGCAGCAACGGATCCTACCCATCTAACGTAATCTCCCCAAATGTACAGATTGTGCTTTATAAGGTCGAGAATGAAAAACACAAGGGGTATTAGCACAGATATCAGGGCTAGAATACCTAGGAATAGAGTAGAGTAATTTTTATAAAGATATTTTCTCTTCATGAAACAGTAGAAGAAAACACAGACAGCATATAGTAGTGATAAGGTAATCTGAAAGAGATAGGAAAGGGCAGGGAGGGCGTCGACAAAGCTTTCATCGGAGTCGTCTTGTAGAAATGAATCGAGGGCATTGAAAACGGTGCCTGTGATGATCAGGAGTAATCCTATCCATTTTATAAGCATGCGCTCTCTATACCGTGGGAATAGTCTGAGTAGTGTCTGAACTTGTGCAAAAAATGTTATGGCGTTAGAGACTATGCGCATTATAGAAATAGCTGTGCCATCACTGATCCTGTTACCTAATTCGTCTACCCTTAGATATCCTTCCCCGTACTGGTGACTTAAAATATTAACACTCATAGCCAACGCTACACTGAGACAAACTGCTGCGAATAAAGAAGCAAACTGCTGCAGCCAAGGTCTCCGGCGGGGAGTAACTAACAGGACAACGAATATAATCCATGCCAGTACAGTCATGGCGGCCAAAGTATATGCAACAGGAATAGCGCTAGCATAAAACGGATCAAGACCTTTTGCAGAAGAAATATTTTGAGCTATCTGATGAACATTTTCCGCGCCAGTGCTAGTACAATCTGGATAGTACACTGCACTGGCGCCTATCACCATAGTAGTAGAAGGCAGTACAATCGTTCCTTCGGGTATTAGCACAGATCCGCATTGTACACTCGATTGGTAGGGGTCATACCCTCGCCATGCTTGCTCCATCGGAGATGTGATAGTTTTGCAGGCTTCTCGATGTACGATAACGGATCGGAGATGAAAAACAGAACGTGATCGGGAAAATAAGGGAAGGCTGTTTGAATTAAACAAGAAACGGTTATCCTATGATAGGATCGAATATTATTATATATACCTAATAATACTCGGTATAAGGTCTTTTCTCTACTTTATCACCGATAAACCAAAGACAAAGGGTATCAGTTTGAGCTTGGCGACAGTTGCTGGACGTCTTGGCAGTGTATCAATGGCGACTGATACTTTTCGCCCGGGCAAGATAAGGTTCGCCGTCAGAAGAACCTACTGAGTCGCGATTGGTCAAAGTGATGCAAGACTACCTGAATGGGATTTATTGTCTAACTAAATATATTCTATTTTATGAATTCACTTTTTTAATGGGTCGAGGAAGACTATCAGGGATCTACAAGAAACACGGTTTGAAACGAACCGACCAGGGCAACTACCGTTAACATATACCAGGGAAGGCCAGCCAAGTTATTCCTTTGTCCGAATGCAGATATTGAGCCTGATATCATTGGCACCAGTGCTCGAGCGATAGACGCACAAACTTGAGCAACTCCGTTGATGGTTCCAAGGAATTGTGGAAGAGTGGAGGCTCTGTTAAGCAAAAGCATGTTCTCAGGAAATGCAAGAGTTGAGAGAGTGACTTTGGAGAACATGATTAAGAGCACGGACCCCGACAACAACCAGTTCGGTATAGCGTCGAGGTTTAGGTATAATAAGAAAGGAGGTGCAAAGTATGCAATTGGTATAATCCATAGGCACAAAACATATAGTCTGAATGACCCTATACTTGCGTCAAGATAAGGAAATGCTAGAGCCATAATAGCCATTCCTACAATACCTGACGCAGATAGGAATCTGCCAACCATAGATGAGTCCATACCGAGACCTCCACGGGAAAACGGGAAGTAGTAAGGTGCCGTGCTGCGGCCTTGTGATAGTAATAACGGGATTAAAAAATCGAATCCCATGGTATGGAAACACAGCAGCATATAGGACGTTAGTTGGTGACAGACTTGTATATTGAAAACACGGCCCCAAGGAATAGTAGACTGCGCGCCAAATTCCTGCTGGGCAGTTTCAACAGGGAAAACTATCTCCTCCGAATATCTACTTCCTGCTGACGAGATCCTACGCAAGGACTGAGAGCTGAATCGTCTAATTACGCTTCTGCGATTTAGTAGGGGAGCCTCTTCGTCTTCGAAATCATCGGCATTTTCCTCAATAATTCTCTCTGGTTGCTCTTCAGCATTTGATGAGTGCCTCCTAGATGTCAAAACCTTAGAAATGTATTTACCGAAAGCACGGAAACGATCGGGACGGTTCTTGAGGTCAACATGGGTTTCATCAAGGAACAGTAGCAGAATTACAATAGATATCAACATCAGCAATGCAACACATATATTTGGAAGCGCCCAAGGGTATTTTTTGAAAAAGTTAGACCTACCAAACCAAGTGTCCGGGATGGTTTTCGAGGGATTCGCTAGAAAGCCCCCTAGTATAGGGCCTACAACAGAACCGAACTGGAACATTAGAGGCATTACAGAAAATGCTAGAGCTTGATGCTCTTTCTTTGGGGCATTTTCGGCTAGTAATGTTCTTACTACAGAGACATTACCGTTCAACAGACCAGCTAAAGCTCTAGAAATCAAAGCTTGATTGAGTGACGACGAAAACCCAAACATCAGAGAGGTCACTAAAGTGCCTACCATTCCAAGAAACATGACTGGTTTACGACCTATACTATCAGAGACTCTCCCCCATACAATTCCAGTGAGAATTTGGGCAGCTGAAAAGGACGTTGCGACCCAACCCGCGTACTTGGAGATCTCAGCATCATCAGTTCCTTCAGGAAGGAACGACTGGATCATGAAGTAAAGGTATGGGAATACAGACACTAAGGCAATCGGTTCAGCAAATCGACACAGTGCTATTACTGATATCTGAGCATACCTAAAGCCATTTAAATCTACAGGGGGCATTTTAGTCGTACCAGTTCATGGGGTTGTCAATGTATTAGTAAGGCTTGTCGTTAACCCGAAGCGGAAGGTTACAAAACATACAACGTCCCAAAACTATAAAATGATACGCAGGTTCGCAAGGACCTGTCTCACAATCATATTCTATATGGCTTCTACAATGACCAATGCTTCGGAGACTACTTGGTCAATTGAGGCAGATGCATCGATTATAGTGACATCATTCTCGGCCTCGGTAGGCTGCTCCAGATCAGCAAGTTGACTGTCGACCATAGAATCCTTGTAAGATATGTTAGTAGTGCAGGCAGGGTCAGCCTTCTCGAATAGGCCATGCTGGTTTCTAACTCACCTTCATATAATGATTCGGACGCTGGCGCACGCGAGCAATTAGCTGGTCTCTTGTTAATTTCAAGAATATGAAATGAACAATAGTGCTTTCGTCATTGCTTCCTCGCAAAATATCTCGATATGATTTCTTCAATGCTGAGCATGTTAAGACAACGTGCGATCCAGGAAGTTTCGAAGCCAGTGCTTTCAAATCTTCTAACCAAGGAAGTCGATCCTCATCAGATAAAGGAATTCCTCTGGACATTTTCTCTACATTTTCTTTAGAATGAACCTGCTCAGTTAGTCTACACAGTAATTTCTAGTACATTGCCTAATATCATTTCCCCGGGCGGGCATTTGAGCTTACCGAATCAGCTTCGACAAAATCAGCAGTATATTTTTTCGCGATGGCTGCTGCAACAGTACTTTTGCCGCACCCAGCAGGCCCACAGACGTATATGACTTTCTTCATGGGTTTGAAGTTATGCAAAAGTCTAGGACTTGATCAAAAATGCCGGCTAAATATGTGTGCAATTCGGACACGGTTAAATTTCAAACCGAATTCCATCCCCACACTTTTATGAACTTTAATATCGATATACTATATCTGCCGGATATCATTTACCCATTCAAATTTTGTAATTTTCCGTATAAAATTAATCATTACACTGGTTTGATTATTATTGCTTGGTTCTATTTATTGGTTAGTATATTGCTTGTTGGTGAGTTCTGAGGATTGTGAAATCTCTAGTGATGTTCATAAGCTACTTTGGACACTGAGTTTACTTTTCTCTAGTTCTCGTCAGAACTTCGGAAGCTCTATCTTTTCTATCGCTGATACGCATTCTGTAGACAAACAAGTTAAACTGCGACGAATAAGGCAGAATCATCAACTTTTATTATGTTTTTTGTAGATTGCTTCTAAATTTACTGCGATGCTCGTTAACCGTATATTCGATAGTATGTAAGGCCTTTTGGTCCAATTCGGTAACGATATTGGGTTGTCGTCGCTCGACTTCATTTCGACCTTACTTTTACACTTCGGCAACGCTCGAAGTTTGAGACAGCCTCACCAACCGCGATGAATAATCACAGCATAACGGCCATTAAGTCCAAGGAATATCTCAGAAGACTTTCTATGTCTCTAGATGCAACTATTAGTGTCCTGTTAATATCCCAGTATTACATAGATCATTCAGTACTATGGCTAGTCCTTCGGCTAGGACTTGTCGGCTTTGGGCATCTAATGCTCACCTATGCAATATCGAATGATAGATCATATCTAAGAAGTGTTATACTGCTGTATTCCATAAGGTTCGTATCTCGGTTGTTTTTATCTTCAGTGTCTCCTACATCTGATTCAATGAATAGAAAGTACCATCACCACACCGCAGCTACAATAGATTTTATCGGGCAATCAAGTCTTGGGTTCTCTGCTTCGATTTTGCCTTACTTACTAGATATATTTGCCTGTTTTTTTCAGATCGTCTCCTTCATTGTGTATATAAAGCGGCGAAATTTCAACAAGTCGCCCTCTATCGATAACTTGCATACCTGCGCTCCGGTATCAGAATCTAATCCATATCTAGGCCATGCCTTGGCTATAGATGTATCATTCCATGACTTCACCCATATACTCCTGGAGACAGAGCTTTCCTCAGGTTACCAGTCTCCTGTGTAATATTTACACTCTTACAGTATAAACATAATAATAGTTAGATTTGTGGTATTCGACAACATAAATAAAACAAGCAAACAATACTTTTCAAAGGTTTTTCATATCAGCTATTGAAGTGAATAAATAGTCAGTAGATCTACTGCCCTCTGTAGGCAAGAAGTTCACGCTCAAGCTCAGCATTCCGTGCTTCCAATTCCTTAACACGTTCTTCTAATGTGTTAATCAAATTGGCTTTACGGGCCCTAGATTTACGAGCAGCTTCAGTGTTACGTGCACGACGAACAGCAGCCGTATCTTTAGGATTGGAAACAACAACTGGCGGAAGCGGGTCAGGGCGTACTCTCATCTGATAAGAGACATCACCACAAGTAACTCTTCTTCTTTTAGTTGAAGATGCTTTAGAACCGGACAGTTCCGAATCACCTTCTGCCATAGGACTGCTGGTTCTACCAAATCTAACATCTTCTTGTATGTTAGACGTGGACTTACACCGGCGATCTGCAAGATCGACACTATCCTCCTCTTGAGTAGCATTGGAATCATCATTCCAATCTGGAAATAGGCTCTGCCACATTTCCATAGGCTCAAGAGTGGAAGGATCAACAATAGGGGTGCCAAAGGTCATGTCGCTTGGGGAATCAAACGATGAAACCGTAACACTGCTCAACAACGATGAGGAAGGATTGGAATCAATAAGCGGGGTGGACAACATTGAAGGAGATACAGTGGTAGAATGCACGTTGTGGCCTGCGTCAAGACCCAGGGCACCGAAATGAAAGTCGGTGCGCCCTCTCAGCATCTCCTTGTCAAGTTGCAGTTCTTTCAACGGCTCTTCAGCCTCGAAGTAAGTCTCTAGTGGTGGTAACATTTTGTTGTTCTTCTGTATAAAATAAATATGCAATTCAAATAATCCTTATAATTCTTCAAATTCAAAAAGGTATTCCCACTTTTAAAAATTTAGCAAAAAAATTTGGGGTAAATATTCTGGTACTCAATAAGCAGGATATTCATGGCGCTGGTATTCTTATTCTGGACATCTTTAAAGCCAAAAAAATAGTATGTTTATTTTTGGTATGTTTTATGTGTCAAACTTCTCTGGTGTGTGTTTTGACAAGTAATCTTGTTCAATGTAAACTGGTGATAGCAGGTGATTTAAAACTGCATTTTTCTTCGATTATAGACGAAAAATGGCAAACGTGTGATACTTTTTAGTTAGAAAAAGCTTTTGGGGACCGATAGTATAGTGACGCGGAGGAAAATTGAGGTGCCTTCTGAATATTATTTCTTTTCGTTGTTGTTTGTTGAGAAGTTGGGGGAAACGAGAGCTTTGCGAAACTCGGTCCGATTATATAATCTTTGCGCTGCTAAGAGTTACCCGGGGTTGTGACTCATACCCGATGGCTTCGGCTTGGCACCCTCAACCCTTTCTTATTAGCCAATAATAAGTGTATATTGTTTTTTAAGGTTTCTATCAATGAAGCCGGTTACAGATCGAAATGTGCAGTCAATCGTTGTCATTGGTTTAATAATCAATTTAAGCTTAAAGTTTATCTATCTCCACACGCGCCTCTAGCTATTAAATCCGCGCGGACGTCTCGCATAACGAACTTTAACCGCGGACAGATACCAGAATAGGATCGGAGTCATGCATTCACATTCCTGGCCATAACAATCGACGCACCGCTTCTTTACCGGCTTTAGATGTAGAGGCAGATTTCTTGAATTGATACATTTCGATAAGCCCAAGCATTCGTAGAACGGCCATCCCATAGTAGAATTTGGCTAGTAACGCTTTATCAAGTGGCTCTTCTGCAGCTTCAGATTCCGGGGTTGCCGATTTGGCTACATCTTCGGAATTCTCTTTATAGGCCGACAAAAACGACTCGTACCAGTCGGTCAGGAATGATTCCGCGGGCTCTTCTCGACATACTCTGTATAGCAAAGTATCCAAAGTGGGTTGGCCTAGGTATCGCTGCGGTAATAGCATGGCATCCTCCAGCCGAGCTCTGTACTCAGGATTAAGAGCTGATGATATGAGCTGATAATCATCGAATACATGTAGCTCCCAGTATTCAATACTATTAATCGGCCTAAGCCTATTGGCAAAATATATCTCAATGTCGAACAAGTGTTTCTTCCATTTAGCTTTAGATTCACATGCTGCGCCAGCTATACGTGCCTTCTTCAGCCTGACTTTGGTCTTGCTAACTTCAAGTTCAATTGTTTCTTCGTTTTCCTGCGCATCTTTTAGTTCAATTAACTGAAGAGCCTCTATGGATTTCTTCAGTTGATGTGGCACTGTACTCGTCGACGACAGAAACTCAGTTAACTTAGCTTTAGCTGTTAGTGATTCCATTTCTGAAATTCCTCTCAACACATCTCCTAGCTGAGTCCGAAGTTTCCCTGATGTCGCATCCGCTAATAAACAGAACATGTCTTTGGTCTCGAATTTCTTGTCGAACGCTTGTACAAACGCCTTGAACAAGGGTATTACATCTATCATTTCCTTGATGTAATTCTGAAAGACTTTATAGGATTTAAGAACATCGTTCAGAAGAGTCGAATTGGCCATTTTCTTATGAGCTCTCTGTTTGAAGGAGGGGAGCGATCTTAAGCAGTCGTAGTGTGACTCATCTAAAATTGAAGTAAGAGTCGTCTTGTCCTGACAATTGAGCATGGCCAACGGGTTACAGTAATAATGAGACATGTAGCTATACTGAAGAACATCGACAAACATATGAACACTAGGATATCTCGATGAATACCAGTTACTGAGCATCAACAATATATTAGGGCCGAGCCAAACAGTGCCAGCTTGTATGTCAAAAAGTGTGATGTCTATGAGTCGAGGTAATAATTGTGACGGTTTAGAAGCACAAAACACATTTCCATCTATCGAGTTTTGAACCGATCGAGAGAGTTTCTTGATTGTTATATCCATGGAGCTGTCAATCTCGCATATGATCTTCATGGGTATCTGATGTGCAAACAGATAGAGATAAGAAAAAAGTTCACTCAATTGATTATCTGACCATATTTCACTTGACGCTATGTTGATAACTATTATAGGTCGTGACTCTATTTGACTGTAGAACTCGAGCAACAATCCCAAATCTGCTGCTGTCCTGTGATCAAAATCGACTACGTAGCCTTTTGAGGTGAAGTATCCGAAAACAGCAAGAACGATTGACTTGACAGCTGCACCCAAAGACATAGCCCCTCTTGAGGAAAAATCCACGAAACACACTGTTTCTTCGCGTGCTAATTGACCTGATAGTATTTGCTGTGTGTGCGTTCTTGATCCGCTGTCTTCATCTAGTATAAACCCAACCTCCAGTTTCTCACCGTTCTCCTTCTTTATCCATTCCACTATGTCCGCTAATAGTTTGTCCAAGCTTGATTTGAGCAGACTTTCAATACGTGAATTTAATCTCCCCCAGTATTGCTCATAGTAATCGTTAGATTCTTCGTGGGATTTTCCTGGGCTGTCGAAGTTGACCACGTACGTGGTCCCGTATTCGTCGAAGTTCATGCAAAGTCTAAGTTTCTACCTCTAGTTCACACTGATTTTACTTATACTTTCCTAACTGCAAACCCCTAAAAGTTGTCTAACACTTTTAGCTGCCTCTCCATCCACTGAACAGTCAATTCGTGTTCCGCCTCATCCTGGATTGGTCGAACTATAGGATCTGACCTGATCTCGTGGATTAGGCACGAGGGTCTTATAACCTTACTGTTATTACTTAACCACTGCTTTGCTCTGCGCCGTTGCATGTCGACCTCTCTTAGTTTTGAGAAGCGTTTTTTCAATATGTCATAATCAGGAGCCGTAGTATCTGGTTTTTTCTGCTCGCATTGTTCTACGGGATGTGGTAGCACGGCCCTTGTCTTTGCTTCCTCACTTAGCTTCTCGTACACTTGCCAGGTGACATCCAAGTCGACTTTGAGACTCGTTGACATATCAGACTCTTTATCCGTTTCTTCGTATTCTTCTTGATAATGTGGCCTTCGGATTTCCTCTTTCCTAGCTTGATAACTATTGGACCCTGATAGTGATTCATTGCTGTGTATGAACGTAGGTATTACGCACATATTAGGAGACTCGAATCTATTCATGACTTTGGGAGATTCTGCCTCTGATGACTTGTGCTCTAAATTTTGCAGAGTCTTGTTTATTATGGTCTTTTCATTATTTGCTTCTTCCTTGTTTTCCGATAAAGCAATGCCTGATATAGTTATTGGTATATCACGCTCGCGGCTCTTGTCTGACTTTATTGCTTTAGTTGTTAATCCTGTCACCCTTGACTTCATTAACTCCTTGAAATTTATAATGCTGAGTCTCATCGAAATAGGTCCGCGTTTTGACCTTCTGGAGTTTGTGTCACCCGGCATACCTGATTCCTTTTGATCGCCGATACTACTGCTCATTTTTGGAAACGGTTTACTATCCCGTTTCAAGCCTGCCAATTTCTTAGACAGCTCACCATATAGTTTCTTGACGCCCAATTGTCGTTGCAAGTTTATCAGTTCTTGTTTTATATCTTGGTTCAGTTTTTTTAAGTGCTCTCGCTGTCTCTCTCTCCATGTTGGAGCCTTGGGAATATCCAGAGTTCTCTGAAATGAAAGCTCATGAATTGGCCTTCTCATTCCCGGTATTTCGATTTCTGGCAATTCTTTTCCTCTGTTTGCCTTATTTGTTTCTCCTGCAGCCTCTATTTCTGGAAACTGGGTGCTAGTGCTGATATCATTTGTATGCTCTTCTTTTGCGAATAAACATTCCCGTAGTTCAGTCTTCTCTCGGTCTTCCTTTGAAACTCTCTTATCCTCCTTTCTTAGCATATCGCTGAGAATTGCATCAATATTTTCCCTAATTTTGGCTGTTAACTCTTCCGTGACAAAAGAAGGTGCCTTGTTGGGTTCTGCTAATTCTTTTTCATCGTAGAGCTTTTGCATTGTTTCGACAGGGTGAGCCGCTTCAATATTATCTTTTACTGACATATCACTCTCTGAACATATATAGGACACAGCCTTGGCAGAACTTCTAGGAGAATACACTGAAGACGTGCCAGAAGACTCTATCTCTTCTCCTTCCTTTTCTTCGGTCGAAGTCGTCGATCCCTTAGATGAAGTATCGTGATGTTCTTGGGCGATAACTGCATGTTTGTTCTGAATTTCTGTTGTGGATACTTCTTTGGTAAGAGGTATTTCTTTGTCCTCGCGAGTTGATGCATGAGAAGTGGACCCCAATACAGAAGCACTGGATGAAGGCGGCGTGAAATGACTGTATTGATGCACACTAGTTTTTGACCTTCTAGGAAAAGATGAGCTTGGACCCGGAAAGCAGTTTTGCGGCTTTCCTTGCCGTGGTGATTGCACTGATCTGGACACTCTGATTGCTTTCTTCCGGGATATAATCTGGTGTCTTCTGGTAGTGGTGCAGAGTATTGGTCTTCCGTGGCTTTCGTGGAAGCGACCTGCATTCTCCATTCTTTCAGAAAATCCTCGTTCAACCTGTGGCCTTTGTTCTAGAGCGGGAGATGCATAATCGGAACGCAAGTTAGGAGCACTGTGTCGAAGGCGATCCTCTCGAGCATTCACTTCAGTTTCATTATCGACATTCTCCAAAGCATTGCTGTTCGCCGCGCGCTGTATAGAAGTTCCATGAAACATATTTCCGCTGCGTGTTTTATTTGATCTTCTTTTACCTTGAGCAGTTGGAATTTTAATGGAAGACATTCTGGGTTTTGCAGCAGCAATCAGTAGTAATGTATATGTTTTTATTGCCTATCGGACCCTGTACGACATTGTAATGCCATATAAAGGGGTCAAGTATTCGCTTTATGAAACTACATGATGCATTATCTATATGCGTGATTTGGTAAACATAACTCCTTAAACTGGTTTTCTACGATGTAATGTATCTATGCGATTAGCAATGATTACTCCTTGGCCCTTGCTTATTTTCCATATCCAAAGCTCATCTTTTGTCCCAATTTCCAGAAATCGGTCAAGATTATCACCGGGATCGTAATAGCCAACCTTACTTGTGAATTATATGTTTAAGACACTTGTGAAAAATTCTATAAAAACAGCTCCAATTTGGAGAAATGGCTCTGTTAGAAGATTAAACTCATATGCAGAATACATAAAACCTCCAAAGAAAAGGATTTGGCCAAAATTCGCTATCCCAGCTGTTGCAATTACGGGTCTGGCGGTTTATGTGGCCTGGCCTCGACACCCATTTTCCAAAGAAATTGCTCAAACTCTTCGAAAAGGCCTGAGATGCGAGTACGATGCAGAAAAGCTCTTGAACCCTGAGAAGCTGACTAAGAAAAATGCTGCAGAACAAGCCCTAGATAAGGCAAAGGCTGCTAAGTTACTAAAAGATGCCCTATACCATATACTAGACGCCCAGGAACAGTCCATGTACGAAAATCTAAGCCCTGTGTCTGACGAGTTTACAGGTATACTTTTAAAAGCTGCCAAAGTTGCCGAGAAATCGGGCGAGAAAGATCTCGCTTCAGCCATCTACAGCGATATTATGCAAATATACTCTACAGTTCTTACCTATAGTCCATCAGAAGGAAGCGAAATAGTCTTGGTTAGACCTCCACAGAGTTTTCTTACAACATTAAGAAGTATGAATATGTATCGTCATGATGATGCTGAGATCGACTTATCTCCTTATATTGGATTACCTTATTCGCAGAATGAGAGATGCGAATTTATCACTCGGGCACTGCTAGCAGCTCTACATGCGGCTTTAATAGAAGCAGAACGGCCGCCATCGCTGGTAGATAGCCAGGTCTTAGGGGTGATAAAAATAGCCATGAACGAATCTACGATCATGCTAGGAATGTCACAAGACGCATTTCAGCACGACATGAAATTACCCAGGCAAATATTCGAGAGACCTCAAGAAAGTATCACATCATCTGCTATTAAGGGAGCTATAGCGAGTTTAGGTATGAGTCCCAGTGGTCAAGAAAGTGCATCATTACCGATAAGTGACGGTGCTCAGAACAACCCGAAGAAAATGATTCGCAAAATAAGCATTAAGGGAACTGATCCACCTGAATGGCTTCCATATAGAGACCATCTGATTTCAGTATTAGATGCTTACTCCAAACTATGCATGGCTCATGGCGATGCTGAGGGCGCAATTAGTGCTCGTGTGACCTGCAATGTCACTATGATGGGATCTGGATCACCTTTGATCGAGATTCTGCTAGGAAAGAACAACTTTGCATCTCTGTTATACATGATAGCGGAGAATCAACGCAGAAAAGCAGAACTGTACGAAGAAGCCGGAAATACGACAGCTGCAGAAATAGTAAGACTAAGAGCAGAACGGACCCGAAATAACTGTGAGAACACATATCGAGAGGTTCTGAATCTCTGTGATCGTCTTGGTACGACTGACCTACGAACGCAGAAAATATCCGGTCTTGGATGGCCTTTCGGTGAAGCGAATAGCAGTGAAGAGGCTCAATCCATCGGTATTGATGCTATGAGAGCAATGGCCATTTACGGATTGGCCGAGATTGCTATATATGATGGTGATTTAGATAAAGCCCTGGAATCTTTGAAAGAATCGAGGCTTCGTGCTAAAGGCTGCGGGTTTGAACCTTTACTACCAATTGTCACCGAAGAACTGTCTAAAATCCGAAGAGGGTTAGCCAAGCGAGATCAGGCTTCATAGTACTTAATTATAACGTATAATTCAATTATCCTTTTACTTTTCTTGGGAGGTCACTTCCTCAGCGTTTTACCCCACACTAAGATCACGACAGTTTATAGCACATACCTGTCTGCCAAGGCCCTAAAGGAATCGAAACATTTACTAAAATGTCGGGGACGGACCTGGAAAGCGACATACCTAGTAATAAACTGGACAACAGCTCACCTAAATTGAAAGCTTCGGGTACATTTATTAGATCTTACAAAGCCTGCTTGAATTGTAGAAAGCGCAAAGTCAAATGTGATCTGGGATCTATAGATGCTCCGTCTGATCCTCCTTGTGCAAGATGTAGAAGGGAAAATCGTTTTTGCGAGTTCGTTGAGAGCCGACGAGGTGGTGCTGAAAATATACGTCGTGGGTTGATGAGGAAGCACATGAATCGAATCACCTCTGAATCACAGGTCGACCATCCTTTCGCACACTTCATATCAGTAATACCGAAGAACAATTCTCATTCTGATAGAATGAACATCCCTGCAGTACCTGACGGAAATGGACAGATTAGTTATGATCATTATCAGACTAGAGCACGATCTACCGATCCTTCCCCCCCAGGCCCCTCAATATCACCTAGCCCTTCTATTCGCTCCATTTTAAACAGCCCGGAAAATCTTCAGTCTCCTACAACCTCTAGCATTTCAGCAAAGAATACCCAGCCTTTCAACCTAACGCTACCCCCTCCACTAGGATCTAACACATCACATAATCGCAACTGGAATAATGGACTTAATAACCCGTCACTATACCCAGGCAGGGCTCATGAAATAAATGCCACCACTGGGTTGGTCAAGCGGGAATTGCATAACCCAGCTGATGCCATTGATATTCTTGCTCTTGCCGCTCGACATCTCCCTATATATAACAACAGCGATCAGCCTCCTGTCGACAGTTTGGTGCAGCTCGATGCTTCCACCGCAGATTTAACCCAGCGTGAAGGGGAAGAAATTAGATGTTCAATGAACTCTCATGGCCAGCATGCTCAAAGATCAGTGCCTCGCTCAAAGAAGAAGTTGGCTGACACTCAGGTTATTGTCGATGGAACGTTAACCGTCCATGAAGCGACATTGTTGATCAAATTCTTCTACAATAAGCTTCATCATTTCTACCCGTTTGTACCAGAGGAGTATACGAATCCAGATAATCTGGCTAAGAATGAACTACTATTGGATGTGATCTTAACTATTGCTGCTAGGTATTATGACAGAGAACTGCCGGAGAGGACGGCCAATGAACATACTACAAACAATAACTGTCCCATACACGCAAACAATACGCGAAACATGCGTATTCACTCAAAATTATGGATAACCAGTCAGTCGCTTTTCTCACAAACCGTATGGGCCGAGGCTAGCTCTCGCTCTGTGGGTACCGTTGTGGCATTTTTGCTTACGTCGGAATGGAATCCTCGTGCAATACATTGGCGATGGAAAGACTACGCGAATGATGGACTGTCAAAGGCGTATTGTAGTTGCAATAATCAGAAGGCAGAAAGAGAAAAGCTAGCAGCAGATGTTGGAATGGAAAATGAAGAAGAAGATTCTGAGCAAGAAGGAGATATAGATCAGCCGGAGAGGTTGTCATATCATGAAAGACTCAGCTTAATAAGACCTTCTTCTCGTTCTAACCGAATGGCTTGGATTATGGTAGGTACAGCTACGAGACTAGCCGAAGATATCGGTGCATTAAAGATACCTGAACTCTTCATTGGGTGCCATCTATCAGAATTGACTGTAGCTCTTCGCTTAGGAAGATCACCCACACTTGATGGAGTCGACATTGATCAATTGCCCTTTGAACTCTCACCAATGAACAAAGCTCGACTAGAGGTTATCCAGCTGTTGACACTGGGCTATAAATCGTTGTACAGAACTCGTGAAATGACCCGGGATTTGGTTCGAAATCAAGGACACCTTGCCGTTTTGCAAGTGCTACAGCCATATTTTGCCAAATGGCGGCATGATCATACGGAGATTCTTCGAAAAGAAGCCAGTACAATGACCGGTGAGACATTGTGGATGGAATATCAATATGCTAAATTGTACGTCTTTTCAATTGCGTTGACTACATCTCCAGATAGCCGTGATGCTCCTGAACTCAACAAACTTCAAGATATTTTTTCCGAGTCACGGTTTGTGGAAGAGGCAATACTTGCTGCGAAAGAAGTTATATCCACAGCCTCGAGGATACATCATGTACGAGGCATGCTTCGTTACATGCCAGTAAGATGGGTAACGCATATCATGCATGCAGCAGTATTCTTGTTGAAGGCTTATCTACTGGGCCCGCGGAGTGGATCTACACATTCAGGCATTGTATTTTTGCTTCAAAAACTTGCGCACATCTTACGTGAGACTTCTCCAGATGAAATCCATATATGCCTTATATATGCCAGAATTTTAGACCAAATGTGCGAGGTCTGCAACAAGAATCTAGATCAAGACAACAATGGAACTGAGCAAGAACAAAGTGGCGAGCGCCAAGAGCCTGAAACTGCGGCCCATATGCAAGCAACGGGAGAGGAATGGAGGACTAACAGCTCTTGCGCTCAATTTGAAGTGATCGAGCGAATGCTAGCAATTCAAGCCAACTCAGCTGGTGAATTACATCAGGTAATTGAGACACCAAATGAAAGCTATAGGAACCTGTATGGGACATTTGTCAGGCACCAATTTAACAGTGCTCAGAAAGCGCCTTCGTCTAGAGGAGAATGCATCAATCTGGGTGAACTGTCATTTGACTTCGGACTTCAAGGGGCCGAGGGGCTCGGATTTATTGAACCTTTAGTTCAAGGATTTGAACAGCAATGGAGTTCACGACACGAAGATCCATGATTTCAGTCATATAAAATGCTACAGTTCAAGGAATATCTACGACATCAAGAAACCATAAGAGCAGTAGGCTTGAACTCGACAGAGTCGTCGTAAGGGAGGATGAGATGGATGTCCAGCGAATGTGAGTTATTCATTTTGGTGATGACATTATTTGTAACACGAAGAGATGTTAGATTTCTGCAAGAAGACTTTGGGTCATTCAGAATCCAGGGGGGCTGGAAAGCGAAATCTGTGTTAACGCATAAAGAGAGAGAAGTAATTAATGGGTGGGGAGCAGACAAGAAATGCTTGAACCTCTCTGAGAGTAAGAATGCACGAGGAAGAGGACCTGGTTCTTTAGAATAGGACAGCTGAAGTTTCGTCAAGGATTTAAATATGTGGAGAGATGTGGGATATTCCCAAGTAACGTTGCAGAGGTAAAGAGATCGAATGACGTACAAACAGGGAACTTGTGAATATTCACGTCCATGCAAAATAAATGACTTCAAAGTTAGAGAGACAAGAGCTGTAAATTGAGAGATGTCCTCGATGTAGAATGGTTGCACCGGCATTAGTTCAGGGAGTCTAGGGCGCGAGATCACGGTTAGAGTTGTAATCTGATTAATATCGTGTAAGAGACTGAGAGGCCCAGAAGAGCCAGTTAGGCAAATAGACAGATTGTGAACATTAGAACAGAGGTTCAACAACCGAGCTAGCGCATGGCTGCAGTGCCATTCACTTTTCGCTGATGATTTACATACGCGAACAGAACGGATAAACGATACGTCGAGCGGCTCAATATATGCCGCTAATTCAGGCACAGGAATCACCTGATTATGCTTATTTATGCCACTAAAGAATGCAATACCAGAAGGCGTGGTGCCGTCATTCTCGATATCGGGAAAGAGTAATTGCAGGGAGCTCCAGGATTCCAAACACAATACTCTTGAAACGATAGGAAACAAAAGCGTAAGTAAGCAGCGCGATGTACCTACAAGATTTAATAGATCAGAACGCGACAAGTGTTTACAAATTAAAATAAATATGTCGAAGGGCAAGCAGCTTAGATTAACCATTCTGTCAGTAGGCACTGATAGGAAACGGGAAGTTGTTACGTATCCGGAAGGTCCCAAAAGGTCAATATAACGTTTCGAAGGGCTGATAGAGTGAGTCTCTGAGGACAAATGTAGATCTGCCAGAAAGAAGGCTATTGAGGGTTAATTTTCAGACTGAAATCGACGACTTCAGTTCCTTGATGAATGGAAGAGGTCGAATATATGTCAATGTCGTGACACAGGTAGCTATAAATGTTATCAGAGCGCAAACCACCAGAACATTCTAGGAGGATGTTCTTATGAGCCCACCGAGATTTCAGCGAGGCAGCAGCTATCTTTAGTTCATCCCCGGAAAAGTTGTCAAGCATAATGATATCGGCTCCAGCCGAAATGGCTTCATCAGCTTGAGCTTCAGAGTAGCACTCTACTTCAATCTTAACAGAAAAGCCTGCAGCAGCCCTGGCCTTTTTTACAGCTTCAGTGATTGAGCTAGTAGCTTCGACATGGTTGTCTTTGAGCATCACCATGGAACTTAGATCATATCTATGCGTATCGGCACCCCCTACTATCATAGCGTATTTTTCCAATCTTCGCAGCCCTGGCGTAGTTTTCCTAGTACCAGCAATTATTCCTCTGTACCCTGACTTTCTGGCTAGAGAGACAATTTTATGGGAGGCAGTAGCTATCCCGGATGCTCTAGCCAGAATGTTCAGAGAGGTGCGTTCAGCCAATAAGATGTCGCATACGTTGCCTGTAACTTTCGCGACGACAATCTTGCCATCACCAGATTTAAGGTCTTCTTGAGTTACTTCGTATCCTTCTTCATAGTTCCATACGACACTCAAATTACATTCATTGTACACTTCTTGGGCAAACGGGATACCAGCAATGATGCCTGTTTGTTTGCAGTACAAGGATCCGCTTCGAGGACCATCTCCTACTACATAACCACCAATGTCGAAAGAAGGCACGTCTTCTGAGAGCCACTCTTTAATATCCTGTTTCCATTTTCCCGAAGCTGGCAACAAATTTTGAAACCCCATTATTTTTTATAATCGAAAGTTCGGATGAATTAGAGTTCAACGTTGCTTACCCCGCGGAAGACATGTGTGGAAGATATGCACTTGCTGATCAGTTGGCCTCTGACCGACTAGCTGTAGAGTTAGGATACCAGGCTACACTGGGCTCAAGTTTGTCGAAAGTTCGCCGGAGCTACAATGTTGCACCTACGTTTGATATGCCTGTGATCCGAGCCGATCAGCATCATAAAGGCAGTGATTTCCAGATCACAGTAGACTGTATGAAATGGGGAATGACAGTGGGACCTCATAGCAAACTCGTAATTAACTGCCGAGATGATAAATTAAACGAAACCAAAGGCATTTGGACTAATCTGAGGACTAAGCATCGATGCTTAGTACCCGCCTCGGGCTATTACGAATGGAAGACTGACAACTACGGTAATAAGACTCCTTATTATTTACACGCCAAAGAAGGCCATCTTTATTTTGCAGGTCTTTATATGCATGACAAGAAACAGGATATAGCAAGATATGTAATAATAACTACATCCGCTGCCCCCGAGATAGCTTTTGTTCATAATAGGATGCCTGCCATTTTGGACATTACTAACCACTCCGCGGTAAAGAGCTGGCTAAATCCGGACGATCCTTGGAGTAGACAGATTTGGAAGATGCTGTTGCCACATGTCAATAATCTTGATTGGCAGCTTACAGATCCAAAAGTTGGTAGTATTAGTTATGACTCCGAAGATCTGCTAAAACCTTATAGGCCTAAACAACCTACGTTGAAGGGTTTCTTTCAAAGGTCTAGTTCTAGTAAAGAAAAGAAGGAGCATTTGGTGGGGGAGAAAGAAGAAGACGATGCAGGAATTAAGAGAGAATATATGCTAGATGAAGACAGACAGAAGGAACAGCCATTACGGAAGAAAGCTAAGTTAGAAGAGAGATGAACCAGGTCTTTGTGGTTCGACTTATACACTAGGTTAAAATTCAGGGCTGCCTATAGATTAGCAAAGCGAGCTTTCTTTTTGGCACGTACAGCTTGAATAGCTATTGCTGGGTCATTTCCGAGAGCAAATGCATTCCACGAAGCAATATACTCCAAGCCATCTTTAATAGGGTGATCTAAGGCATGCACCAACATACGTTTGGAGCCCTGAACCGCAATAGGGCTCATATCAGAGATCTCTTTGGCCAATTTGATACCAGCTTCTAGAGCGCTCTCCTTGTCAGGATAAACCGCTGATACGAACCCGTTCTCTTTCGCTTCCTTTGCAGAGAACTCACGTCCAGAGAAGACCAACTCACTAAGCCAAGAGTGGTTTCCTACTATACGTCCTACTCTTTGAAGTGATCCGATGTCTGCAGCCAGGCCGATCATAACTTCTCGAATAGAGAACCTAGTGTTTTCTGCGCAAATGCGAATGTCCACAGCAGCACCAATATCCACTGCCAGACCGTAACTCACTCCATGGAAAATAGCAATGACAGGTTTATTAATATCTTGAAGGATACTGATGTGGTCTTGGAATTCCTTAATATACTTGTATTTGAGGTAATTATTCCGGGCCGCATCACTACCGTTATTATCGGTTAAAAGGCTAGCATCTGTAATATCAAGTCCGGCAGAAAATGCTTTATCCCCAGACCCAGTTAGGACAATTGTTCTAACAGTCGAGTCCTTGTCGAGCTGTTTAACAATGTGATAGAACTCTGCATGGGTGAGGTTGTTGAAAGCGTTAAGTCGCTCTGGACGATTGAATTCTACTAAAGCAACGAATTCGACCGGGATTGAAACATTGAAATATTTAAAATCGCCGTATTTAAGCATATTGCGGGTGTCTTGTGCTGTAAGAAAGTAAAGGCAGAATGCGGGGTAGAGTATACTTATGCTCTTTAATATAAAGTGTGAGGTTCATATGCAGCAACCTCGGTTTCTCAACTATCGTCCCAAATGGGAGATCCTGGGCGGCTGAAATTTAAGCTCGAAGGCTTCACCAGCGGAAGTTCAAGGACATCTATGTTTTTGCCGATCCTGTATTGCCAGCAACCTCAGCCTCGACTCAAAGTCCCCTCGGCCGCGCAAAAAGAAATCTAATTTCTCCCAACTTCACCGCTAAAAATGGGCTGTGAACACCTGGAATCGCCGCTTCCCGTTCCAAAAACTTTTCATCCAATTTATAAAGATGATTGTGTCCAATGTTTTGACTCATGCTATGACGAAGATGGAATCAATGTGTGTCTAACGTGTTTTAACTGCTATTGTCTCACTGATCATGCAAATCACAGACATGCTAATCTCCACCTCGAGCAGTTCGATCATTCAATAGTTCTTAATGTCAAGAAAATATTTAAGCCGCCACTCCAAAGCTCAACTGATGCAAAGAAACCAAAATTAGAGGTAAAAGCTGAGACTGAAGAAGACAGATACGATACTGTATACACTCCAAAGTGCCTGGCTTGCAATTGTACATTTGATCTTTCCGATCCTTTCTTAGTTGATACTGTTTCTGCTGTAATAAATTCTTCATCTGTAGCTAAGAGGGAAGAGATCAAGGCATGGCAGATGGAGCTGACCGCTTGTGAACACACTCTCTATGCCGATCAGCCAGATGCTAGCCGATACACTCTTGGGAAGCACTGCTCGAATTGTGACCTAAGTGAAAACTTATGGCTGTGTTTGCTTTGCGGCAATCTAGGGTGTGGAAGAGCCCAATGGGGTGGAACTGGTGGACATGGTCATGGGTTAGCTCATTTCGAAGCTACTCAACATCCAGTAGCTGTCAAGTTGGGCAGTATTACAGCTGAAGGCGCAGCTGATGTGTATTGCTACATTTGTGACGAAGAAAGAATAGACCCGGATCTCAAGGAACATCTGCAGCACTGGAACATCTCAATTGCAGACAGAGTCAAGACCGAAAAGAGCTTAACCGAGCTCCAGTTGGAACAAAATATATCCTGGCAATTTAGTCTTGAAACAAAGGACGGTCAAAACTTATTACCAGTTTTTGGACCAGGATTAACTGGCCTTGCTAACCTCGGGAATAGCTGCTACTTGAGTTCTGTGCTACAATGTCTATTCAGTTCTTCTCCGTTCATTTCCCAGTTTTACTTCAAAGACAATGAGCTTCCCATTTCAGCCTCCCCGGCAAAAGACGCGGAGACCCAATGGCGTAAAATTGCTTATGGCCTTCTCTCTGGAAGGTACTCCGTCCCTGACGAGACTGTTTTAGGTACAGTGAGATTCCAGGCTGGCCTTCGCCCGACCATGTACAAAGCCCTTATTGGTGAAGGAGACGACGAGTTTTCCAGTATGAGACAACAAGACGCATATGAGTTTCTCATATATGTTTTTGATAAGCTTTCTAAAATGAACCCATCCCCAGTGGAACAATTCCGGTTCATACTTGAAGAGAGAATCCAGTGCCTTAATTGTGAGGCAGTTCGCTACTCCTATTCAAGAGAGGAAAGCATTACCCTTCCTTTACCAGCAAAAAATTACTGTAAAAACGATGACGGAACACCAAAATACATACCTGTTGATTTGAGAGATCTTCTTGAAGAATTTCATACCCCGCAAATAGTCGATTTTATTTGCACAAATTGTGCTGCAGTGCAAGCATTGAAGCAATCGTCTTTCAAGACGTTCCCACAGGTTCTCGCAGTCCACGCTAATAGAGCTCAACTTATTAACTGGGTTCCTACCAAAGTGGATGTTCCTCTACTTGTAAATTCTGAGATGAACTTAGAACCGTACAAAGCATCAGAACCTCAGCCTGACGAAAAAATAATGGCAGACGAGGATACCAATACGGAATCAAATGAACAACCTGACTCGGAGGCTCTTGCATACTTAAAATCGATGGGATTTTCTCACAATCGTTGTATCAGAGCTTTGTATGAGAACAACAACTCGCAAGAACAAGCACTGGAATGGATTCTGAACCACATGGACGACCCCACTGCTGACAATCCTTTGACTTTACCAGGATCCTCTAACTTTGTTCCCAAAGATCTTATTGATACCTTGGAGTCCATGGGATTTTCAAATGATAAGGCAAAACTGGCATTGTCAAAGAACTCCAATGACGTCGAGCGATCCTTAGAGTGGCTTTTCAGCGGTGCAGCTGAAGAGGCGGTGGATGACACGAAAACATCTGAAGCTGAACCAGATATGGCGAATGCTAGAGATGATTTACCAGCATTGTTTGATTTGAACAGTATTGTATGTCATAAAGGCTCCAGTATTCACACAGGTCACTACGTTGTTTTTGCTCGTCACAAGGTTAATAAGGAAGGAAAGGAATTGAAATGGGTCTTGTATAACGACGAAAAAGTTGTCGAAACTGATGAAGGATTAGAAATGTCTAAATTTGGATACCTTTATTTTTTCACTCGTTTATAGATTGAACTTTCTAATGACGCATGCTTCTATATATTATGGTAATCATTTTGCTCGTACTATTCTATATTGGGACATTCACGCTTGACGACATTAATTTACGCGTTCGCCAGTTACATCTAGTTGCACTCTCTATTATTGTTATGGATTTCCCATTTGTACAGGAGGAAGCATATAACGCTAGCATTAATATAAATGACGTACAAAAACCCTTAATAAATATGATCTGCTCGAATGGAAAGCAGTTTGGGCTGCGCAAGCGAGTTAGGTGCCCTCCACAAGACAAGCAACACGAGGGATATAGCTTGTGTTTGTCAAAAATTTTACGCGACATCGAGGATGAAGAACTTGCCAGATCGATACAAATTTCTGAGACAGAGCAAAACACATTAAATTCTATGAAAACAGTCACCAATAACTCTTTATGGGTCGACAAATACCGGCCTCGGAAGTTCCTGGATTTGATCGGAGATGAGAGAGCCCATAGGTATGTCATGAGATTCCTTAGAATGTGGGGGTCTTGCGTGTTTGGCCTTGCTCCTGCTATTCAATTTGAGAAGAAGCTCAATGGGGGATTCAAGGACGAATGGCCGAGATCTGATGACCCACTATCGCGTCCAGATCGTCGGATCTTACTTATTTCGGGCCCTCCAGGATTAGGTAAAACCACGCTAGCACATATTGCCGCCAAACAAGCGGGATATGAGGTTCTGGAAATAAATGCTAGTGACGAGAGAAATGCTGAATCGGCAAATAAAATCATTCGAAATGGTCTCCTGAACAATAGAATTAGTAAATCAGGGAAGCCAGTCTGTGCAGTCATCGACGAAATAGATGGTGCTACAGAGAATGGATTTATAAGAGTACTAATAGAAATACTGGAAGGTGATAAGAAAGCACTACGATGGAGCGGAAACAATGGAAAGAATTTCACTAGAGGCCACCGTGGTAACAAAAGAGAGAAAGGCGCGACGATACTTCAGCGCCCGATAATCGTGATCTGCAATGATCCATATGCAACCATTCTACGCAAACTACGCCCGTACTGTGAACACGTCCAGTACAAAAAGACCAATTCAAACTCACTTCTGAAACGCTTGCAACATATTTGCCGAGCTGAATCAGTGAAAGCTGACGTTAGATATCTCCTAAACCTCATTGAATCGAATGCCGGAGACATTAGAGCATGTTTAAATACTCTGCAATTCAATCAAGATTCATCGGTGACAACGCAAAAGGACATGGATACGTCTGCCTCCAATGTTGTCGAGCTGATTTTTGCAAAGGGGTCTTACAACAAAAGTTTAGATGAAACTGATAGTCAGTTTCTAGAGAAAACTGTCGGCGCATGTGGAGAGTATGATAAAATAACAGGTGGAATATTTGCTCAATATCTCTTTGCTCATTATAACGATGATCGATTGAAGTCTTCTGTCTTGGCTGGCGATTGGATGTTCTTCGGGGAAAGGGTGAACAAGCAAGTATGGAGCAACATGAATTTCGACCTCCTGGCATATATGCCTAGTTCCATCCTTGCTTACCATGAGCTATTTGGCAGTATAACCAATAGCGCGAAGGCTCCTCGACAACATATGATGAATCAAGCTGCTCAGCTGAAGAAGAACCACGAAACTCTGCATCCATTCTTTGCAGATATATCGAGCATGGATTATAATACGCATCAAATTAGGCAAGCAGTACTGTCAACGCAAAAAGCATTCAAATTGAGTATACCTCGTGACATCAATTTACTATTCATTAAAGATTCTATTCGTACCGAACTTGGATCTATGCTACTGTCACTAATCGAATACCCCCAGCCACTCTCACATGAAGCCATGGATAGGGTAGCAGACATTTTAGATTACCTTGGAATACAAATCGAACCATCTATAATAGCAGCTTCGGATTTATTGGATTCAACTCCACCAGTCGGATACCTGACTACGCCTGCAATTCATCAATTTCATTTATTCAGCAGATATCAGCTCATAGTTCCAAATATCCGAGGAATCCAAGCGCTGCTACTTAAATCGTCCTTGGCGAGACCTAAGCGAACTGCTTCGATTGACGACAACATGCCCAGCCTTAAACAGAGGAAATTATTAGACGATCCACATGCGAGTAAAGTTGCCAAAGCCAAGACGCTGGTATCTTGGATTCACAAGGATTTGGTTATGACAGAGGAGATAACTGCCGAATATGCACGCAAAGACCGTTCGTGGATTGAATATCACGAGGGTTACTCGAATGCAGTCCGCCGAACTATAAGTTGGTCTCAGTTTTGGGCATCCAATTAAGAGCGATTTGATTACACAGAACTAAGCTAGAACCTCGGAATCTGACTTACATGGCTTAGGCGAACTCAAAAAAAAAGCGTTTAAACTAGGGACAGTAGTATATTTTGCATGTTTCGCACTATAAGTTCATAGATAAGCTTAAAAAGAACTCTAATTAAACAGAGGACCTTTGAGCTCATTTGTGCTTACGGCTAGCTAGTTCAGACTAGAAACCTCTGACCAAGTGCGCATCTATTAATTAGTTTATATATAGGTCATAATGTAATGGAATAATAACAACAAATTACTGAATACAGAATGAGCACTTATTTTGGGATTGTTTCCTGTAACCTTAACCCCAAAGGTTCTCTGCAGGCTGTGAACCGGATTGTTACAATTAGTCTAAACCTTACCTTTAAATGCCGCACAGTCAGTTCTTGACACATCACTTTGAGTTTTTATTTCGCCGGCTAAATATGCTACTACCATTAGTGTTCGTTGAAGAACCCTGTGCATTGTGGGAAGCAGGGACCCATGTGAAGGCTTTGAAGAATCTCGCTTACTCTCAGCTATTGCTGCAATATGTCTCAGGTGTGATGGCTGAAGTGCTAAATTAGGATTTCAACTAGCTCATATCTCATTACAATATTAATCAAGTGTTATACCAACTAAAGAAAGTTATATACCCCACAGCTCTGAAACAGTGTTTGTTTAGTGCAGAAGCAGCTAAATAAAGCTGCGTAGTTTCTTGGCTACCCAAGAACCACCCGTCCTAGTACCTCCTCTTCTACGGCTGAAAATCTTGATATTTCATTATGGCAGAAGGAAAAACAGACTTTAATGTGTCCTCTGTTGATAGAATATCAATAGGTCTGGACGACTCTTCATCGTTTGATCAAGTTCAGAGGTATGAAGAAGGCGATGCCCACTTCTACCCGGAGAAGGAAATAACCCAAGAGACATATGATACTCATGAGCTGGACGAGCGACATCATCAGAGTCATGAGCTCAAGCGCGAATTAAAAGCTCGTCATGTCAGTATGATAGCTATCGGTGGTGCAGTAGGAACAGGTCTGATCATTGGAACAGGTTCCGCACTTGCCAGCGCCGGACCGGCATCAATCCTTATTGCGTATACATGGGTGGGGCTTATAGTGTATTTTGTGATGTGCGCTCTTGGAGAAATGGCCACGTACTTACCCATGTCCAAAGGGTTTGCTGGATATGCTACCAGATTTGTTGATCCATCTATGGGATTTGCGGTTGGATATACATACTTGTTGAAGTACCTTATTGTAACTCCAAATCAGTTGACAGCTGCTGCGTTAGTACTTCAGTACTGGGTGCCCCGAGAGAAAGTGAACCCGGGAGTGTGGATCACCATATTCATGGTAGTAATAATTACCATCAATTATCTTGGAGTACGTTTTTTTGGAGAGCTTGAGTTCTGGTTGTCAGCAGTTAAAGTTGTAACAATGATTGGCCTGATTTTATTACTTTTAGTAATAACGCTCGGCGGTGCTCCAACGCATGATAGAATTGGTTTCAGGTATTGGAAAAACCCAGGATCCTTCGCCCCGTACTCGAAGAGCGGGTTGAATGTTCCTGGTGACAAGGGGAAATTTTTTGCGTTCGTCATGGTGCTGGTAACTGCTGTATTCGCTTACCTTGGTACTGAGCTGGTAGGCGTGACTGTCGGCGAGGCAGAGAATCCCCGTAGAAATATTCCTCGCGCCATTAAGCTAACATTCTACCGCATTGTTATCTTCTATGTGGGATCAGTTCTATTGCTAGGCATGTGCGTGCCATATAACGATGCATTGCTTTTGTTTGCCGCTTCTTCTTCCACAGGAGCAAGTGCATCCCCATTTGTAGTTGCAATCATCAATGCAGATATTCCCGTTCTGCCCAGTATAGTCAATGGTGCTATATTGCTGTTTGTACTTTCAGCTGCCAATTCTGATCTATACATTGCTACCCGTACTTTATACGGTATCGCCAAGGACGGAAACTGTTTTTCAATATTCACGCGCACAACTAAACGTGGTATCCCTATTTACTGTCTGATTGTTGCGGCACTCTTTTGTTGCTTAGCGTTCATGAATGTTTCGTCCTCGAGTGCTACAGTTTTCGGGTATTTTGTGAACCTAGTGACAATTTTTGGTATCCTGACGTGGATTTCGATTCTCTATACCCATATATGCTTCATGAAAGCTGTTGAAGCGCATGGAATGAGTCGAAAGACTGATTTAGTCTACAGCGCTCCGTTCCAGCCTTATGGTTCATGGATTGCGCTTGGATTCTGTATACTTATTGCGTTGATTAAGAACATGGATGTGTTCTTTGTAACACCAGCACACCCTTTCCGTGTGTCCACATTTATTACTGGATATATCGGTCTGCCATTTTATCTTATCATGATTCTGGGGTACAAGTTCATAATGAAATCAAAGCGCGTTCTGCCTGGAGAGGCCGATATGTATTCCATTAAAGTGGACATTGACAGAGAAGAAGAGGAGTTTCTGTTAAGACAAGCCGAGAAAGCTAAACATGCTAAACCCAACCTCCTGGAGAAACTGTACCTTAATATATTTGGCTGGATTTTTTAGGCAATTATTATAATCTGCTACGAACTGAACTTGATTTAAGTAAAGATTATATTTCTGTAAGGAACTCTAATTATCGGTAACACTCCTCCTCCGCCTGACCGCGAATATCATTGAGAGGTAACTTTCCCAAAACCTGATCGATACTTCGACAGCGACATGGCAGAGGATGAATTAGAGATACCTTCAAGCGATCTTGTGAATCAGTTAAGACGGTATCTTCCTGGGCCTAATTTAGCAACTATACAGGCGGCAGCTACCCCCATACAAGCTCAGCCGCTGATGGATCGACCAAAGATTATGGAACAGTTAGTACCAGAATCTGGCACCGGCACCCCTCGAGGAGAATTTACGCCTTTTGGTAAACCATTTGTAACACTGACATATGCGCAATCTCTTGACAACAAGATTGCAGCATCCCCTGGAACGAGAACAGTTCTTTCGGGGCCTGAATCAAAGGCCATTACGCACTATATGAGATCCCAACATGATGGAATCCTTATTGGTGTAGGAACAGCACTGGCAGATAATCCTGCTCTATCTTGCAGGACAAGAGGTATGAAAGACAAGAGCCCTAGGCCAATTATAGTTGACCCCAATCTAAAATGGACTCCGGCAGAAAATAGCAAATTACTTCAGAATGCTCGAGACCGAAAAGGTAAACTGCCGTGGATCATAGCCAGTAGCAGCGCTATTAGTACAGCTAAAGAGAATATTGGACTGTGGGAGAGAATTGGAGCAGAAGTCATATACATCCCTCCATCAAGCAATAATAATAGGTCAATACTGGCATGGGACGATATTTTGCGAACTTTGGGTGATTTAGGCATGTCTAGTGTTATGATTGAAGGCGGGGCAACTGTGATTCGACAACTTCTGGAATCAGATGGTCTTGTAGATAGCGTTGTGATAACTATTGCGCCGAAATATCTTGGAAGTTCAGGCGTAAGTGCAGGCTCTTCTTATGAAATCGATTTAAGGGACGTCCAATGGATGCAAGCAGGGAATGATATAGTGCTTTTGGGTAAGGCATGATGGATGAGCAATGACGAACGGCGAGCGAGAAAAACAGGTTTGTGTGATATTAATTGTAGTTTAATATGCTTTGCCATATCTTAAGTTGAGTTAATCCGCTCCTCTAGTCGCCGTAGTGCCATTATCGCATTAAATAAGCATATTATATCGTTCAAAGCATCCGAGAATTCTCCTTTCGATTTCCTCAGTGTAGAAGACGGTAGTGGAGAAAACCATACAATTGGATCGTTTTTGGAAACTGTTTGTAGATTGGCCGACTCGGCAATAAATACCTCTTTGCACGCTTTCATTCGATAATCATAATGATCTCTACCGTAATACGTATTGGAGATATAGTTCGCATGAGCCAAGCTTATGAAGCCATCAGAGAAATGACTATTTGATTTATTTCTAGCCTGCTGATATTCGTCTATTACATTCAAGTATTCCAGCAGGAGTTTGTCTTTCTGTGAACTCGCTGTCATTGTCGAAGATTGATTAACGCTCCCATTCCACAGCCTACTATATTCTCGCATACCAGTACTCCAAGCCAATGGGTTCGGATGATAGTTCGTGTACGGATAGGTCAACTGATTCAGATAAAGGACTATTGGCTATTAATTTGGGTCGAGTCAAGCTAGTATCAAGAGTTAATATAAAGAGTACAGCGATCAGACACGTTCGATCTGTGAACCTCTGGCTTAAACAACGGGACTTGAAATCGATCGACGAACATGAATATCCCATCAGTGATGATTATATACAATACAACTCACAAGTCCAGGAGCTCTGCTCCTCCCCCTCTCCTAGCTACTACCTGCTTCCTGACCTAGAGTCCAACTGCAACTTTACCAACAGCTGTGGCTCTGTTGATAATTCGTCAGTGCCAGCACTGACAGACTCTTTCGGCACTATTTCTCAGCCAAATACTACATTGAATACTCAGTGTATGTCACAACAACTCATTGACGTTAAATCTGAGACAACCAGCACTGGTGAGGCGGAAATTCTATCAATCCACTCTATCTCTACTTCTTCAGATCCTATTCGTGAACTGGAATTCAAGTTCGTGAAGAAGAGGAAACGAGCCTATTCGGCTTCTTCAGATCTCGCTGAATTTTAAATTGCCATAGACTTCAAGAGCAAATGTATGCTAGCATATAGGGTCTGCTTAGAGTACTTGATGAACTACTATATGCTGGCTTGTATGGTAGTTTATTGGTAGATGCAAATATAGGTGTTTTGTGCCCAAATATATGCTACTGTTGCCTTAAAATGGTCCACGCGAGATATTATTTGTGTCATACTCTAATTAATTTGCTTCTATTGTCGGTGAATGTCATACTAAGTTCTTTTTTGATAGCCGGCTGTACTAAAACACACGCTATGCTTTCATCTCTTTACCTCACTGAACTGAAATGGAATATTAATAACGTACCAGAATCGTCTTTCAAGATACAACAGATTGGCCTTCATCAAGAACCATGGATGACTGTGCGCAGTGGATTTGGTGGTACCTGTGTCCAAACTGCGTCTTTTTTCATGTGTGACAGCAAAAACAACCTAAACAGTCTGAAAGCAACATACGCTGTTCGTAATTCAGATTCTTCTACTAGAACCATTGATAATTCTGGCTCACCGGTTACAAATGAACTACTCGATTTGGGTTGCAGTGTGTCTAAGGACGTTTTCCCAGAGAAACTGATGGTTGTTGTCATGATATTGCAGGTGACTGCGCTGGTGACCCAATTGTTTCGCCTTACGCCTGTTGTTTTGAATAGTATTTCTGCTAGAAATATCAGTATGATTGCATGCAGTATCTGCTTTCTGGCAAATGCATTCCTTATGGTATGGATCCACTGCGCATATAAGGCCATAGCTACAGTACTGTCGGTTACATCTCATCGTTCGTACGTCCAATGGAGACTCAGTAATAAACCGTTTTCGATGTCATTCGCGCTTGTTGCAATATTGGCTTGCGTGTTGGTTTCGAATATTATAGCAGAGGCCGGTATTACTACCCAGAACTCCACTCTAGGAACGCAGACAGCTGGTCATCCTCCTCCTTACTTTGCTAACAACCACCAGACGGTAGTATAGTATAGTTTACAACCCCTGGGAAAAACATTAGCGTATTTAGGAGTTAAATATATGTATTATGTTTCCAGCACTAACTTTTCAGAGATAATGCTGGGTAGTGAGCTGACAAGGCGAAATGAAAACAAGATCAGCTGACAACGGGCGTCTATTCTACATACACATTAGGAATAATTATACCAGCTTCGAATTTGACGATAACAGAAATCAAGAGATCAAACTACTGTTTACCTGGCTTCACAGCCATATTAGGCGTATCATGCCAACGAAATCCATCACAGTCAAGATACTTTATCGCAAGATACACAACACATTTACAAGAACTTTGCTGATCTCACATGCGGACACTGAGAAATAGCTGTGCACTTCACATAATCAAAAATTAGAAGGCTGAGGCGAAATAATCAGTTAGCTATAATATCTTAAGACCATTTATACTGCTTTGCCGTGTCTTCACTCTTCAAAGTACAAGAATCAATGGCAATATTCACAAAGAAAAGAACATGTTATCAAAAAAGTACACGATTGTAACCATACGCTTCGAACGGTATACCATCAAAGGTAGCATTCATAGATGTGTCCGTCAAGGTATAAGTAGAAATATCAATGGCAATACGTATAGGGTATGATTGATTAGCACTGAGTCTTACCGGCAAAGTTGCAGTAATTGAAACTTGATCCGGGTTATACGGCAGCATTGGATCCGGAATATCCGGTGCATCAACATGCTTCACAATTGAGGAAGAACTACCTCCAGTAACAACTTGATTTTTAATTATACAGGACATTGCACCTTCACCTGTGAACACGTAGACTGCAATGTCACTAGAAGAAGGCAAACTAGAAGCATTTGCGTTTGGCTGGAAGACGAAGGAAGTGTAGACGAGGTCAACACTTGCGCTTGGCTGGACAAAGAAGGTATAGCAGACGAGGTCGACATGCGCGTTTGGCTAGACGACGAAGGACTAAAAGGCGAGGTCGACGTGCGCAATTGGCTGGACGACGAACCGGAAATACATTAGATGTCGGAACACTAGCCTAAAGTATAATTAAGTTTTGCGACAATGGACCGTTATGCACAAGTATGACGCTGAGGTGATCAGACTCATTGACTATATTACCAATTACTGCTCAATGAATCTCCATCCAAACGAGTCAAAGAACATAGCTGCTTAGTCTATGCCATACATGTATACCACTAAATATTCCCTTTCTTTCCAAGTGAGCAAGATCAGCATAGTCTCTAATATATCCTTCTGTTTGGCAGTAGCTCTGCAGGCCGATTTACTTGGTCGTAGGCAACACCAGCCCGTAAAAAGTTTCACATTGTCATATATAACATCAATAGCCTAATGAGGACGTGGACGTAGGTGTTCCATTTCCTCGCTAAAGCTGACAAATAATGTCGTACTCTGCAGGATTATCGCATCAGATATAGTAAAGTTGGCCCATTTTTAAATGTGGAACCTTTGAACGGATATCTTGCCAAGCAATCACGATGATTGCGCATAATGCCATCATGCCCTATATCACAAATGATATAGGCGCTATTCTGCTGTAATAAATCTTCGGTTCAAAGAACTGATGCAAAGAGCTCTAGCTCAATATAAGCCTATAGGAATAGTTTCGAATTCAAGTTCATCAAAAATAATCTAGGCACAAAGAGCTACTACATTGGGGTTAATAAGCTGTGATCGGTATTCAGGGGCATATTCGACCGTAGCTATCTTGGATCAAATGGCTAAACGTTGTAGTTTTGTGTGTTATACGCCCGTACTGTGCGCAAACCGAAACCCTGCTACAGGCCATTATGTTGTTTCCATAAAGCTAAAGTCAATATATCCCAATACGGTATAATGTTTCCGAATCTCGTTTACCCCACAATTCCAGATCCCGAACAGTTTTGCTAGCGATTACCTGGGTAACATCGACAGCTATGCCAAAATTTATGAAAGTGGGATCTAATATGAGTGCCGTCCAATACCACGGAAAACAGGATGTCAGACTCAACATGGTTCCTACCCCTTTTATTAAAGCACCCGATCAGATCCTAATCGAGCCCTGGTGGTGTGGAATTTGTGGTTCAGATTTAGGAGAATATATTCATGGCCCTTCAGCTGTACCTACCAGTACATGCCATCCTGTCACGAAAGAGAAATGCCCTGTGGTACTAGGCCATGAATTTTCGGGGTATGTAATAGCTGTTGGATCTGCTGTGACTAAAGTAAAACCAGGCGATAAGGTGTGTTCTAGCGCTATAATACGCTGTGGAAAATGCCATTTTTGTAGAATAAATGAGCCAAATAAATGCAAGGTGCTTGGATTTATTGGATTATCTGGCTTTGGAGGTGGAATGTCTCAGCGTGTGGTGATTCCTGAAATCATGGCTTTCAAGCTCCCCGACCACCTCGACCTTCGTTTAGGAGCTTTAATTGAACCGCTTGCTGTGTCCTATCACGGGGTTAAATTAGCCAAGGTTGGCCCAGGTCAAACTGCTCTTATTTTGGGTGCAGGACCTATAGGACTTTGCACGATCTATGCACTGAGAATCATGGGCGTTTCTAAGATAATAGTATCTGAGCCATCTGAAATACGAAGGAACGTGGCAAAGAAGCTTGGCGCCCTTGTAATTGATCCTAACAAGACAAAAGTGTCAAAGCAGGTCAAATTATGGAATGATGGCATCGGCGCTGACGCATCATTTGATTGTTCAGGAGTTGCTGCAACATTGGAAGACGGGGTTCTCGCTATCTGTCCAGGTGGAGTATTTGTTATCCTTGCTCTGATAAAGAAACAAATCCTTTTTAACTTTGCACGTGTTCAGTATTTAGAGAAAACTATCAAAGGCGCCGTGTGCTATTCAGATGAAGAAGTGAAGGAGGTTATAAATGCAGTAGCTACAGGGGTGATTGACCCGTCTCCGTTAATTACGTCGGAAATTCAAGCTAAAGATGCCTGTGAGCTAGGATTCAAACGACTTGCTAAAGCTAATACTGAAGAAATCAAAATATTAGTTACGACTAGGCCTATCGACGCAAAGTTGTAGATACCTATCACAGGAAGATTCGGTTAGTATAACTACAATAAATATACTACAAAGTACTATAAACTCAATTAAAAACAAAGGGAGAATTTGTTCATATGGGAATCATTCTCCTTTGACTTTCTCTGTCAGAGAAGAGAACCTGAGCATGGCTGGAAATCCTTCGAAGAATGTCGCTAAAAGCCACATGAGACGCGTACCGAAGGGCACTCGATAGAATCGGGTACGACGAGCCATTATGCACATTTCTATAAAATGGATTGCTGCAACTGTCATAGCAATCAAGAATCGGAATTGCTCGAATTTTAAGCTGTATTCAACATAATCTTTAGGAATGTATTCAAACACAGGTGAACTGATCCCAAAATAGTACGAAGGAACAGCCATAGAAGACATTATTGCCACAAAACTAGTGAAAGTCACAAACCCAGGGAAGTTCATAAACTTGAAGGAGGTTACTGGGTAAGGAGAATATCCTAGGCCATCGGCTGCAACTTTGGCCATTCGAACTAGTTGGTCCCTAGCTAGCGAAAGACTTTTAATAGGTTTAAGAAACTTTAATGCAACCTTTTTCTGCTGGCCAGTATGCGATGTATAAAGCACTTCAATCTCTTCTGTAGAAATGTTGGTCATGACTGCTCTTCGAGGCCGAGGCATTTTGCAGTAGTGCTGAACATAGTCCAGGAGTGCCATCTCATGTTGGAGGTTCATGTGTTCCAGGATTCTGTTACGCACAGCGGCCTCAGTGTCACGCATAGATGTCTTGATTGATATTATTTTGAACCGATTTCTAGAAGCCTTAGTGGAATCACGGCTTACGTAGAAGTCTGGTTTGGGAATGCTTTAAACCTTAAAACCAGCAAGGATTCTCTCATGATTGGCCCTGTGTCTCCTTATGATACATATAATACTAGTATTCTTCAATTCATGATAATTGTACAGATTGTAATAATTATCATGCAAATAGATAATGCTATATCAAAACTCGTACGTTATCCCAACATGATTTCCAAGACCACATTCACTACAGTCGTTACCACCCATGCAAATACCACCATGAAACCTATCATTCGAGAAAACTGCCAATTGTTCAGCCATATCGAGACTAATAAGAAAGCCAGGATTATTATCAGCGCTATCCCAGAAACTAAGATAGTAGGTGGACATTTATAAAGAAGACGCCCAGAGTTGTGCTTTGCCATAGTAATAGCCCCAGAAATACCCACACCAAGAAGCAAGTTTAACAGCGGGCCACCAAAGCATGCCCCCAATGCCATAATTGGATATCCCATTCTTGCAATCGTGATATCAGCAACAAGATCACCTAAACTATTTCCAATAGCAAATACTGTTAATCCGAGTATTGCATCGCTGATGCCAAGTATCACTCCAAAACTCTGAAGGACTCCTACCACCTCCTCGGCAATTAGACCAATCCAAGATAAACTAGCCACAAATCCTAATATGCATAACATTTTCAGATAACGAGGAGGAGACTCCATATTCGTAGTACGAAGAAAAAGTCCTAGGAGTACCAATGATACAACAAGAGAATATAATAACGTCATAATGGAAGACCAGCCGCCATATGTTAAGCCACAGAAAAGTGGAACCATGAAGCAGTTTGTAGCATATAGCCACCGTCGCCATCCTTTCTTCTCCATCATTATAGCCCCCCCAGTCCTTTCGTCAATACCAACAACTTCGAGCCTAGGGTTTCCTTCGCTATTACGCTCAGTTGACTTAAGCAGAGACTCATCAGCTTCTGAAATAACGGGCACAGTAGCTTTCAGACATATGACACTGGGAATGATGATGATACTAGTGACTTTGTTCAGTATTGGCTTATCCATCCATCCTATTAGTGGCTGTAAGAATTCGGTGACTACTTCTGAGTGTGCATATCTGAAGACGTCGGGTTTGTGCGTCGTCACTGGAGTCAACAAGTCTCCTCCCGGGCTATTCTGGACTTCTGGGCTCACAGAAGGTGAGATATGCATACCAGGGCCACGAGAGGGAATATCAACACGCAAATGATATCGATCATTCTCTTGTAGATCTGCAGGCGGGAGCTCACTCGGACTAGGTGAATCCTCATTTACGTAGTCCATGCGTATCTCGGGAACAGCCATAGGCGGCATCATCGGATCCTTATACTGCTCAACAAAATTCGTTCTTGGAGCTACAAATGTAGAGTAACCCTTATTCTCATCTTCCAGGTAGGACTGTGAGACACTGCTAACACCAGCATGTGAATTAAGAGAGCGAGATCGTGCTCGAATAGGATCATGATCTAGGCCCTCACCAGAACGATGATCATCAATGCCGGAATGTATACTTCCAGCCCGATCCGCTAGCTGACCCGGATACAGATTGTCATCTAGCTGAATTGGGGAGCGAGAGTATGACCCAGAGTAACTGGCTGATCTCAGAGAGTTAATAATGGAGTTGAATTCGAGAGCACGAAATAATGACTGACGATAAACACCGGGACGACCCAAAGTTTGCACGTCGGTAACAGAGGATTGTCCTCCAGCGGGAGAATTGCCAGCGCAAGCGTCCCAGGAATTGCGGTCTTGTGATTTGCGAAGTAAACCTTCGAAATTACGGTTAAAGTCGCCTAGAGCACTGAGTGGCTCATTTTCATTATCTTCAAAAGGCTCATTCAGCTGAAGAACTTGGATTCCCGAAGTGACATGGTTGTTGTTGGTCGTATCATTTTCAGCATTCGCTGCTGCCTCTTCATCTTCAGGCAATGGTTCCTCACTCCCTGGGGCAGAGTATTGATTTCGGACAGTTGTTTCCAAGAGCTGGCCTTTATATGCCATTGAATAGTAATAGAAATGTAGACCGACATAAATTACATAGGCGACATATAACATGATTAGGATAATGCATTCCTTATAGTCAAGGCTACCATCAGAAACTAGTAGGAGAATCACTGAGATGGACAAGAGCAGAAACACCGCATCGCGAGTAAACGATCTTGGTCCAACTTTGAATGGTCTAATGGCTGCCATTGATCCAGATACTACCGCAGAGATAAAAAGTGCAGCACCAATCAGTTCTCCAAGGGCAAGAGAGGTTGATCCTGCATTAAAGGCAGCATACGTGCTGAATAGATCTGGTGAACCATTCCCAAGCGCCAATAAAGTCACACCGGCGACTCCTTGCGATAATCCAATCATATTAGATAAGGTGCTTAGGTTTGGACAAAGAAAATCCGATGCCGATAGACCTATTGTCATGAATAGCACGCTAGACCAGAATGCCATAATCAGTAATCCCAGTGGCTTTGCTCTGGACATAGTGCAATAATAGAATTCCATATAATTAAAAATGCTATTTGATTCATCCATACAATGCGTGTGAACAAACTCACATTGCTCGTGGTGAGGTAAAGCTCTAACATTACGACATTCGAGATTATCCAGTGCGAGTGCCGATCCTTGGACAAAGCAGGCTAGAAGAAAAACCCAAAAAGTTAACTTCATAGTTGCTTAGGATATGAGTACAAAGAATATATAACTCCAGGTTCGACACACGAATCTGTTCTCCTGAGTACGGCGGGTCGTACGTTCAGGTACGATGTGGCCCGTTGTCTTATTCCCCAGAATTTCTCGAGGACCAAACCGAGATATTGGCATGGCAACAGCGGACAAGCCCTGGGAATAAATTATCACGTGACGTAAAAGTAAACAACCAACTCGTGCTATCTTAAGTATATATTTACAGACTGTTTACTTATTAGCTTCATTACTGCTTTCAGTGTAACCGAGGGTGGCTGAGAGGTGCCATTATTTGCACTAATATCATATAAATATGCCCAGGCTATCATCTATGGACCGCACAGATGGCGGAATGAATACTCCAATAAGCAAAAGACCACGCCGTAGTATTGACAGGCCAAGCAGATCAAGTAATGAAAACGGAAATTCTACTATAACAACACCTTTGAACTCAAGAGCCGCACAGATTTCTGTGATGAACGACGATTCTTCAGAAAGAAGGCAGCGAATTGCAGCGAGAAGAATGAGTGGCTCTGCATCAACCACACCCAGGTATATGACTCCTCGCCAATCACTTCTGCATAGACATTCGGGTAGCTCTTCCTCAAGTCCAATAACCCCTATGGTTACTATAGAGCTAGAACAGTTCAATCAGTGGCTTAAGCTTGCCAATGAAGGCAAGATAACGCAATCCAACACATGGGAAATAGACCTTATAGACTATTTCGATGATATGTCTTTATTAATGGAGAATGGAAAACTGAATTTTAAAACAGCTGCAGCAACACTTAGTGGTAGTATGAAAGTGTTTGCTTCACGAGTGGGCGCAGTTGCGTCTGATTCATCTAAATTGCTTCATAATATTATAGGAGCAGACTCTGAAGCTCCAACTCAAGAGGATGACGCGGAAGCAGCGGATCGTCCAAGGAGACAGAAAAAAGCATCAAATAAAAAGGTACTTGTCGATGACCTACGCACAATCTCACGACCAGTTTCCGATATTGAACGTGCTGCGGATCCATTGTTCCATAAAACATGCTCAGAGTTTTCAGAAGGTGGCACTACTGGTCTACTATTTAATACACTAAGCATAGATTCTACTGGAAGATATGGGTTTGATACTCGAGAGCTAGATCTACCGGTGGACGGAGACAATGAAGCTGGAGAGCTTCAAGTCGACTACTCGGACATTCAGAGAGATAGTAACGGCGAATTTTCATCGGCGATCCTCCCAAACATGATGCTAACTCAGTTGAACTCTTCTGAGAAATATGGATTCAGCGTCACCGCCTTGAGAAATATATTTATAGGCCCGCTTGACGTCCTTGATTCTTTAGATGTTTGTCCTTCTCTTAAGAACATCAATATCTTCACAAATGCTTCCGTGACTGTTCCAAGTCTACAAGAACTTGTTGACGAGTTTGCTGACTACCCTGAAGGTAATGAAGAGGAGAGCGATTATGACAGCGAACAAAACGAACAAGCTTTAATTGCAGGTGGTGATATGTCTATGCAATCTTTCCAACCTGAAGACGCGGAAAAGTATGAACCTATGGGACTGGTAGACGAAAGATTAATCAATGAAGATGCACCGAATGTCTCCGCTTTATGGGGCGTTCCACAAGTCAGACGTCGTCCAGATACAATCCAGAGCGCTATGAGAGCATTCGATGATGCCCACGTGTTTGTTACTTCTAAGTTTGAAATGAACCCGCGGGAAGATGAAGAGTCGATGGATAATGAAAAACTCGTGTATCAGTCTGTTGGTTCCATGTTTACTCAGTTTGATCAGGCTTTAGCAAAAAGCTGGGCGGGCCCTTCTCATTTTAAAGCTGGCAAGATTGTTTTAAATAAGCAAATAGATCTATTGAAGAAGACCAATGATTCTAAGATAAAGAAGAAGCAAGCTCTCGAAATTGATTTCTCACATCCTTCTCCAGATTTGGATGAGTTGTTTCAAACTGGACGAGCCAGCATTAACATACCTCGAGCACAATTATCGAGCCAAAGTAGGTTCCTTCTACCTGAAGACTGCTATTTCTCTTCTGAGCAACTTTTACGACTATTTATAAAGCCGGAAACAAGAATTTCAGTTCTTCGGCCAGATAAGAGCAAAGTGGATCAAGGCGACCGCGTGTTAGAGAATCTTGCAGAGGCGAATTGGACTGGTGTATTGGCTTCTGAAGTTGACGTACCCGAAGAGCAGGATTGCCTTGAGCCGGATGAGGATGTTAATGGTGGATATGGCTCTGATTTTTTTGATAACGATGCACCTCTGCCATTCATGACTAATGAGGATATAACTGCTATGGAGAATAACGCTAATGATGATTTTGTGGATGCAAATGGCGAAGAATTAGAAGAAGCTGACGCAGATGGAAGGGCAGATTATGGAACCCGCCAGAAATACATTAAATTGAAGCTAACTCGAGCATCACGGATGATTTATTCTAAGAAGCCAAAAACTGTTGATGTGCGAAAACTTAAGCAGAACTTGTGGGACTCCCTTGATCTTTTTACAACCGCCGAAGCCAGAGACGAGGGAAAGATTACTGAAATGCCACCTCCTAAATCACTCGGACATGTTGCTACGGAGTTGAAATCTAAATATGAGGCAACCGAGTTCAAGGAAGTATCTACAAGTATGTGTTTCTTGAGTGTATTACACCTTGCCAACGAGAAAGGCCTTCAATTAGGAAGTGCCAAGGATTTCAGAGGAATATCTATTAGTTTACAACCTACGGCGAAAGTTATGGATCTCGCGGAATGACACAATGTACCATAAACTTATGTTGAAATATACCCTTCTTAGTAAGAGATCAAACTATCTCAGATAAAGCCTGGCGAACTACTAATTTGGTCTGCTCCCGAACCGTCTTTATTACTTGAGCAGCGGATTCGGTTTCTCGAATTAGTCCAACACCTGTTCCTGCAAAGACGACCAAGCGATTGAAGTCATCATTTAAAGCAGCAGATTCATATTTGCTTTTGACACTCATGCTACTTTCACCGTTCAAATGGTCAAAGAAGGTATCGTTGATAATCGATCTACCATTAATGTAATCAGGCCAACCAGTGGTACCGCGGCAGTAGTCATAGAACTTGGTGCGAATGGTTGATCTACCACCATCAATAGTAGACAATACCTTTTCTTTATATCCCAGAGGCATTGCAGATTCCTTTGTGACAGCCAACCGAGTTCCAAGTACTGCTCCAGAAGCACCGAGCACAAGACTGGCAGCAATGGCACGTCCATCAACAATGCCCCCCGCTGCAATGACTGGAATAGTCCGATCTAACGAAAGTGACTCTATAGCTTGCAAAATCTCTGGGACTAGAGTAACTATACTTGCCGAGGATTGATACCCGTGCCCTCCAGCGTCAGAGCCTTGGGCCACAATCACATCAGCACCAGACTTCACAGCAGAGACACTATCATAAACATTGCCAACTTGAACAAAGATTTTAATATGACTAATTTCCTTTCTTATAGCATTGATCCATTTGGTGACGTCCTCCTGGAAATTATTCGGAGCGAATAACCACACAGCTGCCATCTTATGCTGCTTCAAGGCGGTTGTGGCTTTTTCCATAGGGGTACCCCAACATATAAATCCTGCGCACCCTGCTACCTCTGTGTCTTTTGCCCCTAGCATTGTCCTGAGCTGAGACATCTGCTCGTCAACACGAGAAACATCATAGCCGACACCTAGGAATCCAAGGCCTCCTTCTTTATGAACTGCTGCAGCTAAATCAGGTTCAGCTGCTAATCTCATCGGTGGACAAACTACCAATGGTGTAGATATGTGCGGAAACCAAGCCTGGAGTAGTTGAACACCAGCGTTCTCCGACATTGCTAGATATTAAGATGTTCGAAAGGGAAACCCGGGGTAATAAAGTTTAGTTTACGGCATGCGTCGATCAGCCAAAATCAGATTCAAACATTCATAAAGTTCCTAATGAAGACTTTTATTCTGTATTTAGCCTCTTGCTAAATGATAAATATAGCCAGCGTGATCTATCCAATAGGCCTGAATAAGTTGATTTTATGAAGAATTACCTGGTTGACTACCAGTCACATAGTTGCCATAGAAACACACACCTACTTTAACTTCCCTGGTTCACTCGGCTGAAATAATCTCGACGCCGAGAAGATGAATGCCCCTGATAGATTCGAGCTTTTCCTGTTACCGGATGGAATTCCGAAGTATGTAATAACCAAAAAATTCTACTTATACAGTTACTAACGGATACTTAGACTAAAAATCTCACCTGATAACCGAATACCCAATGCTATCATTGTTCATATTGAGAAGGAAGAACACACATTAGGAAATCTTCTTGTTACCCAGTTAGTTTTAGATCAGAGAGTTATTTTTGCTGGTTACAAAGTTGCTCATCCATTATTTGCGCAGGTCGAATTACGGATACAGACTGAAGATGGCTATGATCCCCGAGATGCATTGAAGAACTCTTGTTTGGCTGTCATTCGACAATTGGAGCAGCTTCGTGTACAGTTTATTCGCGAATCTGAGCTCAAAAAACTCACTGATGATTTCGATGACGACATGTAGGTTATTTAAGAGTAACATAATAATGCAAAGATTTGCGTATCGACAATACACGTCTTACGTAGGTTCAGACATGTCAAGAACAGAAATAGATCTACAGAAATCTTAACCTACGCAACATGCCCAGCCTTGGCTGCACTGCGATCATTAGTCTCAGTCTTTCGCAAAGACTTACCCATTTTGATCTGAGAAAGCAAGGCAGACCGATCTTCTGGAGGTGTCGGCAGCCCTGTATCACCATTGACTGGTGGCCCAGGAGGGGGAGGTGGAGCCTGAGGAATAGGAGGAGCCTGAGGAATAGGAGGAGCCTGAGGAATAGGAGGAGCCTGAGGAATAGGAGGAGCCTGAGGAATAGGAGGAGCCTGAGGAATAGGCGGAGCCTGAGGAATAGGCGGAGCATTTGCATTGGGAGGAGCTTCAGCAACAGGAGGAGCTGGGGAAATCGGCGAAGCCTGACTCGATTCTTCTTGGGGAGGTTGCTGCAGTGGAGGAGTATTAGAAACTGAAGCTGTGCGTCCTCCAGTCATTGTGCTTAGTAACATGGAGGCAAAGGCAGCAGTATTTCTGCGCTGTTGAGGAGATTCATCTTCTGAATCGTCGTCAAGTTCGGGAGCTTCCTCACCCCAATCTTCATCATTACTTAAACCACGCTGTAGATCTCTTTGGGCGTTTGCATCATCTCTGCTTATATTATCTGCTGAGTATGATGTATTCTGCGTCTTATAGAAAGGATTGTTAGATCCTACAATGATATTGTTCGGTGCAAATGGATTACTAGATCCAGGCTGCACAGAAGCTGGAGCAGTAGAAGGCCTTGGTTCTTCTGCAGTTTTTGGAGCAGAGGAATCATTGGTATCGAAAAATTCATCATCATCATCACTATCTGATTCGTTAGGTTTCATTTCTGCACTCACAATATCCGCCTTAGGGTCCCGGGTCTCGCGTACGGGACTGATACCCGCAGGTTTTTCAGCAACAGGCGTAGACTCAAGCTTAATGTCAGGTTCAGCATCAGACTCGCCATTGTCTACACTTAAACTCAAGCTGCGGAGCCTTTCTTCCTCTTTCTGCTGCTTCTCAACTTCAGCCCTGATCTCCGCAAGCCTTTTGGCTTTCTCGGCCTTCTTCGAACTCCGGATCTCCTCCTTCCTTCTCTGATCCGCTTCCATTTTCTCTTTCAGAATGCGATTACTTTCTTCTTTTTCTTTCTTTATTCGAAGGAGGGCTTGCTCTTCATCATCATCGCTGGACAAATTGTCACCATTCGCTGCTGAGTTACTGACTTGAATGGCATTAGGGGGATTCGTAGCGGGGATTGATCTGGGTATGACTTCGGTTCCCTCGCTGGGCTCTTCAACAACACCAAGAGGAGATGCGGGCGTTAATTTTCGCATCTTAGGAAGTGACAATCCAAGTGAGGATAGTCTTTCTTGCATTTTACGCTCTGCTTCAGCTTTAATGCGACTAGACCTTTCTTCAGCAGTTTCGGTTTTCTGCGAGATCTCGGGTCCCGTACGTCGAGCATTACTCAGTGGACTAACAGAAGAATTAGAAGAACGCGGAGCTTCCATGCGTAGGTTGGAAATGCTCGGTGTTACAGAAGTAGTTTGCCTATCCCGGCCACGGCTATTATCTTCTTTCGAATTATCAAGGTTAGACAACACTTTCTTACTGTAATCTTGCAGCTCATATATAAAATGCTTGACCTCTGCTTCAACGCCCAGACCTTCCTCCCAACGCCGTTTTTCTCTGTCATCACGAATTTCTGCATTGCTCTCTCTAAGAGACAAATCATGAGAAGACTGGATGGAGTTGATAGTCTCTTCAATATCGTTAACAGTTTCCAAGTTTTTCATGCGTTGTTCTTTGGCATCCAACATTTGACGAGAGATACGATCCTCAAAGGAATCTGATGCTCCAATCGACTTTCCGGTAAGAGAGGCCATGCGAGAGCGCAATAAAGCTTTACTTTTAGCTTTGAGTCGATCAGATTCCGTAATTTCCCCATTTGGTCCAGTGCCAATGATAGAATCATCTGGGTGTTCTTTAGCATCATGAATTCGAAAGAGCTCTTCCTGAGCATCAAAAATGTCATTCTCAACCCTTCGAATTTCGGAGCTAAGCTCTGTAGATCTATCAATTAATGAGTTAAGTTGTCTCTTAAGAGATCTCTTTTCAGCTGAATCATCGACATCAAGAAGGCCAGACTTGGGATTAAAAGATATCTCGTCCTGCAACCTACGAATCTTTCGCATCAGGGCTTGAATATCTTCTTGATCACGTCGGTCCTGCAAGTCGTCTTCATTAAGCTCATCCTCGTCTTCAGCATCTATGGCATCTAAAATGATTTTCTTTTCATGAACAGACTTGCGTAGCTCTTCCAACGTTGTAGGCTTACCAGATACAGGAAGCTGAGAAGAAGAGTGATTAGTGCGGCTTCGGCGGAGCTTAGAAGTATACGTAGGAGTTCCGTCATCATTCTTGTAGACCGTAGCATCCTTACGATAACTTAGAGGAGATCCAGATGACTTGAAAGAGCGATTCTTTAGGTATGACATACTGCCAGTAGCTTGAGAACGCAGAGGCCTATTTGTATCTGGCTTCAAGTAAGCCTTAATACTCTCAACAGATTCAGAAAAGTTTCGAGAGGAAGGTGGAATTAACTCTGGAGGTAGTTTTGTGGGAATATCGTAGCCATTAAGGGTGCGGTAAATAAGATGCATGGCTACTGCAAATTCATCCTTATTGAGACGTCCTCGATTATGAGGATCTGAAAGAGTCCATATTCTTTCCAATTGAGGTCTAGACAATCCACTTTGGCCAAAAATCTCGATCGCAGTAGCCCCAGAAACATATCCTTTGTTCAATCCATCCCAAGCTTCGAAAATTTGATCGTACACCTTCTTTTCCTGTTTAGCAACAGCCCATGGAATCTGGGCAGTTCCTTGTAGATTAGGGGCGTTACTATTCTGGGTACCTAGATTCGGCATAAGTTGTGCTCCAAGAGCCTGAACACTTGCAAAATCAGAAACAGGAGTATTCGTATATCCCCACTGCCCCGGAGCCCCTGTAGGATCCGACTTAAGCATACCGGTCTGCATGGGTTGCATGCTGGTACTACCTTGAGCAGGTTGCATTCCAGTAGGTACTGGCCGAATAGAGATGCTTCCTTGGGTAGATTGAGCTCCAGTAGGCTGAGGCATGAATGCAGGCGATGAGCTCGGCTGAGCAACAGAGGAGTTTCTCGGTGGATAACCCGTAGGTTGCGGCTGGAATGCATGAATGCCTGTGGGCTGAGAAAGAATGGAGGGCAGAGGAGCGAACATATCCTGAGGGAGATTAGAAAGGTCAGAAGCGGAGGATTTCTTAAACTCTGGCACATTTGAGGAAGTTTGAACAGGGTTGGGGTCCTCGACGGAGAAAGAGATCTGGTCTACCAGAGATGAGATTTGATTATTCACGCGATCGGGTAACTTCGTAGGGAGGGACTTCCCAATTAAACACAGATTGCATAGATACATTGCCAAACAGAACTCCGGGAAGAACAGAGTGCCTGATTTAGTAGTATCAGAAAGGATCCAAATCTTTTGCAGGGTAGAAGGAGGGAGGTTTGATCGGACGAGAATATCTCTGGCATCATTTCCAGATACTGTAACTCCAGATTTGACGACAGAAGCAAAGAGTTTCTCAAATTTTGACTGGTCCTCTGCAGTTAAGAACTCAAGACGCTGGACTGGGAATGCCTTCTTAGGGTCGAAAGCAGTCGAGCTACTTGAATAGCCACTGAAACTGGGCTGCTGCTGTTGGGGAGGCATTCCTGTGGAAAGAGGGCTCATAAAAGTAGAAGGTGTAGCAGTAGGAGATATCGAATATGACGGTCGAGGGGCTTGCAAAGCTCCGGTTTGCTGGGGCCCCATTATTGGAGCAGCAACACCACTAGGAAGTGGACCGGCAGCAGTAGGAAAACCAGTGACGTTTGGCTGAAGGGGGCGCGACTGAATAAATCCATTCTGGAGCTGCTGCTGCTGCTGCTGCTGCTGCTGCTGCTGTAGCGGCATCTGCCAGGCTTGAGGGTTCTGTTGGTTGTTACTGTACATACCTCTCCGGTTTGCGAGCGATTACAGATATGCTCACTCTTTAACAGACAAGTGGATATGCACAGAAAAATAGAGAAAATTAAACAAAGTCAACGCACGATGCGATAATCGACGTAAACAAAAACTCTGGTGATGAAGTTCCGGCTCAGGCTGGCTTGACTTTGTCTAGTATTTTGCCCAGAGGCTTTTGGTGAGGAACCGGGGAGTGTTTAAGGGTTAGGGTGTATATCGGCACTTTCCAATGGGAATGAATAGTGTCTGTGCAGAACTTAATGTCCGTAGTGTTGATAGATAAATTGTATACTAGTATAGCGATAATGGTTAGACGCGCTATTTCGAAAAAAATAGCTATAGGCGACACTAATTAAGGCTTAAGCGTAAGCATAGGGCAGGCTGCGGGGGAAACGGGCCAGCGCTGTAATTATTGGGAGTAATCGGTCGAGCTAATGGAGCGAGCGGCTCGAGGCAGAGGCATAGAACTCTTTTCTCCGACTGCACCTTTTTTTAAGACACGAACACCAGCATGCAGGCTTTAAGAGGAATTAGGGTGGCTAATGGAGTGCGAAAGTTGAGCGTAATTCGATGGCGTCTTTTCCAAGATATTCGCCGAACCCGACAACACCGGAGTTGACGTTAGCCCTGTTGAAGAGGTAGCCAAGCAAATTCAAGCAGGTTCCTTTTACTTGATTTATAGCATTGATTATACGTAACTATTTACCACCAAGTAAGTAAACTCTCCCGCAATTCGCTACCAATAGCGGTCCTGTTCAGCTCTTCTTCCCCACACAGAATGAGCAATCGAAAGGCTATTTAAGTTCAACCAATCGGAGCGCATAGCCGTTCCCACTTCACTAACTGGCACCGTCAGGCATTCTGCATCCTTCGCTGAAGAATAGATCAGTTTTAGGCTTTTAGAGAAAAGATGCCTCAACAAGTGCTTGTGGTTTCAAATCGGCTGCCTGTGACCATAAAAAGATCTACTAAAGGAGATTATGAATACACCATGTCCTCTGGCGGACTGGTCCAGGCACTATCTGGCCTTTCCAAGAGCAAGACCATGAAGTGGTTTGGATGGCCCGGGCTCGAAGTTCCGCCCGAAGAACGACCTGAAGTGGAGAAGCACCTCAAGGAAAAGTTCCATTGTTATCCTGTCTATTTGTCTGATGAGTTGGCCTTTCTTCACTACAACGGGTTTTCGAATTCTATTCTGTGGCCTTTATTCCATTACCACCCAGGAGAAATGAACTTCGATGAATGGGCTTGGCAGGCTTACAGAGAAGCCAATCAGCATTTTACTGACGTAGTAGTTTCTCAATTTGTGGAAGGTGATATGATATGGGTGCATGATTACCATTTAATGCTTATGCCTTTGATGATCCGACAACAACTCGGCAGGTGCAACCCCCTTATCGGCTTTTTTCTCCACACACCTTTCCCTTCTTCAGAAATATATCGTATTCTTCCGGTCAGAAGAGAGGTTCTGGAAGGATTATTAGAGTGCGATCTCATTGGATTTCACACTTATGATTATGCAAGGCATTTTCTGTCCTCATGCTCTAGAATCCTCGACCTCAAAACAATTCCCTCTGGTGTGCATTACAAAGGTCGAATGGTAGCTGTAGCTGCTTTCCCTATTGGAATAGACACTCAAAAATTCTTAGATGGAATGGAAAATCCGTCAATTAAAGCACGTATAGCCGCTTTAAGAGAAAAATTCAACGGTGTGCGAATTATCTGTGGGGTTGATCGTTTAGACTATATTAAAGGTGTCCCACAAAAGTTGCATGCCTTAGAAATTTTCTTAGACGAGCATCCTGAATGGATCGGAAAGGTCGTTTTAGTGCAAGTCGCTGTTCCATCTCGCCAAGATGTCGAAGAATATCAGAATCTAAGAGCTGTTGTGAACGAGCTTGTTGGTAGAATCAATGGTCGATTCGGTACTGTGGAGTTCACACCCATCCATTTCTTACACAAATCCATTCCATTTGAAGAACTTGTTGCTTTATACGCTGTTTCTGATATCTGCTTTGTCACCAGTACAAGAGATGGAATGAACCTGGTTTCTTATGAATATATCGCCTGCCAACAGTCCAATCATGGCCCGCTAATCCTTTCAGAGTTCACTGGTGCGGCTCAATCTTTGAATGGGTCCATTGTTGTGAACCCCTGGAATACAGAAGACATGGCTAATGCCATATATGACGCACTAAATATGCCTGAAGATCTGCGCGCTGCCAACCATCAGAAGTTATTCAAGTATATTTGTAAATACACTTCTGCTTACTGGGGTGAATCGTTTGTGTCAGAACTGAAAAAGCTCAGAGACAAGGAAACATGACATAGATGTATTCAGAGCGCTGCTTGATGCCTTGAATAGCATAGTAAAACTATGCTGACCTACAATAATACCGAAGGTCTTAAATTCTACCATGTGGACCATATTGATACCATGCAGCCTTGTAAGATGGCACTGTTATAATGAAGTATGCATATATTAGTGTGTGTGGGCTCCAATTGGATATAGCTAAACTGACGGTCGACGGCACTGAAGTATACTATGTGCTGCAATATGGACATAGCTTTCTATGTTTAGCGACCTATCAGATGCTTACGCCGCCTAAATGATGTAGGAGAGGAATATAGAGATAAAACTATAGGAAGCAATTGAAATGGAAAGCTGAATCAGCAATGCTTAAAGCGATAGCGCTGCAGCAAGAAGACCCCAACGAGAGAGCCGGAGTTAAGCATATTCATCCCAGCAACGCTGTTGTCGCGGACTTCAGCTAGACAAGCCAGACCGCGCTGTTCTAAATGGGCGCCTGAAAGAAATATTAAAATGAATAAACACGGGTATTTAAGCTAGGTAGTCACTAATGGAAGCAGTATGTGCTCAGTGATGAATCTGCACTGCTAAGACGATACTCACACCAAATTGGAGTAGCAGCTGTGCCAAGAAGCTCATTTAAGCTTATTTACGTACTGGAATCTTACTAGTTCGAAAGTGAACGAATATCAGTTATATCAAGGACAGTATACTTAAACAGATACCCTTGGTCTGCTACGTGTATTTAATTATGTCAATATTTGTTAGACTAACAGGAATTATATAAAATATGCAAGGTACTCTACATAATATAAAGGATGTTAACATATCTGTGATTTCGAACGCTACTTTATAATTGGTGAAATAGAATCAACTTCCTTAGCAATAGCCTGGGCTGGATTCAACAATTTCTGTTTTCTTTTTTCATGAAGTTGCTAAGCCAAGAATGATCTTTTTAAGAGAGATCGCCGTATTATAGTAGCGAGCGAGTTTAACAAATTAACAGCTAAATGTCTAACAGGTTGAGCTTCCCATCGAGGAATCTCAAATAACCAGTGAGCCAAATCATAATCATTGAAAAGCTATCAGTTATATTAAGAAGGAAATAAATGCATATTTTATAATGTAAGCAACAAACAATCTAATATCTAAACGAGCAAAGCAGCAGCGGCAACAGCACCGCCGAGAAGACCAGCATTAGCAAGGTTGACGCGGGCTCCACTGTCGTGAGTAGGAATAATGGTAGAGTGACCGCTGGTTACGGTTGCAGTGTGGCACCCTGTAGTGCAAGGTTTCGTAATAGTGGTTAAGGTGCAGTCACCATGGCAAGTGGTGGTGTGGTTTCCAGTAGCAGTGCTGTGGTGAGGAACAGAGCTAGATCCAGAAGCCGAACCCGAACCCGAAGCGGCAATTTTCACACTATAGCAAGTGTAGGAGTCCCCAGCAGGCTTTTCAGTAAGAAGAGCAAAGGTGCTGGAGATGTAGTTATACATATCTTGTACACTACCAGTTCCCTTACAGGCGAAGAAATTGGTTGCTCCACCAATAGAAACAAACCCATTCTCGATAGTGATAGCGCTAGTAGGCTCGGAAACCGACATAGCAAGGAAAGTGTCCATCAACTGAAGATACAAGTCAGCACCGTCAACGAAAGCAGTGGACAAGACCTTCTGGTCTGAATCATATGTAGCAGCAAGAGCTGAGGAGCTGTTGGATGCAAACAAGTAGTTTATGGCTGCACCTTCGTGGTAAGAATCAATTCCTTTGCCGTTCAAGGGGCCATCAGAACTAAGGGTGAGCGAAACCGATTGGGTAGCCGCAGCAGCGCTGGATGCAAGAGCGATAGTAGAGAACTTCATAGCGAATGTAGATGTATTATAAGAATTATTGAAACAGAAACTTTCAAATGACCAATGGAGATAATTGTGAAGCGGGAACAGGCCTCTATTTATATTCCGCACAGCGAGGAGGGGTTATTGCGGAAATAGAGGTGCAAAGACAGAAATAGCACTATCGTTTAGGTACCACCTAATTGTGGACGTATATTAAACGTTAATTTTAAAACGGCGTGCTAAACAAAACTCTATTGCAAACTGTAATGAAACAATCACCCATTGCCCTTTCCACAGCATCTTCTTCCTGGTGAGGAGACTTAGTATTATCATCTGCTCAGATGTGGATTAGCTTCATTCTAGACAAGTTAAAAGTAATGCTAGGTATATCTTTCTATTCTTGAATGGTTTCCTTCAGTTAATAGCCAATATAAGAAACCAAGTACCGATTTAGACATGAGGTAACATTTCTATATTGGGTAACGTAAAGGCTTGATAAAGTTTAAGCTGTCTTACACTCCAAAAAGCGTAACTTCATTTGCTGGAGTACAGCCATCCCAGCTCGGAAAGATGTAACGGCTTGAACGTGACGATCCAAGCCGCCATTAAACTTATTAGGATATTTTAGATGTTCAGATCTTCAATTCTATATTGTGAAGTCAACTGCATCTACCAGTTGAGACAGGCTAGAAACAACTGTGGAAGTCATATAGGAATTTTGCTCTGAGTTTTTGCATCAAATTAAGTGGCTGTCTTGTTAATTTAATCTGGCCAGCAGGGGTTTTCTCAAACTTCATCAATAATATTTAATCAAGAAGTAATATAACCTTACTTTAGCTTTCTGGCAATCTAAATTTGTCATTGTAAGTATGGCGCACCGATAGCGCGCCAAGGAGAACGCTGAATTCACTTAATTGCTTATATTTGTCGTTTCAGTCCTATTTACTCAAGAATAGTATATTAAGTAAGTTTGCAAAGAATGACAGTTAATGCCAAGTGAGGTAATATCTTTGACTAGTTCAGCCCCGAAATCATCTACAGTATATGTCACCGGCCATTAGTTCATACCAAACCAAGACGGCGCCGTATCTTATCGAACGCTGTATTGCAGTCGATTGATGATTGAGAAATTGCATGGCGAGCAATGGGAAAAAATCTAGTCATTATATCCTGACTAATTAATTATACGGCCAATGGAACCCAGAATTCAGCCGTTATTAGGAGACTGCCAGGCTATGAATGAGAAACAGACAGCAGATTCTGGCTATCTATTCTGTAAGTTATGATATAGTTCGAATGTAGTTTTTCTTGTCGATGATGTAAATGCGGTTCGCTCTCATCTACATCAATGAAAGTGTTAAGTTGAAGCCTAAAAATAGCACCGACCTGGTCGAGAGAAAAGCCAAAATAATAATTTATTAATTTAAGGTTTATGTATATGAAGAACTAAACATTGGCTTAAATTACTACTAGTGCAGTGGCTCAATTATAATTTGCTGAAGATCAGTCGTACGAAATCAGATAATCATTCTGTAATACGAATCCTAAATTAATCACCATGATAATTTTTCTGCAATCTGTTCACATGTAGTAGTTTTAAGCATGAATGCTTATTCAAGCAGGCATAAATAGTAAGTATGCTCCTTCGGTGTTCTGAAGATTCGCACTTCATCGGGGTAGTTCTTGAGACTGTACATACTTCGGCTGTAACATGTGTATAACTTTTAACAATATATTTGCGCTTTGTGCACTATAATACACCTATAGAACTGAGTATATTAATTATATAGTTTGAAGTAACCAACCCATTCCTTAGAATACTTAGGATTGCAGGTAGCTGTGGGACAAGTTCCTGCTTACGGACAATTAAAAGCAAAATTACATAAACTCAATGATTACAGGCTAGATAAAACAGTATTATAGAAATGCTATAAGAATTATTCTTGTTTAATGCTAAGTTACTATGTTTGTTATACACTCTCTGTATCAGTTAGCTGAGGTAAATGTAAGCCTCATAGATGTTTAAGCGGGTTCCATAAACAGTAAGTAGCTTACTGACACTAGACTCAGAAACCTTTACAGGAAGAGCATAATCACTCATCTGCGCGACCATAAACAGTCTAAGGAGCAGCATTAACGTCAGCAGGGGCACGTCCAGAAAGGAGAGCACGACGAGAGACTGTTCCAGGAGCGTTAACGTCAGGGACAGCGTTGACATCGTCGCTGGACACAGATGCCGCACCCGGAACTGGCAATGCCTGGATGAAGATGGGGTAACATACTCCACCACCAGAAGGAAATTGTACGATTCCAAAATAGTTAGCAACGTAGTTGTACTGATCCTTGAAGGTAAGGTCTCCTGAGCAAGCATAGAAAGTGGTCTGGCCATTAAAGTTGACCACTCCATCTTCGAGTGTAACGGGGAGAGTAGGAGTTGCGACGTTCATACCCAAGAAGCTGTCAAAGTTGTTTTGCAAGTAAATCAACTGGCCGTCAGCATATGGCGTAGATATAGTCTTGTTGTTGGGATTGTAATCAAACACTTGGGGATGATTATCCTCAGGGTTCAAGAATAAATCTTGAATACCAGCGCCTTCATGCCAAGCAGCAATGGGAGAGCCATTCAGGGAGGCATTCTGACACTTGGCAGCGAGGGTATACTGGTTCGCAGCAGCAATTGAGGCAAGAGTGGTAACAGTTGAAAATTTCATGATGAATTCGAATATCAAGTAGTGTGTTTGATGAATTAAAACAGAGTAGAGTGCTCTTATTTATAATCTGGAGAATACACATGACCCCAAGCTATTTCTGCAACATATGCCACCTTAAACTCCTCCACTTGAAGGCTGCATGTTACACCGATTCTAATATACTACATTAAGATGCGACATCAGGATGGGAACTTCCTCAGAGGAGGTGTAGGTTTTAATTACAGTAGTATCAAAATTAAGTTATTAATAAAAACTGGGGTTCGCACAACTCTAATGAATAAAGCGTGATTAAGATTCAACAGTTTGGCAGGTAAAATTTACTACTGTTAACACGTGCAGTCGAATATATCTCACTCAAAATTTGTTACTATAATAAGAACTATTATAGACTACGAGTACTTCCTTCAGAACTACTCCTCACGTAGCTGAGTGAATAAACTTGTACGAATTGAGGTATTTTTAAACTTCTCTGTGCCAAGAATGTGACATCTTGGTAACTCTCAGTTGTTTAAATTTATTGGCTTAACCTTATATTAGCTTAAGTCTATGCCGCGAATTGTCATCTCCTGCGAACTAGATCAACAAAGCATAACTACTATTCTGCTTTGCAAGAGATCTGCATTAATATGAGGTAAGTATGAAATTTTTTCGTAGGTTGAAGTGAGCTGGCTAATATATCAGTGGCTAGTACATGCTAAACTTTCTTATTCTAACTGGCCGAGTAATGAGCATTAATAATACTACTATTCTTATTAATAGCGTGGTGTTTAAATTTAGCACCACAAGTAACGCAATCAATGCCTAATGAATATGCAGAAGTAGCACTAATGCGGTAATTTTAAGGTACCATTACAATAAGTGATCTTTGAAAACTCAAATTCAAATCTACAAAATCGATAATATTATGATAAAGAATATGTGAATAGAATAGTATAGGTTTGTTACTTATACGATATTGAATGTAAAACAGAATGTAAACTAAAGCTATAGAAACTGTAGTGAGTTTCTATGCAAAGAAGGCGAAGAAAAATGCTACAGCTATGGCAAAGTGATCAACAGATATAGCGCCGGCGGCATTAGTTGCTTCTGCAGAAGTGGCACTATGTGTATTGACTCCAGTAGTACCAGTGACAGTTTTCAAGGTAGAGTCAGAGTGTACATCAGTGGACTTTACTTCACATCCAGTAGTGCAAGTTTCGTGATGTGACTGGGTTTCAGTTGTATGGGCTCCACTGGTAGGCTTTACCGAGTCCTCAGATGTAGAATGAGTACCAGAAGTATGTGGAGAGGTTGTGTGGCTGCTGGAGGCTGTTGAGGAAGCCATCGGGGAGCCTAGAAGGTCTTCAGAGGGAGTAGCAAATATAGCCATAATGTTGGCTTGCTTGCAAGTATATCCGTATGGTGATAAATCCTCTGTGACAATTGCAGGTGTGTTGGCCATCAGTTCCCAAGGATCAGACATGTTGCCAGTCCCCTGACAGCTATAAAAGTCAATGAGTCCATCGATAATCACGGTTTGACCATTGAAAAAAATGTTCTGACTAGGTTCACCCCATGTGAAAGTGACAAAGTGATTGAACAGCTGAAGGTACAAGCCTTCAGTATTAGAGATAGTCTGGTTATCTAAAGTATAGGGACCAATAGAACCGGAGGAAACGAATAGGTATTCAACACCATCTTGTTCTTCCTTAATTGCAAGTCCAGCATCGTTTGCTAAAGTTAATGATAAAGTGTCAGCTAAAGCCGCGGCAGAGAATATGGTAAAAGCGATTTTCATGATATAAACAATGAGTTGAAGAAAAAACGGCTTGGTACTTGAAGGTAGTCTTAAGCGTCCATATTTATAGTCCAGACTACATCTGAGTAACGTGCTATTTTGGTAACAATAATAAACCGACGGAAATGAGGTCGCATTTCGCCAGTGGTAATAATGGGGTTAATTGTTCATTTATTCAAAGTTAATACCGTTAAGGTTTTTGGTGTTGTGTTCCTAAATGCAGAGATGAACGGTGCAACGCTAACTAAAATATAAGTTGACATTCTCGCATCATTTCATTCAGATACGAGTATTCACTACAAATCAACTAATTGGGGGGTTTTGGTAAATGTGATAAAGAACCTCTTTATCAGGTGCTTACGAAAGCCGCATCTTTCTTAATTAAATATTCTGGTGACATAAAGAGCCATTTTCACCAATAAAGCCTTTACTTAAGGAACCACAAAGCTTAATTTCAGAGTTACCTTCTTTACTCTCTGCAGAGCTTATTCCACGGTTTGACGTGATCTCTATCTTTGCTCAAGGAGAGGAATTCTTACACTTACTAGATTCAGGGACAGTAGCAAGAAACAAAACAAAAAGAAGGTTAACTCTGCATCTATATTGATAACAAAACCCAGGTATGAATATGAATACTACTTGTAAAGGCCACACTATGGGCAGTAAAATAAAGTTATGTCAAGGGCCCTGAAGAAATGATACCCTGTTTAAATCTCTTCTACTCAAGGGACATTATTCGGATACCTGAGCAGTAAGCTTATAATATTGTTTCATTCAGAAAGAAAGCAACTTACGATATTCAGGCTTTTACAGTTTGAGAAGATCTGCAACAGAGCAAGAAAACTTACAATTATTATTACTAGAAAATTGTCGTGCTCGAGCATTTCAAGTGGTCCGTCCAATCTTGCTGATCGGAACCTTATATCTTCAAACCTTGATGAGAAACGATTTTCTACTATAGTGAGAAGTTATAGGGTCTACCAACGGCTGCAAGTATTAATCATCACTTTTTTGAACCTGGGTTACTGAAAAAATCCTACTTATGAGTAATAGGCTATTCATTTAAGTAAGTAGAGTGTCAAACTTCAGTACTTGCAATGAGCCTACAGGGGCTGTAAAAAACAATATATCCAGAGCCTTGATTAATATGCATTCCGCGTGATATTTAGGCTAGAAAACCAGGAATATAGATTTGATTCAGTGATCGAATATGAGCGCAAATAAACTGGTGTGAACCACACTGAATTTCAAGCATATAAGCTCACGCTTTAGATGACTATTGGAGGAATATAAGTTTAATAACCAGAACCGCCAATATTTGTGTTAACCATTATCCTGCCTAATACTGTAAGCTCTGCTGAACAATCATAAGAGCGACTAATATCATCTTTTATAATAAATTTGTCGACTGAGTTTTGTGGTTTTTCTGTCAATGTCATACAAATCCCGAGGAATAGAAGCTTCGTACTCATCTACAAATTCGAGGGGCGTATTGACCCGGTGATAGAAATAACTACCTTTGACTTTAGTCAGTCGATGAACGAAGAAACAGTTCTCTCGAAGTACAAGCATAAAGTTACTGACTATCCAGTATGCTTGAGGGCAAGCAATGAAACTAGTTGCTCTATATACTGTCTTAAATTGAAAGTCTAACAAATAGCTTTGAAGTGAATGTAGGTGATAGCTAGGTAACTGCTGTACAGCTATCGCAGAAAGTTAGAATATATATACAGGAAAATAAAGAGTAGAAGGAAGATAGCCGCCAATGGCAGATCTTACTCTTAATTTTCTGAACACATAGTCAGTAAATAAAGTCCAATAGCTCAGAGGGAATCTCTATGCACAAATAGAACGAACAGATACAAAGGACATCTGATAGATACAACAGGAAGTGGATCCAGTACAAACTGTGCAGCAAAGTATATCGAACACACCCCAGTAGATCTAGTAAAATTAGGCTGATAAAAATCCTTATTTATCAGCTAGATCTCAGGCTGTGCTACAAAAAACAGGTAAAGAAAGCATAATGGAAGAACTGGAAGCTAATGAACAATCAGTGTAGATAGACAGAGCAGCTCTCAGTACTGAGCATCAGGAGGACGGCGAAAATAAGATGCTACAGAACAACAAGGCCAATTCGGGTTAGGGCTGTAGTGTCAAATACTATTGCTACGTAAATGGCGTGTCTACCCAACTAACGCCTCATAGCAACAACTAAACTAGGCGGGGAGAGGGTTTGGAAAAACTTCGGAGAGTGCCATAAAAGGAAGCAACTCGGTAGAAGTGTCAACTCCAGCAGAAAAAAGGCAAGCAAAGCAGAGGAACGAAGGTGTAATATAGACGTACAGGTATTAATTAGCTCAGGTCAGCAACCGCCGTAACTCGAAATGATTTCTCAACCTGTATCGGAAAAGAGGAACTAATAGAACATAACGGCGGCTAAGGCTAGAGCAATAGCGCCAGAATGGAAGGAAACTGCAGGGGCACCATTTGCTGTGACAAAAGTAGGCGCAACAGATTTTGAACCAGTAGCTCCAGCGGATCCAGCAGATCCAGCACCAGTGGTGGTGGCGGCAATACCGGGAACAAGTATAACGGAAGTTCCAGGAGTAATCACCGGCAAATTAGTCGGGCAGTTATCCTCTGTTACTGTGACCTTGACAGTTGTATAAGAAGTGACTACATCTTCGGCATGGGCAACAGAGGATACTGCGGCCAGCATCATGCACAAGACAGATGAGAATTTCATGATGGACGGGTATGTGATATTAGGCAGGAAAACTGTGTAATCTGCCGTGAGGTGAGGTGTTCAAAGAGTTGGGAGCGGTGGGTAATATATACCTTGACATATAGCAGTGCTGCAGACAAATGTTCTGAAAGGCGAGTCTAAAAAAATGTAAAAATCTAGCTAGCCTTAACCTTAACCGTATTTGGTGTCGAAGTTCTTTTAAAAGCACTAACCCTACTCTGCCGATTCGACTAACATTATTCTACCAGGCAAATGGCCAACCGAGGTAAACATTAATACGGAGATATTGTATAATATAGATAGTTTCAAGTGACATGATAAGTAGCTTAGGATTATGTAGACTCTAATGATAGGCAGTTGTAGCTATATTGGCGCTGAGCGTAGAGTATAATATTCCGCGGAACTCCATGCTTTCATATAGCATTTGGGATAGAAAACAACTGCTATTGGATAAGCCTGCTTGCCAAAAAAGCAATCAGCCTATCAACTTCCGCTGAAAAACCCTAATACTGCGCCTTAAGTTTAATTAAGTTAGTATTTCAGTAATTACGTTTGGAACTAAACCTGTCATTCATCTAATTAAATTTAACAACATTATTAGAGAGAGTTCATCGTACAGTATAGTCCTAGTGCTAGTCTATATAACCGGTTAGAACATGAAAACTTAATACACCTGACTGCCAGTTGACTAGTGAAGGCAAGCCGATGCGGCCTATACGAAATAATAAGCCATCAACCGAATTACTATGTGTAAGTTTATATGATAACCTAAATCCTTTCAATCGAGGCGTCCACCGCCACAAGCTCCTTCGTCCGCGTTCTATGGAACTCTAAATGTGGTTCAGCACGGTTCAAAGAATGCTAATAGAACGATTTACCTTTACAGAGTCAAAGCAGCTCATCTAACATAACAGACGACGCTCTCATGACCTAGAGCTAATTCTGTGTCGTATTGCGGCACAGAAAAATACATAAAAAAAAATCCATGTTCCCGCCTATATCAATGCATTGCTAGGTCAAGACTAGATGCTATGCATTGTATGTCCGCTAAACTTTATAGCGTTTTATTTACGCCTTTGAGAGAAGTAACTCTTTGTGAGTGCTTGAGTTAATTTGTCTATCACAGAACAGAATTATTTGCAAAATAGACAGAGCTTATGCTCCTGTGCACAATAGATATATATCAAATGACCATAATCAAAAGTCTGATCCTTATTGACCTGACCTTGGTCTCCTGTGGCTAGGTAGTCTGCCAATGTATTGTAAAAGGATACCAACTCTCACCCGAATTATGTATACTGCAAACTCCTAGAACGTGCATTGACACTACTCTTTCTGCTGCTAAGTAGAAACCAAAGAGCGCATGACCGCTGCAATATACCCAGAATGGCAATGCGGCAGTGGATTGGGACTTACCAAAGCCCTTTCGCCTGGGATTTGCGAAGCAACATAGTTTCTCCAAAACTCGGCAATTACATAGTTGACATATCATTAATTTAAGCCGTCTTTTACTTGATTTTGTGATAGTCTTCTATTCATAATTTGTTGTATTGTTGAATACAACCCTAAATACTATACTCATAGGTTCATATCTTGCATATCATTAGAATCCGATCACTCCAAAGCTGAAGGAAGCATAAGCCGCCTATCATAGTGTATCTTCCTAGTTATACTTCAGCTCAACTGACGTCTTAAGTTCAGCTCTAGTTTTAACTGGACAGGATTTTGAAACTAGTATATATTCCTTTGTTCTTCGTGATAGATAGCGATCATGGATTCAGATGCTAGCATGGACTATACCTCTGATCAGTCGTTCGACGCGTTCGAAGACGAAGGATATGACGATCTAGAGTTCGACACTGCCCAATCCTCTATCAAAGAGCCAGAATCGTACGAAATATCTTATTCATCTTTATCATATGATCAACTCAAGCAGCGATTTTATCTTTGTGTTCGCCAAACCCAGAACTTATGTGGGCTGTCCTCAGAAGTGGCTGAACTACTTCTTTCTCAGAATAAGTTCAGTATCGAATGGCTTAGCGAAAGATACCTCGACAACCCGATGAAAACCATGAAATCAGCCGGCTTGCCTCTAGAGTTTGCAGATCGGAATTTCAACCTACACATATCAGAACCCTCTGCTAATTTCTTCTGCACTATTTGTTGCGATGAAGATACCGATCGGGTTACATTTGCTTTACCTTGTGGTCATGAGTATTGCCTTCACTGCTATCGAACTTATACAACTATGCGTGTTCGTGAAGGCGATGTTCGTCTGAGCAGATGCCTGAACAGTGAATGCGAGTTCCCTCTAACTGACAGCGCATACAAGTTATTACTCTGTCCAGATGATTACGCGTGGTATAGAGATCAGCTTCTCAGAATATATCTTGAATGCCAACCATATCTAAAATGGTGCCCTTATCCAGATTGCACGTGTGCTGTTGAATGTAAAACCTCTTCACTGGACTTGGATTCTGTAATCCCAACTGTTCAATGCCTAGCCGGTCATTGGTTTTGTTTTGGCTGCTCATTAGAGAACCATGCTCCATGTACGTGCCGGCTGGTTGCAAAATGGAATAGGAAATGCGCAGATGATTCAGAAACTGCAAATTGGATTACAGTCAACACCAAGGAATGCCCGAAATGCCAAGCCACTATTGAAAAAAATGGCGGATGCAATCATATGATATGCCGCAAATGTACATATGAATGGTGTTGGGTTTGTTCCGGTCCTTGGAGTGAGCATGGAACTGCTTATTACAACTGCTCTCGTTTCGATGAGAAATCGGGTGCGGAGGCAAGAGATCAACAGGCGAAGTCTAGGGCAAGTCTCGAACGATACCTGCACTATTACAACAGATATGCCAATCATCTAGAGAGTGCACGACTTGACAAGAAGCTCTATGTCCGAACTGAGAAGAAGATGACAGAACTACAGAACTCTACCAATATGAGCTGGATCGAGGTCCAGTACCTTGCAAATGCTTCGGATGTCTTACAGCAATGCCGAAGGACTTTGATGTGGACCTATGCCTTTGCATTTTACCTTGAAAGGAACAATGACACACACATATTTGAAGACAATCAGCAGGACTTAGAGTTGGCAGTCGAGCAACTCTCAGAAATGTTTGAGAAAAATACTTCTGAATTGGCGAACAATCGCTTAGAACTCCTCGACAAGACTTCTTACGTTAGCAGTAGGAAGAACTTACTACTGAGAGATACTCAGTTAGGACTACTGGAAGGGCGTTGGAAGTACAATCTTTCAAGTTAAGAACATTTTATACATTAGCATAGATATTTATAACATTATGGAGTAAAAGAATAGCCCAAAAGTTCTGCTGTAGAATCAGTCAGTTTTTAAAGACGCACCACAGCCATATACCGTACATAAGGGTGTGCCATTTAAAGTTCCCCACAGGTTCTTGGTTTCAAAAATCATGAAAAAACACAATATATTCTGACATTTCATGAGACACTGTCATTAAGTTTTTAGATAGAACTTAGCTAGCTCATATGCGGACCAGCAGATTGCAGTAGAGGGAACATTGGCGACGATTCTAGGTCTCAAACCGCGCAAAAATCCAGATGGTCCATCATGCCTATAAATAGCCCGTGCTGCATCCATAAGCGATTTTGCTTGTCTAACTGAAGTGTCCGAAGATGTTCCCTTAGTTTGTAAGACAGTCTTAATGACATCAACCGGATTTGTCAAGGCAGCGGCTGTAGCACCTGCAACGCCACCAGCCACACAGTGAGTCATAGGGTCATAACGCTTTGAAGGATTGAGAATATTCGAGAGGGCTTCGTAAGTGGAGAAATTGATTGCCTGAAACGGAATGCTCATTGTGAGAGTTGCAGGATAGGAAACATAAAAGGCTGAGAAACCTTCCCGACGATAGACGTCCGCCGCACATGCAAATATAGAAGAATAATTAGCTCCGGTGTATACCTGCATTCGTTGTTTAACAACATCGAAAGGATTCATTAGAGCATCACAGGCGATAGTCGCTACGGCACCTGCGGCAGCTGTAGCAATCATAAATGTGGAATTAATGGTTTCGTTAGTGCCCGAGCCAGTACCATGCTTACTGCCTCGAGCAAATTTCAGGAAAGCGTCTTTAGCATGCTCATACACTGTAAAATACACGGCATGAGCAGGGCCTGAGCCGATGACAACAGAGGAGATACCCCGCCAGAGTACTCTAGCACCTTCAGCAGAAGATATCCGAGCTACAGCATTAGTCATACCACTATATATCTCTGCTTTACTGAGCACCTGCATTCTTGTTTTTACAGCGTCGACTGGGTACATGACAGTATGTTCCATGATACCAGCAAATGCTCCTGCGGTAAGATTAGCGGCGAGAGAGTAATTACCCGGGAGAGCCTCATAGTCATACTCTCCGTCTGGCCCAACAGGTATTACTTCGGGGACTGAAGGAATAGTGGACTGAGCAACCATTGCTACCATTTGAGGAGATGCTTGTATGCAGGGTAGGACGGAAAGGGAAGTTTGAAAGAAGAGCTAAGACGGCAGAGAGCGCGCTCAAAAATTCAGTACACTCTAAAATATCAGAGCAAAAATAGGAAATGCAAAACCCCCGATAGTTTATAGGATTATGGTCCACTGAGTTATTTTGAATGAAAGCCGATCGATGCTGTTTCAGAGACTGCGTAACCGAAGATGTATCAGGAGTGTACCACTAACTTCGTTTCGACAGAGGGGTGGGAACCAAGGCAAACAATAAAATTTAAAGCCACAACAAGCACCAATTAATTTCCTGACAATTGATATACCCACTACTATCCGTAAATGACTGAGTAGAGGCCAAAGGGTAACGACAAAGAACTCTAAGTAGGTATTTGAGGTAGGATGCAGCCTGCTTACTTATGCGAAAACCTTCAGGCCTCAGGTCCGTGGGCTTAACTTTATAGTCGGACGTAACCGGAGTTTGGTGCAACTTTAACGCCGAGTAGGCCAGCGCTTAGGTCTTGGCTCCCACTTCACAATAGGGCCAGGAGGGCTCTATTAATAGAACCATTGACAGCTCGTGTGCTTGAGGTCCTGCCATTAAATAGATCAGATTATTGCGAATAGGGAAACACGTCCGTCAATCAGACAGAAGTATACTCTAATATAATAGACCTAGGACGAATGGTATCTAAACCAAATGTCCTCCGTGCTCCGCAGAGAATATGCTGAAGCCAGTACATTGACAGATGAATTGATTTATTAATGAACCACTGCCCAGAAAAAGTGCCGAGCTCGCCGAGAATCAGTTATAGTGTTCATGCCGATCGTCAATTACAATTATGGAGTTAAAGCACATGATAGCGGCCCAAAAGTCTGCTCCTCGCGTCAACCACAGAACGATAACTGCAGATCAGACCACATTTGTCATGACTTTACCAGATGTCACTAGGAATGTCTACCTTGGAAGGCTACAGGAGCCCTGCCTAGGGTGCGAGTAAGCTTTGCAGTACCCTAACACCTCCTTCCCAAACCTCAGCTCTAAGTGAGATAGGCTATTTTTCCGGCACAAGACTATGGCTAGACAAAATCTTATAGGGCTTGTTACAGGCCATGGAAAAATGGCTAAAACAATTCGAGTGTCTGTACAGAGACCTACGTTTCACAAGAAGGTGCACAAACAATTAATGGCTAAGAAATCTTACTTAGTGCACGATGAAGCTGAACTTGCCAAGACCGGCGATATCGTACGAATCGAAGCCTGTAGACCACTGTCTGCCCGTAAAAAGTTTGCTCTTGCCGAAATAAGAGTAGGAACTGGACAAGAATTTGTACGAAGCAATCAAGCATCACATGAACTGCTCAATTCTCAGCGTTCCGAATTCCAGAATAAGATCGATAAAATGCTAGCCGCTGAAAAGGAGCGGGCCCAGTCTCGGAAAGTGTGGTCCGATCTTAAATTTGTCACTAGACATCATTTTGCCTATGGATATTCGTCATTATCACCCGAGGAAATTAACCAAAGAGGTGCAAAAGCCGCCCAAATCTGTGAATCCTATGGTTGGTCCGTAATCCCTCCTCCTCTGCAACTCCTCTCTACACAGCTAAATGAAGACTTACAAGACGTCTCAAAAGACCTGGACAGCATTTTAGAAAGAATTCAGGAAGAGGATGACTATATTCGGTCGCTTGGTAAAGACCCGTTACACATGAGCCCGAGCATGTACAAAAATATCATTAAAAGCCGAGATGAGAAAATACGTGCTGACTAAAAAGCCCTGTTTTAATGCATAATACGAGTACGTTCAATATTAAATACATAATATGCTTAATGTATTGGTAAATGCTAACTTATGCCCCAGAGCTTCCGTATTTGGAAGCCCAGTCTTCATATGCTTGAAGGCCATCTTTCGAAACGCTGGGCCTAATATACTGTAGACTTGAAACAAAGTCATTAAAATTGATAGGCCTTATTTGATCTCTGGGCGTACTCAGCAGAGCTTCACCTAATTCTCTCAGCGGCCCCATTGCGGCATCTTTGGCGAGTGCCGTCAGATCACTACCAGAAAATCCGTCCGTGAGATCTAAAATGCTTTCGATATCAGCGTTGGAAAGTGCTTGATGTTGGTGTCCCATAAGTTTTTCTATTTGAGCTCGCCTTGTTTCTCTTTCTGGTAGAGGTATATACTGTCTTCTGACGAAGCGTCGTCTAGCTGCTTCATCAATAGCCCATGGTAAGTTAGTGGCCGCCAGCACCAGTACTCTTCTCGCATCGTCATCATCTGCGTCACGTCCAGTGGCAGCATGTTGCAAATCACTCCACTTAACTAGAAACTCGTTCTTAATTCGTCTTGTGGCCTCGTGTTCACCACTGTTGTTACGAGTAGAAAGTAATGAATCAATTTCATCCACAAATATGACAGAAGGAGCCAGCTCCTTAGCTAGTGCGAATAGGGCTCGCACCAATTTTTCACTTTCTCCTAAATATTTAGAAGTCAGAGAGGACGCAGAGATAGAAAAGAACGTAGAATGCGATTCGGTTGCAACCGCTCGGGCAAGCATAGTTTTCCCCGTACCTGGCGGCCCAAATAATAACATACCACGAGCAGGTTCTCGGAGGCCGCGAAACAAATCTGGTCGTAAAAATGGGTAAACAACGGTCTCTTTGAGACTCGACTTTGCGGCTTCTAATCCCGCGATGTCTGACCAGTGTACTTCGTCTCCATGAACGACAATATCGTTAATTATCTGCTCTGCAGCTAACTTATCAACACCTTTGATATTATTAAAAGCACCAGTCATACGCTTGTTAAATTCTTCATCATTTGTGGAGACAATAAGATCATCTGATGAACTATCCGTAGTACCATCGGCTTTTAAAGGGTTATTCTCCTTCTTGGTGTCGGCTGGAGGGGAAGGTGACTTAACATTAGTCGAGGATTTCCCAGACTTATCAGGTTTATTAACCTTCTGGGACTTCACAGCAGCACCTGCAGTATTCTTCAGCGTCGGAGGAGTAGACTTGCTTCGGGGGTGAACGGTAACTGGTTTAGCAACAGCATAATCTGGCACTTTTATAAGGCCTCTTTGAGCAGAAGTAATATATCTGATACCAGGTTTCGCCGACACAGCTTCCACTCCTTGGGCTTTCAGCCGTTTATCAGAAGTAGCAGGTCTTGGAACCTTCGGCTTATGACTACTTTCCGAATTAGATATTTTGTCCACAGTGGTAGAAGAAGGTGTAGGAGGCGGAGCAGATCTTGGAGGTGGGGGTGGTGAGGTCGGTATTGATGGAGAGTCATCTGCGATCTTCGACGCATTTGAGAGAGACTTCATCATTGTAGTTAAATGATTAGATACAACAGAAGTGGTAGAGTCATTGGCTTCCCCAGCAGCAACAGAATGTCGAGCTGCGTTTCCTTTTATCTTAGAATCCTCAGATTCCATAACATTAATGACATCATATTGACTTTCAAGAATGCTCTCTGGCATTTTTGGAGGCGCCTCATCAGGTGTAGTTTCGTAAGAAGATTTAGAAGAAGGCGGCTTGTGAGTTTTCTTATTGCCTTCCTTATTAAGCATAAGAGTAAAACCGGAGAAGTCCGGTATTAGTCTGGAACTAGATATCTTCTTGGGCCTTGGAGGGGCAGATGCCTTTGGGCTCGAAGTAAGACGTGAAGAAGAGTTGTTTGCAGATTCAGGCTGTCTGGCAGTTGTAGTAGCATGATTGGTCTCTCTGGATTGATTATTATACGATAGACTTTCTCGAGACAAAGTATTGAGCACCTCACTGAAATCCATAGGATCAGAAATAGAAGTTGTAAAGTCAATAAGAGGAGTAGAGTTTTCACTGGGGGAAGTAGAAGAAGGTTTCTTGGGTGCGAGCAAATGCGGAAGGCTAGCAGGCATGCTACATTCTATGCTTTCTATGCTATCCCGGCTCACAGATGACTTTGTCGGAGGATGGTCGGGATAAGTAGTAGAAGGCCGTCGCGAGTCGCTGGCCTTAGTTTCAGAGCCGCGCCTAGATTCAGAATCACTAGGCCAGGCGTGTAATGCAGCCAAAGAAGCAGAAATCGGCGCCTCATTAGAAGACGTACGACGATTTGTGTTAGGCCTAGCAACGGGAGGAGTAATAGAGTCACCTCTTAAGGTAGTAAGCATAGATTTCTTGAGTGGAGAAATCGTTCTAGCAGAATTGGCCTTGGGAGTTGGCCGGCTGGTAGAAGAAAAAGAGCGATTGGCAGAAGGGACGGGATTTCGTGTGACGCTATGAGATGAGGAGTGAGAACTAGAGTGAGAAGCGTTAAGTGTGTAGATGTGCTTTCGACATTGTGTTTCAAGGTCGGTGATATTGGTAATCAGCGTACGAGCTAAGTCATTGGACCTTTGATTCAAATAGATAGCTTCCCTATTGCTGTCTATGAGATTAAAGGCAGAGTGCCAATGGTTTAGCGCCTGTGAATACAGATTCTGATTCTCCAATAGATTTGCCTGCACGCAGGTGCGATAAGCCTGATCATAGATCGATTCTAATTGGCAAGTCTGAGTAGACTTCTTTGAACGAAAGAGGACCATCTACTGCTTGGCACGAGGATTCATTTAACTCAGTCTGAACGTTTGTACTTTATGGAAGCTACTGACGCTATTCTGGGACAGAGTCTGTGTAGAAACAGTGGAAATAGTACAAGTCTAAAGGAGGCACTTGCTGTATGGGTGTTTCGTAAGTAAGTTTAGCGGCTTGCACAACTCGACTTGAGGCGCCAGGAAATATACCCTAACCCCATCGCTATAGAGATAGATCGCAGGTAGCGCTACTCGAGCTTGAGAACTGCTCTGCCGAGTAATTTACCTGCGCGCATGGAATCCAGAACATTTCTGCAGTCTTGCATAGGAAATACCTGAACATGTGGCTTAAACAAGCCTCTTGCAGCCAGATCGAGGGCTTCTTTCACGTCCCATCGTGTGCCGATCAGAGTTCCTATAAGTCTAATATCCTTCAGGACCAGGTCAAATGGCTTTACGGGAAATTCTGCATCAGGAGAGGTGATTCCGACAGAGACAAGAGTTCCATGAGGGCGTAACATGTCTACAGCCTGCTTATAAGCCATGGGAGACGGTACAAGAACTAAGGCAACATGGACTCCTGCACCACCAGTGATCTTTCTAACTTCGTCCGGAACTGCAGAGACTTTAGTGAAGTCTATGAAAGATTCGACACCTTCAGAGTCACAGATCGAACACTTGTCGCCAGAGTCAATAGCAATTATGCGGGCGCCGCGGGAGCGTGCTATCTGTAGAGCCATGGTTCCTAGTCCACCACCTGCACCAATTACAGCAAGCCATTGCCCAGGGTAAATACCACTTTTCTTTATCGCTTTGTATACCGTAACACCACCACAAAGAATAGGTCCAGCTATTTCGTCCTCGACACCATCAGGAATAGGAATCGTGTAGTTGACGTCCATTATCTGGTACTGACAAAACGTACCGTCTGCATTGGAGGTCCGAATCGGCCCTTGGCAGCAATACGCTTCGTGGTCTGGCTCAATACAGTCGTCGCACATATAACAGGGACGTTGGAGTAAAGTAAGGCCAACACGCATTCCAATTGGAACCTTTTCGGGTCTGGTGATGTTCGGGCCATGCGCAACGATTCTCCCCACACCTTCATGTCCTACTACCTTACACTCTGTACGGATCAACGGAGCCCAATGGTCTGTCAGATGAGACAAATCTGTATGGCATATACCAGTGTAGGAAAGTCGTACCAATACCTGGTTAGAACCGGGCTTAGGAACCGGATATTGCTCATCCAATTCTAAAACATAATCAGGGCCAGGCTGATCGCAAGTGAGAGCTTTTTGCACTGTAGGCAGAGATTCCATTGTCCGTTGTCAAATACTGTTACAAGAAGATCTGCACACCTAAAAGGCCAGGCAAAAGTTAAGAAATATACCACAGCTGACGATATTGCACAATACACGACGCTTCGGCGCGCTTAGCGATCCATTTACGTCCATATCGTCTAATCAGCTCTTGGGAGATAATCAAACCTTATCGGAAGGGTGAGAACGAGACTCAGCTGTTAGAGTCACGATAGCTCTTTAATGAAATCATCCAGAACAGTGTCAACATCGACATCTGAAGGATCAGCATCTCTATACTCAGCAGTCAATTTTTTCATCAACCGCATCCTAAATTTGGAGTACTCTGGCTCCGGGAACCGCTGTCGCAGACGTCTACGTATGCTTCCCAACAACTCCACGGTCTGCGCCGCATGTGTAGGCAGTTGTGAGGCTAAATATCTCCCTAGGTAGGCAGCCATTGCTGGACTTTCTCCGTTAGTTGATAACATTAGCTGCAGTGGCCCGTCACTGTAATTATACCCAAAGTAAAAGTCACACTCTTCGGGGACATCAGCTACATTAACCGGGAGCCCTTTCACTTTACACAGTTTGTAGATTCGACTGCTCTCCTCGTGGTCATCAATAGCCACCAAAACCATACTTATAGCCTCAATTAAGTCTGCATCTATAAACATTCGGTTTACATGCTCTATCTTGCCTTCATCTTTGTACGCCTGCAGCTCTTTTTCGAGGCCCTCGCTAGGACAGACTACCCGGACAATAGCATCAGCGTCTAGCAGCTTCACCACTCTTGAATAAGCAACCTACTGTTATTATTATGTTCTTCTACCGGCAAATAAATACCTACACTTCCTCCTCCTATTACTAATGCCAGCTTGCCAGCGGTCTGCCATGCGACGATTAATGATCGACCCATGATGTCGTTGGGAGTGAACGAAATAGTCTAAACAAAGGTCTAACTACAGTGGTATTGTTAGTTAATATACTAAAAAGGTAATAAAAACGGCTCAGGCCCGGAACATTACGTTCTATAACATCAATACTCAAGATAAAATGACTCAGCTTGATTTTCCATCCAATGACGTCTTGGTATTGTTGACCGCCGCAATCTTCTGATTGTATGATGAGGTTGCGGCTGTTCGCCGGACAGATCGAATCTCATCAGCCGAGTACCCTGGGATTCGAATATTGTAGTTCCTCTCCAGATGCAACTGCACGTCTTTAACATCTAAGGAAGAGGATTTTCTGTGCTTTGCCAGTCTGCACGCAAAAGAGCTTACTGTTGTGACAAAATCATCGGCCAGATCTAGCAATAACTCTTCAACATCACCGTCAATGTTAACATCACTATCTTCTCCAATCACATTTCGAACTAATTCACTGAGTTTTCTTTTGTTCAATATTCTGTCTCCTTGCGCCTCATATGACGAGATTTTCATTAAAGCCGGAGTGTTTGTAGAGATCATATTGCTTGCAGTACCTTGAGTCAGAGTGGGTCTCGAACTTCTAACTAGAGTCGGGTTCGGAGGTTTCACGTTCAAGGTTGCAGGAATAGGCAGCGGTGCAATGTGCGCCCGGCTTGGAGAATTCATAGCAGGAATAGTATTCAGTTTTGTGATAGGCAGGTTAGGCCTGGAAGAGGGTCCTGTAGAAATACCATCCGATCCTGGAGTGCCTTGATTGCTCTGTGAGTTCACTGGACTTACCGATCTACCTGGAGCATATGTCGGTCCACTGCCCCCAGAGCCAGGTATTGCTTGACTCACTGGACCCATATTTCGATTCACAGCGCTAGGAGTGCTTGAAGAGGGAGAAGCTGCACCTGGAGTTCCTGCCCCCATCCTAGCTCCGCCTTGGCCATCCACATGAGGAGATGGAGACTCAGTGCCCCCGACAGCATTCATCGCACCGCCTGACGAGGCCTGGATACGCAGCGACTCCATGATCTGCGTAGCCAATCTTCTATAACTCTCCAAATTGTTTCTAAGATTGTTTTCCTTAACTCTTAACTGTTGTCTTTCCACTTCAGTTAAGTTTGGATTCTGACTTTGCGCGTTTATCTGTGGCAGCTGATTTTCACCAGATCGTAGTAATTGCTGTAGCCTCTGCAGTTGCATCTGCTTTTGTTGGGCTGTCATCTGTGCCAGAACTGCTTCGTCCCTGGGAGTAGCACCAGGGCCTGCATTAGCACCAGGTTGGTTCATATCAGGTCGCTGTTGTTGTTGCATCGCAACTCGACCTTGATTAGACATCGCAGCTTGTCTAGAAACAGAGTCGCCGTCAACACGGCCTTGATTCCTTTGTTCCATCCGTAATTGCTGGTATTGGGTAAGAAGGATTCGAAGCTGATGGGCTCGAGCAATCATCTGTTGCAGTTCGGGGGTATTTCCTGCTCCCTGGTTGTTATTTCTTGCCTCAGCAATATGGCGCACCATGGAGTTGTATTGATTATTCAACAGTTGAGCCTGCTCTGGTGTAAGTGACTGAGCAGAAAAACGCTGGTTTTGGCCCTGCTGTTGGACATTCATGATTACTGATTTCTATGTTCAGCGAGAGCCTCAGATATGCCAATTTCTCTGAGATATGAATATAACAAAAACTCTGAATATATTTAGAAAAAATATGCCGCAAACTCCGGTGATTGCAGATATTCTGAGGATTTTATGGCTTCCGTTATCGATTGGAAGCTTTGAGGGACGGGAAGCTGGGTGTCGGGCGTCCCATAGCAACGGACCCGCGACACAAAGCACAATTGCTCAATAAAATACTCATTTTTGCTGCAATTAGACAAGCTTGAATAGTATATACACTTCAAGCGTTGTACATATTACATAGAAATTTTTGGTAGGTGCTCTACAATCATTATGGTGCAGCGGTGATGGGCTACCGGTACAATGAGCTGCGGTTATGTATTATGTATCATGTATATAATAAGATCCGGAACAACTGAACAATCATTAAGGCCAGTGCTCTATAATTTTGTTTCCAGAGCTAAGCTATTTGCAGTCGGGAAAGGTCAGATGCTATGTTTTTTGCGGTGGCCGAGACTTCCTCATCCATTTTGAAGTGCATGGGCACCATTCGCTCATCATCGGTTTCGACAAATTCCTCTTGCTTCAGTTCTATTTTTCCTAATTCAGCAGCGTTAGTCACACCGGTAGAATCACCAATAAATGAAGCATACGTAGACGGGTTTGGTACGGATGCCCAAGGCGATCCATACTGACGGTTAGTTTGAGAGCCAGATCTAGGAATGTGGTGATATCCTGAAGGTTCCACAGTATCTTGCTTCTGAAACATATTTCCAAATCTTGGAGAAATTCCTAAACCATCATTGGATTGTGAAAGAGAAGATCCAAATCTGCTAGACGACCCGCGTCTGCTGGAGGACGATGCTCTAGAAATACCTCCTGTGTTAGTAAATTTTGCTGATCCGGTATCTACCAGCCATCTATCCTCAGTGTTTCGCGAGTCGCGGCGTTTTCTTTCCGCAGGGGTCAACAGTTCGCTTAAAGTTGAGGGAACAAGGTCTTCCTCGAATGCAAATGCAGTTGGTTCGGAATCATCTGCAATTGCGCTTTCGTAATGGTCATCAGATTCGATGCCATCATTGTATGATACCTGACCTCTTCTAGACACTATTGGAGATGAATCCAGAGGAGGAGAACCATACGAACCCCAGCCACTAGAACCCCATAATCCGTTTGGAGAACCGGAACTGAAAGCTGCAAAAACGGATGATTTAGAAGGAGGGGAGAGGGGGTTGAGGGTGCTAGAGGTATGTCTATTAGTACCAGCACCTAATGGTGGAGTAGCCACATTCCCAGAGCCGCTTTTCCAAGAGTTTATGGGACTAGTAGAGTTGCCAAGGGAAATGCCATTGAATGCAGATCCAGACGGGAACTCGGAAGACTGAATAAACCTACCTGGAAAAGAAGCGGCCACTGGAGCGGCGCGATGACCCACAGTACCAGAAATATTATCAAAAGAAGACAAATCTGAAAAGAAGGAAGCAGATTGACGATCTACAGATGGGGTTGGCCGGGATGCGTTTCTAATGTGCATGATTTCAGAATTGACAGCATCGATGGCAGCCAAAGATCTAGAGAGAGCGGATTCTCTGGGAACGCCATTCAATGGAATTCCATTGGTGGAATTTATCGTACCAGATTGTGGAATTGGTAGTGCGTTGGTTGCATACTTTTGTCTTGACGGCGCGGTGCCATTGTCCTGCGGTTGGCCAGCAGATTGATTGTTGTGCCGGGCTTGTTTGGATGACCCAGAGGAATGCTTCGAGTTGACTCTTCTTCCATCTGGCAGGATATGAGCTAGAGCGCACTTCGAGCCAAACTTGCAGTTGCCCTTTTGGAAATACTTGCAGACAGCACCGTCGCCACTTTGGTCAACTTCGTGCGAGAAAGGGCAGGATTTTCCCGCCTGGCAAATACCCTGTTTGAAGAACTTGCAAGGCACATGAGATAGATTCTTGTTCGAAGGAACATGCTGGTGATTGGATGCGCTTGAATCGGAAGAGCTGGACTCTCCAGTGGAAGGAGCGGACTTCTTCTTGAAAGCCTTTTCAGAAGTCGCCGACTTATTCGTGGGCATGGTTAATATATATAATCGATCAGATCTATGATTGTCACAGCACTAAAGCAATTCCAAAATAGGAACCACTCTAAAAGCGGCAGGAATGCTCGATGTGTGCTTGACAGGTAATAGGGAGCTTTGGGTGGTGCTCTTCTGCCGTGCACGGGTCAAGAGAGAAGAGAGGAACGACGAAAACGTCAGGCAAGATGGCGGGGAAATGTAACGGCGTAGGTAGGAAAATCGGAGAACAAGAGACGTCTAGACAGGTGAAGTCTTCGAGCTTAGATGGTCTGGACACGTCTCTGTCGGATAGTTAGTAGGGGGACGTAAAGCTGAACGATACAAAAGTTGGCTCTAAACACATAATCCCCTCGATTGGGAATATAAAGATCAGCATAAACTCTAATTGACGTGGCCAGACACAGCTATTGGCTGGGTAGCTGGGAATTCCTCCACTTTATCATTTTAAGGTTGTATTACTCACTAGTCCAAAAATAGAGAGCGCACTAATCTCTCGGGGCTGCTCGCTGCATCTTTCGGTCGTATCCTCGCTGCCTTGCTCCTTTCGATTTCTTCGGCTTGGAGGCGTGCTTCCTTGGACCGCCTTTAACTGGCATCGCTGGCTCTCCAATCGGCGAGTTCCTGCCCATCTCAGACACATACGAATCATCCAGCCGTCTGCGTAATTTTGAATCGTTGCCGAGCATTTTGCTCCACCCTTCAATTTGTTCCGGCGACCATTCCACCCCCATATTTTTGAGCTGTGATACTATTTGACTTCTTTCCTCGTCTTTGCGATGTGTAGACAAGAACAATTCAGGACGACTCTTGTGTATTCCGTACAGATACGATTCATGAGCCTGAACAGACTCAGGCAGCGCTAAGCTTTCGCTGTCTGGCTCGATAGCTTCGTCGCCTTCAAGAATAGATGTGTGCACCGCGGTCTCTTCATAGTCAGCGTCATCCGCGTACATTTGGTCAAGAATATCTAGTATTTTGGTCTTGGTCATATCGTTAACTCGTGGTACACTGTTGTAAGTCGACGGAGCAGTCACTAATCCACCTGAAGGTGAATACTCCGCAGAGGCTTTTTCCAGGCCACCAAATGATACCAAAACTGATTTCGCCTCATCTATTGACAGTTCTTCGTATATTCTCATTAGAGCCTGGACATCCTCATCCGATGGTCTGTACTCGTCAGATTCTTTTGCCTTAAACTTCTCCCTTACTGTCCCGATCGCTTTTAAAGAAGACTCGGATACTCGTCCATCTTCAGCAAGAACTTTCATTAGGCTTGTTTTAACAAATAGCCCAACAGCGAAATCTTGCTCCAGTGATGCTTTCTTAGACATCACAGACACCAAGTATTGAATTGCTTCTTCGAGTTCCTGAATTCTATCACTACTTAACAGACATAATATCCAGTAGTATGCAATAACAATAGAGGGCTTCTGGGGATACAGCAACCTCAAAGAGGTCAGCCAAGTGTTGGTCGGGACGATGGGTAACAGCAGCACCTCACTAGATGCAATTACGCGTAATGTCTCTTCATCTGATCTATCCCAGGCTTCCCGTAAACCGATATCTATGATTGTATCAACCAGTCGGTCATAGGCTTTAGATTTCTTCGACGCTAAGTCCAACAAGATGTCTCGCACCTGATGATGATTGCCTTTCAAGTACAGTTTTATAAACCACCACAGCGCCTCACTGTCAGAATCTTTCCATGACGAGTATCTATCTAATTTGGATGCGTAGAAGTTACGCATTAATGCATATACGAGCCATCTTAGTTCCGTATCCTCTGATCCGTGCTGCAAATATGATCGAATGAATCCAGTAAAGCCAATCACTTCAGTTACATCAGATACTTTCGCTTCCACTGCCCGCCCGAGTAATCTTTTCCAAATATCCACAGCTTCCCGCCATAGAGTTAGAGGTATCTGACCTTTTATAGCTGGTGCAGGATAAGCTGCAATAGCCATGTCTGAGTATCGTAAGCATAGCTCCCACCTGGGTAGACTTCGCTACTTCCATGTACGGCCATCCGTACAGCCCATATCCCATTCAAAATGACTTTATGAAGGCTGTTTATGATACCATTCAATCTGGTAAAAAGGTGGGGATATTTGAATCTCCCACTGGAACTGGGAAAACGCTTTCTTTGCTCTGTGCCGCGTTAGCGTGGATTAGACGGCCTCCGACAGTTGTTGATCCAGACAATCCTGCATGGGTCACAGAAGCTGAAGATGTGGCTCAGCTATCACGGCAAGAGATGTGGCTGAGCCTTCAAGAGCGGCTAAATCAGGCAAGGAAAACAAAGATCAATTTACCGCAGCAATTTAAGAAACGATCGCGATCTTCATCTCATGTCTCAATGGATATATTTCTTCCGGAAGACGACTCCTCTAACCTGTCAGATACTGTCTCTTCACTCTTACGCGAATCTAATAGAACTGAAACCCGTGAAGATCACGAGCCACAACTGATTTTTGCTTCGCGAACACATTCTCAGCTGTCGCAGCTGGTCTCGCAATTGAGGATGATTAAACCAGTTCCCTATACCGATAATGGACCTTCTCTTCCAATAAGGTATGTTCCGCTTGCCTCACGGGCTCATTTATGTATATATGACACTGTGGCTACCTCTTCACCCTCTACAATTAACGAAAAATGTCGTGATGCTCGTAAAGGCAAAGGTATTAAACCTTGCCCTTATGCCCCAAAAATAAGTGATCCCGTGTCTCGTGCAAGATTTAATGATCTAACCGATGCAGCTATAGCTTCTATCCATGACATTGAGGATATTATAACTCTAGGAAAGTCTTTCTCTGCGTGTCCCTATTATGCAGTGAAGAATGACATTCCTTTGGCTGAAATTATTACTATTCCCTATCAGCTGCTTCTTGACGAGCCTGCTCGTCGAGCTATTGCTTTGCCTATACAAGATAACATAATTGTCATTGACGAAGCACATAATTTGATAGAGACTTTGTCAAATATCTTGTCAAAGTCAGTCTCTCTCTCTCAAATCAGCCTTTCACAAAAAGCATTACAAGTATACTTAGACAAGTTCAAAACTCGTCTCACACCTCGCAGCCTTGTATACATCTCACATATGCAAATGCTATTATCTACGCTTTTTGAATTTCTGCTAATGATCAAGGGAAACCCGTCTAAGTATCCTAAAGGTGCCGCTCTATCGTCGGATGATGTGCTTCACCAGTCGGTATCAGAAGTAATCAACGTCTACAATCTTGCTGAGTACGCAGTAAAGTCTAAGCTTGCGTACAAAATACAGTCTTACATAGAGTACAAGAAATCCGAAGAGCAGGACAACGACAAATCACTGAATGTTCCTCTCCTTTCTTCTGTGATATCCTTCCTTGTTACTCTCACTTATCCTAAGAACGATGGAAAACTAGTTGTCCAGAGCAATGGCTCCGATCCAAGCCTTTTGTATCTTTTGCTGGACGTCAGCCATGTCTTTCAAACTATAGTAGAACAGGCTAAATGTGTGATTTTAGCAGGTGGAACAATGGAGCCTATGGATGATTATTTGACATACTTGCTCCCAGGAATAGACAGATCTCTGGTTTCTATGTTTTCATGTGGCCATGTAATTCCACCAGACAATGTCAGATCCTATACAGTCTCTCAGATTAATGGCAACGATATATCATTGACATATTCAAGCAGAAAGGATAGCCAGATGGCTAATGATATTGGAACTGCTCTGATATCTTTGTGCTCTGTTATTCCAAACGGAACTATTGTCTTCTTTCCTTCCTATGCTTATATGAATGAGCTTATAATTGCTTGGAATGAAACTAGTATCCTTGCCCGTCTTAATGCCGTTAAGCAAGTCATACAGGAACCGCGAGACTCTACTTCTGTTGAGTCTACTTTTTCTCAGTTCAAATCTATCGCTAACAATTCAGGTGCAGTAATGTTCTGCGTTACTGGTGGAAAAATGTCTGAAGGAATTAACTTTGCAGATGATCTTGCTCGTGGTGTCATAATGGTTGGTGTTCCCTTCCCTAACATTAAATCGATTGAGACAATTGCTCGCACACTCTTCATCAAGGAAAAGGCATTATCGCAGGGACTCACCTTAGACGAAGCAAAGAAGAAGGCTAGCGATTTTCTTGAAGGAACTTGCATGCGGGCTGTTAATCAAGCCATGGGGCGTGCAATACGACACGCTAATGATTATGCTGCACTATTCTTCATCGACAAGCGCTTTACTACCGACAAATTACGGCGTAAGATGTCTAAATGGATACGAGAAAGCGTTAAGAATCCTATTGAACTCGATAGTGTGATCCAAGATGCTAAAAGATTTTACGAAATCCACTCCTAATGATCATGTATTATTAACCTAACATTCTCCGTAGAGCTGTTATGCTTCATCGGCAGTTTTCTTGGCGGCAGGATGCGATGGAGTTGCTATTGTTTGGCTTCTAGGCCTGTTATGGCTATTAGACAAATCAGATGGTAGTTCGGTAAATCCATTCAGGATACTAATCGATTCGATAACGTCATAGGGATCTAGCAAGTGCCATTTTGCTGCTGTGGGTTTGGAGCTCGGACCAACTGTGGCCGTGAACACCCTATCATCAGAGAGACGTGACTCAAGTTTCTCATTAGAATTTAGCTGACGAAACATATCCTCATCAGTATGATCGTCACCCAGGCAAAGAACAAAGTCAGGAGGCTTATCTGGTGGATATTCATCCACAAGACGTTTGCAAATTTCGCCCTTGTTGAGAAAACGAGGTCTAACCTCCAGGTTAGCCTTACCACGCATGACTTCGAGCTTAACTTTAGGCTTATCAGTTTTGGAACCATTAATATATTCATTCTCCAATTCTTCTTCTAGCTTTTCCCGGCATGCTTTGGCCTGGTAAGCACCGAACTGTGGGTCAGCGCGACGATAATGCCAAGTTAATGCTATCCTCTTGCGTTCTATAAAAGAGCCAGGTGTTCTTTCAGTGAAATATTGAAAGACTGATATGACCTTTTCTTGCCAAGACATGTCAATACTTTCACCGAGATTAACCCATTGACTTGCGCCAGGGGGGCGCAAGAAAGAGCCGTGTTCGGCTGACAAGCCTAAAGTCTTAATATCACCTAACCAATTTTCTAAAAATGCTTGATCTCGCCCTGAAATAATCCAAACATTATTTTCCGGCGCAGAGCTGATAGCTTCAATATTCCGTAAGACCTTGCTCGTCGGAATTGCAGCACTCGGGTCTTTAACAATAGGCGTAAGCGTACCATCATAGTCGAATAAGAAAAGTCTTCTCTGTGAATTTCTGTATCTATCTAGTAAGAGTTGCCTGTTCAATGCTGGTGTGACTGGACTATTCTTCTCTCTGATATTTGCTTTCAGTATCTCTAAGTAACGGTCAACCCAATGCTCAAGTGAATTAGATTTGATGACGGATATTAAGCTAGCCTCCAGTTTCTTTTTCTCGGGGGACGGCATAGTCAGGCATCGATAAATTGTTTGCGCAAGTTTCGAAGCATCCCAAGGATTAATTTGTATGGCATCCGGCAAAGAAGCAACAGTACCTGTGAATTCAGATAGAATTGCAGGAGAACAAGAGAACTGCTGACAAACCACGTACTCCAGAGATGTTGTATTAACACCGTCACGCAGAGAAGTGAAAAGACCTAGATCTGCTACACGGAGAAGAGAATAGTATTCCTCGTTGGTTATATGCTGGTGATAATGAACTATCACAGGATTTCCGAGTGTACCAAATTCACCATTTATGTGAGCAATAAGATCTGATACCTTCCTCTCTACTTTATGAGAGCTAAAGTATGCCGGGGTTGTGACTTGAATGAAGACAATCTTCTCTTTCCATTCTGGATACATAGTAAGGAACATTTCTACCCCTCGGAGTTTCTGTATCAACCCATGCACCGAATCAAGCCTATCTCGACCCACCAAGATCTTTTTTCCAGGATATAGTGCACGAATAGCGCTTATCTTCTCATCAACTCCGGGCAGTTTCATCTTTGCTTCTACTCTAGGGACGTCAATGCCTATTGTGAGAGGGATGATGGCTACACGAGAGCCGAAGGCATCGACACCGGTATCATCAACGTCGAATCCCAATATTCGAGCACAAGAAGAGACGAAATGTCCACAATATGCGGAGTTATGAAATCCGATCATATTAGAGCCGAGCATACCGTCAAGCAATTGCTTTCTATGTGATAATGCTCTGAAATACTCAGAGGAAGGGAACGGAGAATGCATAAAAAAGCCAATTGGTATTCCACCAAGCTTCTGGCGCAGTAACTGTGGTAAAAGTAGTAAATGATAATCATGAACCCAAACTATATCACCTGGTTGATATACCTCTGCGACTTTCTCAGCGTAAGCCTCATTATATCTAACGTAATCTGCCCACCATCCTCTTTCTTCAACCCCATCTGTAGCTTCACCGCTGATATAATGCAGGCACGGCCATATAATCGTCTCTGCGTAAGTTCTCCATCGACCCTGTTGGCCTGCTCCTATCCACACAGGTTCAATCGACTTGTTCTGGGAGCGAGAGTACTCATCTAAGGTTGTGAGTAGAGCTTCTACTTCGCTTTCATTAACTTCTACATCTTCGTGTTCGTCAAGATAAACAAATCTCTCTGCATGATATTTGTCTTCGTCCCTGCTTTGAGGATTATTGGTATTGGATAAGATATCCTTACGGACCAGGCCCTCATGATTCGCCGGGCGAACTTCGCCTACCCAGCCCACAAGAACAGTAGAGTAATTTGGATTTACCTCCAATAATCGCTGAAGACCAAACAGTATTGATTGTCCTCTACGCTCCCTCAAAGAGAAGGTTCCGTCGGAGTGCTTCATTACTACATACGGTAGGATCGCCAGGCATGTGATAATTCGAGGTTTCGGGGTATTTGCGCGATCGGGGCCATCGCCTGATGCATCAATAGCCATTTGAGGAAAAATTATTTAGAAAAGGAGAAAATTAGGTAAAACTAAGCTACTATGCTGAGGTAATGCAGCAGGAGGAAATGATTGACGGTCGTAAAAATACCTAGAGACAACTAGAAAGCTGACTCTGGAGCTCGGGACACAGTAAACTTTAATAAACAATTTAGGATACGTAGAATGAAATAATCTGAATTAATAATGCAAGGAACAAATATGATACATTACAATAGCATAGGCCATAAATATTAAAAACAGAAACATGATGAAGAAATATGAAGGAGGGCAAGAGCGAAAGGCTAGCTAGCCAACGGAGTGGTGTGTGTAAGATTCTGAACACCAGGCTGAAGCGCTCCAGATGGTCTTGGTAAGCCACCAGGATAGTGAGTCAGCGCAGTGATATTACCCAAAGAAGAATTCGAACTGTTTAGTTGGTTTTCATTAGAGTCAAATGATGCATGCGGTTGTTTGAGGGATTCCTGATCAAAAGGCGAGAATTCACCTGTTAGTGTTTTGATGGAAGGTAAACGAACATCATTAGGGTGCGTGCATCGCAAGTCTTGATTAATAGGATAAGGAGAGGGAAGACTTCTATTTCGGTCAAAATATGAATCCTCCTTAGAGTATTTTGAACAGGCTCCAGCAGGCGATCGTGGGATTTCTTTAGGCATAGTCAGCGAATGAGGATGCCGAACAATTGAGCACGCAGGACTCGGAAGGGGGTTGTGAACTCCAGCATAAGGCCGGAAGCGGCTATCCGGAGTTGGCGGCGGTAAAAGGCTCGGCAATCCGTGGAGATTAGGGCTCTGAAGAGTCGATTGAGAATATGCAGGTGAAGTCAAGGGGGTCGAATAAACAGCACCATATACAGAAGTCTGAGCAAATGGAGGAGTTGCGGAATAAGAACCTCTTCGTCGGCTAGACCCATCTTCAACAGCCTGGGTGTTATTAATAGATGTTCTGACTATTGGAGCACTAAGGGGGTAGCCAACAGATCTAGGCGCTGTGAGGATCACAGTCGAGTTATGATCAACAGAAGCGACAGTCTTCACTGTGTAATTGCTATCACTCGGCGGAATATTGAGAGGCTGTGGTTTGTGAATATGCGGGCGGAAAGAAGAAGGAAAAACGGATGGAGGTTGGGCAGGAGTAGTCCCCGGTTGTAACTCAGTCGCTCGAGGTAACGAGTTGTTTGCAGACACGATGGCAGGAGACTGCGATCTCCCGTCGGAAATAGGAGCAGGCGCTGCAACAGAGCTTAGCGCGTCCATTTCAGAATAGGTGCTCTTAGGTATATGATTCGACACAGGAGTATTCATTAGATATGTAATCGATGTCGGGGTGCGGTCTCTTTCATGCTCGTTGGCTGTCGTAGTAGGATAGGAAGGTACGTGATAGGAAGACGGAGGTCTGCCTAACCGGTGATTATTAGAGAACATAGCAGGAGGCACTGAGGTATGATCGGGTGTATACGTAGCCGGAGGAGTTGAAGAAGAAGCAGGTGATGATAGCGGATCATTTGTTGCAAAGCCAGAACTTTGCAGGGGCGTATGATCGTATTTACTACGGGTAAGAGGCTCGCGCGCAACGTGATCATCTGGATCAGTAACTTGAGTTCCATGAACAGCTTGTCTATGCTGTCTCAAATTATCCATGCGAGAGAACATGCGCGAGCAAGCAGAACACCGAAAGGGTCTCTCACCTGTGTGCTTGCGCACATGACGCGCAAGATGCTCGGACCGAGTAAAACTCATATTACAATCTCCATAGCCAGAGCATCTGAAAACTTTTGGGGAACGGCCACGCCGGCGACCGGTCAGTTGGACATCGGTACTTGTCATTGGATGAGAGACGTGAAAGACTGATTAACGAAGTAGATGCAAGGGGGGATTAAAGAAGTGGTCACACAAAGGGGCTTATATAGATAAAATAAGGGATCAACAGTTATTATATACCTTGAGAGATGAAAGGGTTCAATATAAACGGGATGAAAAAGACAAATTAAGCAAAGTGTTCAGGGTACCACTGAGACGACAATACGCAGAAGGGCTGATAATAGAGCAAGCCAAGAAGGGGAGAAAAATTCAGTGAAATGAGAGAGATTTAGAAATTATATGTTCTCAAAAATATGTGCTGTATTGTAGAATATCCCAAGTTCTCGATAGGAAGAGGAACAGCTAAGCGATAGAGAATCTGGCCGAAAAGGTGGATAGTTCAAGGGAAAAGGGGGGAGGGTACAGTTCTCGAGCGAAGAAAGTGGGACAAGATCTCGTAAGGGAGGCGAGTGAGGTAGGGAAGGGCAAAATAAATATTACTAAGAAGATAATAATAGAGGCCCGTAAGTAGTCAAGAATATGGTCAACAGAAGGAAAGATTCTGGTAATTTGCTGAAAGTGAAAAGAGTACGAGAGAAACAAGGCAGTAAGGTGGTTCTGTCGATATCTTAGGCGGGCTGTTTTCGAGCGGAGGAACGAAATGAAATCGAAACGACGTACTTTACTAGATAGGAGTGCCAATATACTGGCTCAAGTTGTTCAAAGGAGAAAATGAGGGGCCTTGTGGAGGGTATTAAGCAGCGAACCTGTTATATCACGAAAGAAGAGTATAGTGGAGGGACTAATTTTGAATGAAGGCAGTATGTAAATTTCGGGTTTTAAGCAGAGTTAGAAAAGCAAAACCTAACGTGGCAGAGAGTTCGAGGAACCCTTTTAGCCTTTTTCATGGAATTGGGAAAGCTTAAATTAGCATTATAAGTGAAGGTATGGAACGGAGTAGTAAAGATCTCAGCAGGGCCTAAACTGTTTCTTGTCGGCTCAACCAGATACTGGCTTATATTTACCGTATTTAAATTAAGTTTCTGCTATTTTATTTTACATAGGCAGAATACGGAATGCGAAGTCTACATTGGCGCGGCTGGTGTAACACAAATGGAGAAATGAAATGCCAAACGTTAAATATAGTTACATAGTTCATCCAAGGGAGGAAATTAAGTTAGTGTTCAGTGAAAACTTAAAACTTGTGACTAAAGTAAGGGGGTTATCGGTTGATGTTAACTAAAAGAGCCTTAAAGTTGTCAAACTAGGCAAAAAGGGAGCCAATGATTAGCGAAAAAGGATAGCGTTGCCGATCGGCAAGGCTGACAATAATTAATTATCGAGTGCACAGCAGAATCGCAGCCTAGAATCTACTTACTTCATTTAGCTGTGGACATCTGTTCCATCGAAATTAATCGGCCTGTAGGCCATGGCTAAGTGAGAGGACTGTGATGTAAAACACTGACTGCCCTTACACGGTTGAAGGTACCGAAAATTTTAAAAACGCTGACTGACTAGCGTTAAAGCAGCATACGCCAGTGCGATGTTAGGGTTTCTATGCGGCTGGACCTCGCTAACTCAGTCTATAGCTGCTATACCGAAGTGCTAAGGCCACGGCCCGCTACATGGTAATACGATGTATTTGTTAATCTGCGTACGGCATGGTTACTTGAGCACTCATGCTGGCTTTTATTGTGGCTAGAAGCTATTCTAGCTCTACGAGCCCCGAGTCTCACATTGAGAATGCTTTTTCCTTATAAGCGCTAAATCCTTGTCACAAGCGTCACCCCTTTACGGAAAAGCCAATAGAATAGAGCGTTAAAATAGTCAAACTGCCGCACAACTGATGAGTCCCGGTCTAGTGTCCACTAACTAAATAGGAGGCGTTAGTTCCTTAGATGAGAGTTAGACCAAGTCGGTGCTCGGCAAGCAGCGCAGAGCTAAAGACTTCTGCCAGTATACAACCCACACTACCTGCTTGCAGCACGCTCAGGTGCAATGCATTAAGTATTCTTTGAAAAGCGCATTCGATGAATATTTTCCACCCGAAAGCGGCTAGATTAAGAAAATATTATCTTTGCCGAATCGATTGTGGGGACATTCTTCGGTCACTGAAGTTTAGAGCCTCCTCGGTTTTTCTGATTCGCCATAACAACCGGTTTATAGCAATATGCCGTACTGACGCTTAAACCGCAAAGTTTCGGAAACTCTAAACTTTATCTTTTTTTCTGCAGCTGCTCCATCATCTCAAGCAGTGCAAACTCTAAAGTCATTTGCTTAAACTTCGCGTGTAATCATTTGCTTAATCACTTTACTTGTTCTTTTATGCCTTAAAGAATGAGCAAAGTCAGAGCAATCCAAAAGCTAAATGACGAGGAACTCAAGCATGGAATAAAGCCGTCTGCTTCATGGCATGCGGATTATGCTGATTCAGCGTATATAGCCGTCGGAGGAATTCATCCTGACCTCACTGAAGAAGATGTCTTAATCATTTTCTCGCAGTTCGGTTCGCCTACACATGTAAAACTGATCCGCGATAAGCATACAGGAAAATCCAGAGGTTTTGGGTTTGTGAAATACGAGGATCAGAGGTCCACAATCCTTGCCGTAGACAATCTATGCGGTGCCAAAGTGCTGGGCCGGATTCTCACCGTGGATCATGCGAGATATGAAGATAGAGACGACGGAAATGATGGACTACGAATTGAACCCACTTCTGGAGTGGAACCCGAGCTTCAGCAGTCTAAGCCCACCAGAGAAGACGAGATTCTTGCTGAAGATCCTTTGGCCTCTTTTGAAGTCAGGAAACACACATCCAGCAGCATATCTGGCACTTCGCTTCCTAAACTAAAGGATAACCTGCATTCCGACACCGCTCAATCAAGTGCGCAGAAGCCGAAGAAGCTGAAGCTTAAGCTGAAAAAGTAGCAGGCATACCAGCAATGTGCTGTCGCCCTCATGATTTGCTCTGGGATGTCTACACCTCTAACTCCAAGTCGTTACCGCATAGCATTTTGCATACTTCATGAACTTTCACCATTCCTTACGATAATATCATATCTTACGACACTGTAGTGTGCTTTACCAGTTAGGCCCCCTCGTATTTAAAGTTTTCCCCGCAATACACTTACTGCTTCTCCCACTACTCATACACTAAGTATGGCCATACGAAAGGATCACGTTGAATCGGCCGTCAAATTTCTCCACGATCCCCAAGTCGCATCTTCACCTCTTACAAAGCGCGTAGAATTTCTTGAATCGAAGGAACTGACTCAAGAAGAGATCGAAGAGGCCTTGAAACAGGCAGCTGCAAGTCCTACTCCTACTCCCTCGGCTGGCACACCTCAGAACATTTCTTATGCCAATTATGCCCCCTCATCGCCTCCACCGTTGCCTGCGCGTGATTGGCGCGATTTTTTCGTAATGAGCACGGTTTCAGCCGGTGCTGTGTATGGACTCTACATTCTAGCGAAGCGATATATCCTTCCTGCTATCCTCCCGCCGACGCCTCCAGCCCTGGAAGCTGATAAGATCGCTATTGAAACAGAATTTAACAATACCCGCTCTCTCTTGGAAGAACTTAAGTCCGAGACAGAGGCTTTAAAAACCGCCGAAGCTGAACGCAATACTCGCATAGATGCCCTTGTCTCTTCAATAGAAGAAGTGGTCGCTAATATCAGGCTACAGTCGGATAAAAATGATGCTGAAACGAACAAAATCAAGTCTGAGGTAGAACAGATTAGAGATAGCCTACCTTCCGCTTTATCTGCTCATAAAGACGCCCAGAAAGCTGCTTTGGAGGAAGTGCAATCAGAACTTAAATCATTGAAACAGCTTCTGTCTACACGATCAGGAAAACAAGCTCTTGGAGGGTACTTGGTGACACCTACGGTTGCAGAAAAATATCCTGGTACCCAATCTGCTCCTGTACTTTCTAGCTCGTCCTCAACTCCAGAGCCTTTATCTCCTTCCAATGGAGTCTCCGAGGCTCCTCGAGTAGCTATTCCGGCTTGGCAGCGAGCTGCCTTGAACAAAGCATCTGAATCTTCAACCTCTACTTAAATAGCTAGTGATTTATTGCATACATTGATTGCTCGGTTATAACACACTATCTGTTTATTTCTGCGTAGTGAATTCCTTTAAAGATTCCAGTGCGGTTTGTATGCGTAGCCCGACTCGAGAACTTAAATGATAGTCATGCTTGTATTCCGCAGCTTGATCTATATATCTTTTCGCAGAGGCTGCAGCCTCATGAGACATGCCTCCCTCTATCCATTTATAAATACCCATTTCATACAGCGCAGCTGGATAAGCCCACTCGTCCCGCAGCTTGCTTTTATACGCAATTTGCTCCAGGGCAACAGCTTCATCAAGAAGTTTCTTGCATTCATCCAGATTACCCAAATTACGATGCACAGCCGCCCTCAGTACAAGAAGAATCAGTGTCTCATCTGGCTCTTTAAAGTCAGGAGATCCACCAGTCTTCTTCTGGGAATACCCCTCCATGGTACTGTATTGTGGGTAGGCATAGCTGCCCTTTTGCAGTTTGCGCAAATAGTCTTCAACATCTAAATTTCGCAAAGTCCTTTCCAGGTCTTGTTTAGACATCCGCTTATATCCATTCCAGACATATACAATTTCGTTCACCGGGCTGGCGCCCACAGCATCGACGATGTCAAACTTCTTCCCTCCTCGCTCCTTGCTCATCAAATCTGCTCGTTGCTTCCATTTAGCCAGCTTACGAGAAATATATCCTTCAAAAGGGATACCTCTTTGCATGAATCCTTTCTTCTGGTGAATTAACTCATGGGTCTGCTCCAAATGCTTGATTGCTTGTTCCTTATAGCTTGCAGCATTCTTTTTAGCCTCGGCAACAGCATCCTTGTCAGATCCTACCGCAACAACCGCACATGCCTCCCTATAGAGCTCGATCATGCATATGGCAGCTGCGTAGGCGTATAACGCATGAGACCAAGAGTTGATTTTAATCAAAGACATGAAAGAATCAGCCGACAGCTGATACTCATGGATATACAGGCAATCAAGAGACTTCTCGAAAATAAGTAAATACTCGATTTGGCTGAGCTGAACAGTGCGGGGCTCTTGAAGTATTTTAATAGCCTCATGTAATCTGCCATGAACGGAGTGCAATCTGGCCGTCTGCAAATCCCAGAGGGCGCCGTTATTGAACCGCTTCTTCGTATTTTCGAGGATCTTCTCGCACTTTGTCAGCGGATCCTTCATGATCTTGGAGTCAATATCACACACTTGTGCGGGACCGCAGAAATACTGCAATAGCGCAAAAACAGCCAAAGTCCCGTGTATGTTGGGGCTTTCCGACGCCCTCCACAGCAAATTGAGGCCGGTCTGTCTGTCTCCATGTAGACCGATTAAATGTAGCACTCGACTTACATTTGGAGGGATAGAAGAAAGGATTATATGCAAAATGCCGAAGCAGACACGAACGCCGGACACCACATACTGATCAATAACGTTACCTTCATCTTCCTCATCCTCAGCCGGGACATAGTCAACATTGATTCGAGGATTTGATTGGTACATATCTTGTAGGAGGCGAAAGGAATGCTGAAGTTTGTAGAGTGCCTTCATTGAGCCCAGGACACTTTCGGAGAGCAGAAGTAGCACAGCATTCATGAGATGAGCCTCGCAGAAGGCCAAGTTGTACTCCAGGCCGGGACTGAAATACGCGGTCGTAGATATTTTGTGTTTGGAGGCAGCGGAGTACTGCTTGTTGGCTGTCCGCTCAGCATTGGATGCAACTTCCGAAGCCTTTTTGATGTCCTCGTGCTGGAATCCTAGAATTGCCTGTAGAAAGAGGATTACTGTTCGTGCAAGTTGGTAATAGACGACGCCATTGTCTCGGTCCAGGACTTCTTTGGCATGGACCATGTTGTCGTCGAGGAACGCATCCATGGCTTCAAATGCTTCCTCGAGACCATGTATTTCGTTGTCTGGATCTAGACTGATAGCAGATCTTCCCGTAGCCACCTTGGATAGGTCTGGCTTGGACGTAGAGGATCGTCGGAGCAGTCGGAACATTCTTCTACGATGTCGGGGTCGGGGAGTTTAATGACAGATCAGGCCAGGAAAGGCCGGGGGGTGAAGGCAAAAGCAAGGTGGGCGAAAGCAAGGAAGAGGTCTTATAATCCAATTAATTGATTGAAAATAACGGTTCTTCAAGAAACCAGCAACTGGAACTGGCAAAAAAGGGCTTCCGGGGCTCGAGAAAAGGATAAATGTAATCCGCACGGAGACTCAGACTCCTGACATAGGGTTCTGGGCCACCTTCCACTGAGCTTCCGAAAAGGCAGCAGCCTACCTTATTTGGGAACCCTTCCCACTAACGCGGCATTGCATGACGTCCTTGTCTTTCGAACCGCGTTTACCGTCCCCGGTTTTCTTCGACCAGCAAATCAAGGCGCGACTTGTGTTCAGATGCTCCCTGACAGACGAAACCCCGGAGGAATATGCTGCCAGGATTTCCATTGCCGTAGACTGCCAGATCTGCGACAAATCAGACCCGAATGTCGAGCCCGAGAAGATCTTGTTTACCCAATTAGATCAATCCTCTCTTGAGAAGTTTGCGCCTGAAGAAGATCATGTTTTTGCATTTGTGTACGTCTTCTCAATATCCGTTCCTGCTGCTTCGGGTCGCCTGCACTCTCCCTGGCTAGTCTTTAATGCTACGCCGGCACTGAGAGCCGACATCGGCAATGCAGTCTCCAATTCGCACAGCAATGGGGTTCTTATCCCTCCTGTATTGGCCGAGTCGGCGAATGTCCTAGGTCCGCTGTTTAATGTCACACGGGAGCTTCCTTATATCTCTGCTTCGCGACTCCTTGAAGCAAACTCGGCTCCTGATGAATCATCTGTCTACTCCGCCGCTTCGTCGGCTATACCTCGTCTAGTCCGGATTCCGTGCCCAATTCTCTCAGTAGAGTGTCCAGTATACGCAACTTCCTTTGTACAGTTTCGTCCGGAAACAATTGCGACCAAGTCGGCCGATGGGCTTCTACTCCAAAAGCGGTTCGGTGTCGTAACAATTGAAGCTCTAGGAATTCCTCATAAGTTGATCTCCTTAAGATCTATAGAGCTCACAGCCAAGGTCCCAGGCATCTCGGTAAGTGCCCCTGATGCAATATTCCCTGCCTTACTGCGTAGCAGAGATATCTTGTCTCTGGTCTTTGAGTTCTCTGTATCTTCTCCTTCTTCCTCCACTGTACCGGAGCAGATCCCGGTCTTCATAAAGACCGAAACTGTTCCTCTATCCGAAGCTCCTGATTCTCTAGACCACGCCCTGGAACCAATCGTGCGCACTATTTGGGAAATTACGGCTGATTTCGGACCTTCGCAGAGTTCTTCGCATATTAAACTTAATATCTCCGAGCGTCCTCGATCTTTAAACGCGCGTTCCTCTCCTCTCAAAGTTGCTGTGCGGCGGCCATCCCCTAGTAGGTCTCCAGCGAGGCGATCATTGCGACCAAACTCCGTTATCAGGCCATTGTTGCCTTCACAAGATGTTCAAACTGAAGCCCAGACTAAGGACCTGATCATAAAGTGCTGGGGCCCACTAAGAATGAAGGTCGGCGTTCCCACACAGTGGAAGATACTTGTGGTCAACCGAACCCAGTCTCTCAAGCGTCTAAGCGTCTCTATTGCCCCGCATCGCACGCTTGACAAACTCCTTCCTCAGACCCCGGATATACGTTCGCATGTGGATCATGCTACTACCCAGTACATTCACGAGGCTATAGTCCCAACACACTCTTCAATAATAGCTCTCGAGAACGCTATCCGTCTGCCACCCCTCAATCCAGGAATGAATCACACTACGCATCTACATTTTCTAGCTCTCAGACCGGGCCCTTGCTACATTGAAGGGATCGAAATATCCGATATCGCCTCAGGCAAATCGCTGAAATGCGGCCGATCAGCAACGGTAATGGCTGAGTGATTTGGTTGCTATAGCAATTAATTGGAAGTTATCGGCAGCCTGTGCTCGTGGGAGTTCTGTCCCCTCCCCTTTAGCTACTTATTTGTTCCAAAGGCTGCATAAACGACATTCCTCTCCTTGTAAGCCGGTCTTGAATGTCTGAGTATAGAGCATTTTAAGCCAAGAAACTGGATATTTTGAAGATTTGGAGTCTGATTTGTGCTAGAAGTGGCGGATAACACTCTAACAGTTTGTCCCTGCCTGTGCCACCGTTGCAAACTTCACTCCAGAATCAGCGAAAATGGTCCTACGTTTAATAGGGAAGTCATCTAACTACTTCTCTCAGTGGACTCATAAGTTTTACAAGCCTGGCGAAATAGAAGATTCCGATCTGCCGCTTTCCGAACCCACATCTGATTCTCAGCAACCACCAGAAGCTGATCAGCAAGAACCTCCGAAATGGAAGTTGGTGAAGATTGGACCTGTCCCAGTAATTAACTGGGTTTGCATCATATTCTATGCGCTGGTTCTCGGTCGGTTGATGTACAAATTCAATGACAGCTACACACAGCGACCACTGTTGACTATGATGGCTACCAACGTACTGCTATATGGACTCTCCGATACTTTGGCCCAGACTCTATCTATTGTCCGACTATCTTCTACTAGCGGCCGTACTGTATTCTCTATGCTTTTTGAGAAAACAGATAACGGCGAACTTACCCTGAGAGACTTGAATATTCCGGAAAGTCATGAGCCCCCTCTCTTGGAGACCCAGGTCCTCCCCCTTTCATTGGTCAACGTTCCGGTATTTTCATTTCAGAGATTGACTCGATTCACTGTATGGGGTTTTATCCTATCACCATTTCAGTATAACTGGTTTAATTTCCTGGAGTACATGTTTCCTATGACAGAAAGCGTGCTTGTTCCCGCAGTCAAACGAGTACTGACGGATCAGCTCTTATATTCCCCGGTATCTCTAGCTGCATTTTTTGCCTACTCAACCATATCTCTTGGTGGTGGCTATGACGCGATTTCCCGTAAAATGAAAACGAAGTTCTTTCCCACGATGAAAGTCCTCTACATGGTGTGGCCTCTTGCGCAACTGATCAATTTCTGCTTGATTCCCTTGAAATTTCAGATACCGTTTTCTTCCAGCGTGGGCATTTTCTGGAATGCCTACCTCTCTCTAGCAGACGCCCGCAAGTAGATAGGCGGAACCTCATCTTGACTGTATGATGATTAATAATGTTCTTACGCATCATGATAACTACTATAATAATTCTAGCGATATAATGTTTTTAATTTACCGAATGAATAATCTCTATTACTAGCTAGGCAACCGCTCCAACTCTATTTATCATCAGCCTTGTGAGCTTACCTCTGCACAATGGAGTTTTCTTATCCAAAGGCGTACTCTTATCCACCCTTTTTCACTAAGCAGCCCAATCCTCAAACGTGGAAATCGCAATTAGAGCTATGGGAAGATCTGATACTGAGCTGGTCTCGGTTCCACAACATCTACAGGCTGGGCAGTTCCGCAGATATAAGCCTGTTTTCGAATAGATCTATTAACCGTAGACTGTCTCCAGGTACAGTCAATGAAATATTCACAGACATGGTAGAACAAGGGTTGGGCGAGTATGATTCAAACGATTTTGTGGTGTATTGGAACAAGCCAGAAGAATGGGCTGATCTACTCTATAAATGGATAGAAAGTACTGGACAGACCTCCAGAGTGCTTACGTTCAAAGAATTACATAACGCCCCTGGATTTAGTGACATAGATTTATTTGTGCTAAAAAAGGCTATTCAAGTATTATCGAAACGTAATAAAGCGCAAATCATGAAAGTCGACAATGTTGAAGCTGGTGTTAAGTTCTTCTAAATTTCGAACTCTTTATCATATTTCGTCTCCATTCTCACCACCGACGATAATATCCACTCCGAAGTATATGCTTTAAATACATATCCATTTTTTTCTGCATACACCCTCGCACCTTCTATGAAAGATGTGTCTTGAGCTCCAGCGATAAGAAGAAGCTCATCATTCTCAACTGCATAATCCTTCGTTCGAGGAGCTTTGATACCTTTATAGAGTCCTCCGTGCGCCTCAATAATTCGTCTTAAAACATCGTTCTGTGCTTTAGTGTTCGGAGTAACATTAAAGCATAATCCGCAAAATAACCCTCCAGAATGAACAAGTTGTTTGGCGTTTTGCACAACCTCTTGCAGCGTTTTTCCACCAAGTAACTGTTGCTCCCCTTCTTCGTCTTGCAACGGAAAATCTGATGTATCTAATAATTGTTTCTGAGCTAGAATCTGATCAATGTATGATCGGTCGATAATTGCAGGGCCCCTAGCGAGTGCGCACAAAAACTTTTCGGTCCTTTTGATCTTTTCCAGGGCCACGTGTGTAGCATCTATAGGGTTTTCCACAATTTTAATACCGAGACTATCTAGGAACTCGATGTCAATTGGCGTGAGATTGTCTAGAGTGAACCCGGTGGGAAGAATCTTAACACAAGGAATATCTTCGGCAGATGGTGATCCCTTAGACCGCTTAGATGATGGTGTAATTGAGCGTTCCTTTCTCTTGCGGGTCTCCTCACTTGGTAGTTTAGGAAGCTTTGTGTGGTGCCGTTGGAATTCATTCAGATCTTCAATAGCTTCGTGCAATTTAGCAGTAGCGGCTTTAGCAGATTGGCGGCTGGGTCTAGCTCTCTGTTCTGAGGTATCTTTCATGACTGTAAGCGGAATCCTAGGTGTACAAGGTATGTTGGATGGTTCCTGTGATTTAGCCTCGGAAGAATTCGCTAAAGAATTGAAGTTTTCTTTAGTAGGTTCAGAATCCGACTCCACTTCTGTAACCAGATCGTTTTGGACTGGGTTGAGAAAGTGATTGAGATCTTGCTTCTTGAGATGTGTCTGTCCAATAACATGTGTTAAGTGCCCATTATTCGGGAAATGGGTATATTTTGGGTCGGAAACGCTTTGCATATGCCACTTAGCAAATGATTCCTCGACCCATAGATGATTCACTACATGAAGCGACCAATATCTTGCAGCAGCATACTTTTTACCTTCTGCCTTAGGTACAACTAGATGAGTATTTGCTGGTGTTAGAGTTTTAGTATATTTGGCACCGGTCAATCGAATAAGCTGCTCAATATACGATCGGGCATCACCAGAATATAGACTCACACATATAGACAGGTCTTGCATTCCAGGAATGACCTGTCCCGGGCCCGGTATAGGATAGTGTAATAACTGCTGAAGAGGAGAAGTGTACTCTGCTCTAAATATCATGTCAAAGATCCACTGTATATTTCCCACGATGAGATTCTTATTTGAGGATTTGATATATGCCGATGTAGTTCTGTTTAGACAGATGGATGTGTTAGCATCCTTTAGTTCATCAACGACCATTCCTCTGGCTCGCTGAATTAGCTGCTTAAATGACTCTAAGAAAGGAGCAGTTAGCGACAAATCAGGATCCAAGTAGATATTCTTTCCTTCGAAAAGTGCCACTGGTGGGTGCAGGAACTCGGGGATTTCGGTGTCAAGGACCAGGTCTAGCGATGGTAAGGACGAGGGTATTTTAGCCGAGTCCGAATCGGTTCGAAGAGACTGGTCGTGGAGATAAGGATCATCGGGGACTCGGCGACCGAGACGGAGACAGTCCTCAATCCAGAGGGGTGTTATAATGCGAATTGATGGTTTGTTTCGAGCCAGAATACATTTTGCATGCTGTGGGTCATTTGCAATCACATGGGTAACAAAGCGAGTTAGCGAATGAGCCCATTGGCCGCCGAGACCAAGGACTGCTCCGTAGATGATTTCAGCGTCTCCAGGAGGTAAATCCGCAACACAAACACACACATTTGCAAACAAGTGAGCCGGATCGGGGCTGTAAGGCCTTGTTGGTACCAGTCTCCCTCGGTCCAAACAGGCGTGAACCCAGTCCGGAGTAACTACACATAGCAGGTGCTTCAGGGCAGAGTTGTACTCATTGAAATCAGGAGACTGAGCTATGACATGGGTGATTGCGTTCGGGTCGAACGATTCGTGTATCTTCCCGCCGTGCTCCACAATTCCATCAGTGCTCCTTTGCTTCTCGATATCATCGACGTTTGGAGCTATCCACACGACTGCGCCGACAAATATTTCTCTATTCATGGTAAAAGAGCAGGCGCGACGACTGGACGCACGCGTTTAGGAGCTTAGTTGCCATGGGTACCACCTCATCAGTTTACCGAAAACGGCAGGACCAGCAAGCAATGGTCTGACGGCTTGCAGCTCTAACAAAAACACAGAGGCAGTAGCTACAGACCTGTGTGCAATTTGTATGTAGTTATACACTATCTAACAAGTACTAAAGCGGGTCAGTGGCAGTCAGGGCACCGAGGACTTCCGGAGGGTTGCAGAATTCTATGGTACGGTTGCACTCTGCTCTGCTCCCAAGAGTCTCCGCGCATATATACTGCCCCTAATAACTCGTTTTCCTGCCTATCCTTTGCATTGCGCCCACGCCCATGCGACTATTGGATGCCATTAGGGTCCAGGGATCTCTTCCTAGACCTCAGCGCGACTATTTTGCAACAGCTTTGAATGTCGTGTCAACCGACGCAGACTCAGATTCATCGTCTGATTCTCGAAAACAACGGGCCTCAGACCCTGCTCTTTCTCAGCTGTGGTCTTATTTTGCTGGGCACCCCGCCAGCAATTCAGCTAGTCGAGGCTCACTGAATTCTCTTAGAGACTCACAATTAGGGGCAGAACCAGCTGTTGACTCCCTGACCAGTAAGCCTGCCCGGCCCACTGATGCTAGTCAAAATGTTGTGGTTGCATATCAAGCGGTTGAACAAGTTGTGGCCAGTGGAAGTTTGACTGCATCACCAGGAGGACATCTTGATGAAACGAGTCCCACTACTTGTCGTGATGTACAACCACAGGAACAGTCCGTCGGCCCGGCTGCTTCTTCGCCTGCAACTGATGCCACTCACAGCGCTCCCCCTGCAGATACTGAGTCGCGTCATCTGGGTTTTAGTGATAGCTACTTGCATGTTTCCGAATCTCATCCTCCATATACCCAATTCACGAATCCGACTTTCCATGCTAAAGCGCGTGATCAAAAGGAGCATAATCTCCTGCCTACACCTCATCAGTCTAATGGATCGATGACTCATGACGATACAGTCATTACACACATTAACAGGCTTCGTAAGTCGATTAATACGCCAGAAAATAGCGATTCTAGTGCCCTCAGTTCTTCGATATCAGCAGCCAAGAATAGCACTTGCGGACGTTTTCCTCTGGATATAGCCTTCCAAAAGCGAAAAGGCCTTTCCTCTAAAATCCTTCTGCCCGAGCAAAAATTTTATCTAAAAAATAATGACCTTGAACACGGGACCTCGGCCTTTCAAAGTCTCCCTGAACATAAGGAAGCAACTACTATTCCTTCGACTCCTCTTACCGCAAGACAGACCTCGACTAGCTCTACAGAGCTTTCTCGCCCTGAATTCTCTCAATCTGACCAGTCTCACTGCACCCCTTCAACTTCGCCTCAAGATAGAATCTCGCAAGGTCTCCCTGCAGCTCCTCTATCTGGCGACCCTGTTCCAGGCTCCCTCAAACCTATCGCTGAACTACCGGATGCATTTTTACCCTGCTTTTGTTGCTATCTATCAGATTCAAAATCTTTTTCTGTGATTGTCTATCAAGACTCTTCGAAAAGGTGGTGGTTTGCTTATAGGTCGGAATATTATGGTATTCTAGAGGAGTATCTCGCCAAAAAGGCCTTTGATAAGAAACGCTATCCCACATTCAGAATACTCCCTGGTTTACCACTAATCGGATACTCTAGCTTAAATACAACTAACGACGTGTTGGCTTTGTATGATCGAAGCTCCGACTCTTTAATTAGAGCTAACTTGTCGGCGCCTTCTCAGCAAACAGATATGTTGTTTGAGTCTGCACAACTCCTTAGTGATGAAGCTAATAGCGAACCACACAACCAGAATACTCAACTTACCAAGCGTAAAGTTGAAGATTCTGATTCAAATATTCTGCGGGTAAAGAAGCGATCTCCCTACAGAGATACTGCACCTCTGGTTCTAAATCAAACACCGCACAATGCTCATGATATATTTGACTCACCTTCTAAAGCCTCAGCTGATTCAGATCAGCTAATAAATGTACGAGAAAACAAATCTATGTATATGACGGAAGGTCGTGACATAGAGTTGACCAAGGATGTGGACGAGCTGAAAGCTACTCAACCGGTACCAAAAGCAATTCCTTCCAGTGAAGAAACTAGCCGAGTCCAAGGCACTTCTTTGAGTCAGCCCAAGGATTTTTCTGGACCTGAAATACAGCAACAGGAAACTGCTCGAAATAATTTGCGGGATTTGGTTGATACTTGGGACTCTGATGATTGGATAGAACCAAATTCTGTTACTAATATGGCTCTCAGAACAGTAAATGTTCTGAACGATCTGATGAATGAGTATCCAAATAACCAAGGGGAATACCGAGAGATATTACGTGCTGCTATCCATTCTGCGCTTGCCGTGCTCCTTATAAATGGCTCCGATGATGAAACAGAGAGGTACATTGAGGAATGCCAAGATTTTGCCCGAACTAAGACCAATGCATCCAGAATTGAGGAGGTGATGGCTGAGCCTGCTTCTTTTTCTCTAGCTAGATATCTTAAAGTGAAAAAGAAGATATCAAGGAAAGGAGATGTGCATAATTTTCTGCAAAAACTGCATCCTAACGCTAATATACGCACAGCAGATATCCTGCGCTCTAAGTTGGTTATGGCTTGGAAAGAACTCTGTAATAATGAGTAATTTGGTCGGGTGGGTTTTGCTCCTGCCCGATTCTTCATCTGGCAGGTTAAAGATTTTAAGAGGATTATGAGAGATATACAAATGATCTTCGTAGTGTTACATATCAGTAGCCATAGGGCGATTCATTTGCGGCGATTCAAGACAGTTGCAGTTAGAGAAATTAGAGTATCTTTGGCAGCGGAGGGAGGGAAAGATTCCAACGCAGATCTAGCACGTTCTAGATACTGCTCTGCAAGATTTCTAGTTTTGCCGACACCGTCTGACTCTAAAACCAACTTTTTTGCCAAAGTGACGTCTCCAGGTTGAGAGAATTTCCGCTGGACAAGTTCTCCTAGCTCATTATGCTCCTCCCAAGCGAATAATACCGGAGCAGTAGCCAGTCCCAGTTTCAAGTCTGCTGCATCAGCGGGTTTTCCCAGATCGTGTTCTGTAGCAACAAAATCTAACATGTCATCTACTAGCTGAAAAGCGAGACCCAGGCTTTGGCCGTAGGTATATGCATCGTCAATAAGCTTCTGGCTTGCATCAGCTAGTACAGCAGCTGATCTGCAGGACTTAGATATCAGAGAAGCAGTTTTTAAATATGTTTTGTGTAAATAATATTCAAACGCAGCTCGAATTTCTGGAGAGTTTCCGGCTTGAGGATGTGTATGCAAATTAGGGTCATCATTAGCAGCACTGCTAGTAAAATTTGCGGTATTCCGCAACTGCATTATTTCACCTTCCACAAGATTGGCTATAACAGAAGCCATTAACTCAATAACTTCTGCATTGCGCAAGCGGGCCAACGATATTGAGGCTCTTCCTAACATAAAGTCGCCGGCTAGAATAGCTAATTTGTTTCCAAAGGCAGAATTACCGGACGGCTTTCCCCTTCGTGAGTCAGCGTGGTCTATGACATCGTCGTGCAATAGAGAGGCAGCATGAATCATCTCCGTGATCTCAGCTAATCGTCGCTGGGATGGTAATACACCGTCCACCGGAGCAATATCAGCAGTGTCTGAAGGCCTCAGCATAGTGAGAGGATTCCAATCCTGCAGAACCCCAAGTGGAGACAGATTGAAATTGACATCAAGCCAAGACCCTGGCGGCTCGTCAGAACGAGTCCGTTTCGGGGCGTCGGCTAGAGCCTTGGACATGAGAAGAACTGTAAGCGGTCGTATGTGCTTTCCTTCGTCTTCAACATAGTATCTAGCAATAGTTTGTAGAGAAGGATGCGAGCTACCAAGCAAGGTGCGAATATTGTTCATAAGCCTAGACATTTCATCAGCAACCACGCCAAGCGGGTCTAAGGCGGAAAAGGGAGACTTTGGAGTATCCTTTGGCTTCGAAACGGACGTCAGTTTTTGCGCTTGCTCTATAGTCTGCGCCCAGGAATCCCCCTTCATTTCGCATGATTTCTGAAAGTGTCTACAGGGCACACATCCCAAGCTTTTAGCCGACTTTCTGAGAGTCTGTCTAAGAAGCTGGCTACGCATTACTTTAGTTCCTCGGTGTAATGCAGAGTTGGCGTTCTATTCGCTACCAAAACGGCAATATAACAACAGTAAATACAAAGATAAAGTGAGAGACGATTTATCTATTTATAAAAGCCGGCCTATTAGGCAGGCAAGTAGATAGTGCGACAGAGTCTGTGCTTTTCGACTGCCTAGTAAATGTAATTCATCACGTGATAACGAACTAATAGGAAGCTTTGGATTGAAGAGTTGATTATGACGAGCTCAGCAGGCTTGTATATATTACTGCAATACTCATATTTTCTAGTAACTTTAGATAGATCGTATTGTACGGTAATTACTTGGTGTTTGATCTGTGAAAGGGCTGACATGTCGGCATGTTCATGTGTACAGTAATGTCGCGCAGACAATGGGCAGCCGTCAGTTATATCGAGCTGCCCAATTCGAACAGAATTCATGACAGTTATTAATATATACAAAAGCTGCAGACACACCCGAAAACCTGGAGTGTATCTTACTGGTTTGGAGTGCGTCACGAGAAGGATTAGCAATCATCGTTCTCGAGCCATCTCTCTCTCCATAGATTGCAATCAAACTCTTTTTTACCCAGTTTCCTATTGACCTCATTATGTGCTCCACAAACCCACCTAGACAGAGCTTCCCGTGAGGTTACTTTAGGCGAGTTGCCTTCTTTTGACATATATGTCCTGAAATCCTCGGCACAGGACCAACAAGGATACAGTTTTCCAAAAACTCTGAGAAACTGGGCAGTTTCAACTTGCTCAACAGCACTAGGGTTTTCAGGGTAATAAGCAGCCATAGAATGCAAGAAGGTCCACGTCGAGCGGCCTAGCTCTTCCACATCCGGCGGACATTGAGACCTGTCAATATGTCGTCCAGTTTTCTTCGGCGAAGCTTGGGCTCCGAGGAAATCCTGCAATGAGTTACAAGCCCGACAAGGCTTGCCATCTTTGCCTATAATTATCTTTCTATGGCTAGTTGATTTGCCGTTTGAAAAAGCCGTTGGGCCACTTGTAGTGGAAGATCCTTCGGAGCTATGGTCTTTTAATGGATGCCCCTTTTCGTCGGCCTCGGCGAGTAATATTTCACTCATGTAGAGCCTCAAATATAGCACTAAGAAGTCTTATAACGGCGAACTACCTACTATATCACCGAATATAAACGTATTAGGTAAGTCCAGGTTTCGCAAAACTTAAACACTCTTTATCCCCCAATAACAGAGAAGACCGTTGTAACGACCTATTCTGTTCTTGTCATGTAACCTGAACTCACGTAAACCACCACCACAGAGACCAATCTAATAAAATATAGGTCCCATAATTTGAATAACTCGTGATATCTACGCGACAACACTATTCAGAGCCTATACCGCAGTTCGCAGCAAACTGAAGAACATGTCAGGTAATTAATGTCACCATGGCAACCATGCAAGTTCATCCCAGTCCTAACTCAATTTCTGCCTGCACAATACCACCGAGATAGATAATAAGAGAAAACGGCCGTGCTCGTGTCCATCGCGCCTCTGTCCTATTTCAGTATTCAATCACGACTATCTACCGTGATTAATCTATTTCCGGCTGTCTTATTTGTACTCTATTTAAGGTACCTAGCTATTCTGGAGTCATCTAGTCCTTTCTCGTTGTGCCTTTCTGTCTTACACGTGTAAATGTCGCAATATCCTCCGAACGACCAGCAGCTACCCAGCAGTACGTACCGAAAGCCTCGGCGTCAGTATGTTGCACATGATTTTTCGAATCCCTCGCAGCAAATACCACCCGGTGTTCCAGCTGATCAAGGTTATGGGCAGCCCATGCAAGGTCCTGACATGTCAACTCCTGTAGATGCCATGAATGGCCAGTTTGCTCAAATGAATGTCAATCAGCAGCCACAGCAGCAATATCCGCAGTACCAGCAGCAGGCTTACCCCCAAGCCTACCAGCAGGGCTATCAGTCCCAGCCTCGGGGCCCCTCTGTTTCCATGCCTAACATTTCTCAGGGGTATCCGCAGCAGCCCAACCAATACCCTTTTGGAAACGGCCAAGTTCCTTCACATAATCCTGCTGGTCCTCCTGTTCCCACTCCTCAGACTCGTGCACCGTCGGCTAACTTTGCTGCCCAGCCTGCTGATGCCTCTCAGGGCTACCAATCCGGAAGTTACGCCCAAGGAGGCTACGGGCAAGGATATGCTGCCCAGCCTACTACTCCTTATAACATCATACATAATGTCGACCTTCTCGATAAAACTGCTAAAGTCGATCCCATGGACATAGCTGCACCTCCACCTCCGATCGTGCTACCTCCTGATGCTAAAGTTATAGATAGCGCAGAAAAGGCCAATGCTAGTCATGACTATATTCGTTCTACATTGAATGTTGCTCCAAGCAATCCTTCCTTCCTCAAAAGATCCAAGCTTCCTTTTGCACTTATGATACGTCCATTTACTCATTTACATGAGGAAGATGAGCGTATCCCGCTTGTTCAGGATGGTGTTGTTGCTCGTTGTCGTCGTTGCCGCACCTATATCAACCCTTTCGTCACGTTTATAGATAATGGCTCCAGATATCGATGTGCTATGTGTCATTTGGCTAACGATGTTCCTCAAGGTATGGATCGGGATGTCATAAAAAACATTTCTGCAGATCGCTATGAACGCGCAGAGCTGAACTATGGTGTAGTCGACTTCCTGGCCTCACCTGAGTATATGGCTCGCCCTCCTATGCCAGTTGTCTATGCTTTTGTCATTGATGTCACTTACCCTGCAGTTGAATCGGGAATGGTTGCTACAGTTGCTCACATCATTCGTGAGAATCTGGACCGTATTCCAAACCGTGATGGCAGAACTAGAGTGTCTTTCCTGTGTGTCGATAGTTGTCTTCATTATTTTAAGTTATCTGCAACTAAAACAGCCGATGAGGCCAGCGACGAACTCTCTTCTGATCAACTTGAGATGTTTGTCGTTGGTGATCTGGATGAGCCTTTTGTCCCTGATGCTGATGGGTTATTGGTCACCTTGAAGGATCATAGGAAAGCTATTGAAAATCTTCTATCTAACTTAGGAGAAATGTTCCAGAATCCTAAAGAGATGAAAAATTCCATGGGTGTTGGAATTAGAGCTGCACATAATCTCATTCATTCAGTCGGCGGTAAAATTTCTTGTTTCATGGCTAGCCGCCCAGACAATGGTGCTGGTGCTCTTCCTAAGAGAGACGAACAGAGCTTACAGAACACTCCTCGAGAAGGTTCATTGCTACAGTCGAATAACAAATTTTACCGTACTATGGCAATGGAATGTGCTAAAGATCAAATATCTGTGGATATGTTCTTATTCTCTTCAGATTATCAGGATGTTGCCTCTCTGTCGGATCTCCCTCGATTCACTTCAGGACAAACTTATTTTTACCCCTCCTGGAATGCTTCACGCCATGAAGATTCTATGAAACTAGGATATGAGCTGAGCAAATATCTTAGCACTGAGATTGGGTTTGAGACTGTGATGCGTGTACGATCCACGGCAGGTGTTCAAGCCACCGTCTTCTACGGTAATTTCTTTAATAGAAGCAGTGATCTTATGTCTTTACCCGCTCTGCCCCGTGATCAGTCATATATGGTTGAGGTTAAACTTGACGACACAATCGGACGTAAGGTCATGGTATTCCAGGTTGCTATTTTAGGGACATCCTGTTTTGGCGAACGTCGTATTCGTACGATTACTCTATGCTTGCCTATTAGTAGCAAAGCTAGCGATCTTTTTGCTAGTGCTGATCCTGTTGCGTGTGCTGCCTATTTTGCTCAAAAATCTTCCGAGAAGGCCCTTAATGGCAGCCTCGAGGACGCTAGGCAGTATCTCCTTAAGAGTATTACCGATATTTTACAAGTGTACAAGAAAGAAGTTTCGGCATCCAATGTTGGCATGGGTAATCCATTACAAATCTCTGCTAATTTGAGGATTCTTCCTATTCTCATGTTGGCTTTGCAGAAACATCCTGCATTCCGACGTGGTGCTAAGATCCGCAGTGATATTCGCGCCCACGCCATTGCATTACTGACTACATTGCCTGTGCCATACTTGATGCAATTTATCTATCCTGAACTATATGGATTGCATAATATGCCAGACGACGCCGGGTTGCCTGATAGAGTCACAGGACAGATTGTGCTCCCTCCCCGCTTGAACTTATCTGGCCAGACTCTGGAGGCTCATGGACTTTACTTATTGTACAATGGCGAGACATTTTTGCTATACGTATGTCGCGGTGCTGTTTCTATGCTCCTTGAACATGCATTTGGCGTTCCTACTATTGAGCAAGTGCCAGCTGGGAAGACTACTCTTCCCGTTATTGATAACGAACTGAATCCTCGTATCCATGCGATTATGGACAAATTAAGGGATCGTCCTGGTTCCATCACCTATCCGAACCTGTACATAGTTCCTGAGACGAGTGAGCCTTCATTACGACAGTGGTTTTCAAGCATGTTGGTGGAGGACCAGGTGGACAACTTTTCTAAATCGTATGTCCAGTTCCTGAACGGTATCCGATCTAACATTTCCTCGTAGGTGCACCTGACTAAAGAAGCAACTGGAAAAACTTTGTCATTAAAAAATTATGAACGCGGTAGATGATTCGGATTGTTCAAATGGATGACTTCTACAGCAAGCATATATATTCATAGCAATTCTAATTGTGTAAGTTAAATGTATTTTAGGTTTGCAGAAAATTCAGGGGCGGTGACCAACGCCAGAATCGCGACTACAACTACAGCAGAGTTAGCCTTATTTTTCTTATTTTCTATCATAGTTGGTCTATATAGAAGCAGTTCCCTAATTACGGACTCGAATTAAGGAAAGCGACTTCTTCGCTTGCCATATTAATTAGGTGGTAGACATATATAACTCTAACCTTAACTTAATTACTACGTTCGAACAATTCCAACCCTTCATTCATAGGTAGCATTTATCGAAAAGCCCTTCTTTCAACAAGAGTTCTTGGAGTTATTCTTGGCACGTGAGAAAGTCTAGTACAATATTGAATTACTGTGTTAATCTACTGATAACTAGCTGCGTCATACAATACGCCAAACTGACGGTGGTGTACTACAAGCTTTTAATCGGAGTTACAACCTGTCCTCAAAGAAACTGCTCTATTCTCTTTTACCGGTGTCACGCTTCCGTCGTTATATAAATAGACTCTTTTTTGTCTATTCACTATGGAGGTTCGAAAAGTAAAATTTAACGTCAGCGCTAGCTATCATATCTTGGACGTGATAGGTGAAGGTGCCTACGGCGTAGTATGCAGTGCCGTGCACAAGCCGTCAGGGCAAAATGTAGCGATAAAGAAGATAATGCCTTTTGAGCACGCCATGTTTTGTCTGCGAACACTCCGTGAGATAAAACTTCTTCAACACTTCAATCATGAAAACATCATATCGATCCTAGATATACAGAAACCTGCGAGCTACGAAGAGTTCAAGGAAGTATATATCGTACAAGAACTAATGGAGACTGATTTGCATAGAGTGATTCGATCTCAGTCTCTGACCGATGATCATTGCCAATATTTTGTTTACCAGACACTTCGGGCTCTTAAGGCTTTGCATTCGGCTGGCGTTTTACACAGAGACTTGAAACCTTCGAACTTGCTGTTGAATGCTAATTGTGACTTGAAGGTTTGCGATTTCGGACTTGCACGGCTTATTCACAGTTCTAATATAGGTGGAGCTCAAGATCAGCAGCATGGATACATGACTGAGTACGTCGCTACAAGGTGGTATCGTGCTCCCGAGATCATGCTAACATTCAAAGAGTACACCAAAGCAATCGACATTTGGTCCGTCGGCTGTATTCTTGCTGAAATGCTGACAGGTAAGGCTCTTTTTCCTGGTAGAGACTATAACGACCAGCTTACATTGATTTTTGATGTCTTGGGCACTCCTACTATGGAAGATTATTACAGTGTGAAATCTCGACGAGCTAGAGAGTATATTAGAAGTCTTCCCTTCAAAAAGCGAGTTCCATTTTCGGTTTTATTTGCAGGGCATAATCCTTTGGCGATCGACCTGCTGGAGAAGATGTTAACTTTTAATCCGAACAAACGTATTACTGTCGAAGGAGCGCTTCGTCATCCATACTTGGAACTCTACCATGATCCCAATGATGAGCCTGATGCACCACCTATTCCTCAAGGGTTTTTTGATTTTGACTCACAGAAGGACGTACTCACAAAAAATCAGTTGAAGGAGCTTATTTATGCGGAAGCGTGTAAAATTCCGCACTGTGCTTAACAGCAAGTCCTTAATAGTAATTCGCTAGCATATTCCCTCTTTCACTCAAACCAGCATGCATAATTATCTTGTGGATCTAGTATTTCGTTGGTTTGCTTATCATCAGCATGTGCCATACTGTGGCATTGCAATTGGTTCTAGAAATTAATCAGTATTACGGATGCGTTTATTCAAGAGATGTATATGTTCCCATTGAATGGAACTCTAAACGTAGCCAAATCTGACAAGTCCACGAAACTTAAATAATCCTTTAGACAAGAGGCACCAACGTTGAGCTTAGAGCCTATCCGCCCGCTAGTTAGAGGCAATTCAACTGTACGGCTCCGTCCGCAGCACTCAAAGAGTACAAGTGCTACATGCAGCGCTAAAGTTGTCCGAGATATTTCCACTTTTCAAGTTCTCGAGGCCGCCTGATGCTATCATCGTGAAGCTTTTATTCGCACGTGCGTTCATAAAATCTTAAATGCATCCATTCGACCTGTGCTCTTCATTAGGTTAGATTGTTTGTCCGAGTAACCCTACGAAAATCTCACAAATCAAATGTCGGAGTCCTATTTCTCTACGGCAAATCATATAGGTCGCGGAATCGCGAGCAGCGACTAGCTGTCGGTTAAAAAAACGTCGGTTTTAAAGTTTTTTTTACAAATCCGAGCTCAAGGAATAGCTGCACTCTCACAGTTTCATGGCTCAATGAGAGAGAATAACATGCTCACCCTACATCATGATTGAATAATCTCAGTGCTAGCACGATAATACTGACGTCGGTGGGGTTTGACCATGTATTGCAGAAATGAATGTGCGCCGCATGGCGTATATTGGCTACCTGTCTTGGCACTGGGAAGAAAGGCTAAACAATCCTTCGTCTATGGCCTGCAAACGACCTTACCTAGTTTACATCACAGCTTAACTGTAAAACAAAATAAAGAGATATTCCCGAAAGCGTAAAGTCGAATACTGTGGATTTTTTCCCCCATTCTGTCGAATCTATTTCTCCGATAGGACAATATCGGTCGCCAGACATGTGCGGTCGAAAAAACCTTCATCCGACCTGGGAAAGTTTAATACACCCATGGAAAATATTTATCATCCAATCAGATGTGCTATTTAACCCAACGTGCCCCTCGAAGCTCTCTACTGGTTGCGAAGCAACTGGGTATCTGCAGAGTCAAAACTGCAATGTTTCTGGAGATGTATTGGTGCTAACTATCAAATTCTACAAAGTGCACCAGATGAAGCAGTTTTCGATTTTCCTTATTCTGAAACTCCTTTGAGTTTTTCTTTTTCTTGTCTTGCGACTCAGGTGATCTCTTGGCTTCTGCTCAAAAGTGACCTGCCAGCAGCTTGGTATAGCTAGAGAAAACATTAGAGTTTGGCAGGATACCAATACGAGCGCCGTATTGAGCGGTATTATAGGCTTATTAGCATAATCTTATTTTCTCTGAGCTAGAAAAAGAGTGAAACTCTTAAACCTTAGCCCGCACGTTTCTCGTCTTATTTTTTTAGTATATAAGATAATAGTTTTCTGCATTCTTAATATCTCTAGATTAATATCCGTATAGCCTTTCTTGATCTCGTTTCTACGATCTGTGTGCTACCTGAACTGACCTGCTACTGAAATAACAGTCCTTTCACCGTAATAACCACATAAAGAACCATGGCCATCGGTAAAACTGCAGGAGGGAATTCCGCCTTCCACAATACTATTAATGATTTTACTCACATTGAGGATCCCGTAGAAAGACGCCGTCTTGCTCTTGAAAAGATCGACAATGCAAAATTTGGCTGGTACCACATCCGTGCCATTATGGTCGCCGGTGTGGGTTTCTTCACAGATGCCTACGATATCTTCGCTATTAATATCGCAGTAGTCATGATGGCTTATGCTTTTTACCACAAATCTGCCCTTCCCAGTAATACCGATACTGCTGTCAAGGTATCTACTTCCGGTGGTACGGTTATCGGACAACTGTTCTTTGGCTGGGTTGCCGATGTTGTCGGGCGTAAGCGCGTCTATGGCATTGAGCTGATGATTATCATCGCTGGCACCTTAGGCCAGGCTATTGCCGGAAAGGCCGACGGTCTTTCATTCGTTGGTGTCATCATTTTTTGGCGTGTTATCATGGGTATTGGTATCGGAGGTGATTATCCTCTTTCCTCCATCATTACCTCTGAATTCGCTACTACTAAATACCGTGGAGCCATGATGGGAGCTGTTTTCGCAAACCAGGGCTGGGGTCAGTTTTGTGCTGCCATTGTTGGACTTATCTGCACTGCTGGTTGGAAGGGCGTACTAGAGAAATACGACACTCCTGCTTCTTGCGTCGGAGAATGTGCTAAGGCTACCGACCAGATGTGGCGTATTGTTATTGGTTTTGGCGCAGTACCTGCTTGCATCGCTCTCTATTACCGTCTCACTATCCCTGAAACTCCCCGTTACACGTTTGATGTTTCGCGCGATATCGAAAAGGCTGATGCTGATATTAAGAAGTACCTATCAAACAAGTATGGAGATGCTACCGCAGCGGAAATCGCTGAACAATTAGAGACATCTGTCTCTAATGGTGATGACGCTATTGTCCGTGTCCAATCTAATACTGGTGAGGCCCTTGAAATTGTTGCTCCAAAGGCCTCCTTCAAGGACTTTATCCGCCACTTTAGTCAATGGAAACACGGCCGGCTCATTATCGGTACTGCTGGTTCTTGGTTTTTCCTCGATATTGCCTTCTATGGTCTTGGATTGAATAACTCTACAATTCTTGCTGCTATTGGCTATGCTGGACAGCAGAATGTTTACAGAAACCTCTACAATGTCTGTGTTGGTAACGTCATCCTTGTTTGCGCTGGTTCCATTCCCGGTTACTGGTTAGCTGTAGCCACTCTCGACGTTGTTGGCCGCAAGATCTTACAAACTGTTGGTTTCCTTATCCTTACTATTCTTTTCTGCATTATTGGCTTTGCTTATCATAAGCTCAGCGATCACGGTCTTCTTGCTCTTTATGTTCTGTGTCAACTTTTCTTCAACTGGGGACCTAACACTACTACCTTCATTGTCCCTGGTGAGTGTTATCCTACTCGCTATCGATCCACTGCTCATGGTATTTCTGCAGCTGCTGGAAAAGTTGGTGCTATTATTGCTCAGTGCCTCATTGGTCCTCTTAAGGGACATGGATGTCCAGCCAGCAACACCTCCTGTTGGCTCAACCATGTCATGGAGATCTTTGCTCTTTTCATGTTGCTTGGTGTCTTTACATCACTCTGTATTGTTGAAACCAAACGCCGCACTCTTGAGGAGATCTGCGAGACAGTGCACGGTGAAGCCGATCCCACCCGTCGCTCTGAACCTAAGGGTGAATCTGAATCTGAGTAAGACCTTCATTGGCTTGAATGCTAGCACTTATCTGAGTGAAGTAAAAAGATCTAATGAACTAGTCTCCTGGTTTTTTGGGTGACCACATCTCTACGGAGATCGAAATCTGTAATACAAACTTGATGTGGTCAACAGGTAAACTATATTATTGTAATTGATGTCATATCTACGTATTTTTCGCAAACACTCATAGCTGAATTCAGCCACCTAGTTTGTGATTGGCTGTGAGCACTTCGGTAATTCCATAAACATCTGGAGTCTTAGCCACAGCGTCTGGAACAAGACCGTGCTTTAGTGCAAATTGCTCGGTTGTAGGACCAATGCAGGCTATGAAAAGAGAATTTCTTCGAGACTTTAGTACTTCAAGGCATTCCAGGACCCCGGAGGGAGAGAATAACACTACTACGGAACCTTCATTAGGGGGCTCATCCAAACAGCTGGAAAGAGCCAGCGCGGCAGAAGGATCAGACTCAGTTTTGTATATAGGCAATTGATCGGCGGTAATGTTGTTCTTTTTGAGATGCCCAACTAGATCGTAGGCAGTTTTGTGTGCGCTCAAGAACAGCATTGGAGTGGGCACTACCCCTTCAGTGTAGTGTTCAGATATAATATTAGCCAACACCTCACCTCGACCAGACTCGGTTCCTCGGATATCTGAGTGGCCCACATCCCGTAATGCACTAGCTGTATGGTCACCAACAACATAAGCTGGCTTCGAGCGAACATGATCTATGAGATCAAAGCTTTTCAGCGGCTCGACTGCACGTGCAGAAGTAAATATGAATGCCTCATAATTACGGATCTCACTCAGTCTGTCGCGGTTTATGTGCTGTGTTCTCAGCACGGGCACGTATAACGGGCTGAGAACTTCGTAGGGATCATTTTCCCCGTTTGGGGGGCTTTTCAGCAGTATTACTCGGGTCATGCAGGTGATGTATCCACACAAGGCATACCGAAACTGTCGAAGTTTGGTGTGGTCCGGGTAAGCGTTAATAAGGCGGCTGGGACTAATAGAGCATGTGGGCGTTATCCGGAGAAGTCTCCAAGAAGGGCATCGGAGCAGCAAGAACCGCCCCAAGGGCCGCACAGGTGTCTCTGAAGGAATGCCCTCACCCATATTTCTCTCGAGACCTCATGCTGGTGTGAACTTCTGGGCCGTGCTTAGAGGAGCTCAGCTGACTTTCGTTGGAGCCTATCGAGCACTGCAGAACCCGGCTTTACTCGATGCGAAATTCTACAAAGCCGCACTGTTCATTACGATTATATGCTTGGTACTCCAAGGTATTGCTCTGGCGCCAATACTTGTGTTTCGGGTACTCTTCTCAATAGGATCATGGATATTTGTGGGGTCTGGAGGTCAGAGCAAAAGCTCTCTATTCGATACCATAATATTCATTCAGGACGTGATCCTGGATCTGCCAGGTGTGATGATTGTTGTCATAAGGTTATGTGCCCCAGAATTATTAGATGAGATATTCATTGCCTCATTGAGAGCAATAGACGAACAAAACAGGGCTAACCATCCAGGACTCAAAACTCTATACTACTCGCCGCTCGTAAAGCAAGAAAAGCGCTCTAAGATCAGTCTTTCGCTGAAGGAGCTTGACATCAAGAAGCGATTTAAGTTTCCTAGAGTGAGCAAATATGTTTATAGACATGCTCGGCGTACTCTTTTGTCTACCGCTGTATACAGTGCAAGCACCATCCCAGTATTAGGGCGATACGTTATGCCTGTCATGACATTCTTCAACGTTAACCAGATCTCAGGACTTTACCCTGCATTATCATTGGCCGCAATCACTTTGCTAACCTCCAGGAGATACAACGCCGCCGTTCTAGCTTCTTTCTACGGTGCCCGGGCCTGTAGTCGACAGTTACTTGAGCCTTACTTCGCTAGGCTGCCAAAAACCACTTTCACTACTCAGGAAAAGAAAGCATGGTATATGAAGCGAGAAGGTATTTTACTAGGGTTTGGAATAGCCTTCTTCTGGCTGCTGCGCGTCCCATATGCGGGTATATTTGCCTATGGGTTAGCTCAAGCCTCAGCAGCATATCTAGTCACCAAAGTCACTGATCCAGCCCCTATGCAGAGCTCTGAAATGCATGAATGGGTGATATCTCAGATATAGCACTATTTTACCTCGATGCCGATTAAATTGGCACTTGAAGCGCTCGGCGCTTTATGGATCTCAGGATCTCGAATAGGAGAGTTAGCAACCCTACAAGGGTTTGAGTAGACCCTAGGAGCGCTTCTTTCCCATCTTAGTCTTCGAAGAGCAATGAGTAGATCACTTATATTACGGCGACTAAAGTCGACGGCGTCAAATATAAAACCTTACAGACCTGTGGGAGTTGGTGAAGTGCCGCGAATCTCCGATGAATGGAATGAAGACACGGTGTTCTCACAAGTGAAGCAAGAACTGCTGAATCCCGTAGCCAGAGCGGAAGCTCGCAAAAAGATGATGGAGGAGCTGAAGAAGAGCAGTTTTCATGAGACCTATGCATTTCGCGAGCACAAAGGCAAAACTTGGATAGCACCGCCATGGCCGCTCAAGACCGAAAAGTCGCTTTACATGCCTAACTATAGAGGATATACGTTGGAGGATCCGTCAAACATAATTGGAAGCACGAAGATTTTGTCCGGACACATTTCTGTGGTTAGGCTATACACCTCCATCTCTGGCCAGATGCAGGTGGATAAATATTTTGAGGAGAGTGCTGAGCCAGTAGAGGATGCGCAGATTGTAGATATTAACGTTCCGGACCACCGCTCGAAAGCAGTTCTGTTGTATATGTTTGGGCTGAGAAAACTGCGGAAATCTATCGATAAGTCGCGCCACGGAACGTATTTGATTGTGCCGAGAAACGGGCTGTCGAAGCCGCAGAGGTTGGCAATGAGGCAGGAGACTCTGTATGCCGGTTACGTGTATGTAGTGGACGAGAAGTGCAGGATACGGTGGGCGGCCTGTGGAGACCCCGAGCAGGAAGAAATCAAGGCTCTATGGAGGGCCGTAAAGACGGTGACGAAGGAAAGTAGATCAAGCAAAAAACCATAGCATAAGGAAGCACGCAGCCATGATCCCAGACAGAATAAGACTATCGCGTTTTCTTCTCGTATTGATTTTAGATATAAGAATGTTTATTCCAGGCATTTGCGAAACAGTTTGAAACGCCCTTCTCTGTACATTTGCCAAAACCGAAGATTGTCTGTCGAACTCATCTCTTGTTTCGTAGGCCTGTGCCAGGATTCTGTCGGTCATGTTGAGTGAGTTGTCAATACGGCCACGTTCATGTAGCATGTACTCGGCTTCGGCAGACTCCGTGAGGGTACTCTGGCCAGTGTTGCTCCTGTAAGCTTCAGCCTCGGATTTGACAGATGAAAGCAGCTGTTGCCGCTGCTGGGCCTGTGCCAGCTTCGTTACAAGATGTTTGAGCTGGACCTCGTGCTCGTTGAGAATCTCTTTGTGTCTTTGGACGAGCTGCCTTCGAGACTGCTGTGCTTCCGAGGCAGCGAGTCGCTCCAGCTGCGAGATTTGCGCAGATCTCGCGGCTAACACTGTTGCTATTTCCGACGACAGGGCCTCGTCGGCCGCCGGCTGGGTCGCTAATCGAGCCAACAGCTCGTCTGTGCGTGTCTCGTTCTGCCGCAGCTCGCTTCGCACAATATTAAACGACATTTCGCCAAGATCGGTCGCACCGGTGTCGGACTGTTCAAGGCAAATGAGAACCCTAACTTGGCCATCTCCCAAAACCGGTCGTTCCACCGGGACTCGGATTCAGTCAGACCCATACCAAACAATGCTCAGTTTCCCGTCACTAAAGCCCACGGGGAAGCTCTACAGAGCGTCTAAGGCCCGGCAGCCATTTACGGCAATCAACGGGATACTAGCCGTTCAGGCCTCGTTCGACGACCTTGACGAGGTCGAGAAAGACCTTGAACGATACAATACGTCCATCGCCCGTATGGGATACACGTACCTGCGTCCACCGGGGATCGGGAAGACCATGCAGGTTATAGATGAACTGGCAGAGGATTCTAGAAGCTTACACAGCGACGAAGAGGCCGACTCAGATGACTTAAACCTTGCAGACGCCGCAATGTCTGTTGGTGACCAGGAAGACATCTCTGACCGTGGACCGATTATTGGGCCAGAAAACTCGCAGATGGACCTGAATGACTATTTAGAGGAGGGCGACGTCGGCATAGATCTTGATGCTGACATCCAGGACGCAGAAGGCGCTGGGTATCTTGATGATTTGGACGATTACGACATTGACTCGGGGGACGAGCAAGCCGACGAAATGATTCCCGGATCAAACCTGCCATACACTCCTAGCGTTGCTGCCACTCGCCATTCACAGTTTACGCCCCCTGATATCTTCCCCACCCTCAATACCCCGACCACAGCCATTCCCGGACTTCCTGTTACTCCGATACAAACGATTCCGCCGCCTATACCCCGCCCTGCTGCAAACCCCCGACTACTACTTAGACGAAGTCAACTGTTGCATGAATTGCATGAATCTGTCTCTGTCGCAGACTCCAGCTCTCTGTCGCATGAGGACGACATGGATTTCAGCAACTAGCCTCCTGCGTCATCCTCACCCCCTCCTCCCAACCGCACTTCCCACTCATCTTCCGATGATGCGGTACCGCCTGTACACGCCCTGCAGACGTTTTCCTTCTTATCATCCGTCTCTTCGTCGCTGGAATTCTTCTTTAGTATCGCGCAATGACTTACTAGAAGCTCCAAACATCCTCAAAGTCGCGAACTCCGGCAGAATCTACACAGCTCCTCAGGAAGGCCTGATTTATCTCGACAATGTTGTCCCACCCTACAAATGGCTCGGTCCAGTCGGGAAACTGTTTGATTTTCTAGCAGAACATTCACAGCGCTACTTGATGGTATATGCCAATAACCATACAAAACTCAAGGACCGCTCTTCCAACATCAAAATTGTTAGCGTAGTCCCCCGATTCAATGAAGGCGGCGCCTACATCAAATTCAGCTTGACAGATTCAAATGATTCAGTCAGTGAAATAGCCGAAACTGTTGCCAGACAGCTCGATGACGAGCATACAGCTCCTTGGTTCAATCCTTTGGCCAGGATTAGGTGCTTCCAAGTTCTTGGTGTCCCCTGGATAGAAGATTTGCAACGCATGCCTTCTCGAACGTTGTACCTGCAGTTTTCTGGAGATGCTCCTTATCTAACTGAAGAGGAAATATATACCCTGTTCCGCAGGTATGGCCACGTCAGAGACATCGTGCCGCTGTCAAAAGACTCTTCCAATGTCGCAAAAGTGGTGTTCAATAGCCTGCGAAGTGCTGCAGTCGCCAAAAACTGCCTTCATGGAATGAAAATCCGGAACGCTGATAATAGGACTTTCCGCATGGATATCCTCTTTGACAAAGTCAATAATGCAAATGTGCTCCGTGAAGCCATCTTTAATCACCCTCGAATCTCCTTCCCTATCATCATTGCTCTCCTTGCTGCTATAGCTGTCTCTATTTTCGAACCTATCCGAGAGTTCTTCATTTACCAAAAAGTTACACATTCCATGTCTTCTATATACAAGAATGCCCTTTTCCGTCCAATTTCCAGGCTACTGTCAAACACCGTTAACTCTTTGCTAGATTATGCTCATCTGAACAGTCCTATATCAGATAACTTGACTAGAGTCTGGGCCTCTGATTGGGAAGATAGAAGACAGGCTGTACAGTTGATCCAGCAATGGTTAGAAGATGGTGCTGACACTTTTATAGTAGTTTCAGGCCCCTCGGGTAGTGGGAAAGGCTATATGGTTAACCAATCGGTGCTGAAAGACAGAAAAAACGTGCTCAGAATCAACTGCTTACCTCTGGTTGATAGTCGTAATGAAGTTGGCTTCTTGCATGCACTAGCCTCCCAGTTAGGCTACTTCCCGATTTTCCCATGGTGGAATAGCATTGCAAAGTTTTTTGATTTGGCTGCCCAAAGTTTGATAGGGCAGAAGACGGGTCTTGCCGAGACTGTACATGAGCAAACTACCACTATGCTTAACACTACAGCTAGAGTTCTAAGATCTGCAGCGTTGAGAAATTACAATCCAGCTGAAGGTAGCTCGGAGTCTAAATACCTCGAGAATAACCCGGATGAATTACCTGTGCTGGTAGTTGAAGGTTTTCTTCACAAGAGTACTGATAAGAATAATGCTACTACATACAATGCTATTGCGGAGTTCGCGGCGTTTCTTACCATGTCTAACTCGGCTCATGTAATTTTCGTGACTTCTGAAGTTCGATACGAGGATATGCTTTCGCCTTTCTTACCTGACCGAATGTTACGATCTGTCACAATAGGCGATGCAGATTTGAGTTCAGCTAGACAGTATCTGTTTGACCTTCTTCCCGAGTCGCGCCGTGCACATATTGATGCCGCTCTGGCTGATCAAGCATTGAGTCGTATAGGTGGTCGAGTTACCGACTTACAAAAGCTAGTGCGAAGAATATCTCGAGGCGAAGATATCATGACAGCAGCTGATGAGATGACCACTCAGGCTGTGATGGAAATTCTGAAGATGTATCTATCATTTGGTCATGCAATAAACCTAGATCCAAACGGAGGGAAAATCTCGTGGTCTCCAGAACAAGTATGGACTTTAATCAAATACTTAGCAGCTCATGAAGAAGTATGCTACCCGGAACTCTTACTTACACGCTTCTTCAAAGGCGAGGCAGGTGAAAAAGCTATATTTGGATTGGCCCACGCCCTCATGATCAGCGTTGAAGTGGAGAATGGTTCTCCTGTAGCTATTCGCCCAGGAAAGCCGCTCTATCATGAAGCCTTCAAGCGAATTGTCAATGACGACCGAATATCTAGCCGAATGGAGACAGATACTCTTCGAGCCATAGTTAAGGAAGAGACTGGGATTATATCGAAATGCGAAGAAGAACTTGGATTATTAGGCAAAGCCCCTAACTCAAGCAATCGGGATATTTCAACCCGCGTCAACTACTTGAATAGCAAGATCAAAGCAGCGCAAAGTAAAATCGATGCTGCCGAATCTGGAGTGAAGCAGATTGTCTCATCAATTCCTCATCATCTTCACTAGGCATATTGCCTGTTATATCCCCTTTCTCTATGTAGAGTTGATCTCTATACCACCACTAATGAACGTTTGTCACCTGAAAGAATTGGCATGTAAATATATAATTCACTGTCCGTATTGAATGTGTGAGGGCAGCAAAGTTTGACAGCCATTATAAAGTTCGATACATCCCTATTTGGGCTACGGGGCCGAAATCCCTTTTCCCAGAGTTTGCAAGAGCAACCACGAGTTGCATCAGTATACAATTATCGCAGTCAATAAAAATTACTTCAGTGTAGTTCAGGCCACCAGGTTCTCTAGCTGCGCCGAGCACCTAAAAATCCGAATCAGGCTGTTGTTTGATGCCTCTCTCCTATTGGTCGAACTTTCGAGTAGCCAAAATAGACTCAATGCTAGACAGGACACCACCAATAGGAAGCCAGATCTGTATCGCATTATAGGGTTCAGGTTATAGTTGGGGCGAAGGCTCTATACTAGAGCCGCGCTCGCCTTCTTAAGCTCTCGCCGGACCCCCGCCCTATCATATTACAAGCATCAATTGTACTTGTGTGTTGAGCCAAACTGGTATTTCACTAGTCTGACAACTCGAAGTCTACTTTGCTTTCAAAAGGCGCATAACACCCCTAACATTCAAACATTCACCGAACAATGAAAGCCGGCTTAGTGTGTGGCGTACTGGCTGCCAGCCAAGTCTCAGCCTTCTCTCTAGGTAAAGGCCTTTTCGAGGATTTGCCCAAACCTGACATTCTACAGAAGATAGTTCCTCATCAGGAAGTTATCAACGATGTCAATGTAGACGACGTTGCTCAATCTCTCATTCAGGCTACTGTGCCTCAAAATGTGGATATTTCTAGCTTCCTTAAGATATCACCTGAATCTGTTGCTGAAGGCGTTACTTCTATGTGGAAACAAGCAATTGAAGCTAATCCCAGTTTAAGCGAAAAATTGATTGCCATGTCTCAACCTGCTCCTAAGATTGCGTCGAAGCAAGACTTCCCGATCTTGGTTCAATCTGCTGATCTCCCTGGTTATAGCATTCGTGCTAAACAGCCCAATGGTCTTGGTGTTGATCCGGATGTGAAGCAGTACTCTGGGTATGTGGATATTGAGGAGGAAGACAAGCACTTCTTCTTTTGGTTCTTTGAATCCAGAAACGACCCAAAAAATGACCCCGTGATTCTCTGGCTGAACGGAGGCCCTGGCTGCTCCTCACTGGTTGGTATGTTTTTTGAACTCGGCCCGGGCTCTGTTAACAAGGAACTGAAAATTGTTCCTAACAAACACTCCTGGAATAGCAACGCATCCGTTATTTTCCTTGATCAGCCTGTTAATGTCGGTTTCTCGTATTCTTCGTCTTCGGTCTCCACTACCAGAGCTGCTGGTAAGGATGTATATGCTTTTCTTTCCTTGTTCTTCAAGCAGTTTAGCGAATACGCACATCTTCCGTTCCATATTGCTGGTGAGTCGTACGGTGGGCACTATGTTCCTGATTTCGCTAACGAGATTCTCAATCATGCTGACCGCAACTTCAACCTTACCTCAATCATGATCGGCAATGGTCTGACCGACGTTGACGTTCAGTATCAGTACTACCATCCAATGGCTTGCGGAGGTAAAAAGGTGTCTGGTGTTCCTGTACTTTTGGATGATACTGAGTGTGACAACATGGAGAGCTCTATTCCTACTTGTATGAATTTGATTAAGACCTGCCACCAGTTCCGAAGCACTTGGACATGTTTCCCTGCTGCCGTCTACTGCAACAATGCTCAACTGGGTCCTTTCCAGAAGACTGGACTTAACATTTATGATGTTAGAGAGAAATGTGTTGATCAGGAAGCCCTATGCTATCCTCAAACCAAATACATTGAGAGCTATCTCAATGAACCCAAGGTTATGGAGGCTATCGGTGCAGAGGTGTCCAATTATGAGTCTTGCAATACTAACATTAACCGCGACTTCCTTATGGCCGGTGACTGGATGGAGCCCTTCCAGCAAAACGTCACCAACGTTCTACACACTGGTGTCCCTGTCTTGATCTATGCTGGAGATAAAGACTTCATCTGCAATTGGCTCGGAAACGAGGCATGGGTTAACCAGCTGGAGTGGTTTGGACAGTCTGGATTCAAGAAGGCCTCTGCCAAGAACTTTACAGTTGATGGCGAAAGCACTGGTACTGTCAAGAACTTCGATCTATTGACTTTCCTCCGTGTCTTCGAAGCCGGGCATATGGTACCTTTCAACCAGCCCAAGGCTTCGCTTGCTATGGTCAATCGCTGGATCTCTGGGGATAAAGCTTTGAAAGCTAAGTAGGCTGGATCAAATCAGGCCCGCTTTTTTGCTAGGTTGACTAATTTGGAAAATATATATCTAGTATTGTTCTTATGTTGTAGTACCCTGAACCCTATTAATTGGGCGCCCTCATTAGACCCATTAGGCTCAGAGGGGTCACTGATCACCTGATACACCTAGGATATCTCGCGAATCCATCCTTCTTCCGGTTTATACTGAGCTACTAGGCATTTCCTGGAGTTAAACAGCTTATAACTGCGTCCAGTTGCTAGGTTTGCGGTTTAAGAGATTTTGGGCGCCAGAATCAGCAAGCGCAGAAGTGTACCAGCTAGACTGACGCATCCTGTTTAGTTTATAGCGCCTCACTAACTTACTAGTTACGTACGTTGACGACATTAGTCCGAGGAGCTGTGTTCCTAACGGTAATAGCTTGCGAAGTACTTGTGCACTTATCAACTGACGGACAATGACAGTCAAAAGCCGTACTGTCCCAGACCACTACGAAGGCAATGTTCCAGTGTTCAGACCGACTATGGCTCAGTTTGAGTCATTCAAGGCTTTTATTGATGATATTGACAAATACGGAATGCTATCAGGAATAGTTAAAGTGATTCCTCCGAAGGAATGGGTTGAATCCCTTCCGCAGTTAGATGATAAGATCGACTCGATCCATATAAATCGTCCCATTGTTCAGCACATCCATGGATCAAATGGAATGTACCGTCAGCAGAATATTGAGAAGTCTCGAAACTATACTCTCCAACAATGGAGATCTTTATGCGAAAGTGTAGAGCATCTGCCCCCGGCCAAAAGAGGTGAAACTCGCCATACAGCTAGAAAGGCGCAAGACAACGCAGATTTTGATTATAGATTCGACGATTCTGAGTTTACTGACGAGCACTGCGAAGATTTGGAACGCACATACTGGAAGAGCCTGACATATAACAGCCCCCTTTATGGTGCTGACATGCCAGGTTCTCTTTTTGACGATTCGGTGAAATCTTGGAATGTTGCTCATCTTGAAAATATTCTAGACCTTATGGATGAGAACTTGCCTGGCGTAAATACGGCCTACCTCTATTGTGGAATGTGGAAAAGTACATTTGCGTGGCATCTCGAAGATATGGATTTATATTCTATTAATTATATTCACTTTGGGGCTCCGAAACAGTGGTATTCTATCCCCCAGAAAGATCACAAAAAGTTTTATCAGTTTATGAAAAGTATCTGGCCCCAAGAACACAAATCATGTCATGAGTTTCTGCGTCACAAAACCTTTTTGGTTTCTCCTTCTGTCATCGAGAGTCATAATATCCAGGTTAATAAAATAGTCCATCGTGCAGGCGAGTTCATGCTCACATATCCTTATGGATATCATGCTGGTTTCAACTACGGCTATAATGTAGCCGAATCAGTAAACTTTGCCAACGAATCATGGCTAGATATCGGCATGATATCCCAAAAATGTACGTGCATATCGGATTCTGTGGGAATTGATGTTCCGCGGCTGTACCGTCGGGTCTATAACCTTCCATCAGATGACGATGATGATGATAATGATGATGACGCTGTCAGTGCTTTTCTCACCCCTCCAGACTCAGAGGAAGGCGGCAGTGGTACTTCTATGGGTAAACCACGGAAGAAGAGTAAGCCTGGAAAACCGCTAAAGGAGGCTAGCCCTTGTGCTTTGTGCCCTAGTTCCCGGCGTTTGGAGCTCATCCCTGTTGACAGTAAGACAAAGGTTCATCGTGGCTGTGTCGCAACAATTCCCGAGTTGTCTATAGTTAAGGATGAGAATGGATATGACATAGTTTCAGGGTTCAAGTCTATACCTAAAGCTCGTTTTGAACTAAAATGTTTGGGTTGTCACGAGAAGAAGTGTGGAGCTTGCGTTCAATGCAGTTTTGAGTCTTGTTCTCGTGCTTACCATCCTTTGTGCACAATTGAAGCTGGTGCTCGATTTCTTCCTCGGTCTGGCGATGGTAGCATTGTCAAGTATGATCTATACTGCAAATACCATACTCCTAATTCGGAGGAAGTCTGTGAGCAGGTAAAAGAAGAAATTCCTGATCTACTACTGGCAGACCTGGTTCAGATAAAATTTTCGGAGGAATCTTGGTTATGCGGAAGCTTAGAAAGCAATTATATGTCTGAGCAGTCGTCAATGGTCTTTATTTACGATAGTCATGGGCGAAAGCAAACTTCCATAGAGGTGCCATGGGAGCGTTTGTATCCCTTCAATATGTTCAAGATACCCAGGCATCCATCCAGAAGAAAGACTGTGCCTCGAGATAATAATCTGAGTGGACTTAAGTCCGACAATGGAAGCAATGTAAAGGTGTCTGGCCTAGAGAAACCGAGGGCAGATATCGACGTCGTGAAACCAGATATACTCGGGCCCAAATCTTCAGTTACTATAGCTTCAAAGCAGAAAATGAAGCAGCACAGTGCAGGTAGCTTTACTACTCATGAGTTGTACTATGTGCACCCAGATGAAACTGTCAGAGACTACCAAATAGTCTCGGATCGATTTCTCTACTATGTTGGTGAATACTCGACTCTAACCAAAGATCAATATGGTATACTTGTGTCCCCCGTTGCACTACCTTCTCTTAGTGCCGATCCACTGGAAACACTGCCTGACAATTGTGCGCCTGCAGACCCTGAAGCAGAACTCGCAACAAATTGAAGAATTAATGACTGTACACTAATCCGCGAAGTAACTCTAACCCTAATCCCACACTACTCCCACCAGACCCCCAAGCATGGAAAACTTGACTTTTTCGAAAGCCGAGGAGCTGGTATAATAATAGTATGGTAAGTAGAGACTTCGAGGTAGATAATGGTTTTTATTTGACCGGTTCTAACTAGCTAGTCTGTCTCTATTGCACAAGCAAAGGAGTTACGCGGATTAAACCTGGTGGCTGCTCATTCTCATATCACGGGACTGGGTTTGGAGCCAGACAATCCATTGAACCCAAAGCCGTCAGCTGAAGGCATGATTGGCCAGCTTAAGGCCCGTAAGGCAGCTGCAGTTATTTTGAAGATGGCACAAGAAGGCAGAATTGCCGGTAGAGCAGTGCTGATGGCCGGCCCCCCTTCCACAGGAAAGACCGCTATAGCCATGGGTATTTCGCAAAGTTTGGGCCATGATGTTCCCTTCACTATGATAGCGGCGTCGGAGATCTTTTCTTTGGAAATGTCGAAGACAGAGGCTCTCACTCAGGTATTTAGAAAATCTATTGGTGTACAGATCAAAGAAGAATACGAGATTATTGAAGGCGAAGTTGTCGAGATTCAAATAGACAGAGCTATCAATGGAGGAGCTCGACAGGGTAAGCTCACTATCAAAACTACCGACATGGAGACTGTATACGATTTAGGAACCAAGATGATTGAGGCTCTGACTCGTGAAAAAGTGCTTGCCGGTGATATTATCTCGATCGATCGCGCTACGGGTAAAGTGACCAAGCTGGGTAGGTCGTATGCCCGTGCAAGGGATTATGATGCCATGGGCTCGGATACAAGATTTATTCAATGTCCTGAAGGTGAATTAATGAAGCGCACTGAGCAAGTACAGACTGTTTCGCTTCACGAGATAGATGTTATAAATTCAAGAACCCAGGGTTTCTTGGCTCTGTTCTCTGGAGATACTGGAGAAATTCGGCAAGAAGTCAGAGATCAGATCAACAACAAAGTTGCTGAATGGCGTGAAGAAGGCAAGGCCACAATTTGCCCTGGTGTTCTATTCATTGACGAAGTGCACATGCTTGATTTGGAGTGTTTTGCTTTCATCAACAGAGCCTTAGAAAATGAATTGGCTCCTATTGTCATTATGGCTACTAACCGAGGTATCTCTCAAACTAGGGGAGGATCTTATCGATCGCCACATGGTCTTCCGACTGATCTTTTGGACAGAGTCATCATCATAACGACACAGCCATACTCGGAAGAGGAGATTTCTCAGATACTTGCTATCCGGGCCACTGAAGAAGAAGTCGATATGACAGCTGATGGCTTGGCAGTCTTAACGAAAATAGGAACTGAGACCTCGTTGCGTTACGCCGCTAATTTGATTGCTGTTTCGAACGAAATTGCTAAGAAACGAAGATCGGATAGTGTGGATGTCGCCGATATAAAGCGAGCCTATTCGCTTTTCCTTGACTCTGGGCGATCTGTACAGTTTCTCACCGAAAATGCATCTTCATTTATTGGAGATTCCGGAGTTGCAGGTGGTACAGCTATGGACACGTCAGCATGAAGAAAGAAATCAGCGCTATACGAATACCACTTTCGATGATATAGTTCTAAATATCGTCCAGTTGGTCGATTTCATAAAACTTCTGGGTACCTTTTCTTCTTATTTTTGCGCGTTCGTCGATCTGTCCATTCTCAATCCATAGATCTAGCTGCTGATAGGTGTATGGTCCTAGGACTTTGTCGGGGTCTGCAGACCAGATGAACTCGTATTCAACTGGATTAGGGGTGTAGGCAGAGTTAGATAAATTATTGTACTCGCGAATCATTCTTTCCTTAGTCCAGCTGTATATATCGCTAAAGCCTCGGTTTAGTAGTCGATCCAGCGCTGAAGTTAAGTTTTCCACCGTAGTTTTTCTGCTCTGATCCGTAGATTTAGTGGATTTGGAAGGTCGAAGACGGGCCAGTAATTCGATTGGGGTCTCTACGGGCATCAACTCATCGAGAATTGCCCGTAAACAGGCCTCTGTAGACATTGCTGTCTCTTTTCCGGATCGAGGCTCCTGCAATTCTCGCGCTCGAGCAGCTTTTGCAATATCTTCCGAGGTGACGCCTTCAAGCCAATTGTCATACTGATCGTCGGAGTCATTCGATTTCCGCACATAATTACCTTCTTCGTCAAACTCCCCTTCTTCTGCCTCCTCTACTAGATTAAACGCTTCTATTGGCACGGCAGAGTCAGGCGGTGCAGGTGTCGACGAATCACCGTATTCTCCTGGGAGCTCTTCGATCTCAAGGGGCCTGCGAGCTTCTGTCTCTTCATCGGTATTTCCATCTTCGGAGTCCGACTGGTATCCATGCAGGTCGAGTTTCGCGCGCTTCTTGTGCTTACTATAGGCGTCATCAATAGAGGCTTCGGAGTCCGACTCGTCGGCTCGGTGGGTCGTCATGAGCACGAGCTGTTTAGTTTCCAGCAGACTGTTAACGAAACAAACTCAGCATTCCCAGCCAATGAGAAGCCCAAAAGTAATACAAGGTTTCGATATGTCCAAAAAAGGAAATAGTTCAGAACAGCTTATAAAAAGGAAGGCTAATGGCAACACTGGGCATCTCGACCGGATCTGCGTCTTTTACTTTTGTAACACAATGGCAGACATCGTCCAGTCTATCGCCGGGGATATTTTGTCTATCGCGGAGGAAAATGGTGTGACTGTAACTGTTCCAACTGCAGCTATTTCTTCGCTGCTACCCGAGATTTCGGAAGCTGCTGACAGTTACGGACCGATCGCCTCAAGCATTTTCGAGGACATCCTACAATATACCAGCGTTGTAGTTTCATATATACCTGAAGCAACTGCCCTTCCGACACTCTTATCTGACTTAGTATCGGATGTGGAAGTGCTTGTTTCAGACGTTGCAACACAGCTTCCTTCACCTCTGCCTACCGCTGACATACAACAGACGAGCGATGAGATCGTCGATTTTATTTCATACCTGAACACCTCAACCTACTTCCAAGATATTGTGGGAAATTTGACATTTCTGTGGGATTCAAATGCCAACGAGACCACTTATGATTTCTTGACGAATAAAACAGAGACTGTGTTTGGAGATTTCGTGAACTCTACCGATCTTTCTGAGTTCAATACCACGTATTTTGACGATCTGGCTAGCGAAATTGTCGGCTTTTTTGGTTCAGAGGAGTTTAACAGTACTGTAGATTCTCTGGTGAACTCCACCCAGTCGTTCTTCTACTCGCTGAATCACACTGAAGTACTTGATAGACTCGAAAATCTCACTATCGTGGACTTCATTTCAAATGTCACCTCTAATATTACTCTTAATTACACTGATCTCCTCAACGATCTTTCGAGATTTACTGAACTCACCTCCGGAGCAAGCTTGCCGTTCACTTTACCTACAGAACCTACCTCTTCGAGCTCGGAGCCCACCGCTTCGAACACAGAGCCAAGTAAGGATAAAGCAGAACTCGCTCTCAAAGCCTCTACCAATACTGCATCGTCCCATATCTCTGTTGCAATCACAGTAGTATTGGTACCAGCTTTCCTAGCCTTGTTGATGTAGGTTCCACCAGAGCGTTAACTGTCCGTGCTAATTCGCATACCTATAGCTTATCTACGTATATAATAATGTTTCCATATAAATTCAACGTAGCTATTTTCTCTTTTGCGTAAAAACGTTCATCCTGCGTAGTAATTCATCTGCTTTTAGTTAGCCACAATCGCGTTATTTCGCTGTCCTCCTCGTCCGTGGTGCCCACCACGGCCTCGAGCATACTTATTACGGCGACCAGAACGGTCAGAGTTTTCGGTTTTGTTGGAAGAATTTCTGTCATAGCCAAATTTAATCTCTCTTTCTTCTTTCGCCTCGGCGCGTTCGGGCGGGCTCGGCTTTCTTGTCTTCACCGGCTGGAAGTCGACCTTCACCTGATCATGGACCTGCTTGTAGCTAACAGAACTGCCTGGAATCTCATCAGGTTCGCCACCAGTAAACTTTACAATCGACTCTACAGCAGCCTTGTTGCCGCCGTATACCGCGCCCAACAGGCTTTCAAACCCTTGGTCAAGCGCAACCTCCTCAGCAGACCTCGACTCATCGTCCACGAACTGTCGTCTGATCGAAGCAGATCGAAGGAATTGTGCAAATACAAGCATTGATTTCTTGCTCGCTTCCACTCCTGCCTTGTACCCTTCATCGTAAGCCTCTTTTGACTTAGCCATGGCGGATTCCTCCGAGGCTTTCGTCCTGGCCTCGTCCGCTAATTTCAGCTCAGACAAAGCCTTTTGGACGTCGTCTAGCTCCCTCAAAGGAAGCAAGACCTCTTCTTTGTGATCCAGAGCTTCTCGCTGAGCAGCATCAAGCTTACCATCACCGCCTTCTTTAACGATTTGCTCGTACTTCTCCAGCTTCTGGAGCCGCTTGTTCAAGTTACGAACTCGCTTTCGTACATGATCAGCAACGTCATCAATGCTTTCAACCTGCTTTTCTGAGCTCATTACTGTGCCTGTCTCTAAATCTTCTTTATGGCACTAGTTACAACTGTATACTCCGGGGATTAAGCCCGTCTTACGCGATTTCCTGGCTGTTTATTGAAAAATACGAGGCTCCAAGTGGAGTGTATGCGCTTCGTTTAGGCCACACAGATCTTGTTTAACCCTAACTGATCATGCACGGCTGTTAGGCGTTCCGCTTAGAGCACTATGTCATAGTTTCTCCGCCCGCACGGTCTCCCTCTTGATTTCGGTCGTGCATTACCTGGTCTGGGAACTGACACCATATGACTCAATTACTCTCAGCAATCAATTCGCAGGAGTTTTTGCCTTTCCAGGTGCTGCTAGTGCATCCTAGCATCTGAGTCCTGTGCCCTCGATTACCCAATTCGGAAGCCTAAGCTAAGGTTCTCACACCAGGTCCTGGTAGAAGCTTCGAGAGTAGCCAAATAGGGTTTGGGTAGAAGTCTAAAGAAGGTCATAGAATATATGTTAATAAGTTATAAAAGCACTGCCGAAACCCGGTCGACTCTTTTTCTGTCATAAACTTTTTTTGACTATTTAGTTCAATTGACTACAATCAAACGAAAATGTCAACTGCTGTAGGAATTGATTTGGGTACGACATATTCTTGTGTCGCCCATTTTGCTAATGATCGAGTCGAGATCATCGCCAACGACCAGGGAAATCGTACCACGCCTTCTTATGTGGCCTTCACCGATACAGAACGTCTTATTGGTGATGCTGCTAAGAATCAGGCTGCTATGAATCCTGCAAATACTGTCTTTGACGCCAAGCGTCTAATTGGCCGTAAATTCTCTGACGATGAAGTCCAGTCCGATCTTAAGCACTTCCCATTCACCGTCGTCGATAAGGGTGGAAAGCCTATGATTCAGGTTGAGTTCAAAGGTGAGACCAAGGTCTTCACTCCTGAGGAAATCTCTTCTATGATCCTCCTTAAGATGAAGGAAACTGCTGAGAACTTCCTTGGCAAGAAGGTTGAGAACGCCGTCATCACCGTTCCTGCTTACTTCAACGATTCTCAGCGACAGGCTACTAAGGATGCTGGCCTTATTTCTGGTCTTAATGTTCTTCGTATCATCAATGAGCCTACTGCCGCTGCTATTGCCTATGGTCTTGATAAGAAGGATTCCGGCGAGCGAAACGTATTGATTTTCGACCTTGGTGGTGGTACCTTCGATGTCTCTCTTCTTTCCATCGAAGAAGGTATCTTCGAGGTCAAGGCCACTGCTGGTGATACTCACTTGGGTGGTGAAGATTTCGATAATCGTCTTGTTAACCATTTTGTTGCTGAATTCAAGCGCAAGAACAAGAAAGACCTCTCCTCTAATCAACGTGCTCTCCGCCGCCTGAGAACTGCTTGCGAACGTGCCAAGCGTACTTTGTCCTCCTCTACTCAGACCTCCATTGAAATTGACTCGCTGTTCGAAGGTATTGACTTCTACACTTCTATCACTCGTGCTCGTTTCGAGGAGCTTTGCAACGACTTGTTCCGTTCCACTTTAGACCCTGTCGAGAAGGTTCTCCGTGATTCGAAGATCGACAAGTCCCAGGTTCACGAAATTGTATTGGTTGGTGGATCTACCCGTATCCCCAAGGTTCAAAAGCTTGTTTCCGAGTACTTCAACGGTAAGGAGCCCAACAAGTCGATTAACCCAGATGAGGCTGTTGCTTATGGTGCTGCCGTGCAGGCCGCAATCTTGTCTGGTGACACCTCTTCCAAGACTCAAGATTTGTTGCTCTTGGATGTCACTCCTCTTTCGCTCGGTATTGAGACCGCCGGTGGTGTCATGACCAAGCTCATTCCCCGTAACACTACCATTCCCACCAAGAAATCAGAAGTTTTCTCTACCTATGCCGACAATCAGCCCGGTGTATTGATTCAGGTGTTTGAAGGTGAGCGTGCCAAGACCAAGGATAATAACTTGCTTGGTAAGTTCGAACTCTCAGGAATTCCTCCTGCTCCTCGTGGCGTCCCTCAAATTGAGGTCACCTTTGACATTGATGCTAATGGTATTCTTAATGTTTCTGCTGTCGAGAAGGGTACTGGTAAGACCAACAAAATCACCATTACCAACGATAAGGGACGTCTATCGAAGGAAGATATTGAACGTATGGTTTCAGAAGCCGAAAAGTTCAAGGAAGAAGATGCGCGTGAGGCTGAACGTATCCAGGCCAAGAACGGACTGGAGTCTTATGCTTATAACCTCCGCAATACCGTGAATGGAGACGAGGTCAAAGACAAACTCGAGGGCGACGACAAAGAGAAACTGACTAAGGCTATTGATGAGACTATAGCTTGGTTAGATGATTCTCAAGCAGCTTCGAAGGACGAGTACGAGTCCCGCCAAAAGGAGCTCGAGAGCGTGGCCAATCCTATCATCTCTAAGCTCTATGGCGGTGCCGGTGGCGCTCCTGGTGGCTTCCCTGGTGGAGCCCCTGGTGGATTCCCTGGTGCTGATGGCGGTGCCGCCCCTGGTGGCGCTGATGGTCCTACCGTCGAAGAAGTCGACTAAGCATACACACGACGAGAATAAAAGTATGATTTTTAGTAGTCTGACTCTGGCTCACACTCTAATGGTGGATGATTTTTTATATCATATATAAATTAGTTCATATAAAACGCCTTATAGATAGAAATTTTTATAATTTTCTAAATCGTAGAGAAATCCGTATTTTGAATGTTCTCTCTACAACCTCTCGCAGGCCCAGCCACAGGTTGCTAGGGATAAGACTGCACCTAGGCAACACACATACCTTACGACACGACGGCAATCCCCGTTACTAGAATATGAATCCAGAGTAGTAAGTTCAGCATACAAAGCATCTTGACGATATGGTTCTGTTTCAGATGGTAGTTTAATTAATTTCTCTATGAATTATGGTAGACTCGTTTAATGGCATTTCTGAGGACTTAGGCGCCTAATTAGAAAGACCTTAAGGAAGTGTTGGCCTATTAGGCCAGTGTCTCTTATAGAGGATTATTCTGGAACTTATTATTGAAATTTATGAGAATAATATTTTCAGGTGCTATGTTTAACTGTCAGCGGTGACATGTGTACTAACATGCATTAGAGTATGAGAGTGGTGGCCGACAATGTGGTGTAGTGGAGGTCCACGAGTCTCCCGAAGGCGTTTTCGTAGTTGGTACGACAATACTAACGTTTTTAGTTACGATTACCTGTTTAAACTTTTACTTATCGGCGACTCAGGGGTTGGTAAATCGTGTCTGTTGCTGCGATTTGCAGATGATACGTATACGGATTCGTACATCTCGACAATCGGAGTGGACTTCAAAATCCGGACCATCGACCTGGAGGGAAAGACGGTGAAGCTGCAGATCTGGGATACAGCCGGTCAGGAACGGTTCCGCACGATCACTTCGAGCTACTATCGAGGTGCACACGGCATTATTGTAGTATATGACGTTACCGATCAGGAGAGCTTTAATAACGTTAAGCAATGGCTTCAAGAGATAGATCGTTATGCGGCTGAAGGGGTTGTGAAGCTTCTTGTTGGTAACAAATCTGATTTGAAGGACCAAAAAGTTGTGGAGTATACTGTTGCAAAAGAGTTTGCTGACAGTATAGGGGTTCCGTTCCTTGAGACGTCTGCTAAAGATGCGACTAATGTTGAGCAGGCCTTCTTGACCATGGCGCGCCAGATTAAGGATGCCATGGGAACTGCAACGGTTTCTGCCGGTGGCTCAGCTAAGCCCAACGTGAACCTACGTGGACAGAGCGTACAACAGGGATCTGGTAATGGATGCTGCTAGCTTGCTTCTCCTCTTCAACAGGTCCTTACCTCCCCCAGGTTCTTCCTCTTTTAGTTTTTACTTTATACCGCATTTAGAAATAGGACATATTGTTTGTAAGTAATTACGTAAACTCTCCACAGGTTTGAACTATCGCACAAACCGCGCAGTGAGCTTGTTCTTGCTAAGGGCGCCTCGAGCAGTGGCTCCCTGACTTCCTAGAAACGCGAGGAGACGAACTGTGATGGTAAAGAACTCTTCCTTGAAGTAAAACAGAAAAGCAGCGGTTAACACAGACTGCAGAACACGAGTTTCTAGACCACTGTAGAGTCCAGACCAGCCCTCTTTCTTGATGGTGTCTGTGAAGCTTCCGATCAGGCCCTTGTAGTTTTCTCCCTTCTTGGCTACTTGCATGCGAGTCTTCAAGGTCACAATTGGGTAAGTGACGAAAGTGGCGATGAGTTTGCCAATTGCACCAAGAAGGAAAGCATCACGGGGATTCATACGGCGTCGACGCTCGATAATGTTCCTGAGCTGCTCGAAGACAGTGTATTGCAGAATAGGGTTGATAACCAAGACTAAGGCTGGACCAAGGCCGGCAAACAACGCCTTGATGCCGCCTTCCTTGAGGACTTTCCTAAGCACTTTAACAAGTCCCTTTTCATCCTTAGATGTGGTAGCACGAGTGTTGATGACCCAGATGGGGTTTGTGAGGACCACGGTCGCCGATCCGGCGATCGCGCCGGCAGCCATTGACTCCAAGGCTGACAGAGGACGTCCGCGGCCCAATCTAGATCTGGTGCCTTCATAGAAGAAATAGTAGATGAAGTTGGTGACGGAGATGCCAACCAAGGCCGAATCTATACCTGAATAGAGGCCAGAGGCACCCTCGCGCTGAATGATCTGTCTAGCAGCTTCCAGAGGGGATATTTTCTTGTTTTCCGCATTCTCTGCGCGCTTGGACTCTATCTGGGCTCTGGTAGAAAGCGTCTGGAGAGGATAGGTGACAACGGTGGCCGAGATACCAGCCGCAGCCCCAGACAGAGCATGAACTACGTTGTCGCTGGGCATGTTCTTGGTTGTGAATATATAAGTCGCAGTCGAGCAGGGACGGCGCGTGGAATTGGCTTATAACGGATCCTATGAACGCCAATAATGGTATCTTAACGCGTCTTGGAGGTAGATGCGAAAAAGTCTGTTGGTTGTATATATTAAATAGAGAGACGCGGGGGAGGGTAGCCTGCCTCGGTTCGGGATATATCGGTAAGCGCGGGGGAAGAGATAGCAACTTTAAAAGGAAGGGCTAGGTCATGCTGGTTGCCTGATTAGGTAACTGTACGACAAGATCTCCAAAGTGGAGCTGCGTCTCCTACTGCGCATCGACCGCCTTATAGGTACCCTGAAATGAGGTAAGTGCACTAGGGATCCGCAGTGAGAAATTAGAAGAGTCCGGATAGCCATTGAAGGTCGTTGCGACATATAAGTTCTCAGGCGCTCACCTTTCCTAATATGGACAGCCCCATCGCGAGAAACCTCCCAAGAGACTGCCTCCTAAGATCCACTGCAGGAACCAATGAGCTATCAGGCTTTTGAACAGTACGACTTTGATAACGACTCTGAGTTTCAGAGCGGTCTGCAGTCATTAAATGTCGATGACGAGCATATTCTATTGCAGGCTAAAGTCTACTACTATTCCAGAAAAACCGCCGAGCCTCTAACCGTCGAGGGGTATACTCATTGGAAGCAGTCCTCTAACCTCGAGGACACTGGGCGATACCCAGCTACTTTCCAGGAAATCGCAGAACTAATATTATCCGGTAAACCTGTGCCTGGAATCAAAGAGGTGCCCTCGATAGAATTGGGTGAAGCGGCAGCCTCAGCCAGCTCCATGAATCCTAAGAAGAAACCTTGGGAAGCTATTCCTACATCTACAGCTGAACGACTTCCGGCAGAAAACACGTCTTCGTAACTCCTACTTGGCCAGTCCCTGCTCGTGCAAGTATGTATATATCTTCTGCACAGACTCCTCTACCGATAGATCGTGCGTGAGCCTGATTTCAGGGCTCGTTGGTGCTTCGTAAGGAGCACTGATACCTGTAAACTCCTTGATTTCGCCAGCACGAGCTTTCTTGTACAGACCTTTTGGATCTCGCAGTTCAGCCACTTCTATGGGAACATCGACAAAAACTTCTATGAATGGCAATCCTTTTTCTTTATGCAGTGCTCGAACCTTGTCTCGATCTTCCTTATAGGGAGAAATGAACGCTGTTAGAGCCAGTGTCGCTGAATCAGCAAAAAGGACAGCTACTTCTCCAATTCGTCGGATGTTTTCTTCCCGATCTTTCGGCCCAAATCCTAGGTCCTTGTTGAGACCAAATCTGACATTGTCGCCATCCAATCTATACGCCGCTATTCCTTGATGAAGTAAATGCTGCTCTAATGCTACTGATATAGTGCTTTTCCCGGAAGCGCTCAACCCGGTGAACCATACAGTAGCTCCAGCTTGTTTCCGGAACGCTATCCGTTCCTCGTGCGTCAATCCCTCGTGCCAGGTGATATTGGTAGCCATCCTTCGACCGTTAGCAGAACTCTCAATCGAATTTTTACTCTCCTATCTCCCTAGCTCAGTCTTCATCGCGCACCAATATTACTGCATGTCACGTGAACATTGGGTAGTCCCGTGATTATGCCCTATGTAGGGCTGCTGATTGGATTTGACCAAGATATCCTTTTTTGCCGTCAAGCACACGTGGAGCACAAATGCGGTCTTCTATTCCTTGCTACTGAAGTATCTACGGAAGGTAATATAAGATGTAATAACTATCATATACTTAAAAGAAATTTGGTTTAGACAGTACAAATAGAGTAGCTAGTGTGCTGGAAATGCACAAAAAATAGCGCAGCACTTACTTGGAGCAAGAGCAGGCACCTCCGGTCTTGCATCCGTCACATTGGCAGCTTGATCCGCAGCTACACTCGTGTTGGTTATAAAAAGCAGTTTGAGTGGCAATCATTGTTATCGTGTGTAAAGTACTAGTAATAGTAATTAACTAGGCGTATCACCCCCGTATTTATAGTCTTCCAGCCCGAGCTTTCGCTAAATTGCCTTAAACTTTATTCTTTCTTCGAGCTCATAGAATAACGCACATATCGCTCAATGTAGAAGTAAGCTTTTATAGTTTAGCTGATGATCCGAGAAATCGGAAAGCGTCCAATCCATTACTCCGATTTGAATATAACCTTTAGCTGAGTGTGTGAGACATATATACACATCAGGTACTCGATTGCAAAAACGATCTAGAAAGAAACATGCACAGCATCCACCTAAATTAAATACAGGAAAAGACTGTTTCAGTTGTAGTCTTTGTTTTGTTACGTCATGGTTTCTGATTAAGTTTCTAAGATAAGTTCCAAAAGCTTGTGCGCAAAAAGTGAGCACCGCTACATAGCGTTTCCAGACGTTTCCAGGCTTCTCGGGACCGCATAAACTACGCAACAGTTCCTATCACTTGGTCACCCGTATATGGTGGATTGGTGACAAAAGCTTAATGCATGTGGGCTTGTCCGCGGGCAGTTTTCGGCAACGGGATCCACAACGTCACCTTTGCCAATCTATTGTATTCCATAACTCACCGCCTGGGATTAAGCTTTCACTCTCTCAATAGAAACTTTTGGGATATTTCTTACTAGCCCACTTTTCAATTTGAGCAACATGCTTCGGATAATACGATCCAGGGCATTGAATCGGTCCAGTTGTCCTTATTATTACAGACGCTATATCAATCACATAAGCGATGAGCAACAGGCCAGAAATGTCCAAGTGGGAACTACAATTCGAGCATTGCAGAGCCACATTCCTTACTGGATGCAGAGAGAAATCCCACTGAATGTAAAAGAGTGCCTGTCAAATCGGATCCAGCTGCAAGTATTGCCTAATTTCTTGCCTTCCGTTGTGAGTGGAAGATCTGCCTATACTACTGCCTGGACAATTGGCAGATGGGTCTTTCCTACGGTCCTCCGAGCTCTTTTGCCTGCAATGGGCGAAGGCCCCATGTACTTGTGTGTTGCTGGATCAACACTCTCGGAAAACGAAACTAGCTACTTGGTTAAGTGGACCCTGCAAGTTGACGGTATAGACGTTGATTTTGGCGGAACATTTGACTTTAAGCTAGATGAATGTGGTCGAGTGTCTGTACATATTGTCGATATAGTTGACACTTTGCGCCGTACACACTCACAATTACCGCATGACCCTGATTCCCTATTGAGTTGGATACTTAGAAAGCACGATAATGCTGCACCTACGTGATGGCTGTATATATGTTATCCTCATAATTCATTCTTCCAGCTCTTCTATATTGCGATCACGAGTTGGATCTCTATCTCTAGTTCTCTCCTGTATATATTTCAAATGCTTCTGACTTGGTCCTGTTGGGTTTTCGAAAACATATTTTTGTACAGCATATCGAAGCAGTATATGCAGCTCCGCCTGTTTGGATTTCTTCTCATAAATCTCCATACTTTCAGGTTTCAGATTGGCCCGCTCAGGAATCCATGAAAGCAATCTTTTATCAAATTTATGACCGCTGTATTTTTTCCGGCGTAATGATATCAACCCATATTCTTTTATAAGAATTTTTTCGAAGTTATACGGGACATATGCTGGTACACCTTCATACATTGACAAGTGTAGAGGGTATATATCGAAATACTTGTACTCGTGTTTATTCTTGCATTGCACGGTGCCGTATTTTCTTCCGTGTAATGTTCTTTTGGAAGTGTGACGTGTAACAGCAAGAGCTGTGACATCGATAAATATACCAGTCTCCATATTGATGAATCTCATATCAATAAGATTGGCGCCATTGCCGTACTCTCTCTCGACATAATATGGATTTACGTCAATTAAATACCTGGTTCTGACTCCTTCCTCCTCAAAAGCAACAACAGTCTGGTTGTATTCTGAGGCCAGGCGTTTCATTTCCGTTATAGGCACCTGGACATCAGCATCAACCTCCCACGGAAATGTTTCCGCGTTCCAATACCACGCCAATAAAGTGCCATGAGCTATCCATGAAATTATATTTTCTTGATCACAGAATGCCAGCCACGCACGGATTGTCCGTTTCAGCACTGAACGTCTTCTCTCATATCCGAGCAGTCCGATAAAGAATCGAGCATCAAGATGTGGACCTTGATGATCCCCATCGAACATTAAATTAATCTCCTTGTAGTATTTAGGAAACTCCGCATCAACTACCTGGTCCAACATCTCGAATTGCTCTGGCGTGAGGCTAGAGACGTCAAATCGGTCCTCTATATCCCGAGCAATTTCATCCCTTTCTTTTTCTTCTGATATGAGAACATCCAACGGGTTGAATATATGGAAGCCTTTGATGTTAGGAGGATTCTTGGCAAATTTGCTAATTCCATATTCTGCAATTTCATTGCGATATTTAAGTAGGCTCTGTGGTAAATTATACCGATGCTCATCGGGTTCAAGCTGATTAGCCTCTCCATTCTTGGAGATCTCTAAAGTCGGTAATAGTCGGAAAGGCTCGTTAAATCGACGATTATACACAACTGGATTCTCAAGAAATAGATCCGAAAAGTATGAATAAATATCCGGTATTATTAAGTTGAGCACAATTCTACTAGTAAAAAAGGACAGCGCCGAGATCAATATCAGTCGTTGTAATTTGCGGGCTCTCATTCTCCTGTTTCATGGAACGCCGTTACCTTTCTCTAACAGCGTATCTGTGGTGATTTGAGTAAAAATAATGCAAAGTAAATAACCCAAACGACTGTTTAACTTGGATCCGTTTAATCCGTAGCTGCTATTGATGCAATTCGGTGACAAAAGACAACCAAGAGAAGTGCTTCCGAAGAGGTAAAACGTTGGTATAGATAAATAGAAGATGTTCGCCGTGTAGGCACGCAATAACCTGTTATCTACCTGACTGGATCGGATTGAATGAGTACTTGAGGTCGAATTGGGTCGAATTTCACTCGAAATAGAGCTACTACGGTGTTTCTCCGTTCAGTGGTGTCGCACGACTGTAAACTTTAAAGCTGATAAACTATCGGGCAGAGAGATCTTTGCCCTAGAATGTCGTGGAGAGGAATTAGAGTTACTCAAGACAATTGGATAAAGCATATTTTCTTCCAACAGTGAGGCGATATTTATATTCTTTGTATGTTAGCAACACACATTTAGAACTCTGGAGAATTAAAAAAAGTCAATGAAGTGTAAGGTATATTCTATGTTCCTAATGGAAGCTTGTAGTCTTATTTTCAATTTAAGGGGCCGTTCATTAGATCGGCATAAATTAAAAGCTCTACAATTGACATAACGAACTCAAAAACCTTAAGCCTGATAGATAATCGTCATATGAGCTTATTGAAGTACGAAGCCTGAAGTAAGAGCGAAAATGCATGAGGCTAATGCGGACCTGAAAAACAATGTAGTTGTGGACTGACTAGTCCTTCCGACAAAATTCCAATCAGAGTTTGGAAGCATCTCGCTGTACACGGGATCAGAATCTACTCATATTAACTACGATACGGTGGCCGAGCGTGCATCAAGACTTACTAGCATTATTTGGATATACTGTATCATCGCATTATACATAATGTGATCTGACAGTGCAGTGAAACCAAAGGAGACAATTTGCTGCAATGCCGTGCAGGCCAAGGTCACACGCGATGAATGTGTGTGTAACAGAATGAAGGAAACAACAAGCTTTATGTACGAAGGAAGAAGCCCATTGAGTTTTTACGGGCGGTTAGAGGTCTCCCCCGCTCAGCCAGCTAGGATAATCGGAAAAGTTCGGAGATTGTGCGAGGTAGCCCGAAGGCCGAGTTTCGGTTTTAACCGGAACTCTGTCAACAAAGGCCCACCAATAAGTTTATTTTGTCACTGATCACAGACTAGATCTTATGTTTTGGCGGACGGCGATTGGCTAGAGATAGACTAACTCTAAATGATAATAACCAATCACGACACAGCGATACGACTGCGAGTTAGTCATATGTCAGCTCCGGTAACCCACTCATGAGAGCGTAAAAGCCATTGAGAGAAACAATGAAGGGGTTTGATTGGCTGAAACAATCATTTTTGACTTTTGGAGCAATAGTCGTGGGCTAAAAACAGAGGCAAGCTCCCTGGGTGGGGTTGGAGTTTCTGGTCTTTTTTTACCGTTTCTGGGACCTAAAGCGGGCCTGCCCTGTTCGCTGGAACCTTGTCGCGGAGTCCAAGCAATTAAACGTTTTTTTCTCCTCGCCAAATCCTTTCTTTTCTTTTCACCTGCATTTGATTTTTTTTCTCAGAGGGTTTATCTTCTCGGGTGTTTGTCAGACTTTCCATACCTTTATAAGTAGTGGTTTATTTTCGATTATCAGTAACCGATATATCTCCACCATATTAAACCAAGGTTCCTTCTGACTAACTCCTATCTATTGAACTAGAATAGATCTGTTGAACGCTTGTGGGATCTCTGTCCGTCCAAACTAGAGACTCCTCTCGTAGCCTTACTGAATCCGAAGGCAATACATTTTAGTTCTGTCTCTCTGTAAGCCCTTTGTTTGTTTTTTATCTTTAAAAAATCTCTCAGCTCTCATAACAATATTCCCTTTCTGATAGAAGACATGGATTCCGCCGAATATGACGATCAGCATCCCGTCTTCGATTATCAGGAAACCCCTGAAAACCAGTCCTGGGCTTCTACCCTCCCTCTGAAGCAAGGTCTTTACGACCCTGAATACGAAAAAGATGCATGTGGTGTCGGCTTTGTTTGCAATATCAAAGGTGTTCCTTCCCACAAGCTCATCTCCGACGCTCGTAACCTTCTCTGCAATATGACCCATCGTGGCGCTGTGGGCTCTGATGCTAGAGATGGTGATGGTGCCGGTGTTATGTCTGCAATCCCTCACAAGTTTGTAGAAAAGGAGTTCTCTCGTGAATGCGGGATCAAGGTCCCCGAACCAGGCCACTATGCCGTAGGTAATATCTTCTTCAAACCCGATGAACAAGTCCTTCAGGACAGCATTGCTACTTTCGAGCGCCTCGCTGCCTCACGAGGCCTAAAGGTTCTCGGATGGCGTACTGTTCCTCGTGACTCATCTATTCTAGGTCCCGCCGCTCTCTCTCGTGAACCGGCCATTCGTCAACCTCTCATTGTCTACGATCATGAGACTTTCGACGAAAAGAAGTTTGAAATTGAACTCTATGTGTTGCGCAAGGTCGCAACTCACACCATTGGTTTGCACAACTGGTTTTACATTTGTTCTCTCAGCAACCGTAATATCGTATATAAAGGACAACTTGCTCCCGTGCAGGTCTACAATTACTATTACGATCTCGTCAACGTTGATTTCGAAGTCCATTTTGCTCTTGTACATTCTCGTTTCTCTACTAATACTTTCCCTTCCTGGGACCGTGCTCAGCCTTTACGCTGGGCTGCGCACAACGGTGAGATCAATACTCTACGTGGTAACAAAAACTGGATGCGTGCTCGTGAGGGTGTTATGCAATCCTCCCTCTTTGGTGAAGACCTTGATTCTCTCTATCCTATCATAGAAGAAGGTGGCTCTGACTCTGCTGCGTTTGATAACGTTCTTGAGCTTCTTACCATCAACGGTGTCCTTTCCCTCCCTGAAGCTGTCATGTTAATGGTTCCCGAAGCTTGGCAAGACAATAATCTCATGGATCCCAATAAAAAGGCTTTCTATGAATGGGCTGCGTGTCTTATGGAACCTTGGGATGGTCCTGCCTTGTTCACGTTTGCTGATGGTCGATACTGTGGTGCAAATCTTGATCGTAATGGTCTTCGTCCTTGCCGCTTCTATGTGACTTCCGATGATAGAATGATTTGTGCTTCTGAAGTTGGCGTTATTAATATTGACCCGTCCATTGTGGTGCAAAAGGGACGCCTCAAACCCGGCCGTATGCTTTTAGTTGATACCAAAGAAGGCCGTGTTGTTGACGATAGAGAACTTAAAGAGAATGTCGCTAATCGATTCGACTTCCGTTCCTGGACTTCTGGAAATATTATCACCCTCCCTAATGTGCTTGATCGCCTCGCATCCAACGCCGGTATTGAATGCTCTCTTGAAACTTATCCTTTGGATGATACTACCGTTCAGCGTGACCCCCGCCTTCTTGCCTTTGGATACACATTCGAGCAAATATCTCTCCTTCTTGCCCCTATGGCTGCTGATGGTAAAGAAGCTCTTGGCTCTATGGGCAATGATGGACCTCTGGCCTGCCTGGCGCCTCAGCCTCGTCTCCTATATGAGTATTTCCGTCAATTGTTTGCACAAGTGACTAATCCCCCCATAGATCCTATTCGTGAGGCTGTGGTCATGTCTCTTGAATGTTATGTTGGTCCCCAAGGTAATGTTTTGGAAATGTCACCTAAGCAATGCAACCGTTTGCTTGTGAAATCTCCACTCCTCACATTGGAAGAATTCAAAGCTATTAGCCACATGAATAAAGCCTACCCCAGTTGGAATGTTTGCACTATTGACATTACTTTCCCCAAGGAGGATGGTTTGAATGGATACACCAACGCTCTTGACCGTGTATGCACTGAAGCGATGAAGGCTATTGAGGACTCATGCAAGATCATCGTTCTGTCAGACCGCAACACCGGCTCCTCCCGCGTTCCTGTCTCTGCCTTGATCGCTGTTGGTGCTGTACATCACCATTTGGTTCGAAACAAGCAACGGTCGCAGGTAGCTTTAGTCGTCGAAACTGGTGAGGCTCGTGAAGTTCATCATCTTTGCGTTTTAGTGGGTTATGGTGCCGATGCTGTCTGTCCTTATCTGGCGTTAGAATTACTGCTCAAGATGAATCGTGAAAATCTCATTGCTCCTAAAGATACTGAACCTTTATCTGATCATCAAGTCATCGATAACTATAGGCATGCTGTTGACGGTGGTATCTTTAAAGTTATGTCGAAAATGGGTATCTCCACATTAGCGTCATATAAGGGAGCTCAAATTTTTGAAATTCTGGGCATTGATAATACTGTCGTTGACCGTTGCTTTGCTGGTAGTGCATCAAGGATTAAGGGCATTACGTTCGACTATATTGCGCAAGATGCGTTTTCCCTTCATGAGCGCGGATGGCCTAGCCGTGAAATTATTAAACCTGTTGGTCTTCCTGAATCTGGTGAGTACCACTACCGTGACGGTGGTGATGCCCATATCAATGCTCCAGTCGCTGTTGCCAACATGCAAGATGCCGTTCGAAACAAAAATGATAAAGCTTGGGAAACTTACAGCAAGACTGAATATGAAGCTATAAAGAATTGCACGCTTCGTGGACTTTTGGACTTTGACTTTGAAGGTTGCACTCCAGTCCCAGTTGAACAGGTTGAACCCTGGACTGAGATTGTTCGTAGATTCGTTACCGGCGCTATGTCTTACGGTTCAATTTCTATGGAATCTCACTCCACTCTTGCTATTGCCATGAACAGACTAGGTGGAAAGAGTAACACTGGTGAGGGTGGTGAAGATCCCGAGCGTTCTCTGAAGATGGCCAATGGTGATACTATGCGTTCTGCTATAAAGCAGGTTGCATCTGGCCGTTTCGGTGTAACGTCTTACTACTTGGCTGATTCCGATGAACTTCAAATCAAAATGGCCCAGGGTGCTAAGCCTGGCGAAGGAGGTGAACTCCCTGGTTATAAAGTATCTGACCAGATTGCGAAAACTCGCCACTCCACACCTGGTGTTGGTCTAATTTCTCCTCCCCCTCATCACGATATATATTCCATTGAAGACTTGAAGCAGCTTATCTATGATTTGAAGTGTGCCAACCCTCGTGCTCGTGTCTCTGTTAAGCTCGTATCTGAGGTTGGAGTCGGTATTGTAGCCTCTGGTGTTGCTAAGGCTAAAGCAGATCATATATTGATTTCTGGCCATGATGGTGGTACTGGTGCCTCGCGCTGGACTGGTATTAAGTATGCAGGGTTACCTTGGGAACTTGGTCTTGCCGAAACTCATCAGACGCTAGTGCTGAATGATCTTCGTGGTCGTGTTACAGTTCAAACTGATGGTCAGCTGCGAACTGGTCGAGACATTGCTATTGCTTGCTTGCTTGGTGCTGAAGAATGGGGCTTTGCCACATCTCCTTTGATTGCCATGGGTTGTATCATGATGCGTAAGTGTCATCTAGGCACTTGTCCTGTTGGTATCGCTACTCAGGATCCCTACCTCCGTAAGAAGTTTGCTGGTACTCCTGAACATGTTATCAATTTCTTTTATTATCTTGCCAATGAGCTTCGTGAAATTATGGCTAAGCTTGGTTTTAGAACAATCAACGAAATGGTGGGTCATGCTGAGAAATTGCGCGTTCGTGAGGATTTACGAAACACTAAGACTGCTAATATTGATCTGACTCCTATTCTGACTCCTGCTCATACTCTACGCCCTGGTGTTGCTACTCATCGCGTTCGTAAACAAGATCACCGATTACATGTTCGTTTGGATAATAAACTCATTGATGAATCCGAAATCACTCTGGACAAAGGTTTACCGGTGCAGATTGAAGCTGATATTGTCAACACTGATCGTGCATTAGGAACCACCTTATCCTATCGCGTTTCCAAGCGATTTGGTGAAGAAGGTCTTCCTAATGATACTATTCATGTCAACGTCACTGGTTCTGCTGGACAGTCATTTGGAGCCTTTTTAGCTTCTGGAATCACATTGGAGCTAGAAGGTGACGCTAACGATTACGTGGGTAAGAGTCTTTCTGGTGGTCGTATTATCATTTACCCTCACAAAAATTCCTCTTTCAAGCCTGAAGAAAACATTATCATCGGAAATGTTTGTCTTTATGGAGCTATCAAAGGAACCTGTTTCTTCCGTGGTGTTGCTGCTGAGCGATTTGCTGTGCGGAACTCAGGTGCCACTGCTGTTGTCGAAGGTGTTGGTGATCATGGTTGCGAATATATGACTGGCGGACGTGTAGTAATCCTTGGAGCCACAGGGCGAAACTTTGCTGCTGGTATGTCTGGTGGTGTTGCCTATGTGCTCGATATGGCTCAGGACTTCCATACTAAGGTCAATGTGGAAATGGTTGAACTTGGACCAGTTACTGATCCTGCAGAGATTGCATTTTTGCGTGGACTCATTGAAGATCATCGTCATTACACCGAATCTGAACTTGCTGATCGTATTCTCCAAGATTTCAATCACGTTCTGCCTCGGTTTGTTCGCGTCATGCCTACTGACTACAAGAAAGTATTAGAAGCAGAAGAAGCTAAGAAACTAGCAGCTAAGCGTGCCGTTCCTGAAAACTTACGCCCTCAGTTTGAGAAGGCCCAAGAAGAAGCCAGGCGCATTGCTGAAGAAAAGGCTGAGGCTGAGGCTGAGGAGAACAAAGACGAACCTCAAGTACAAGACTTGGAAGATGCTATTATAGACCAGGCTGCAGAGGAAAAGAAAGTTGTGTTACTCGATAAGACTAAAGGATTCATGAAATACTCTCGTCGTTCCGAGAAGTACCGCTCTGTAAAAACTCGTACCCGTGACTGGCAAGAGTTATCGAGTCGAGTAACTGATGAAGACCTCAAATATCAGACTGCTCGTTGTATGGATTGCGGTGTACCTTTCTGTCAATCTGAGACTGGTTGTCCTATCTCTAATATTATTCCCAAGTGGAACGAACTAATTTTCAAAGACCGCTGGCAGGATGCCTTGAACAGACTTCTAATGACTAATAATTTCCCTGAATTTACTGGCCGTGTCTGTCCAGCTCCCTGTGAAGGTGCCTGTGTACTTGGAATTATTGAAGATCCTGTTGGAATTAAGAGTGTTGAATGTGCTATCATTGATCGTGGATTTGAGATGGGATGGATTGTTCCTCGCCCTCCTCCTCAGCGCACGGGCAAAACTGTCGCTATTGTAGGCTCTGGCCCTTCTGGACTGGCTTGTGCCGACCAATTGAATCGCAGCGGGCACAAAGTCACTGTATATGAGCGAGCCGATAGATTCGGTGGTTTGCTTATGTACGGTATTCCCAATATGAAGCTTGACAAACGTGTTGTACAACGCCGCATTGATTTATTGGCTGCAGAGGGTATTGAATTTGTCGCTAATACCACTATCGGAGAAGACGTAACTGTTGAACAGCTACGCGGTGATCATTCTGCTGTCGTATTGGCAGCTGGTTCCACTATTCCTCGTGACCTCCCTATTCCTGGCAGAAGTCTAAATAACGTCATGTTTGCTATGCAACTGTTGACTGCCAACACTCAGGCTCTGTTAGCTAACAACTTGGAGCCTATTGCTGAGATGATTCGCGGCAAGAATGTCGTCGTTATTGGGGGCGGTGATACTGGTAATGATTGCATTGGCACCTCCGTCCGTCACGGAGCCAAGTCTGTAGTCAATTTTGAGCTGCTACCTCATCCTCCTTCTGATCGTGCTAGTGATAACCCTTGGCCACAATGGCCTCGTATTTTCCGTGTTGATTACGGTCATACAGAAGTCCAAGCCCATTATGGAAAAGACCCTCGTGAGTATTGCATTCTCTCCAAGGAATTTGTGGATGATGGTGAAGGGAATGTTAAAGGAATCAAGACAGTCCGTGTTGAATGGAAGCGGACCACTAGTGGAGGCTGGCAAATGTCTGAGGTTCCTGGGTCTGACGAATTTTTCCCTGCTGAACTTGTGCTATTGTCTATGGGATTTGTTGGACCTGACGCGCAGAAGCTGGAAGTTGAGCGTGATCCGCGTGGCAACATAAAGACCAAGGCACCTGCTCCAGGTCATGTGAACTACCAGGTCGATGAGAACTTGTTTGCTTGCGGAGATTGTCGTCGTGGACAGTCTCTCATTGTATGGGGTATCCAAGAAGGTCGTCAATGTGCTCGTAATGTGGATCTTTTCCTTGAGCATAATACATTACTGCCAGCTGATGGTGGAATTCAACGACGAAGCTATGCTATGTTGGAAGCCAACGGCAAGAACTGACTGTGACGATGTATTTATTCATTTCTTCTGTTGATTATTTTTCGTGATTACAATCCCTGGAGGAAGCTAGGTTTTTGCTGTTGTTGACGTTGATATTGATTCTGGCGCCACCATTTTGAGGTCAATTCTGTTAAGTCAGTATAAAACTAGACTCTCTGATTTATTATCTTACTTTAGAAAAATTTACGGACTGAATTAGAATCACTAATACACCGTACATTTGTAGCTCATTTAGTATAGCTAAGTGTCAATAAAAATCAGCTAGATCTCACTGATGGAAAAGTCTCTGTCTTCAGTAGTGCTGACAACTTCACCGGTATCGACAATCGCCAGGCTGTAACTGTCCTCCCGATGGACCATATCAGAGGCCTGTCTCTTTCCTCCACTTAACAAGCTATATACACGGCTATAACTTGCTATGAGCACTAGGCCTATGTCCAAAAATTGTCCTTGGGCTATTAAAGCCTGAGTAACGGCTGCATATGCCTTTTCGATGAGTATTCTTAAGCGAACAACAGATTTGCTGCTTCGATCTCGGTCGTGTGTTGCGAGATGCTTTCTTAAGTTCCTTCTCACGCTGCCAAAATATGACCACCAATATGATCGTCTATGCTGATTAGTACATCTATGCGCTATGCAGTCTAAAATAGCCAGTTCATGAAACAGAGCTTCCATGATTACAGCACAGGTATTTGTGCACTGTCTATCACTAGGAACGGTATTGGGAGATAATAATGCGTTGTTTGGTCAGCGTTACTCTATAAAGCTCGATTGCTTAAGAGCCAGCCGAGTTCGGGAATAATAGTCTAGACAATTACAGGAGTCTATAACAAAGACACTGGTGCATAATTAAAAGTAAACAGTAAAGGCCTATCTCAGGGTGTACTTAAGCAACATTTTCGCTGAACTGGCCAATGACATTACCGGCAGGATCGTACTCGCAAACGTAGATTGGATTGCCAGAACAACTAGCGACACCACATCCAAGCTTTGTGGTACTCTTCCATACAACCTGAGTAAAGTGTCCAGAAGATGAACTGTAGTCCCCAGTATAAGAACTGGCCTCATCAGTCCAACCTTTAACAGCAGCAGCTATAGAAGAGTACCCCATGGCAAGGTTCTCCCCATAAGGTCCTCCGGAATGCTCGAATACACATTTGGATGCGTAGTTGGATGCGTATGAGGCGAGGGTGTCATCCCAAGTTAGGGGGCTGGCGCCATATTGAGCTCTGAACGTATTGTGAGCAGAAAGCCATTGCTGGGCATCGGAGCTCGATCCGCTAGAACCAGACGAACCGGAGGAGCCCGAGTCGGTGTCAGGTGAAGCAGTAGGTGAAGCAGTAGGTGAAGCAACGGTAGTGTAGGCAACTTCGGCTTGGCTAGTAGTCTCTACAGCAGCAACGGTAGTAGCGGTTTCTACTGCTGTGGTGGATTCGACGCTGTCAACAGTTTCGCTGCTGTAGTCCCATTCTTCGCTTGAGGGAGAAGGGGTTGTTCCCTGTGTCACAGTAGCAACGCCTTCTAAAACAGTCTCAGTGGCATAGACTGTCTTAATAATTGGAATAGTAGTAACTACTGGCACAATGGTGGTTTGTATCAGAGGAGCAGCCTGGACGGCCGCGATCAAAACTAAAATAATCTGTGAGTACATATCCTTCTAGCGGAAGAAGACCGGTGAATTAAATGCGAAGGATGTAAAGAGTGACGAGATTTTCAAAGGCTCTACTAGGATTCTGAAAAAGTGTTTCACAGAGCTCCTCAAAAGACAATTAAAATGAACTGAAAGAGGGTAGGTATATCAACAGCTCTTCTCTGGGTATTCAGGAGTTTCCAGGACGTGTGCAAATGAATGAATACGGTAAGTGATTGTCGAAATCGAAAGAGTTGGTGTAGAGGTAGAGGAGGGGTTTGCGCTGCTCGATAGACCTATACTTAAGGAGGTTGAAGCCAGCCTTCTTTGATTGGATCAGTATAGTAACTCTACACGAGTTTAAGGGATAGATAAATTAGAAATAAGGTTATAACGCGTTTTCGATCCCGCTATAGCTCTTCGTGTTGACCAATCGTAGTTCGTATCTCTTTCTACAAACCTTATTCTGCAAATTAAGGTTCGTTTTCCTGTGTGAGGCTGGTATTCCAGATTGAGGTCATCCCTTGCAATAGTCATGTCGGAGCCATGCTCAAGCTCATACCAATTATCATTGCCTTATTTCATCAGGTACTATTGTGCATATGTAGTCGATGATAAACTGTGACATTCCTTCTCCTATTTGAAGCCATTAGCTCGCAGTAGGATTATCCCACATTGTCAAATGGATTCCAATGTTTCCAGAACTATTTCAGCTTTAAGCCTGCAATTGCTCTTGCTCGCAATCTGGGAAATAACTCGCACTAATTATTCACAGCCCCTTTCTTCATAGGTTTCATCAGACTCCTTTGATGAACTAGGTTTTGAGTCTAGATGAACGTTATTTGCGCGTCATTGCTCAGGTACAAATCTTATTTCTTGCAAGCCAAATATGCAATTGAGCAAGGGATTCTAGTATTGCTGCAGTTAGCTTCACTACTGAGTTTGTGCATGATTATTGTTTCATTTTTAGTAGATACGCAATTATCATCTTCCAATGCCAATGGAGGGAAAAGAGAAAAACTCTAGTTCTCACCGTTTCATATAGCGGTTCACACTCAGTCATTCAAAAAGAAAAAGAATTCTGATTGATATCACCTATTCAGAAAGTAAAACATGTAGCATCCATTCTTTTTTTGAAGGGTTCTTTGCCCAAGTGGTGAGTGGTTATATTGTCCAAGATTTCAGGAGGTTCAAGTAACTGTAGTTGGAGTGCGGGCCGTGCATACCGTAGGAAAGAGGAGCGAATATCACGAAGCAAGCCAAAGCAACAGCATACCATAGTCCGAAAATAACGGGTCTGTAGCGTAATAGCCGTCCACCGGTAAGAAAGTCTATGCAAAAGCAAAGAACTATTAGAGCAAAATAAAGTGCAGGGATATAATGATGAACATATGTCACTCTGGCCATTATGACGAAAGGAATGTAGTGAAAAAACCACCCGATCCACATATAAATACCAGCAAACACCGCGTTATCTATGACTTCCTTGTCAAAGTCTTGGTAAGAGCGCTGCCATCTAAGAACATAATAAGCAGTCAAGAAAACGACAAGTACTAAAGCAGATGTAGACGCCCAAACTCCCACGGGGCTAAATAGCAAGTAATACTTGATAGTATTATCATCCCATGAACACATACGAAGTCCGATATTGTTAACCGGCCATTGCCAAGGAGAAGAGGCCAAGTCGTCACGTTTATCGGGATCTGGGACAAGAGCGTTGTTGCTGGTCATCATAGCAACATTTAAGTGGAAAAAGTCACGCCAAAAGGGGCTAGAAGGCATACCACCTTTAGCAGATGGATTCGCTTCTTCCCATTCAGCAACCCTGTCATCCCAGCTGTCTTCAATATTCCACCAGGTATGCTTGTCATTCTTGGGCGCATTCGGCTGGCAAGTAACCTCAATTTGCTTGAAACCCCATTGTGGGAGGTTTACGTTAGCAGCGCGAAGGTAGCATCCAAGGTCTGCGTGACGAAGTCGAAAAAACGTCGAGAGAGATCTAATGGGTTCGCTAGAGTCCTTCTTATAACCATATACGCTGTCATCAGCAATTTCAACTATCCAGTCATCTTTTGAGTCACCTATAGTCGCATTACCATAGCCTGATACCTCCCAGTCGCTGCTCGAAACAGGGGCATAGATGTTATGCGAGTGTAAGTTACGTGTAGTCATAGCATGAACCAATCGAATACGGTCATTTCCATGTATTAACTTAAGCTCTTCCGAGGGTGAGTTCTCGAATCCGTGCGGCATAGAAAATATCCAGTCATTATTTCCATCCTTATGATGGTAGCAAGTGACTTGTTGCTGATTAGACCCCTCTGGATATGTTTGTACGTGAGAATGAAGTAGTCCACCACCATATCCAGCATTTTTAATAGTCGCCTTTGTACCAATTGCCGCATACGATGGTCCGATGCCAACTTCGGTGCCTAACAGGTTGGCTTGAAAGAGTGATGGCATTTGAGCATCACCAGGTCCTGTAGTATTTAAAACCGCGAAGTGAATTTTGAAAGTAGCAGCATATACAAGGAAAGGAATGATGATAAGGCAGTATATACGAGATGCCCAGTGTTTCACATAGAGCCTCACAGGCATACTTGTGTCTCCTAACATGTCCCAGAGTTGATGAACAGTGAACAGACCAACTAGAGCAGTAGCAAAAACGCCAACCCATTTGACCGATGTGACACATCCAATGGAGACTCCAAGAGCTGTCAGCCAGAACCACCAACGTTTTGTGAATGGTTTCTCTGATAGGTTTCGAAATTTAACTAGGGCATATGTAGTGGTAAATGTAAAAAACATGAGCATGGAATCTAGTAGGATAAATCTCGAAATGGTGATGAATGATGACTCAAAAAGAACCAAGAGACCGAGAAGCCATGAAGCCCAGCGGGAAAGACGAAGTTCTCTAGCCGTATAATATGCCAGTGGAACACACAAGGCACCAAATGCCGCATTGAAGACGCGCATTGGCACAAACTTCACATATTCCGGATAAACCTCCCCTGAAGGAAAGTCATAGGAACCATTGTATCCAGCAAGATAGCCAGCTAATCCGTTTAACATCTTTCCCAGTGGAGGGTGGACGTCGAAATAAAAGGTTCTCCTGATGTAATATGAGCCGAATTTACCAAAATGAGCCTCATCCCAGACGACCTTGTTGGAAATACCTATCTTGTACATTCGAGTAACGAAAGCAGCAATGACAAAAAAGAAAGGAGCAATTATATCAAACACTTGAGCCAAACTTGACTCTTCAGCACTCACCTTCTTTTCGGGCTTAGCTATTTTGTCATAACCATCGTCTTGAACCTTTGTCTCAGTCGATCGGGTGGTCCGGCGCCTGTTTTTAGGTGATGAACCGGAATCAACTCCTGTAGAAGACATGGATGCAATTTACTATGTCGGTCTGTTCAAACAAAGAGTGTTCTACTAAAGCCAATCACAAGCACCCGATACTATCTCAGTCGGTTGTCTGTATATATGGAGCCAATTAGATGTAAGTGGTAATCTCTAAAACCTCAAGGAAATAATTGATGTCGAGCACCCCTTTCTAGGAAAAGGGACACGCGTAGCTATACTGAGTCCGGGTAACAAGATCTGTCATAGGGTTTGTTAGGGTTTAATGATGATCAGCGAGATAGCCAGATGATTCAAGACCACCACTCCTTCATAGCTGGGAGGCTAGATACTTTTTGATCAGTTTCTGTTTAGGTCCTTTGGCCGGTAAGCTTTGAGCCGATCATGCCTAGAGCGCTAATATGTTGGCCTGAAGGCCAACAGGCGGTACAAGTTCTGGATCTTCCGCAGTCCCGGCCAATCGATGTGTTTCGATTGGACTAGTATTGTCCTCGCCGGATAAAGTATGCATTTACATCTATCTTACGCCTAAAGCAGTATTGCCCTTTGGCCAATTATGTGAGCTAAGCCGCTCTTCTGCATACGATTGGTCAATCCTATACGGAATTTCGTCGATGACATTCCCGATTAGGCCAGCCGGCAAATCGTTAACCAATCAAGCTTGAGAACCCCGGATTATTTTGAACTCTAACCTGACTCTCCGCTACACCGATTCTCGTACTCCGATATCTGGATTCTCCTATGCCCGAATATATTAACTCTGTACTTCCTTCTTTGCCCTATACACACCCAATAGTTATTTTTATTCCTTTTTGCTAGAAATTGTACTTTTGATTATGACTGCTGAACAGGGTGTAACCTTCTCAAAACAACATCTTTTGTCCAAGCTTCCGATACCAGATCTCAAGGATACATGTCAGAAGTATCTTAATGCAGTTCGTCCTCTCCAGACTTTTGCTGAGCATGAGAGAACTAAACTTGCGACAGAGGAGTTTCTTGTGAATGAGGGGCCTAGACTTAATGAAATGCTAAAGGAGTACTCCAAGGACCGCAGCTCTTACATCGAGCAGTTCTGGTATGACTCGTATTTGAATTACGACGATCCTGTGGTGTTGAATCTGAATCCATTTTTCTTACTTGAAGATGACCCCAGTCCCTATACCTCTGGCTCCCAAGTGAATCGAGCTGTCTCTCTTGTGATATCATCGCTAAACTTTGTTCGGGCTCTGCGCAGAGAAGAATTGCCTTACGACGCAGTTCGTGGAAAACCTCTTTGCATGTATCAATACTCTCGGCTCTTTGGTACTTCTCGGATTCCTAGCCAGAACTGTTGTATTATGCAAACTGACATGACATCTCGTCATATAGTTGTAGTCGCTCGATCCCAATTTTATTGGTTCGACGTTCTCGATGAGAATAGCGATATCATCATTTCTGAGACTGAACTGAGCAGAAATCTCGAGACAATAGTATCAGATGCTCAAAGCATACCTATTACAGAAAGTGCCAAACGGGCTGTTGGCGTGCTAACTACCGAAAACCGCCGAGATTGGGCCTCTCTGCGTGATGTCCTTACCCACGGAGATGACGCAAATAACAAAGAAATTCTAAGCATTATCGACAGCGCTTTGTTCATGCTTTGTCTTGATCATGTAAGCCCACAGGGACTTTCTGATTTGAGTCGAAACATTCTATGTGGAAGCTCAGTATTGGACAAAGGCATTCAAGTGGGATCCTGTACTAATAGATGGTACGATAAGCTCCAGATCATTGTGACCAAGAACGGATCTGCTGGTGTTAATTTCGAGCATACTGGCGTTGATGGTCATACAGTTCTAAGATTTGTTTCAGATATATTTACTGATTCTATTCTTAGATTTGCTAAGAGCATTACTGGTTCATCACCTTCGATTTGGCACACTCAAAGCCCTGATCCTATTGTTCTTAGAAGCTCAAAACCTCATATATCGATCGTACCGCGAAGATTAGAGTGGACTTTGGTTCCTGAGTTATCTGTAGCCCTCAGATTTGCAGAGTCAAGACTATCAGACCTTATTCACCAGACAGAAGTTGAAACTTTGGAGTTCAAAACATATGGTCAATCATTCATCAAGTCAGCTGGATTTTCTCCTGATGCATATGTCCAGATGGCGTTTCAGGCATCATACTACGCATTGTATGGACGTTGTGAATCGACATACGAGCCGGCAATGACGAAATATTTTCTCCACGGTCGAACTGAAGCAATCCGTACGGTTACTGATGAGTGCCTAGCGTTCGTGAGAAAATTCTGTGAAGACGCCCCGGCCAAAGACAAAGTCGATGCTCTTCGAAGGGCTTGCGAGAATCACTCGAAACTTACAAAGCTATGTTCTCAAGGACTGGGGCAAGACAGGCATTTATATGCTTTGCTTTGCATGTGGCAGAGAGAGCTCGCAAGTGACGAGAGTCATGAATGGGAAAATGGTAGTACTACATCTGCAAGCAGTCCTCAATTGCCCAGCATATTTGCGGATCAGGGATGGGATAAGTTGAGCAACACCATACTTTCAACGTCTAACTGCGGGAATCCTTCGTTGCGCCTGTTTGGTTTTGGTCCTACATCTCCTGATGGATTTGGCATTGGATATATCATTACAGATAACTCTATATCTATATGCGCGTCTTCAAAGCACCGTCAAACAAGGCGCTTTTTGGACACTCTGCAGAACTACCTTCTGGAAATGAGAAACAATTTGAGGCAAGCGCCTAAAGAGAAGACAGTTCCAGTTTCTGGAGTGAACTCAGATATTTCTGATGACCGTCTGGGGCGCAAACTGAAGACATCAATTGTTGTAGAAGAGAGTGATGAGGGTGAAGCCGGTGATGTCATGGGAGGTTATGGGTATTTCGATATGGGCGAGATGGACGCACTTTTAAAAGAAGATGCATTCAAACTCAATGCGGGTGCGCCATTGCCGAACAAGGGAGTAGGTTTAGGCCCTGTAAATATGAGTGTACAGGAAGGCGACGTGATTTCGAGGCCGTCCTCTGGCGCAACTACTCCTCGAACTGGAGTTCCCAAGTATCGCGCAAAGAATATAGGTCGCAAGCTCAAGCTCATTGACTACTGATGCTTAGACGAACATCATCATATGTGGCACCGCAATCCAACATATGGTATTACAAAAGTCTCTGGGATGCTGAATATATGTAGAATGTACCGTAGCGGGTCTTGCAGAACAGCCGAGCCGTGAAGCGCCTCACGAATAGCTTCAGCTGAAACGTTTTTTGCCAAAGGCACAGTGGCGTTCTGAATCAACGGTCCCACAGCTTCAGAGACCTCCACTACTGCCTTCGGAGTGAAGAAACCAGTATCGAAAATAAGGTCCCACGGGTTCTGTATCCGCGAAAGGAGCAGCAGAGCTAACACAACCGAACAGTAGAGACAAGGCTGGAAGTACAGAACCATGCAGGCCACCAATAAAAACGTAAAGCTTGTCGGCGCCGGAGACAGAGGAGCCACAAAAAACATCAACAGGAAAAATTGTGAACAGAACATCTTGAGTGCCCGTTAACTGCTTGGTGGAAGTCAGGCCGGTGGGCCTCAGGCGACTGATGTAGACCCTATACCCTGCCTGCAGGTTACCTTTCTTCACAGAAGAGCAGCAAGGCCCCAAAGCCAAAAAATTGCAATTTTTCAGAACCCAACTGTTTTCATCGCAACATGGATGCTTCTGGTCTTCTAGCATTGCTGAACAAAGGTACTGCCAGCAATGGTCATAGCAGTCCTGTGTCAGACTCCCCGGTGTCTACAGCTGTTGACCCAGCCATCCTGGCTACCTCTGGTTCCCATACTCATTCAATTCCATCAACCCAGCCTAACACGCCAGAGAAGGTTACAATTCCAGCTGATCGGCTGTTTGATAGCAGTCTCTCGGCCTCGGACCTCGAAAGCGTGTCTCGCCTGAAACGCTCTCCGGTTCCTGGCTCGCGAGATGTGATTGCAGTGAATGACAGATACGTTTCCTACTCCTTGTCTCGACCCGGAGATATTCGAGTGATCGAGCTTGACAATGTTGCAAATGTCGCCCTCAAAGGCCACTCTAAGTCTTCTGTTGTTAACCTGTCCATGGTAGACTCAGACGAAGACTTTGACGACCACGATGTATCCTCAGGAATCCCCGCTCCTACTAAACTCGTTTCTACTACTGCCGATAACGAGGTGATCTTTTGGCATATAATACCGGTTCCTGAGAACGATGATGATGATAACGGTGTGACTAGTAGCCCGAAATTTCGGGAGATTCTTCGATTGAAGCCCGACCCCAGCGCTAACACCTTGGCTAAACTAGGTGATCTAGGACTTTTGGCCATCGCTATTGATGATTCCCTTTATGTGTACAATGTCGACACTCTCGAAGATTCCAAGTCTTCTTTTACTGTCGAACGTACAAACTCTGGACTATCTTATACCAGTTATATGCTGCGTTCAACCAGCCCTATTGTCGACTTCGATATATCTACCGACGGATCGGCATTGGTCACTATTAACTCTGCTGGAACTATAGAAATATGGTCTTCCTCTGATTTTCGATCCTCTTCCTCGAAATCCCCTCTGACCAATGCTATTGCCTCATTAACTTCAGGCACTTCTCACCCGCCGTCCTCCGTAAAATTCTTTGATCAAGTCGACCCTGCATTCCCCGCTAGAAATGTTCTCGCTGGGTTTGCAAACAATTCCGTTCTGCAACTTTATCACCTTGGCACTCTCACACTTGTGCAAGAAATCAACTTACCTGCGGTTGCCGAGCTCTCTGGCGCCACCTCTGAGTCGTGTACGCCGTTGGTAGTGAGCCTAGCTACCCGCATTGCTGTGGTGCTTAATAAAGTCCGAAACTCTCTTATATTTCTGCGTCTTGGTGATGGTGAGTACGATGACTCATCCAAAGTCAGATTCACCCAGGCACAGTATGTTGAGCGTGCCTCCTTGAATACTAAAAATGCTGGGAAGCTGTCGAGATTTGAGCAGATTACCGAAATACAATACCTTTCTGATGCGTCTATCATTAGCATGTGTTCTTCCAAAATTACCTCTGATACATCTGCTCTTTTCGATCTATTTATAGCTGATAGTGCTGAAGTGCGTATACTGCCAGTATCTGATCAACTTCTTGGCGGTGGTAAAGCAGGTCCTGTGGATAGAGATATTGCAGTTGATTCCTTGCCATCAGATTACAATTCTTCCTTAAATTTGCATAATTCTGCAAATGCCGAACCCTCCAGAGTATCTAAGGCTAATTCATCATATATTTCTCAAGCCCTACCAGACAACAGTCATGCTGATGCTGCCCCTAGAACAGCTGTTGCTTCCTCTGGCACTCTTCGTTCTGGAAACTCTTCTGTCGTTTCTAACGATGGTGCCTCCTTGAAATCTGCATCTGTTGGCTCTACGGATCTCAATGAAGATATATCGAAGATCATTAAAAAATGCTTGGAACGCGAGTTTAATCAGATACTCTTACCGAGTACTGCAAAATTGATCCACGGTTCAGTTCATGCCGTGATGGGAGAATTGGTGAGCCCCTCGATCGCTGCGATTGAATCGAAATTATCTGGAATTCAGGCCTCTATTGTTGGCGAGGTGTCCAAACTAGTGCGTGAAGAGCTCTCTCGTATTGCTAGTGACAACGAGTCGTCCCGCGCTCTTATTGGAAACTCTGCTGCTGATACTAATCGTTTGATCCAAGACCTTAGAAACGAGATTGTTAGACGTGACCGCGATATTGATGATCTTAAATCCGCTATTTTGGAACTAACATCCACCGTGGCACGCTTGCCTAATTCCATGAGTTCTGGGCAACCCCTTGGAAATCCATCGAATATCTGGGGTGAAAGTCGATCTCGTGGCACTACTCACGAAGTGGGTCCCGGTCCTTCTCCTGTCGACAGCCAACGTTCCGCTTCTCAGACAGCTTCCAGGAGTCTTCTTTCTGCTATGGCAGGAAGTGGTCCTGTTTCCTCTTCACCGGGACCAGTGTCGTGGCCTCAAAGCCCGCCTAATGGTCAGCAAATGCCCCCGACAGTTCAAGCGAGAAATCCTTCTCAGACTCTTGGACGATATAATTTGCCGACTAGTAACAGCTATGGACAGGATACTTTTGGCCCTGCGCCGGTACCCCAAGCTCAGAGGCTTGGCTCTCAAGCTTTTGCTGGACAGACCCCCTCACCAAACCCGAGCGGAAATGGCTACGACGTACCCCCTAATGTTGGTGGTGTACCTGCTCAAGGATATTCCAATATTCGACCGCAGTACAACCAGCCTTTACCGCCAGCTGTGGAGCCCCTAGAAGAGATGAATCCCTCCACTAATCAAGAGACTACCGCGAAATCTGGAGAACTGGCTGACAATGTACTTCGCGTGGACAATCTTTTACGTAATGGAAACTACGATGAAGCTTTGTCAGCGTGGATTGAGGCTCCTCAGGATCAGCAGGAGGCGCTGTTTTCTGTTCTTTCTTCCTATAGGCCTGGATATGTATTGACTACTGAGAATCAGCTGCTGCTATTAACGGTGATTGCAGGATTAGGATCTTTCACTGAGACGAGCCAATTCCATGTACGTATTGCATGGTTGGATTGTGCCTTGCGAAGGCTAGAAGCTAACGACCCGGCTATCCAGCAGATGGTTATTCAGGTCCTGGACGTTGTTGAAAAGAAAATCGAACAAGCAGCCCAAAGCCGAGGAGTCGGAATCGACGTATATGCAGGAGTTAAACGTGTTATTTCTGGTATTCGTAAGGTTCATCGCTAAACTTGAGCGAACGTCTTTTTCGAAAAGCCAGAAGTATGTTCATAGATTTGTATTTTTCAATCTACAAAGTAGATATTGTGCACCCGCTCCCAGTCTCCCAGGCAGAGTTTGATCCCAAATTGGTTGTTAACATGCTCTGCTGGCTTAAATTTTCCATCTGCGCCCAACCCTCTTTTCATCTCATCTCGAGTCTTCCAGCGATGTCGGACTACTTTGGAAGCACGATTGCATTAATTTCCTGTAGTAATATAAGGTATGTCTCATATGCAAACGAAGATGACGAAAAATTAACCATTCTAGGTATGTGGGTACCCTGAACGATATTGATTCGGTAAATGCTACGGTCTCTCTCGGTAATGTGAAATCCTATGGAACGGAAGGCCGAGCCGAGGACCCACAAAAAGAGATTCCCCCTTCCGATAGAGTATATGAATATATTGTATTTAGGGGATCCGATGTCAAGGACCTCAAGGTAATTGGAGCAGACGAGGAACCGAAGCCAGACTTTCAGGACCCTGCAATCTTACAGGTAAGTAACGCGAAGTTGCTGAAAAAGAATGCGTTTCGACTGATGAAAATTTGACGGATGTTTGTTCAATGTCTTAGTGCGCAAAAACCGTGCGGATTTCCCGTTGCCTTCCTTCTGATTGAAGATCGCATTCTTTTGTGTTTTGCATCAACAAAGCTAACATTATAGACTGCTCCAAAGCCCGCTGGAAAGAAGCAGCCGCAGAAGCCGGCCCACCAACAGTCTCAGAAGCAGGACACCAAACAGCCGCAGAAGCAGCCCTTGAAGCAGGCTCTGCAACCGAACAGCAAAACAGAATTCGACTTCCAGTCTCACAATGCAAAATTCGAACAGGAAAAAGACACACTCTCAGACCCCAACATAACTCCTGTGTACAACAAGTCCTCCAGCTTTTTCGATAACACGTCTGCGGCCGAAAGTAAGTCCACTAGGAACAACGAGCGTCAGTTAAATATGGAGACATTCGGTGAATCAGGATTCCGGTCTTACAGAGGTCGAGGGAACCACAGAGGTGGGTATAGAGGCCGAGGCCGAGGACGGGGCCAAGGTGGAAGACCTGGCAACCACGAACGTGCTTCTGATTATAATGGTTCTAATAATTTGTAGAATGTTTATGTTATCACTTTTGCCTTTCTTTTCACATATGTCTGTGCTTGTGTAGTGCACGCGATCCTTACTCCCATCAGAACCTCTGCGACTGCATACCTTATGTTGCCAAAAAATGATTACTAAACCCACAAAACTTCTCCTCGAGGAGATCAGATTTAGCCTAGATTTATCCTTATCCAATGCAATCCCACTTATAGAAGAATGCAACGAAGATCCTCAAATACTGGACCCGATCATAGTCTATTCCGTACCTAAGCTGCTTCCGTTAATGCTTCAGAACGACCTTCATGCCTCCATGATTCTCGCAGCTTATATACGCTTGAGAGGCCTGTCTGTTGTACAAATGTTCCCGCATGCCTACACAGACCTAATTCCTGTACTTTCTTGGATGGAGTCGCCAAATCTGGAGTGGCATCAGACCTTTAATGGACTGCATTGGCTTTCTATAATCGCACTGATCCCCTTCCCGCTTAGTCAAATCGCTGAGAGTGCTACTGATAGGCTTCTAAAATTATCACAAAAATATCTAGTAATAAGCGGGAAACCTCGAGATCCGGCTGCACGTCTCTTTGGCAGACTTTTGGCTCGCGTGGATGCACCAATTACTATTTCCGACGCTATATCTATCGACAGTTTAGCATCACCGCATGCTAATCGATCAATTGGTTTACTAGTTGCTTTGAAAAGTTACCTCAAGTCTGCGTCGCCCTCAACATCTATCCCTTATAGAAAACTTGTAACACAAGTGTCTGAAGCGTCTAGATATACAGACATTACTACCTTCATGAAACTGTCTAGCAGAATCATTTATTATTCACTCTACGGACTAATAGCATTGGATACACTGGACCAAGATATCCTATCTCTTTCCCTAGACACAGTGTTTGAACTTCTGGAGTCTAAAGAGACAGTTGTCCGTGAATCTGCTGCTAAATCTCTTGCTCAAATCTCTGTTCAAATTCCAGAGGAAGCCAGAAAACAAGTGATTTCTTGGCTTTATGAAAATCTCGATCAGAATCTTACAAACGAGCATTTTTGGCATGGAACCCTTTTGACATTTGCTCGGTTAGCTTCGAATCGCAACACATCTTTTATTATGGATGATCGGTTCCTCACCTCTATGAAGAGAGCTCTTCTTTTCGACAAGAGACCAGTGTCCAAGCCTATAGGGGTTAACATCCGTGATGCAGCATGCTATGTCTGCTGGGCTCTCTTCTCGGCCAATTATTCTGCCTCGTTAGATATGCCTTCTACTTCTTCTCTCATGAATATACTTTTCGGAATGGTTTGCTTTGATAGAGAAATAAATATTCGCCGAGCTGCTGCTGCTTGTATCCAGGAGCTGATAGGAAGGAGCTCAAGTTCACTTTCTTTGTACGATCCTAACGGCAGAGTGATTCGCCTGTTACCGGAGAACTGCCTCAGGATTATGCAAGCTCTTGACTTTGCCGGATTAGGAAGGAGCTCAAATTCCTTTCTTTCTGTAGCGCACGCTTTAGCCTCTGAGGGAATAGTAGATTCATTATACCAGGCTCTTTATTTGTTTGAGAATAGAGGAATTAATAGCTGGGATTCAGATATCCGACGCTTATCAGCTAGAGCTATATGCTCACTCCTATCACTAGATAGTTCGCGGGGCCCCAATCTCATCAATCTTCTAATAACACAGCTAGCTGAGCTCGATCCAGAGTTATACCCGGTGAAATTTCACGGAATTATGTACAGTATTGGACACATAATATCTGAGTTTCCTCGTCTAGCTGAAGAGAGTAGACATTCCACGGAAACTTATCTCCGCATACACCTAGCGAAGGTCTTACGACCCGATGCTCTGAATTCTACTTTATTCTATGAAGCGCTAGTGCATTATCTGAGATACAGTGGGGCATTGTCGAGAGAGGAATTACTTATAGTGATTTCTAGTGCACTCTCCAAAGCAACAGAAAAATCAATGGAAAAATACATTGAAGACTCTTGCGCTATAGTTGAGTCTATCAAACCATTACCTTCTGAGTGTCTAAATAATTGGTATTCTGCTGCTATTGAGAATGATTCACCAGGGTATATCCGGGCTCTTTCATGTGAAGGGTCTAATGAATCATATAGATTGCTAAGCAAGCTGTTGACATTTACAGGAGGTAGTACAGTAAGTTGTCGAGCTCAAGCAGCGCTTTATGTATTGAACTTTAATAATCACGCCGAATCGAGGTTTGAACTGGTTCTGAAGTGTCTAGACGACTATACCACAGACCACAGGGGTGATGTTGGCTCTTGGGTCAGGATAGCTGCAATGGATGGCTTAATGTCGACTCAGATTCCTTCACCGCTAATGAATGACTTCAAGACAAAGATTTTAAGAATATCTGTTGAAAAACTAGACAAACTGCGAGACAAGGCATCAGCTTTACTAAACCATTTGGGTATGGTAGTAACACATACTCCTGACTGCGCTGACTACTTTGCGCACATTCTCTCGATATGCCCCAATTATGCAATGCCAGATGTTATTAAAGGATATCTAAACTCCGCTTTTTGTGGATCTACTGCTGTGAGATTGAATGCTTTGGGTGGCCTAAAGATTTTCTTAAAAGATCACGAAAGAAGCTTTCATGACATACTTTTGCAAAACCTGGCGAGCAATGATGCCTTAAAATGCCAATTATCCCTTAAATGTTGGTCATATCTGCTTGACCTTGGATACTCAATAACTACAGAATACTCGCAGAAACTTGAGAAGCTTGTGCTAGCCACTTTGAACTCATCTATATTTCCGTTGACTGTGCACATCGAGGCGCTGTCCGTTGCGTATCACCTTTGTCTTCTTTCTCCGGGACCTTTGCTTTTCCAGTTATGTTTACGTTCCCGCAGTAAAAACTTCACGCTAAGAAAGACCGCTAGGTCTCTCTGCCAGCTACTACTTGTTGAAGTAGATGATAGCACATACATTAGTGAAGTCGGGAGATTAGCAGATATATTCTCGAATAGCGGAACTGAGATTAGTATGGAAGATGTGAACTTAAGCGTGAAATTAATTTCCTCTACACTTACCCATAATACAAATAACTTATTCTGAACTGAGAATTAAAAGAAAGCAGACAATTATAAATGACCAAACCACTATAATTGCAAATACAACGAACACTGCTCAATCAATTATACTAAAAGACTGGACCATCGTCGTAAGCGGGAGGAAGACCGTGACTTACAATATTGCCTTTCTCGTCAATGTCGGCACCTTCATCGCTAATTCCAATAATATGACTTGTGTTAGCAACTTCAACTGTAGATAAACCACGAGGATCGTGCGGCATCCAAAGGAATGGTGCAGTAGCAGTTACTGCTGGATCTTGATAGGCACCTTCCGCTTGGCTTGGAGTAATAGATATGGGCTCCATAAGTTGAGGTATGAGAACACGAAGCTTGTCAACGCTGTAAGCAAGATCTGGACGGAGGAAAGCTTGGAACCTAGACATTGGTAAATTATCCATACCTGATTTGCCTTCGTTCTTATATGCTTGCATCATAACTGTCTCTTCACTCTCTGAATCACCAGATTTAGCGACAGGCGACATATCAGCAGTAACAGCTTTAGAAGCTTCTATAGTGGATGACCTGCTGAGATTAAATGTTTTTGGAACCGCTTCCATGAGAGGAGCAAATGAATTCTTCATGTAAATATGAACACAAATAACAACAGCAAGATTGATAACCTGCAGAACAATACATCCCCAATTCTTACCGACTGAAACTAATCCTATCATGCAAACGTTTCCAAGGTAAACGCCAGTTAAAGACTGATAAAGTGCACGAGGGTAATGTAGACCTTGTAAGTCCAAACCGGGAATTTGGTTGTATACAAGGTTATAGCAGTAAGCCAAATAAATAATCACGAAGGCAGCTGCAAGGAAAATCAAGATCAGTGGTGATATGAGAGCATAACTCATAGATATAACAAACAAATTGGTATAAACAGGGAACACCGTCCCCCACTGTGTAGAGCCGACAACATTTACTCTAGCCCATTTCTTGCGCGGAGTGGAGTCCAAAATAAAGCCGAGAACTTTGTAGAGAATTAAGCCTACATAGCTGAGTAACGAACCACCGGCAATAGTCAGGCCCTGCAAAATGATATAACAGATGAAGAAATTCGATGCCTTCGGTAAGTTTTCAGCAAGTAAACTAGTAGCAGACGAAGGATTAGCAATAATCTGAGTAACCACAGCAGTTGCAGAAGATGTCAAAGTGACCACAATGAATACTTGAACTACTTGGAAAGCGAAATATGACCCTTGAACTTTATATTCAACGATTGCAGAAGTAGGAGCACCTTGGTAGATCGCGCATTTGCGTAGAATAATAGGAAGAAGCATCATAAGTACTGCCAACAAGATGGTAGGTAACAATGCAGTAACAAGGCCATATAAGAATGAAGGAAGATTCAACAAAAACTTCAGGAAATGTACCTTATTAGTGAGATATGGGAGGTTCGAAAGCGCACCAACGAATGCAACAGGAATAGCCCAGAAAATTACCAGGAAAACAATGATCGCATTTGTAACGAGATTCTGAACAAATAGTTGGTACCAACGTGACTTTAGGTTAGACCAAATGATGGTGCTAGGAACAATCCCAATATAACGAGGAGTGAGATGTCTCGGTTTCTCGCATCCTAAGCTTTGAAATGCGGACTGGGCATAGTCTTGAGACTCGAACTCCACAAAAACTGAATTCAAAGGAGTGGATTCATCCACTTGAAGTTGCTCAACACTGATTTTCTCATTAAGTTCAGGTAATGTTTCACGCGCATAATTGATAGTGTCAACCTTTTCACCGATTAGAAATTTGAGACGGTGAGTGGGGCGCTTATTAGGTGGAACGTAATCATCAATATTGGTTCCTTGAACATCACTTTTCCTAGCGCTCTTCATCGCCGCTTTCATTAGTTTAGTTTCGGCACCTTCCAGAAGGTATGCCAATTTGTCACGTTCCTTTATATCCTTGGCTAATTCAGTAACATCACGATTAATCCAAACATGACGGACACCGCGGTACATTTTCGAGAAAGCTTGAACAGAGAGATACTTAGCGGGCACCGATTGGAACAATACAACGCGTTGAGACAAACGCGTTGCGTAAGATGGAGATGAGAGAACAGCATGACGTAAAGAGACATAAAAAGTCAGTTCGCGGTATACCAAGAAGAGGAAACCCCAGTAGAATATCCAACCTAGGAAAATGTGGGCATAATAACGATTCCGTCTATCGGAAGCAATATTGGCAAATGACAGAACATTGAGGCCTTCTTGGCCTCCTCCGCCGGTTGCGTTGACGGGAAAAAGAATCGGGAAGAGTAATATACAACCACAAATGGCTGATATAGTGGCAAACTTCAGGAATCGGAGAAAGAAATAGGCGTCTAATCCGATTTTATTAATAAGATATTTGTCCGGAAGGGTATAGATTGTCTTAATCCATTCAAACGGACTAGATGAAAGTGGCTCTACACGCAGTTTCTCCGAAATTGCATTGGAATAGGCTCGCTTTTGATAGAAATTCTTGTACTGAGTACGAATCAGCAAGAAGACGCTAACAAAGATGCCGAAAATTGCTCCATTCAGGATTAATGTCGAAACCAATGAAGAGACGGATGAACCTTGAGTCTGGGACGCGTCATCAGCCATCTTGATGGAATTAAAATAGTGGCAATGGAAATATAGGGGGAATACTAAAACACAAGATTTGTTGAAAAGTAGAGACTAACGAAATTGAAATGCGAGTAGAGGGTGATTTGGCGAGGCTGAATCAAGCAAAAATATGTAAAATACGTCTTTAAGGGTATCAACAATGACGGCAACAGAAGAAAAGTCGCTAGTCAAAGGTTGAGAAATTGTCAGGGCGAAGGATTGGCTCTTATATAGTTCTGACTGATAAGTTGTAGAAGGCGGGTGGACGCGAACTGTGATGACGATCTAATGAGCTAAAAAGCCAATCCGAGTTAAGAAGAATCATGAACTGTACCGACAGCAAATAGCAGGCATTCTCGCCCAGTTATAAGAAATCTAAATTAAAGTTCAGGGCCGATGAGAAAATGTTGGCACACTCGCCGGTATGTATTGCCGGAAACGAGGAAAATGCAGGAGGCAAGTTGCTCCTGTTACGTACAATCTTCATCATTTTGAGCGGCTTTCCTTATGCGCGTTTCTTATGCGCATGCTTACTGTAGATAACTGGCATGTATGCCACGTTCAATTTATCCATTACAAAGTTTTTATGGCCTTGTGATAAACTTTACTCACATTTATCCTTTTGGCAACTATCGAGTGGGTCGCCTAAGACTTTTAATTAGGCTCGGTTAAAAACTAAAGTTACACAGGCATCGATAACGATGACCAAGTGCCGATTGCTAGGATAATAGTAGACACTAACTGACTGAACTTGCTACTTGGAAAACTAGCTAGACCTAAATGCACGTCATAATTAATAAAACTCGGGACTTCTGGCCATGAGTGGGGGTTCTTAATTTTGCATTCTTAGGAGTAACTTTCCTAGTAATAACCTAACACTAATCCCGGACCGTATTCTTTGGTTTAGAATTTAACTTCGGCAGATATCTTTCTTCTAGAAGTAAAAATTTATCTCTATTTCCGGTTTGGGTTCTCGAATGGAATATCAATTGGCTCCAACATATCGGTCGTACAGTTCCGGATACCACCGTTTGCCTACATCCTTGTGTGAAACGATTCTATTTCGCAGGTGGGCTTCTCCGAAGCAACTAAATTCGGGCTGAATAAACTCACTGGGCACATCCACCGATCGCTTCTTGAAGTCAGTAGGTTCAGGTATTCGTTCCGCTAGTTCGGTTTGAGCTTCAATATCATCTCTCGTTAGGTCCAGACGCACTCCATAGAAATACGGGATCGAATACCTGGTTATCCCAGATGGCGCAACTACTTGATGAGTTGTCGCTCCACATTTACCTCCAGTCAACGCTTCAAATCCTTGGGCTATGTTTACCACAAATGTGTCATCGAGAGGTGTAGCGGGAATCCAGTTTCCATCAGGTCCTAACACTTCCAACCCACCCACTTTGTCTTGGAGAACAAATGTGAACAAGTTGCTTGAATCCTTATGTGGTCCTACACCCTGGATCGCCTGCCCAGAATGGAGAGCGGAGTCCGAGGGGTCCACGCCATAGGCAGTCGTATCCAGCTTCACTTCTTCGTTCAATGGAGGGTATTTAACCAATTTCAATCGATGCATGTCTCCTACGAATTTGTCCAAGCCATCGGCAGGCAGCCCTAGAGACTCGCTAACTAAATGGATGAACCTCTTCGCTAGGTCGTCCATGGCTGCGATGTACTGTTCAACAGTTTCGCGAAACCCCTCAGGCGCATATTTCTGGTCAGGAAACTGAGAAGGGCCTCTAACATGCTGCCATTGTGGCTCATTGTCTCCATAATCTGGCAGAGTTGTCAGAGACCCGAAATCATATTGCTCTCGTCGGTCGGTATGAGAGGCAGTTGTCTCAGCTCCAAGTCTTGTGTATCCCACAAAATGAGGCGAGTTCACCATAGAAACCTCATCTTTTACTTCCTGAGGGATATCAAAAGCAGCAGGTGTTATTGCAGCTAGTCTCTTCGCTAGTTCTTCAACTCCGTGCCCTTGCAGGTAGATGAAGCCAATTCGGAAGAGAGCGTCTTTCAGATCGGCTAGCAACCCCTTCCGATCCTCCGGGGTATCTCTTCTAAGATCGATGATCGGCAGTGAAGTTATCATTTTTTTATGTATATAATAGCGGGAAAAACAAGGTGTCTCTATAGTTTAAATATGCTTAGCAAACGGATTGATCTTCACAGATCAGACCACCGATTTGCTGATCTGCTATCTCGATGATTAAGATATCGAGCACGTCATATAAGGTTAGGGTTCGCTAACTGCTTTAAGCGCGAGCCTCGCGATGCGAGTCTGTTCGAAGCTGCCATGCAAAAGGCCAAGACTATCGAATAACGTTTATCGATGAGGTTAATACACCTATGAGGGTGAGATGATGACGTCCTTCAAAGTGTATTGCCTTGTAGACTGCTGGGGTAGTCACGCAACCGAGATTGTGAGGTAACCCAGTAGAGATCAGCTCTAATGCATACCCAAAGACATAAAAAAAGGCGATATTTGAGGAGTGTACGTATGAACCGAAATGAGAGTGAACGAAAGAGTCGTAAAATTGTTAAGCCCTATCTCGGCTGTGACCATTGATCCAGACCGAGGTGAAATTAAGGTTATGGTGCCTTATTACTGGAGCCTCACACATACTATATGTCATCCTAGGCTGTTATCCGAGATCTCGCTCAACATATATAGCTAACCTATCTCTTGGAACAAGAAAAATCACTATGGGAGATGAAAGTCCTGAAAAAATTAGCGCACAAAATTGAGGCGAAAAGCTCAAACAGCCATGAAGCTCCGAGCCTGAGCTGCACATTAGCCGATCCAGCGAATATCCCAGCTTCCGAAATAGCTGCAAATCGGTATCAATTCGGTGCAAACATAGGCAGCTGGTACTGCCTGGAAAGGTGGCTATGCGGATCAATGTTTTTAGGTGAAGGCGAATCAGAGTTAGAAGCTGTTAGTAGTGCCGTTGCCAAACTAGGTGTCGATGAAGCCCGATCCAAGTTTGAAGATCATTGGAAAACGTTCATGAGTCATGATGACTGGCAATGGCTGGCAGATAATGGCATCAACTCGGTAAGAGTTCCAATGGGATACTGGACTTTAGGAGGTGAATACCTTTCTGGGACCCCGTTTGAAAGGTATCGAGAGGTTTACAATAATTCATGGAATTTATACAAAACGCATGTAATCGAGACTGCTTCGCACTTCGGGATTACTACTTTAATCGATTTCCATGGTGTATATGGCGGTGCCAACTCTGACACCCATTCTGGGACTAGTTCCGGAAAGGCTGAATTCTTCAATGGTTCCGCTCAGGCTCGCACGATTGAAAGTCTTAGCCTTATAGCTGAGGAAATCAAGCCATATATACTTGAGGGGTATATAGCTGGCCTACAGGTAGTCAATGAACCTCAGTACGGGAAAGGCTTGGAGAGCTTCTATGATAAATGCTTGAAGTCCGTTCAAAGCATTGATACGGGCTTGTCGTTGGTAATAGCCGATAGCTGGGATTTGCAACGTTACCGCAACTACGCGGATAACAGGACAAATCTGACCGTCGATACACACTATTATCGGACGTTTTCTGATGAGGATCATCGACTGTCTCCACAAGCTATTGTAGATTCTGTGTCACTAAATGCAGATACAGACGTGATCGTAGGCGAATATTCATGTGTATTGGATGAGAACACCACTTGGAAGAAGGTTGATCCAGCATCACGTGGGGACTATGTTCGTGCATTTGGAAATAAGCAGACCGAATTGTTTCGACGAGCGACAGCAGGATCATATTTTTGGACCTATCGCATGGACTGGATGCCCGGGGGAGAATGGGGCCTGAAGCAGATGGTGAACCAAGGAGCGATTCCATTTTCGAAACAGCCTGACGGGATATCAGACGATGCCCTTGGAACTGAAAAGTGCCAGAGTGCTTTGAGAGCTCATACGGAATATTGGAATCAAGCATCTCCTGGTGAATCGATGGAGCATTGGAGATTCGAGCAGGGATTTGCTCAAGGATGGCAAGACGCTTCAACATTTTGGAACTTCGACAAATCGGTAATAGGTGCTCGGAAGAAATACCGCATTGATCGACTGCGTCGACACATTAATGAACGCGGTAATTCAAAGTATATCTGGGAGTTCGAACACGGTTACAATGAGGGTAGAGTAACTTTTGAAGAAACTCTAAAGGTGCGATGAAATATACTAAGCACGACATGGAACCGTCGATAACCGCACTGCTAAAGTTTATTAAGCGGCCTATTGTTGTGATATTACACTATGAACCACCACTTAATTTTGTCAGAACAACGCTTAATAGCACCCTAGTTATCGCTTTATATTTCAAACTTATTTTCTTTAACCGCTTGACTGCCCGTCGTGGTTCTTTATCAGTACCGAATCAGTGATAATGCGTAATTTAGTAAAACTTTAAACCCAATAGGCAATTGAAGGTCTGCTTCGTAAGATGCCGCGATAAGGATACAAGTCGAAAAATGCATAATAGAACTTTAGCAGTATGAAGTTGATTGTAATAGAGCTGTATAGGAAGATTAGTAATAACGAGTCAAACTAGTAATTATACCTTTTTTACGATGAGGTAGAGTCCCGGCTACCATTCTGGGACCCCCACGGCCAAGCTCTTTGATTGCACGGCCTGCCCCACATCACCCAGTTCTGCAAGCCTATTAGCTTGCCTCGGCCAAACTCTATTATTTAGAGTATAGGGGCTCAACTTATATAAAAACTAAACGACCCATTACTATTGCGGGGTTCCTTCTACCAACTTTACAAGTAGCAGTTTTTGGTCAGTCAAATCGTTTCAATCTCAGCCACTTTTTTGTTGCATTCATCTTTGCCTGAACTCAAGTACCAGCTCCTTTTCTCACTACGGTATATCTGAACAAGTTATTTAGCCTCATCAAAATCCCTTGTTATAGTTATGACTCTAGATTCCCAGGTAACTGTGGGAAATTATCTGTTCACCAGATTGAAACAGATCGGAATTAGACACATCTTTGGTGTCCCGGGCGACTTCCAACTCCAGCTGCTCGACTTCATCTACACTGTGCCTGACCTAAAGTGGGTCGGATGCTGCAACGAATTAAATGCTGCATATGCCGCTGACGGTTATGCTCGTGTAAGACGCCTTCCAGGTGCTGTAGTCACTACTTACGGAGTCGGTGAGAGTTCTGCACTCAACGGTATTTCAGGCGCCTACGCTGAGAATGTACCCGTGATACATATCGTTGGAATGCCTATTCGTCCAGTCCAGGAGAAACATCTGATGGTCCACCACGCTCTTCCTACCCCCGGTCGTAACCCTCCTGATTATCTCAGCTACATCCCTCTTTCAAAGAACGTTTCCTGTTGCCAAGAGATTCTCTGGGAAGAGAAGGATGCTGCTAAACAGATCGATAATGCTATCATTGAAGCCTACAAGCAAAATCTTCCTACCTATATCTACGTTCCTCTGGATCTGGCCAGCCAGAAAATATCATCTGATCCTCTTTCTGAGGAACTGGATTTTGAAATAAAGAACGATCAAGCTGTTGAAGATTCCATTGTAGATGATATTCTCAAACTGGTGTATGCTGCCCAGTCTCCTGCTATTTTGGCTGATATCGTCACTGATCGTGCGCATGCTAGACTGCTTGCCAATGAGCTTGTTGATATAACTCAGTTTCCTGCTTACAATACCCCTCTTGGACACGGCATAATTGACGAGAGCGGACCCACCTATGTAGGATTATACCAGGGTTCAAATGCTTCTTTTGATGGTGTTTATCAATCGATTGAATCATCCGATCTAGTCTTGGAGCTCGGCCCTCTCCATTCAGATACGAACTTGGGAGGTTTCTCTCGTCACATTGATGAATCTAAGGTTATTTCTTTCCGTCCAGAATTCATTGATATCTGCGGTAAGCGCTACGATGGAGTACATATGCTTCCAGTATTGAAGAAGGTTGTCAGCAAGCTCGATAAGTCCAAGATCACTGCAACTCGTAAAGCAGCGGATATAGAAGTTGGTTACATCCAGCCGTCTACTACCGGCGCTACTACTGCTTTCAATCACGAAACTATGATGAAGGCAGTGAATGACACTAACTTTATTCAACCTAACGATGTTGTTCTTGCTGAAGTAGGCACTGTTCAGTTTAGCATTACTGATGTTCAGTTCAAGAAGGACTGCTCTTTTATCAGCCAGGTCTTCTATTCCTCTATTGGAATGACTCTTCCTGCCACTTTGGGTGCTTTAATTGCAGCTCGTGAGGTCAACGAGCTTGGAATGCCTCTCATTGAGGGGGCTGTGAAGCCAGGAAGAATTGTCTTATTCGAAGGCGACGGTTCAGCTCAAATGACTATCCAGGAATTCGGAACCATGGCACGCTGGGGCCTTACTCCAGTTGTATTCCTGTTGAACAATAGTGGATATTCTGTGGAAAGAGCTATTCATGGACCAGAACAGGGATATAATGATATATGCCCGTTTTGGAAATGGAGAGAACTATTCACAGTTTTTGGTTGTAAGGAGTCTGAAATTGAGACAGCTTTGATAGACAATGTCAGCGAGTTCCAAAAGTTCCTCAGCAAGGAAGGAGTCAAAAACCCTAAAAAGGTACAATTTGCTGAACTTATTCTGCCTACCTTCGATTACCCCTGGCGCTTGCACAATATTGTAACTAAGATGGGGAACTACAACCTTAACATGGTAAAGGAGTATCTTGCCAGTCGCCAAAACAGGGCCTAAAGTATTTAAAGTTAGCAAAATACATACGACGACAATATCAAATCACTTTTCTTTGTTACCTAAAGATTAGGCTTAGCCTGTTTGATATTGAGATATACAGCAGACTCAAATCTCTCAAATAGACGGTAGGAGGTTGGGTCGCTGGTTGGTAGAACTTGTGTAGCCCACATTCCCGCAATTTTGTTCTCGAAATCTACCCAAAAGTAAAGATTTTCGAGACCAGACCAATGGAGAGATCCTGCTGGACGACCAGTATTAAGTTTGTTCTCATTCAGCATACCTAGATACCCCCATCGATTCACTGATTCGGGGGAGAGTCTGATACACCTCAAGTATTTACCAGGCACAACATCATCCATGCAAATAGCGGAACAGCCTTTTGGTAGCTGGTTACTGATAGCCTCCTTCAGCATACGTTCACCAATTAAGCGTCGGCCGTCTGGGCCCAATCCGTTATTAAGAAGCATGCGGCAGAACTTAAGGTAATCAGATACTGTGCTTACCAGTCCACTGCCTGCACTGAGAACCTTTGGTTTAAGGGGTAGAATATCTCGGCCCACTGGTACTAATGAGCCATTAGGTTTGCGCATATGTTGCTTCGCCTGAGCGCCTAATATATCGCCAGAGGGGAAGAAAGTCGTCCTGGTCATACCCAGTGGCTTGGTGATATTCTCTTTAATGTAGTCTTCCAGAGACTCTCCAGTAGCACGTTCTATCATAAAACCCACCCAATCAGTAGATGCACCGTAGTGCCAAACAGTTCCAGGGTCGGCACACAAAGGAGTTGAATAGGATTCCATAGTGCCACCTTTTACACGAGCCTTTCCATTCTCATCGTACATCCATTTACAGGTACCCATATTAGTAAATGCGTAAGTGAAACCGGCTGTATGGGTTAAGAGATGGTGTAACGTGATGTCTTTCTTTGGAGCGCGTAAGATAGGCTTGTCGGACTCATCAAAACCATCTAGTACTTGAACGTTACCAATTTCTGGTACGATATTCTTCGCAGGAGCATGTAATTGTAACTTTCCTTGTTCTACCAATTGCAGAGCGGCAACACAACAGATGGCTTTCGAGCAAGAGAAGATACGGACAGGAGTATCGACCGTGAAAGCAGGGCCGGAAGAGCCAATAGTTCCACTTGTGCCGGACGAGGCAGAAACCAGGACTTTGTCAGGCGATATAAGCATTGCAGCACAACCAGCCATGTCATTGGGTTTTGCAGCAACCGCATCATCGAGAATGTCTTGCACAATCTTATTGAGAGACATTTTGTGGTTGACCAGATCAAGTCTTAGATATTACTAATAAACAACAGCTGATAAGTTATTTCTCGGGTGAGTTCCAGTAAATAAGAATAATTCAAAGACAGGAACGCTACAGGGTCGAGTTATCAGAGAAATCTCAGCAAGAGAGGAGGATGATTCTAATGGGATCTGATAAAATATACCTCGGAGCTTCTTGGTTGTTACCCCGCAACGTGCAGATGAAGATAGAGTCGCCATTTAGGGTTTTGAACAGTAGAAGCTTATAGCGAGCGAGGAAGAGATCGCACAAAATGGAGAGGCCTTTGTTATTGTGTGCTGGAGTCAGTTGACTCTATTTGGCGGGCGATATTGTTTGTTCCTAACTACTCTTGTAGTAAGCCATCGGACAGCGCCAGAAACTCCAGCACCAGTCAGGGCGGAAATAGGTAGAACTCTTGAATCTCTGGCCGAGAGGTGTGCAGCAATGGGGTTGAATATTTCCTTGATCTGCTCTACCTCAAGGCTCGAATCAAGGTCTTGCTTGTTAGCTAGCATTAGGATAGGAACTCCATCAGAATCCTCATGATCAGCAATGCTAATTAAAGCGTCTCTACATTCCTGTATTCTAGCCTGGTCTGTAGAATCTACAACGAACACTACCCCGTGGCAGGTAGAATAGTGATTAGTCCACATAGACCTTAGCTCCTCCTGCCCACCAACATCTCTCAGTCTTAACTTAACCCCGTCTATTTCTACCCTCGCGACATTTTGTCCTATTGTCGGAATTGTGTGCGATGGCATCCTGCTACCACTGAAGTCTGTTTTAATTCGCTCCAAGAGAGTCTTTTCGTTAGCACACCTCGCTTCGCCGATCCACCAAACACACTCACTTACCGTTTTACCTGCATTGTCCAATCCCAAAATAAGTATTGTATATTCTTTAGTTAGTAAACTACAAACACATCAAGGAAAATGAACTCTTACCGTCTGATCTAGTGAGGCTCAGGTATATACTTCGTACTAGATGGTACATATCTGAAGCTAAGAGAATTTAGAGCTCTAGGTAGATAGATACACCAAACCAGCCACTTCTGAAGGCTCGTTTTTAAACAGGTACCGAGATAATCTTAGTCTGCAATATCATTTGAAAGAGACATTTTTTTTTGCTATTTCAATAAGAATCAGGCCTGGGAAACCTCGTAGTTCTATATCTTGAGCCATCAATGCGTCTCCTAAGTTCACTACTGCGCTGATTTAAATGCGTATTAGGAAATAATAGAGTGCCAGGGGTGAAATTTCATTTTTGAGGCATAAGATAAAACAACTGTTGAGGTGACGGCATTCCCCTATTGAAGTCATCGGAAAAGTTAAATTGGCGTACATGAAATCTTTCTCTTTGGATCGATACACAGTAGATAGGCCCATGAGCTTGTACACAGAAGCCGCCAAGGTTATGAATGAACCAGGGTCTAGTTTGAAACAGAAAGTGTATAATAGAAAGAAACCATTAAGATCAAACCCTGGCAGATTGTATGCTTTGCTCGCTGGATATGCAGACCATGAAGATCAAGTTAAGCAAATAGTAAAAAATGTAGGGAAGGTAAAGGTGCGAGGAGATAAAGACGCCATGATGCTGGTAATATATGATTTACTGTTTAACAGTAAAGGGATTTCAGCAAGCAAAAAGAGGCCTCCAGCACTAATAAAAGAAGTCTTGAAGTCGGAGTCACTGTTACGCCAGAGCTATGACAAAGTCGTAACTAGCTCTACCGAGATCGAGGCTGATATCTCTCCAGTCCGCTGGCTAAGATTGAATGGACTGAAGGTTCGTCTTGACGAGGATACCACAAAGTGGTTTCCCGGCCTAGAACTAGTCGGAACGTTCCCAGAAAAGAAACAGATCCTGAAGGATCAGTATATCCAGGGCCTGTATGGAGTAAGCCCAGATTACGGGGCCAATCTAAAGAAGAATAAGCATTACACTAAAGGAGAGATCATATTACAGGATCGAGCTAGCTGTTTTCCTGCCGAACTGCTAGAGCCTGGAGAGGACTGGTGCGTTATTGATGCATGTGCTGCGCCCGGTAATAAGACTACTCATGTCGCATCGAAAGTTCAAGGAGGAGGGCGTGTTATCGCCTTTGAAAGAGATCCAAATAGGGCAAAGGTGCTCCAGAGCAATCTCAAACATCACGGAGCAGACAAGTTAGTCGAAGTAAGAGTTCAAGATTTCTTGAGTCAGGAGGAAGACAGTGCCGTAAAAGGGCTGATTGTCGATCCATCATGTAGCGGGAGCGGGATATTCGGACGAGGCAGCAATGTACAGTTAGAGCCATCGAGGATCATTCGATTGGCTGCGTTCCAAGCTAAGATTCTAAAACATGCTCTTTCAACATTTCCGAATGCCGAGTGTGTGGTGTACTCCACATGTTCGCATTATGATCTCGAGAATGAGGGAGTAGTGTGTGAAATGCTGAAAGACCAAGTTATATCCAGCAACTGGCAACTTGCTTCAAGAGATGAGGCTATGCCTAAGTGGCCTCGGCGAGGAAATAAAGAGCTGTTTGAAGAGTTTGGTATGGACCCTGAACTATCCGATTCACTCATAAGAGTCGAGAAGGGAACGGATGGCGGAATCGGCTTTTTTGCGGCCAAATTCATAAGGAAAGAGCCCATATGGGATGGATTTTCCGACTAGCTAGATATTTATCGATATTTGAATTGAAGTGGCACACATGCGCTCGGAATAACTTTCTTTCTACAGATTGGGCAACTCATCCTATTACTTAAGGCGGCCACTAGGCATTCCCGACAAAAGACATGCCCGCACGGGGTTGCCATAGCATCTGTATAATTGTCAAAGCAAATGGCACATGTATAGCTCGGAGATATTACTTGTTGCTGAAGAGGTGGCAATTCTTCGGGCTCATCTTCATCTACGTCTACTACCAGCGCTTCCTGGGCAGTATTCATGGGTTTGGGAGGATGCAAAAAAGCTAGAAACTGCACCGAGCAAGCCCATAAATACACAAAGGACCAGATAAATGCGGCGCTGGATAAAATTACCACATTTAAGGCACTATTCCACTAAGCCTCTGAGTAATCCTACATTCTCACTTACGAAATTAGCCAATGGTGTAAGAGTTGCGATCGATGAGTCGACATCGGCCCATTTCTCCGCTTTGGGTGTCTTTGTAGACGCCGGCTCCAGATTCGAAACCCCCGAACTCGGATTCACAGGAATGTCCCATATGATGGACCGATTGGCATTTAAAGGCTCCAGTAAAATAGACGCAGTCGAAATGCAGCAGAGACTAGAAGCTTTAGGTGGGAACTATATGTGTGCTGCCGCCAGAGAATCCATCATGTATCAAGCTGCAGTATTTGGTCCTGGTACCGACGAGATGTTCAGCCTTTTGGCCGATACGGTTGTTGATCCTAGAATTACTGCAGAAGAAATAGATGCGCAGAGATCAACTGTCGAGTACGAAGTAACCGAGATATCCCTGAAACCAGAGCTGATCCTACCCGAATGGGTCCACATAACTGCTTTCCACAACAATACACTGGGATACCCTCTACTTTGTCCGTTAGAGTCTATTACAGATATAACTGTTGATAAAGCCTTGGAATACCGATCATGCTTCTACACCGCAGACCGCATCGTAGTGGGTATCATAGGGGTACCAAAGCAACACGCTCTTGAACTCGCAGAAAAGCACTTCGGTTCCATGACTCCTGCCAGAACGGAAATCGAGAAGAAACCAGCGGTTTACACTGGTGGTATTACGAAGCTCCCGGCTGCTCCCTCCATTGGAGGGCTGCCTGTTTTTGACCATCTTCATATAGGTTTTGAAGGACTCCCCGCTGATGATCCCGATATGTATGCCTTAGCTGTTTTACAGACATTACTTGGCGGCGGAGGCTCATTCTCTGCTGGTGGGCCAGGAAAAGGGATGTATTCTCGTATGTATACACATGTCTTGAACCAGTACGGCTTTGTCGAATCTTGTCAGGCCTTTAACCATTCTTATTCAGATTCAGGACTTTTCGGCATCGCGTCATCCTGCATACCAGCTGCTGCTCCTTATTTAGCTGAAGTTATTGCTCGCGAACTATATTTGACCATGACTAGTGGTCGTGGGGCGTTGACTGCCAAAGAAGTTAACCGAGCTAAAAACCAGCTTCGGAGCAGCGTGTTGATGAACCTTGAATCTCGAATGGTCACCTTAGAAGACCTCGGAAGGCAGGTACAAGTATATGGAACACAAGTGGGCGATGCTGAAATGTCAGACAGAATACAGTCTGTGACTACAGACGACGTACGACGTGTTGCTCAACGCGTTATTACTGGCCAAGCTTCCTCGAACTCTGGACGCTCTACAGTTGTGATACAATCTGACAATGCTGAAGCCTTTGGAGATGTTGAAGCAATTCTTAAACGCTACGGTATTGGAAAGTAAGAGAACTTATGAGTGCGTTGTGGCTCCTTCTGATGACTGTACATACTTTACGCCAAACTAGAGTTATTATTACTAGACTTAGACAAGTTCTTTGAGTAAATAGGTAATTTATGACCTGGACTTAATAATGTCGACAAACTCAGGCTTAAGAGAAGCACCCCCGACAAGAAAGCCATCTATATCAGGGCAATCTTTGAAGGCAGCAGCATTTTTGCCGTTGACAGAGCCTCCATAAAGTATACGGATGGACTCAGCTTGTTCTGGAGACAGAACCTTAGCAAGATGAGCACGAATGCCTTTATGAGTTTCTTGAGCATCTTCAGGAGTAGAAGCAAGCCCAGTTCCGATAGCCCAAATTGGTTCATAAGCCACAACGATGTTAGACCAGTCTTTTACAAGAGAGACAACAGCGTCTAATTCGCGATTGCACACGTCCAGAGTCGAGCCAGCCTCACGCTCTTCTTTTGTCTCGCCAATACATAAAATAACAGAGACTCCATGATCCAAAGCGAACTTGGTTTTAGAAGCAACGAACTCGTCGCTTTCTTGGAGGAGAGTGCGACGTTCGCTATGGCCAAGAATAACCCAAGTTGCTCCTACATCCTTGATTTGGGAAACAGATATTTCTCCGGTATATGCACCTGACTCCTTGTCGTAGATATTCTGTGCTGCGACAGCAACATCAGCAGTGACATGCTCCTTAGCCCAGTGAAGATAGGGAGCCGGAGGAGCAATGACCACTTCTACATTGTTCGGCAGAGAAGCTTGGTTGAGGCCGTCTACAATTGACTTAATAGACGCCAAAGATCCATTGCACTTGAAGTTTCCACCTACAAAAAATTTACGAGTCTCAAGTTATAAGGTTAGTGGAGTCCGATAGGAAAGAAATATGGGGTAATCATAGACCGAGCGTCGATTGGTGAGCCGACCGAGCATAATCAGCACCAAAAGAGAACAGTTTTCAGGGGAAAAAAAGGAGAATTGCAGTAATTAGCGTCAAAAACAAATAAAGACTCGCTCAGGAACCCCTATTGGCTGGTTTCTATACGTACCATTACTTCTAAACGTGATAATAAGGACTACTGGAAGAAGGTTGAGGGTACTAAGAGACCTTCTCCAGTAGTAGGCTCGAAGACCTTGAAGAATACATCCCAATAGGGTAAGAGTTTAGTACGGGGGCAGCCGGTTCCGCTAAAACTTTATTTCTTTTTCTCCCACCCGAAGTGGGATAAGATTGCAATCGAAAGAGGGGAAGCTTTCATGACTAAGGAGAGATGCGGATTAAAGGCACAGGTTCCGATAGTGGTGCTTGTTGTTTAACTTAAGTTAAACAATATGCCAGAGTGAATTGCCGAGCATAAGCTAAGGCGGGGCATCGCACGCGGCTATGATATGTGTCATAACAATCAATAGTTGATCTTTACCACAGGCGGATTACAATCTTTAGACATCTTACCAATCGATTACCACCGTGCAATGAACAATTAGAGCTATGGCTCGTAGTACTAGCACGTGTTTTAGTGCGTAACAGCAACACTGACATTAGCAATTAAACTTAATATCCTGGAAACTCACCATTTCGGTAATTTTAGCGCACTTGGGACTAGGCCGAGGATGAAAATTTTATCTTAGAGCGGTTCGTATGTGAGCCTGCCTAGCACAATTAACATTATAACTGAGTCAAATGAGTCTCGAATAGTCGCCCGAAATGACAAAATACAAAAAACTTAAACGGTTAGAAACTCTATTGGCTATTACTCGCCCACGTCATACTGCCCCACCTTGACGGATATCTCCGAAACTGGCAACGAATGGCTCCAGAACGATCCAGTAGTGAAATATTTCAGGCATTCTTATCTGATAGGTGGAAAAAGTCTGCAAGGTAGTATAATCTGATTGAACGTGCAAAATTATTGCCTCCTTTAATATGTGAAACAAAAGTCCAGCTATTAGTTTGAGGCCTTTCAGAAGATTAATTCTCGACCGACAAAACCTTATTTGTGATAGTGACTCATGAGTTCAACCAATAAGAAGTCTCAGACGCCTCCCATTTCCTTCACATTATACCTTTTTAACGTTTCCTCGCTCGTCACCTCCTTCCAACTATATATAGCTCCATTGTTCCTTACTTTCCTCTACCTTCTCAGAACTACAGGCTACCGCTCATCAACATTTATAAATTTCTACTGAACTGTTGAAAGGTAGAATATCCCGAATTACCACTCGCTGCTGTTATTGCCGCCTTTCAACAGAGTAAGGCGCTACCTGGCATTACTTTTCTGATAGTTGCTTACACCTCTAAGAACTAAACATACCTACAGATGCCTTCAGTAGTTAAGAGCCCTCCATTTGAGTTATCTGTTGTCATTGAGTCTCCGCCACTAGTGCTCTATGGCGAGCCGAAAGACTCACCGGGAACTATTCTCTCTGGCTTGCTGAATTTAAAAATAAACCGACCTAGTGGCATCGATATTGCGTCAGTACGCTTGCAGCTAGTTCAGGAAATCAAGTCTAAGCGACCAGTGGTCGGAAACTGCGACGACTGTCGCTGCAGGCGCACCGTTCTACGTTCGTGGGACTTACTCAGCGCCCACTCAAATATCTCCGTAGGACGTCACGAATACCCATTTTCTCACCTCATAGCTGGAAATCTACCTTCAACTTCTAACGTTGCACTGTGCTCCATTAATTACTTACTTGAGGCAGTTGCAGTCCCCGTCTCCACTGAATATGAGACTTTGCGGTTTGCTAGAGGAGTTAAAATCGCTAGAGCATTGATAGGTAGTACTACCCGCACATCACACAGAGTATTCCCCTCAACTTCGCTTACCGCCGATGCCAATATTCCTACTATTGTCTATCCTCAGTCTCAGTTTAGCTTGGAATTGACTCTTAATGGTACCAAGGAGAAGTCGAAGAATTCCAACTGGAAGATCAAGAAGATCATCTGGTCTCTTGAAGAGCATTCTCAGTTTGTTTCACCAGCATGCCCCAGCCACGCCACTAAGGTTGGTGGTTATGGCAAAGGTGTTTTGATAAAGGAATCAGCTACTGTGTGCGCAGGAGAGTTCAAGGATGGTTGGAAAACCGATAATGGTTGTGACGAAGGCCGTGCTGAGTTTATCGGTGATCTCCGAACTTTAATGTTGGGCACTCACTCTTCAGATATCACCGAGCCGACCACTGGATTATCAGTGACTCATTCTTTAGTTGTTGAGATGGTCGTCGTTGAGGAATTACCTCAAATGAACTCTCGTGGTGCGGTCTTAACAGGAGCAGCCCGAATTCTTCGCATGCAGTTCAAAGTTACCGTGTCAGACATGCCAGGTTTGGGTATTAGTTGGTTGGATGAAGTCCCTCCAACTTATGAGAATGTTCCCATTTCTCCTCCTCCCTATTCTTACGCAGAATCTGAGTCATACGAATTCATGGCTCCTCCCCCCTTCGAGGAAGTTATTCCTTCGCTTGCATTGCCTGTAGCAGCTGTTCCGCGGTCTACCAACGAACCATGGAACCTCAACCACATGATTGAAACCAGCCATTTTGAACCCGCTGTAATGCACGAAGTGTCCACTTGAAATGGTGAATTATCAGCAAGCAAGCGACGGGGTTTTTACGATTATGATTTAACGACGACAATACAACGGCAACTTTAATTTTTCGCGCTTGGCCGGCTCCAGGAAAACCTGACGACATTATACTATATCACATTCGTATGACGGCTTCATTAATATTATGGTATTTTACGTTTTATACAGTAGCAGAGGGAACCTATAAGGTATATAAAGGATTTAGAAGGACATAAAAATTACTCGATCGACATATTTAGTAGACTGACAGTAGTGCTTAGAGCCGCTTGACTTGTCCGGGGAGAACTCTATTCTACCCAGATAACCCCGATTAAAGTTGAACATCTGCCCCTAGCTCATTCACCGCAGAACGATATAAATCTTTACATCTGGTTTCGTTCTCTGCAAATTGCTTCTTAGAATACATCAAAGAAGTTTATGACCCTATATTGCTCCCACTGTGTGTAAGGAAAATTGTTTTGAACCATGACTCTGTACGAACCTATTGAGCAACCCCCGGAAGGCCTCAAAGCTCCGGAGCCGGAACCACTAAGCTCTGAACACGAATCAAAATACGAGCAAGTGCTCCAATACTGCCAGGAACTTGAAGAAATACCGGTTAACACCCTTAAGCATGCCGAAAAGGCACCATTGTCGGAGTCCGAGAAAGCTTGGATATCTAGAGAATGTATATTAAGGTATCTACGAGCTACGAAATGGAAGGTCGAAGAAGCTCAAAATCGTATCGTGTTGACACTCTCTTGGCGGCGTGAGTTTAATGTCGAGGGATTAGATGAAAAGGAAATGGGAGCGGAGAATGAGACTGGAAAAGAAGTCATACTAGGCTTCGATAATGATGCACGCCCGTGTCTATACCTTGTTCCCGCTAGACAGAACACTCCTAAAAGTGATAGACAAATCCAGCATTTGGTGTTCATGCTTGAGAGAGTTATAGATTTCATGCCACCGGGGCAGGATTCATTGGCATTGCTGATTGAATTCAAGCACTCAAGCAACAGCAAGAATCCCAGCGTTGGACAAGGTAGACAGGTCCTCCATATCTTACAGACACATTACCCAGAGCGACTAGGCAAGGCTATGGTTGTCAACATCCCATGGTTTGTTTGGACATTCCTTAAAATTATATGGCCCTTCATTGATCCTTTAACGCGAGAAAAACTTGTTTTCTCCGAACCTTTAAGAAACTATGTCGATCCGAAACTGCTAGATAAGACGTTTGGCGGCGATCTTGAATTCGAGTACGACCACAAAAAATACTGGCCCGCTTTACTTAGAATGGCTCAAAAAAAGCGAGAGTCATACATGGACAGATGGAGAAAACTTGGCTCAAAAGTCGGTACCTCAGAGTTCGTCCTTCGCTCTACCACTCCTCTTGACGACCTCGGGAATGAAATCACCGAAAAAACAAAAAAACTCTCTATATCTGACTCATGATCAGTTTTTTGTCATATGTGATACTTAGGACGGTAGCCCTATAAAGGTTTTGCGACTTTTCGCTTTTCTAGATCTCCAGTAATAGAGCATTTCATATGTTGCCAATCCACCGGAATTAGTATCCCTCCGGCCTTTGATTTCCCAAAAACAACCCCTAGCTCATTTTCATTAGTTGTTAGATAAAAATTCCGCCCATCTCCTAAAGATAGCACCTTAGCCTTCACTACGTCACCAGGCCTAAAACAATCTTCGAGAACAACCGAGTCTCTTTCTGTAGCACGCACATCTACACTTCTAATGATACCAGCATAATTACCAATCTTAACTTCACATGCATTACCAGCTTTTGTTGATAAGCGCGTTACTATACACAAAACAACATCATTAACAGAAATTTGCTGGGTTTTCTTCGCATACAGCACATTGGCCTTTCCGTGCTCGTACTTCAGGCGGCCCTTTTGTGACGCAACAATGACATCGCCATTATCTTTGCTTTTAATCAAGTAAGTACCCTCACCAGAATTAGCATGTGAAGCATCACATATACACTGTCCTGGTAGTACCAGAGTTCCTGTATCCAGCGATCTCATTATGCTGAAACTGGGAGATGTCAGGTCAGGGAAGGGTTTCTACAGGTTGTTTGCGTAATTACTATAACATATTATTATTTCACAATAGTTCGGTCTTTTTGCAATCATCGACCAACGTATCAAACAGATTATCGATATTCCAGCTTGTTTCAGGCGAGGTTCCATAAATGTATTTCAGGCCTAGCTCATCACCTATAGTATCCATAGCCCTAAGAAGGTAGTCCAAGTCTTCCTTCGTAAGGGCCGCAGACATGCAGAGACGAATTCGGGATTTCACCAAAGGTGTTGCAGGATATCCAGACAACACAACAGCTATATTAAACATCTCAAGCATCATCTCTGACGAAAGAGAGAGTCTCGCTGGAAGATAAACCATGACAGGGAGAATAGGAGAATCGTGGTGTCCGGTCTCTATAAATCCCAATCTTCTCAGTCCTAGACGAAGATACCGAGAATTAAATGCAAGCCTCTCTAGGCGTTCTTTTCCTTGACCAGGGCAACACTCTCCTAAGACAGTTTTCAAGGCAACAGATATTTGTGTCAACACAGCTGGAGTAACGGGCTCTCCGTAAATGTAGTTGGCATTTGTCAGCCTGAGGTAATTAATCAACGACGCGTCACCACAGATATAGCCACCGGCAGCTCCAAAGCTCTTAGTAAACGTACCCATAAGAATATCCACCTCAGATGATGGTATGTGAAAATAATCAGTTACACCACCACCACGTGGTCCTATAGCTCCTACAGAATGTGCTTCATCAAGAAACAGGTAGAATTTATAGCGACGACGGAGCTCAACGAGTTTGGGCAAATCACACATCGTTCCTTCCATAGAGTAGAGGCCTTCAACTGCGACAAATATCTTGCGCCAAGGGCGATGTGTTCGAGGTTGTCCTTGAGCGATTTGCTCTCGCAAAATAGACTCTAGCTCCTCCATGTCGTTGTGCTTGAATATTCTAATGACAGCACCGGTTAACCTAGTGCCGAATCTGATAGAAGAATGATTTAACTCATCCGAAATAATTAGGCAACCCTTTTGCGCAAGGGGCATAAACACAGCAGCATTGGTAGCAAAGCCCATGGAAAAAATCATAGCGGATTCTCTGTTTAAATAACGTGCAACAAGTTTTTCTGATTCTTCGTGAAGAACAGATGAACCACACATAGAACGAGGAGCACTAGATGTGATACCATATTCCTTAATAGCTTGCTCAACAGCATCAGCACACTGACCTTGAGACTGTGCAAATCCCATATAATTATAACTACCCAAATTCAAACAATCTCTTGTTTCACCGGTGAGTTTGAAGGTCTCATTATTATCATAAGAAACGCGGTCTAGAACTCTGATATAACGACCAGGCACGCCTGTTGTGGGACGGGCAAAACTCCTGTCAAGACGCCTTTTCAGTCTTCGAGTGTAGAAGTTATCGAAATCCGAATTGAGAGGCGCGTACCCATCTTTCTCCATGAGGTGGACATATTTGGCTGGATACAGTCGCTTGCCAAAGAAATCCTCTATGTGCCCTAGAATAATTAATATGAGATAGCTCAAGTAGGTGCATAGAAGAATATAGTAAGGAGGGTTTGGCTCTTCTGCGACATCGGGTTTTCCGGCTTGATCAGGTGGATTACTATAAAGGTATTTTCTCGATGTCAGCGGACCAAACTCGTTTTCATTTAATTGAACAGTCTTGTTTGTTGATTGCCCTGAACCATTGATAGTCCCATTAGAAGTCGATTTTCCATGGTTGAATATCGGTGGAATCTTTTCCTTCATCGCTTCCCGCGTATCGGATGACACCTACTGTTCTTATTGCACAAGATACCAACAATATCACAACTCTCAACTGAAACAGTCCTCAAACACTTAGATATACGTGAAACCAAAAAGAAACTGTCCAATGATGTCCTATTGTTCTTGTCGGTTGCAGTAGGAAAAATGGCGGAAGCTGTCCAGTTGTTTAGTGCGGCGGAGGGTACCCTAATCCACTGCTTTAGTCTTCCGGTGCTAAGATCAAAAAGTGCTTTAAGCGGCTGGGCCCCGGGTTTGCGGGAGTAACCAAACGGCGGACGACTGCCAAACAAGCGGTATCGGAGCAATGCAGATATCAGCGAGAAGAGCAGTTATAGACTCTGGATGTGATTTAGCAGAGGCCTGGACCGAGGTTCTTTACTGAGGAAGGCCCTAAATCGCTATCTGAATAGAGTTTGACAATCGCGCCAGCATTGGGTCGTTCGGCCAATAATGACATCACGGGTAGGAAAGAGCAGTTGTGTACACGTGAGTGGTTTAGGTAGCGAGACAAACAGGAACATGTTGGTATTTGGAACTCAGTCGACTATAGGTGGTGGGATGAGCTGCGGCTAGAATGGAAGTTACGGCCAGCCGATGCAGAACCCATGACTCATTCCCGATTGAGAGGCCATTTCCGGTAACCGCCGCACAAGCTTCTATCTGAATTTGGGAGTTCCAGATTAGCATATGCAAACCTTTCTCAATCACTGTTAATTTAGCAACCGCTACCTGCCGCTCTTTTTTGCAGAGGCGAAACCAGAGACTCAAAGATCCTATAGAACTCCGATAATTGACCAGACTCCAAGATATATCTTTTGAAGTCTGATTTGAGTTTGATTGATTTACTAAACCTTGCATGTTTAATACAGCCAAAGATCTTAAACTGTGAATCTCTCATCCGAGCCGCTCTGGATAAGGTACACATCCCCGCCTCCACCTTTTTTTTTCTTGCTGGCCAACCCTGCACTCAAAGTCTCATTTTCTTTAACGGTGTGGACTAAGACTACATATTATTGTTAGTCTAGCCCGCTTAGCCCGATCCCCATTTTCCTGCATTATTCCATGCCTGTATCCTTACACAGTTCCGATAGTCTTAGTTCCAGTGGATCTCGCTCTTCAGGGTCCCATGATCAGCCTGTCATTTCGAATGACCACGATGACGATCACAGAACTGGAAGACAGATTGCGCATTCACACTCAGTAGCCGCTAACATCATTCATGCTGCGACCGCTACTGTTCGTGCGATATCTCAATCCCCTCCCGAATCCCCTCAATTGCGAATACCTTCTGGGCGTGATTCGACTGATCTCTTGTCAAACTCAAATCGTCAATCTCGCTCCAGCACTTTCAATGCTGGCGATTCCTCAAAACCTTCCGGCTTGTCAAGAGAACTCAGTACCCTCTCGCTGTCAAGAGATTCGGCTTCTTCCGCAAAAACTAACTCTAAACCTATCGCTACACAACCTTCCTCCGGACTCTCTATTGAAATTAACCTGGCTGAACCGATCATTTACATGCACGGATTCCATGAATCTGAATGGAAGGAGCAATCTGCTCAAATGCTAAGAGGAACTCTTATAGTCTCAGTTACTAAACCCACCAAGATCAAAGCCATTTCTCTTAACTTTTCAGGCCATGCTATTACTCACTGGCCAGAAGGTATTCCACCCAAAAGGCAACAGACTGTCGAAGATTTAACTGTTATAAATCATACCTGGACTTTTTTCGACCACGCCTTCCCTCAAGCCGAGATTACATCAGGTGCCGATAAGATTCTTAACAAACTCCCGGACGCTATACACACTTCATCACGACGCGCTGCATCTCCTGCACCTAGAAAATTATCTTCCGCTTTATCTAAAATAGAACCCGACCTTTCCTTGGGACCTCAGCGTTCCTACTCACAAAATGAGGACCGCGAAAAGTCGGTTAATTCAAAGGGCTACCGCCAGTTTCGTCCAGGAGATTATGTTTATCATTTTGAACTACCATTGCAGTCCTCTATGCCAGAGACTATATCGTGCCTCCTTGGTTCAGTACGCTACGGCCTTGAGGCTGTAGTGGAGCGACCCGGAGCCTTTCGCTCAAACCTCATCGGCAGAGTGCCTGTGAAGATTGTTCGTTACATCAATTTAAATTCTTTGGAACCACCTGCTCCGATTGCTATATCCAAAATGTGGGAAGATCAGCTTCATTACGATGTTGCTATTGGCACCAGATCTATCGCTATTGGAGAGACCTTTCCTGTTGCTGTAAAACTTACTCCACTGGCCAAGATCAATTGCCATCGAATCAAAGTTATTTTGACAGAACATTGCGAATACTACTGTCACAAGCGTAAAGTGCATAGGGTAGAAGCTGCTCGGAAGATTGTTCTTTATGAGCATAAACCAGCCGAAGGTATTCAAGGATCGTTCTTTGGCGATTTACACAACTCCCTTCACTCTGCTGATAGTTCCGAATTTGAGTTTAATGTGGTTGTGAATCCAGAAGTGGATAATATTGGTCGTCCCCGGGTCCATGCCGACACGTCGTATAAGAATATTCGAGTTCATCACTGGATCAAAGTCCAAATGCGCGTTTCCAAAGCTACAGGTGATGATACACCGGGACAGAAGAGGAAGCACTTTGAGATTTCTGTGGATTCACCCTTCCAAGTATTGGCTGCGGAATGTGCTGATGCCAATTTGTCGCTACCAGAGTATCTACCACCTTCTTCCTCTACTTCGTCAGGTAAAGGATCATATCTGAGAAGACCTTCGGCTTTCTTTGGAATGTCTAGGCCAATATATCTTATCCGGCGACCGTCTGTCAACCCGCCTTCCTTTGATGAAGGAACTCGGCCTCCCAGTTTCTCTTCTTTGTATCCTCAAGCACCTGTGTTTGGATCTACACCCCCCCCTGGGTATGAAGAAAGTCAAAGGGCGGCTACTCCTGTGGAACTAAATTCTGATGAAGAACCTGAAGAAGATACAAACGAGCTTGGCAGCGTTCATTACAATGCTATTGGTGGAGTACCATATGCGGAACGGGAGGATTCTCCGCAACAAGTTAATCACACGGAAGGGGCCCATTCGGGTGTAAACCAATCACAAATAAGTGTTGATATTACTAATATTCCAAGGAATTCTATGTTCTCAGACTATCTGAGAGAATCAACCCCATCTATTAGTGCTAGCAGCGAGACTTCTAGTGCTAGTCAATTCCCCGGCAATGCAAGCCAATTTACTTTCCGAGAGACCAACAAGCCTATCGAACATGCTACTAATGGCATGGATCCTAATGACGATAACGAATCGCCTGATAGAGGAAGAGAAAGACCTAATACAAGTATGATGTATGGGCTATGATGAATGGAATATAAGGCAGCTATCTATTTTAGTTAATGTAACATATGTAGATTTCGGGGAGACACAGCTAAATTTTGTTTTTCTTATGTTGCATAGTTCCAGGAATAGGAGATGAAACTCCAAAATACTCATTCAAGATCTCGGTAGTATGCTCTCCTGGAAGAAGAGTGGTGTGAGCGACATTAGGAACACGATCTCCTTCATCCATTGGGAATATTGGTTTGATATCAGCTGGTGCGGCAATATCCACAACTGGAAGACAGCAAGCATCCTTATACTTAGTAGTAAATACATCTGTCCAATGCGCTATAGGTTTGCTTCTGAATCTGCGTTCGAAGATGTCCATGAGATCAGGCCAATTCTTCGGATCATCACGATCTGGAATCTCTTTAGGATCAAGTTCAAGGCCCTTAAGGAGAAGAGCATAGAATTGAGGCTCAATGGCACCCACGGACATGTATTTATCCGGAGTAGCAGTCGCATAGTTGCGATAGTATGGAGCACCTCCTTCAAGCATGTTGAGGCCTCTTGGTTTATCGAAACCAAAAGGAAGAGGAGTACTATTTTTCGCTATGCTGGTAGCAAGTCCCAAGTAACGCACTGAATCAACAATGTTAATGTCCAAAACTTTACCACGCGGAGCCTGAGGGGTGGTTACCCCTTTATACAGTTGTAAGACTATGGCAGTAAAAGCCGGTAGGGACAATCCCGCATAATCTCCGAGAATGTTGGACGGGAAAGACGGAGGCTGTCCAGCTGGCCCAAAGCTACTTACTATACCAGAAGTAGCTATATAATTAATATCATGACCTGCAAACGAGGAATACTTTCCTGTTTGTCCGAATCCCGTAAGACGAGTATAGATCAGATTAGGATTGCTTCCATTCGGGCCTAAGAATAGATCAGGGCCGAGGCCTAGGCGTTCAAGTACACCAGGCCTGTAAGGATCTAGAACAACATCTGCCTTATCAATTAAATGCTTGACTACCTTAATTCCTTCCGTGGTCTTCAGATCGACTGCTATGGATCGTTTACCCCTAACTAGGTGATCCCGAGGAGGGCCCGCAGCCATTGCAGTTGTGCGGTCTACGCGTATCACATTTGCTCCGTAGTCTGCCAACATCAGACCACACATTGGAGCAGGAGCAAGACCTGCAAATTCGATAACTCTTATTCCGTTCAAAGCCATTGCCTATATTGGCTACAAATCCTATAGCAAACCAGACTTGTTTGTTATATACCGTGCCAAGAATAAAGTTTGCGGGGTAACCAACCCTCGGGTTCTCGTCAAAGAAGACGGAATCAGACAAAGTGTATGGCTTAAGTGATCACGGGCTGCAAAATTAAGAGCTCATTAACTAACTTGAGATCTCAATATAATAGCTAGCATATAGAGCTGTGCTGGCTGAACTGCTGCCACTGTAAGCAGAGGCCACTGAAGCCTGCTACGGTGCTGTATTCAAATGCAAAATGAGGAGTAAGATTCATTATTTAGTTCTAAAGCCAAACTCGATTGTATTATGACTTTTCACTTATTGGAATCTGCTGTATTTAACATAAGCTTTCATCAATTGAAGCATATGGAGATTGCAAGGCTCTTCTTAAGCGTCGAAAAAATGCGATCTGTCAGAACTGATCACATTGAGCAGAGTAGCAGCTCAAATGATTTAAGGATCAATCAATTTGGAATATCATGATATAATTAAAATTAAGAAAACCCATTTTACTTCTAGGAATCCAATGCTGAAGAATAATTCGCTGCTAGTGGTTTTAACGATCTCTATCTAGATCAAGACATCTAGCACCCAATAGGTTGACACCCACCATTCTTAGAAACGCTTGCGCAGGACTACTGCAGCGAAGGAGCGTACGAGAGTATAGTTTAAAGTAAGGATATGATCCGGTTATTGATCCACAGCAGTCTATATGCGACTTCATACGTTTGAGTTACGCCTTAATCGGCTGAAATTCCCCGCTATTCTTCACACGTTGATACATGTGGTAGCCTATGTGAGTTCCAGCTATCATGTTTAGATAACAGGACTATATATGCATGTAATCGAACAATCTGCAACCCAATGTCACGCATATGATTGGAATGGCCATCTTTCATTCCCTCTTGATCTGCCATTGTCGCCAAGCTTCCTCGATCTGGCCAATATATTGAGAATGAGAGAATAAAGTAATACAAACCGATGAGATCTCAGATGCCGTTAACCCAGCGAACTTTCCAGGTGATGGTTCTAATGTGAGCAAATATGTCTTCAGGGGAGATCGAAGATCATTTTCACAAGATTATCACTCATGAAAACGACATTGGAATATTTATATAGATACCTGATCTAGAGGTAAGTATACTTGATGTAATCAAGTACTCGATGAGATATACAATTGAATCTGTATCGGTACTAATTACTGTACGTTTAAGATTGAACGGTTATTTTCCTAAAACAGTCATTTGTCCCAATCCCGATTCAATGTTGTGATTGGCTCACTCCATCGGCGAGATTTAATATAGTTTATAGGGCCACGAGAAGGTAAGTTTACATCGGTGCTACCCTTGTGAGGCAGAAATGGAACGGGCTCTCCTTGCTGGCCATATCTTCTCGACCACGTCTATAGATGAAGTCGATCTACCTCAGGTGACCTCACAACTGATCTCGATGGGAGCGACTGTACGGCGCGATCTGACTAGTGATGTGACTTGCTTGATTGTAGGTCGTCTGCTTACGGAAAAGTATAGATTTGTTGCAAAGCATCGCCCTGAGGTCCATCTGCTACAGCCAGAATTTGTGGTAGAAGCACACAACTTGTGGATGAAAGGCGAGGATATTGATTTGGAGAAACTGTTGGACAAGTATCAAACACGACCGTTCGAAAGCCTCAATATATGTATTACCGGGTTTTCTGCAGATAACCAGCGGGCGAAGCTAATCGACGCTATAAAACAACACGGAGGAAACTATCATCCTGACCTATCGCATTCAGTCACTCATCTTATTGCATCAGATACTAAATCTACGAAATACTCATATGCTCGCAAATGGGAAATACCAGTTGTGCAGGCCGCCTGGATACACCAGTCCATTCTACGTCAGGCTGCGCTAGACGAAGAATATTTTTCTCTAGATATACCCTCAGACAAAGTTGGCAAAGGTGCTACCGACCCTTTATCTACTTCATCCCGCAAACAATCGCTCCAACGCAATGATTCTAACGTAGTAAAGGCCAAGAGACAACAATCTACTGACCAGTTATGGTCTAGCTTAACCAAGGCTGATGCACAGAAATCCGACAGCTCGAAAAGTGATGACGTAAAGCGTCTATTAGGTACTAGTATGACTGATCCTGAGTATAATCCAGTCTCAGGATTGATATTCGCGAACACGGTTTTTACTATACATGGCTTCTCACAAAAGCATGCAAGGATTCTCGAGAAAACAATCAGATCTCAGGGAGGTTTGGTAGTTCCCACTGGATCTATTCCTGCACCTCAATATGTAATAGTTCCATCAGACGGGGATCCTTACGTAGCTAGAGTCAAAGACCATTCTAAGCATTCTATTTTAGCAACTGAATGGATGATAGAGCGCAGCTTGCATTGTAAATCTCTGGTATATGACTTCTGGGGCTCATATTTTCCGGCACGAGCTATACCCGAATTACTGAATTTACCTTTATGTGTATCGGGCTTTGAGGGAGTTGAGCTTATGCATCTCACAAAACTAGCCAAGATTCTAGGGGCCGATCTGCAACAATCGTTAAAGGTCGGCTCAACAAAGCTACTTGTTGTGAATTCAGCTAATATACCTGCACTAACCAAGAAAAGCTCCAAGTTTCTGCTTGCTATGCATGCTAGAGTTCCAATTGTGACTGAACAATGGCTTTGGAGTTGTGCAATGCGTGATGAATATATCCCATATGATGCAACAAGCGACAGTACTTGGCGGCTCGATCTACGCTTGCATGAACTGATTAAGAAACGTCAAAGTCAGTGTTCAGAGATGAGCGAGCAAATACCGAAACCAAAATCGGTAATTCGGCATTCAAAAGCACTCAGTATTGGTCCTGCTGTTGAAGTACCGACCCAGATAATCCTCGAGCACCGACCCAGTCCCACTTTAGAGCAACCACTAATTTCTTATACGGATCGGATTAGCTATGGCGCAACTGCTGCAATAGCTGACGATGAAGTAAACCAGCTGGCGAATCTGATTCAGCAAGCAAGAAATAAGGAGACCGAAGAACAGCCGAACAATGCTCACTCAATTATAGGCAAACGCAGGAGGTCCACAGAAGGTCACTCTAGCCATGATGAATGTGGGAACGAAGAAAATACAAGTAATCAGTATTCATCTCCAACACATCATTGCAGCCCGACTGAACCGAAAGATATAAATATTGTGCGATACATTGACAATGATATGGAGAAAGAGCGGAAACGCATAGTGAAGTCTCTCTCCTCTAGAGTTGAATCTTGATTATGACCTACTACTTATTCACTTAAGAAATAATAAATGCTGTCATTAAACTGTGGCTAGGCTATACATACTTGTACATGTCATTGCCTGTTCTCTCAATGAACTTGCGATCCATCAAAGTTTCGATAGTGCGCTTGATCATTGCTATCTGGGTAGGGCCTTTGAGTAAAGACTTGTTGACCGTGTCAATCAGGTCTTCATGGGGCAGTAGTTTGGAGCTTTTCATGACCCGCATAACAGCAGCCTCGACTTCCAGCTCTCTATCTTTGATCCTATCAGCTTCGGATTCATGATGAACGTTCGCGACATCTCTCTTAGATCTCGCAGGTATTTTAAACACAGTTCGTTTTTCACGTGGGATCCATCTTGAATTCAGTTTGAAAAACTCACGAGAGTAGTTTTTATTCTCATCTATTCCGGAGACACTTAGCAATATCGGATGATCGACCGAAGTCAGGGAACGGAGATTGCTTCGGAGAATAGACATCGATATTCCTGTGCTATTACTGAGAGATTTAATGCTAAAGGAAGGATCACCATCAGCTGAATCAAATTGCAAAATAATTATGGCCTGAAACCCGGTGACCACCAATTCATATTCTTTGTCTGCCAGGTGATAATTGAGAACACATCTGGAAGCCCCGTAGTCATAAAATAAAGATTTGCGGTCATTAATCTCGCCAAAAACAGCTTTTACTCGGTCTAAATACTCTTGGAATTCATTCGGTAAGTGAACATCTCCATACTCTTTAATGTCGTAAACTCCAGTAATAGCGACGTAATCATCATACTTGAAAAGAGAAGTGCTATATCCTGAAGAAACAGTACTGGAAAGGCGATAGTTGATATCACGAGACTGAGCGTATGAATCAAGCACACTTCGCATTAGATAAACAAATTCGTTTCCGATGACTTTTGTGAAATAATTCAGAGCCACATGAAATCTTTCATGATCTACTTTTCCATGTAAAGCGTGACGCAAAGTACGACGCGTAAAATACTCAACGAAAGTCGAGAACCATCCTACTTCCTCTAATACTGTTTGAAATATCATCCAGTCGGAATTCAGAGTGAAGAAAGGTTCAACAAAAATGAGGTTGCTCGGAAAGTTCACGTTATTAGTTCTATCAGAGCGAGACTTCTTAGAGTTACGAGCTGAGGTGTCATCTACTGGCAACAAAGCACGTTCAAGAAATTCAGCAAGACCCTCATTGATCCAATTCCTCCTTTCGCTGTTGTATTCTGAGATATCTTTCAGCTTAGTATACTTGGCAAAATCGTTGGTGTCGGAAACGACGTTTGCAACCTCGCATATTGAATGAAGAGCCTCGTATATCTTGCTGACCGTTTCCGTCGGAGAGAGATTTTCCCGATGAACAAAATCCATGTTAAAATAAGACATTAAACGTAGTTTTAGTGGATGTAGGATGACATCAGGCCAATGGGGAACGAACATCTTCGCATCATTCAACATTTGAGATACATATCCAAGCTCTGCAAGGTCTAAGCTATCTTCATCACTTTTCATAATATCAGCTGAGTAAAGTGCCACCAGTGGACTTAGAGTGGTACCATCCACATGCTGTTCTGACAGATCGACATCAGATTTAGAAGCCTCGAATGCTGCATCCAGCTCTGAAGAAAAAGCACTAATAACAGCGTTAAACTCGCTTCTAAGCGGCAATATACCAATGAGACTAGTATTTTGGCGTTCCTGGAGAACATACTTGCACAGTGCTTTTAGGCGTTCAATAAGACTTGTCTGTGGTGAGCCGGATTTTAACATGTGAAATAAGGACGTAGATAGAGAGTCTTTATAAGCTTTGCTCAGCATTAGGGGATCCAGATCGCAAAGGAAATATGCATATGCTCGTAGATTATCCAAATTCCGTTCGTGAGCGTCAGTTGCAAATGATTGTGTAAAATTAGATACCGCAGTGTTCATTATGTTAGCCTGGTGCTGCTCTTCTATTAATGCGAACCAGTCTATCAACTGCCGCGTCAGGTAGGCATCTATGTCAAAACGAATCATTCCATTAAGCTTAAAACCATTCAAATGACAGAAAATCTGAGTTATCACCATCTTAACTAGGTAATAGGAGCATGCAACTTGTGCCACGTCGCGCTCCACGGATTCATCAGCTACCATTTTTCCAGTAGATTGCGCAGCATACGAGTGCTTCAAAGGCTGAAATAGTGAAGAGAATGTCTGGCTTAAAACAGGACGCATGGACTCCCATAATTTCTCTTGCAAATTCAATCTGCATAGATCACTGACTCTTTGGCTCACGAGAAAAGGAGGAACTAATGGTGGAGATGGAGATGCAGAAGACATAAAACTACGAACAGCAGCGATAATTAACGATATAGATTCATCAAAGTACCTTAAACCAATCTCATTGGAGCTTAGAGCTCCCGACTCTGCTCCTATGTCTGTCATTCGGACATGGATCGAAGTTTGGAATAGGAGCTGTTCGATTATAATCAAGACCAATTTAAGGTTACACGGTTACAACGGTATAGATCAATGCGTTTAGAAGAGTTATAGTTCATAAGTGTAAGTGTGTTTCGCTTATGAGCTGATTTTAGCACGTTTGACATTTGATCGATCTGTAAAAGCTTCGGACTTATCAATTTTGTGCTGATTATTAGCAGGAGAGTCGTCATGTATGTATCCAGGAGTTTTCCCGTCCACAGTTCTAAAGTACGGCTGACAACGCCAATATGCAATATCTTTATACCTGCCTCCCCATTCTTGTAGAGGACCCTCATAAACTTTTAGGTCTCTTGCAGAATTATCAGAGTCTGAGAGGATCTCAGCTACCCTTTGCTCTACAGCCCGGGCCAAATCGTCCCATACAGCCCAATCGTCATTTCTAGGAGACGTTTTGCCCAACATTGCTCTTATATCTGTGTGATAAGGAAGAAATGGCCTAAGGATTTTGAATAGATGCGATTTCATGACGTGTTTCGAAACTTGACTTTCCGGAACTGACTTCACTATGTCAATATACTCACGACAAACCTTGTCTACTCTAGGATAGAGCCATTCTGTGAGATGAATATCAGCAGGACAAGATTGTTCAGATCGAAATATAGCCGGATTATAAAGGTTACCTTCAGCAGACATAGCAGCATCCGCGCCTACATTCTCGAGTAATACATCTGAATCTCCAGGATACAGTATATTACCATTGGCAAACATTACCACTTTGGAACCAAGTTCATCTCTCAAGTAGCGTAAACGACTCCAATCAGCTCTTCCTGTCTTTTGACCTTTCATTTCTCGCGTTCGGCCGTGAATAGTGACAAACTGTGCACCGGCGTCCAGGATCATCCGAGCATACTCTAGGGACTTCTCCGGAGTCTCGAGGATTCGGAACTTGGCCGTCACAGGTATTTCCAATTCGTTATGTAGCTTGGATATCAACCTGGAGATCAGCGGCCAGTCCTCTTGCAAGAAGGCACCATAATTACCACGTCTGGCAATGCCTTGAGGACAACCTAAGTTGAGATCAACGGCATCGCAGCTTCCAGCGACAAGTTTGGCGGCATTCAGGAATTCTTCTGGATCGTTGGCACAGAACTGCACAATCAAAGGACGGTCTAATTCTGATCCATCTAGTTGCGACCAGTTTTCCTTTCTATATTTAGGGGAACTAGCAAACAACCGGGCATGGAACATCGGCGTATAACAGAGATCAGCACCATATCTTCGAGACAGAATTCTCCAGGCTAGTTCAGAATGCTCCACCATAGGGGCGACTACGTACTTCGGAGAACCTATTGCTTCGTATAACGCTCTACCCACGAGCTTATGCGAAGCAGAAGACGACTCTTTTGTCATTCTGAACAATCTTAAGGGCCACAGACTTGCTAGATGTTGTATTTTATCAATAGAAAAATGAAACGGAAATAAGGTTTCATTAGATCCTACTGGGCGCGAGCTATGGGAGAGACAGCAGCTGGTATACCGAGTTTATATATATAATATTAGAGAAGTTTCTAAATAGAACAAAGGAAGAGATATAATGGCCCAAAGGAGCAAAGGAAATTTGAAAAGGTTCAGAAGGTAGACCAGCTCCAGTCTGCAGGCACTGATCCAGGTATGTCTTTTACAGGCACTCGGGACAATGTCGCACTAGGAGTAATTGTTCTGGCCTCAGATGGAGAATCACTTTCATAAGAGGAAGGAGGAGTAGTAGGAGAGAGGTTACCATAAGAAGAAATAGGAGATGAGTACGACGAAGCCTCGCCATAGGAAGGCTTCGACTGAATAGATTCGGAAGTTGCCTTCTCGATGAGGATTTGCGAAAAGGCGAAGGCACATTTATCGCACGCGCGAGATAAGGTACCCATAGAGTTAAAGTTACAATCCTGGTCAAGCCGCAACAAATGGCTGGAGTGTTGACCACAGAAAATATCGCCACAGCGACGGCAGTGATGACGCCTGTCAAATAAGGTAAAGGGCTTCCCGCAGGCGGAACAGCATGAAGCTGAAACATTTGGCTTCCAGTGTTTCTTGGATGGAGGGCCGGTTGGAGGTCTATCGGACTCCATACCAAGAGTAGGCAGGTGCCTGTGTGAAGACGCCGCACAACCTAAACCACATGATACATGCGTGTCATGTGGGCTGGACTTGAAATTCGAGTTTCTCAAGACAGCCGGAATGTACATCGGAGTTTTCGGATTGCGTAACTGACGAGGGCGAGCCATAATAGACGAGTTTGGGGAGTCTGGGGAAGAAGAGCTGGATGAACAAGCTGTCGGGCTTGTAGAAGCTGATAACAACGCGGGAGTCACACCAGCTGGAGCGATTCCGTTGATGTCCATTGTGATAAGCAAGATGAAAGGGAACTGATCGAAACCAAAAAATAAATGTATAGGAAATCAAAAATAGTAAAACCGTTGATATGGAAGAGATATAAACCGCACTCTTCGAGTAATAATAATAGTAAACCACCACCTAACCAGTAAAAAACACAATATCTATATCAATACCCCAAAAATGATCTATTAATAATACATTCAAGTTACCGAACAAGGATTAGTTGCTTGCAAAAAAAGCTAGGCCTCAATACGGAATGACAGGAGAGTCGTCGACTCTGACGAGGTAATTGTGGGGCGCTTGAATACTGTTGAACGACCTGACAGGCCTATCCAAATTGCACTACTGGGATAATATGCCGGAAGACGAAACCACTCTTTGACCAGTCCGCGTTTAATCAGACACGCTTGGCGAGGTACACCACCGGACTTCACAGAATAAGCTAGATATTACCTGATTCTGGGTAATCAGTTGGTTCGGTCCTGTTATAGTATAAGTTATATATCCCCTCAGGCCCGTCTCACTACAAGTTTCCGGCCCGGTCATTGGCCAGCCTCCTTCCGGGGAAGGGTTGCACTTGCCGTCTGAGACTAACTCCGTGACAGGCTATTGGCTGGGACATAAATAGGGAAAGGGATATAAGGTCGCTTTCGGCCGGGGGATGTTACGAGTTAGGCAACTAATGTTACCGTAAGAGAAAACTGCTATCAGACGTGATTAGTACGCAATCGGTTACCATATGTGGCAGTCGAGAGTTCAGAGCAGCGGCTGACCATACACTAGGGCCAGGTGGCTGATAGATCGCCAGCCCATTGCAACCACATAGGCCTATAAACTTTAACCGAACCTGATTTCATCTCACTCATGGCATACTGTCCGTAACCCACAGTCCGGCGACCTCCTACATTCTGTTCAAGGACTGTGACCGCTCCAAACGTCGGCTCGTCAACTCGCACGACTACGGACGTGTGATCGGGTGCACCCGCGTATGACGTTGTGTTTCCTCGTTGCAGACAGGCCGATTTAAACTGTATTATATCACCGCGCTTAATTTCATGAGTAGATCCACTAGTCTGACCATTATCCCACGAATAAACCAATTGGCCATGTACCAGACCTTGCGACGGCATACATCCGGTTACATCAGCCGTAGCATCATGTGCCAGTGTCCAACACTCTCCGTTGCCGACTTGCTGACCGATCCGTTGCTCACACCAACTGGCGACTTGTTCCCCGAAATAAGCTGAGGCTTTGGCCAGCTCATCTGGAGGTAACTGTGGAGGAGGTGGAATGTCCACACGCTGTGCCTGCACGGTCTCAACAGGCCGGGCTGGATCAAATGAACAATTGAGTTTGAATATTGACAGATCAGTAGTATTACGGACCGCAATTGTTATACTCGTTCCCGCACTGCCCTGAATAGCAGACATTGCGAATGGCATACCAGCAAAACAAGCTGGCAGGGTCACTGGCTGCTTGGCAAACCAGCCAGTACCGAGTTCCAAATCATACTGAGGAGGAGCCCATGGTTGCGCAACCACGTGAGCTGGTAATGCGGTGGCAGTAGTCACAGGCGGCACAGGAGCAGCAACAGGAGAAGGTGCGTATGACGTAGAAGGTAAGCTAGTGGTAGTAGGAGGCGGCGCAGGTGAAGCAGCTGTAGGTTGATTGGGCGGAGGAAAAGAGGTCGGTGCCGGAGCTTTAGACGCCGTATACTGGGAAAGGGATTTTGGCTTTGCAGGGATAGGTGGTGCCTTCAAATTTTTAGGTTTCGGAGGAGGAGCCGGTTTCGATTTAGTTTCTCTGAGAGCGATCTCTGCAGCGAAGTTTGGCACTGCTGGAACTGTTGGAGTCGTCTGAGCTGGCACAGGCGTAGGACCAGGCACCGGAGGGGGCGGAAAAGATGAAGTAGGGGGAGCTGTTGAAATCGAATTTGGAGGCAAAGCAGGAACTTGGCCTGGGGCAGGAAGGTGTGGTTGCGCAGCAGTAGGGGTGTATGGAGGAGGAGGGATAGACCGAGACACGCTACCATTTCTAGGAGGGGGTGGAGGACCTGCATGGGAGGCTTGAGTCAGCGGGGCAGTTGACTGAGGAACAGCGACCGGATGAGCTGTGGGAGCTGGAAGATACTGAGCTTGAGGGGTGTAAGAAGCCGGAGGAATGTACTGAGGCTGAGAAGGAGGGGCCGTTTGAGGCTGCTGATACGTAGAAGGGGTGTAAGGGGTGGATGGAGTATAGGCTGGGGCATTCTGATAGCTTATCGAGGAAGGAGGAGCCTGACCATCATTGGCGTGATAGACTCTATGCTTAGGAGGAGGAGCGAAAGAACTTGGATCGGTTAGAGATTCCAAGGGCCGAGGATTGAATCCTTCATAGTCTCGCTCTTTATTCTTCGACGGGTCTTGGCCGCGAAGCTTGGAGAATGGCGCAGAGGAGGATCTAGAACTGCTCTCGCCATCAGATTCCTTTCCGGGGTGCCAGCCTTTCTTTATGAGGTCCATGTGTGCGGTTAAAAGGTGAAGGTGGTATTGGGAAAAGTGGATCGGGAGGAGAGGAAGAGGAGGCAGTTTGGATATATATTACAGCAGTATAAAGAGATTATTAGCGGCATTATTATTAGAGTACATGAATTAATCTTTCTTTTTGTGAGAAATGGTGTGATCGGAATTGTGAGTGTGGGACGTGGCATGACCGGCATATTCAGTGCCGAGGATCTTGTCCCAGTGAATGAAGAAAGGCTGAGAGAAGTTGGATTTGATTCCGAAATGCTGATGATGGATGTCATGATAATGAGCGTTATTCTGAAAAACAATCTGTAGAATATCGTACGGGATTTCATAGCCGCAATGGTCGTCGACAGTCTTGAGTGTGGAGAAGGTGAAGAAGACCAGTGATTCGCGGTTGGTAAGGCCGCAAAGAAGCATAGCCACGCCAGCTCCGCAAGTGTCGAGAATAAGGCCCTCTAAGGGGTGGTTATAGAGAGCACCGACAGCGTAAGGCACGTATAGCCGATGGTGGCGAGAGTGAATTTTTTTGTAGAGATGCTTGTTGATGTGGAAGTACCGATGCCAGAAATATTGCCATGAATCAATGACAAAGAACGCCAGCATAACCCGTAGAAACGGCAGCGCCCAGTAATAAATAAATTGTATAGTGTCTGGAGATAGTGGGCCACATATAGGAGACAAGTTTCGACGAAGTTTCCACATATCCAGGGCGTCTCCACCCATCATCTCCGTAGGTTCGAAGTAGTGCATGACAGCGCCCACTACTACTTGGAGTACTTGCTGGACAACGACGTCTCGCATGACTTCGTGTAATGTAGTCTTATTCCTGGATGAGATTTCTTCTGGGGTATGTATGCGGTATTGTGGGATCAGGTCATAGGTGTCAATAATAAGGAAAAACATTGAATAGGCCCAGTAGACGACGATGGGCAGTATTAGCGCTAGGTACGCGTCAGGGAACCCGGGTATGATCGGCGGGCGTGGAGAAAGGTGGACCACTGGGGCAGAGGTTCCCAGAATGGCGTTCGTAAAGTCTTCCTTCATCGAAAGAGCAGCAGTAATGTTCTCTGTTGCCATTCGCCTATAACTTGCTTGGAGTAGGAAGGTGCCGAAAAGTGTAAGTCTCATGTTTTTTTAGGCGTTAAGCGATGAGCCTCGTCACGTGATAATTGCCATAGTAACTCCCAGCTACACCTGGATGGATGGAGGCCTGCCCGGCAGGGTAGAAAAAACCTTATCCGAAATTTTTTCGAGGGCCTCTTTTAACTATCGACCACTACCAGTATGCTATTGTACAAGGACGTTGTTTCTGGCGACGAGCTTATCTCTGACGCCTACGACTTGAAGCTTGTGGACGACGCTGTGTACGAAGCGGACTGCCAGACTGTGCAGATTAAAGAAGGAGACGTCGACATTGGCGCAAACCCCTCTGCCGAGGAGGGTGGAGAGGACCTGGATGACTCTGCTCAGACTGTGATCAATGTCGTCCACTCTTTCCGTCTACAGCAGACCTCGTTTGACAAGAAGAGTTTCCTTACCTACATCAAGGGATACATGAAGAAGATAAAGGGAATTCTGCAAGAAACTGCTCCCGATCAAGTCGAGGCTTTTGAGAAAGGAGCTCAGGCCTACGTCAAGAAGGTCGTGGCCAACTTCAAGGATTATGACTTCTACACTGGCGAGAGCATGGATCCCGATGCAATGGTCGTTCTTCTGAACTACCGCGAGGATGGAATCACCCCCTACTGTATCTTCTGGAAGCACGGCCTCACTGAGGAGAAACTGTAATTTATGTCGTAGAAGAGCCGCTAGCGTAATTTTTGATTCTGATCCAGATCAACTAATCTGTCAAGCTATCCGATTTCTGTCTCAACCTTAGAAAACTCTATGCAGTTCTTACCTTTCCCAACCTAAAACCTTCACACATACTGATGTTTTATAGAATTACTCAAATACGGTCGGCTATCGGTCTACCAGACAAATACTTTGCTGTGCTGAAGAGCCTGGGGCTTGGCAAGCGCGGCTCCATTGTCTATCACAATATCAACCCATCAATAGCCGGTCAGGTTCTCAAAGTGAAAGAACTCGTGAAGGTCGACACTGTTCCCGATAAAAAGACCAAGCAACAAATCCGACAAGACCGCAGACCTGACCCGGGTTTCCAAGTAGTTGACTCTATGTAAATATACGACTCCATACTCACTAGATTCCTGCCTGTAATCAAGCAGCCGTCCGCGCCTCGCTGCCTTTCTCTCTTTATACCCCGACCCTCGGAGCTTTCTTCCCACCCAGCATGTCCTACATCACCCATGAGCTCCTACCTTCCATCGAAACGGGAGCTGCTGTCTCGGCAGTAGAGTATTCCGATTCTAGCATTTATTTTGGAACTGTGCAAGGTGAGATCATCCATTATTTCTACGATAAGCCTTCCAACACCTTTGTGCATGCTGCCAAAATATACGTAACGGCCTCAAAAGGCTCCCCTATCGATTCATTTATTCTCCTTCCTCATGTCTCTCGAGCCCTAGTACTGTCCAATTCCCAGGTCTCTTTCTTTTCCCTTCCAGAACTCTCTCCCCTGTCTCTAGGGCGCATAAAAGACGTCAAGGGCATGTGCTACGACCCGTACTCTCAACCAGATACCCATGCGACAGTCACCGTATTTACTTCTTCAGCCATAAGAATTGTCCAAATCGATGAGTCCAAAGTAAAACTGATTCGGAATGTCGACTATCCGAACGCTATTACTGGCGCTCAGCATAACTCTTTGGCCCTTGTTGCTACCTCTTCCCAGTATGATATTCTCGACGTCGAAAAGGTTCAGAAGATCCCTCTGTTCCCGCTCGTATCAGGGCCTCCAGACTCAGATCTCGACATCACTCCTCTAGTAATTTCTCTGCCAAATGATGAGTTTCTTGTTACTACAGCATCCTCCGACGATCAACCCGCAGTAGGTATATTTGTGAACTCAGTTGGTGATATAACGCGAGGCACTCTGGCCTGGGAAGCTTACCCTTCTTCCATCGCATTATTGAAGACAGAGGTAGCTGCCCTGTTCAACAACCAGATCCATCTGACTTCTCTTGCTGACCAGTCTTTACTGTCGTCCATCTATCTTCCAGATGAATCGAGTTACTTTCTTCAGGCAGTCCTTTCCGAAGTATCTATCCCTTTTCTTCCTTTGGCTGACAAGCTTACCTTAGTACCGCTAACGCCGACCCCTGATTCTGGTACAAGGATAGAGGAGGAGCGCAGTATGGCTGTCAAACTGGCTACCATTTCTTCTAAAACTATTCTCTGCAGACGCCGTGATGGCGCTATTTTTTCTATCTTTGAACACCCTCCGCTGTTTAACTTGGAAGAGCTGATATCACAGTCAAAGTTTGATGAGGTCCTCTCTAGATTGGATAGCTTGGCTCAAATTACCACAACAGAAAGCCAGTTTCTTCAGATTTCATATATACAACAAGCACTAGGATTCTCATATCTTGCAGCCAAACAGTACGAAGATGCGCTGCGCCATTGGGACTCTATCTCCATAGACCCACGAATTGTGATATATCTCTATTCGGATTTGGAAATAAAGCCCTCTCCTTGGGTGTTTTCTGGAGTTCTAGAAATTATCAAAACAGTAAAGAAACTAAAGCACATATCCAGCGCGGAGTCATTGACGTTCTTTAAAATGTTCTTGGCAGCTTGGTTTGAGAAAAGAGACTATCAGACTTCATCAGACTCTAAAGCCATTGCCAAATGTGTCGAGATCGCCTACCTTCGTCTCCTATTGTCAAAAAAAGGATCAAGCGAAGAGATTCTTAGTTTTGTGCAGGAGAATGTTATCGAATCTACATCTACAGCCGTCGCCATGCTGGAAGAAGCTAAGAGATATTATGCACTTTCCATGTTTTTCAAGCAGAAAGGTCGATACCGCCAGGTGTGTGCTACATGGGTCAAGATTTTAGAAGGAGAGTGGACCGATTCGGATTTCACCGACGGCGAGAAACAAATGGCGGAATACCTGGAACAATGCGATGACCATGCGTGTATCTGGGAATACGGGATGTGGCTGGTCAAACGAAAACCAGAACTCGGACTCAAGGTGTTTTTAAACAACCCCATTACCAAGAGTGATACTAATTTGATTTTGAAAAAAGTAAGAGAAATTGGTGGAAACACACTCAGGCTGTTTTTAGAAGAACGTATTACGAATATCTCAGCTGATAGCCCTGATTACAGAGCTGTATTACAGGAACTATTGGCAATCTATTTGAAAGAGCTCAACAATTGTGCTGTGTACAATGCCGGATTTACTAAAGAAGTTAAGAAGACATACTCTAACTACAAAAAACTGGGGATATCGAAACCTTCATATCAGAAATACTGGGATTCTCCACATGCAGACATACCTAGTTCTATACGCTCGTTAACGGATCTTCGTTCTAAGCTATTTAAACTATTGCAAAGTTCGGATTTGGCTAAAGACGACGCTGAAGCGTTACAGTGCCTGATAGAACCCTCCAAACATGTTTTACTCTCAGAAGCAGCAATGCTAGCTGCATACCAAGGACAATTGGATGAGTTTTTTCAAATCACCATAATCGACATTCAGGATTATCAGGAGGCTTTGAATTTCACGGAGAAGTTACCTCAAGATTCCGCTGAACTGGAAGCTGGGGCTCATATAATCCTGGAGCACGCAGTGCGCCTAGCAGACTTGAACGAATCCAATGCACTAGTGGGATATTTGCTGAAACGATTTGGACAGTACTACAACATCGAGTACGTGCTCGACCTGGTTTCTGATGAATGGCCCATTGAGAGCCTTAAGCCCTACCTGCTTGGGAGACTACGATCCAACGTTACGGAAAGACTGCGAGCAGTGATGCTAAAAAGCGTCTACCGCAGCAATGCTTCGGAGGCAACATATCAATTGTCAATTCTAGGAAGCTTACCCCCTAGAATAGAGACTACGGATGATGACATATTACCTAAAGAATAACATTGACTATGACCCTTGTTTGACTTTGAATTCTGGAGGCCCTTCATTAAGTTATCACGTTACCATGTATGCTCCCAGACGTCGACACCTTTAGAGACGCCGAACACCCCATAACCCCCACCAGTCCGACATCAATACCATAGTAGCCTGCAATACAATCGACACCCGTGTACGTCTGTGACTAGAGCGACAAATATATTAACTGGTAATCATTCTTTCTGTCAGTCCTTATACACCTAATCCGCCACCTTCTTCAGAAAACGCCGTAATTTAGAACAGTAACATGGCTCCTTCCGACATATCTGAAGAACTAAGCGCTACTCTCAAGGTCTACAAGGTCATTCAAATTCTACAGGCCGATGATAAGCACACTATATCTGCACTGATTGAGGAGTTGTCGACGAATGAGAAAACAAGGACTGCAATTCCTTCTCTTCTGATGCTGGCCGTCCAGGCGGCTCCGTTTGACATGGTAAAATACATCGTACAGCACCCCAAAGCCTCCAGTGACCTCATTGGACTCAATTATCAAGATGCGAATGGAAACACACCCCTGCATGTTGCCGTATCATTGGACAGATCAGACGTCGTGCTGCTTATTCTCGGCCTCCCGGATATCGATGATACCCTCCGTAATTCCGACAATGCACAGGCTGTGGAACTTGCCCCGTCCCCAGAGATGGCTCAAGGTATGCAGGTTCTACGGGCACAATACATTGAAAAAGTGGCCCTTAAGTTTCTTAATGCCTTTAGAAATAACGATATCTCCACTCTTGAGTCCTTGCTTTCTAACCATCGGACTTCAGCCCTCATCGACATTAACGGCGAAAATCCCGACACAGGACTTACTATTTTGCATGAAGCTGTATCTGCGAGGAATATACCAATGATTGAATTCATTTTGAGCCACGGGGGTGACCCTTTTAGGCGAGATCGTAAAGGAAAGCTCCCTTTGGAATATTCTAAGGACGAAACTGTTCGACGACTACTGAAAACTGCATCTCGCAATCTTACTATCGAAACCAATCCGGGAACTTTGGCCTCAGGAAATCTCAAAGGATATCTTAAGAAGTGGACTAATTATCGAAATGGCTATAAATTGCGGTACTTCGTTTTGGAGAACGATATCCTTAGCTATTACAAAAACCAGGATGACAGCCAGAATGCTTGCCGTGGTTCCATAAATATGAGAATAGCTACATTGAAGGTAGACAGCAGTGAAAAACAGTCCTTTACTATTCTCGGGAAAGGATCAACTCGCTTTCATCTTAAGGCAAATCATCCAAGTGAAGCTAAGCGTTGGATATGGGCTTTACAGCAAGCTATACAACACTCAAAAGATCTAGCTTCTGGAAGAATTAAAGATAGCTCATATCTTTCTCCTTTATCTGCTGAGGGTCGTTCTTCCAAAACCTTTACTCCCGGACACAGGTCCACATTGTCGGTTCCATCCATAGCTGATTCCAATTTCTCACTTGACCGACAGTCAATTCAATCTGTATCTCCATCAGCATCTGTATCTGCTGTGGGAGAATCAAGCAATGACAACTATGACGAGTTTGCTGATAGCATGGGGTCTGGCGTTGAATCTTCAGACGAATCTGGTTCTGAGCATAAATCTTCTGTTGCGGTATTAGGACGCTCGATGCTGATTGACATCGGCCTATTACTAGGAATAGTTTCATCAGCCAACGAAATTGCGCTAAAAAATGCCGGTGGAAAATTAGATGACGCAGATTACAAAGAGGTGTACTCAACTGTAATGCGTGGCCTTGCCAAAATCAACGAAATAACCACCAAGATAATTCATACATCAGAAGCGGAAACCAAAAGTCTGAAAGCATCTCTTCAACGTGAAAAACACTTGCGGGAACTTTGGGAAGAAAATATTCTAAAATTAGAGGAGAGAGTCCAAGATTATGAGAAAAACCTCTTGCAGCTTTCAGAAGAGAAGAAAGAAGCCCGCCGAGCATTAAAGTCAATAGTTGCTACAGTGTTGACTTCACAGTCTGAGCAAGGACCTGATGTGGCTAATGAAGTGCAGAAAACAATAAAACACCTGGAGAATACACGAAGGCCTACGGTCCCCGACCTGCATCTGTCAAATGTCCTGGAAGATAGTAGTGAGGACGAATTTTTTGATGCTATTGACGATATCGGCGATGAAGATCTTTCTCCTGAACCTGAAGAATATCAGCCAACTAATGAAGAGGATCCTGCACAAGAGGAGAACATACCTGACGCCACTTTATCTCAATTGATCTCTCATTTAGAGATTAATGACTCGAGGCGAAGGTCTGAAGTAGCTTCATCAGTCACTGCTAACCAATTATCAATACTACGAGAGGTTGAAACTTCTTTTCATGGCTACGAAGATCCTCCTCGTACACGATTAAGGCTGTCAGCCGATGACAGGCCAACCATAAGTCTGTGGAGTATTCTGAAGAATCTAATAGGAAAGGACATGACCCGTATGACGCTGCCAGTTTCGTTCAATGAGTGCACAAGCTTACTGCAGCGGGTGGCAGAAGATCTAGAGTATACTGATCTGCTAGAGAAAGCTGCCATTCGAGCTGATTCTACATTGAGAATGGTGTATGTGGCCGCATTTGCTGCTAGCGAATACGCATCTACCACTAAACGAGTGGCAAAGCCATTCAACCCACTACTAGGAGAGACTTTTGAGTATTGCAGACCGGACCATTTATTCAGATTTTTTGTGGAACAGGTGAGCCATCATCCTCCAGTGAGTGCTGCCTACGCCGAATCTCCACTCTGGACCTATTACGGAGAAAGTGCTGTGAAGTCCAAATTCAATGGAAGAAGTTTTGATATTAATCCATTAGGCACCTGGTTTTTGCAACTAAGACCTTTTGAAGGCGAGGAGGAACTTTACACCTGGAAGAAAGTGAACACTTCAGTAGTTGGCATTATTACAGGATCGCCTGTAGTAGACAACTATGGAGATATGGAAGTGACGAACCACACTACTGGAGATAAATGTATATTACACTTTAAAGCGAGAGGATGGCGCGGAGCCAATGCATTTGAAGTGAGAGGTGAGGTGCTCAACTCTAAAGGAGAATCAATCTGGGCAATTGGTGGTAGGTGGAATACTCGACTAATTGCTAAGCGCATAATCAATCGAGCGGTACCTAATACCACGTTTACTTCGGAAGAACTAGCCAGTGTGGCAACTAGATTTGAACAAGGAATTTCAGATATAACTTCCAAACCGTTTTTAGTCTGGAAGGTGCATGACCGTCCCGAACTTCCGTTTTATCTGACAACGTTTGCAGTTTCATTAAATGCACTCCCTGATAAATTACTTCCTTGGCTTGCGCCGACAGATACTAGATTGCGACCGGATCAGCGTGCTATGGAGGATGGCGAATACGATAAAGCGGCCGATGAAAAGGTGAAACTAGAGGAAGCTCAGAGGGCCCGACGACGACGAAGAGAGCAGCTTGGACTGGTCTATCAGCCGCGATGGTTTAAGAAAAGTAAACATCCTGTGACCGGTACTGATTACTGGAAATTTTTGGGTGATTATTGGAACACGCGCGAAAATTTAGGGAAAGAATCGGTGAGAGCAGGACACCGCCTTGAGTGGCCGAATATTGAACCGATCTTTGAGGCGTTCAACGGAAAATGAACACTTCATCTACAACATTACATTCTATTAGCTTCCATTTGTCTCCAACATTATTATGTCTTGAATTATAATGAATATGTCATTGAGTAAGAAAACGAAACTTAGCGCATTAGAATTGGACGTGAATTAGCCTTTGATCGCGGTTTCGTCTTGAGCGACTGTAGCGATTGCGGGTCGCGTTTCGAGGTAGAAGCCGGAATATTATGTTTCTGTATTATTTCAGACTTGACTACTAGGTGATCAGCTTCAGGACAGTCAAAAAGCTCTTCTTCTGGGAGCTCTACATGTTGATACAGCTGGGCCAGGGGTTTCCTTGTTCTCGAGGAATTCAAGTGTAACTTTTTAGGCGAGGATTTCGAAAAAGTAGCTGGGGGAACGTTTTCCTTGTCGTAGTCTGGGCAGAGGTCTATAGGTTTTGTGCGAGCTGGTACATGGTCCTGTTTATCAACATATAAGGTAAATTTAGACATGATAGACGTTGAAAATTGGAGGGTATAAAGATATAAGAATATGTTGTTGAAAGTGGATGCAAGGTTTCGAAGACGAATTTAAGATTGGTGGTGTTTATCGGTTTCCGAATTGGGAGGTTACGATTTATGTATCCAGAGTTCGGCCTTCTTTTATTTATCTTTCATCTTGCATCAAGAACGCCATGAATTACTCAGAAGACTTTGATTTCCCTGACGCAGATATATCTATGGGTGATTACGTTCTTTCGCCCAAGTTCCACCCCTCATTGAAGACAAACATGCTGAACTCCCCAGGTGACGTTACTATGATGCATGGAATGGCGGGCATATGGGAACCTTTGCAAGAATCAGATAATATAGTGTTAAATGAATCGCCACGACGCAAGTTTGTCACGCCCAGGAAACTAAATAAAAACCTCATAAGCCAAGCGCATAACGATTTCGTCGAAGTGAAGCCTCGGGCAAAGTCTTTGGAAGCCATAGTTTACCGCAGACGAGCTAAATACAACAATGATATTGCCCAGTTTCTTGAGCACGAGATCAAGTTCCATTCTGCTTGAGTTAGTCCTAGCGTTGGATATTTTTGACATTCTGACTGTCAAACAATATACCCACAGCTCTATATTTGCTACTTCTACTGAACTACATAATGCCAGCAGAGAACCATAATGCCAGCAGAAAGCCAAAAAGCCTAGATTTACTTAAAATACTGATCTCAACTCATGATTATTCTGACAATTACGTTTATTAGCACAACTGCTGTCTTGCTGATGATCTTCAGTGTCCACCAGCGACCCTAATATAAATCGGTCTATTAAGGTTTGGATGACGTTCTAGCAGCTTTTTTTATTGGTCCACTCGTGTCAAGTAAGGTTACCGGGCCACTAATAGGAACCGTGAAAGCCATACTACGCGTTATAATTAAACTTCATCCCTGCATCGTACTTAATCAATAGCAGGGTTAAGTTGAGACGTCCACCCCTTTTTATCTCTTAATCTGAGAATCACTCCTGCATTCACTTTCTCCTTTATATTCTTTTAGTCCTTCGTTTTACTGCTGCACAGGCAAATATTCTCTACTGCTGCCTTATACTTTCCAGGAATAAAGCTATTCTGCGTACAATTCCCTTGTATTTTATTTTTGCGATCTCAATGACCGAAGTAGACAGTCCCGTCTTATTTGTCGAGGAAGTTCCTCCTTTGAAGATATCTAGGACATCCTCTGGCGCATTTGCAGAAGCTCACCCTGATTTCAAAGATTTGGTAAAGCTCCTCTCATCCAGGGATGAAGCTAGCTCTATCTCCATCCCCCCTGAAAAGCTACTCAGTCAATTCAAACGCTCCGAAAAGGAATATAGAAAGGATCTTCTCGAATTGAGGTCGACACCAATTGTTAACGGCATTCGTCAGCTCCACCAGGACTCTAACTGTTCCGCGTCTGTTGAAGAGTTCGTAAAATGGGGCATGAAAGCCGTGTCTATTTACGAGCAGTACGCCGATCAGTACGAATATTCTCCCGAAGCTTCGGCAAGACAACTCTACCTGGCAAAACGTCCTTTAGTGCGCATTGCTGTGCTGTCTAAGGTGTTCAAGAAACTTCTAGAATGTTATTCAGATAATAAAGACCTTGCCCTGACGGCAATCGCATTTCGCAAACTCGTCATTAAGTCGCGATTAGCTTACGAGAGATCGAGAGCCGCAGTACTTAAAGATATCTACCTGTTCACCTCTGTTGTCTCTGCAGATACCGCAGCACCTACTAAAGGCTCTTTCATTCCGTCCGAAATTATCGAATCTGCTCTGTTTAGCACTTCTTTTATATTTTCTAATGGTGTATCGTGGCCTGCAAAACCGACACAGTTCTATTATTTGAACCAAGAATTAGAATTCAGATCCGCAATTGATGAAGACAACCGCCGTTCTGCATTGGCTATTTGCGAGATGCTTCCTTCAGGAGCACCATCCTTACTATTTCCGGTATTCACCACCAATGACCTCCTTGTTGACCCGAATGACACCGATACTATTACACTATCGACGTCTTCGGGTTCTCATTTTATTACTACTTGCGAGGATGTATCTCAATACAGTTACTGGAGAGCCCTTCTTATTGGTTTATTTGGATGTACTGCCACTAATCCTCTCAAAACAAGCCGATCAATTTCTTCTGTTTCAGAAGATGTTTCTGACAACAGTTTAGTCATCCCTGAAACAACGAAGACTTCAATAGATAATGAACTAAACGCGGCAATTCACGAGTTAAATACTCACTCTGACCAGACTATTGGCGCATTTTCTGTTACGGATGTCGACGAACAGCCAGGATCAAGCCATACTGTTTATGAAGGCCTGGGAATCATTACTCCTGCTGTGGATCAAGCTATATCAGAGCCCTCCAACTCCGTCCTCCCCAACTCCGTTCCTGCTTCTACTGCCGCCAGCAGCACGACTGTACCAGATGCTCTAGGACGAACACGCTCTCATCTTTCCTTAATCGATACTCCAACTATCCCAAACCTGATCCCGGATAGCCCATTGCCTAATGACGCCGCGAAGAAACCAATGATCATCTTACCCTCTCCTCCACCAAAGGATAATGTTGAGATATCAGAGCAAGCAGAAGAATCTACTCTTCATGGCAGCGTCTCAGACCGAAGTATTGACTCTCCCAGCAAGCCAACTACTACTGACAGGCTAAAATTTTTACACAAGCAGAAGGCTCTTCATCCGGAAACTACGTCCCCTACAATGACACCAAATAAGGGCGCTGTCAAACCTGCAGGTTCAACTAGAAAGTCTGCTCGCCTCTCGATGTTCCCTCCAGGGTTTCTGTCACACAACAGCTCCTCAAAACCTGAGCGCTCACTCACAGTATCTGCGGCAGCTACTCCTTTGAGGAATTCCACTGTCATGACTACCGGAGCAAAAAAGCGATTATCATTCATGGGCCGTAAAACCAAGTTTCTCTCAACTATACCTCCCATGCCGCAGAATGGAATACCAACCCCCGAAAACACGCCCGAGAAACCAGATTGCTGTCCAGTAATTAATCTTCCTCAATCAAAGACCATGTCTAAACCTGTTCCACCTCCCAAAGATACAATTCAGCAACAAAATAGGCCAGAAGTTCGCAGTCTCACACCTGCAGACTCTGATACTAAGATAGATGACATCCTTCCTGACATTTCCGACATTGGTGATAAATCTTTTCTAGGTGACAGTTCAGACCTCATACTTGGGGAAGGCACAGCTGTTCTTCTGACACCCACCTCTGCTGGTTTTGGATCTAGCACCGTTGAGTTTGGATCCAAAATCCCCGAAGCATATCCGCAAAGTCCTCACTGCAGCGCAAGTAGTCACAAGAAAATACACCGAAGACATTCATCAGTTGAGGTAGAGGAAGCTGAAATTGCCCATGATCATTTTGAAGAGACTCTGCAAGATATGGCTGCTGCAAAACTTTCGGCCGACTTATTCCGAGATATCTGTGAAACAAACACGCCTGTCGAGGAGAAGTCTCCTGAACAGAAGTTCATGCCTTCCCCTCCTCCTTTGCCTGAGGTGGAAGACACGATGCAGCTGGAAACTCCTGTGGAAAAGATGGCAGATAAACGAAAGTCATTTGCCGGAGTTCAGAGTCAAAAGGTTTCCTCTACTGGATCTTCTCGCCCTGTTAGTGCATTTCTTTCAGGTAAACGAACGTCAAAAATATTCAAACGTTTCTTAAGCAAAGGAAACTCCATTCAGAACCCAAAATCCAGTGAATCCAATACTCTGCAACAAGAGAATACTTCAGAGAGCAATATTGTGGACAATTTGAAAGAATTGAATAATGAGAACCAGACTTCTGTAGCTAAGAAGCCTCTCACGATTGACATTAAAGCACTGCCTACTCCAGATAATACCCCTACACGCATCTCGGAACTGAGTAAGCCTGACATGGATGTTGTTTCGCCTGAGAGTTCAGAGATGAGACGACCATCGAATTCCGGTACCATTACTTCTGTGCAGTGCATAGTAGCCTCAGAACAAAGCCCTGTTTCAGGAAATTCCATGCAGAAGTCCGTAACAAGCTCTAACGGACCTAGCTCTGTTTATTTTCGAACCACAGCGGTAGTCTCATTATGGAGAAATAATCAATGGGACATGCTTGTAGACCCTACCACCAGAGCTTATTACACTAGAGTTGAAATATCTCTTAATATGGGAGGTTCAGTGATCGAAGTCTGGCCTACTCCTGGACAGCAAGACAAAGTGTCAGGCAAGCAAGAGTATTCACTGCAGCAACTTATTGATGGACCTTTACAAACCATGAAGATCACGCCTAACACAAGCGCCAGAAAAGGAACTGCTGTCGACGTCCATATAAGACAGAAAGGTCAACCAGGCGAAGAAGCTGTAGTGATGATGTTTCGATTTCGGACCCGGGCAGATGCGGATCACCTATTTTATGCCCTTGCAGCCTGTATAAGAGGCTGTCTGAATGGGACATTGAATTCACTTTCGTCGAAGTCTTCTTTAACATCTAATGGGTCCGGATCTTCACTCCCTTCTTCTCCGTTGTCTGAAATCAGGCCTCCACTCTCTCCCTTGAAGGGTACTCAATTACATTCTCCTATTGAGATAAGTACACCTCAACCGAATTCTATCGTGGACCGTAAATGCTTACTACTAGTGAAGAAGCAATCTGATGGATCTCAGGTGGTTGTTCCTGCGAACCAACAATGGACTGATGCTGGTAATGTGAAAGTTTCTGTGCTTAGGACAGAGAGATTGCATGAAAGGCGCTTAGTCATGAAAAAATACAGTGGAGAAATATGTGTTGACCGCATTGTGCATGATACTGTTCACGACGAACTAAACAAGCGCACAGCCATCCTTGACTTGAATAAGTTAGCTTCCAGTCCAGGAAAAGCCGAACCTGTATATCTGATTCAGTTCAAAGAGGAGAAGGAGCCTAAGCTTGATACTATTGAAGAGATGTAAATTATTTGTTATTAACTATAAATGCCATTATATAACATGGACAACAGTAGACCGGAAGCAGTTAGAATTAGATGAATTTTATCACAAATATACTTTAGATTCGTTGGCGAGCACGACAGCTGCAGATGCTAGTTGACGTCGGAGATTAGCCCATTCAATATCATGGAACTCTTCTATATGGCCCCATCTCTGGGACTGGAAATCATTTTCCAGAGATACCAGAGCAGCGATATCTCTCGACTCCATGCGCCCTTCTAGTAGAAGCGTGCCAGCAATGAAGCTTCGAGCCGATAGTACTGCACGTTCAAAAGCTGCAAACTGCCAGAAGTCTAGAGAATCGAGGTACTTGAGAGCAGCTTTGGTAGCTTGAACCGGTTGGGTTCCACCGAGGATTCCGTTGTCACCATCCAGCCAATTAAGCGTAGCACTGCTTAAAAAACGGCTTTCAAACCACTCTATAACAGGTCGGTACTGATCTTCTTGAGACTTGCGCAGTTTACCGTCATACTCTTTGTTTGGTGCAAACACAAGCAGTGTGTCTGTGTCGAGATATGGAAGCAGATTACGGGAGACAGCTGCTCGATCCATGCCATCGCTTAGATCGATTTCTCGATCGGGCGAGTAACTCTTAGCAGCCTGATTCAAATCAATTGCACGAGCCGCCAGACCAGTGAGAGGCAGTGCATGTGGTTTAACTTTCAGCGACACTAGGCCTTCCCACTCCTGGGCGATCAAGGCGGCAAGGGTTGGCTTCGATAGGGGCAGCTGGAGCTTCTGGCCAAGTGGAGTCTTGAGCGGACGACCGTCGAGTTCGATGTGAATAACGTTATCGTCAGCTCGAGCCTTGGCATTTTTCCAGAATCGTTTAGGGGCAGGTGGCTGATCTGAAGATTGTTTTGAGGTATCGTTTGGAGTAGAAAACGTTTCTGCGATCTTAGCAGCGTCCTCAGCATTCTGTGAGATAGAGGAGGCTAAGGTATCGCCTTTGAGATTAACTGTCCTATATACAGCACCATCTGGAATATGAGTGGCGAGCGACCTAAGAAAGCTTTTACGGCAAACGGATCTACGTACGTGGGCTGATATACCGTTGAACATTATGTGAGAGGGAAAGAAGAAGAGTTCCGAGGGGTGAGAGAATAAGGTTCCCATCGGTAGACAGAAAGGGGAAGAGATGGGTCGTGAAGATGAGCTAATCACACAGCGCTGTAACCGCCACGGCTTCCGCTACCTGACAATGTCGAAGAGATCTTGCCGGCAAAGTCCTTGAACAAATAGGGAAGGTCGCGGAAGGTGTCCGAATGGGGAATCATGTCTACACCGGTAGAACCGTATCGACTGTAGTTGAACCAGCTACCAGCAATTATGTAACCGGCAAAAGACAGCACCAAAATGATAAAGAGCCAAGTGAACCATCCCCAAGAAGTACCTGACTGGTCTGGGGTCTTTGAGCCGCCTTTGTTGTCGTTGTCGGTACCATTCTTAGGTTTATCCTTGGAAACACAGGCGTAAGGAGTGTTCCATGTCAGGCTTAGGGTCGTGAGATCCCAACCTTTGAGAGAGAGTCCTTCATTTTCAGTGTTCGAGCACAGGAAGTCGATTTCCGCCTGGAGGTCTCTCTTTTCTCCCCAGCGGCCGCCGTGCAAGACGGCTCTAAGACCGCCGGGCTCGCCTTGGAGTACCGACAAGCCGGGATCGACCGTTGAACCGCCGATATCGCCCGCCACGGGAATAATCTGAGAAACCAAGGAAGTGTCACCGACTTTTATCGTTTCAATGCCACACACCTGAGTACCGGATGGGCACTGATCCGACGCAGGAAGATCGTTGGACTTCTGCAGAGGGCCGCATGGATCGATGGCCCATGTAAGATTACGAACGCTAGGAGGCAATTCCTCCGACGTGGAAATCGTGTGCGGCCCTTTTAGAGGCGTCAAGTCGAATTTAATTCCATCCACAACAACGTCGCAATGAAAAGACCCGGCCACCACCGTGGCAAAGGCGACAAGAAATCTCATGGTTACTGTTTTGTGAGAAAATATGGGTTCGGCGCAGAGGTAGTGTTGGGAGGGAGGTAGCTCTACAAAAACTCTACGGGAGAATAGAAGGTATATGTATATATACCGCGCCCGGGTAAAAATAGATCATTCAGTGTAACAAATCATTTTCCTCGACTAGCTTCGTCGATACTCGCCAACGACAATGCAATGATCGCGCTCGTAAGGTTCTAAGGTCAGTTGCTCGAGGGGTTTTATCCTTTCGTCCCTCATCTTTTGGACTTCCCGAGCAAACACAGTTTCGGCCGGCACTGTTGAGTCAATGCAGTTGGCTTTGATAGAAATGACAACGTGTCCTCTATCTTTCAGGAACATATGGGAATTCAGGGCAATGATACGGGCCTGATCTGGTTGTGCAACGTCGGCGAACACGACATCCACCATGCCCACCAGCATTCTGTATTTCTGCGGATATCGGGCATCCTCGATGATGGGAATAACATTGGGTCGCTTCTTAGCCATAGTAATCAAGTCACGGCCAGAGCGGTGTGAGAATTCAACTGCATATACAATGCCTTCCGGCCCAACAACATCACTCACATGCGAGACAGAAGTTCCCGAAGCTGCACCAAGATATAATACTTTTTTGCCTGGGGCAATGAATATGTCATCCAGTCCACCCAAAATACCGGCTGCCAGCTTGGATCTGAACGGGTTCCATACTCTGTATTCCACTTTGGTTGTTGGTGTATCGGCGTCCTTTCCAGGCACCTCCACCGCAATTCGCTTTTCTCCATAGACACTCTCGCCTGGAACCATGTTCTTTGTGACCAACATATCCTCCTTTCCTCTCGCAATAAAGACACCAGCGTGTCGATGAGGCTCAATAATCACTTTTGCACCTCCTCGAGCACCACTAGCACCCCCACGGCCGCCGCGAGCACCGCCGCGAGGGCCGCCACGTCCTCCGCCGCGTCCTCCGCCGCGTCCTCCACCGCGTCCTCCGCTGAACCCACCACGGCTGCCGCCACGGCCACCGCCACGGCCACCTCCTCGACCACCGCCAAATCCACCGCGGCTTCCACCTCCTCGGCCTCCTCTTGATCCAAATGCCATTACTTAGCTTTTTCTGTTACACCTGATACACTCGACTAGCTTTCAGCCGGTCCTAATGTCAATTCGTAAAAACAATATCGACGTCTAATCGATAGAAACGTGCTGTCGTAAAGAAAAATACAAGAAACTAATTGCTCTTAACTATTTCTTGCTTAGCATGCTGGGAAAAAAAATTATTACCCAAAGTAACATATTAGGGATAATAGGGCTACACTATTTGCCCTCTAGCCCTATTTATCGCAGTCACATTATTGTAGACCCCAACTTGGGTATCACGCCCTCGCACAGCCGAGAATCACAGATCGACTGAACAACGCTCGTACAATATAATGGCCCGTTACGCTTTCCAACCCACCAACCCGGAGAAATCCGTGAAAGCCCGTGGATCCTATCTACGAGTTTCTTTCAAGAACACACACGAAACTGCTGCTGCCATCAAGGGCTGGAACGCCAACAAGGCACTTGCTTACTTCGAGGCCGTGAAAGACCACAAGCGTGCCATCCCCTTCCGCAGATATGCCACAAGCACTGGACGCACTGCCCAGGGTAAGGAGTTCGGTGTTTCCCGTGCCCGTTGGCCTGTTAAATCTGTCGAGTTCGTCGAGGGTCTTTTGAAGAACGCCATCGCTAATGCTGAAGCCAAAGGTCTCGACACCGACAGCCTTGTAATTACTCACATTCAAGTCAACCAGGCCCCTAAGATGAGACGTCGAACTTATCGTGCTCATGGTCGCATCAACGCTTATCAATCTTGCCCTTCGCATATCGAGCTCATCCTTGAAGAGAAGTTCGAGTCTGTCCCTAAGGCCAAAGAAGGTGCTGTTGCAACCCAATAAACTTGATGTCCCCCTTTATATCTAGATAAGTCTGTTATCTATCACTTCCTATTCATTTTTTCTGTTACCATGAAATAGGTTTATGTCCGTCGCTGCTCTAAAACAGCTAGTCTACCTCAAAAATCTATGGAAATGTTCCTCAAATATTCGTTATTAGAAACTGTAAGAATAGCTCACCTCGCTGCACTGTCGCTGGCTGCTACTCCCGCATCTGGAGAACATCCTAAACCAGCAAGAAATACATAAACAATTAGTAGATGCACCATTATGCAATATCCAGCAAACAAGTTTCTTGTCAGAGGTGTTGCAAGCACCCATTCCGCTGCAATACTCACTGCACGTTCTAAAGGCCCAAACTGACTAACCGCCCGACCATCTCGGCCTCGGCCTCTTTCAAAAGCAGATATGCGAACATCATAGGCGCTGCGGCCAGAACTTCCTGCTTCTAAACTTGGGCCAGACTGATACGACTTCATATATCTCGATTTTTCCGACAAAGAGACATTCTCCCGCTTCAGTTGTCGAATCTCATTCTTCAACTCAGTTAAGCGGCCCAGTTGCGCATGTAATTCATTCTCAAGTTCTTGATTTCGTTGCTTGAACCGATCACGTTGGTGAGTGATGATCGGCAGTACACTTCCACCAGTCGATGAGGTACTAGAATCCGGATCCGTAGTTTCAGGAATCATGCCACCAAGAATGGATGTAGTCGGCGATATCCTGCCATTGCGAGAATGTATGTGTGTTGATACACTTGCAGGTGCTACAGATCCTCTAATACTTTCAGCATATCTGTTCTGAGGCTGCAAAACAGTAGAAAGGTCAAGTTCAAGCTTATGATTCAATGCAGTGACATCATCTAGTTTCTTTGACAAATCAGTTAATTGCGCTTGTGCTGTAATCAACTGCTCAGACAGAGAGCTATTTTCGTTACGCAAAACTGTGACCTCGCTGCTTAGTTTCTGACTGCGAGCAACAGCCATTGTTTCCAGCTGCTGTTGCTCATTATTTGTAGATGATTCACCCCAGTCTTCTGTACCAAACATAACAGAACGAAGCGTAGAAAGTTCACGCTTGATCTCCTCATAATCTTTACAGGATTCTGTTTTGGCTTTCAGTGATTCGACTTCTTGAACACGACGATTTAGTTCGCGTTCCAGGCCTATTACTCTTTTTTCAGAGTCGCTTCGTAATGACGCGGAGCTAGAAGACAATGTCTCAACTTTTCTCGCATAAGCCAGGTTTTGACTGCTCAGTCGTTCGACATCAGCCGATAAGGTAGAAACCTGGTCTTTAAGAGCTTCGACATCTGTGAGTTTCGATTCGCTCTTCAAAGCCTCAAGTTCTTGACGAAGTGCTACATTTCGACTCTCAGCTTCTAAAGCGCGTGCATTTGTACGCTCTAAGTCAGTTGTGAGCAGTTCAAGCTCGTACTGAGAACTCGACGCAGCACCATAGGTGCTATCAATGGAATCCGATTGTTCAGAGACGATTTTAGCCTGCAACTCACGAATTTGATTGCGGTACTGCTCAACTTGTCTTTCGAGCTCTTCTTCTTTCATTCTCCAAGCCCTCTGCTGTTCTTCAAATGACCCTAAAAGCTCTGCTTCTTTGGCCTTAACTTTAGCCTGTGGCTCTTCCAATAAACGTTTCTGGGTCTGTGCTAGAATTTCCTTGATTCTGTCATAATCGCTCTGCTCAGCCAAGCGCGATTTCAGAACATCATTCTCATTTTGAAGCGAGCTGGCTACCACAGAGGCTTGTTTGAACTCAAGAGCGAGTTCTATAAATGGATGCGGATCAGGTACTTCAGCGAGTTTTCTGTATACATCAAGGAAGGCAGCATCAGAAAACTTGCTGCGATTCGTCAAGCTGTCGATTTCAATCTGATAAAGTTTCAACAACCCTTTCCATTCGGCGAGTTTCTGTTCATCGTCTAGTTTACGGAACTCCTTAGTTCGAGAGGTTAATTCCTTGCGGCTTACCAACGATTGCTTTTGATTATTTATTATTTCTTCACTCTGCTTATCTAGATTACTCTGAAGTTCAGGAATATTTACAGAAATCCATGAATTAAGTGCGTTTTCCAATTGTATCGCTAAGTCATCGGCTTTACTGGTGTCCATTGTGTACTAGTGGTACTATCCAAGTAGGCGAATCTAAGACTCCCAAAGGGGCCTTCGCCTATTGAAGGTACGGTTGAAGACCCGAAACCACTTCAGGCTGTAGTGTCGACAGAAGTTGCTCGTTAAACCCTGGAATCAGATTTTTGTATCCTTGAATTATAGTGCGAAATGTATCAAAAAGCGGACCAGGCTCTCCGTAGTGCGCAATAGAAGTAAGGAAGGAAGGTAACGAGCTCTCCAACCCTTGAGGGTTAGCAGCTACCAGCACACACATACCCCTAAAAGCTGACTCCTTTTCTTCAGAGTCGGCTACATATGTCATGGATTCGCACCATTCTTTAGAGAAGTCCTTCAAATGAGGTGCTATTAATGCCGATCCGTTAATTCCGAGTCTAGAGATCGTAATAGCAGCATTCTCTTTTAAACTCGTCATCTCGGCATCTGTTAATAACTTCAACAACAAAGGATAGATGCTGGGAATATGTTTCTGCATATCTGACCCAAGCTTCAAAGATAGTTCTCCAAGAGCCCATACAGCATTATTTACCGCTGCTATTTCAGGATCACCTTGGTAACCAAGACACTTAATAGTGGCTTCGGTTATACGCGGAGCAGATTCTGCGATTAGTTCATAACAAAATAAGGAAACATCGCCAATAGCTCCAAAAGCACTTTGCCTAAGATCTGGGTCTTTGTCTTCAGCACAAGTTAGCAATAATTCTGCAAAGGAAGGAGAAGGATATAGAGAGAATAACTGTGCTGCTTGTTCTGCATATCCGCGAACAAATCCATCTAGGGAGTCTAGGGATCCAACAATCAAATCGAGATCTGGTTCTTCAACACTAGGATCCTGAAGGGCATGCTGACTCTGTAATAAGCTTTGGTGTAATAAATCATAACAATGCTTAAACATTTCAGGTCCATAACCCCCAAGATTTGGCCCAAGAGAACCCGAAAGGGCAGTATAGGCATCTAGAAGCAAAAACATGGCGTCATCATCTTTATTGGTCTGGTCCCATTGTTGCACAATCAGTGGAACTATCTGTTCCACAAATTCAGGAGTGGCAATAGCAAAAGACACATAATCGCACATTATAACAATAATATCATAGATCACACCAATAGATCCTCGTTTGTAATGTGTTAATCCGTAATGAACGCCTTGAATGACATCGGACAGGCATGAAACAATCATATGTGAACTTCTTTCTATAATAGTAGCGATTGCACCACCAGCCGCGGATTGAACGTTGCGACTTGGACTTGAGAAGCATTTCAGGATACCATTTATCATGGGTTTGTAATATGTGTCATGAAATCCTTGCTCAGACTGCTTGATGATCCAAGGAGTATACCTGGATAGGGTCCAACAAGATATCTGCTGAACAGGAGGCTCAGCATTATCTAGAAGTTGGATCATGTAGGCAATGAGGTCAGGCAGATGAGGAGTTATGAAGCTGAGACAGCCTTCAGAGACAGCACCAAAAGCAAGTATAGTTGCTTCGCGTGTAGGCCAGTCTGAGGCATTTATAGATTGCATAAGAAGGGGCATGAGAAGCTCGATGACATTTTCGGGGTATTTATGAGATAGCAAGTCGAGGGCAGTTGCGCAGCATCTGCGCAATGTCCACTCGCCTACTTGGTCCTCATAGTCACTGTCGTCGTCATCATCATCGTCGTCATCATTATCTACCGAGCCAGTACTTTGATGGGGTGCTGATTTTGTGTCTCGAGACTTTAGATGCGAAGGGCGCACGTTTTGCGGGTTCTCATCAATGGCATTGTGCTCAGCAAGGATCTGTTCTTGCTCGGTTTCTGAATAAGGCATGTGCTTAAACAGTACCGGGACAATTTTAGGTAGCTGTGAAATTATAGTGACAGTTTCTGCACGGGTCGAAGCAAAAGTAATAAAGAATTCGGCAGCCGAAAGAGCGGCCTCGCTCTGATCATCGATTTCAGTGTTACTAGATATAACATGAATGCAGTAGTCAACGACACCTTCCAGATGAGGGAGTAGGCTACTGGGAAAGGCCTGAAGAAAAGTTGTAAAAGCGGCAGAGGTTTCTGACTGGATTGTAGGATCAGGTGAGCGAGCTACTTGAAACAGAGCATTGAGGATCTGCTCGATATTGATATAAGTAGCAGACGAACCCAGGAGCGCAAAATGATTCAAGCAGGAAATTGCATGGCGAATAATAGTCGTGCTTGATGAAGAAGACGAGATCAGCGTGACAAACCGAGGAATCATGAATGCAGAAGGCTGCTCGCCATTGTAGTCCCTATCGAGCTCAGCAGCGTTATCTTCGCATATTTTATCTAAAGAGCTTAACGCAGCCTCCTGTACGTATGTTTCATTTGATTCGGCAAGAGACATGAGCATTGGGAAAAGGTCGGGCCAGCAAAGGATACCGCCGGCGTGAATCATTGACGATAAGACATTGCCGGTGATATTACGAATCAAGGAGTTGGAATCTAGGAGGCCCTGAGAGATGGTTGATTTGATATAGGCAGCGGTGTCAGCCGAGAGAGCACTAAATGAAGAGGAGATAATGTTTTTTAGGAGAGTACCGGCTGTTGCTCTGGTTTCAAGGGAGCTGGACGGAGACTGAACAAAGATAAAAGTCAGGTAGAGTGGGAGTTCGGGGTTAGACAAGTAGCCATCGAGGACCGACTGGCCCTGTTTCCGGACATTTGCATCTCTGGAAATGCTGTTAGCCAAGGTGGCATTCAGAGTCGAGAGAGTATCCTGGTTTGGAGTCCACATTGTGTTTATTTGCGATGCTCTCGTTGGGCAAAAGGAGAAAAAAAAATAGACTATTATGATTGCGGATTTTAAGTTCGAGAGTGTCACCCGGGAATCAGTAGCGAGCTCCAGCTGTTTTTAATAGTGCCGAAGGGACGACACGACGACTAGAAAATGTGAAAGAGCTTGGAAAAAAGTCCGCAATTTTTGGGCCTGTAGACCTTGATTTGCATGATCTGTGCCCCGTTTGGTGTGCTCCCTTCTTGTGTAGTAAGGTTTGTGCAACTCTCCCTTTTACTAAAATTATGGAAACCGCAGAGGAGAAGCAGCTGACACCAGCAGAACTCAAGAAGCTTAAGAAAGCTGAAAAAGCTGCACGGCGGAAAGAGGTGAGAGGAGAATCGATAGAACAACAGTCGCGGCAGAAACCGCCATCTAAAGCCAAGACTGACGCAAGAACTGCTACTAGCAACACTCATAAGAAGGCATTATCGGTCGACGGAGGTGATTTGAGGCAACACGCTCTGGGAGCCTTACTAGGACATCTTGAAATACGCCCCAGACTGGGTGCTCCGGTGCCTGAAGACGTCAACTCGGCTGTTTTCGAGCTAGCAGTACGAATGTCGGCATTCCAAGTGGTCGGCAGCACTGAAAGATGTAGACAGATGCTATTGGCGTTCCAGAGAATGATTCGCGAGTATAGAACGCCTGCAGGAACGCTAATGGCGAGAAGTTTGAATAGCCATCTCGGCAGACAGATTGATTACCTAAAACAGGCTAGACCACTGTCGGTTTCAATGGGTAATGCTATCCGATGGCTCAAGCAGGAGATATCCAAATACTTGAATGAATCCGAAGATACAGTGAAAGCGACACTACATGGATCTATTGAGGATTTTATAAGAGATAAAATCGATGCTGCTGGCCAGGTAATTGTTCAGCTGGCTGTTCCTCAGATCGCCGATGGCTCGGTCATACTGACTTTTGCACACTCTCAAGTGGTTTCCAAGGTTTTACGCAGCGCAAAGGAGCAAGGTAAGAGATTCCGTGTTATTGTAGTCGATTCTCGTCCTCTTCTGGAAGGCAGAAGACTTCTGACGGAGCTTCAGGAAGCAGGCGTGTCGTGCTCATATGTGTACATGACAGGGCTACATTACGCTTTGTCAGAAGCAACTACAGTTGTCCTAGGAGCCCATGGAATGTTTAGTAATGGTACTCTGTATTCGAGAGCTGGAACGGCATTACTTGCGCAAGCAGCAACTGATCGAAATATTCCTGTACTTGTGTATTGTGAATCCATCAAGTTTTCGGACAGAGTGCAGCTCGACGCACTAACTGCCAATGAACTGGGACGATCAGAAGACATGAACTTACATATCCCGTCGAATTCTGCAGTCGAGGCCCTACATGTACTCTACGATTTAACTTCTCCAGATTGCATACGAAAGATAGTGACAGAGCTGGGAAACCTGCCCCCCAGCTCTGTTCCGGTCGTTATTCGTGAATATCGAAATTCATAATGTCATTCGGTGTCGTGTGTGCTTCTAACTTATTTACAATTTTTTCTGTTGCATGTCTTTGGCAAGCTCCGCATTCTTCGGTAAAGTGTCGGCAAGCTTGAAAATCGTGTTCCTGATGACTCGCGGGTCGGCTGCTATAGTCCGTTTAATCAGCACCTGCGTTGCGGGACTAGAATCAAAGACAATAGAAAAATGCTCGCCATCTATGTGATGTTGGCGATGTGCCCGCATCACCTTCGGCAGCTGGCGTCGCCCCATATACTCCATTTTCCGTACCACTCCGCCTTGTTCTAACACAAGCTTGCCAATAGTACGAACGACATTACGCACCTCTTGCAATCCTGTGCTGTAACGCGACCGCGCTATGGTCACCATTTCATACAGCATTTTCTGATTCTTTATGTAACTTTCTAATTCTACTTCCACATATCTCTAATTTTTAAGACTCGGCAGCCCTGGACCCTTGCCCTCAACCAAGGTAGTCGAAACCTTAATCCCTCCGTCGAAATTGGCTCATTGCTTTCACAGAGTTTTAGTGTCCTTCGACCTATTTTTCTGCGATAAAAAATAATGCTTCGTATCGCTCGATTTGCCACTCGATCACTACGTCCGAACCTGTCTCGTCACATTGCGCCTTCTCTTGCTTTGCGCAATTATTCTATCTCAATTCCTGAGTCCTCCCCGGTGCGCAAGTATGCCTCGGGTGATATCAAGCTGCGCTTTTCGAAAGACCACGAATGGATTGCTCTCCATGAGGACAATACTGCGTTTATTGGCATAACTGAATACGCTGCCGACTCCCTTGGGGACATTGTTTACGTGGAGATCGAAGATGTCGACACCACTGTAGAAGCTGGCGACACCCTTGGCGCTGTGGAGTCCGTAAAATCGGCCTCTGATATCTACTCTCCTGTCCAAGGCGTCATTATCGAAGCCAACGAACAACTTCAAGCGGCACCTGGAACTATCAACAAAGATCCTCTTGGTGAAGGCTGGCTTGTCCGTGTCCAATTAGATAACGCAGATGAGGTCGATGCCCTTCTCGACGATACCGCTTACGAAGCGTTTTTAGCTGAAAGTAGTGACTAGTCTCCCCTACAATTCAATCAACTGTGAAAAATATATATATTAAATTAAAAAAACAGCCACATCAAGATGCACGATTTTCTTACTAATCGACACTTAAGTCCACTCCCATCACAATGGTGCGTTCACGTTCAGCCTCAGTTTCGATCCGGCCAAACTCCTGCAATGCTTCTGACATACTGTCCACCTCTTTTTTCAACTCAGATTTTCGCTCTAACTGCTTGCTCAGCATATGTTCAAATGTATGTCGAATCTTGCGTGCTGGAACTTGTAGTAAACGAATACACTCTCTCGAAAGACGCAGTGCATTGGCATGAACGTAGTCCTGTTCATCCAGTTGTTTGGCAATCTTGCGGCCAAGATTCCTAGGAACTGCCATGGGGATATCTCTTATAATGTATGCAGCAGCTGCAGCACTTCCACAAAGCAGAGCGGGGACAAAGAGTCTAGTGATCCCTCCTGGACCGCCCAGAGCTGAAATCCAACGCCAAACTGAAGCTAGTATCGTGCTATATTGGGGACCAATACCGAACAACGTAAAAGAAACAGATAAACTAGTGGCCATTGACAAAGCAGCCCCACTATATCGTTCGAGATCAACAAAATCTAAAGGTTCGAGGTCCGCCTCTAGGGTGCGCGACAAGGTGTCTTTCTTTCTCGTAAACATTTTCTCGGATTTGAAAACCATCTCCCTGTAGTTTCCTTGGAGGTGGATTAACCCTATCGACTTGATAGTGTTGAATCCAGTTATTGTTTGCTCTCTGGCATAGTTTTCACATCTTATTACGGATGTCTGAATTGCCTTAACGATAGCTTCTCTAGTCGAGATAGCATAATCAATGGCGTGTAAAAATCCTGGATACGGAACTGCAACAGTTTCCTGAGATTCTTCCACAGTTCGCATAATCTGCCGTCTGGTGTAGTCGTATACAGATTGAGATAAAGACTCAACTTGCTTATCTATTTGCTCTGAAGATTCAGAACAGACTCGCTGGAGCAATTCGAATTTCGGTTCAAGAGAATCCAATTCGCTATTCAAATCATTTTGCTCATTTCTGATATATTCTTGATTCTCCCTGCAGAGAGTAGCAATATCCTGTAGAATATTCAGGGAGTATTTTTTGGAAGGAGCGAGTTTAGAGAGAGATCGTTTTCGAATCACGAACTGATATAGAGAGGACTCGAGGTAAGAGAAGCTAGGGTCATTATCGTCGTCTTTTAGGGCAGGCTTCTTTCCATCCTCATTCTTTTTGTTGTCATTGTTGATATTCTTCTTATCATTATCATCCTCGCTATCATCATCGCCATCACCTGACTTTCGACCGAGTATAACGTTCTTTGATGAAACAAAGTGCACTAATTCAGATGCCTTTTCATACGTGTCAGGAGACAATTCCTTCACCTGATCCAGTATACTAGCAACGCATTTCTTAGTATTTTGGATGTTATCAAACCGGTTAACCACGATAAAAAGAAAAGCCTTTTCTCTAGAAGCCGCAGAGATGAATTCTTGCGCAGATAGAGTGAAATAGTTTTCTGCATTCACCACGAAAACAACAACATCGATTTCCTCTTGCCTTGCGAATAGATTCGTAGTTTGTATAGAGTCTTTGTTTAGCCCCGGGCCGTCAATTAGGCTTGTATCAACCATATCATTATGAACTAAAGAGGGGTTATCTGACTTCTGAATGTACACCTTCAGCTGTGAATATGTGTCAGAACTTTCCACCAATTCGTGTAAAGAAGAAATGGGGAAAGTTCGATAAGTGGCTGCATGATTGCGGTCGTACGTAAGGCCTATAGGAACGGCATGGACTTCTTCAAAACCGTTATTATGCTTGACGTCCATGATTTCGACAAATACTGAAGTGCAGGGTTGTTGATCTGTGGGGAGGAGGTCTCTACGCAAAAGAGCATTGCAAAACGTGCTTTTACCAGCATTAAGGTCTCCGGTGATTAGAATCTTGGAAGAAGTGTCATTAAGGCGGTCTTGCAAGCTAGCTATATGGCATATAATCGATCTAAGGCGTTCACTAAGCAAAGCGGAGATAGCCGTGGAATGTAGAGACTCTTCCTGAACCTGAGCTGTTGAGCCAAAACGCAAATCGAGGCTGAGTAGCTGGTAAGTAGATTCACTGTTCAGTCGAACAGGGTGATTCGAGTTGAGATCGATCAACTGCTGCACCAGGCTCGAGGCGTTTGAGAGCGCAGTCGCCAGAAGTAACCTATTGTCGTAGTACCTGAGTTCGAGGACCTGTGCTCTCAGAGATATATCGTTGTTAGCCGATTCATCTGAGTACCCTGAATCAGATTCATTCTGCCGAGACGATCCGGTCCCGGGATCATCCTCGAAATGGAACTGTTGAGCCATCAGGGAGTAGAAAGGACGCGAGTTAGTGGAATTGCAAAATGCAGGGTTGAAGTTTAAATGAGGAGACGGTGAGGAACAGATAGGGCGCAACAGGGCTACGCTGGTGCTTGGGAGCAGCAGGATAGTTTCCCTAAGTGCGGGTTGCGTCAGCACAGCTTATTGAGGAAAACCTAGTGATCATGAATATTATAGAATGGGCATTCGGACGGCGGATGACGCCACAGGAAAGGCTAAGAAAGCACCAGAGAGCTCTAGAGAAGGCGCAGCGTGAACTTGACAGAGAACGGCAGAAACTAGAAGTCCAGGAAAAGAAACTGGTTCAGGACATTAAGAAATCAGCAAAGGCCGGGCAAATGAGCGCTTGCAAGATTCAGGCTAAGGACCTTGTCCGAACGCGCAAGCACATACAGAAGTTTTACCAGATGCGAACGCAGCTACAGGCCGTTGCATTGCGCATTCAGACTGTTAGAAGTAACGAGCAGATGATGCAGAGCATGAAAGGTGCGACCAACCTCTTGGGCTCAATGAATCGATCAATGAATTTGCCGGCACTAAACCGTATTGCGATGGAGTTCCAGCGCGAAAGTGACATGATGGATCAGCGACAGGAAATGATGGATGACGCAATCGACGATGCTATGGAAGACGACGAGGAAGAAAGCGACGAGGTGGTGAACCAGGTGTTGGATGAAATCGGTATTGATCTGTCCCAGGCTCTGGGTGAGACTCCTACGGCCTTAGCTGAGCCTTCTGAAAGAGTCCCAATTGCCGAATCAGAGGGCGTAGATGACCTTCAGGCCAGACTAGACGGTCTTAAGCGCTGAGGATACACCCCTGCCTAGTCTAACTGCAAAAAGGTAAACATCCATTGGCAACACTATTAAATATACCCATGATACTACCATTTGAATACTCTTCTGATTCTACAGCTACCCTAATCTAACCTTGATCAAATATTGGCGCCCATCTCGGCTTCCCGCACCCCGCTCGGCGCTATCTACCATTTTAAGGTTTGGCTCCCACCCCGGATTTTATATACTCATAAGCACCCCCCCCCACTTCTACCTCGATTCCGTATTTCTTACACTCTCCTGTCTCTGCCACACTATAGTCATGCCTGTTAACTCTAAGATTGCAGTCACTAATCCCAGTGCTTTGTTGCAACTCTACCTCGCCGAATTGCTCCGCAACCCTCTGCGAACTAAAATGATCACCTCAGCTATTCTTTCGGCTGCAGGCGAGATTCTCGCTACTTATCTCACCGGATCGAAAAATTCCCCTCTAATCACACCAAGAGTACCTGCGATGGCGGCATATGGCGGGTTTATTGCGTCCCCTCTGGGCCATATACTTGTCGGACTATTACAGAATGCTTTTGTTGGCAAAACATCTGCTGGCGCCAAGATTGGGCAGATCATCACCTCCAACTTAACCGTTTCTCCTATCCTGAATGTGGTCTTTTTGATTTCTATGAGCATAATTTCTGGTGCGCGCGATATCAATTCTATCATTCGCACTGTAAAGGCCGGCTTCCTTCCTATAATGAAGGTCTCCTGGACTACTTCTCCGCTAACTATAGCTTTCGCTCAGGCATTCATTCCTCAAGAAGCATGGGTTCCTTTCTTCAGCCTAGTAGCCTTTGTGTTAGGCACTTATAACAATGTACAGGCAAAGAAGAGACGCGCTGCTCTCGACAAGCAGCCCCCTAAGACCGAATAAATTGCTGCAGTTCTGTTAGTTCCTTTCTTTGGTATACTACTAGTCTATCTTACATTTAACCAAAACTAAAAAAATCATTCTTATCATAAACATCTCGTAATTAAGTCATGAAGTTGTGCGTATCTAACTAACCACTATTTCAAATTACTTTTTTTCCTTTATAGAGCGAGTGCTCAAGGATCTTTCTGATACTCCACCTTTCTTCTGTATCCACAACGAAAATATGACTCAGAATTTCACCAAACTCGTAAAATTTTTTCCCGTTCTTTGATCCGTGCTCTTCATTCATTCTACTGCGAATAGCATGAGAGTTCCAATCAGCCTCAATAATTTTTGAAACCAATTTCGGCTCAAAGGAATGTCGAAATGGCAAATTACCTGTAATTAGGGCATAAAAAACAACACCATATGACCAAACATCTAGCTTTGGATCGAACACTGGGTCAGCATGACAGAGAACTTCAGGAGCGGCATAAGGCAGCGACCCTTGTCCAGCAGAGGTCGATGAAACGACAGGAGACATCGCGGAAGAAAATCTGACACTTGTGTCTCCAGGTCCAATATTACGGTCAGAACCTTCCCAAACATCGGATTTGGCGGGGAGGTTAAGTTTCTCCAGCTTCATGGAGGGCGCGTAGAAATCGGCCATTCCAAAATCGCACAACAGAACTGTTGATTTGTCCCTGGTTTGCCGGATCAAGCAATTCTCCAGTTTGACGTCTCGGTGAATTATGTGTTGATCTTCGTGCAAATAGCGTAAGGCACAGGCCAAGTCAAATGAAAAATCTATAATGTCGGCAATAGGGAGGCGACTTTGTTTTACTCTGTCGAACAACGAACCGCCACTAGTTCGTTCAGTAACATAGAAGTTCGAACCTGAAAACTCAAATACTGTTATCAGCTTCAATATATTTGGGTGGTCCAGGCATTTCCAGATATTCAATTCCTTTTCTAAAGAATTCTGGAGATTGTCAGAAAGGTCTGGAGGTTTCGGTATAATTTTGATTGCGAAAGTTTTTCGCTCGGAGTCCACCAATGTATAGGCTTCTCTGACAGTACCAAACGATCCGTGACCTAGGATTTTACCGAGGACATAGTCGTTTATAACCTGACCTTCCTCCATTCCAGAATCAGGAGACGGCGTGTTTCCGCCTGCAAACTGGCTTAAGTAAGTCCTTGCTGGACTCTGAGGTAGACCTTCGTACGATGAAGAGTCAATAGGAAGGAGAGAGTTTGACCTTTGTCGAATCCAATGTTTGGAACTCCGACGAGATAGACCTTCGCGCTCTCGAGCAGCCATGCGAGCACGAAACTGTCCCGGAACAGGTGATCGGACACTTTCCGACCAGGATCCAGTGGAATTGTTCATAGAACTTGAAGAGAGTCTACCCAGTGAGCCATCATAGGTTGACATAGAGCGCACACACGATTCAACCTTGTCTGAGGAAGAGATAGAAACAGGTTGTGAGAGGTGTAGATCGCTGATGCGCACATCACTAGGAGAAAAGGCAGCGGCGGGGGTAGATGATTGTTGGTCTGAATTTAAGCTGTAGCTTTGCTTGAATGGTACAGGGGATGATTCAGTTAAACGAAGATCCGTAGGGACAGGAACAGAAGACGATGTCTGCGGTAAACCAGTAGCTATAGTTAGGTGTGGTTGGCGGGGCATGTCCTCACCCGGAGAATCAGGGCAATTGGCGATGTGAGAGATACCATTACCGTCAACATGAGCAGTCGACAGAGCAGGCTTGTCATTTATACCCCAGGAGGGATTAGCCTTAATTTGTTCTTCATCCTTAGATTGTGACGAGAAGGCGGTGGAAAGATATCTGACAGAATTATGTTCTTCTGAATGAGAGATTGGGGACATTCAGATCTGGCACGAAGTACAGAATATGCGACAAAAAAGAAGCTAGAGAGTGTCAGGAGCCCATATAATAGTACAAGTGTAATAAATAAGAGAAGAACTAGGAGATGGAGCAGCAGCAGTAGAGAGGAGAAATGTTCTTGTTAATGTGGGGAAGTGAAATTTTACGTACCGACAATTCGGACCAACGCCTAAATTGGGAGGGTCTGTGCGCGGCTGAACGAGCAATAAAAGCTGCTTAGCAACGACCTGCTTTAGAGTTTGGACAGGCCTGTTGTTTCCGAGGCAGGTCTAATTAATGTGATGTTGGCCAGTAAAGTTTTACAACGGAGAGGCCTAGAGCTATATGACAGGTGGTAAGAGCCTCGGTAAGGTGAAATGATCAAGATAGGGCTGCTATATAGTAGTAAATAAAATACGGAAAACGAAAGAGAAATTAATTGATTGCTAATTTCTTCAAAATTCTGTCACCCGCGGTGTGTAGCTGGGTTAGCAGGGTTAAAGGACAAACGCGTTGTGCAGAATCTAAATATGAATTAGACTATTGCGATTGGCTGAAATAGGTCCCAACGTGTACATTACTTTTTAACTCAAACGGTTAAAAGGGGTTGGTCGTTCGCATTGAAGTACAGAGGGACCCCTGCAGTATTCTTTAAAGCAAGCGCATACATCAACCATAATACACTCGTTATAGGAAGCAAAAGACCCTTTTTTCTTGCTTTACAGAGTATTGTGGCACTTTTGCATATTTGTACATTTTCTGTTTAAATTGGACGTTCCTTTGATTTTTGCGATACCCACATCAGCCTACTTGTACCCCCTTTTTCTCAATAATTTTTCAGCCAACATGCAACACTTCGATACAGATAAAATAAATATCAGTTCGGACTCTGAAGATGGCGAGGAATTTGAATATGAATTTCTCTCTTCTAGCCCTTCTATTCATGAAGACGTCATAGATCCTAATTATGTCTACGCATTACACTCGTTTTCTGCTACAGCTGAAGGCCAAGCTAACGCGTCCAAAGGAGACGCCATGGTACTTCTAAACGACAGTCATTCTTACTGGTGGCTTGTTTTGCATGCTAAAGACAGATCAATTGGCTACCTTCCTGCAGAACATATCGAGACTCCTTCAGAACGATTAGCCAGACTGAACAAGCACCGCAATGGAAGCGTAGACAACCTGGACATTGACGAATCTACAGTATTTCCGTCGTCAAAGAACATGTTTCTTGGTGCACCAATGCCAGCTGCTTCTAAAAATGTCACTTTTTCTGATCCTTCGTCTTATATTGAACATGAGTACGAAGCTGAGTACTCCAGCGATGAATACGCTGATGACGAAATAGAATCGAGTTCGGATGTTGATGAAGAATGGGCCGAAGAAGCTGAAGCTGAGCCTGGTATAGACTCGCAGCCAGAGAATGCCAATGACGGCCCTGTTCTCCGCAAACCAGAGTTGATTGTTCCGCTAACAGGAATACCGCAACCAGCTCCTCATTCCCGTGAGAGCACTGCACCTGTTGGTCTTGGATTGATTGCCCAGTCCAGATATTTAGGTTCATGCACTCTATCAGATACCGATACTATTGCGCTCAACAAACTGAAAGACGATATGTCAATAGAATCGGTTAACTCAGACAAATCTTCAGCGTCATCACCAAGGTCCTCCAAATTGAGTAAGCTATCATCGCTATTTAAGCGCAAGAACTCGAAATCGAGTCACGGAAGCAAAGCTTCAGATGAGTCAGTTCAATTACATCAAGATATGGACAACCTTCTGCAGAACGCCGAGCAGAATGCGGTACCTAGTCCAGGATCGAAACACGAAAGCCCAGCCTTTCCTGAATTTACTGGATTTGGTTCTAGCTCCAACTCAAAAAGCGTACTACGTGAGGTAGAGACATCAAGGCCTCGAAAACGAGCCAGCTCGGGGTCGGAAAGCCGGTCATCCTCACAACGCGCCAGTTTAAGAGACCCATGCTTTGACGTCAGGGCATCACTGACAGGAATATATGAGAACTACATGTCTGATTACTATTCTGAGTCAGATATTAAGGTTCCATCGCCCTCAGGACAAAAAACTGACGCTCTGAAGAACAATGAGCCAATAGGAGAGATCCCGGAAGAGCTACCACGACGGCAAAGTCCTGTGGAGCGTGGAGACTTCTCACAAGCAGATACTATGACGTCTGCTCCAACACCTTCCAGTTTTAGCTCACATCCCAGGACGTCCACAGAAGTTGATGTAATGCATGTTACTGACGTGGGCGGGGACTCTACCAAATTATTACTACAAGACGCCAACGACCTCAGCAGGCGTCTGGATCGCCTTTTAGAAATTGCCATTAAGTCGCAATCGAGTTCGAGAAGACTAAATGGTATGCAGCGATAGTTTCTATGGCATTATGATAATGATATATCAATAATTGTAGAGAGCTGCGACGAGAATACTACCCTTCTGAGTAGTATTCCCAACCGACCAATCGACACACACCAAATAATGGGTCTCGCATCGTACATAATAGGATACTCTTTAGCGGGTAAGTATACAGCAGAAATTTGCGAATCGTATACTAATGGGATCAAGGTGCGGCTGCCCGTGGACTCCAGCTAGGAATTATGAGACGGCCTTACTATTATAGACCCGGCGGATATGTAATAAGTGCTGCCGTCTGGGGAACTATGGCATACTTTCTGTACACCAAGGTCGTCCACCCGGAAGAAGTTGCCCTGAGAATCAGGCAGAAAGAACTTTTAGAATCGCGTGCTGCAAGAACAGAATAGATTGTATAATGTTTTTTGACTGTATTGAGTAAAATAGCTTCTGTAGTCTTTGCGCTTGAAAAGCGTTGCCTGGCAATCTCTACTCCCTCCCAAGCCGGGAAAAAGCATATCCTCGAGAATCGTAGGTTTATTTATTTCACTATGAGTCCAGACACTGGACACAAAATCAAAGTGAGGCCTAGATTCAAACAAAGAAACAACAATGGAATCCAGGCACAAAAAGAACAGCTTCCTATTACCAAAGTAAAACGTCCGCTGATAGACGCCATTGCTAATAGCCAAGTTTCCATCGTAATTGGAGAAACAGGCAGTGGTAAGTCTACACAAATAGCGCAGTTTTTGCTTGAAAGAGATGCCAAAGAACTGATCGCTGTAACACAGCCTAGAAGAGTAGCGGCAATAAGTTTGGCTAACAGGGTGTCGCAGGAAATGGGTGTAAGCACTGGATCAACAGTCGGATTTTCAGTCCGTTTCCAGCAGTCCGTTTCCAAGAAGACCAAGATCAAATACCTGACTGACGGAATGCTGCTACGAGAGCTAATGCTATCTCCCGATCTCAATAAGTACACTACTATTATCCTCGACGAAGCTCATGAAAGAACTGTCACTTCTGACCTGCTGATGGGATTTATCAAGCATATTGTGTCCAAAAGACTTGATCTAAAAGTCATTGTCATGTCGGCTACTATAAATGTCGCATTATTTAGAGAATTTTTTGGCACAGACAATATTCTCTACGTACGAGGAAAAACCTATCCTGTGGATATATTCTACCTTTCGAAACCTACCGAAGATATTGTCGATGCATGTGCCAGAACTATCATTCAAACCCATGCTGAACAGCCACTTGGTGATATTCTAGCCTTTTTGCCAGGTCAGGAAGAAGTCGATCGCTGTATATCTATTGTATCAGAAGTGTCGAAGACTCTTCCACAATCAGCTCCTAAACTTATACCTTTTCCACTCTATGCTGCACTTCCCATGGAAGATCAGCAGTCTATATTTGAACAGGTGCAGCAAAACACTCGAAAGGTTGTTATTGCGACAAACATAGCAGAAACATCTATAACTATTCCGGGTGTGAGGTATGTCATCGACAGCGGGCTGCAGAAAGTGAAAGTATGGAAATCAGACCTGGGACTAGACTCTCTTTTAACTGCTACAATTGCAAAAGCCAACGCTATACAGCGATCTGGACGCGCCGGCCGTGAAGCGCCAGGGAAATGCTATAGATTATATGCAGAGATAGAATTCAGGAAAATGAAAGGAGAGCTCCCCCCAGAAATTCTCCGATATGACGTTACTGGCCCTGTTTTGACACTTAAACTAGCTGGAGTTGATGATATTCTGGACTGGAATTGGCTGGAGAGACCAGACAGAGCGGCTTTATTAGCAGCACTCCAGAAACTATACATTCTCGGCGCCTTGGATGATTCGGGTAATATTTCTGAATTTGGGAAAAAAATGGCCATATTGCCTTTGACACCAGTATTCAGCGCTATTTTGCTGCATGCTATTGATGTGGGCGTTGCTGACACAGTGATCGATATTGTTAGTTGTCTCTCGGTAGACAATCTCCTGACCAACCCACCAGCTTCAAAAAGAGATGAGATCACAGAGAGAAGGCAGATGATTTTGACCAGCGGAAGTAAGTTTGGAGACCTGGCTGCGCTGAAACAGATGCTGGATATTTTCCGTGACATGGCTTCCTCTAGTGAACGAAAAGCATGGTGCTCAGAATTGGCTATCAACTACAGAGGGATAAGGAACGTTGAAAAAGTGCGCGAGCAAATTATTCGCTATCTCAAAGTAGAGATCACTTCAGATAAGCAGGATATGGAGATAGTATTAAAATGCTTCCTGAAAGGTTTGGTCCAAAATACAGCTTTATTACAACCAGATCGAACATATGCAACAGTTCTTGGAGGACAAACTATATCAATTCACCCTTCTTCATTTTTGTTTGGTAAACAATGCCAGGCTATTATGTATGCAGATCATGTTTTTACAACCAAACCATATGCTCGTATGGTTAGTCCTATCGAGCCAAGTTGGATTCAACAAGCCTCACCACATGCGCTGGCTCGACGATCCGCCTAGTATGTCTTAAGACAACGCATTTCTTTATGTACTTCGGCGCATGATAATGAACAATAAGGAATCGTGCATTTTGGACATGATATATTTGTAATTTTACCGCATATACTACATATCTTTCTAGTAGGATATACTGATCCTTTGGCAGCCGCAGCTTTGTAAGCCACAGCTCCGTCGTCTTCATCAAGCCAGTTGGACAAAGTTTTCCGTGAAGCCAATATTTTGCGCACAAAAGCCGTCTTGCGATTCCGCTTAAAGGCCGGGTCATCAGGTGAAGGTTCTAATTTAACAGAGTCGTGATAATTATCTCGTTCGAGTTCATTCAGAGCTTTAATAATGGACTGTGCTCTGGCTGAAGGATCAATAGCTTTTTTAACATTAGGTTTCTTCCATAAACTGCCCGCCGTTCTTTTTGGAGCTGTAATTTCTTGTACCATAGGCATTTCTGGATATCTTCATTAAAGCACTCTAATCGAATCTCGAAGGGAGTTATATTTTGTGGTGGGATGTTACCGTAAATGGCAACCTTACTTCTCGCCGGATCACGTAAACAAAGCTTCTCGAAAGGCTTTTGACGCCTGCGAGTTTGCTTTCTATGGTAAATATGGCTTTAAGCAGACCTAGGAACAACATTGCGGGATATTTACGCCATCTAGATATATCACAAGAAAACAAGCCAACAGCGAAGGAACTGGAAGCCTCAAAAAGGCTTCGAGCCCTCACCCAAACGCATACTAAGGAGGGTTCAATTCTTCAGCTCCTGAACAGTATAGATTCAGACAAACAGAAGGCTTCCTCAGATATAGATATCAGCCGAATAGAGTTTGTGTTTGACGATGATCTAGACAGTGACATATCTCTCACAGAACTTCCAAGTAGGATCTCGTCCGGCCAGTCCCACCAGCTCCCTGCTTTAATGATAACAGAACGGCCTAGCATTGAAGAGCTTTCGGAGGTATTGTATAATGAAACATCGCTTAACGACAATTTAACTGAATCGGAATTACCCAACGCTCCTTCATCTACTGGAGGCGTTTTTTCGCAACTAGGTAGTCAAAGCTTTTATCTGAACAGCTATGCGAAGCATAGCTCGGAGTCCGAGAAGGTTAGTCTATTGATAGAGCTGGTTTTATTGTATAGAAACTGCTTGGGAGATTTGTCTCGTCTTCCTGCCTCAAAGAGAGATGAAATCATCAGTCTTGAGAGCAAAATTAGGACTTGCGACTCTTCACTACTAAGCACGTTACATACTACTCAAACGGAAACACAAACCACAGCGTCGTCATTTTTGGAATCATCTGAGCCTGATGATCTTGCTAAGACCTTTCAGAATCATAGTTTTGAAGACATAGATGACGATATAGGATTCCCGGATATACATCGAGAAGGCCATTTCTGCCAAGAGAACTTCAAAGTTGATGATCCCATTGATGAATTTGGCACTCCCAACAGTATTGATGTATTATCTTCACCTATTGCTTTGGATGATCAGACACTGCCGGAAGATTTGTCTCCGCCAACACGGCGTAAAAACCAACAAGATGACTCGATGATTATGGATGACGATCATGACGATCATGATGTTCATGACGATGATGATGACGATGATGATGTTCAATTTGTTCAGTCGCAATTGCCGACAGTAGTAGCCCCTGAGAGGATTGAAACAGAAATGTCGTTTGAATGGTCTAAGGATGTCCAGAAAACACTTCATGGAAGATTTCATTTGAAGGGATTTAGACCTCTTCAAATTGAAGCAATTAATGCCACACTTTCAGGGAAAGATACGTTTGTTTTGATGCCTACCGGAGGTGGAAAGTCGTTATGCTATCAGTTACCAGCTCTGGTACAGTCTGGGAAAACTAAAGGAACTACTGTCGTTATATCACCGCTGATATCGCTGATGCAGGATCAAACCAGCCACCTTATTAACTTAGAAATTAAAGCCGCCATGATAGCTTCATCAACAGATATAGGTGCACGACAGAAGCTACTACAAATGCTAAGAGAAGGTAGACTAGAGTTGGTATACGTCTCACCTGAAATGTTCACCTCAAGCGGAGCTCTAACCTCTGCTTTAAAAGCGCTTTATGACAGTGGTAGAATTGCTCGTTTTGTTGTGGATGAAGCTCATTGCGTGAGTTCATGGGGGCATGACTTTAGACCAGATTATAAGGCTCTAAGCAAGTTCAGAGAGGATTATCCTGGCATTCCAATTATGGCACTTACGGCCACTGCGAACAATAGAGTCCAGATGGATATTAAACATAACCTGCGTTTATCGAACCCTGTGTTTGTGAAGCAAAGCTTCAACAGACCCAATTTGTTCTATGAAGTTCGCCCTAAGAAACGAGATGTCATTGAAGAAATGCACCGTATAATTTGCAAAGACTTTCCGAACGAGTCTGGTATCATATATTGTTTTGCCAAAACTACCTGCGAAGAAGTTGCAGAAAAGCTGAATGGTTTTGGCATTAGAGCCCATCATTATCACGCAGGCTTATCAGCAGATGAGAGAGCTAGAGTTCAGAATGCTTGGCAAAGTGGTTATTATCAAGTTGTTTGTGCCACTATTGCATTTGGAATGGGAATCGATAAACCAGATGTTAGATTTGTTATGCATCACACATTACCGAAAAATCTCGAAGGATACTATCAGGAGACTGGACGAGCAGGACGAGATGGATTTCCTGCCAGATGCATCCTTTTCTATGCATACGGGGATGTTTCCAAGCTCAGAAACCTAATTGAGCGTCAGGATGATATTGATCCAGAAGTCAAGAATACGCAGAAACAGTATTTACGACATGTTTTAACTTACTGCGAGAATAATACAGACTGCAGGCGTCAACAAGTGCTGCAGTACTTCAATGAGTCTTTTGATCCGCGAGATTGTGCCAAACAGTGTGACAACTGCAGATCAGGAGGGCGCGATAATTTTAAGAGAGTGAATGTGACCGGAATTGCCATGAAAGTGGTTCGACTTGTGAGTTCGTTACGCGGAAATCATGTTAGCATGCTACAACTCATTGACATTTTCCTAGGCTCGAAGTCTAGTGCATTACTTAAAAAAGGATTTGACAAGTTAACCGAGTACGGAGCAGGATCGAAATTGACTAAATCGGAATGTGAGCGCCTGTTTCACCACTTAGTTGCCCAAGATATTCTACGAGAATATAGCATCGTGCGCCGACTTGGGTTTGCTTCATCTTATCTAACCAAAACTAATTATGCAGATGAGCTATTGGCTGGAAAGCGGATGGTGCATCTGATGGTAGCCAAAGATGCGATGCAGAATTTTCTGTCGAGTAGCAATGATGAGTCAAGAGATGCATGCAGGCCCATTCCTCCTACCATCAGCAATATACGGTCGCTATCTCATGCCCCCCCTACGCAAACCGGATCAGCTCCACAGATCTCTACAACATCAACTGTCTCGCCGGGACAAGTATTCTTTGCGTATAGTCGAAGAGAGTTGCAGAACCTTAGATTACAAATTCGCAACGACATGGGCTGTCAAAATGTTGGCCAGATTATAGGAAACAAATCACTTGATTTGTTAGCTAAACATCTACCCCAAAGCCAAGAAACATTTAGGAACACTGAAGGAGTTACTGCTGAGCAGAGTAGACTTTACTACAAGAGTTTTGAGCCTACTCTACGGCGATTGAAAGAAGAAACGCGACTCAATTTAACGAAAAACGAAGCAGAAATGAATAGGACGTTCGATGACATCGATGATCTGAATGATGACGATGATCTGGATGAATTTTCACCACACGCAAGTAATGTTTCAACGATGACGAATAGCCAGAAATCTAGAAGAGAACCAGACTACGATGATATGCAGATCCTGGCATCCCTAAACTCGCAAGCAAGAGTGGATGTTACAGCGTCACCGGTTAGTCGGAAAAGAACTGGATCGTCAGTACCGTTTGCTAGCCGCAGTGGACGGAGAAAAATGTCAAGGGGTCGAAACAAAACTTGGGGATCAGTTAAGAGGGCACGAACAAACACAAGCAGCATCCGGATGATGGATTAAAGAACGAATGAAATATGACCGGCAGTTACTTAATAAAATATAACTATTGCATTTTTTTTGATTCTTCAGAATGCATATTTTTTGCAGCTTCGATTTTAGAAGCCTCTAATTCAAAAACAAACCAAGCGACGCTGGCCCATAGGCCACTAGCTATAAGTAGTAGAGCTAGGAAGTGATAATTCCATGTGTACAGAAATAAGGCTGACAAAGTTATTAGTAACAAAGCACAAGTTATATGTGTTGCATATATGAGTACAGGCGTGACACCTGGAGTGAATATGGAATCCCATAATTGTACAAATACATTTGACATAGTGGAGCGTCGTAGGTTAGGAGAGTTCTGGTGGGAGGAACCACGGGAGATAGAGGAACGGAGGCCGAAATAGGATAAACATAGTTAAAATACAGCCCCGTCGTGGATGAAGAGGCGTTTGTCATGAGCATGAATCCATGCGACCAATTGATTGACGCTTTTAGTAAGCGCAGATCGCTTAACATATGGGCCCGAGACGCAGTATATCTCAAATTCATTTGTCACCCATACTAGGGAAGAGACAGATTTGTTAATGGCGTGAATAGTTCTGAAATTTGAGCACTGTCCATGCGCTAGAGAATGCATATATCTATAAACAGACATTAGCTGAGAAAGGTCGCCAGCGGAATGGAAATAAGGAGTATATTCCGACCTGGTAAATTGGACGAGCCGTTTTGATTTGAAGAGGAAATGTCGGATAAGAGAACCATTCAATTGTGATAAGTAATTTCTCCCCAATGATAATGAGTCTTCAATCGGTTTAATTGCGTTAGCAGAAGTCATTCGGTCTAGTATTATGTCTTTGGCAGATTTGAGGCTGAAAAAGGAGTGTCGGTCCGCCGATATCAGAACTAGAGCAATTCCTGGAAGGAAAAAATGGATATAGGCATATAGGAAGCCCTTGGAATTGAATTTAGGCAAGCACAGAGGCACCCAGTGTTCTTCGCCGTTCTGAAACACCGACGTTTCGAATAGCATCGAGAAGAGTAATTGTAGATCAGGGGGGTGCAGGCTTTCTCGGCGCGGCCGAGATATAGCAACTAATCTACTATCGGCAACAATCAGGCCATATAGCATCGACGGGCTCCTGCCTTTGAGGAGACATTCGGCGATCTTCATTCTATCATGCTGAGTCAAGTAAAGACACTCTAGAGCACCAAGAAGGATAGGTGGTGAACCGATAGCCATTGTCTTCGAAAGTACAGATAGGAATATATCTGTACCACTCAATAGCTTTCTCAGATCAAAGTTCTGTCGGTGTTGGAAAGCTTTGTTTAGTTGCGGACTAGTTAGAGTTGACAGGATCTGGGTATGTAGGATATCTAGCTGCGCTTGCAGTTGTAGTTCTGATTCACCTAATTTAGAGGCTGCAGCGTATATAAGTCCATCACGCTGCTCTATAACAAATAGAATCTCGCCAGATCTAAACGATTTAAGTCTGGTGTCGTCATTCGGGAGGTCTGAAGACTGGAAATAGTTGACAAAGGCCTGAATTACAGCCACATACGAGGTTACAAGCTCATCAGAACCATAAAGAGAAAACACTGGCTTACCGGCAGCACTAAGAATAAAAAAATGCTTGCTTTTGGTCAGGAATCCATCAATTGAGTCGCTTGGATCGGGTTCAACGGCAGGAATGTGTAGGGAGTTGTTTAGCGGGAGGTCATCCATAGATTCGTCGCCAGTACTCAACATTGGCGATTCTACAGAGTCATCTACTAAAGGCGAAGAGATAACATGACTCACTGACCTGGAGGGCTTGACGTAATCGTCCAAAATATCCGAAATTCCGTCACCCATTGACATTGTATCGGTTCTACTCGCTTACCCACTACGGCACTGAAACTCCCAACCTTACACCTTCTGGATTCAGAGCCACGAAAGTTCATCAATGGCTGAAGCGCGTAGATTGACTGGTGCTACATCGTTGTTAAACAACCTCTCATCTATTGCATTGCGATCTCAAAGAGATGAATCATCACTGAAAAGAGATTCCAAATATAAGAAGTATGCAGCCAACGTGGAAAGATCATTAGCTGTCTTTGATGCTGTCGCAGAATGGGCAGACTATATTGCCTTCCTGGCCAAACTCCTAAAGAGCCTTCAAACCCATTCTGTCCATTCAATTCCTTATGGATTTCAAGTATCAAATTGTCTGGCGCAGTGTGTTGCCAATGGCCTTCCTTCTGGTGTGCATCAGAAAGCACTTGAAGTTTACGACGTGATCTTTCATATCTTAGGACCTGCAAATCTAGCCACTGAATTGGATATTTGGCTACCTGGATTGCTTCCATTAATGCCGTATGCCTCCATAAATGTTAGATCTCTGCTGATAAAACTGTTTAGAGAACATTTACTGGCACTGCCGGCCGCGAGTGTGCGTAGCTGTCTCAAGCCCCTCTTATTGGCTTTATTGCCTGGCATCGACGATGAATCGAGTGAATCATATCAAACTACGTTTGATCTAATTCAGTCATTACGCGAAGCTATATCAGACTCTCCGTACTTTTGGCAATGTTTTCTCTTATGCTCGATAACGTCATCCGATCGAAGACTCGGAGTTTTGGCTTACGCAGTCAAAGAGATGCCATCGTTGAATTCACCTGCGGATTCGCAAACTAAAGACGAGTACATTGCATCATTGTCTAATGAACAAAGTTCTCTCGTTTTTCCCGAGTCGGGCCTGTTAATTAGAGCCTTCATTACTGGTTTAACTGATACGCAAACTTTAGTTCAAAGAGGCTATCTTGATTTATTACTCAAAGTTCTGCAGCTTCATTCAGGTATATTACAACTAATAGTTTCCCCTGAAGACAGATCAGAGCTCTGCTGGGCGGCTGCAAATGTTGTGCTTAGAAAGGATATGGCCCTTAATAGGAGATTGTGGTCTTGGTTTTTAGGCCCAGAGAATTTACCCAATTCCATTGAAGTATCTAGCAGTGCTGATTATTTCAGGTTCTATGGCCTTATTTCTATTAGAGAAGGCGTGTTTTCAGCTATCTCATCTACCCAGATCACTCCAGCACAAGCTTCAAGGCCCTTTCGTATTTGCTTGGCTCTAATGGATAGATGGGAAATAGGTGGTCAACTTGTTAACGAGATATTTATGCCGTTGATTTGCTTTATTCGATCCTACAAAATATCAGTGTCTACAGAAGTATACGCCGATGTTATGCGAAGTGCAAGCGCCTTCTTTGATGGTGTTGAATCGAACGGTATATGGGGAAGCTTTCACTTTTATATGCACAAAAATCTCGAAGAAGGCCTTGGCTTACTGGAGTACATGCTGAACACTTTTAATGTCAAGGATGAAGAAATGCTAGTGATTCACATACCTTTTATGTTGCTGTATCTGCTTCTTCTAGCGTCTAACGACTTCCATGCATCCACTACTTTGCTCTATCATCAGTGCCATCTGCTCTTACAGTTAATACCAAGTCGAGCTTTGCTTCCGCCGGTTCACTCAGAATTAAAGAATTATGATAGCTGGTCCCTGATGTCCACTATTAGTTCCTTTTATCGGTCTCCAAATGACTTCGATACGCAGCCTCTTACTCCTGCGGCTCTTTCCTTTTCGCTCATTGAGTCGCTACAGAGACTTCTAATAAAAGCTTTGAAGAAGCAATCGGTGCATACGCTTATCATATCTGATCTTTATCGCACTCTAATTGGTATAATACCAGGAGATACCCAGATATCTTGCACTCCGTTGGTTGAGACTATTTGCAAAGAACCTTTCCAAGACTGCGATTTTAAAATCATCAAAGGTGTACATAACTGCCTACTAACGTTTATGCGTCATACTGTTCTGGATAGAGAAACCTCTGAACTTTTATTATACCGCATGATATATATGTATTGGCATTATCTTGACTCGCCTTACTTCAGATACACCAGTGATGCTGTTGGAGATATTTGGACGCTTTCTCAATATTGTGATAGCAAGATTATCCAAGATATCATTACTTCATTGTTCTGTAAAGATATTGCTATAGGTTCAGGAAACTTCCATAGCTTTCTCAGCCTCTGGAACGCTGGACTTGAACTGTCTAAGAATGATATTATTCTCGCAAGGCCGTTACTCCGTCTACTTGATTGCCTTAGCAATGAAGACAATGAGTTGCTCAGGTATAATGCTAATCTAGTGCTGGAGATGTGTATTTCAGGAGGAAGGCACACGAAATTATTTAATATACTATTGCATCCATTGACATCTATGACGATTTTATCAAGGCTTGGTAATGAATTAAAAAACGACGATGATGTGGAATTACTTTCATACTACTTACAAACTCTCAACAATACCCTACGTGCAATACAGTACGACACTCTGGTAGAGCTCTCTACCGAGGTACTGTATATTGAAGAATTCGCCAATTCGGATATGTGGAAGGAGATGATGCCTCAATCAGATGTGCAGTCATATAATAATATGCTGGCTGTTATTGGCGAGGCAGTGCTGTCTCTGAACATTTCCGATAATAGTCCAGGAGATCTAGTAACTCGATATGAGAGGCTTCTGCTGTGCAACCTCAGATTTCTTTCAACCCTTCTTCAGCGATTTGATTCCGGATTTGTGACTGCAAAGGGACGCCTAGAGGATGTTATGATCAGTAAGCTGATATATTTCGTGGAAAGGAGAAATGAACCAGTTCAAGTGGCTTTGTTAGATTGTTTGTCTCTAACGACAAGAATTGGACATAGTGTGAATCCTTTCTCCGCTATGTCAAAGTGGAGAAGTACCAGAAAACAGTCAAGTTCTGAAGAACAAACAGCGGATAATATTCCCATGGTCCAGTGTATAGCTAAAGGTATATATTATGCAAATACACGACTTATAACTGAGGCTTGGGTAAACTTTGTCAATACTTGTGTACCTTTGCTCGGAGATAATGTGTTTCAAATCCTGATTCCTCTCGAAGAATGCTTCTGCTCTTCAATAGATCATCTTCTTTCGCGTCTTAATTACGCATTTCATGACGATCTTAATTCATCCACTTCCGAAGGTGTGATGATTTCTTTGCTTTCTGGCCTTGAAAAGATGCTGCAGTTATCATACCAGAGAATATCCGAAGATAGCAAACCTTATGGCGATACAAAATCCGGTGGAGAAGTTGGATTTTTTGGCAACGTGATCTCAGGAGTCTTCTCTATAGAGTCACCAAGTTCTAGAACTACTGCTGTGAATAATCGACTCACTATGCTTTTGTCTTTTCAGGATGTCATCAAGTCTTGTTTTGGGGTCTGGAAATGGGCTGAAGAGATGCTTCATGAAGACAGTACTTCGGTAATTAATAAGCATACTATGGGTCAAATCATGTCAAGGATTAAATTTAAACTCCGAAGATTGTTTGAGTTTATGTATAACACAGAAACACTAGAAACGTTGGAGATATTTGTTTCGTTACCTGATACTGCTATTACAATTAAGTTACTGAACATTTTATCTGGATCTCAGCCCAAGAAAGTTGTTCCCCTCTTGGTTTCGTCTATATATTCCCGTATACAGAGTCCAATATCGAATGAGTATGAAACTTCGACTCTAACAACCGACCTAGATCCTGTGAAGTTGATGCAATTTTTGGTGGATTATATTGGCTCATTAGAAAACGATGCAGTTGAGGATGCCTGTTCTGAATGCCTTATGCTCATCAAGGAAATATCCAGCAATGTCAACTCTTATGCCGCGCTATACACGGATGCTATCGTTCTGGTAAGTTACATTTGCCAGAAAGTAGAGTCAACTCTATTTGGGGAACAGAAGAAAACTCGCAAAGATATTTTTGACGTTTTAATGAGAATTCTTGCCGCATATCCCACATATAGGGCCATACATAGTTTTGGTGAAAAGCCGCTGAAGAATAACAGTGAGCATTCGAATACGACCCCAGACACTGAAGGAAAGAGTGAGATCTTGATGGCGAATGAATCAGATGAAAAGGTAAACGAACAAGGTAAAATGAATCATACCGATGAATTTTGCTCCAAGCTCGCTTTAGTATTACCAAAAATATTATCCTCTATTTCTGAGACGGAGAAAGTGCATAATATTATCGGAGCCATAGTATCTAACATCATTCAACCTCACTTAAAGTCAAAATACTTTCCTTCAAATACCTCTACAGCTTTAAGTGGACTAATAGAGGTGGTGGTAGAGACTCCAGCCACTGCAAAAGCCTGGAAATCGGTAGTATCTGAGACAGTATTGGATCCTAAGTTTCTGAGAATGGAGCCTATTCAGGCCTTTAGCTGGTCACGAATTCTGAACTCATGGACTACTCATGATCGAGAAGGTATGCTCTCGGTTGTTGGAAAGGTTACATTGCCTAACATCAATGCTGCTAATTCTCTTTTTGGATGGTCAGATGGTGAAGATCAGAGTAGGATTGCATTGCGGAGAATGGCGTTGGTGATAGCACTGTGCGACAAGGATAAATTCTCAGGCTCTACAGGTGATTTGCTTGAGCGGCTGATTGCTCTGCTTAAAAGCTCACATGTTAATGGTTTCTTGGCTGAGATCTACCTCTGCTTCCGCAGCTTAGTTTTGCGATTTTCGGCCACCAATTTGCAAACATATTGGCCGATTATCTATTATAGAATGCAAGAGTCCTTTATTGAAATTCTGCGATACTTAAATACACCTGACAAATTACCTCAGCCTAAAGTTATACTAATGGCGAGCAAGTTGTTGGATGTGCTTTTACAATTAAATCAGGATGATTTTCAGAACTATGAATGGTTGTTTGTAAAAGACACAGCAGAGGCTATGTTTCGGGGGCAAGAAGGAGGTGATTCGTCCGCATTATTTGACATTCTGGCGATGCAAATGCACCAATTATCGGTGAAGAATGAGGAGACGTTGAATCTGTGTGAAGACAAAAATAAACCGTTACTTTTTGGAGTTAAGAAAATTGATACGATATCACAGTTGAAGTCATTCTTTGTTCACACAAGCCTTGAATTTTATGAAAAAGTATATTCCTTACGTCGAGGAGACTTAGAAGCATGTCGCGAAGATCTTATTCGAGACATACTCTCCCAATAGGTTATCAAGAATAAATGTGATTTTTTTGCTTCTGAAAGCGGTAAATAGATATTATTTCCCAGCCAGCTTGTCGTTCAAATACCTTTGATATAGTGAAGTGAGGTAACTTTATGAGTTCCGGATGATTTGATTTGCAGAAAAGAATATATGCAATCCCCGTATCGTTTAGTACTGAATCTAATTGATTCAGAAGTCTATTGGTGTACTCCATACCGTCCTTTCCACCGTCTAATGCGAAATCTATCCAATTCCCATCAACCGGGGGAAGAGGAAGGGACTCGGTGGGAACATAAGGGGGGTTACATAGCAGTAGATCAACAGAAGAGGGCTTAATAGCTGAGACAATGTCAGTGTTGACGACATCTAGTTCTACACTATTTTGCTCTGCAATTGATACTGTGGCTTGACACGCATCGATGCTAATATCTGTGCAAATGGTAAAACTCTGGGGTAATAAATTAAGCTTCACAAAAGCTGATATCAAGCCTGTACCGGATCCTACCTCAAGGACTACTGAGTATTTGGATATATTACTGTCTATGAAGAACCTGTCTGACTCTAGAGCATCAATAAAAGCAAATGTGTCTTCTGAAGGCTCGTAGACTCTTGAATAATCAACGTTCTTGAAGCTGGGCGTAGGAAGCATCGAAGTCTAAAAGCTGCTGGGAGCTAAGGCCTCGACAGATTACGAAATTACATCTCAACCTGAGCAAACATATCATTACTTCGAGGCTTACACTGCATTAGATCTGATTGGTCTTATGATTTTAACGGATAAGAATAACCAACGAAAACGTAGATTACAATGTGGACTCAATTCCAACTGTAAAAAGCTAATACGCTTGAATAGGCTCTGTTATGATGGCATAGGATCTGGATACAACTGCTCAAAATGTGGAAAAGCCGTCGTTCGATTAAAACTAAGTCCTGTTCATAGCTTTTCAAAGTTCAGCTTATGTAATATATGTAGGATAAGTTTGATGGGTTCTAATTCCTAGAGTTGGATAGAAATGCACCGAGCTGTTGATCTAGTGATTGTTGAGAAATAATATTCTCATTGTTTAGACGCAATAAGTTATATATATTGTTACACATATCCATTTATGCTATAGCTCTTTTTATGATAGTTCAGTTTGTTGTGACAGTTTAGACATTACAGGAAGAGTGCGGTCTTGCAATTCAGACTTGGACATGACATCGTTGATTGTTCCATCCTTGCTGATCTTCTCAGGGTGTTGTAGTAATGCATATGTCCTCGAGCAGATGATAGAAAGCTCGCCGAGGGTTGGAGCTCTGATGACATTTTGCCAGTTTATAGTGATATCGTTGCAGACCTTGGTCCACCTATTGGATTTGAACGAGCCGTTACTGATACGAAAATCGCCAGTCCCGGTACGCAGGAAGATGTTTGGAGTAGTTATGTTCTTTATCACCTCAATTATAACAAATACTGTATTTAATTTCAAAATATCAGTTCCTCTTCACATAATAATCAGGTCTTGTGGACCTGCAGCTACAGTATTGGTTGGAGCAATGACAGGCCGGAGGTATTCAACTAAGAGAGTAGCAGCCGCATCTGGACTGACAGTGGGGGCAGCATTATGTACCATAGGCAGCGCTCCGGCTAATTCTGATTCCATTAAGGTAAACACATGGTATTTTTTTGGTGTTTTGCTGCTTATCACGTCGATGATCCTCACAGCGTTTATGTCTCTGTACAATGAGACGACTTATAAAACATTTGGTGGAGATTGGCAAGAGCTGCTTTTTTACAATCATTTTTTCTCTTTACCTCTCTTCTATTTCATGCGGGGAGTAATTACCGAAGAGTATCATAAAGCTATGAATACAGATGCCATATATGTAATGGATTTTTCCGTTCCCAGTATGATACTTCTACTAATAACTAATTGCATTACACAAATGGCATGCATAACTGGAGTAAGCAAGCTTGCTGCTCGTTCCGACGCTCTTACACTCGCTATTGTTTTGAATCTCAGAAAACTGGTTTCTATTTGTCTATCGTCGTTGCTATTCGATAGAACGGTTGATACTACTACTTTAGCTGGCCTGACGATTGTTATCTGTGCAGCAATACAATATGCATTGTCATAAATTCGATTAGAGTCGAGGCATTAAACTCATTTTCCACTGACCATTCATTCCAATTGATTCTGGTAACAGACTATGGTTAGTTTCCAGGACATTAGTTAATTCATAATAAGCGTTTTCATCTAGTATAAACCCTTCTTGACATTTAGCTAGATTTTTATCAAAAGTATACATCACATTCATTCCATGCCGAGGTTTCTCTGTTTCCTGATTAGTATAAAACACATCAGCGCTGACGATCCGTAAAACCAGCTGAGTGTTGAACTCGAAGAAGTAATGGCCGTGAGCATGAATTGATTCTAGGATCAAGTTAGATATAATCTCTACCGGAGAGAACTGATTCGATTTGAAATTCCATTTTGGCACTTTAATGGTATTCGAATCCATAAAAGTCGAACCCATAACTTTATCGCAGGAACCGCAATACGCAGCGTCATCGTTCACCTAGACTAGTTAGTTCTGATTACTTCTAAAATGTCCTTGTCACACTTGCTATACAGGGCATGAAACAGAGATAAATCCTCAGCCGAGACAGAATATGCAGCTTCAAGTATCCAATCTAGGACTGTAGTATCGGGAAGCGACAACTAATAACACTCGTTTCCTTTCTCAGAGTCCAGTTCTTTACACACTTACCTCTAGATTGCAGTCTTTGCGACACAACAACAGATATGTTGCGCTGGAGTATATGTCACCAGGTTGACACCGAAGGTTGCTAGTTGTAGCATATCTCAATGAGGTGGCTTCAGACACAGGTTCATGACAGTGCCAAAGATCTAACAGCTCTTCCCAGTATTCTGAAGGTAGGTCTAAGCAATGTCTGCAGTCCGAGGTTATAACAGCATCACAGTGCAGACAGCGTAGATCCCGCATGTTTTGAATCTCAGAAGCAGTCCATATTTCAGGCACGTCTCGAAATGGAGTCTCGCCAGGAAGAGAAGACTCTAGCTTAAGGATAGTATTATCACAAAGACCCGAGTTCTTGACCTCACTAGCCAAGCTAAATGCAGTGTTACTATTTATAGTTGCTTTGCTTTTAGATAGAAACTTAACCGGCTCTTCAGAAACCACAAGCACTCTAGATAGTCGAGGGAGGTATTCCGAGTAGAACCTCATGAGAGCCCGGCAGAGGCTTCGGAGAAACTGCCTGTAAGTTGCGCTGTGCACGTGACACCAAGCCAATCAGAAGAACTTACAGTCCCAATAAAATCCTTTCGCCATTCCTGTTCAAAATTCTGATATCTGCCGCTCGCAAGACGTTCTATATTTCGCACAAATCTAACTGTCGGTTCTCACACAATTTGATCTTTATTTGGAATAATTTTGAAACTAGACATTAAATTGTGCTGTTCGGTTATGTTTTAAACTTTCTATCCGAACGCTGTTTTTTACTCTGAAAGATCATGGCCCCAGTAGAATCTCCGCTCCTGGCTGGATCGCCCTTACCTCCTGCGAGAGGAAAGAGAAAAAGACTAGATGATATTTCCGTCCCTAAAAAAGAGACGAAGATAGACATTCAAACTTCAGTACATTACGTTCATGTCAAGCAAGTGATAGAATCCTCAAAGAATGGGGACCTCAGTCTCCTCAATAGTTTGATCAAGCATCTTAGAAATGATGGTACTGATTCTGCACCTCTATCAGATGATGACCTTCGTCATATTTTAGCATCTCTGACCGCTGAAGTTTCGCAACTCGACTCTCCTGTGTTTTCAGAACTGATTATGACTATTCTCAATCTGAATTGGCTCAACCAGCATTCTTCAGTTTGCCGCCTCTACGCTCGATTTCTCACTGTTCTGGTCAGCAGCACGCCAAAATGGATCAACGAAATCTACAAACGTATAGTGTCTCGATTTGTTTTCCCTGTTTCCGGAGATGATCACGAAGCGCTAAATTCCATTCTCTCTGTAGTTCCCACTTCTTCTTCCTCTTTGGGCAAAATTATTGCCAAGCAGCTTCCGGACATCGCAGAAGATACTTCTTCTATTGTTAACTACTTAGACAATGCAATCGAAATGCTGCGATACTGTCCAGAGCTTTCGCAAACCATCTGGAATTCAATATTCGAGCTTATGGTTAGGATCGATGTTGAGTTGGCGATGGATGAAGAGGATGATGATGATGATGAAAATGTAAACCCTGACGAAAGCGCTGGTTATGAAGATAGCACTTCTATAACTACTGCGCCGGTGAAACACGTTCACTTTGCCGACACTTCTGACGCAGAAAACTCTACCGATGATGATGTTCCAGCCAAAGAAGAAGATCAATCTTATGCAGATTTACAAGAAGGCCAGTGTGAAAATGTTGATAATGGCCCATCTGCGAAGCAGTTACGTCAAACTTTAGATGCTCTTATTTCTCGAATATTCGTTGCTTTATCCCCGTTATTTTCGAAGGAATCCGTCAACAGTGAAGAAACTGCGACTTTGTATGCCACTTTCCTCGCTTCATTCAGAACTTATTTATTGCCAACCCATCGCACTCAGTTCACACAGTTCCTTTTGTTCAAGTTTTCTCAGGATTCTCCCGTATTCACTGATGCTTTTCTTGTCTGCCTGATAGAAGCTGCATTGTCTCCGTACGATAATATTCAACGCCGTCTAAAGGCTGTCCAGTATATTGGATCTTATGTTTCTCGTGCAAGAGAACTTTCTCGTGGACAACTTTTGTTTGTTGTCTCCATGCTGGTTTCATGGGTTGATCGATATATTCGTGAGCGCGAATCCGAAGTGGCTTCTTCAAATTCCATGATCCGGTTCACTTTGTTTTACGCAGTTGTCCAATCTTTGTTTTACATATTCTGTTATAGACATCGCGATCTTAGACATACTAAGGAAGACGAGGCGGAGAAAGAAGCTTTAGCTGCTACGGAGTTTCCTGCGGCTCCCAGCGAATGGGTGTTTGGCCTTGACCAATTCTTTCTTCGTGCCATTACGTCACAGTTCAACCCTTTGAAATATTGCAATAAATCGGTTGTTACGATGTTTGCTAAGGTGGCTCAGAAACAGGACGCGGTGTACTGCTACTCTATAATGGAGCAAAATCGAAATGGTTTAGGATACCAAAGAAGTGTTCAGCTGGCTAACAAGCTTGTCGACTTTTCGGAGCTAGATGCGTACTTCCCTTTTGATCCTCTTACGTTAAAGTCTTCAAGGAAGTTTATTGGCAATATATACGTCGAATGGTCATCTGTTGCCGATATAGAAGATGAAGAGGAAGAAGATTCCGATGACGAAGATGACGAAGATGACGAAAATGCAGTCTCTGATGATTCTGATGGAGATTCTGATGCGTGAGGTATTTTGCACTTCTAATTGCAAACTATATTCAATATATTAATAACTAGGATCAATAGGATATTTGTCATTAATTCTAAACTGTAATTACTATAGACAGTGAGTGCTTCAGTGACTCTAGAAGGCCTGGTGTTCTGCGCGAAGCTTCTTTCAGCCTGGACTCTTGGAATAAAAACCGTTAAAGTAGTATTTTTCTTGTTTCATATGTGCAGCGTGCGCAAAACAAAAGCTAATAGGTTCCTGATGCGTATACTAGATCAAAAGTTCGGTATACTAGTAGCATAGCTTCTTCAAGAAATAAGTCATTATCCAACAATTTAAGAGTAATATATTTTTGTATTGTATTCTCCGTCAATTATGCTACTTGATAAAGGTTCTAATAAAACTACGGGCTATGAGGTGATATTAAGCTGAAATATTCATAGTCATACTTCAATAGTGTGTGACATTGGAGTAAGTTTTAAGTTTAAGAGTAGGACGCTAACTGGGAGAAGGGGACTTGGTAGCCACCTTGGATAGTGATAACATCTCATAGGTGCTTGTCAGAGTCTTAAACATCAACTAATCTGGTGAACTTAAACAGATGATTATTCAGCTTTTAAGGATACTTTTCCTCTTTGAATACGTAGTGGGACAGTTAATTGGTTATGACCTTAGGGAATACGAACATATGGTGCAAAATCCATTGCGCCTGGGCAGCTTCACTAAGACCAAGCAACCAGTTGACTTGGATTATTTACAGCCTATTAAAGATCACGGTGTGAGTATTGTAGATAAACGTACTCAATATGAAGTACATGAAGAACTCACCCCGCACGGTGGGCCTTTGTTTCTGGACACTGCACTTACCGTGGAACCGACGGTTAGCACTTATTTTTCTGAAGTACGTGAAGTCAAAGGCATGAATGAGCTTTTAGCTTCGAAAGATGCTTATACCATCATGTTAGCTCCTACCAATGATGCCATGATGAAATTGCCGAAAAAGCCATGGGCGTATCCGCGATCTGTCGAAAATCTACCTTCAGTAATAGCTGATCTGATGATCTCGCGGAACTTGCGGGATTTCGTTTACAGGCACACGCTTGATTCCCAGGCTAAGGACATTCCTTTTGAAGATGCTAAATGTTCGGATGGAGCATCGCTTAAGCTAATACTGGATGACTCTTGTGCCTATATTGAATGCGGAAAGGATGATCGAGTGTATAAGGCCCGTTTACTGAAAGTGGTTCAGGTTGATAATGGAGCTATCTGGGTCTTAGACAGTTGCTTGTCTTCTCCTTAGCATGTAGGAATTAAAGGAATATGATTGGGTTTGCAGGTTGTAGGTAAGTATATGTCATGCGGGTCGAAAATATGCCATATCGTGATTCGTCAAGCTGGTGATCTAGCCGGTACAATGATTGGCAGTGTTATTTAGGTAGGCTTAATAGCAGAATTGATTTAAAGAAAAGCTTAGATGTTGATTTCTCATTAACAACTTTAAACTGCTAAACTAGCTTTATTCAGGCCAGGCTCTCGGATAGAGTATTGCTGTTATTGATAAATTATCGTATCCTATGGAAAAATGAAAGATGCGATTGTCGGTATTTGATACAGATCGCCAGGGCTTGAGTCTTTGGAGCGAAATACGATATAACTCCCCCTCATTTGGTAATGTTAATTCGCTGACAAGCCTTCAGAAAAAGCTAAATTTGACCCTTAAGCTCCGGCTATTGTTAATTTTGTTTCAGGACGTTAAGCCGGAAGATGGCACTGATAAGCCAAAAGAAGAAGTGATAGATCAACACTGGAAAATATAGTCGCCCTGCGAGTGATGCAGCGAAATCATTCAGCTAACCTACTTTGATGAGCACGAGATGAAAACGAAAGCATATTCCGTATAATCGGACAGTGATTTCTGGAGTGCTATATGCGGAATAGAATCCAATACGCCAAGCAATCTCAATTTATATTGTTACTTTTCCAAGGCCTACAATAGAATAGTCTTCTGCAGCTCGGCAAATCAATAGATGACATCATATTATAATAGAAAGATCAGGACTTGATTACCAAGGACAAACTTAATGCGAAATAAGCTATGAGATTAAGATTTCGCAGAAACAAAAGCCGTCAGGTCTGTTCTACATTATTCCGAGAATCCATTTTCGTGAAAACAGGAGAGGATGCATGAGAGTGGTAAAGAAAGGTGACATGCCTAAGATACACTGAACGCTGTTCATGCATAAAAATAAGCCAAGAATGTTCTGTATTAGATAGTACGACCGGACTTAGATGGCTAGATCTAAATCCAGCCACGTTTTTGGAGTTGTGTCTACATCTCAGTTGGGTAAAAGTTGGCCTCGTTTTGGGACAGTTAGTATAGGAAAGTTGCAAGGTAAACAAGAGGGAAATGGGTCGGGCTGGATGAAACGCAGAAACCAATGAAAATTTGATGGGGCTGTCACCTCTAATGTCATATTAGTGGACACCTAACAGAAGTTAGGTGCTAAACGCACACATATGCCATAAATTGGTGATACAGAGAAACGTATACAGTAAATTACCATATGAGATTTGCAATAAGCCTAAAGATGAAACTTTATAAACCAAAGATGGAGTGTAGTTGGGTGGAAAAAGAAGCAGAAGGAAACCTTAAGTTAAGTAAGAAGGTTTCCTAGCTCTCATTTGCCCATATCGGAAAACTGTTTTCGTTGTAGAGGAGAATTAGTAGCTTAAAAGCAAAATACTGGCCGTTTCGGACAATATAGTTTCAATCGGCATTAGTTTCGGCTCAATATAAATATCACATAATGTGACTCAATTCCAAAACTCAATTGCTGCATAATATTGCTTACGCATTAACAAGAACCCCTGATCTATTTATACTGGGTAGTTTTCCTTAGTACAGAACTGTGCATCATTACTTTGCCTCTGTGTGACCGTTAAATAGAAATCAAATACAATGTCCGACACTCTCCCTGTTACTGAGCCGGAACAAGCTCCAAATGCTCCGTACACTGGTCAGGGATATCATTATCGCTCCAGGGTGGCAGATATGTTTCCTGATGATATTCGAAATCACTTGATTTCGGCTGTTGCCGAGTTTTCAGGAACTTTCATGTTCTTGTTCTTTGCCTTCGGCATTGCGGACATTGCTAACTTGGATCTTGCAGAACTGAACCTCAAATCCAGCAGTTCACAGATAATCATGATCTCTTTCGGTTTCGGATTTGGTGTAATGGTTAACGTCATGTGCTTTTACAGAATTTCAGGTGGTCAATTGAACCCTTGCGTCTCTCTCGGTCTTGCTTTGGTCGGTGCCATCACCCCCATTCGCTTTCTGGTGAACGCTGTTTCTCAACTTGTTGCTGGTATGGCTGCTGCTGGTGCTGTTTCTGCCATGATTCCTGGTCCAGTAAACTTCTACAACACTCTGGGACATGGAGTCAGTCGTACTCAAGGCCTCTTTCTTGAAATGTTCTTCACTGCTCTTCTTGTCATGACTGTTCTTCTGACTGCCGTTGAAAAATCTCGATTTACCTATATAGCTCCTTTGGCGATTGGATATTCTTTGTTTGTTGGTCATTTGTTTGGCGTCGGTACATCTGGTGCTGGAATTAACCCTGCTCGATCTCTTGGACCTTGTGTTGCTGCTCGTTTCTTCCCGCATTACCACTGGATCTACTGGGTTGGACCTATCCTTGGCTCATTCCTTGCAGCAGGATTATGGCACATCTTGCACCTTCTTGACTATACTACCTGTAACCCTGGCCAAGATGATGACGGCCTTTCCAAAAAGGTCGATTAAACCCTTTCACACTGTTGTTTCACTAGCTCAACTCCATTTCTAATTCTTCTTTTGTTCGATAAGTAATTAATCCATCGAATTGGCCTCTAGATCTCTTTGTTGTAGTTTTAGTAACACTTTACTTTGATTGAATGTATCCTTTAATTAAGCCGTGCACTAGACATATCTTCTTTGAAACAATTAGGTTGCTTAATACTTTAATCCCACTCATGTAAACAAAGTCTTTAACCATTTAAAGAAGGCCTGTAACTCATGCCCAACTTATAGGCATTATCCAGAATACTCACTATCTAATATAATAGCTAGGTATAACGCAGAAAGAAAAATTCATGCAATGAAGCATTCAATACAGCACAAACACGACCTCTTGAAAGGCAAAATCCATACCTTGCAAACTCTATCCCAGACCGATGCCTAGAGGTGGTGGAACCTGGATTAGGAAAGACAACCATGGCAACGCTGCCTTCGGAGCTTGTCATTTGCCCATTCTCCCAACCGGAGACATTCCTGAGCGAAAAAGTGACTAACTTACCGCGTGTTTAAACCATATATAAATACAATTATTCTCCGCCTACGCGCTTCCTACTGCACTCTTCTCATTCAGCTACGCACGTATTATTCCCGTCTTCCTTTTAACCGAGTAGGTAAATTGGGATACTAGAAGTGATAGATGTTTGTCTATAAACGTGACGGTCGTAAAGAACGCGTCCAATTCGACAAAATTACTGCACGCGTCTCGCGCCTTTGTTATGGTCTTGACGCAGAGCATGTAGACTCCGCAGCTATTACCCAGAAAGTCATATCGGGTGTATATCAAGGTGTCACGACTATTGAACTTGATAACCTTGCTGCTGAGACGGCAGCATACATGACTACTCAGCACCCGGACTACGCCATTCTCGCCGCCCGAATTGCGGTCTCGAATCTACACAAGCAGACCAAAAAGGCATTTTCTCAGGTCATCACTGATCTTTATGAATATGTCAACTCTCGTAATGGTAAGCATTCTCCTCTGGTCTCAAAGGAAACTTACGAAGTTGTCCAGCGCCATGCCGACGAACTCAACTCGGCCATAGTTTATGACCGTGATTTCCAGTACAACTACTTTGGCTTCAAGACTCTCGAGCGTTCTTATCTTTTGAAACTTGATGGCAAGGTTGCAGAACGCCCCCAACATATGATTATGCGCGTCGCTGTAGGAATCCACGGGGACAACATCGAGAGCGTGCTCGAGACTTATAATCTCATGTCCTGCAAGGCTTTCACTCATGCTTCTCCGACTCTCTTCAACGCCGGCACTCCTCAACCGCAGATGTCTTCTTGCTTCCTTCTTACCATGAAAGAAGACTCGATCGATGGTATTTACGATACTCTTAAGGATTGTGCTTTGATTTCGAAGTCAGCAGGCGGTATTGGCCTCTCGATTCACAATATCCGTTCTACGGGCTCCTATATTGCTGGTACCAACGGTACTTCTAACGGTATTATTCCTATGCTTCGTGTTTTTAATAATACTGCTCGATACGTAGATCAGGGCGGAAATAAGCGTCCCGGTGCTTTCGCCATCTACCTCGAACCTTGGCACCCGGATGTATTCGATTTTGTGGAGCTTCGCAAGACTCATGGTAAGGAAGAGATTAGAGCTCGTGATCTCTTCCTGGCTTTGTGGGTTCCTGATCTCTTCATGAAACGTGTTGAAGCTAATGCCGAATGGTCTTTGATGGACCCTAATGAATGCCCTGGACTTGCTGATTGCTACGGAGAGGAATTTGAAGCTTTGTATGAGAAATACGAAAAGGAAGGCCGCGCTGCGAAAGTTGTAAAGGCTCAGAAACTTTGGTATCATATCCTCGATGCTCAATCAGAAACAGGAAATCCTTTCATGCTCTACAAGGATCACTGTAATCGTAAATCGAACCAAAAGAACCTGGGTGTAATCAAATCATCCAACTTGTGTTGTGAAATCGTTGAATATTGTTCTCCTGATGAAATTGCTGTCTGCAATCTTGCTTCTATTGCCCTCCCTACCTTTGTAGAGGCTGACGGTGATGACGTGGTCTACAACTTTGCTCGCCTCCATTCTGTCACCAAGGTTATTGTTCGGAATCTGAACCGTATTATTGATATCAACTACTATCCAGTTCCTGAAGCAAAGAGATCAAACATGCGCCATCGCCCTATTGCTGTTGGTGTCCAAGGTTTAGCTGATGCATTCATGGCATTGAGACTTCCATTTGACTCCCCTGAGGCTCGTGAGTTGAACACTCAAATTTTCGAGACCATTTACCACGGAGCTGTCGAGGCTTCTATTGAGCTAGCCAAAATTCATGGACCATATGAAACTTATGAAGGCTCTCCTGCCTCTCAAGGTTTATTGTCTTACGACCTCTGGGGCGTAACTCCAACTGATCTCTGGGATTGGGATATTTTGAAAGAAAATATGGCTAAATACGGATTGCGCAATTCGCTCCTAGTAGCACCAATGCCTACTGCTTCTACATCTCAGATGCTTGGATTTAATGAATGCTTCGAACCATACACTTCGAATATCTACTCGCGTCGTGTATTAGCTGGCGAATTCCAGATTGTTAACCCTTGGATGTTGAAGGATCTGGTTGACATGGGCTTGTGGAATGACAATTTGAAGAATAGGATCATTGCAGATAATGGATCTATTCAAAACATCTCCAACATACCGGATGACCTAAAGAAATTGTATAAGACCGTTTGGGAATTATCTCAAAAGACTATTCTCGATATGGCCGCAGATCGTGGTCCTTTCATTGACCAGTCTATGTCTCTTAATATCTATTTGCAAAACCCCACTATGGGTAAGCTGACCAGCATGCACTTCTACGGATGGAAAAAAGGACTGAAAACGGGAATGTATTATTTGCGTACCCAAGCTGCTGCCGCTCCTATTCAGTTCACTGTTGATCAGGCTGCTTTGAAATCCGAAGTTGGTTCGGACTCCAAGATCTCCATCAGCCGCAAGTCTTATAGACAAGTGTCTCACCGCCAAGTATCTAAATCCATGTTATTTAGCGAAGGAGACTACCCAGCTGAGCCTAAAGAACTTTCACCAAGAGTTGATAAGAATGAAAAGCATGAGATGGATGCTGAACTAGGAACGGTCACGCCTTGCGCATCTGAAGATGAAGAACTGGAAGCTTCGATCAAGAAAGATGTGGAAGCTAAGAAGCTTGCAAAGAATGAAGATGGGGAGACAGAATATGACATTTTTAATTCTAAAGTGATTGCATGTTCTATCGCCAATCCCGAATCATGTGAGATGTGCTCAGGTTAAAGCAGAACCAGTTTGTGTTCTACTCGAACCACCTTGGTTCTCTATATAAGTTGCTTATTGCTCTGTAAGCTTATCGTACTGGTTTCCTCTTTGTCGGTTTTTGGGCACTCACCGACATGATCTCGGATGAGATGATCCTTCTTATTACTTATGTGTTTCTTTCCTCCATCTATAAGTATTCTTTTTTAAGCCGGTTAAGTTTTTGAAACGGTTCAGCTCTTGTTTTCTACTGATTAGCAATTCCTTAATACGCACATATACATCGTTATAATTACCTATTCGTACGATCTCCAAAACACATACACAAAGCTTAATTATTTATTTTGTTTAGCCAATCAGAACAGGCAGCGTTTCGGTTTGACTGGGTAAACCCCATACTTCCCTCCCACCTAGACTTCGTAACGACGGGTTTAGGTGACAAATTACAGTTTTCGTTTCAAGTTCATTTGGACTTTTATTTCTATTTTAAGTGTATTAGTAATTATCGTTATAACTGTTACTTGGCATTCTGGTTTCTATAAGATTGGCAGCCGCTTCTGTTACTTCTTTCTTCGGAATCTCTCGGTGATAGTATACAACATAACTACTAATCTCGCTAATGGCGAACAATCACGAGGAAGATGACAAATTCAACACTCTCTTGGAGCAATTCACATTGAAGGATGGCAAAGTCGACTTCATAGAGACTCCGACGAAAGAAACTGCTCCTAAGCTCGCTCAGACCTTTCGCACAAATCGCAACATATCCCCCCCAATAGGTACTCACAATATCGGAGTCTCCCCCGCCGATCTCTCTTTTACAGCTCAGCCTATCGATTCTCTCGATTATTTTATATCAGTGAACCCAGACGAACATTGTGCTCTTCCTTCACCGCCGAGACCGTCAATACCAACCGTCAATATCGCGCAGTACACCGTCAAGGCTCAACCACTCCCACATACGCATATGCCAGATTTTGGCATAGCTGAAATGACAAATGAAACCATTTCGGATAGCATTCATTCAGCTGGTATGGATGGGAGCGTTAATATACATCACCTGGAAATTTCACCCACACTAAAACAAGAGCAAGGCCTTAATACGCTAAGTGTTGATCTTCCTGCCAATGAAACTATCGCGGAAACTTGGGCACCAGCTCCACCAGGTATGAATCTCTTCCCTCCAACTCAGCAAAGACTTCGTTCCATTTCTGACTCGAAAGTAAATGAACGGTACCCTTCTTTATCTTATATGGAATCTGGTTTCTCTTGGGCTAATATCGAACCAGGTGACATTACCACGTCACAAGCCCTGGACGGCTATGTCTCCGAAGGTCCTCCAGGCTCACCATTCTATGATCGCGCATCTTCTCCTGCATCCTCAGATGTCTCTGGTGCATCGTTCAATGCTATGCCTCCTATGAGTGATACTACTGGTGGGTTTGATGAACTTTTAGCGGACGGAAATTCACAGTTTCTAAGTATACCTACAGTTGGTAAGGGTAGAAGCCGTTCGAATTCATCAGCTTCGAGTCGATCTGACGGGTCTCGAGGGTCTAAGAATAAAGGTATTCGAAAGAATGGCGGTCCTTCAAAACAGGGAAATCTAGTGAGGGGCAGATCTGGAAGTCCTCGGCCCCGCAGCGGCGAGCAGAATAGAGATTACGTACTCTATCTAGCTAGTCATGAGTCCAATCGATCTCCACAAAAAGAAGTCGATGCCCAATTCAAGTGCCCTAACTGTGATGCTTCGTTTACTCGAAAGTATAACTTGAATTCTCATATGCTGACACATTCCAAAGAACGACCTTATAAATGCAAATACTGTACGAAAGAGTTCACTCGAGCGCATGATCGACGAAGGCACGAGTTGTTACACGAAGGTGTCAAACGGTTTCACTGTGGAGGATTATTATCTGACGGCACTAAATGGGGGTGTGGATCGATGTTTGCTCGGTCTGATGCGTTGGCTCGACATCTAAAATCTGAAAAGGGTCAGCAATGCATTCGGCCCCTCCAAGAAGAAGAGGAGCGAATACGGGCACTAGAGTTTCAAAAGCTTCATAAGGAAAGAGCCGTCAATGATCTAAATGGTGAACAGCAAATCGACGTGCCCGATATTCAGATTCAAGCAGCAGAACGCTAAGCGTTATTAAGTTTGTTTATGTGTTAGGATTTGCTGGTGCTAATAGGTTTTCTTGTATTGTTCTTCTTAGTTTATTTATCATTTACTTGAGAGAGTCTTTTCGATGCTATTTAGTAGTGTGTTAATTAATAATACGAGAACTATTTATTGTCTTGCCGGTTTTGCCTATCGTTTCCGTGATTTTCTCCTGTGGTAGTGATGTCTTAACATGGACAGTTTTATCTTCGAGCGATATATCCACAGAATCCACACCATCTAAACGGGTCAGAACTCTATTTACTGCATTTACGCATGCCTGGCATGTCATTTCAACGTTGTATTCGTATTCGTGTGCAGTCATTCTGTAGAATCGTCGGAAGAGTTGGAAAAGGCAGCCCTGTACTATTAAGATTAACTAAGTTTCCAGTTGCCCTTTAAAGACGGGACGATTAGTCAGCCGTGCAATTAGTGCAGGACTACAACAAGACACAGAAGATCGACTATATAAGGAATGTAAGTCTACTCAGCATGATTTATAATTCACCAGAAATCTCCATGAGCTTTCATGCCTTCGGCAACTTTAACAAAGCCGGCAATGTTGGCTCCTTTCACAAGCGAAGGTAGGCCATCGCTCTTTTCAGAAGAATAAGCAATTGCCGTGTCAATGCAAGTCTGGAAGCAATTCTTCATAATTCCGAGAAGACGGGAATCTACCTCCTCGGTGGTCCAGGATGTTCGCTGGGAATTTTGAGCCATTTCTAGTCCAGAAACAGCCACGCCACCGCAGTTAGCAGCTTTTCCAGGAGCATACCAAATGCTTTCCGGAGTCTTGAGTCTTTCAGCTTCGAAGACGTCAATAGCTTCCTTGGTAGATCCCATATTGGACCCTTCTGCGATGAAGCGGCAGCCTGCAGCGACAAGAGTCTCGGCTTCTTCACTGGAAACTTCATTCTGGGTAGCGCATGGGAGTGCTACGTCGACCTTTCCAACATTGGTCCAAGGACGAGCGTTTTCCAAATATTTAAATTTGGATTTTTTAAATGTTGACGTAGATAGAAGAGAAGCAAGTTCTTGGCGGTTGTACTTGCAGTCGGCTATCTCACCTATTTCAGCAGAGGTAAAGCCTTCCTCAAGCGCCAAAAGACAGCCCTTGGAGTCGGACAAAGATACCACCTTTCCACCAAGCTCTATAACTTTAAGAGCTGCGTATTGGGCAACATTTCCGGATCCAGAAATAGTGACAGTCTTACCCTTGAAGTTCTCTTTGCCCTTGGAAGCATAGAGGATCATCTGCTCAACGTAATATACCAAGCCGTACCCAGTAGCTTCAGGGCGAATCAGAGAGCCACCCCAGGTCAGACCCTTCCCGGTTAGAACTCCTTCCCAGGAATTGCGGTATGACTTGTAGGCACCGAAGAGGAAGCCCACTTCTCGTCCTCCAACACCAATATCCCCAGCAGGAACATCCACATCAGCTCCGATATGGCGAGAGAGTTCCTTCATGAAGGCATAACAGAATCGTCTAATTTCTGAATCTGATTTTCCTTTAGGATCGAAATCAGATCCACCCTTTCCTCCTCCCATAGACAAGCCAGTCAAAGCATTCTTGAAAATCTGTTCGTATCCCAAGAACTTTAGGATAGATAGATTCACAGTGGGGTGAAATCTAAGGCCACCCTTGTATGGTCCCAGAGTAGAATTGAATTGGACACGATAGCCGCGATTGACCTGCAACTCTCCAGCATCATTTTCCCAGACAACCCGGAATTGAATGACTCTCTCAGGTACTGAGACGACCGGAATGCACTTGCGGAGATCAGGTCGTTTTTCGAACAACAGAGAATCCTCGAGTGTGGACAAGAGTTCGTCGTAGGCTTGTTGGAATTCGGGTTCGGTAGGCTGCATGTTTTCCTTGATGGCTTCAAATATATTATAATATCTATACAGGAGAGTAATACTGCTCTCTATTTAAAGGTGCAGAATTCCTTAATTTCCGAAGAGATAAAACTTGATTAAGGTTGAAGATCTTGAGCTCAGGAATAAAGCTTATCGATGCAGAAAAAGATAGTTTTGTGGATACCAAGAAAAGACTTGTTTGCATGTGGCTACATATAGTAGGTGGAATTCGGTCAAAATACTTTTTAGTGTATTGCTCTTTGATTTTTTCTAAGGTCATTTGCATTCTAATAGCCGAAATTACTCTGTAAGAAGATGCATCACCCGTCAGCACAGCTACTTTCTTCTCTTTAAAGTTCCAAGTTTAGTCATTTTTAATCTAAATCTGAAGTTTGCTTTCTGCCCCGGCTGAGCTACATCGCTGTGATTGGGGCGATAAGGAAACTGAGAATGGTTACTAGGCCCGAGATGGAATTATGGCTCAGAGTCAAAATACTAATGTCTGCTTTGACCAATAATCACTTTAGTTTGCTCTTGTAAATGAACTTAAACGGATAAAACCTTTTGTTCGAAGCTTGGGCTTATTCCGCCCGTCTCGATGGCCTCTTGGAGGCACACTCAAATCTGCGGTGGAGGAATTCTGTCGGAGTCAAATTTTTTCATCTGTCGGAGTCAAACACCAGTATAGCTCGCATTGGTTGAAAAAAAAACAAATAGTTCAAAAAATAAAATAAGCTTTTCGTGCAGAGTGACAAAATTCCATCCGGTTTCAGCCGACGTAAATTCGGTTAATTTCAGTATTAGAGACTTATCATGATCACGCGTTGTTATTGGCTGGAGATCGATCTGATAAAAAGGTCTATCCTTTCTGGTTTTGAGCGGTTAATTAGCTCACTGTTTTTTGAGACGTATTGTTCGGGCAAACCCGATACAATTCCTACCTCTATAGTATTTTATCTATACTTGCCTAGAAGAGGTTGTCGCACCCCGGGCCGTATTAGGAAACTCTTTCCATCAATCATTCAATTGGACTAAACCCTTAAGGAAGCCCTACATGGATGGGACTGACGGTTCTTCTCCTCAGTACGGTTTCATCCCAGACATTGTTATTCATATACTGAAGAGCTGGATCTCTGAGGATTACAACTTCTTTTTATTTATTTAGGTTAAATAATTCATATACCTCGAAAGGTACAGAGAGAATACGCCGAAAGCGAAATCTTCAAAGGTGAGGGACAATAGAAATCTAATAATGAGCACTGAACCCAAGCATAGAGTAAGATCAGAAGGACAAATAAGACCGATCTCCTGGATGCGCCGTTTTGTGCGCTATTCGAAACGTAATTTGTTAAAGAAATCAAGTGCTGATGCTAGTTTAGGCTCAGTGGAGGGTAGTGCTGGAGGCCCAGAGAACGTTCATTGGCATTTTCCTTCAACAGCTTCCCGCTTGGCTCTCCCTCCGCTATCTTCCGCACAGTCTGCAAAATCACATTTCTACGCACGGACCGATATCGGAGAGTCCAGATGTCTTGAAGATTCTAGTATATATAATGAGTCGTCATTAAATCTGCATGCAGTACAGAATGACAGTACCGCTGTTACTTCAAGCCATACACACCTAACCGATGGTAACGGAACTCCAAGTGAATCTTTGTCCATGTCATCTGATCAAAGACGTGGAAATCCGAGAACTGACTGTTCCGTGCTACATAATTCTGGCTCTTCTGATATTACGGAACTGACACTCCCTGATGAGACACTGATCCAAAATCAATCTGGGCTACCAATGGTTCTGCATCACCAGTCTACACGACCCAGATCCCTGATTGACTCTGCGTCAACATTGTCGAAGCATATCGATAATGCATCCATCATTACATTGGCATCCTCCTCTCGTCATGTGATGGATTCCACTCGATCCCTCAAATCCACATTTGCAGATGTCTCTGTCCGCGGTGCAGCACCCGAATCAATTCCGAATGACAGGACTGCTGATGCTTCGGCCTGTTAGTTCACTCTTTGGTGGTTAATTGATAACGAGGTTTTTAAATATGTATCAACTTTATACACTTTTAGCATTTCAAAACGTGGATAAACCTAAAAACTTATAATTTGCGTTGTGTCAGATGCCCTTTAAGAATGTCTTCCCGGGCTTTACGTCGGCTTAACAAAGAATATGATAACGATATTTTGGCAGAATGCCCAGATAATGAACCAGAACCCCAAATAAGTCGGCCCAAGTTTGCGCTGTTACTACCGTCTGAAGATCTGAGCGATTCCGAAGAAGAAGTCCCTAAGGAACAGATACCAGAAGCCGTATCACCCACACCTCCATCAGTTACCGGTGATTTAAATTCCAAAAAGAAGAAACATCGAAAGAAAAGAAAATCAAAAAAGGCGAAACTGAAACAGGACTCAGACGAAGAGGCTCTAAATGCTGCAGTTGCTGCTTTTGATTTGTCGAAGTCCACTGAAAGATTTGACTTTCTATCAATAGATAAGAAATTCCTGGATCCTGATTACGAGATGTTACAGATGTTTGGATCAACCATTATGAAGCAAGAAGCAAAGGAACAAAGAGAAGAAATGATGAAGTCTTCTAAACACCTTCCTTCACAGGTGAAGAAATTGATCAGCTCCTGGGGAGGTAATGATGGTAAATCAGTGCCCGGATTACATAATCGGAAACTATATTTTACGAAGATATATCCTGAATGGCCCTTGCAACAGCACAGGAACATGTTTATGCTGTCTGTTGATGATTCTTCCAGTGCATATAGATTTATTCACGATGAAGACTACAAATCATCACAACATGCATTCTTCAGTTTATCTGAGTTTGGGGACACTGATCTGTTAATTAACGCAGTACAAGAATATCCGTATAACGTCTCTCTGCTCCTCCGTTTAGCTGATATGGCCAAGCTCAGCTATGATCACTCGTCTGAGCGCAGGTTTATAGATCAATCAATATTTGTATTCGATCGAGCACTTCATCCCAGATTTGAGTTAGGTCATTCAAAACTGCCTATTGAATACTATGAGAACAGGCTATTCTTTGTCACGGTATTCTGCAGAATCAAGGCTCTAGAGCATCAAAGTGCCTGGCGATCCGCACTAGAACATGCTAAGCTCCTTTGGTCGTCCAATATTGATGATCCATACTATGCGGAGTTACTGGTAGCTATTCTTGGAATTAAGGCTGGTCAGTTCGAGTTCCTCATAGGTATTCAGCACCCAGATTCCCCCTCGCCTGCATTATTGCTTTCTTGCGCTTACTCTTGCATGCGCCTCGGAAAGTTTGACGAAGGTAAAAAGCATATCGGTAAAGCCCTTCTCGATTCATCTTTCACAATTGAGATTTCCAAAGCATTGGGATATGCCGTGGGCAATTCAAACAATCCAATTGCTCAATTGTATGTTGATGAAACCATTATGCTGTGGAAACAGGAGGATAATTTACGAAGCGTTCTAGTATGTGCTTTAAGCGAATGCCCACTCGAAATGAACCTGAGCGAGGCAGTGCTGCAGCCTAAAGAAATACGGTTTCTGGTGCTGTATACGGGACGGCCTGTAATTGATACTACTGTTTACGCTGATGATCCTTGCCCACCACATTCCATTGATTGTCCTTACCCGGAAATAATTGCTAGGGAGTAACAATACTTATCTGGCTGCTAATTCCGGTAATACCTCTAGGCGAATTCAGATAATCTGACATCGGCTTCCTCGTAATTACCCGGCCTAGAGAAATAACCAAATAGCACGTGATGCATGTTGGCTTCTTTCCTCGAGGCTAATTTTCGCACCCTTCTTCCTCACTACAGTTTGTGGGAATTTATCGCAGTTCTTTCAGACAGTAACTAATTGGTAATTATCTCTCGTAATTAACAATGACCAAATCCGCAATTCTTGGATTCCCGCGTATCGGCGCCCAGCGTGAGCTGAAAAAAGCCACCGAGGGCTATTGGTCTGGTAAGGTCTCGGCTGACTCTCTTTTGGAGACTGCAAAGACCATACGCGCCGAAAACTGGAAGACTCAAAAAGATGCTGGTGTTGATATCATTCCTTCTAACGATTTCTCCTTCTATGATCAGATTCTCGACCATTCAATTATGTTCAATGTTATTCCTGATCGCTATACGAAATTCGACCTCAACGATTTGGACCTTTTGTTTGCTATGGGTCGGGGTCTTCAGCGCGAAGGCGTCGACGTGACTGCCCTCGAGATGGTCAAGTGGTTTGATTCAAACTACCACTATGTACGCCCTACTTTTGGTAAGAGCGTCGAATTTAAGTTGAATTCATCTAAGCCTGTTGACGAGTACCTCGAAGCCAAAGCTCTAGGTGTTGAGACTCGCCCAGTCATTGTCGGCCCCGTGTCCTATCTATTCCTTGGCAAAGCCGACAAGGATAACCTTGGAACAGAGCCCATATCCTATCTCCCGAAATTGCTTCCGGTTTATGCCGAACTCCTGAAGAAGCTTATCGAGGCTGGCGTTACTGATGTTCAAATCGACGAGCCTGTACTTGTCCTCGATCTTCCCGAGAATGTCAAGGCGGCCTACAAGGATGCCTACTCTGCCCTTGCCCAGAGCGGACTTAAAATCCACTTGACTACTTACTTCGGTGATATCCGCCCCAACTTGGAGGCAATTACTGGCCTCCCTATTGCAGGCCTCCACATCGACGGCGTCCGTGTTCCTGAGCAAATTGAAGAAATCGCTAAAACTCTCAGCGGTGATCAGATCTTTTCGGTCGGTGTTGTTGATGGTCGTAACATCTGGAAAACTGATTTTTCCAAAGCTATCGAGAAACTTAAGACTGCCGAAGCGATTGTTGGTGATCGCGTAGTTGCTGCCACTTCCTCTTCTCTTCTTCACACCCCTGTTACACTTGAGTCTGAGAAGAATTTAAACGATGAAATTAAAGATTGGTTTGCCTTTGCAGTACAGAAAGCCAGTGAGATTGTCGTTATTGCCAAAGCCTTTTCTGGAGACTCCTCATCTAAAATTACTGATGCTCTGGCTGCCAACTCTAAGAGCATTGAGGCCCGCAACTCCTCAAGTATTACTAATAACCCTACTGTTCGTGATAGACTGAGCAAGTTCACTGACGCCGATAAGTCTCGCAAGTCTCCTTTCCCTACCCGTATTGTTGCCCAAAAGAAGAACTTGAACTTGCCATTGTTCCCGACTACTACTATCGGATCCTTCCCTCAGACTAAGGAGATCCGCATTCAGCGTAACAAATTCACTAAGGGGCAAATCACCGCTGAGGAATACGAAAAATTCATTCAAAAGGAAATTGACGATGTTGTAAAATTCCAAGAGGAAGTCGGACTAGATGTTCTTGTTCATGGTGAGCCTGAGCGTAATGATATGGTTCAGTACTTTGGTGAGCGCCTTGATGGATTCGTATTCACCACTAATGGATGGGTTCAGTCGTACGGTTCTCGTTATGTTCGCCCACCTATTATTGTAGGTGACGTATCTCGTCCCGGTCCTATGACTGTAAAGGAGTCCAAGTATGCTCAGTCGGTTACCAAGAAACCCATGAAAGGTATGCTTACTGGTCCCATCACCTGTCTCCGCTGGTCATTCCCTCGCGACGATATTTCTCTCAAAGATCAGGCATATCAGCTTGGTGCTGCTCTTCGCGATGAAGTAAATGACCTCGAAGCGGCTGGAATTTATGTCATTCAGGTAGACGAACCTGCAATTCGTGAAGGCCTCCCTCTTCGTGCTGGTGCTGAACGCGACGATTACGTTAAGTATGCTGTCGAAAGCTTCCGTCTTGCTACTTCTGGTGTCGACGATTCCACTCAAATCCATTCTCACTTTTGCTACTCGGACTTGGACCCTAACCATATCAAGGCTCTCGATGCTGATGTGGTTTCCATTGAGTTCTCTAAGAAGGATGATCCTAAATATATCGAAGAATTTGCTCAGTATCCTAACCATATAGGTCTTGGCCTCTTTGATATTCACTCTCCTCGTGTGCCTCCTCAGTCTGAGTTTGAAGCAAGAATTGCTGAAATTCTCAAGGTTTATCCAGCGGAGAAGTTCTGGGTGAATCCTGACTGTGGCCTCAAGACACGTCAATGGGAGGAAGTCCGTGCTCAATTGACCAACATGGTTAATGCCGCCAAGGTGTTCCGCGAGAAATACTCTTCTTAAGCTTTACTTACCGACTATGAGTTACAAAAAAGCCTAGAACATCATATTCAACACCTTGATGTTTTTCTCTTTGCTTTTTTTTTTATTGAAAATTGTACTCTTACGACTTGATGACAGTTCAACACCGTTCATAGTATTATTTGATACTTATATTGTGTAATTTTCTTGTGTAAACCGTACACACTTCTTATATGATGCATCATTATAACTCAATATGTGGAGCTTAGTTTGATGTTTTTGTCATATCCCATCTCTTTTCGTGTCTGCGATCGTTGAATTTCACATATTCAGCTAACTTGGTTTTGCCAAACTCATAGGAAGCATCCACTTCACAGAAGGGATGCTTCAGGAGAAATTCAGCGGTCGGTCGAGATTCAGGGTCGATCGTAAAACAAAGGTCTATGAATTCTTTACCGGTAGTTGAAACGTACTCCTTTGTATCTTCAGGTATAGGAGGAGCTTGTCGAGAGCTTCCAAGCTTGTACATAGCACCTATAGCTTCATCATTTGACCAGGGTCTTCTGCCAGCAAATACCTCTAGAATGACACATCCAACCGACCAAATGTCTACTTTAGCACTATAACCCATTTTTTCGTTATTTCTCACGTTATGGATGACTTCTGGTGCCATCCAAAATATTGTACCTTGCATGGACATCTCGGCATTATTCGCGTAAATGTCAGTGCTTCGCTTAGAGATACCAAAATCAGATATTTTCACAATGCCGTCCAGGTCAAGTAATATATTATCAGCTTTAAGATCTCTGTGCAAAATTCCACACTTGTGTAAATAAGAAAGGCCGTCAAGAATCTGACGACTAAGCCATTTAATGTCTGGTTCCTCAAACCGTCCGTGGCGTCGAAGCAAGTTACCAATAGCGCCACCAGGAACATATTCAAGAAATAAGTTAGCGACATTTCGCTTAACTTCGTATCCTAGATATTGCACAATGTTTGGATGATCTAGATCCTTCATTGTTTCAACCTCAGAATAATGGTTCTGAATTGCTTGCTTGGCTTCCTCTTGTGGCCCAGATAGGGAGCTAGGAATTTTCACTTGTTTAACAGCCATAAGGTCGCCTGTAGTAGCATTCAACGCTAAATATACGCGCCCAAACGTACCCTTGCCGATCAGATCACCTTTTACCCATACAAATCCCTGGTCAGACTGTCTTTGTGCTTTCATGCTAGGAACGCTTCGCTTTGCCAAAACATCCGGAGTTATTTCAATTATTTTTCTACCCCACATCTTAGTACTCTTCCTGCGGAGCATTTTCTGGTTTTTTTGTAAGTCAGGAGTCCCACTTTTCAATGGTGGCAGGGAATCCTGTTTATGTTCCTCGTTTTGAGGCTGTTTGGCTTCCTGGATAGCAGTGGCTTTCAACGCTAAGCTCTTGCGAGCGGCATTCGCCTCGTTGGCAACTACTCGAATTGATTTCATTCGCGATCGTTTTGGTTTGCTTGTTACCCGTGCTGACTCCATAGAATGCTTCACAACGGCTTCTTCTGCATTATCAGTATCTTGTATAATAGGTTCATCCAAATTAGCACCCGGGAAAAACTCATCAAGCCGGTCATAAAGAACGTCTTCTGGAGGCCTAACAGCCCAAATAGCTGAGTCGCGCTTCCTTGTCTCTGAGGTTATAGAGGAAGGTGGCTTTTTTGCCCATAAACCGTCATCACTGTCTGAATCCTGTGTAGAGTTGTCATCGAGCGGTGGAGCGTCCTCGAAAGATATATCATTCTCGTGAAATTCAAACCTCTCTAATTTTGCAGGAGTAGATTCAGCGCTGGCCTTGGCTTTCACATCTGTAGATTTCTCCAGATCTTTAGTCGGAGGAGAAGGAGCGCCCTGACCGCTAGGAACCACAGGCTTCCTGATGATCGGAGACCTCCTGTTACCTATGGGAGGTGTTGTAGAAGAATGGGGCCCATCTGCATAAGGCGGCCTGAGAACTGTAGGGCCTGTAGTAACCACCGAAAGTGATGAAATCACATGGTTAGCTTGGTTCTGAGAAATCTCAGTCGCTGAAGTTCGAGATGGCGGATAAGGGGAAGAATGTGGAGGAGGTGGAGGAGCCCGGTGAGCAACTAAATTTGAGTTGCGTTCATACGGAGAGCTGCGTGGTTTATCGAAATCAATCCTTGGTCTTCCTTTTTGACGAAAGATTTTGAATGTATCCACTCTGTCCTTGGGTTCCTGGTCATTAACTGGGGAAGGAAGATTAGATCCATTCAAATCTTTTTCTGCGAGTTCTGCAGACAACTCAGTGTTACTTTGTGTATCTGCCATAGATGTAGTAGAAGTAATGTCGCTAGAAATCTCACGCATTTCGCTATTACCTAATGAAACGTCTTCGCTGACCGACTCTGGGAGAAAGGCGTGAAGAACTAGTGGAGCTTCGAAATGGTTTCTAGGTCTACATGCCCACTCTAGCTGCTCTATAGATAATGGTCTCCCGGGAGGAGTCTTAAGACCCAGTTCAGAAATGTAAATCGGAAACAACTCTTCCCTGTGCTGCACTATAGCACTAATGGCAGATCTGATGGAGTTGCCGTCGAGCGAGTGGCCATCCAGGCTGACAAGCTTAAAGTTAACTCCATCTAAAGTTAATAGCACTTTAGGCAAGCGTAAAGGGGCATTCTTTAGGCTGGTAGAACTATCCTGTATCGGAGAAGTCCCTCTGCTGATGATAGAAGCCGAAGTTGGATCTGTAGGTGTGCGCAACGGCTTTGATGTATCGCTGCCAGGAGAAGAGGTCATGGCAGGTCCGGCTGACTGAGCTGGAGGTTTACGTAAAGTATCATCCATATGTAGTGGTGAGGAATGCGATCCAGATGTCACAGCAGCAATATAATGAGAATCATTTGTGTGGCTTGTGGTCGGACCTAGATTGTAGTCCTCAGGAGTAGAGTGGCGATCATCAGATAAAGAGCGTTCAAGTGCTGGTTGAGAAACTACCCTCGTAGCTACAGCTGGAGTATCTGCTAAAGGAGATATGCCAGACACTGTGCTATCTGACGCGGGAGCTGTTGGGGGAGGAAAATAGTCAGTCAAAGTAGTCTCGGAATATAATTGCTGATGCGCTTCCGGGATCTGATCATTTTTCCAAGGTTCTTCAGCATAATCAGTGTGAAAATTACCAGTTACTGACTCGTAATCAGAGATCACCGAGCTGCGATCTCTGTATCTAGTCCAATACTGATCTGGCTGAACTTGAGGGTGAGCGGATTGAGTATACGGAGTGTAGGGTTGCTTAACTGAGGGTGGAGCAGCAGCAGATATCTGTTGCAATTGGTAGTAGTTATCAGGGTAAGGAGCAGGGAATTCCATACGAGGATACTGTTGTTGTTGAGAAGGGTGTCTCAGGGTGTGACCATTTGAGGGGTCATAATAGGAATAGTGCTTGTCATAAGATTGGTTTTGAAACCGTTGTCTTTGAGCAGTCTGCCTTGATTGACCAGCTGGTCGGTTGGTGCGCCTGGTGTCTCTCTGTTTGGTGCCAGTAGATGCGGGTATTTGTGTAACTGAAGGGGGAGAGGTACTAGAGGCCTTGGATGAAGGATTAGCCATAGTAGGATACGGAGAGTCGTGCATAGATCTTGCCAGTTTGCTTGTTTGCGTCCCTATCATAAGAGGGACATCCTCTAATATTAAATCGTCGATTTCGACGTCTTCGTCGTCCTTTGATTTTCGTACCATTGAATGCGGAATGAGGGTGTAGAAGCCTAACCTTCGCAACGTCCCAAATTGAATACTTTAAAAAAAGCACACCACTGAGAGATTTTCACCAAATGGCATTCAATGTCTCTATGATCAGTGGCATTGTGATCGGATTTGGCTCAGGATATCTGCTAGCCAAAATATTATACGCCCCGAAAGAAACTGGCCTCAATGACGGATCAGTAGACGAAGGAGGTTACCCTTTGTCGATCGAGGAATATAAAATGGTGCTGGTTGTACGAACAGATTTGGGAATGGAAAGAGGGAAAGCAGCGGCACAATGTGCGCATGCGGCAGTTGCCTGTTATAAAGCGTCCTGTAAAAGTTCACCGGCTGCCGTTAGGTTATGGGAGGTCGCTGGGCAGCCGAAGATCACCCTGAAAACAAACTCTGAGGATTCCTTGGAACTACTATATGCACAAGCAGTCTCTTTAAATATCACTGCTCGTATTATCCATGATGCTGGAAGAACTCAGGTTGCTCCGAATACTGCCACCGTACTAGGATTAGGCCCTGCTCCGAAGTCACTAATCGACCAGGTTACCAGTTCATTGAAGCTCTACTAAGATTTGATAGAAACACCTACACTTTGTAATGAATTATGATCCCTATTCTTTCGTTAAACATTACTCATTAGTCGTAAAAGATTTCATCTAGGATTTTCATTTCTTTTCCTTTCGCTTGCTGTTACCATGAAACATATGCGAAAGTTCCTTATACGCTTCCTTAGTGCTAAGCAATCTCCCGTTTTCATCTCGATATTCAAGCGTGACATCTGGAGCGTAATTTTTCAGCCGTCTTTCTACCAATCTTGAATTGGTTTTAGCTAACACTTCATTATCGTGTCGAGCAAGTTCTTCTTTCTCTTTCGTTGTGAGTCGGTTATATAAGTCAACCTGCTGATCTCTCTTCCTCTTTTGCTCACGACCTTCAAATTCACGCTTCAGTTTCAATTCTTCATTCAGACGTAGTTGTTCTCTCTGACGTTTCAACATATCTATTGACTCTCTGTCATTGTGTATAGCTCCAATTTGCTCCAATTGATGTAACACATCGGCTATTCCCCCGACTCCACTAGATCCCTGATTTTCATCTGTAGATACATCTTTGACGTTTAATTCAGTTGCAACGGGTATAGTTGAAGAAGATTCTCCATCCGGTATATCTTCAGCTGTAGTCACTGAATCAATAATATTTACAAACGCGCTAGTACTATCCATCACTATCCCATCGTGCTCAGTGGTAGCATCCTCATTATGGCGCTGCTCGACTTTAGTAGATTTCTCCATCAACTGTATGATATCTTTTTTTCTGTTCTTTAACATGTTAATACGAGTGAGCTCCAGAGAATCTTCGTAGGCTTCATTATCGTTAAAGTTAATATTCTTTTTGATGGATGTGATCAAATCATCATCTTCGGCCCTGTGATTCGAGTTTGATTTCCCCTTTCGTTTTCTTTTCTTTATCTTCACGGACTTATAGTCTGATTCGGGCAGATTATTCTCAATATTTTCAAATGTATAAAGCGTAGTCACCATAGGTTTTTTTTGGTTCGATCCTAGATCTATTTCTTCATCCTCATCTGCAGAAGCTATAGGCAGACTTCCATTCTGCAAAGCACTTAGAGTAATCGTCTTGGGTTCATTTGTCTCATCATCATAAAAAGAGACAAATCCAGTCCTGCTTTGTGCTTTTTTATTGCTAGCCGCCCCAACCTCCAACTGGTCTTCCTCTGAAGCGTCCAACACAGGAGTATCCTTCAATGTAAGAACAACAGAGTCGTTCGAATCTCTAAAACTCACTGGATCATACTCTAGTTTCATGTGTGATATATCATCGCTAGAATACACTGAGTTGACAACAGACTTGTCGGAACTATCTTTCGAGAAATCAGCCTTCTTGAGCCATTCAGTCGTAGGTAATGCAAGCGTATGGACCTGATCTGCAGTTGGTTTATGGCGCTTAGATCTATCGATCCTATCTTTCGCCTTCTGTATCTTCTGTTGAATCTGTGTGGTCAAGGAGTCAGGTACAGAGGAATAACTCTCTGGTTTCTCTGGTTCTTCAATAGGTCGCAATCCTAGAGCAATGCGAATTTTATTGGTCTCATCTACAGAAAGCTCCTGGGCCATTGGTAAGCTCGATTAAAAAGCAAAACCCGGAACAGAACTTAGATGTCACGTGCAGAATTCGGCGAGACGAACTTTTAGCCTAAGCACTCTGTACGCTGATGCGGGGTTATTGGTCCCGGATTTATCCGAAGGTAAGATCGAGCGATTCACGGTAGTCGTGCATAGAAACAACTAACAAGCAGCATTGCGTAGTTGAACAGCTGCAGATGAATTATACTGCTTCTTATATGGCTTGTAAGCGATTTTGGGGTTTAGAAGAGCTGACATTGCTCACAAGCTAAGGGTTATCCCTCAACGCGACCCGTTAGTCACAACTAATACCATCACATTAAAGTTTTCGAATGAGTCTACGAAGAGCTAGGAGGTGGTATATTTAGTTTCCGATCTTCTTTCTCAATTCCTGCTTCAATCACTGAGTTCCTGCCTTTTCTGTTTCAGTAGTATTCGATAATTGAAAATACAGCAAATGTTGTCTGCTTCTCGCGTTCCTAATTCGTTTATAGTGAGTACTTTAGCCAGAAATTCCTCTTTTTGGTCAGGAGTAAAACAAGGTCCTCCTGATGCTATACTCGGTATCACGGAAGCTTTCAAAACTGATACATTCGCCCAGAAGATCAACCTAGGTGTAGGTGCCTACAGAGATGACAATGGCAAACCTTATGTCCTTCCTTCTGTTCGTGAGGCCGAGAAATTGATTATCAACGAAAAGCTCGACAAGGAATACGCTCCTATCACTGGTGTACCATCTTTCCCACCTGCTGCGGCCAAATTAGCTTACGGTGATGACTCTCCAGTGCTCGACAGGATCTCTATCACTCAAACCATTTCTGGAACTGGTGCCCTTCGTGTAGGGGGCGAATTTTTTGCTAAATGGTACCCTTATGCTAGAAAGATATATGCTCCCACCCCATCTTGGGCTAACCATGGTGCTGTCTTTCGTGACTCTGGTCTAGAGTTTGGCAGCTATCGCTACTACGACAAGAAGACCATTGGTCTTGACTTCGATGGAATGCTGACAGATATTAAGGCTCTTCCTGAGAAATCTATTGTACTGCTACATGCTTGCGCTCATAATCCTACTGGTGTAGATCCTACACAGGAGCAATGGGTTGAAATTGCCAAGGTCATGAAACAAAAGAACCATTTTCCATTCTTCGATATGGCCTATCAAGGCTTTGCTTCTGGTGATACTGTTCGCGATGCTTTTGCTGTACGGCATTTTGTCGAGCAAGGCCACCAGATTGCCTTGTGCCAATCATTTGCCAAAAACATGGGACTTTATGGTGAACGAGTTGGGGCTTTCTCTCTTATCGCAGCTGATGCAGAGGAAAAAAAGAGAATTGACTCCCAAATAAAAATCACTGTTCGTCCTCTATACTCGAACCCTCCTATCCATGGGGCTAGAATTGCTGCTAGAATTCTCGATGATCCTACCTTGAAGGCTCAATGGCTTTCCGAAGTTAAGGGAATGGCTGACCGAATCATCGAGATGCGTCACCTTCTGAAAGCAAACCTAGAAAAACTTGGTTCGTCTCATGACTGGAGCCATATCACTTCTCAGATCGGAATGTTTGCATATACTGGACTAAGTGCCGAGCAGGTCGATGCACTTGCCAAGGACCACTCGGTGTATTGCACTCGTGACGGACGTATTTCCGTCGCTGGAATTAACTCTAAAAATGTCCAGCGCTTAGCCGAAGCCATCCATGCTGTGACGAAGTAAGTTACTTGCGGTATAATTGGTCCTTATTTTAGCATTTCATGGAGCTAGCTCTAGGAGATACCACCTTAATGCTTTCTTTATACTATAAACCTCAGTACAACAATATATTTGTGATAACTCTAGCGGGACTGATTTATTCTCTATTTGTCAAACCTAATGTTTACGTCATAAAGTCACACAGCTAAGCCGCAATGGTACTAACTAAGTTTTGCTGGCATTTAGATGTAGCAGTCTTGCTAGTTGTATATTGAGCGGAAATTCAATCGTCAGGTAATCCTATTTATTTATTACACTGATGACCTAACCATTAGAGCCTTGATTGGAGACTAAAAATATAACAGCCTGGCCCTGAGTACTCCTTAAACTTTCCAGTATAATGAAACTTTAACCGTCCGCTGCTATGTTTCTTCGAATTAGGTAGAAATCTAGTACCTCAATTGTGTATAAGTACATTTTGACGCTGATTAGTATGTTCCGTTGTGCCATCTCCTGAAGCGAATTCAAAAATAGGTAAGTTTTCGAGCGCCGGTTCTCTCATGTGCGGTTATCTAAGAGCTAAAGTAAACTACAGATAAAGGTCCAGCTGCAAGGTAAGCCACATAGAATGTCATTTAAGCTTTCATCCATCTAGGGTTTAAAGCTCAGTTTAGCATCCTTCCCCACCCTTAAAACACACAGTCAGTCCAAAAAAAATAAGAAGAATTAGCTATTTCACGACAGACTCATCTTTTCACTTAAAGGCCAATAATTGATTATATACCTACAACAGCAGGATTGAACTTTTGCTTAGAACAATTAGGCTAGGTTTTCTTTATTTTCAGATAATAGTAAAAATCACTTTCGCAGGAGTAATTTGCGACCCTCGAAAAGGTAGAGTTTCTCGGTCTTTCAGTGAATGCGCACGTCTCGCACACCCCGCTCTAAGTAAGAATATATAGGATACAGTATGCCGTCTTCAGATAAAGCTATAGACATTGACTGGGAAGTGTTCAACCAGATTTTAGATATGGACGATGATCCTTCCGAAAGGGAGTTCAGTAAGGGTCTTGTTTCGCAATTTTTCGAACAGGCTGATGGCATATTAAAAGACATATTTGCAAACGTTGAAGATGGTGATCTGACTCATCTTTCTTCACAAGGTCATTTCCTCAAGGGCTCATCAGCTGCTCTAGGCCTAACTCGAATGCGAATTGGATGTGAGAAAATCCAGAACCTAGGAAATCACAAGGACGAAACGGGTATCACAACTATTGACGACGAAGCACTATTACGACAAAATATTAAAACCCAGGCAGATTTGGTGAAGTCTGCTTATGAAGAATATTCAGCTTTTCTGCAAGACTACTTCGGTTCTTTTTAGAAACTCGGTGTCAAGTATTCTGACACTGTATATACGACTTCCTACATCTGTTATGCCTACGTTTTATCATTTTTAACCAACACATATAGTTTATTTACATGCCTGACATCAGGTATGGATGCCTTTAGACACTATTCATGCAAGTCTCTCTTTCATTTACGTAGATCAGGGTCTTCTTCCTTACCTAGATCTAGATCTCCTAGAAATCTAGTCCCTCTTAAAGAATCCGGCAGGTATTCCTGTTCGCACTTTCCGTCGACGTAGTCGGGGTTGTACTTATACTCTCTTCCGTATCCTATATCTTTCATTAACCTTGTTGGTGCATTGCGCAAGTGGATCGGGATGGGTGCAACTCTCACTGTTTCGTCTTTGAGAACAGCTTTGACAGCATTATACGCACGGTATACCCGGACAGATTTTTTCGCAAGTGCAAGTTTTACAGCACAATGAGCCAGTATAGTGTCAGATTCTGGCATTCCAATATTTTGAGCAGCTTGATAAGTGGCCATAGCAAACGGTAGACAAGTGTCGTCTGCTAGTCCGATATCTTCAGAAGCCATTCGCACCATTCTCCTAGCAATATATAGTGGGTCTTCTCCCGCTTCTAGCATTCTGCCTAAGTAATATAATGCGCCATCTGGATCTGAGCCTCGTACGCTTTTATGCAACGCAGATATTGTATCATACATGTTATCACCTTTCCTGTCATATACTAAGCTCGAACGTTTTAGAGACTTCTTCAGTTCACTCATTTCTAGCTTTTCCCTCTCGGGAAGCACTTTAATTATCGACATAGCCAACTCTAAGCCAGAAAGAGCAGTCCTTGCATCCCCATCCGCTATATTAGTAAGATAGTCGAGGCATTCTTCATCCAAACTCGCAACTTCAGACTTAGGGTAGAACTTGGACAGAGATCTAGTAAGAACTTCTTTAATATTCTCAGAAGTGAGACTCTGAAGAACAAAGACTCTGCACCTACTGATAAGGGCAGAGTTGACTTTAAAGCTGGGATTCTCAGTAGTTGCTCCGATCAGCACCACGGTGCCTCGTTCAACATGTGGAAGGCATACATCTTGTTGTGCTTTCGAGAATCTATGTACCTCATCAATAAACAATATTGTTCGCTTCTTAAACATAGTCCAATCCCTACCGGCTTGCTCAAATACCTTTTTGCAATCGCTGATCCCATGCATTGTAGCGCTCAGTTCGACGAATCGGGATTTCGTCTCATTGGCTATAATTCTTGCGAGAGTGGTTTTACCAGTTCCCGAAGGACCCCAGAATATCATTGAAGGAATTCGATCTGATTTGATCAATGACCTTAATAAGCCTCGAGGCCCAACAAGATCATCCTGTCCAACATATTCTTCAAGTGTACCTGGTCGAGCAAGTTCGGCGAGGGGCTCCTTTCGAATAGTCTTGGGTCTGAAACTAGCACTCTTTCTATCTGGAATATCACTTGAATCTTTTAAATCTATGAATATCTCATTACTATCAGAAGATAGACGTTTCACTTTCGAATCAGTGCTATTTGCCCCGTCTGGAGTTTTCCGTTTCTTGAATATATCGAGCGATTCAGTAGTATTCTGGCATCCCGAATCAAGATGCATATTTATTTTAGCAAGTTTTATAGATTTACTGCAAACCGGGCATTCCACTGTGTTTGATTCCATTAATAAACGGCTGATTCAGTACACGTCGATAGTACAATTCTCGCGTTAGCTGTGCTAAACCCAGGGAAGTAAGAAGTAATTGTCCCAACGAAGCCGAAATAGGAATAATTGAAATAGAGCACACAGTAAATTACTGATTGATAATATAGTACAAGACGGTCATCGCTAAATTGTCGTAAGTTCATGAACCTTCCCCTTTCATAACGTTCCAAGCACCATTGCTAAACGGCGATGCGACGTTGTTCGGAGAAGTATTTGCATCGGACTGGTCTGTATTTCGGCGTTTTATTCCATTCTGTTTCTTACTAGTGGAAGTCATTCTTGGTCTGCCCTGCTTTACACCTCCTCCTCTACTTCTTCGAGCAGGCAAACGTACAGGGATCGCAGAGTTAGGTATTGGCACGCTAGACATATTTACTCCATGTTCGCCAGGTTGCACAACCTTATTAACTGAGTTACCACGGCTCACTTGTAGCAACTCAACGGTATCTGGGCTTCCGCCTGCGAATTTCCTCATGACTTCCAAAGGGCTCAGAGAATATGACTTACTGTATCCATCATTTTGGTCTCTTATCCGATGGTCTAGGTATATCATTTCTCGCAACGTGGACATGACTTCCATAGTCTCTAGACGTTTCAGCAGAGTATCTGATATTCCCAGATCATTCATATAGATAGGTAAATCTGCTTGACCTGAATTCATCATATTCAAAACTTTGAAGCGAGCATACGACTCTGAAATATCTGCAGCTAGAAATTCAATCCATTCAATCTTTAAATTGGCGTTGAACAGAACTCTTAAAGGGCCTCTGCAATTTATGCATAGACCATCCGCAAAATTCCTAGAGATCAAAGCTGATCTGGATTCTAAAAATACAGTTCCCGATGGCATCTGCGCCTCTCTTACTGATTCGAAAAATAAGTGGGTCCTCACGATGGCCGTGTCGCAAATACTGAAGAACGTAGCAGGAAGTAGTAAGAAAGGGATCTCAAAGAGGCGACGCTCTCCAGTGTGCCGATGAGCAAAAGTAATTCTAATCCGAGAAAACGTAGAAAAATACTCGTTAGCGATCTGCGTCCAGTATTCCATCTTAGGGCCGTCTGCCTGGGATCTAAGCATTGAAAACAGTTCGACCAACTGTATTAGTCGCTGCTGTGCTGTTTCTATGCGGGTTGTTGTGCTCATAACGGCACTGGATTGCTGAATCGAACCTTGAGCTTGCTGACTCGGAAGCGGTCGATTTGCAGGCTCAGGCCCTCTCAACTGCCGGTTCATATTAGGTTGCGGAATCTGCTGTACGGGAAACGAAGCCTGGGGATTCAGTGCGGGAGTCTGCCTTGCGACGTTGAAGTTCGATGCAACATTTGGATTTGAGGCTCCTGCAGGCCCTTTTCTGTAAACATGTGGACGGTTGTGTTGCATGTCCGGTATACCAGTCTGATACCGGCGTGAGGCTGATAAATCACTTTAGGGGAATTGCAAAATGGGACCTTCCTTGAACTTGAGAGTGGTTACACAAGAAACACTTATCTGTCAAACACTTTATTTCAACTGCTATATATCAGCTTAATTGATAATATCTTTAGCTGCCAGGTATTGACGACTTTATACACTCAGGTAAGTCCACGTAGTCGACGTATTGGCTGACGACTGTGGACTAAATTAAGGTTAATTCTTCGCAAAACGTAATTGGCTCAATATTCATGCGCAAGTAGGGCGCCCGCCTAGAGATACAATGTCGATTCGACCAGTTTAGTCTGCTTTTAAGAAAGCTTACTTTATATTTTATTCCTTTGAATACATTCCCTGATAAGATGATGCGTTCAGTTGATTTTGAATTCTGTCAGAAACGAATTTGTTCCTTCACCACTAGAACGCTTTTCAGTCAGTACTAAATCTACTGATCGCTGAGTAACTTTAGGCCCACAGTCCCATATGTTTTAGCTTCGGAAATTTTCTTCTCTATTCTTTCAAGACGTTCCTTAATTTGCAGGCAACAATATTAGAACAATCTAGGCTTCTTGTTTCGATGTGTGTCTAATGTTTTTTCCTGTAACTTGTAAGTAATTACCTAGCGTTATGATGACGAAATTTTTGGTATCTTTCCCACAGTCTGATCGACCTGGATGACAAACGATTGGCTCGTACATTCATTCTTCTAGTATGAGCCTTACTAGCCAGTATTTTATGTCTGAATCGCTTTTCTCATAGTTTTTGCGCACCTTCTAACATTTTATAGAATCTTCATGTTTTCAAAGCCTGAGATATTAGTCACATGATGATAAATCCTTTTAAACATTCGCAGTTTCCTCGGTAGTAGATCGCTGAGAACCCATCTTAGATCTATCGTGACCGCTTATGTCCTTCCTGGGATGTCTGATGGCTAATCTAGTTTCTATGTAACTACTAATCTGTTATGAAAGCTTCGAATTCCTTATATTATTTAAATTAATCCGTATTTTTAAGTCTTCCTAATCCTTCCTTAGCATAATAGGTCATCGGATACACTTCAGTCCATGGCTCCTCATCTCCAAACGCTATCATGGCTTCGTATGGAGAGAGTAGTGGTCGCGGGAAGGCATATCCCCAGTCAATAGACAGTCTAGGGCATGCCACTTGAATCCATGCGTCGATTGTATCAAATAATGCAACTTTATCAGGAAAAATCTCTGAAAGCAGTACTAATACTGATTTCTTCCCGCAGCTTTCGATCAGTGTTCTTATCTTGTTAACAGTATTAGCATTTCCTTGTCGGCCTAATGTGCCCATAATAACGCCTATAGTGCTTGCCTGCCGTGCGATCGATATCGCTGATCGGCGCACAGTCTGCATTTCAGCAAAGTCATACTCCTCTTTGGTGAATATCCGTGAGTATGGGTCATATCTATAAGCATGAAACTCAGGATTGTGGATCATCATAGACTCAAGATGAAATCGCCCGTCTCCAATATATACAATTACCGTTTTAGCCTTAGATTCTGTAGATAACCTGGGCGATGTACAGCCTAGTATTTCTCCTTTCGATAATGGCATGGCCTGGGGCACAATTACCTGTCTTCCTGGGGCTCTCAAAGGTAGCTCTCTGCGAATAGCATGAATGGTAGGATTGAACTGGATGGTTCCCACGAGAACTATAGAGAAGCCTGACTCGAAGTTCAAGGCAAGGGTGTTTAACAAATGATCCATATCCAAACTTATCGTGACAAATATATAGATGATTTTTATGCCTTTTGTTACCTCCAGCGGAACCAAACAGGAATGAGCGTAATGTATCATCATGTCGCATTCAAGTGTCCTAGCAGTATAATCATCTACGCAACAAGCTCCATATGTCACATCACCCATCACAACAACATCTTGTACTGTCGAACAGAACTGCTCTATAATGTCAGCGATAGTGCATGCAAATATTAACAAACCTTCGGGCATCTGTAATGCGACTCTTCGAGCTCCTTCTTTCCTAATATTAAAGATGGTTTTGGGAATCTCAAAATCATAGTTACTTGGTAGTATAGAAATAGCTTTTAATAGATCGGGGTCGTTCAAGATATCATCGGGTATTTGAGATAACAGTCGAGGTTTACGTTGTGTGACTAGTTGTGAATCGGCGGTCTTTCGACCTACAAATCGCCTAGTCTTAACCTCCGAAGACATTTTATCGAAGTACATGTGCGGTACCATTTCTCCCAATTCCATCTCAAACATTGACAAGCACAACTTTAACGTTAAACTACATCAGTTTACATATATATCAGACAGCTAATAATACCTATACTTTCTACAAAAAATCTTTTAGTTTACGCAGTCGGCGTACTGCTTCATCTAAATAGTCATCATCCTTGCAAACAGCGAATCGCAAGTATGTTTCGGCCATATGGGCATGCTCAGGTATATAAAACTCGGTCGGAGGAATGGCTACAACTCCAATTTCTCGAATCAACCAATAAGCCAGTTTGAAGTCAGCTGCTCTGCCTTCAGTCACTTCGTCAGGGAACACATAATCCTCAGGCACCTTGATTTTGGAGAAGTCGACTAAGACGAAGTAACCTCCTTCAGGAATGGCATACGACATCCCTAGCTCGTCCCAGATAGTGTTAAACCGTTTAAATTTCTGTTTGTACAGGACGATCTGATCATCAAAATACTTACCTGCCTGAGGGTCATTAAAAGCAACAGCTAATGCCTCCTGCAATGGTGATACACTCGAGAAGCAAATCCGCGTATGAGCAGCAGCAGCCCATTTTATGAGAGACGGTTGTCCAATAAGCCAACCGATTCTCCAGCCAGTTGCAGCAAATGTTTTACCGGCAGATCCAACAGTAACTGTGCGTGCAGCAAGTTCTGGACTTAATGTTGCAATCCGGGTGAACGGTGTATAATACAATCTGTCATACACTTCATCTGATAATATCAGTAGATTATGCTTTATCGCAAGATCTCCAATGATAAGCAATTCTTCTTTCGACATTACCTTACCAACTGGGTTGTGAGGGGAGTTTAGCACAATCATCCGGGTTCTAGGCGTTATAGCTGCTTCTAATTCCTTAAAATCAATAACCCACTCTCCAGATGAATGGACTCTTTGCTGGGCATCGGGTGGTGGATGAAGAGGAACATACACTGGCTTACCCCCGGGCAATATGATGTTAGAGATGTATTGATCGAAGAACGGCTCAAAAACAATTACCTCATCTCCATCATCTAAAAATGCAGTAAAGACCGAATACATTCCTTCATTAGCACCAGAAGTTATAGTAATCTCAGTCTCTGGATCAAGTATTTTACCGAAATATGGAGAGTAGGCTTTGGAGAGAGCAGACCGTAGACTCATACGACCTCTGGTAGGTGAGTATTGATTACACAGCGCAATATCTAAAGCGTTCTTGGCAGCCTGAATGGCAAAGTCCGGCGGCGAGTAAGAAAAAAACCCTTGACCAAGGTTAATCACTTGCTTACCCGAGTCCTTTTCTGCAGCAGCTGCGGCTTCGTTAACTATAGACCACACATCCTTGGACTGATTCGAAACGTGAGACGAGGGTTGAGGTAGCGCTGATTTCGAAGCCATGGTACTAAGTACACGAAAAGATCCAGGAACAGTTGAATGTCTAGTGAATATCGATATGCTGGAGTGTAAGTTGAACAAAGAGTAATGCTGAGTCAGTATTTCGCAAGATCTAAGGCTCATGATTGGCTCCCAACCTGGCTTTCGTCAGCCACGGTATGTGTCTAATAGAGCCGCTAAAATTACCACCGCTGGCTATAAGAAGGCAATATCGGCTGCTATGAGGTGCTAATGTGTCGGTGTACATAAAACAACGACGATTTCTTCTGAAATATAGTCGAAATGACCCCGCAAAGGAACGAACTCTTTCTCCTTTTTGAAATATTTAAGTATACTGTAAATAAGCTTTACGACAAATCGCGTAAGCGGCCCTTACTTACTTAGCCGAACTAGAAAGCTAAAACGAGCTACACCGTTCGATACATCTTTTACAGCAGAAAACATACGATTACTATGCTTTCCTAAGTGTACTTATCGACAAATCATATGAATCTCCTTCGTACAGAACGAGACGGCTTAGATACAGTGATATATTTGCAGCAAGCCGGGATGTGGTGACTCTAAGTCACCTGAACTTTTATCTGAACTTCATAGAATAAAGTTGTTTGCAGAAACGAGATCACATATATAAAATAAAGCAAACAGAAAATCGATGAATAGGGAGATGCCAAGAAGAGCTAAGGTTCGATCTAAAGTGCGATTATGCAATTCGATTGGTTCTCATATGCCCCACATAACTGACTTGGGTGTGCACCGCACTATACGGATCAACTACTGCGCCAGACATCATTCAAGATTAAAGTGCGGTTGAGTCGGATGCAGCCAATGCTAACGCGGAATTCGAAAACTTAAGCACATCTAGAATGAGAAGAAAACATCACAGGAGGTGAAGTTGCTATGGTAACTCAAATATAAGGTTATAATTTGGCCACTTTCCTAAAACTGGCAGTGTAGTGAGGGGCTCTGCTCACACCCTTTCTTTTGTGTTTTCGTTCTTGTGGCTTTTGACAGTTTCCATAAAAGAATTTTTATAGATTTGTCTATCATATAGCAGATACGTTGTCATTTAAATATTCCGACATTTCTATCGCTAATATCAGAACTGTCCACCTATCCGAATTCAAGCTACCTCCGTAAACTTCTCGGGACCCTGAGTTATAAAACGCTATCAGTCCCCATTTCCTTTTTGAGCGGATTTTCCACCTTACTTTGTTTTCACTTTAACTACATTTGTCGAACATTCATATAAAAGGATTACCCTTCATATTCGCGAGCATTCAGTGTTTTTGCTAATATTGTTTATATAATTGATTTTTTGTATTCTCGGTTTGCACATCTGCTAGATTTCTTGTGGTTTCCATTACAGAGGCGTAAACAATCGCTTCTACACAGAATCATAACAACTCGAAGGTTCACCATTTCCTTCCTTCACACTTCTGTTCAGTTATTGCCTGGCTTCATTAAACTCTTTGAGTAGTTTTGGAAGTTATTCAAGAGACTACTAATTTGACTTGTATCTCAAGCTTCGATTGCTATTTTTGCGAATACCATTTCGCCTGAGTTTCATATTCGCTCTATTTTGCTCATCTTTGCTGTAGGGTTCTACCACTCTACCTTTTCTATCTAGCTTGTCTCCAAGTTATATTTTTTCCTTACCCTGGAAACTAACATTTATTCTTGAGGCGTGAAAGGTACTCTACTTTTGTCATTTCGATCAGATCGTCAACTTTCTTTACGATTACAATCTCTTTTATACCATCAACATGTCTTCTGCTCCTGCTGACGAACTGAGCATGCCTGAAGTGGGCGACGTCAATGTTACTGAAAATGATCAAGATCTTGCATCTCATATGAAAGGCGACGACGGTATTGATGACGATGATGGTGATAAGGGATCACGTGAAAGACGCAAAATCGAAATCAAATTCATTAAGGACAAATCTAGGCGTCACATAACTTTCAGTAAGCGTAAAGCTGGTATCATGAAGAAGGCTTATGAACTTTCTGTTCTTACGGGTACACAGGTACTACTTCTAGTAGTCTCCGAAACCGGCTTAGTCTACACGTTTACGACACCCAAACTGCAACCTCTGGTCACAAAACCCGAAGGAAAAGCTCTTATCCAAACTTGTCTCAACGCTCCTGAGGAGCCAATGGAGCAGAACAATAATAACATGTCTCAGCTCCCCCCTCAGCTGCCTCCGCAACGCATGTCACAGCCTTCGATCCCTGCTCAGGTTAATCCTCAAATGAGCAGCCACTCTCAAATGCAGCAGCCTAACTCTATGGCACAGCAAAGACAAGCAATGCAACCAGGACAGCATATGCCGCCACATATGCAACAAGGATCTCAAGGTGGTGCTAATTCTAGATCTGGCGTGAATCAACCTGGTATGCCTCAGTACCTCCCTTCGGATCAGGCTTACAGGTATTTGTCGTCTTTACCACCTCAACAGCGTTACATGCAGAATGATGGCATGTAACGTAAATGTGTTGAATCAGTAGCCCTGAGCAGTTTTAATGCATTTACAAGACTGCTGGTATACTTCATTTTGTGCCAGCGTATAGTATGCTATAGTTTGTTAGTTTGAGTATTACTTCTATTTGTAGCGACTTTAGTAGGTTGGCAACTTCGATGTTCGAAGAGCAGTCTTGGTACTATTTGAAAAAGAAAGCTTGCATAAAACGCCGAAATTGTGATATATCTTGTTTGAGACCATAGATGTTCTATTTTAGTTGAATGTGGTTTCCTGTTTTTGGCCATCTGATGAACTTGTTTGTTTGATACAGCAACTCCCAAATGCTGAGCCTCATTACCAAAAATGTCGAAACCCGATGCCGAACTAGTCGTTATTCATCAAGGCTCGATTACCTAGAACGGTAATCCAGAATATGTATTCTTCGAGATTTGATTCAGACTCCGATAACTAGCCCAAGCCTTAAGGAATCTGCTTGATTCAATTGTAAATACTTGCTGGCGTTCGTTCGCTTAATAGTTTTTACATGATTTATACTTTTTTCATTTATTCCGAACTATAGAAGTCTTCGCTTGCTAACTTTAATATATAATAGTATCAATCTGCGCTTTGTGTAGTTTTAGAATGTTTGCGCTTAGTGGGAAATTTCATGCGTTCCGCCAATGTATCAGTTCGCTTGTAAGCAGCACGGCTCACTTGGCTAAAGATTTCAGAAGGACGTGGCCCTAAGGCGTCATCATCATTCTGAGCCGTCACCGTCTTACGTCGCGTTCGCTCATCCCTCCATTTTTTCATAGTTAAAGTATCCATAACCCTGTTTGAAGTATTATGTTTTGTTTTGCCTTCAGTACCCCGGTTCTGTTCATCAGCTTCGGAGAGAATCAAATCATCGTAGTATCCGAGTTTGACTCGTTCCCGGATTATATCAATATCCTTGGGGAAGAAAACAGTGTAAATAGCTTTGAGAAAAAAGCTAGGACAAAGACAAGCAGCAAAAGATATGAGAAGGTATGCCCAGAAATTCAAAGTACCGTAGACGCGAGGAGCTGCAGCATAAAACATAGCAGAATAAGTTGATGTAGTGTACACTCCAGTCCAAAAGAACAAAATCAAAATCGAAAAGGCCAACAGACCAATAGAAATCACATCCCAACGATATTGGTTGATAATAACATAAAAATCGCAAGAACAAATGGCGGCTGTGGCTACAAAGACACCCATAAAATACGCAGTGTCAATAGAATAGCCATTAAATGTCACTATACTCAAGCTACCTTGGAACAGGCCATACATGAAGAAAAAGCAAACGGCAGACTGATAAAGACCATCAATCATATATAACCAGAATCTAGTTGCCGTCCAGTCTTTTCCAAGAATACCGCGTCTGTATAGTCGGGGTTCAGCTATAGCAACTGCGTCAGGAACATCTTGATCCAAAATACCTAAGATGATAACAGGTAAAGATGTAAATGCTAGATTAACCAATGTCAGATAAGTGTAATCATAAAGGTAAGAACCGTCAAATTGATTAAATATCTGATACCAGAAGGATGTGATAGTGAAAAAAAGATTTTTATAAAAGAAGTTTGGCAACATCTCGGCTATACGATGGTAACACCACCTGCCATGAACCAAGAGTAGTCTTTGTAAAAAGCGAAATTGGCCGATAGCATAATCTGCTGACATTACCGCTTGCCGTCCCTCTACGCCAGCAATACCAACACCAACGTCAGCAATTTGAATCATAGCAACATCATTAGCACCATCACCTACCGAAAGAGTGGTAACCTTAAAGCCATTTTTCACGGCCTTAACAACAGCTGCTTTTTGCGCCGGTGAGACGCGGCAACACAACACAGATGCACATTGCTTACCAAGTATAAGAAACTTATTCACCACATCTTCATGAAGAGCACATTTAAGGGTATCACCATCAATGACCATTGCATGGGTAGAAGGAGGAGAAGAGTGATCCGTCCTCGCAGCTTTGAACACATCATCGGTATAGACAATCCCAAAGTATTGTGACAAGTAATCATCGATGACATTACACACATTTTCAGGGGTCAAATCATCACCTTCTAACTGTAATACTAAAACCTGCATTTCAGTTGAGATGAGGTTACAAGAATAACCAATATTTATGGCTGTCTCAACCTTGTCTCCGGTTAAGACCCATACTTTGATACCGGCCTCTTCTAACTTGGTAATAGTCTCTGGGACACCATCCTGAAGACGGTCCTCAATAGCAGTACCTCCGATTAAGGTCAAGTTAGTTTCTATCATATTAGCAGCTTGCTCAAGTTTCTCATCGCGATCATGAATACTCGTCGCAGCTTCTTTATGAATTTGAGACCAACTGTTATACTCACTCTGAGATATCTCTCTTTGAGCAATACATAGAGTTCGTAATCCCTCTGTAGCATAATTTTCGAGATCATCGTAAGTCTTAGTAGTAATATCAACCACTTGGTCTTTAGCCAGCCTCTCCTTTATAACAGAATCAGCACCTTTACAAATCAGCATTATTTTTCCAGACTCCGGCATCCTGACAATCACAGACATACGTTTCCTCGTTGAGTTGAACTCGAGAATCATCAAAATTGGGTACTCAACTCGTTCGCCCATCACATCTAATATAACTCCTTTCTGAGTCCTTTCAATTAATGCAAATCCAACATCACGAGCTGTCGAAACCAATGCCTCCTCATCAGGGCTCTGGGCTTTGTAATCAATAGGCTCCACATTCTCAGCATTCTCGTCAAATCCATCTTCTGTCAAAACAGAATGACAAAGAGCTAAACATAGCATGAAGTGGTAATTCGCAGCAGCTTGAGCTTCACCATTAATTCCAGTCAAATCGTTCACAAAATCACTAGATACAAAGGTGAGTCTGTCCTCCCGAAATTGAGGGTTTTTGTACAATTTTTGCAACCCATTAATCATATCCTCTTTATCTTTTCGGATAAGATTATTCATAATCTTGGACTGCTCTTCGACGTTGACACCTCTTCGTTTCTCTAATCCTGCCAACGCTTCAGTATACGCGAGTCCGTAAGGAACACCATTTATAGTGCACTTCTTGAACTCCATTTTATTCTGGGTTAAGGTACCCGTCTTATCAGAGAATATATACTCAATTTGACCAAGGTCATCCGATATGTTCCAAGACTTTGGAGTACATGGATAGTCTATAGCATCGTAATACATAAGGCAGTCCGAATAAATAAAAAACGCCTGAATTGTTTTCACGATCTCGATAGATATATATAAAGATATAGGAACCAGGGACTGAAATAAAATAACAGCAACGATAAATGTAATTGCCCCAGCACCTGCTGGACCACCACCAATGACTCCAAAGTCAAAGAAATCTCCGCTGGTGTTTGATTTGTTCGTGAAGATCCCATTTATCAGACCTTGAATGAAACACAACACAAAAAGAATCAAAAAGTTATAAATAACATAAGCGTTGAGGTCCCGCTGAATCTTAGATCTCTTTGAAGGAGTGATACCCGCATTAAGCATGATTTTAGTTTCCATACCGGTGAAAAGGACAACTCCGATAACCCAGTCAGTATTCCTAAGAGAAGAGCCACGAAGCAATGTATTATTGATAGAAATTGGTTCGGAAAGAGTCTGCCGACCATCGACATTTCCATGCGAATCAAGAGTGACATTATCCCAATAAATAGCACCATTGTAACTGTAGAGATGAGCATTTGGGCCTTCTGATTTGATCCAGAAACGAGCTTTCTCACAATCAATGGCATGTTTCAAACTTCTAGTCGCTCTGAGCGCCTGTCTGACTTTCAAATTAGTCTCACCATCTAGATTTTTGGTTTCCACATAGCAAGCACCATCGTCATCAGATGTGGACAACACAGCAATATCCGCGGGAATTTCATTGTCACAAGATACGCGAACAATATCACCAACTCTGACATTTTTCCAGTAGTCATACTTAAATCTTGCTGTACCTTTGACAGTAATGTAAGGATCCACAACCGATCCATAATCCTCATTCTCTCCTTTCACATGTCCACCAGATTGGGATAGGTAGCGGCGACTCGAAGAATAATCAGTAGATGATCGTGGACTGGTTCTGGATTCAAGAGATGGCTTAGCACGATTCATAGGGCTCGCCGGGTCGTTTCGAGTTTCCGCAAGATTCAGTTTTGAATCGTGTAAATCAGTGACAGAGTGAATAGTACGTAGAGAAAAAGTTCTTTGTGAATCTGACGCAGAATAATCTTTCACAAACAAGCGCATGACTGGTGTCTTAATAGAAATCCACGCAGAGGACGAAAACCTTGTACTTGCTTTCTTGAATCGACGCCAAGGGGAGATACTCTCCTCGCTAACATTGTAATTATGCCAGTGATACAAACGCTGAGTTGGGGCATTATTGACTTCGAGATCAAGAAGAGTTCTGCGATAATCTTCTATAGCATCTTTGATAGCGGTGATTGTCAGAATAGCAACAATAGGGACGACCGATAATCCAGGGTTAGTAACACCAAAAATAGAAAAAAAACCTAGAATCACGATAGCCACGAAATATATATTGGCAATATTATGAAACTGATAATAAAGATTTTTGGGCACAAAATTTAAGGCCGTATACCTTGAGGTGCGAATTTTATTTCGGACATGGGCGACTTTAGGATGACCTTTTTCATTTAGTTGGTCTGCTGGAAGAGGAATATTCACAGTAATGAGACGACTGTTGGCTGTGTCCTCAGTAGATTCTGAATCAGAAGCTCCTTTAAGTGAAGAGGAAGGTAAGTTTAGATTAGGGGACTTTCGTGAGGTGGAGAATGCACGAGCGATTTTATCAGAAAAAGCATGCAAATGTTGCGATGTAGAATTAGTTCTTTTCACACGTTTTGTACCCCAGCGGAGCTTTTTGCTCACTGTATCAGGATGATTTATAGGCTCGTCCATATCGAACTCGGGAATTGCACTCACCGGAGAGGATTCCGGAGATATGTAATCTGTAGGAGGCGGATTGAATTCTCTGGTCGGTGTGAGGCAGCCTTGCGGTAATGAATCGAGTCGATCAGGTCTGGGAGATACCGGATTTCTCAAACTTGCAGTGCGCTTCGGAAGAGAAGGGGGATCACTGGACATAACTTATTTAAAGGAGCAAAGACTTTGACGTCGGTATTCCGTAATTTTTTGCGACCTCTTATGCAAGATGTATGGAGTGAAGCGCAGGGAAAATCTTTGTCAGTGGAATGGAACAACTCCTAGGCCTAAATATATATATCCAAAGTACAATAAGTACAATATATTATATTACACGCAATATCTGCACGGAAAGAAGCAAATTCGAGCTTCCCGGGAACAATTGAGAGGGATGGGAGGTAAAGGTCTTATTATCTCCGGCCTGCATCCGCTTTGGGAGATTTCTTAGTGCGGCTTACGTTATGAGGTGCATGACGATGGAGGATAAGAACAGGACAACTTTCAATTGTAATTTACTCCCCAGATATTTAGATCAAAGACCCTACTCTTAATCCGAGGCATACGAGCTTATTCACAGGCTAGATTATTTGAGTTTTAGTTATTTCTCTATGATAATGCAGAATTAATTACCAATGACTTATTTTTTTTACATACTTACTCTCTTGCAGCCATAGACTTTAAGTTAGACTTTATTTCTGGTTTCGCAGTTAGACGATGAGCAGGACTGTAACTTTCATTTCTCTACTTCTAAAAGGAAACATGGGAAATGCTCTGACAGATTACATATTTCTAGCCCTTATAAAGAGTTGACCTCATAATTACAAGGTCTCCTGGAGAACGTAGTTTTCCGAGGCATTGTGGTGCTGTGCACGATGGAAGATCGGCTAGCATATATTATGATCAATCAAACGGAAAAACCAGACGTTAAAATGAAATATAGCATTACGTCTTGCTCTTCAGTAATATTTGGTCATACCTGCTTCTCCTCGTGACGGCCAAACGTATCTTCCCAGCTCATCAGTTTCTGAGCGAATGAGTTTAGCATGGAGACGGTGGGTTCATACTGGTCAAAGAGACCGGAGAACTTCTTTTGATCTTCTTCAGCGGCATCCACACTCTTATCGTGTATTTTCCTACCTACCGGAGTTTGCCTTCTTTCAGCTAATAGCTTGATCCTGTTTTCCCGTTCTGTACCTAGATCAACCTGCGTCCTAGCAACAAACTCCAATATAGCTGCAATTCTTCGACGCATTTCCTTTAAACTTATTCTAGACTGAGGTATTCGTGGACGCGAAGGTTTGAATGGTGGGGGAGTCTGATTTGAGGAAGAAGACGGTTTGTGAGCAGATGATGTGTCTTCGTGATCCCCCCTACGACCATTCTTAGACGAGATATAATCACCCGGCCCCTTTTTCTGCCTAGAAGATCTGGAAGAACTACCTCTTGAACTACTTTTACCTCCATTACCAGTTGTATCCGAATCGGCATGAATTTTAGCCTCCCGATCGCTATTAGTTGCATACACAACGTTCTGATCCGATGCTTCTGTATCTGAGGTGAAGCGGTCATTAGTTCTTCGCAGAGACGGGGAGTTGACTGCTGAAGAGCGTGATCGCTTAGAGGTAACTGTAGCTTCGTCATCATCTGTGGATGACTTTTTTGAGGTGCGCTGCTGGCTGCCATCAGACGGCCCAGATTTTCTCTTGCGAGAACCGGGGCGCCAATTATTAGGTACATCTGTGACAGCAGATTCTTCCAGAACACGCTGCAAAACTTCATCATAATCTGCATCTCGTGAATTCATCGTAGAGCGACGTCGAGAGCCAGATTCTCGTTTCCCAGAATCCTGACCAAGATCTCCCACTACCGGTAAGTACAGGGACACCATGGAACCAGCTTTTTCAGTAAGCTGGTGAAGATCGGGTCGACATTTTTCGCAGTAGTAAATTTCAGGAACGGCATCTTCTTGCAGAATTCCCACACATACACCATGTTGCCATACTTGACATTTATCGCACTGAATATAAAGGCCAGAATCTCCCTCTTCATCATCATCCATAAGAGGTTCATCATGCCTACAAATACATCTAGTTACTTCTCCTCCATTCTCCTTATCTATTTCTTCGCCGTTGCCATCCTTCATGGGGTCTGATTCTGCGCCACTAGTAGAATCATTCAGTGCCGAACCGGCTGAGGTATTTCTAGAAGCATTTGAGCCTCGCGCTCTCGAAGACCTTTGTGGTCGCATCTTCGCAGCTATCTAAAGTACAAAACTGTATACTGAAAAAAGCCTCTTAATTGAAAATCGTCCAATATAAGATCAACGGCAAAACCGAAAAAATAGATTTAAGAAGAAACGATTTATTCAGGATTGCCGTACTGGGAAGATTGTATTTAACTAGAACCAGCCGAGAAGAAGGTTTCGGGAAATATATTTCTAGGCCGAATTGCCGGTGAATTAGTTACCTTTTGCTTTCCTGAGCATGAGGATATCTAAATACCTGCAAAAGAATATACTATTCTTTACCAGAAAAACGTGCTCTTTGTGTGACTCAACAGCAGAACTCTTAACTGTTACCCAGAAGTCGATAGGAAACACCGACCCCATCAAGTACATAGATATAGACAAACCTGAAAACTCTCATTGGCACGATTTATACGCTTTTAACGTCCCAGTAATCCATTTCGAAAACGAAAAAGGAGAAACAAGTAAGTTGTTCTATCCTATTGACCCATCTGAACTTCTAGCGGAACTTAAGTAACGCCCGTATTAAGATGTTTAACGTCTTGGTAACTGGGTTCGGCCCATTTGATTCTTATGAAGAGAATCCTTCTTGGGAAGTAGCTAAAAGACTTGAAGGTGAAATTGAAACACCAAAAGAGCGTGTGCATATCAAAACATTTCCAAAGGCAGTGGAGGTGGCCTACGCAGTGGTCGACGACTTGATCCCCCAAATATGGAACAACTATAAGTTCGATGTTATTCTTCATATTGGAGTAGGTCAGTCGGGGTCTCTACGCTTTGAGTCTGTTGCTAGAAAACAGGGGTACAGCAAGCCTGATGTTCGAGGGAATACTCGTCCATCCAAAAATGAACTATGGGCTGGACTAGATTCAGTGCTACGATCAGACTACGACCCTGAGGAGGTATGTACTGGAATTGACCATCTAGAACCATCTAAAAATGCCGGCCTGTATCTTTGTGAGTATATTTATTATTCGTCTTTGGCTCAATCTCGTTTGAGTAGTAGTGCAAACAGGCATGCTGTGTTTATTCACATTCCGCCCGTTGCGCTTGATGGGGAACAGCTCACCATTGATGAATGTTGCCAAATTATAATGAAAATTATTACAACAAAGTTGCAACTGATAAATAAAATGGCTTAATAACTTACATCTTGGCCTCTGTCTTCAACCTAAGTGCACCTTCCTGAACCACAGTAGCAATTAAGGTACCATCCATTGAGAAGATCTCACAGGAAGCCAAGCCTCGTGAATAACCCGACCATTCGGACCTCATACTGAACAACAGCCATTCGTCTACTTTGCAATGTGGTGCGTGGAAATGAATAGTATGATCCAGACTGACCATCATCTTAATGCGATCACGACGAACATTGTTAACAGTGGTAACTGCACCGATAAGCCGACTATCAGACATGTAAGCAAGTGCAACCATATGAAATAGAGGTGACCTGATTTTTTCTTTGCATTTGGCCCAGTATCTCACGCGACGTTCATGAGGGGGCTTCTTTAGCTCCACAGGATCAAAAGGTACGCTCCGCAAATCTACAGGATCAGAATCAAAATCTTTCACAAGAGTAGTTAGCATTTCTGTAGACTGTAAATTGCGCTCTTTCATTTTTCTTCGTACGAGATCGGCCAATGTCTCGCATGCCTCAGGGGGTGCTACGTTTAGAGGAATTGGTGTCTGGTGGAACAGATTTGTGGGCTCCAATCGATGAAAACTTGCCGTCATAGTGAAAATACAGCGACCTCTCTGACGAGCTTGAACTGTTCGAGTTGTGTAGGACTTTCCCTCTCTGATGTGCTCTACCTGATAAAGAACAGGGATAGTATTGTCTCCAGCCAGAATGAAATAGCCATGAAGTGAATGAACTGTAAATCCTTCAGGCACAGTATTAATCGCTGCTAAGAGACATTGAGAGATAACTGTTCCACCGAATATACCCCGGGCACCGGAAGGTCTCCACAACTCCTCTTTGTTGCGGAAAAGATCTGAATCCAATCGCTCTAAAGCGAGCCCGTCCTCTAGACTAGCTGAATTTAACATTATCCTCTAAGGTACCAACGATACTAGTACTTATAAACAGCGATTCTTGCAAACCTATATCTCTGTACCGCTAGGCTATTTGCTTGTTACGTGATGTTATTTTAAATGGGAGAGGTGAATCTGTGGGGTAGAGAATGAAGTGCTGATAGCACCGTCCTATTGGTTGATTGTTGGGATTTCATAAGCTTTGCCGAGGCACATTGCTCCTTTCTTTCTGTATCTCATTTAAGAAATATGATATTATTATATATGATAATGGCAAATATATCGTAGATTAGTGCAGATGATGAACATTATTAGAAATAGCATAGATAAGAGTAATGAAGAGTCATTAAACTTTAACACTCCATGGAATTCCATTCATACACTTCGCCCTGTGCATTTCCGGCATATATTACTTTACCTTGGTATCCTATGCAAATGCTGCTGATTGCCGCCTTAGATCCTGAAGTAGTGGAATTGATACAGTTCAAACACCAGTTGGAGCTAGACTTTTCCGATGTATCCTCTGAAAGCCCAAAACTAAACAGCTTCAGTTCTCCATTTTTATGTCCAGTTACAAAGATGCTTCTGTCAATATATTCATGATCTGGATAATTGTAGCACCTTAACGCAGTGATTCGTTTATCTTCAGAGGCACTAAGCATCCTTCTCCGGCAGAGCAAAGTCCCGTTTATACTCCATACTATGATCTCAGATTCGCAGAATGCCATAATCTGTCCAGTTCGAGCATCAATCAAAACCTTGTAGGGGGATTCCTTCCCATCGTTCTTTAGTTCACGAGTCAAACGCAATCTCACTAAGTCCCATACCAATACTCTTCCTGCATAGTCACATGAGACAGCTAGATTCCATGCCATAGAAACATCAAAATCGCAGATGAAAGAAGCATGACCACGCAGTATACTATGAGTCCGAATGTCTACAGACCCATTCTTAGTCGCATGAATTTTCCAAATTATTAGAACCAGGTCATCCCCACTACTGACTATAGTTCTGTTATCACCAACCTTCACCAAGCAAGGTCCGTTATGATGACATTGCTCTACCAGCCCGAGCAGTTTTTGGCCCTCGGCACTGATTATCCGAATAGACGAGTCACAGAATCCATAGGTCACAAATTTCTCATGAGAACTATCCAAACTTACCGTATTACCACAATGAACAGTAAGCTTTCCATTTTTCTTGTTTGTAAATATTTCATTTATCCTACCCTCATAAAGTTTGTTCAATTTCTTAGGAGCGTTCTTCTGAGAGCAGTTCGTAAGCAGTCTATCACTTGGCATCCCTACGGGGCTTTGACATGGAGGGTGAGGCTTGGAAAATAACTTCGCAGGAGTCTGACCAAAATTATGAATAATACTAGCCGTAGCTTGCCTTTCAACAGGGTCATCAATTTCAGCTATGTTCACCGAACCGGCATAGCTTAAGTGGTGAAAGACATTCAGTGCTTTAACAGCAGCATTACCTTTCTGTTTATATCCAAATATCAAGTCAATCCATTCATGAAGATGCGCAGTAACATAAGGGCATTCAAGAGCTTGTCTATGTTTTGCAATAAATACAAATGGATCGCCTTCTGCCCAAGGAGGAAGCTCCACGTTATCAATACTTTCTTTTGTTTGCCGCTTGCCAAACTGTAAACCTTCAAGGTTCATTAAAAACTCTGGAAGGTAGTAAAACTCAGGCACCAGTTCTCTGACATCTGATGTTGTTTCTTTAGATGCACTATCCCAGGCTTTGGATATTGAATAGAAAAGCCTGTCTGCGTGATCAAACTGTCCACCCTGCAAAATCAAGTAAGACCTAACAAAAGGTTCTAAACGTATTAGATAAGATGAAACAATCATAGAAGAAGAGTAGTGCGTGCCGTAATGGAAAGGAGGGTCAGTAGAGTCTTCCAAATCGACAAATGACTCATATCTTTCCCGGAACACCTCGGCTCGGTCAGGAGTTTGAGCCCCCATGGGCTTAGATAAATCACGGAACGTGCAAGTATCGGTCAAGTCAAGAGTGTCACTGCGATAATCAGCAATGACCCAAGGAAACACTGGGTACTGCGTAAGGTCATTAAAGGTACGTCCAGCCAAAGTATTAAGAGCCATCAGATAGTGGAAATTTGAGATTCTTCCGGCAGCCCATTCTTTCGTTATCGGAATTTCTCCGCCACTAGCAAAAGTGTTGGCAAATCTGCTGCTTATAGATGCAGCCCACGAGCTCGAATTAGATTGGGAACCGTGAATCATAGCATTGAAGGCGTCACCTGATATACTGGTCAATTCAGATGATAATGAATAGTTCACATGAACCAGCAAAAAGCTATAAATAGAGTCACGTTCCTTCCCATTGGCACATGTAACAATTGAACTACGGCCATTTAGAAAGCAGATCTCTAGCGCTATAGCCATGAATAGACAACTTCGCTTTGTTATAGAAACAAGTTCATCTAAAGACCAGCGATGAACTTCATGAGAGTCGGCATTTATAGGATTTAGCCAATTTGTTTTTGAATCATAAGTCAGCATACTATAAGCATCTCTCTCTTCAGCAGGAATATCTTTCGCTTCTATCACCTGTCCATCCGAGCGTTGGAAGTAATTGTCAATAAGATACAAATTGAGCTTTCCCAAAATCATCAACGCTGGTGAATTTTGCAGACCAACAATCCGATTTACATTCCAAACTTTTTCGACAGTATCAGAGTTAGATAAATTCCTAATAATTCTGCGGTTTCGATCTTCAAATGTGCTTTCAAACGATTCAATCTCAGCATCATCTATGATTTCGAAATCAGAATCAATCTCTGCATCTGAAGAGTCCTCTGGTATATCAGGTACTTCATTAGAGTCCACAAAATTTCTAGATAACTTATCGGGGTTGGGATGACCAGCTTTGTCTAGCGCAGAAGAAGCAGAGAGAGACCTGGCTCGCGTTTCGTTTGACAGTTTAGCACCTATCTCTTTGGGAGCTGTCAATAGCTGGGCCGTAGCATTTGATAAGGAATCAATAAGGGATTCTTTCACTCTGCGGAGTTTCTTGCGCATTCTATCCGGCCCCTCAGTCAAATCCAATCCCCAATGAGGCTCTGAAGACTGAGATAGGGCGACAGGACTCTGATCTTCCAACGTTTCAAAAGTGCTGTCAAATTGCCTTTCAAAGAATTTCCTATCATCTTCAATATCTTGAATATTTCTCAGATACTTCACATGTTCGGAGAGGTATATAGATTGTCTCCAAGACTTAATTCCACTAAAGAATTCGCGACTTTTTTTTTCAGTTTCTGCTCGATCCTCGGAAGCTTCAGAAAGAAAATTCGCTCGCTTCAAAAAAACTCCCTTAAGGTCATCAGTTAATTTAACGCTTACATCATTTATATGCCAAGATGTCGATGCCTCAAAATTTGTGAGTGCATATGAATGAATACTCTCAGAATTCTTATTTATCCAGGAACTGAGGACAGTTCGATCCTGTAAGTCAAAGTCTGAGATGTTCCACGTGTCTGTAGGAAGATTTGACAGGAGAGCAGCCATATCTTTAGTACAAAGACGACAGAGAGCATTCCATAAGAGCACATAAGGAAAACATTCATCTTGATGTAACGATAATATTTTGTCAGAGACTAGTAATATCAAACACTTCAGAAAAATAGTCTTAGTAGATTTGAGATCCAGGTTATTGAGTAAGGGAATCAAGATATCAGTACAGCTGAGCGTCTCTTCAGTAAGTAACCAATCAGTTTCATTCAGGAATGACAAAACAGATAACTGAATACTTGTGTCTAAAGAATCAGAGACAGAATTCGAAATTCTAATCCTAGAGAGCTTTTTGTTATTCTGAGAATTTTTCAGAGCGAGCAAAAACTGACACACACCAATATACAAATGGTACCCATGCGGAAAACGAGATTCATCACAATATGCAGATACTCTTGCAAGGAAAGAGACTATATTAGAATAGGATTTGGCTGTAGATGAAGAGAATGAAAAATGACTTAGCCGTTTAGATGTTTCAGAGAGAATAAGCTGATGCAAACATACTCTCATAAACTGAATACGACGAAAATCTCCTTCAGGGAGGTAAAGAGAAAGGTCATAGCCAGACATATCATTACCCGAGAAAATATTGTCGCAGACAATTTCAACCCAGAAATGGATATACTCATCTAACAGAGCAGAAGAGCCATTAGTGTTTATCCTCTCTTTGTATTTCAGTCTCATAGTATCATGAAAGGGGAACTGTGCAGATGATTCAATGAAAGGTATCTCATAAGAGTTTGTGAGGGAAAATCCAAAACAATTACAGTCAATCTTTATACTCAGCTCAGCATTATCCTTCACAGATTCATTCGGATCCTGAGATTCATGGTACAGAATCTGATAAAACGAGGAGATTATTTGCCGTTGAGATTCATCTGAACCTAGTAGTGATCTGACGTACGAATGCTTCTTTCTTAGCTTCCGCAGCAGGTCTATGAACGACATAACTAGAGAAACGCTTGTAGTATATCCAGGTGCGTCAGGTGACAGATGAGCCACCTGCAATATAGCGTTTTGCAGTAATGCTGTTATAACTTGTATCATTTCAGGGTTTACTGGAGATAGAGACTTCCGCGATAGCAGCTGATCTGTGACATACGAAGCGTCTGTCACTAGATATTCTGGGAAATCAATATTCAAACCAAAGAAAATATACAAACACATGCTCCATATTACCGGATGAAGGCCCCATTTACCTAGGGCAACCTTCAGTATATAGAAACCCTTCGTAGCAGATGTAAATGCATTATAGTATGATCGGCCATTGACAATTAGTAAACGTGACAGCAATTTCAGGCCTTGGATAACTATTTGTGAATTAGATTCTGTAATGAGATATAATGTCCATTTATTAGACACAGTTTTCCCAAACTTCTTCAGTATTTTGGTCGCACTTTTATCACATAGAATGTCAATAAAAATTCCTAGCAAATTATGCCCAATTTCGTAAGGTGAAAGCACGGTGCACTCAGCATCATTCAGGGTAATAGTTGGAGCATTTTCATTCTCCTGCAACTTATCCTTGTTAAGCTCCTCTTTTCTGAAACAGTAAATTGTAAACAATGTCATGGATCTCATTGTCTCAGCATTCATACAAGTCATTAGAAATGTTCGGAAAGGGCGAATAAAAAGGAGCATATTTGACCGTGAAAGCGAATCGGTCTTCAGAAACTGCAAAAGCCGACGAATTATGCGCATACCTTTGAGACGCTTGATGTTGTAATGTCTAAAATTGCTTACCTCAGTAAAAGTCACAAACTGCTTGAAGTACAAAGCAAGGACGTCTGGACCTGAGTTCTTCCATAAGTCAAAATTCAGAATGAAAACTCGATACGCTAACGGATTAAGGATAATAGACTCCTTTTCATTGTAAGAATTATAACCAGTGAATTGTAGAATATTCTGCCAAGTTTCTAAATTTGTAAGACCTTGAGCTGCTTTCTTCGACAGTACATGAGCTAGTAAAGAGAACCCTTTATTCTTTTCCATTTCTTCACTGTTTCTCCAGTTATGACGCAGGGACTCAAAGATAACCAATAAAGCAGAGTTTACGTCATTTGAAGTAGCAGCACGCTCTACCATGATAATTCCAAGATCGAGACCACCAAGACTCCATAAGATCTCATCAATAGGTCTAGACATAGCAGTTAACACTGTACCAGAAGCAGTCCATTTCAAAATTGACCTCTGCGAGATTTGTGAATATAGCGAAAGCAATGGCGAGGATCTTGCTGAAAAGTTGGTCGGGGTATTATGATAATCTTTGCTAGAAACGAGAGAATACCAGTAAACATGTGGATTCAAGTTGCACCATATTGCCGTTTCTGAAAAAAAAGAAGAGCCTCTACTTTTTACCGCAGTAATCAGCTCATTATTTGCATCTTCTTTAGTGCCGAACAATTCATCATTACGTAAGTTGAGCGCCGCAGATGCAGTGTAAGTAAGATAATAGCCTAGAACGTCCTGAAAGTTTCCCGTATAACGGGGACCCAGCTGATATTGAACAAAAATAAATTCACTGGAAAGCAAGCAGTCAATTATGAATGCCGAGGCTATTGACCATCGTAGGCGTAGAACAGACTTAAAAAGCTCTGATTCTTCAGATTGTCCCATTCCATAGACAACGGTAAGCGGTAGAAAAGATTCAGGAAAATCTGGGTAAGAGCATCTCACTGAATCAACCAAGATACCATTTACATAAAGAGAAAGTTTAGAAGCAATACGCTTGCTCTTGTGAACAATAACGACATGATACCACATATTCACATCAAAGACGTAAGATGTAAAAGTTCGAGTGAAAAGAGGAGTAGATAATCCAGGAGAGTAGACGGTGAAGCAAATAGAATGAGATTGTGAATCAACTGTTACTGATATGATCGGAGAACCAGTTGAGGTGAAAATAGTTTGCAGTGGAAGGCTCACACCAGCGTCAAAAGAATGAAAATTCAACCAGTAACTCAAAGAGTAACCCTTACTTGAAAAAGGAAAAGATTTGAGTGGCTCAGAAGATACAGATGCATATCCTTTGTCCCATGTATCGAAGTATAAAGATTTAGGCTGACTGGATGTTTTGACTAAGTCAAGAAGGAGAGTTGACGATGAGGAAGATGAGAGAGCAGACTGTATAAGAGAAATAGCAGTAGAAAAGTCATTCAAACCTAATTTTGCGAGGGATATAATAAGACCCTTGTATAAAGAGGCCAGGGGGATACAAGGAGCGGCAATGTATTTTGCAATAGTTTGAGAAGGGAGGCTGGTAGACTCCAATTGAATGACATTCTTAGGAGAGGAGATAGCAAGCTGGATAAAACATTGCATGGTAATTTCAATTATAACGTCATTTGAATGGGAATCATGAGAAAGATCAAAGACTAGAGGAACTAGGGCTGGATGATAGACTGATTCATTGCGTATGTGCTTGAATACAAGTTCCTGTATGAGCATTGATTGAGAGTCAATAGATGCAGTGTTTATGTGTCGTAAAGTAGAAACATAAAATGACGAGACTGAATATTGATTGATAGTAAACGCCAGTAATATTCCGAGTAATTGGGGTAGAGCAGCGGAGGCTAAGTCAGAAATTCGTATAGTGGAATCGATCACAGACCACCCAATATGAGACTCGAGGTATTCACTATTCTCGCTGCTAAATAGTATAGAGTATCCAATTATTGATAAGCACAGTTTGAGCAACTCACAAGCTTCTTCTACAGGAGTCGTACTTGGGTGACAGGTACAGATTAGTTCCAAGATCCTTTCGTATCCGCAGGAAGCTTGGAACTCCAATTTGAGAGATTCTGGACCTTCAACCAATAAGCGTTGCAAGAGATAAAGATTTGTAAGATTCTGAATAAAATCCTTTCCAGGATCAAGGTCTTGAATCACTTCTGCTATAGATGCCATTCTGGTATCAAAATCAAAGGTGCGGATCCCTTGTTTGGGAGGTGACGATACTGGGAAAAGAAGTGTATAAAGGTGAGAAGGTTACAGAGCGTAAAATCAGCAGTAATGATAAAATTACACATAAAATTCATAAAATTATTGAGGGTGATCAAGCAGATGTCTTAGAATGATCAGAGCCCATAAATGCATGTTTGTTGAGCACATTCAAACCCACATCAAGTATACTCTGAGAGTATCTGTCTGCCAATCCTGATTTTTCCTTTATATAAGAGTCAACTGCGGATTTCATGACATCGACGGGTATAACAAGAGCTTCTGTCGTAGATAAATAGCTGATTTTGTAGATAGGCTCCTTATCTTTCAGTAATCCATCGGAGTCAAGCACTCCGACAGGGTCAAGATCAGTATCCATCTTATCCATCAATTGCTTCCGATTCCTATTGCGTTTGCGCTCTTTTCGTTCATTTTTATCATAAATTCGTAATAAAGACTGTGGAGGTCTTCCATACACTAGCTCGAACTCGCAAAAATCACAGACCCATTTCTCTGATAAACCTGGAGGAGGCCGTCTGACCCTTCTTCTGGTACGAGACTCCATCAATAAATCTTCCCGATAGACCTCCTGTTTTTCAAGTAACTCCGAGAAATTACGACCACAATCTGGAAGCTCACCATTACTTGGGGCTTTATCTGGCCTCTTTTTCTCAGCAGCCATTGCATTTGATCTGGAAGGCCCGTAAACTACATCTTTAACAGCACCCGCAGCAGCAGCAGTCGCAGAGGCCGCGAATGCAGCCGCAGCATCATCACTATTAATACTAAGCCGTTCTGCCTCTGTTTCAAACACAGTGACCAGCATTTGCAATGTTGCTGGCAGTTGAACAAGGGTATCACTTGAGGATGGCTGTTTAGTGGGCATCTCAATCGTAGGTCGCGAGTCTGCATATGCCTCAAAGATATCTGGTGCAGGAGAACCTTTGCAGTCAAAAACATCCTGCAAAATATGTTTCATATCCTTGCCCCATTGCCGACCAAACCCGATTAATTGTGTAGCATCATCACTGTGTTGACAGGCACCTTCTGACGGACTAGGCGGGGACGAATCAATGCCTATATCTATTTCTTTACCTTTAAGACTAATATCTTCAATCACTAGTTCACCTTCCTCAATAGACCCTGTCACGTTAGCAATTGTACCCTCTTGAATCAAGCTATTGAGATCAGAAAGATCCAAATCGCACGTAGCAACATTGTCGAAGTTCACACCGACGGGCTTAGCAGTCGATTTGATTATCGTTTTAGTCTTTCTATTGCGTTTCTTAGCCATATTCATCTCTATATATAGCCTGCTTATGGACTTGTTATTTGTTATACAAGTTAAGCAGTGTTACAGTGATGGTATCATTTAGTGCGCTTACAACCACTAAAACTGTTAGATAATATATCCCACATAGAAACTTTAATCCAGAAGTTAAGGGCTAGAGTGGAAACAAAGCAGATCATCGTTATCAAAATACCTATTCTAGTCGAACACCGTGGTACCAATTTATTTTCTCCTTTGGATGCGAAAACCTACCAGAAACGTATAACAATGCCAAAAGTAATAGTACTGGCGATATTCTTGTCAGGCATTTCATCCATTTCCCCTCTATGCTGGTTGGCATTATCTCGATAAAGTCATTACACCATTCGGTTGCATTTTCACTTCCTTTACGAGGTCTTAGAATGCTCGTAGTCTTATATATCTGATTATCTTTCTCCTCAGTCGAAATAGTCAGTGCATGATTCCGATCGCTTTCTTCTAGACCTGTTTGTATAACTTTAGTCATTTCTTCTTCAGCTTTGATTAGATCTTGCTGTAGTATTGCAGTCTTCTGGTTCAAATCATCTCGAATTTTCTCGAGGGATCTAATATAGCTATCCTGTTCCGATAGAGAACTGCGTAAAGATGCTTGTTGCTTCGATTCCTGTTCAAGTACCGACCTGAGCATTTCTTCTTCCCGTTTGCGGGTTTCAATCTCCAAATCCTTTGCTAAACCTTGCTCGGCACTTTCATTTAGCATTGAATCTAGAGTTTTGACCTTGCGTTTCAACTCATTATTATCCTTGATCGTTGCGTTATAAGCCTTTTGTAATTCTTCGAGCTCTTCAGTATAAGCTATTAGCTTCTCCTCATTCTCCGTTAGCATCAGGTGCATATTTTTCTCTCGCTCTCGTAGAGAATGCGTTTCAGATATGGAAGAGCTCTTTGAAATATTTGAGTCACCGAATGAATCAGACAGAAAGTTTTCCGACAATCCGCCTTCACTGCTGTCATAGACTAGCTGATCTCCGTGCAGACCTATATGAAGCAGACTTTGATTTTTAGGCAATGGAGAAAGAACCTTTGCTATAGAGTCACTACCTAAGTTATTAGGAGGAGTACCTGGAACATCTGCTGTTTGAATAGTGCAGATCGGGGTGCTACTTCTCAAAGACCTCTTTCCTATGTCAATGGACAATAATAACCCATCGCACAACTGCTCAATAATCTCTAGGGTAGTTTTGGATAAGCTCATACTATCAGAACTATATGTCTTAAAGAATTCATGATACAGTTTTGTTATGCTCCCGGAAAGCTCATCTGGAGTAAGATCAATTTCACCTCTCTCAAACTTCATCAGGTGGTCTATATTGTCTTGAGATATAACCGATTCATCATTCTCCACTTCACTTAATATTGGAGCACGATGTATTACACCTTTAATGACTTCCAATAGTGCCTTCAGTTCTGTAAATTGTCCGTTTCGGTCATTGGAAGATACCGTACGAGGAGAGGTTGACATAATTGGACAGCTGCAGTTCTCATAATTTATATATATATGCTATAACCGACTTTACTGCCTAGATAAAGAAAAATTGCAAACTGCTCTGAAACATACAGAATTACCATAAATGTTTCAAATCCACGATGTCTTTTGTTAAAGAAGTTTCAGAGCAATCTTGAACACCATGGAATTTTGAAGTTGTGGATTACCCAACAGCTGACCAATCAGAGATGGCCTACAGTTTGTTTGACAGTTACCCGATTGGGATTGCCTCAGGTCCCAAACGATTAGTGAGTTATTGACAGACTACAGACATAAATAAACCTGATTTTAATCACATATATTCCGCATTCCTCTATTTAATTTTCTCTTTTTACCGGCTAGAGATCTCAATACTATTGGGATGCCTGCAAGCGGCTTTAGCGAAAAAAGGGGATTCGAGTATTTTCAAGTTGACGAGGTCAGTACCCCTAAACGAATAAAAACCGAGGTCAGCAGTTATGATGGTGGCAGATTTGACGACACTTCAACTCTAGCCAGTTCGATATTGTCTCATTCAGACTCTTCGAGCAGTTCACAACCACTAGAGCCTCTCGGACCATCTAAACGAGTCGATCCAAATATACTTCATTCGATGAAACTGGAAAAGTCGTTGAACGTAAGCGCTGCAGAAAATCTTAAGAAATCAGTGAAACAGCGCAAGAGCAGACATAATTTAGCGCATAGAAAGTCTCGCCTTGATTTGATTGACAATACCCATTTAACGTCATTTCCTTCTATCGTGTCAACTCCAGCTGATGAGCCCAAAGAGATCGTTTTCGTAGAGGACTATTTTTTCGCTTCCTCAGAAGACCTTGATAAGGCAGATGAAAAACAGAAGCTGATAAAAGAGAGACAGTCAAGGCAATGTCTTCGAGCGTGTTTCTTGGAGAATTCAGACCAGCAAAACGCAATACTATGCCTTGATGCTCTTCCAGAACCGTTTGATTCACAGTCTACTGGTCGTTACACTCTATGCTCAAACACAGTACTCAAAAGCTGCATATCATGTCACCGAGACCTGACACAACTTGTCGATGAAATTGTTGCAGAAACAGATTTCCAGGAACTAGTCTGTCAAGGCTGTGCTGCTGTTTACACACCAGACCCCTTTGAGCATTGGGATGACAAGGATCTAGTAGAACACACTAGTAAGGCCCAAACCTATTTGCGCTGGATATGCGAACATGAAGGGCGCAGTTTAAGCCATAAAGAAACACGAGGAGAGTGGGCTAACCTTCTAAGAAAGAAGTTCCGGTGGCGATGGCGAGTGTCTGGTCTAATACCAGAAAAGATGGCCAGAGATCAGCGATTATCCTCAAAATGATTCTCATTTACCAGCTATACATTATACGTATGACTTCCTTATTTTACATCTATAATCCAAGCTTTTGAAGACTCTTTAGGCCTGTTATCCAGACGACCTATACATATTCGCATAAATATTTCGCAGCTCTCTGAGAATAATAGGGTTTACATTCTTATTCATTAAAATTCACATATTCCATTCATATAATCATAACAAATTGAACTGTCAAGTAAGAAGCTATTACTTCTTTGGCTTACTGGAAAGTCAAATAGGTCCATAGACGCTGCCACCTGTTTTTAGAGTAGTATCGCTCCATCTCAGTCATACAATCCTCATCAAGATGAGGATAGTAACGTCCTGTTTGAATATCAACCTCTTCAACTGGAATAAATAGCTTAAAGTTCCGGTAATAAATTTTATGAGCACCGTAAGCAATTACAAAAACCAGAATTCCGAGAAAGTTGGAGAAAAACAAACTAGCACTTGCCTTACCAGTAACGGGGTGAATAGTGTTCAGTAGCTGGCAAATGATCAGTAATACAACCATGAACATACCAATGTAGTTGAACGGCGCAAACCATCTATGCAAAAACCCGTAGGGCTCAGAGAAAGCAGTATCATTCTGCGCCTTGATGACGTATCGCATACGAGCGTTGCAAGTAAATATGATAAACCAAACCAAAATAATAGTCAAGCCTATTGCACGTGAAAGCCAGTTGAATACCACTCCAGTACTCCCAATAGTGCTAACAAATGCCAACACTATGCAAGGAATAGCAGTGGTAATCAATGCAGTAATAGGTCGTCCTTTCTTATCTACCCTTTCAAAGTACTTCAGGCTCATATCCTTGGAAGCTAAGAAAGACAAAATACGGGCACCTGAGAAAGCGTAGCAATTACCCACAGAAGCGACACAAATAAGAATAATGGCGTTGACAATGTGTGCCAAAGCAGGAACCCCGGCTTGCTTGCAAATAATAACAAAAGGGGAGGATTCAGTGTGGTGTGAGGAGCTAAGAGCCGGATTGTCAGGAGCCAATGCACAGGTAAGAACTACAATTACCGCAACGTAAATGAAAATCATACGCGCAACAGTAGCTTTGACAGCACGGGGGACATTGAAACGAGGATTCACTGTCTCTGCGCCTGCCATACCAATAATCTCAGTTCCCCCAGAAGCAAATGCGCCAAGAACAAATACAGATACAAGGCCAAAGAATCCGTTGGTTAGAAGATTGCCGCTGTCAAAAGAAGTAACAGTTTCAATATGATTTGGAGTACCACCAGCTAAATATACAATAGTGAAGATGAAAAATCCAATAAGGGTGGCCAATTTGAGAAATGCAGTTGCTGTTTCAGCTTTTCCAAAGAAAGAAACGGGAAATAGATGAAGAGAAAGAGTAGCAAATATAAAGATAGCCATACTAGCCTGTTTCGGGATGGCTGTCGTCCAATACTCAATGAGCAGACAGAAGGTAGTTCCTTCAATAGCAAAGACGAGAATACAAATTACCCAAAGCTGGTATCCAAATGCAAAAGTAATTGCTGGGTCAAGGAATTTGGCTGGGTAAGCGATATAGCTGCCGTGGATCGGAAACATAACCGTCATTTCAGAAAGAGACAATAACATAGAAGCAACAATGTAATTGACTATAATGAAGCCGAGGATTATCGCTATGGAACCACCAGAGGTCAACTGAGTGCTAGTACCAATAAAAAGACCAGTTCCCACATTCGCACCAAGTGTCAGGAATTGAAGATGCCTGGAAGTAAGAGTCCTTTTGAAACTAGCTCCATTAGAACTGTTAAGGGAATAGGAGTCGTCTTGACCATCACTTCCAGGGAGAGAGGATGTTGCAACTTTCTCTATTTCAGTGTGTGCCAAACTACTAGACGAGTTCGATATATTTGATGTAACTGCTTTCATTATGCAAAGTAGAATGGCGGGGTATAGAAGTGAGCTTCTATTGAAGAAATTGTCAAAAGATTATGGCGCGTATAAAAATTATATACTTAAAAGCCAAGTAAAAATGCTATTGTAGATAAAATCCTTAAACCAGTGATCAATTCGTATAAAGGAAAGAGACCAACAGATATACCTCCAACAAGGGTCTAAAATAGTTCAGTAAAGGTTGGGGTATATATAAATATATATAGCGATTTAAGCTGAAATAATAGGATTTGAAGAAACAAAGGCTATTTATGACGTGCAAAGTCGGATAAAACCATAAGGCCCTTAGGCCAACTACGGCCTAAGCCCTCCAATCGTGTAGCTTAAAGGTGAAAACCGTTGCATTAGCCTAGGGATTGCATAGGAATTGGCCAATAGGAAAGGCAGCAGCAAGTAGTCCGGTAGAGTCGCATGTGGGGTAAACTAACTAGCAGTGGAAAGAAGAAGACCGGAGGAGCTCTCGCTATTAAAAGTTCACCATCTCCTCGTTTTTGCTTTAAGTGTAAAGCTTGGTGTCCTAGTTCTAATTATATTTCACATAAAACCAATAGCTGATAGACAATCAAATAAATCATTCCATCCGCGTGTGTCATAAGACCCGAAAAGCCCCTTCTTCTGCGCAAGCTTTAGACAAACTAATGCATCTACTACATGACACTAAATTCTTGTCTAGCGGGTGGGTTTAGGTTGCAGCGCAGAATTTAAGTTTCAAGGGTACGCTTTCACAAAGTTTACGTTCCATAGATACAGTATCATTGGTTACATTCTAAACCTTAAGTAACTTCGAGAATTAATGCATCGGGTGGAAACATCGATTGGCAGGGTCAAGGCCATCAAAACTCTTATGCATTCGGCCAACTTTAGTCCACGTCTTCTTTTACTTTTAAGAATCTCTAAACTTCTGAAGAGTAATTCATGAATGGTGAATTTTGAGGAATTGCAAAAGAGGGGTTGGCGACTCAAGGAAGGAAAAGCGCTATTAATGAATTACCTATTATGTACTTAGTGTGCGAATCATCAGCCTCGTGATCAAGGTAGTAATTGAAGCTTATCCACTGTCATACCAAATTGGAAGCAAGTTACTGAGCCGAAGAGAGCTAGTTCACTGCAGATGACATGATTTCAATCACTCGAGGCGCAAATTCCTGTGCCCTTGTCACACTACGCATACCCTTCTGCACATTATCTATATATTTAACAGAATCTTGGTTGAATATCTCAGTTCTTATCTATATATATGAGGCAAACTATGACGGCTATCGATAGTAGCACTGACCGATAGGGATGGGACCAAGAATTCTAGCTAAATTAGCCTGAACTAGTTAACCCCCTATCTTTTAGGTTCGTAAGGCACAACTTAAAAGCTTATGAAACTTTATTCTCTCCAATCAGTTAAACTAATCACTCGTTTAACGTGATCATTGAATGTGGTCAAGAGCCGAAAACATGCGTTAGTCTGTTAAGAAAATAAAAAAATACTTTGCAGTTATGCAGCCTGTTAGGAATACTGGTTGATCCTTAAGTTGTTGCTAGTTAATCCTGCCCTAGGCCTAGACAGTTGAAGAGTTTAGATTCTCGCATCACGCTACTTGCTTAATATGCCAGTAATCACATTCGCTGAAACTTGATAAAGCCTCTAATTAAATAGCATATCTATTTATTTTTCTTAGCTTCAGCTTCTTCGTTCAGAGACTCCTCTCCCCCTACTTGACCAAATTCGTTGACTCGAGAATAATCTACCCGATATATGAAGGTCTGAATGACGTAAATTACAAAGATAACATCATCACGGAGGGTGGCAAGCCTGTGCAACAAAGGCATCTTAATCACAAAAGCAAAAAGATCATCGATGAATGTATTTAGGAACTTGTAGATCATAGCCCTCTGGGGCATATGTGCTACCGATTTCAATCGATAATTAATGTATATCGAGGGGACCAACATTAGAAATCCATAAGCATATACAGATCCAACAAGAGTGGCCAATATGAATGAGTACCAAGATTTATGGGTATCATACATCAACGAGTATCCAGCGTAAGCAAGAATCAGAGGAATGCCTATCATGTATAAGTATTTAAAAGCTGTTTTATCATACTCCTCAGTCTTTTTCTCCGTTTCGCTCAGTTCGTGCTTATCCTTCAGTCGTATCCTGTACGGGACTAGTCCGGGAACTTTTTCTATGACAATATCAGCTACTTTGGTGATCTTCCAGGCTTCGATTAGAATACCTGAGCCTTGTCCAAAGAGAATCATCCAAGAGGTATCTTCATTATTGTCCATAAGATATAGAAAAATAATAGATTGCATAATGACATTGGCAACAATAGACCGCACGGAAATACCGACGTTATCTTTCTTGTTTCTGAAATGCGATATATCATTCTTAAATGCTAGAAATTCAAACAAAGTATGCAAGATAGATACAAAAGCAGTGACAATCAGCAACCAAACATTCGTTTCTATCAAAACGCGTTTAAATTCTTCAAGTTCTTGACCAGTTCCGCCGCTAGTTTCCACTTGCTGATTGAAGCCAGAAGAAGCAGTTACAGTAAGGAAGTACTTCCATTTAACGACATCTGAGAAGATAAAATGAAGCGGTAAAGACGTCAGTGTCTCGTTAATTTCACTCATCTGAGATCTCAGCTGCCAGAAATCATTATAAAATACTATGGGGAAGTATGAATCAGGGGTAGCAGTCTTCACATGAGTACGGAGAACAGGATGGGAGCTGTCCAAGTCAATATCCCCAGAATTTCGAACCATCTGTATGGTAATATTTGGGTGCCAGTATGATACAATCTCCTTTCTATAATCTTCTGAGTTAGCTGAGTCATCCAGATCCTCCTTTTCAGAGCCATTGTCTGCTAATAAATACTTTTCTTTCGCGCGCTTGCGTTTAGGGAGGTAGTGATTGATTCGGAAAGTGTATTCTGTGACAGCAAGAGGATCGAATTCTGGATGAGACCGATCAAGAATCGCCCCAAATTTAGACAATAATAAATGTGTGTAGATGGATCCATTTTTTGCCATGCCAGGTGTTATTGCAATATCTATAGAGAAGGAACTCTCAAACTCGCGACCATAAACCACTTTCGTCTTATAAACCGGAGTGTCTTCTTGAGACAACGTTACTCTGTCATTTATGTAGACATAAGCATCTAGTTCAGAACCAATAGGCCATAATGAGGACAATATTGACTTATGGGCAGTATTTTGGCTAGCATCTGCGACGGCGCTGTTGGTATCAGCAATTGCTTGCGTTGGTGGTCTTGGTTTACCTGAGGGCATGAAATTAGATAATGCAACCTGAATTAGAACAACAATTAGAATAGGCTTCAACATTGACCATATCTGAGATGATCTATTACTATCATTGCTTGCAATCCGTTGTGTATCCGCCATTGGAATCGTGCAGATGTGCTTGAAACAATGAATAAAGTGGCGCGAATTACTGAATGATTGAGAGAAAAAAGAATAAAGCTTTAAATTTATGCAGTTTCAGGACTGCAAGTTCAAACAAATTGTGGATAGTAAAGCCTTAGAATAGTAGAGAACTTTTTCGATGGAAGTTGTGGGCCAGAGCAAAAAAAACGATGCTGACAGGATTCGAACCTGCAACCTTTGGAACCGAAATCCAACTCGCTAACCATTGCGACACAGCACCCAAATCTAAAGTAAGAGTGTTCTCGTACTATATAAGGCAACTATACTTTCTTTAGCTTATTTCTATTGCGCTCTTGGCAGTAGTTATGAATAGAACATACAATATAAGGACGGCTGAAATATATAAATCCCAATTAATATAGCTAAGCATCATAGTAATACTGTCAGAACTGGAAACATTTCATTGCCAGATGCAGTTGAATCGTGAAAACGGGCATTTAAGAGTCGATGTCATGAGATAGTTTAGCACGAAAGTAGGGACCAAATCGAAAGAATATGAATGGAATTGGTGTAAAGAGAGTCGTTAAGCAAGCTAATAAAAACGATGCCCATTGGAATCCAAGGTTATAATACATGCGAGCCGCAAAGAGGGGGAACACACCAGCCAGGGTGCACCTCAAAAGCGCATTAGCAGCCAAAGCTGAAGCTGACCAAGATTTGCAAGCTGCTACCAGATAAGTAAAGATACCATTAAGACTGAATAACATGCCAAGCATTACTAGACCTGATCCTAACATAGACACCGCCCAATGGACAGATTCCTTGGTAGTAAAGGCAAAAATGAATAAGCCAATCACATTAATTATTCCGCCAACCATGGGTAAGATGAGCAGATCTTCCATTTCAATAGCTCTAGTTTGGTGTCTATCTTGGTACATGAAGTACAACGTAGCAGTAATACTGCCAGTTATCAGACCGATGACTTGAGAAACGAAAGATAGACCCAAAAACTCATCTCTAAAAAGATAAACCCTTTTGTAAATGATAGGAAACGAAACAAAAAAGAGGTAGATAATAGACAGCAATAAAGCGCTGTAAATTGAAAGAAGAAGAACCATCAAATCAGTGGAGAGAAGGATAAAAGGCCTTTTAACAGAAGCCAGAACAGTCTGGGCGACTGAATTGGAGTTTCGTTCAATTTGAGCATAATAATTAGAATCATCCGTTGATTTTCGAACTTGCTGAGCTTTTCTTCGAAGCAAATAGAGTTCGTAAGTTTCATCGACGAAGAAGAACACGAAGAGATACATGACGGCAGACCAGATAATGAAGGCCCAGAATATCCAACGCCATGTAGTGTTGGCGACGATGAAGAACCCAATTATTGGGCCCAAAGAAGGGCCAAGAAAGGGGCCAGCTGTAAAAAAAACCATAGGATATTGGAGGCTCCTCTTCGGGAACATATCGCCGACACTCCCTCCCGCAACTGAAAGAACTGCTGATCCACAGAACGCAGAGATGTATCTTGGAATAATTACGCCTTCAATAGAAGGAGAGAAAGCTGTAGGGACTTGGAATATGGTATAAAGCATCAATGATACAAGGTACACATTGCGACGGCCATAGAACTCAGATAAAGGACCAAGAAAGATGGGTCCGGTAGCAAGCCCTAACAAATAGGTAGTGATACCAACAGTTGAAACTTCATTGGATACGTCGAATACGTGTGAAAGATCGTCAATGGCAGCAGAATAAACTGAACTGAGACTGGTGAGGTTGGTGGCCGTAGTTGTAAGAATTATGGTGATAACCCATTTTTTAAGCGCTGATTTGTTATGCGGGCGTTCTGAGTCGGCCAACCAATCGGCGGTGATTAGATATTTGTCTTCCTCCACAGGTAAAGAAGTCATACCAATTCTTTCCCCATAATACCAGATAGACTAGTAATTTATATATATGGTGATGAAACGTCAGAGGACTGAATGTGCGGAGAAATGGATCAATTCAAAACGGAGATAAGCATGGGGTTAAAAGGCCACAATAGGGAGAAGAAGTGGGCACCAACCTTACTTACTAATCAATATTCAGAAGCTTTCGTTAACACCAAGCCCTAAAGACCAGGCCTAGAGCACAAAATTGATCAACCCCAGGGGATTAGCACCAGTAGTTGCACATAAAAGCACTAATTGGCTGCTGTTTATAATTATGAGCCACTCCATAAGCCACCAACAGCTCATTGAAGGTGAAGAACACTTCGCATCGATTTGTCCCACGACCAACTGTAATTATCGATTCCGCGTCTTTGGCTGTGCCGTCTAACCTAAATTAGACATATTGTCTCTGACCTAAGCATTTCCGTTTAACGCTCATATTCAGTATTGCATTTGATGCTTACTAGAATTATACTCCTGGAGAAGGCTGGATTTATAGCTTATGCTCACCTAGTGCGTAGAACCAACGCAGTAAGAGCCACTTGGTGTGAGAATAAAATGATATATAGTGAGGACACTGATTGGGAGGAAACAGACGAAAGGTTGGAAGAACAGGCACACAACTAGCAACACCCGCGATCGGAATGGATCACGGCGAATACTCGTACGGGATAGATGATGATTGCCTAAAAGAACTAGAACATAATGCCAGGAATATTGAAAACGGTCTGCAAAGTTTGTTGGATCTCCAAGCGAGCGGGTTAGTGGGAGAATCCAAAGGATTACGACAGACTAGGAAGAAGATAGGCGAATCTATGGAAGAGCTACAGAATATCAGAACTACGCAAGCGAGATGTTACGCCGAGAAATGGCCAGAAAAGAACAAAGAGATAGATTATTTAATGCAGGAGCTTTCTACGAAAAAGGGGCTGGAAGAGCAGTTGAGTCTGCTTCGAAACAGTTCGGATGAGGTGAGGAATATAGATAAAGACCGAAAAGCATTGGCACTGGTAGAAGAGGAGATAAAGCAAGTTCTAAAGAAATTGGACGATCTCAAATCGAAACGGAGAGATCTAATGTATGAATTACAGCAATCAGAATCAGTATTAGAGTCGCGGGCTGCTACGATAGAAAGGAAACTACATCAGATAGGTGATATATCGGAGAGAACTGTTGAATGTACTCAAGCGGAAGCTGCAATAATTGGTGATTTAAAAGGAAAAGCTGAAACCGAGTCGGTGGCACTCAGTGAAGGTGTGAAAGTTTGGAAGGCACTGATGACAGAGGTAGAAAGCGTTGAGAGTGCAATGAATGCTCAGTCTAACGATATAGAAAAACTGGTTGTCAATACTATTGAGAAAATGAAAAATTTCCTAATTCTGGCAAGAGAGAGTGGGTGGAAATTTTTATCAGTAGCGATCGAGCAGGAGCTATCAGCATACGAAAAGGCTTATGAAATTCTAACGACAAAAAAGATGAGTGAATGAGAAATTCTAGATAGTACAGAGATTTATATACTATAAGTCATCGAAAGGAGTTATAAATCATTACAAGAAGTTCGAGCACGATTCCGCCGCAGGTCAGGAAGATGATAAAGATGATCCAACCCGGAGAATACGAGGTCTGCATTTTGTCTTTATGGTCTGCTTTGGGTTTACCCATCTTGGCCGACTCTTTTTTGGCATATTTCAAATTGGCTTTACGTTGCGTTGGTGTTTGAGGTGCCATCTTGTATATTAATAATTACTCGCCTAGGTAGTGTAAGCACAGCTGTCCTCGAAATCTAAAATAATAGCACTCCCGAACGTTACTTTGACTGGAGCCCCCGCTGGGACTTAAAAGAAAACCAATGTTGTGACTGTCGCCTGATATTTTCAAACTTAAAATGGGCCATATAGAGAAGCCGAAAGGCACACCTGATTTTCTATGGACGTATCAAGAAGAGCCCCACAGGACAAGAAGGAAAGAAATAATAAAGGCCCACCCTGAAGTAACAAGCCTGTGTGGCCACGAGCCCATTACAAAATACGTAGCTGGAGCTGTGGTGTTGTTACAACTATCTATCGCTATACTGTTGAGAAACTACAAGCCATTGAGCTGGCCTGTGCTTCTCATAGCTTACGTAATTGGAGCAACTGCTAATCAGAATGTCTTTCTGGCGATCCATGAACTCTCACATAACCTGGGATTCAAATCACCCTGGGCTAATAGATTCGCTGCCGCCATCGTAAATTTCCCTATAGGAATACCATACTCAGCCTCATTCAGACCATACCATTTGTTACACCACAAGCACCTCGGACATGACCAATACGACACAGATCTTCCTACAGTACTGGAAGCTGTAGTGTTAGACAGTGTCATGGGCAAAGCTTTCTTTGCAACGTTTCAATTGTTCTTCTATGCTATTAGGCCAATGTGCGTAGCATCAATTCCTCTTGGTTGGTGGCATCTTTTCAATTTTGCTTTCCAACTGCTAGCCGACATATTGCTTGTGAGTTACTTTGGATGGACTTCCCTGATCTACTTACTCCTGTCTTCGTTCTTTGCTGGATCATTACACCCCCTTGCTGGACATTTCATCGCCGAACATTACGTTTTGAACCTTCCGCCTTTTAAAAAGTCCCCAGAAGCACTGAAAAATACACCTCCACCAGATACATACTCCTATTATGGTCCTCTAAATATTCTGGTATATAATGTTGGATACCACAATGAGCATCACGACTTTCCCTACATCCCGTGGACGCGACTTCCGATCCTACGCCAAATGGCTCCAGAATTCTATGACTGTTTACCTTCACATACTTCATGGACAAAAGTGATTTGGGATTTCGTGTTTATAGACTCAAATTCGCTCTGGTGCCGCGTAAGGCGGACTGAGACAAAATATGTTCAAGCTGCTTCGAACCCCATCGATGGAAATGTCACCTAAAACATACAGATCACTACGAAAGGGAACACCTAGTATATCCAGTATACTTCAATAATTACTAGAATTATTGTGCACAGTTTAAATTATGTCATTTCTTAGGCATTGTTCTTTCGGCGTAATCAAACGTGTCTCTCATCTTAGACTTCTCTACCCGCCCAACCCGTCTTTCTTTCCGTTACAGTTCCTGCTCAACAAACACTATTACTCCTGTGATAATAGTCGTAGTATACACAAAGGCTTTATCTGGTATCGCAATGTTCCTAAAAATGCGTCCAAAAGAAATGCAGCCCACCCAAGCCAATTCCCCCGATTACTGCAGCGCTATCGCTTTAAGCATTGCTGATTTAGCTTTCCGTTTCAGTTGCTTCGTAAAGGATCTTCTATATATTACTCTTCGAGATCATTTAGGCGGCGTAAGCATCTGATAGGTCGGTAAACATAGAAAGTTATGTCCATGTTGCAGCATATAGTATGCTTTAGTGTCGTCGACAGTCAGTTGAGCTATATCCAATTGGAGCCCGCAAATACTAACATAAGCATATTCTTCATAAAAGTGTCACCTTAGATGGCTACATCGGATAAATATCCTTTATATGACAAAATTGTAAGACCTTGGGTATTACTTCAAGTCAGCATAGTTTAACTATGCTATTTGAGGCATCTAACAGCGCTCTGAATACATCTATATCATGTTTCCTTGTCTCTGAGCATTTTCAGTTCTGACACAAACAATTCATTCCAGTAAGCTGAAGTATATTTACAAATATACTTCAATAACGTCTGACGGTTGGCAGCGCGCAGATCTTCAGGCATATTTAGTGCATCATATATGGCATTAGCCATGTCTTCTGTATTCCAGGGGTTCACAACAATGGACCCATTCAAAGATTGAGCCGCACCAGTGAACTCTGAAAGGATTAGCTGGCCATGATTAGACTGTTGACAGGCGATATATTCATAAGAAACCAGGTTCATTCCATCTCTTGTACTGGTGACAAAGCAGATATCAGAAACAGCGTATAAAGCAACAAGTTCTTCAAATGGAATGGATTTGTGTTAGAAATGGATGGGTGTGAACTCCACTGTACCGAATCGACCATTGATTCCACCAACAAGCTCGCTCACAGCAGCTCTTAGATTCTGATATTCTTCGACACATTGGCGAGATGGAACAGCGACATGCACTAAAACGACCTTTCCGATCCATTCAGGATGCTCGTCTAAGAAAATTTCTAAGGCATGCAGCTTTTGTGGGACACCTTTAATATAGTCTAAACGATCAACACCACAGATAATTCGCACACCGTTGAATTTTTCTCTCAAAGCAGCTATACATGCTTTAATTGACGGGTTTTCCATGCCATCTAAGAATTTTTAAGTGTCTATTCCAATAGGGAAAGCAGCTACAGCTACCATTCGACCTTTGTAATGCACACCAGAGGGAATTGTTTTGAGGTCGAGGATTCTAGAGCATGAGGACAGAAAATGCCTTGCATAATCATAAGTGTGAAATCCAATGAGATCGCACTCTAATAATCCTTCCAGAACCTCTCTTCTGACCGGAAGAATTCATAATATCCTCTGGCAGATCTTTTGATGGTTACAGGCAGCCGATTTGACTCTACGAGCACTTGATGAGGCATCTTTCATCTTAAAGCCTAAAGTTGATCTATTGTTCAGCGAAAGATGGAGAATGCCTGAAGTGCCAGTTAATGAAGTGGGTACGGCTATGAGCTCCGATTGGTTGAACTTAAATAGCCTTTCGATTGCTCATTCTGTGTGGGGAAGAAGAGCTGAATAGGAGCACTATTAGTAGCGAATTGGTGGAGAGGTTACTTATTTGGTGGTAAATAGTTACATATAATCAATGCTATAAATAAAGTGAAAGAAGCCTGCTTAAATTTGCTTGGCTACCTCTTCAGCACGGGTAACGTCAACTCCGGTGTTGTCGGGTTCGACGAATATCTTGGAAACCACGCCGTCTTGTACGAGCATTGCGTACCTTTTGCTTCTGGGGCTACCAAAGAATTTCGTCGCATCGAACTCCATATCAATGGCTCGAGTGAATTTTCCCTCAGGGTCGGCCAAAATCTCCAACCCTGCTTTAGCACCGAGAGCCTTTGCCCATGCATTCGCAACAAACGCATCATTAACTGTCACCACGTGTACTCCTTGCACTCCCTTGTCGTGTAACGCTGCCCAACTCTCTAGATATCCTGGGACATGCGTTGCAGAACACGCGGGAGAGAACGCACCAGGCACTCCTACTATGAGATGCTTCCCCTTCTTGACCTTCTCGGCTATATCCACTTGGTCTCCAGGGCTTTGCTTATATAACACCAGCGATGGAATCCGATCGCCCACCTCGATTCTTCTGGCAGGAATAATGCTGAACTTTCGCGCTCCATTAGCTACCCTAATTCCCCTTAAAGCCTGCATGCTGGTGTTCGTGTCTTAAAAAAAGGTGCAGTCGGAGAAAAGAGTTCAATGCCTCTGTCTCCAGCCGCTCGCTCCATAGCCTCGACCGATTACTCCCAATGATTACAGCGCTGGCCCGTTTCCCCCGCAGCCTGCCCTATGCTTACGCTTAACCCTTCCTTAGTGTCGCCTATAGCTATTTACCATTCGAAATAGCGCGTCTAACCATTATCGCTATACTAGCCTACAAGTTATTTATCAACACTACGGACATTAAGTTCTGCACAGACACTATCCATTCAGATTGGAAAGTGCCGATATATACCCTAACCCTTAAACACACCTCGGTTCCTCACCAAAGGCCTTTCGGCAAAATACTAGAGGAAGTGAAGCCAGCCTGAGCCGGAACTTCATCACCAGAGTTTTTGTTTACCTCAATTATCGCATAGTACGTTAACGTCGTTTAATTTTCTCTATTTTTCTGTGCATATCCACTAGTCTGTTATAGAGTGAGCATCTCTGTAATCGCTCGCAAACCAGAGAGGTATGTACAGTAACAACCAGCAGAACACTCAAGCATGGCAGATACAGCAGCAGCCGCAGACGCTACAAAATGAATATATTCAGCCTTGCCCTCTTCAGCCAAACGTCACGGGCTTTCCTACTACTGCAAATCAACTTCCTAGTGGTGTTTTTGCTCCAATAATGTGGTCCCAGCAAACCGGAGCATTGCAAGCCCTTAGACCGTAATACTCGATATCTCCTATTGCTACACTTTCTACTTTTATGAGCCCTCTTTCCACAAGAATGCCTCCCCAACAGCAGCAGCAGCGCAGTTTCAGTGGCTATTCAAGTCGCTCGATTGCTTTCGGCCCTAAGCACATTTAGCAAAACTTAATTATACTTTAGGCTAGTGTTCCGGCGTCTAATGTATTTCCGGCTTGCCGGAACATCCTGATTTTACCTCCTGAATAAATGAGCTTAATATCATTTGAGTCGAGGACGATGACTAACACTATTCTGTGGTTCTTCATTAATTCTATTTTATGTGAAAGAGTAACAGGATATACGTATGGAGATTCCTTCCGCTTTGTAAGTAAACTTCCGGGCATTGGCCATATATCCCCTGAGTTAACTTTCGCACTAGCACTAACGTCTTATTTCTACCTATAAGGAAGGATGAATGTATATCTTATTTTATTTTAAGTTTCAAACCAGTAATTTAAAATTCGGCTGGGCCAATAATCATAGACCTAAGAACTATACATAAGATTAAAATTTCTTAGCTCCTAACTAGTTCAACCTGTCTAGTATTAAAATGTAGGATTTGTTTTAGTCTGTCTATAACTGTCTATTTAGGGCGGCGATTTTTGCTGAATTGACACACCGAGTATTCAGCGAGCCCTCTCACTTGGAGTCGCTAAGAATCGTAGATAATGCCTTCCACTGTCTACAGTACCCTGTCAGAGACTGTAACATTTCTGTGCGAACCTCCTCTAGAGACCACTACAGTGTTTGCTCGCGCATATGCCAAAGCCGCCGGAAGTGTAACGCAGTATCTCGAAAGCTGCTCCTCTAAGCCCACGCACGTTAGCGGCTGGTACTGCAATGAATGCACGCCGGTTGTGGTTACCTATACACCCCAGCCTCCGTTGGTAAGAGATGACTGCACTTATATTTGGGCCTATTATGAGGAGATCTCAATATCCATTTCCCTAGGTGTTCATATTAGCGTCGAAATTCCGGTACTGAGCACTGCTATCGTTCACCCAGATTTTGTAGGAACAAAAACAGAAGATGCAACTACTGCGACTTCGAGCACCGGCGAGTCGCAAAGAACTCTCATCCCAGATACCATTTATGGCCCTGGATGTAGCACAGAGCCAAAGTACCAACCTGCTGTAGTCTTTGCTGCACTCTATGGTAATAGTACTGACTTCTCTACTGATGATATTATAAATGGCCAATATCGTTCGGACGATTTTACGAAAATGAATGTGCAACTCACGAACAATGAGATATTTTACAATGATATTAACTCCGGTATAACGGAAATGCTTTTTTATATTTATGCGGATAACATCCAGTCTATCCAAATGTCGGCTTCATCGCCTAGCTTGACTGAATCTTTTCCTGTTTACATTTTTATTGGTCAATGTGCAATGGAGTGTTCCGATATAAATGTTATAGGAACTGGTGGATCTTTCACAACTGTGAATCTTTCTTCCAGTAACAGCTATGCTTACGATCTCGATGTCGATCTAAACAAAGCATGGTATCCGATTCGTGTCGTCGTGTTATCAAACTCACAGAGCGCACACCAACTGTCTCGTCGTCAATTAGCAGAGAGGTTTGTTCTTACTATAGAATACAAATCAGGAGAAAATACTGCTCTATCAATTAGAGGTGATGATGATGCTGATCCCCAGCCAAAATACCCACTTTCACCATCGACTTCACTTAGACCATCTGATTTTATTACCACTCCTTTGTCTGCTTCCTCGATATCAGTTGCGCAATCAGATCAGGGTTCTTCCGTGCTTGTCACTACACCCCTCCCGCCTCAAAGTCTAGTGTCATCTGCTTCGAGCATTTTGTCATCCTCGAACCAGCCGACTATTGAGTCCACCGAAATAAACCACTCTTCTAATACGTTGTCTAGCATGGTTACTAGCGGCACTTATCAGGACACCTCTTCACGAACCCTGGTCTCCTCGAACTTATGGTCTACCGACACCTTCACTACCAATACCTCTGCTGCTGATATTTTGTCCTCTCTGACTACCTCGTCTACCATTCCTTCGTCGTCCAGCCAAACGCAAGCGTCGACTTTGCCTTCTAGTCCTTTATCGTCCAGCGAAACGCAAGCGCCGGCGTCGTCTTCTAGCCCTTCGTCGTCCAGCCAAACGCAAGCTTCGACGTCGTCTTCTAGTCCACTGTCGTCCAGCCAAACGCAAGCGCCGACTTCTTCTACTAGTCCTTCGTCTTCCAGCCAAACACAAGCGCCGACGCCGTCTTCTAGTCCTCTGTCGTCCAGCCAAACGCAAATGTCGACCTTGTCTTCTAGCCCTTCGTCGTCCAGCCAAACGCAAGCGTCGACTTCGTCTTCCAGTCCCTTTTCGTCCAGCGAAACGCAAGCGCCGGCGTCGTCTTCTAGTCCTTTATCGTCCAGCGAAACGCAAGCGCCGGCGTCGTCTTCTAGCCCTTTGTCGTCCAGCCAAGCGCAAGCGCCGACTTCGTCTTCTAGTCCTCTGTCGTCCAGCCAAGCGCAAGCGCCGACTTCTTCTTCTAGTCCACTGTCGTCCAGCCAAACGCAAGCGCCGACGCCGTCTTCTAGTCCTTTATCGTCCAGCCAAACGCAAGCGTCGACTTCGTCTTCCAGTCCCTTTTCGTCCAGCGAAACGCAAGCGCCGGCGTCGTCTTCTAGTCCTTTATCGTCCAGCGAAACGCAAGCGCCGGCGCCGTCTTCTAGTCCTTTATCGTCCAGCGAAACGCAAGCGCCGGCGTCGTCTTCTAGCCCTTCGTCGTCCAGCCAAACGCAAGCTTCGACGTCGTCTTCTAGTCCACTGTCGTCCAGCCAAACGCAAGCGCCGACTTCTTCTACTAGTCCTTCGTCTTCCAGCCAAACACAAGCGCCGACGCCGTCTTCTAGTCCTCTGTCGTCCAGCCAAACGCAAATGTCGACCTTGTCTTCTAGCCCTTCGTCGTCCAGCCAAACGCAAGCGTCGACTTCGTCTTCCAGTCCCTTTTCGTCCAGCGAAACGCAAGCGCCGGCGTCGTCTTCTAGTCCTTTATCGTCCAGCGAAACGCAAGCGCCGGCGTCGTCTTCTAGCCCTTCGTCGTCCAGCGAAACGCAAGCTTCGACGTCGTCTTCTAGTCCACTGTCGTCCAGCCAAACGCAAGCGCCGACTTCTTCTACTAGTCCTTCGTCTTCCAGCCAAACACAAGCGCCGACGCTGTCTTCTAGTCCTCTTTCGTCCAGCCAAACGCAAGCGCCGACTTCGTCTTCTAGTCCTTCGTCTTCCAGCCAAACGCAAGCGCCAACGTCGTCTTCTAGTTCTCTGTCGTCCAGCCAAACGCAAGCGTCGCCGTCTTCTAGTCCTCTTTCGTCTAGCCAAACGCAAGCGTCGCCGTCTTCTAGTCCTCTTTCGTCTAGCCAAACGCAAGCGCCGACGTCGTCTTCTAGTCCTTCGTCGTCCAGCCAGACGCAAGCGTCGCCGTCTTCTAGTCCTCTGTCGTCCAGCCAAACGCAAGCGTCGACCTCTTCCACCAGTCCTCTGTCGTCCAGCCAAACGCAAGCGTCGACGTCGTCTTCTAGTCCTCTGTCGTCCAGCCAGACGCAAGCGTCGCCGTCTTCTAGTCCTTCGTCGTCCAGCCAGACGCAAGCGTCGTCGTCTTCTAGTCCTTCGTCGTCCAGCCAGACGCAAGCGTCGCCGTCTTCTAGTCCTCTGTCGTCCAGCCAAACGCAAGCGTCGCCGTCTTCTAGTCCTCTTTCGTCCAGCCAAACGCAAGCGCCGACGTCGTCTTCTAGTCCTTTATCGTCCAGCCAAACGCAAGCTTCGACTTCGTCTTCTAGTCCTCTTTCGTCCAGCCAAACGCAAGCGCCGACGTCGTCTTCTAGTCCTCCGTCGTCCAGCCAAACGCAAGCTTCGACTTCGTCTTCTAGTCCTTCGTCGTCCAGCCAAACGCAAGCGCCGACTTCTTCCACTAGTCCTCTGTCGTCCAGCCAAACGCAAGCGCCGACGTCGTCTTCTAGTCCTCCGTCGTCCAGCCAAACGCAAGCGCCGGCGTCGTCTTCTAGTCCTTCGTCGTCCAGCCAAACGCAAGCTTCGACTTCTTCCACTAGTCCTCTGTCGTCCAGCCAAACGCAAGCGCCGACGTCGTCTTCTAGTCCTCTTTCGTCTAGCCAAACGCAAGCGCCGACGTCGTCTTCTAGTTTTTCGTCGTCCAGCCAGACGCAAGCGTCGCCGTCTTCTAGTCCTCTGTCGTCCAGCGAAACGCAAGCGCCGGCGTCGTCTTCTAGTCCTTTATCGTCCAGCCAAACGCAAGCGTCGACTTCTTCTACTAGTCCTCCGTCATCCAGCCAAACGCAAATGTCGACCTTGTCTTCTAGTCCTCTGTCGTCCAGCCAGAAACAAGCGCCGACTTCGTCTTCTAGTCCTCTGTCGTCCAGCCAGACGCAAGCGCCGACTTCGTCTTCTAGTCCTCTGTCGTCCAGCCAGACGCAAGCGCCGACATTGTCCTCTAGCCCTTTATCGTCTACTCAAACGCATGCGCCGACATTGTCCTCTCTGACTACCTTCTCAACCATTCCTTCGTCGTCCAGCCAAACGCAAGCGCCGATCTCTTCTAGTCCTTCGTCGTCCAGCCAAACGCAAGCGCCGACGTCGTCTTCTAGTTCTCTGTCGTCCAGCCAAACGCAAGCGCCGACGTCGTCTTCTAGTTTTTCGTCGTCCAGCCAGACGCAAGCGCCATCGTCGTCTTCTAGTCCTCTTTCGTCTAGCCAAACGCAAGCTTCGACCTCTTCCACCAGTCCTCTGTCGTCCAGCCAAACGCAAGCGCCGACTTCGTCTTCTAGTCCTCTGTCGTCCAGCCAGACGCAAGCGCCGACATTGTCCTCTAGCCCTTTATCGTCTACTCAAACGCATGCGCCGACATTGTCCTCTCTGACTACCTTCTCAACCATTCCTTCGTCGTCCAGCCAAACGCAAGCGCCGATCTCTTCTAGTCCTTCGTCGTCCAGCCAAACGCAAGCGCCGACGTCGTCTTCTAGTTCTCTGTCGTCCAGCCAAACGCAAGCGCCGGCGTCGTCTTCTAGCCCTTCGTCGTCCAGCCAAACGCAAGCTTCGACGTCGTCTTCTAGTCCTCTTTCGTCTAGCCAAACGCAAGCGTCGCCGTCTTCTAGTCCTCTTTCGTCTAGCCAAACGCAAGCGCCGACGTCGTCTTCTAGTCCTCTGTCGTCCAGCCAGACGCAAGCGTCGCCGTCTTCTAGTCCTCTGTCGTCCAGCCAAACGCAAGCGTCGACGTCGTCTTCTAGTCCTCTTTCGTCTAGCCAAACGCAAGCGTCGACGTCGTCTTCTAGTCCTTCGTCGTCTAGCCAAACGCAAGCGCCGACGTCGTCTTCTAGTCCTCTGTCGTCCAGCCAAACGCAAGCTTCGACTTCGTCTTCTAGTCCTCTGTCGTCCAGCCAAACGCAAGCTTCGACTTCGTCTTCTAGTTCTCTGTCGTCCAGCCAAACGCAAGCGTCGCCGTCTTCTAGTCCTCTTTCGTCCAGCCAAACGCAAGCGCCGACGTCGTCTTCTAGTCCTTTATCGTCCAGCCAAACGCAAGCTTCGACTTCGTCTTCTAGTCCTCTTTCGTCCAGCCAAACGCAAGCGCCGACGTCGTCTTCTAGTCCTCCGTCGTCCAGCCAAACGCAAGCGCCGACGTCGTCTTCTAGTCCTTCGTCGTCCAGCCAAACGCAAGCTTCGACTTCTTCCACTAGTCCTCTGTCGTCCAGCCAAACGCAAGCTTCGACTTCGTCTTCTAGTTCTCTGTCGTCCAGCCAAACGCAAGCGTCGCCGTCTTCTAGCCCTTCGTCGTCCAGCCAAACGCAAGCGTCGACTTCGTCTTCCAGTCCCTTTTCGTCCAGCGAAACGCAAGCGCCGGCGTCGTCTTCTAGTCCTTTATCGTCCAGCGAAACGCAAGCGCCGGCGTCGTCTTCTAGCCCTTCGTCGTCCAGCGAAACGCAAGCTTCGACGTCGTCTTCTAGTCCACTGTCGTCCAGCCAAACGCAAGCGCCGACTTCTTCTACTAGTCCTTCGTCTTCCAGCCAAACACAAGCGCCGACGCTGTCTTCTAGTCCTCTTTCGTCCAGCCAAACGCAAGCGCCGACTTCGTCTTCTAGTCCTTCGTCTTCCAGCCAAACGCAAGCGCCAACGTCGTCTTCTAGTCCTCTTTCGTCTAGCCAAACGCAAGCTTCGACCTCTTCCACCAGTCCTCTGTCGTCCAGCCAAACGCAAGCGCCGACTTCGTCTTCTAGTCCTCTTTCGTCCAGCCAAACGCAAGCGCCGACGCCGTCTTCTAGTCCTCCGTCGTCCAGCCAAACGCAAGCGCCGACGTCGTCTTCTAGTCCTCTGTCGTCCAGCCAAACGCAAGCGTCGACCTCTTCCACCAGTCCTCCGTCGTCCAGCCAAACGCAAGCGCCGACCTCATTTACTATACCTTCTTCGTCTACTCGAACGCAAACATCGACCACCCACGACACTTCTTCAGCTACTAGACTTTTTTCGTCCTCTCAGGATACTACTACTACTTCCGCAGCTGCCACTTCTTTAGTTCCTGGATACTGCTCATCTATACCTGATTTTGCTTCGAGTAATCAAGCATACCTAGCGGGGTACCAAGCGGATAGCACAGATGATGATTTTTTTATAAGTGGCACTTATAGGAGTAATTCTGCGCCTTTCTTTTCGGCATCTGCTACTTGGGGTTCGAATTACGTATATTCAGCTTTCCCATTAGAACCTGAGAACATATTTGAGTTGATTTTCTATGCAAGGTTTGAACAGGATACCGATAACGTCGAAATTACCCTGAACTACGTGAGTATACTGGCTGCCTCTCCTATTGAATTTTCATTCTATGTGATGACAGGTGAAGGTGCAGTATCCTGTACAGATGAAAATGTAATTGGCGTTGGAGGTTCTTCCTCGATTGCGAAGCAAGCTGGTCACTCGGGTATTTCACCAAGTACTCCAATAACTGTAACTTTGCCGGTAAGTCTCAGTGCTAATCAAATATACCCTATACGTATTGTCCTTTATGGTTCTGGGTTGGGCTCTTCGAACAGCATGTATATGAACACTACCTTTGATTCTATACCATTCGAAGCGTATGGTTACGACTATCAGTGAATGCTACGTTTGATTCTATACCGTTCGAAGCGTCTGGTTACAATCATGCAAAGACCTGGTAGCATGTTCTTTCTTTGTGAATATTGTCATTGATTGTTGTACTCTGAAGGGTGTAGATACGATACAGCTATGTAAATGGTCTTAAAAACCATAGCTGACTGACTATTTCGCCTCAGCCTTCTAATTTTTGATTATGTGAAGTGCACAGCTATTTCTCAATGTCCGTATGTGAGATCAGCGAAGTTCTTGTAAACGTGTTGTGTATCTTGCGATAAAGTATCTTGACTGCGATGGATTTCGTTGGAATGATACGCCTAATATGGCTGTGAAACCAGGTAAACAGTAGTTTGATCTCTTGATTTCAGTTATCGTCAAGTTCGAAGCTGGTATAATTATTCCTAATGTATATGTAGAATAGACGCCCGTTGTCAGCTGATCTTGTTTTCATTTCGCCTTGTCAGCTCACTACCCAGCATTATGTCTGAAAAGCTAGTGCTGGAAACATAATACATATATTTAACTCCTAAATACGCTAATGTTTTTCCCAGGGGTTGTAAACTATACTATACTACCGTCTGGTGGTTGTTTGCAAAGTAAGGAGGAGGGTGACCAGCTGTGTGCGTTCCTAGAGTGGAGTTCTGGGTAGTAATACCGGCCTCTGCTATAATATTCGAAACCAACACGCAAGCCAATATTGCAACAAGCGCGAATGACATAAAAAACGGTTTATTACTGAGTCTCCATTGGACGTACGAGCGACGAGATGTAACCGGCAGTACTGTAGCTATGGCCTTATATGCGCAGTGGGTCCATACGATAAGATATGCATTTGCTAGAAAGCAGATACTGCATGCAATCATACTGATATTCCTAGCAGAAATACTATTCAAAACAACAGGCGTAAGGCAAAACAATTGGGTCACCAGCGCAGTCATCTGCAATATCATGACAACAACCATCAGTTTCTCTGGGAAAACGTCCTTAGACACACTGCAACCCAAATCGAGTAGTTCATTTGTAACCGGTGAGCTAGAAGCATCAATGGTTCTAGTAAAAGAATCAAAATTACGAACAGCATATGTTGCTTTCAGACTGTTTAGGTTGTTTTTGCTGTCACACATGAAAAAAGACGCAATTTGGACACAGGTACCACCAAATCCATTGCGCACTGTCATCCATGGTTCTTGGTGAAGGCCAATCTGCTGTATCTTGAAAGACGATTCTGGTACGTTATTAATATTCCATTTCAGTTCAGTGAGGTATAGAGATGAAAGCATAGCGTGTGTTCTAGTACAGCCGGCTATCAAAAAAGAGCTTAGCATGACATTTACCGACAATAGAAGCGAGATAGTTAAAGTATGACACTAGTAATATCTCACGTAGGCCATTGCACGACAACAGTAGCATATATTCTTGCGCATAACACGTAAATTTGCATCCACCTGTACACTACCATACAAGCCAGCATATGGTAGTTCATCAAGTACTCTAAGCAGACCCTATATGCTGGCCTAAATTTGCTCTTGAAGTGTATGGTAATATAAAACTTAGTGAGATCTGAAGAAGCTGAATAGGCTCGCTTCCTCTTCTTCACGAACTTGAATTCCAGTTCACGAATAGGATTTGAAGAACTAGAGATAGAGTGGATTGATAAAATTCCCGCCTCACCAGTATTGTTTGTTTCCAATTTAACGTCAATGAGTTGTTGCGACATATACTGAGCATTCAATATAGTATTTGGCTCTTTCAAGTCCGATGTCAAATGACAGTTCACCCAGATTGACGCATTGTCCTCTAGATGGAGGAGCTTTCTGAGCATTATTAAATTGGTGAGTGACAAATGCTCCATGCAGGTTCCAATAGTTTACATTTGGTGTCTCAATTACTTGAAGTAATGCACCAACTGAGTTGGTCTAAATTGCTATCATTCACTGGATCACTTCAACCTCATCCTTCCTGTAATAATGAGCCAGTAGTACCGGCATTTGTCTATTTCTGCCTTCCGATCAGCTTAACTTTCCCCCCTTCCCAACACCAAACCTTCTTCATAGATTAGTGCACAAAAGATATTATGGCAGTAGACCTGATTGGCGAATTAAAACAGATATATCAGGGCGATGCTGATAAGCAACCAACAGCCATATTTTTATTACTCTCTCGCCAGTCCACAGAGTCCTGCGATGTAATTGAGCTTCTGAAACATATAGCTGATTCACAGTCCTTCTTCACTTTCTCTCTTCCTATTAATGTCGTTCTAGGCAAATTGTGTATCAAGGCCATACAATCAGAATCTGTAAAACTGTATGTCTTGACAGAATACCTACTAATGTCATTACAGGCACGGGTGAAAGACAAGGAGAGCCGTAGATTTGATATGCGACCTATACTTCTTTCTTGCATCGATGTTGTTTTCAAAAGCCATGGCCCCGAAATTGCTTCTTTTGTTCCATTGGCCATCATATTAGTTACCAAAATTGTCAAATCATCCCTGGTTCTGCAAGTGAAGGAGTCTGGCTTAAGAGCCCTGACTTCTATTCTATCCAGTTCGGCTAACGCGATATCTCCTCAACTCCTTTCAGATGCTTATGGTAGAATCAAGCCTTGTGCAACAGATAAATTTTATATCATACGTGCAAGGTGCATGGACTGCATCACATACATGACTAAGGTCCACGGACTTCATCTCGAAGCCTACAAGCCTAACATACCTAATACTGAATCTTCTCTGCCGCAAATCGATTTAGACGCAGTCATTCATATATGCTGGAAGAATGCTTCAGTGAATTCTTCAGCTCTTAGAAGATCTACCGCAAGATGCTTAGCGAGCACTCTATTGCTTCATTCTGCTGGCACTTCGACGATCAACCCGAAATCCCTCAAATCGCTACTGAATGTTCTATCCAGTTGCTATACTAAACCATCCACGGATGACTTCACAAGAACTTGTATTGTCGCATCTTATTACGAAGTCTTTATGCTGATTGAATCAGAGGAGTTTTTTAAGAATTATATTCTGATCGTATCAGATATTTCTGAAAATATACTGGCGAATAAACTTCTCGCTTCTTCTAACTATGCGATTGGAACTGCTCTAACCGATTTTCTTGACTTATTATCCAGCTCAACGCAACTACTGCTATCTGAATCACAGGTTAAGCAGTCTTTTAACTCATTAATGAAAATGTACACCTCTGAAAGGAATCATTCGAAACATGAGATGTCTCTATTTTGTGACTTGACTTACTATCAGCTCTGCTCTTTAGGACCAGCTGTAGGATCAGAAGCTGTATCTCTGATATCTTCATACTGCTATATATTGACCAACACTTCACGTTCGGTTCAAATAGCTGCTGCGAAGTGCATAAATCTTTTGTGCGTCATTTCCCCCAGCACTCTGATCCCGACGCAAACACTATTATTGGATTTCCTAGAGACAGGCTTAGCAGATACGTCCAAGGAAGTGCCTAATCTATTTGGCTACGCTTATACTATAACTCAACTCCTTTCTACATTTGGTCAAAAGCCTGAGTATGTCTCAGCTAAACTCTGCGACCGAATATTCCGGTTTGCTATGCGACTTCTTCGCTCAACACCGGAGAAACAGAATCTAGCATCAGCAATCATTAAAAATGAAGTTTCTTGGACTTTATTTTGTGGTTTGGTTGCTCTGGGACCTTCATTTATTAAGCCACATTTAGAGGAAATGATTAGTGTATGGCGTGCTGCGCTTCCAGATAATATGTCTAAGGACTCTCTTTCCGGGCGCAGGTTTATCGAGCTAGACTATTTGCTATTTCTCAGAGAACAGGTACTCTCTTGCATATTTTCTTTTATATTATGGAACAAGAAAATTCTCACCCAAAATGTTGCTCAACGATTGGTGACATTTTTAGATACGACATGTGATTTCCTGTCCTCTCTTCCTCTATCCGAATCTTCTAGAGCAGTAATAAGTTTTTCATCTGGATCAAAAAAGTCTATGTTGGGCTTTAAGACTGGTGGAGCAAAGCAGAAAATGAGTGAGGCAGTTGAAGCTAGGCTCCCATATTCATCATCACTGGACTATTTCGACTACAGAATTCTTCTGACTAGGCGAGTTTTCCAATGCTACATATCTCTATTTCAACTGGGATATAGTCATACTTTGCACCAAGCCAATCTACTCACATCCTGTATGAATATATTTGCTGACTCACGGTTATATCCTATGCCTTCGAGTGCTATTCGGGATGACAAGCTTAGCGTACTTGATATAAGCGAAAACCAGGCACACCAGTATCTTGCATCATCCCAAGGGGAAAACTCTTCAGGGTTAGCGGAAAAGGATAATTGTATTGCTGGTATTTCTAGTATGTATATTAAAGGTGAAATTAATCAATCGACTTTGGATGATACAGATTTTAACGGAGATCTTGGCATCATACCGGAAGACTCTTTCCTCACAAGGATAGATGCGAACCTGGAATACCCGCTGCGTAGATTCCACGCTTACGATGCTTATGGATTTCTATCGGAAATAAAGCCTTCAGATAACTACCATTCAGATTCTAGTTTTTTCAGTGACATTATTGCTGAGCGAGATATCAAACTTTGTTTTACTGCGCATCTACCAAGCTTTCCTTTTTCTGCATCACTGGCCGATGGCGCAATAAAGCTATTCTCTTATATATTTATTGATCAGCCTCCAAGGATACAAGAAAGTATGTTACAAGAAATACTTTCTTTCTTGACTCAAAAGGGAACTTACTCTAAAACTGGCGTAATTGGAGCTCGAGAACAGACAGTAATAGTGAATTCAGTACTGCAGGTACGTCATGTTTTAACTATGATGCTTGATAACTATGCTATTCGTCATTCGTCAGAAAGCTCATTGAAGGAATCATCAAATGTTATCAGTATTATGTTGGACATTTTGACGCTTGGACTGAAGAATCACAAACCTGCTATACGTGAGGTTTCCGCACAAGGGTTTGGATTAGCATGCTCCTTTAATGAAGATATTGTTTCGATGAATGTTAAAAAACTTATAGATCTAATCGTCAATGATAGATCTCCAGAAGCTAGGGCTGGATGTTCCTTGGCTTTGAGTTTTATTTACTCAGGACTGGGAAGTATCCGAGGGAGCTTGCATTTCAAGTCTCTACTAAGTGTCCTGTCCTTGTTAGTAAATGATTCGCATCCATATGTGAAGTATTGGGCCTTAATATCCCTCAGCAGAGTGATCGACACGGCGAGCATCTCATTTGCGCAATATGTAAAACCTACGAATGCACTTCTTTTGAAGGTATACTCGAACATATCTAATATGAGTAAAGAATTGTCTGGCAATGGTAATCTGCAGTTTGATACTCCGACACCTGCAGCAATCATTAACTGCCTATCATCTTTAACCCTGGCCATGGGCCCAGATTTGATATCCTCACAAAACCTACTAGAATCAATTGTTGCTGTTTGTAACAGTGTGAATCACTTACATGTTGGAGATCCAATTATTTCATTTGAACTAGTTAAGTGCTACCAGGCTCTTACATTATTTGCTCCAACGGAACTGGACATGAATTCTGTTTTTATCCTTCTCGTTGAACAAGCATCTGGGCTGGGCAATCTATTTGCGTATAAATGCCAGTCAATTGCGCTGAAGATTATAGAAAGATTATCTCGCGGAGATCTCATAGCATTAATGGAAGAGTTGTATGGGACTTCGCCGAAAAGTCAGGAGATCATCGAATTGATGTGGCGGTTATATGACTTATATCCATATTCATCCATACTGCGGGATATAATTATAAGCTGGGCTATGGCTTCTACCATGAGTGACACTTCTTTATGGCTTCAATACGTTCGGCAGATATTGAACTACACATATGTCAGTGGACCAAGGTTACCAACAGTCGGACCAAGCCTGCTTGCGAGATATATATCCCATAATGCAGACGATGACTATAAAAGGAATAAAAGTCATGGGAAGTTTGAATTTTTTGATGAAGAGAGTAATGCGCTAGATTTGGGTGCAGGTGATGAGCCCAAAGCTGATCAGAAAGATGAAGCTGCTGATGAAAGTAATGGCCAAACCATTATCGGAAAAAATTCATTGAGGTGGCAGACTGAATCACTCGCAACGTTTGCTCTCAGATTGGTTCTAGAATATAAAGCCGAAGAATCCAGTTCTCTGGCGACTTCTTACCTCAAGGTAGAGGATTTACCGCCAGGCTTGAGAGATATCGTTCCTTACATAAGTGAGATAGTTAGATTAGCGTTTTCAGCGGCTACAGCTACTGTCACTAGTACAAGACTTCTTGGAATTTTTCTTCTTGATGATATCCTCAATATGTTCGGCTCAGTGGCTGATCCTGAATTTGAAGAAATAGCATTGTTAGAACAATTTCAGGCTCAGATTGCTGCTGGACTAAATCCAGCATTTGAGGAAAGTTCATCACCTGAATTAGTGTCAGAAGCTATCAAAGTTTGTGCAGATTTTGTGGGGTCGGGAATAATAAGAGACATTAGTCAGATGCCGAGGATTGTGAGATTATTGAGAACGTCCCTAAAAGGATACTCAGATAAGTTTGCAAAGCTAGGCAAAGACTCTCAAACTCTTATTTTTAGAGATACGTCGCAGTTTACTATTGGTTCATATGCCGCTAAATCAGATAACGAAGAAATAATGTTAACCCAGGCAGTGGGAAGGGCCTGGGCGGCATTGTACCTTTCATCGATTGAGAATGACTATTGCAAACCATTGATAAACGAGAATATAAACGTTTTATGCTGCATATGGTTTGATTCCTTGGCCAATCTGGCACTACTAAGGTTCGAACCTGAATCTGATGTGGAAAGCTCTATGATACCAGGATCCGAGACCGATGTGAAATATCGCGGGGTCTTAAAGGTCGGCCGATTAAAGTACTACATGAATGGCTGGGTGCAAATTCTTAATGTATTCTGTATCGAATTAATGGAAGATACAGCTCAATGCATGTCTTTTCTGAGCGCTATAGTTGATCATGTGCCTTTTGACATTTCTGATAAATCTGCAGTGTTTTACATTCTCCTTGGAATATGCTATGACGGAATCATATGTAATTTTTCAGCAACTAAGAACAGAAGCATGTTTGGTAGCATATTGACAAAATCTGGTAGTTTGCTTACTGCTCGAGCATCGGTAAAACCGGAAGCCTTTCAGGCACAAGACATGTCCTTAGGAGATCGGGGAATGGTACTATTACTGTCTTCTCTTACATATATTTTGTCACCCAAGCTTTGCCCAGTTGAGATATTTAAGGAACAGACATTCTATGAACTTTCAGAAGCTCTAGTAAGACTGATATTAACTGACAGATCCACGGCCGAGTACCTTGGAATATTGAAATGTACTGGGGCTTTGATTGAATCCGCCAAGTCTCCTACACAAGATCAGGTTAAGGTACTACTGCAAATTGCAATTCTTCTAACTGAAAGGTTCTTATCACCTATTGTCGACTCAAATGGAGGGGAAGTACCGGAGTTGAAGCTCTCGGAGCAGGATCAAAGTCTAATTCTTTACTCTTTGGCGACGATATTGGACGCTGTGAAATTACTAGAAGGCAGCGCTTCTATTGGTATGCTTGCTGTACTGCTGGACATATGGGGACAAGTTGGCTATATATGCTGCGAAAGCAAGTATGCTACAATGCTCATTATTTTAAGAGATATAGTTACTTACATGAAAGCCATAGAAGAAAAAGAAGATGCTGATGAATACCGTGATACGGCAAAACAGCTTCTTTTAAGTCATCGTGAGGAAAGCATTGCAGTACTAGAAAAACTTGTTGCTGTTACTGATAAAGGAAATGATCTTAATCTCGCCGAGGTGAGATTACAGCTAATGAAACTGGGAATACTTTTTGCCAACACTGAAAAGATGATTCCACCTTCAAAAGAAGAATGCAAGGAACTTGTGACTGTAATTTTGAAAAATCTAAGGATAAGTACGGATTCCAGGGCTGTTTGTAAAGGAATGTTACAGAAACTTATCCGTGAAACTTCCAGTGCTGAGCTAATGGATGAGTTGGTTCATCAGTTAGCTAGTTTAGTATTTAATGAGACTGCTGAGACTACTGAGAGAGACATGGCCGGAATTCTACTTTTGGAATTCACGGTGAGAGCGATGAAATCGTCAAAAGCTGATGAAGTTTTGAAGCTCACACTTCCTATGTGCCTGCAGATCACTGAAGCAGTTTATGGAGAGGCCCGCTCATACCTTGTTAATATTGGAACTGTGAATCCAAATGCATTAAAAGAATCATTAGACGAACTCAATTCCGAGAAACAGGCGAGATTTAGACAGATTTTGACAAATCACGCATGAATGAATGACTGTACGACGTTCCAGATTTTCGTAATTGCTTAGGTTGTACGTATAGTGGGCTGCCGCTTATGTCCCATCTGATCCAGCTGTACCATTCCTTAATAATGTCATATAACGGAATAGGACTGTCAACTCCCCGTGGAAGCGGAACTAGCGGATTTATTCAAAAAAATAAATCTAATTTGCAAAAGCGTACAGACAAGCGAGGGAATGGGCTGAAGTCGAAAGCTAAGATTGTAGACCACAGTTTGCTGAACCATGAGAAGAAGAGGAAGATCGAGATCAAATGCTTAGAACTCTCGGAAACCCTCGAAGAGCAGGGCCTGACAGAAGAAGAAATCAAGGAGAAAGTTGCGCTTTTACGAAAAGCTTTAGAAAAAGCAGACCCCTCACTTGACGAATCGAAGTCCATTCAAGTGGTGCACAGTGCTCAGAACACATCGACATCAGTGTCGCCTCACTATAAAGATGACGATACGACATATCGAAAAGAGCATTTAAGTAATACAAGAACGAACGGGTCGGGTAATATAATTCTAGAGTATTAAAATTATTATAATTAAGATAATGACGATATTTACATTTCGTATCCACTACTGTTTTAAATGCGCTTACTGGAAATAAGCAGGTGAGTCCATATCACACGCATAGCCCAATTTCTAGTGATTTATAGATATTCCTTTGGCTTTTAGAGATGCTATTTGCTTTGCTTCGAGGTCTTCAAGCTCTTTGAGTCGTTTTTCTTTAGCTTGTTGCCGTTTCTTTCTGTCCTCTTTCATGCGCTGCAGTTCCGATCTGACATCCTCGAACTCATGTGGAGGATAATTCAGAGTCTCAGGTGCAGGCCAGAAATCTTTGATACCGAAACGCTTTTCCGGATCAACACCGGCATAGTACATGGCTCCGATCGGGATGATTGTATAGACCGCCATCGTTTTAACGTTAGTATTTCTATAAAACAGACGAACTCATCGGAATATATTACCTACTTTAAATACTTCGAGATTAGACCTGGTGATTCGCGCAAAAATACCACGGATCATATTGTTTATATATGCAAGAGAATCAAGTAATGTTTCAAGAGGTGGTTCACAGTATGAAAGTCTGATGGGACTTTGAAGCGGACACAATGAAAATCGAAGTTCAAAGTTGAATGGAAGGGCACAAGAATATTACCTATGTAAGGGCAGTATGTGCGTATTAAAGCAGGGTAAATAACAATTAATGCTATTGGCTACATCATAGACGTATCAAGCAACAGAGACAAGGCATAGCTAGCGCGCTTCGATCAGAAAGGAATCTCATAAGCATACCATGAAATACTAGAGTGCATGCCAAAGAGAGGTTGACCTATCGCTCTGACAGGAAAGAAGAAAGTCACCAGAAGAGGACAAATCACATGAAATGATCTTAGGACTGCTGGATGTTAAGGTACAAAGTAAACGGTAAGAAGTTCCAGACCAGAATTTCAGAGTGCCATCATACGAAGACGACACCAAGAAAGAACCCGGAACCAAGACATTCTCTTTGCCTTCAGTGTACTTATTCATCCATTCAGCACCTATCTTGAAAAACTTAGCTGTTGATATGAGACTAGTATGAGCAGGTAGAGAAGTATATTGTGAAGTTTTACGGAGGTCCCATATTCCCAAAGAATTGTCAGCAGAACCAGTAACAATATTATATCCATTGGGTGCAAAATCAACGGCGTGAATTTCTCGGCTATGACCTTTAAGTATCATCACAATTCGACTGCAGCGAAGATCCCATACGTAAGAGAGAGCATCCAAGCCGGCTGTAGCCACAAGAGCTCCTGATTCTTGAAATGAAATACCATGGACTGAGCGAGAATGGCCTTCTTGCCTTAATAATCGAGTAGAAGTTTGCAAATCCCAAAGAGACCAGGATGAATCATAACAAGCTGATCCCAGGAAAGATCCAGATGGATGGAATCTAACGGCATTTACTCTTTCACCTTTCTTGTCCACGATGGTTGTCATTGGAAGATATTCTTGAGTATTTCTCAAAAAAATTGACCCGTCCGCTGAGCAAGACGCAAGGTCTAGTGGAGATGATGAAGCTTGAGATTTTGGATACCATTCGATCCCACAAACGCGATCTTGGTGTGGGGAAATGGAAAACCTTTCCAGCTTCGAAAGTGATTTAGGATCAATAAAAAGCATTTGACCCGACCAGGAACCGATTGCAGCGCAGTCGCTCGAAGGGGATATAGACACAACAGAAGTGGGCCTGCTGAAGAAAACTTCGGAAGCTGATAAAGACATGTCACAAAATGCGTTAGTAGTGAAGGTCTGATTGCTAGCATGAAGAGCCCTAGGAAGAGAGGCAAATTTACTCTGTAAATCATGTAAAGCAGAAGCTTTAGTTAATGCGAAGGATGCAATGGCTTGTCGACAAGTCACCAACTCTGGTGGCCCATCCGTGTAATATTGCTCAATAATTCTAGGCGATTTAGGGGCATTCTGTGTAGACTCAGGAAGAACAATGTTGTTATCCAGTATATAATTAATAAGGCGATCACGGCGATCAGCGCGATCCTCATTATCGAGGGCCGGGATCTGGTTCAGCGAAACAAGTGCTTCCTGCACATCTTTATCATTGGTCGGAATATAGAGCTGACGAATTCTTTCATCACGTTTCTTGCCACTTTGAAAATTTTCTACTTGCTTCGATTCGCTGGTTGGAGCTAGTGGAGCTCTAGTTTCCAATAAATTGTATTCTACTGTATCATTATTATTGGACATCTAGGATGTTCAGCATGCTTTGGGAGTCCATGTGAACGGCTTCGGTGACCTATAAACGGGTTGAGCCGCACAGCTCTCCTCTCGATTACTTGAATCAAATCCCTCAGGACCAGCAGGCGACTATCTCTTGCAAAGCAAAATCCTTCAGGATGGTTAATTTTACTGAAACAGTCAAATTTGAGAAAAACTCCAATGTAGTGATTCTTCCTCAAACACCCCAATTAATAGGACTTTACACCAAGATTAGGGACATCAACACTGCTAGAAACGAGTTTGTCTTCTGTTCAAACAGAATTATCAGATTACTAGTCGAAGAAGGCCTGAATCACCTACCAACGAAGGAACACACTGTGACTACACCAACTGGGGAAGAATATAAAGGCGTGTCGTTCGAAGGAAGGATCTGTGGTGTCAGCATCATGAGAGCTGGAGAAAGCATGGAAATGGGCTTACGCGATTGCTGCAGATCTGTGAGAATAGGTAAAATACTTATTCAGAGGGATGAAGAAACTGCTCAGCCTACCCTTTACTACGATAAGCTACCAGACGATATTAGCCGCCGCTATGTTCTCCTGTTAGACCCAATGTTGGCTACTGGCGGTTCAGCGGCAATGGCCATAGAAGTTTTGAAGCAACGTGGAGTAGCCGAGGACCGTATTATATTTTTGAACCTAATTGCCTGCCCTGAAGGAATATCAAATATCGTCAACAGATTTCCTTCGCTCAAGCTGGTTACTGGCTTCATAGATAAGGGCCTCAATGATAAAAGCTACATCATTCCTGGCCTCGGAGATTTTGGCGACCGCTATTACTGTGTATAGGGTGCTTAATGATCTAGTCAATGACCAAGTAATCGCTGTCACGTAATTTACATACATAAATATGCTATCAAACGAGTGGCTCTTTCGGCCCTAATGGCCCTACTTACAGTCCCATGTTACGTTAGAACACGTTTAGCAACGAAACCGAAACTCAAGTTCCGGGGGATCCAGCTGTTCTTTTCCAAGCATGGTTTCTTGTTTAGAGGCTCTATGTGTAGCTATAGGGTTTCTTTCAGTATTGTTATTTGCTGTATTTTTATTGGCACATAAGCCAGCCCCGTACACTGAGGACGAGGAGCGATATGTAACATATGCAACCGAAAAGAAAAGCAGGAGAAGTCTACCAAAAACCCCTAGCATCTCAGACCCGGCATCAATTCAGTTATCTCTGATAATCCCCTGCTTTAACGAGCAGTCTAGATTACCCCCAATGCTAGATGAGGCATTTCCGGTTCTTCTAAAACTCTTCGATCGATCCTGGGAAATCATCATTGTTGACGACCACTCTGTCGACGATACTGTTAAAATCGCATTGCAATGGGCTAGAAATAATATAATTGACCCTGAAATGTTTCGTGTTATTCGACTGGACAGCAATAGAGGAAAAGGTGGTGCTGTCACCCGAGGAATGTTTGCGGCTCGTGGTTCAAGGACCATATTTGCAGATGCCGACGGTGCCTCAAAATTCTCAGATATCTCGAAGCTAATCGAAGGAATAGGGAGAATAGGAGATTATGGAATTGCAGTAGGTTCCAGGGCTCATCTCGTTAAGTCAGAAGCAGTGGTGAAACGGTCACTGATACGAAATATTTTGATGTACGCATTACATTCGCTGCTTTACATATTTGGAATTCGCCATATCGCTGATACTCAGTGCGGATTCAAGTTATTCACTAAAGATGCTGTCCAAAAGATATTCCCAGCTATGCATATTGAAGGCTGGATTTTCGACGTCGAAATACTTATACTAGCTCAGCGTCTCAAAATCCCGACTATAGAAATTCCAATTAGTTGGCATGAAGTTCCCGGAAGTAAAATCGACCTAGCCAAAGACTCAATTCAAATGGCGCTCGATCTAGTTATAATCAGAATGGCTTATGCACTTGGAATATACAAAGACACGGCTTTCGCTACTGCCTCGAAACAAAAATAAGCACTTGTCACAAGATAGAAGTTCATAACAATCCCTTTCTTCGCTCCTTCTGTGAAGGTGCAGCAGGCTTTCCAGATAGTATGTCGTCCATGACTAACTTGTCCGCCTCGACTCTACGAGGGCTGTACGAACAGACTTTCTCCACCCAGGTAGCGGAATTGTCATCTACCCTCTGCGCTGAAAGACTGGGTGTAATACGGTCAATCGAAGGTAATACTGCAACCCCATTCTCATCACCTATTATCCAATCACCAGGATATATTAGACCTCCATCAGAGGTCTGCACGGGCCCCGCATTAATTTCAACAACTTTCAGAGCAGGAGCTGGAGCAGCTATTCCTATTCCTCGACTCATTATGGGGTACTGGAATTTCGCACTGGCTATTCTTTGTTCATCTATATCGCGGACAAAGCCATCAATCACAGCTGCATTTGCTCCAAGGTATCCGGCCCTGGTAGCCATAAGTCCTCCGAACACAGCATTTCTTGCATTTTTTGGAGAGGTTAATACTAGTACTGATCCCTTTGGAATATTATCTATGTAAGATCCTTTCACGGCAGGACGCGGATCGTCCCTTTCAGCATATTCAACCACGTAAGCAGTTCCAGCGAAGCTCAGAATCAATGACCCAGGAACATGTTTTAAGCCTGTGCAAAGCAACCCTCCGTCACTGAATCCCACCGCCGACGAAAGCCCATCAGCGACGTCGCATGGCGACAACTTCCCCAATATTTGTTGGTGGTTCATAGACATACCACTTTCGGTGTTTTCTAACAACAATTGCTCTTCACAGCCAAATTCGAAGGTTACAGTGGCTCACGTGAATGCTGCCCATATAGGAGTGTAAAACCTAACCCTGCAGAATATCACTGAGTGCAATTAAGGGAACAATGAATCGCGTTCCTATAGGCCAGTAATGAATTATATAAAAGTTTAACTCGATTAATCAGAGTGAAATATACCAAAATATCATTCGTAAAATTCCATGTAGGATTAATAAATAACAGGAGCTTTGTCAAACAATGCGCCTAAATGATTGTGAAAGGTAAATATCAAACATCTGCGCCAAGCACCATTGCCAACAAAGCCATGCGAACGTAAAGGCCATATCGCATTTGACGGAAATAAGCAGCACGATGATCGAAATCAACCTCTGCTTGAATTTCGTTGTTTCTAGGGAGAGGGTGCATGACACACATATGCTTCTTAGCAAGTTTCAGTACATTGTTATCGATAATGTACGAGTCTTTCAGGCGTTCATATTCTTGAACACTGCTGAAACGCTCTTGCTGCACTCTTGTGCAATAAAGAACATCCGTTTGGCCGATAATCTTTTCAGTTAAGGTCTCGCTTTCAATGAACTGCATGTTGTGTTTCTGTAGTTCATCCTTTATCTCTGATGGCAAGCTTAGCTCAGCAGGGGAAACAAATTGAATAGTAACTTGATAATAACGAAGTAGCTGACACAATGAATGTACAGTTCTACCATATTTCAAGTCTCCCAAGAACGTCACAGTTATGCCATTCACAGTACCAACCTCCTCACGAATGGTAAACAAATCCAGAAAAGCTTGAGTTGGATGCTCTCTTGACCCATTTCCACCATTAATGATGGGAATGGGGGAATATTTAGCAGCAATATCTGCAGAATCATCAGAAGGATGCCTTAGTACGATGGCATCACCATAACTAGACATCGTTCGGATAGTATCTTCAAGACTTTCACCTTTCTTGACCGACGATGAGCCAGTACTTACAGCTATTACTCGACCACCAAGGCGTTGCATTGCTGCATCAAAAGATGAAGCAGTACGCGTGGAAGGTTCATAGAACAATGTACACAGGAGCTTGCCCTTTAGTAGATCCAAAATTCCAACACGTTGAACTTCAAGTCTCATTTCCTGAGCTACACCGAACAGTAAATGTAGCTCTCTCCTGCCAAACTGCTGCACAGATAGTACATGACGACGAAGGAATGGATTGGCACCAGTTATCATCTGAGAGAGGGCCGAAGGGGGCTTAAGTTCCCGGACAGTTTCAATGCTCCTTGGGTAGTTCTCAGATGTCTCAAGTGGGGCATGCAAAGTGGCCTCAATAGAACCCCCAGGAGCATACCCGTGATCTTCTCGAGTGACGGGCGAGCGCAGTTCATTCAACGTTACAGGGTAATTAGCAGAAGAGAAACTTAACCTGGAAGCCCGTGGTCGGCCCACTAGCCGAGGACTTACGGGTTGAGCAGCAGGCGCGTCATTTGCGGCACTGCCTAGAACTGCCTTAGAACCAAACGTAGAAGCAATAAGTTCCCCATAAGGCTTCTCAACAAGAAAATTATTATCAAGCGTAGCGACTTTCCCTTTGAATGAGACTCTTTGGATAAGCCCTTTTAGTTTCAAGTTGGATGTAGGTGTAATACCATCCATTCTAGATTTATAAATACGGTCCATGTCGATTTCCACTTCAGCATCCTGGTCGATATGGAGATCAAATATCTCCATAGGGCGCTTGTGTAGACGAAGGATAATGTCCTCAAGAGTGAGACGGTTATCTTCAATGGCAGTGAACAGTAAAGGTAGTGTATCAGCAATGCCAAACACTGGGGACGGGTTACTGTTGTAAGCTAGCGCAAACATAGAAGGTAATGGCCCGATGCTGAAGCAGTCAATAGACTCTAAATTCTCCCATAATGATGCATTATCCTCTTTAGAAGGCAGGCTATCGCATTTAGGGTATTCTTCTTTAGTAAAAAATAACGAATAAATCGCAACATCACACGTAACGTTTAGTCCACGTTCCTTTGACAATGAAATCAACTTAATATCATCCGCTGATGTAACACCTGTAATGTGTATGGGGCGATCGTGAAGAGAAGCAAGTAGTAATATAGAAGCCAAGTCTGTACCTTGGGCATCTGTCACAATAAGTTTACCAGACGGCCAGCTTTCAAAATGAGATGCAACAGTGGAGACCTTGTTGATGTTATCGCTGAAAAAATGAAATGGAATATATAAACTACCGGCGATACCTGCCATATGACTCAGTTCCTCGTAATTGTTAGGAGTTGCTGCAACAGATAGATTAAAATCAGTGTATGTACCATCCTCAACATTCTTGACAGCAACATCCAATGTATCACGGTTGCAGATAGCACCAGCAGACGAAATAGGCAATATTCGGCACATGACAAAGCCACTAGACAAACTTTCTTTAGTGACTGCTTTCACATCGTCATTTATACTCTTGCTAAGACCAGGAATAAACGTAGCAATGTTTATTAATCCAGGCAACGTAGCAACTTTATGACTAGACTGAGAGTCCAGGGAGGAAACATCGAGGCTATAATGTTTGGCGATAGCTTGAATTAGTAGTTTCGCATTCTTGACATTGGTCACCAGAGGAATATCAAAGTCAACAGCTAGTCGTCGAGTCAAGTATCCTTTAGACATATAGGAGGCAGGGCGGCGGAACCGGTTCGAAGAAGGTAGATTGATATACAAATCAATCAAATGCTGGGCCAGATGCTGCGTGAGAGAGTATTCAGCTTTCTGGTCATCAACTTCATCGTTCAAAACTTCCAAGTATTGCACAGGAATTTCGTGTTCCTGGATAAAGTCCGCAGTTCCAGCAGTAGCGAAGAGATTATATCCAAGTTCGTGAAGCTTCTTCACAGAAGGAAGCATTTCCATTTTTTCTTTATAAGATCCAATAGACAGAAGGATGTTCTTCTTCGGCAATTTAAATCCTGTTGCAATCAAACCCTTCAAATAAGCTTCAAACTTATCATGCCCGAAACAAGCAACCTCACCAGTAGATGCCATTTCTACTCCTAAAACTGGATCAGCACCGGTCAAGCGAGGGAAAGAGAATTGAGGTATCTTCATGGCAACAAAGTTTTCCGGCATAGTCATGGGGAGATAAGGCTGAATCTTTTTCCCAATTATAGCAAGTGTTGCCATCTCTATTAGATCTACTCCGGTAGCTTTTGAAACAAATGGGAACGAACGTGAAGCTCGAACATTACATTCAATGACCTTGATCTCGTTATCCTTAGCAATAAATTGAATATTATACGGACCAGTGACATTCAAAGCTTGTCCAATCTTTCGCGTTGCCACTTCTATTCTTCTGACAGTTTCGGGATCAAGATCCTGAGGCGGTACTATCAAAGTTGCATCTCCAGAATGAACGCCGGCATTCTCAACATGTTCGGATATAACATGCATACACATTTCCCCATCTATCGCAACGGCATCCATTTCAATTTCTTTTGCGTTCTCAATATACTTAGTTATAACCACAGGATACTCACGGGATACTGCAACAGCCTGCTTCAAGTAACTTTCGAGATCGTCTTTCGAATAAGCAGTGTTCATTGCAGCGCCAGAAAGAACATAAGAAGGGCGCACCAAAACAGGATAACCGACCTTCGCACTGAAATCTTCAGCTTCATCCAGTGAAGTAAGCTCCTTCCAGGCAGGTTGGTCAACACCAATTCTGTCAAGCATTCGAGAAAACTTGTAGCGATTTTCAGCAGAATCTACCATTTCAGGAGAAGTACCCAATATGTTCACATTCTGCCGATAAAGTGGAAGGGCTATGTTATTGGCAGTTTGCCCTCCCATAGAGATAATGACACCAGAAGATGATTCAAGTTCATAGATATCTAATACTCTTTCAAGATTGATGACCTCAAAATAAAGGCGATCAGCTTCATCATAATCAGTCGATACAGTTTCAGGATTGTAATTAACCATAATGGTTTTAGTACCTTCTTCTCTTAAAGTCCTGACAGTTCTTACAGCACACCAGTCAAACTCCACTGACGATCCAATTCTGTACACACCTGAACCAAGGACCATAACACCGTGGTCATCAAAAGAGCAGTCGTGTTGTGATGCAGTATATGTCATGTAAAGGTAGTTTGTATATGCAGGAAACTCAGCTGCTACTGTGTCAATTTGTTTCACTATCGGACAAATACCTTGTTCAACACGAGCCCTTCGAACTGCAAGTTCATTAGAGCCAATAAACTTAGCAATCTGCCTATCTTCAAAACCAAGTTTCTTAGCCTCAAACAATATGCTATTTGAAAGGCTTGACAAAGAGAAGTTAGATAGGTTTTTGGAAAAGTTAATAAGATGCTCAAGTTTGTATAAAAACCATTTATCTATTTTCGTCATATCCCAAATTCTGTCAACAGAATAACCATCATGAAGCGCATTTGCAATAGCAAACAATCGCTGGTCAGAAGGAGTTTGCAGCTCCGTGTCAATATCAATGGACATTAAGGCTTCTGTGTTGTTGAAACCAATATTATGATAGTCTATTGCTCTGATAGCTTTTTGTATAGTTTCCTCGAAAGTACGGCCAATCGCCATTACTTCTCCAACTGATTTCATTGAAGAAGATAACTGAGCGGATACGCGAGTAAATTTTTTCAAATCCCAACGAGGAATCTTAACAACAATATAATCAAGAGAAGGCTCAAAACAGGCGCAAGTTTTCTTGGTCACGGAATTGCTGATCTCATTAAGCGGAATATTCAACCCAAGTTTAGACGCTATAAATGCCAAAGGATAGCCAGTAGCCTTGGAAGCAAGAGCCGAGGAACGGGATAAGCGAGCGTTGACTTCTATGATGCAGTACTCTTTCGAGAAAGGGTTAAGTGCATACTGAATATTACATTCACCCACAACTCCTAAATGTCTAATAACATTCACCGCAGTAGTTCGCAGCATATTGTAATCTTCGTCTGAGAGGGTTTGAGAAGGAGCAACCACTATAGAGTCACCGGTATGAATACCCAGCGGATCAAAATTTTCCATGTTGCAGACAGTGATACAATTATCTTGACAATCTCTGACAACTTCATACTCTATTTCCTTCCAACCTTTCATTGATCGCTCAATCAGAACCTGAGGTGATGACGCTAAAGCTTTATTACATAATTCGAGAAGTTGGTTTTTGTTTTCTGCAAATCCCGATCCAAGACCCCCTAGGGCATAAGCGGCCCGTAAAATCAATGGGTATCCTATTGCTTCTGCAGCTTTCAAAGCTTCATCAATAGTACTAGCAGATTGAGATACTGCACACTTCTCTCCAATTTCTTCCATAGCATTTGCAAAGAGCTCTCTGTCTTCTGTAGTAATAATAGTATCAATGGGAGTGCCGAGCACTTTCACGCCAAGCTGGGAAAATTCATCCTTCAGCTTTATACCTACATTTAGAGCAGTCTGACCACCAAAAGTAACGTAGATACCATCAGGGCGCTCGAATTTGATCACCTTCCTCACGAAATCAGGAGTGACAGGCAAAAAATAGACCTTGTCTGCCAGTCCCTTAGATGTTTGAATAGTTGCAATATTGGGGTTCACAAGGATAGTATAAATGCCTTCTTCCTTCAGAGCCTTAATAGCTTGAGAACCTGAATAATCAAACTCCCCGGCCTGACCGATACTCAGACCGCCAGAGCCTAGGATAAGTACTTTCTGCACTTCAACTTTAGGGTTCTTTGCTATATTCTCAGTTTTATTGCCACCTGGGAAAGAAACAGCCCCAGAACAGCCCTTAGTGATAGAATTCTGAATGGCCGAAATGAAAGTGTCGAATAAAAACTCAGTATCTCGTGGCCCAGGAGCAGATTCAGGGTGAAATTGAACAGAGAAGAACGGACGATCAAGGCAATATATGCCTTCGTTTGATCCATCATTTGCGTTAACAAAAAGCTCAGACCAACCATGCGGCAAAGATTCAACATCAACAGCATACCCATGATTCTGGGACGTGATATAACACCTACCTGAAATTAGGTTGGTCGCAGGGATGTTATGACCACGATTACCAAACGTGAGTTTATAGGTTTTGGCACCAACAGCACGAGCTAGAATTTGATGCCCTAGACAAATTCCAAAGATCGGCACGGTCTCACGTTTTATGATGTCAGAGACCCGTTTTACTACCGTGTCCAACATGACAGGGTCACCAGGCCCATTAGAAATGAAGAGTCCATCAAATGGCTCAGTCTCAGCAGTAAAATTATAATCCCAAGGGACAACTTTGAGCTCAATTCCACGTTGAACGAAACAACGGATTTGGTTGTACTTCATACCAACGTCCACAGCAATGACTCGTAGAGTGCGTTTCTCTATCGGGTGTAAGATAGCCTTACTTTCATCAGGTGAATAAACCATTGTAGACTTTGTAGACACATTAGCAACGAGGTTGTCGGCATTCGGGTTGTACCAGTCTATAGATTCAAAAGAATTACGCCCGGGCACCTGCTGAAGCAACTTTCCAAGCATGGATCCTTTGCTTCGAATGTGCTGAGTTAAAGCTCTTGTATCCACACCATACATAGCAGGAATTCCTTCTTCTTTTAGCCAATCACCTAAAGAAGATTGGGCTAAGTGGTGAGAGTACTTGTCGGTGTACGAAGCAACAACAATACCAGCAACATGGATAGAAGACGATTCGATATAACGAGGGATGCTGGGGATCCATTTGTCAACTTCCGTGCGAGAAGGAACACCGTAGTTACCTATCAGCGGAAAAGTGAATACGAGAATCTGCCCTTCATAGGAAGGATCAGTTAACGTCTCAGGGTAGCCCACCATACCAGTTTGGAACACGAGCTCACCAGCAACAGATTTGCGAGCTCCGAAAGAGTAGCCGCAAATCGAAGAGCCGTCCTCAAGTTCAAGACTAACTAAATCATCTTTGGGGTGAAGAATAGGGGTGGTGGGCACACTGAACTGAAGAGTTTCCGAAGAAACGATTCCAGAACGCGGATCATCAGGGAGTGCGGTACTATTTCTGCGAGCTGCGATTGCCATAGTGGTATACCTAAAATGTGATAGAGAAGTACAAAGCCCTTAGCAATCGGAGATACTTCTACAGTAACGTACACAACTTCCAGACCCGTAGAACTGATTTTCTTGAGACCAAAGAAGTCGTCAAGAAAGAAAATTCTTTACGGAAGGAAAGCTTGTATACAAGCTTCCTCCGGTGGGAGCAAAGAAAGTTAATCACCTATTTAGGTTTTCTCCGAGTGTCGGCGCTTAGGCAAATTCAAAGCGCTTAGCTGCTATTTCATCACGACAATGGATATTTTTGGTAGTATACATGTACAAAGAGTTAAGAACATATTAGAGACAAGAATAAGTGCAGGTAAAATGGAGGCTGCGCTGCTGGAGTTAGGTGAAAGTTTTCCGGCGGAATAATGCTCAGACGTTTTAACTTTGAGCTCTCTTCAAAGCTCGGATTGTCCAAATCCAGATCTGAAAAAGAAGCTGAAGACGCATGGTACACCCTACAAGCAAATTCCCGTCTTGGCTTGATGACTTAATTACCCGAATATGTCAATTAGGATTTTCTGACAGGTACAGATTTAGGAAACTGCTTAGCCTAGACCAGGCTACAAGAGGCCATGTCGAGTATCACGAACTCTGGGAAGATAATATTCCATTCGGCTAGGTATTGATAAATTTATTGAACATAAAATACGCGTGAAATAGGTCTTATTGGCATGTACGTGCAGCCATACGGGATCGAACGCCGTCTAAGTCGTTGAGGGTTGGGGTTAAAACCACACCACTTTGTAGTTTCAGCAGTTATAAAAGCACATTGTGCCTCTATTAAGGAGTTGCTTTGTAGCATCAATTAATCATGCGCTTCGAAATTCCCTCTAGAGCAGACCCTTATCTCGCCATCGCCGCTGCTGTCGGATTTTCTTATATGGGCACGGCTGTGTATGATAAGCGATTTGAGATTCCAGCTAACTTTCATGACCCTGACGTAGCTCGGTTCTTCATTTGCAGAATACTTGAAGCTGTGTGTGGCTTGTGGGGCTGTCATGGTGACCTCATTGACCTCTCTTATATGCTACTCATTGCATCTATTCCTAATATTGTCGTCATACATGCTTTTATGGATGTTGATTTGACCAAAGTTGTTATATCATATCTTCCATCTGTGTTGGCCTTACCAATGTTCTGGGGCCTCAAACAGATATTTGTGCCTAGCCCTATTGTCCGTTCCCCTGGTCAGAAGTTTCCGAAGCCTAACCGAACTTTTGGAACAGATGCTACAGCTCAAGCCTTAGTGGCAGCATTACTACTCTCTGGCATTGTATACGGATCGGCGCAGAATATTCTACCTCAAATATTAGAAGGAGCCAAAGAAATTGACAGTATACACCCCACGTTGAGTTTTGGTGAGGTATTTACTATGCTGCTTGTTCCTTGCTACGGGATCCAACGCGTTGCTGGCGACCTTGATTTGATTGGAATTATTCAGTTCATTACGCTGTTGCGTACTTATGAGATCTCGTTTGTCATCGGCGACTCTCGGTATTTGATGCCCCTAATTGGTATCACATATGGTGCATCGGTAGCATTCATTGCTAGACTTTTGCCTGGTCAATAAGTTTTTTCTTTGTGCACTATATAACAACTAGCTCCTGCTACACATGCTCGCATTGTTACCCCCAATCTGCTGATAAATTAAGGTTTCTGGAAAGAGATTTCATATCTGCACGACTTTACTACTTTGCCCTGAAAAATTCAACACTATCCTTAATAAATATAATACTCCTAATACTTTGAAACTGGTAGTCTGATTGTAGTGAATTAGTGACTTGAGATCGTCGTTCAGGAGAGCTAGCCTTCTAGTCTGTTTAGGGGGTGCCGTATGACGCCGGACTTTCCTTTTTCCTGGGCGAACTAGCTCAAAAGGGTCCTGGGTTCCTCTTTCTGTCCTCTTCACTCCCCGGTTCATATAGCACCGCTCCCAAGTCAGGAAACAAGGACCCGCAGGTTCCGGTTACCCAATTTTTATCCGGTTTGTTAGCTTAGTTTCCTAATAACATTCGATTGTGTCTCAAAAGGCGCCGACAGATCTCATTTGCACCTATATTCTTAAATACAACGGCACTCAGCTCTTACCTACTTGTCTGATCGCCGCTGCAATATCATTGTTATTCAGGCTACGTCGACTCTCTTTGCACTGTATAAAGCTTTACCTATCGGGCTGTTTCTCACCAGCTAATTGTTCCTAGCTACATCAATTGATAAACGGCTAGTTCGATTTCACTTATCCTAAATCTCTCTTTTTTCTTCCTTTTTGCCTACTTCTTAGCTACTGGGCTCTTGAATCATACAAAAGTCTGACCCAGATGTCTGCCAATTCTTCACCAAATGCCGCAGACCATGCAACTGACAGCATTACAAGCAAATTGAGAAACATCTCACTTGCTGCCCAACGTCATATGACACCAGGCGCTCATGTGTATGAACCCGCCTCATTGCCAGCCTCTAGAGTTCCTTCGGGATCTTTGAGCGAATTCGACGATGCCAGGGATTTTAACAGCTCTGTTGGTGATGAATCTCTACATAACTCAGATCTAAGTGCTGAGTCCTCCGCTAATGACTCTGTTGCTATGAACTCAACAGATGTATCTGCTATCAATTCTCCCTCGAACAGTCATCCTGCTTCGCATAGCATGCCAGTGCCTATTCCCGACAGCAGCGCCATTCGTGCTAAATTCTCCATTGATGCCGACCAAAGTTCTGTCGATTCCTCTGGAAGTCCGACAAACACCTCCCCAAGCTCTATAATATCTGCTCAAGGTTCTCATACACCGACCTTCACTGATTTTCCTACAGAGGCTGGTGAAGATCCGTACGCTAGGCGTAATCGCGCACCGCAAGATAAATCACCGGTGCATATCCATCCTAGATTTGTGTTTAACAAGCTGGATGTTCCAAGAGAGTCATTTCATCACGCATCTAGTCACGCCTACTCTAAGTCTCGCGATACTAGTCGGGATGCTTCTTCTCAGCTGCAAAATGCATTAAGCTCTCATACGGATGCTTTGGATGGCAAGGAACGCACGAAAGGGTCGAAGTCGTTTTATTCCGAAGGTAAGGAGGCAAGTGGTTCCTCTTCAAGCCTTAAGCATAAGCCACAGTCGAGCATGATGGAACTTAAACGTTTTTTCAAGCCGAATTTTATCTCAGGCCACACCCACTTGACTCACAAACGAAGATCGTCTAAGTCTGCGGAGGTTCCTCCTCCTGCTTCTTCCAAAGCAGCACCTTCCACCTCCCAGGTTAGTCATATTTCAACGTCGACTTCGAGTAAAAAGATTCTCTTTGGGGATGACCACCCTAGTATGGCTAAAAAATACGGAAAATTTGGCAAGGTTCTTGGATCAGGTGCTGGCGGCTCTGTTCGCGTTATGAAGAGAGCATCCGATGGGACTATGTTTGCAGTAAAAGAGTTTCGTGCTCGTACTGCTTACGAGTCGGAAAGGGACTATTCTAAGAAAGTCACTGCTGAGTTTTGTATAGGATCCACTTTACACCACCCGAATATAGTGGAGACTCTTGATATAATTCACGAGAATGGAAGGTACTATGAAGTTATGGAGTACTGCCCATATGATTTATTTGCTATCGTGATGAGTGGCAAAATGTCAGTTGCTGAGATAAACTGTGTATTCAAGCAAATGCTTTCAGGAGTTGCGTACTTGCATGACATGGGTTTGACTCACCGGGACCTCAAACTAGATAACTGTGTGATGACAAAAGATGGTATTGCCAAAATCATTGATTTCGGTTCAGCTGCTGTGTTCAGATATCCATTCGAGAATGACATAGTTTATGCACATGGGATTGTTGGTTCTGATCCGTACTTGGCTCCAGAGGTCTGCTCTGAACTGAAATATGATCCTCAGCCAGCAGACATTTGGTCTTTGGCTATTATTTATTGCTGTATGACACTTCGAAGATTTCCTTGGAAGTCACCAAGGAAGTCAGATAATTCATTCAGACTTTACAGTGTGAACTCCTCTACTGATCCTCCAGAAGGGGAGGATCCCAAAGCTCCTCCACCTACTCCGGGTTCTGCTTCTGCTAGCAATTCGAACAACAAGTACCAGGGACCCTGGAGACTGTTGAGGCTCTTACCTGTTGAAGCTAGACCGATTATTGCAAAGATGCTGACTGTTAACGTTGGAAAACGTGCAACCATGCCAGAAGTCTTCAATGATCCGTGGATTAAGAATATTGAAATGTGTACGGTTGTTGATGGTAAAGTTGTGAAAGCCAAGAACCATGAACACACTTTAGTATCACCAGAAAACGCGCATTTGGCGAGCTACAAGAAAAAATGAAATCATTGTGCATATTATTTGGAAATACTATGGATGATATTTCACTTATATACAAAGGCATTAAATAGATATCGTAGGTAGTATTCTAAGAGACCGTTTAGGGTTCGACTTTGACACCTACGGATTTCGCAGTACCAATGATACTCTTACAAATTCCTTCGAGGGGCACATTGGACATATTGGGATCCTTTTGTTTTATGAGTGCTATTTCATACACATGTTTCAGCGATATAGTTCCTACTGTCTCTTTCGAGAACTGTCCAGTAGCATCTTTGTACCTAGACTTATTCTTTGAGTACTGACCAAGGCCTTGTGTAATTCCGGCAGCCTGCATGACCAACCAAGGGGTAGGAGGGGACTTTATCTCGAAGGTGAATGATCTATCGGGCTTTACGGTCACTAGGCATGGTATCGGGATGCCCGGTGTGTAATGGGCCGTGCGAGCATTGAACTCTTTGCAAAAGTCCATGGCTTTTACTCCCTTGGAACCAAGTGCAGGACCAACCGGAGGTGCCGGAGCAGCCTTCCCGGCTCCGACTATTAATTTTACTAATACATTTCTAGGCTGTGACATAGTGGAGAAAGATAGAGCGAAAATCCGGTAGTTGGGACATGCGGATCGAGATGCGGCTGAGGTGTCATAACGGGAGGAGTGTACCGGCGACGCCATTATACACCAATGATCCAGTAAGTGGAATATAATGTCCTGTAAGTAACTTAGTAGCTTCTTGAGAAGCAATTCCACCCGACAGGGCTGATATATTGTGGAGTTCTGTATGGTCTAGGAGGACCTGTTGGATCTTCTGCAGTTCCAGATCATCACTTGGGCCACAGTTCGAGGCCAATGCCCAGAAGATGCGTTCGGCAGTGCTTGAGAAAGCTGAGGGAAGTTCATTTATATCGATAGGATTTTCTTGCCTTATCACAGACAGGTATCGGGAGTTCTTACAGAAACTTTCGATCTCCGATAGAGGTATAATATCCACAGAGAGAGAATGCTCTTCTAGTAAAGCTGTGAGTGATTCTTGGAATTCAGCGATGTCTCGAGCAGCCTTTTCTTTGTATATATTCTGTATGGTGATATATTTGCTGGAATCAGCTTTCATATCTGGAAGTGCACCACTTAGTGGCAGAACAGTGCGACTTTTAAGATAGCGAGAGAGTGCTTTGGAAAGAATCCAGAAATGAGGGGTGACTTCTGAGATATTCATTGAGTCAGCTTCAGCAATGATAGACTGAACTGCAGCAGGAATATCTGACGGGCTAAATGCAAGATAAGAATAATGCAGGGCCTCATCGTAGTTTTCGTTGTCTGCATTTGAAGGAGCCGAAGCTTTGATCAGGTTCTTAAATCTATTCTTCTGATCGGCAGTAGTTGGAATTGAAAAGAAAGAGTTATTAAGAGCTGCATTGTACTGATCAAGGAATATAAGCAACAAGACAACAAAAGGGACGTGGGCATGATCCATAAAGTCCAGAGATTTTAGATCGACAGATCTAATGTAATCTAGTAGTTCTGGCCACGGTTTGTCCAGGTGCAGATCAGGGGTAGGAGGCTCGTGCGTTTCAACAACTGTATGTTCTTTCACGGAAACATTTATCACAGAATAGAAGCTCTTAGAGCTGATTGAAATGCATGGGCAAGTGCCAAACAGCTTATTCAATAACTCCTGGTGAAATCCAAGAGCGTAAATTACTAGATCCCATTCTTCAAAGGAGTCCAAAGCGGAGATAAATTGTTCTGCTGGTTTAGTTACTGAGACGATTTCGACAGATGGATTTAACAATGACAAATAATGGCAAATAACTTCAGCTCGGAGAGAGCCAACCGCGGACTTGCCGACAAAGAAATCCGATGAGCTGTTTGAATCAGTGATGACTGTATCATCAACGACAGTCACATGGCCAACTCCAGCTAGTATGAGGTTTTTAAGAGACTCGGAAGCAGCTATATTCGATCCTAAACATAGGATGCGACTACGAACTAGTTTATCTTGCCCTGAGGAATCCCACAATCGCACCTGGCGGTCATATCGCTGGTCTTCGAACATTGGCATTTGGGAGGAATCAATGATTCTTTTAAACTGCTATATATAGCAGCCTGGCCAACTGGGCAGTACAGTCTACAGGTTCTCAGGTCATTTGTGTCATCAGTGTATGGGCGTGCTAGGTTGGAGGTACTTATCTTTTTTGGTGAGTAGCATCGGCCATGTTCGACATTCCGAACAAGCTCATCATAATCATTTGAGGATCGTATTGAACTCTCCGGCTATCCTGCTGCTCACAATAAAGCTGCCATGTGAACTCGTCAAATCCGTAGTTGAAGTAGTCACTGACGTCAGCACCAGGTCTTCTCCATGGCTTCTCCTCTAGCATCTCAATAGGGACTTCAGTGATCGGCACTCCGTTGTATTCTCCAGTCTTGCTGAGGTCTATCGCATTTCCAGTGTTGGGTCCAACAGCCAAAGTCATTCCTGGCTCGGTACTGGCCGTGGCAGCGTCCCCTTGTTGTTGTGCCGAGACAGACACAAGGTTCTGAGTAGAAGGCTTGGCCTCATTATTTCCACTGATGATGATTTCAATATCGGAGTCGGAGTCGGACTCGTCTTCTTCCTCATACATTTCTTCATCCTCGACAGTTTCTTCGGGCTTCTCCTGCATCTTTTCGTATTCGTCTTCTCCTTCCTCAATCATGGTCGTCCGGGTGTAGTTCGAAAAGCCAGAACTTACAGAGCCCTAATGACCCTAATCTTAAACTCAGTCAACAAGTGGGCATGTTTGGACGGAGAAACAGCACGCCATCGGTACCCTCGGGCGGGAATCTATTTGCTAATAATAACTCGAGCACTCAGAATATGTTTGGATCGAAGAATGCACCCTCTACTCCGCTAAATAAACCTTCTGTTTTTGGCAGCACAGCACCAAGCTCCGGGTTCTCTTTTGGAAACCCTGCTACACAGACACAGAGCTCGTCGTTCGGACAGCCACAAACCCCAGCAGTGAATCAAAGCGCGTTTGGACAAAGTAAGCCACAGCAGGCAAGTGTACAGACCTTCAGTACCTCTCAAGTACCATTTGGACAGCAACCAAACAGCACACAACCGTCATTGTTTGATGGTAACACACAAACGCCAGCATTCGGGCAGAACCCGTCGACTGCAAGCCAGCAATTCTCTTTTGGACAATCGCAGCAGTCCTCGACAGCTCGACCGATGTTTGGCCAGCAGCAGCCAAATCAGCCAATGGCCTTGGGTCAGTCCTTCACGCAGAACAATACATCTATGTTTGGTCAACAGCAGAACGGTCTATTCAACAAACCGCAAACAGGAATGTTTTCCACTACCACTACACAGCCTCAGCCCTCACAACAGGTTATCACAGCGCTTACTAGACATAGTGACCTGCCGCCAGCGGCTCAAAAAGAACTCGATGAAATAGATTCTTACATTCAGCGCCAAATGCAGCTTTGCGATCAATTGTCAGGCCAGTCTGAAGGCCACAAGCAATTGATAGATAGTATACCCTTTGATGTGTCAGTACTATCTGCGAAAGCTACTGCAATTCAGCAAGCTTTACGACAAGATGCCAGTCTACTCACGTCTTTGAGATCAGAAGTAGAAAGTTCTGCTGAGAATGGAAGATTATGCTTTAACCTTATCTCTTCGATGCGAACACCTGGAGTAAGACTGCCGGTAAATGACTCTCTCATGCCATATTTTGAAGCACAAGCCGACAAGCTCAAGGCTCGAATTGACGAGTATATCGACCTTTTATCAGACCTGGAGCGATCTGCAGACGGTATTGAAAAAGATACTGCTACTTCTGGCTCTTCCAAGGGTCCAGCACTGGCTCAAGCTCTTATGTCCACCCTACAAGACCACTACCAGATTCTCCTAGCTTTAGGTAGCAGGGTCGCTGAAATCCACCACATCGTTTCTCGAGTGGCGTAAAGCCCAATCTTACATAACGGACATTTTATGCCTATGTTTCACATATATTCTGTTCTAATGCACTGCGTGCTGCCGAAGCCCTTGGCCTTGCACTCTTGCTGCTCGTAGTAATCCCCATCTCTACATGACTAAACAAAAACCTTATCTTTGCCTTTCGGAGGATTACCATTTTTCTGCCCTGGCTCCTCTCTGAATTTAATCATATATACTCGTTCTGCCTTGAAAAATCTTGCCGAAGTGTAATTTGTGCATTATAATATAATCTTAATTAATTGATGGCATTTTGGAAGTTCGGTTCCTCGCTTGTCAGCGGGTCGGACTCAAGCTCAGTCGACAAACTGCTCGAAAAGCCGGATTGTACTATATATGATCTTTTAAGGGACGAAAATCTTCTTAGCGAGCTTTCGCCACGTAAAACAGCTCTTGTGCAATTTCTTACTCGCCCAGAAGTTCTAGCAGACCTTGTCAACCTCATTGTCGATGTGGAAAACCCTCAGGCAACCTCGGTATCCGCCCACCTGGAGCAGTCGAAGTCGGACTTGTCCTCCGATGGACTCACGGAAGGATCAGTTGCACAAGAACAACATCATGAAACGATACCTGCTGAGAAAGGGTTAAGATCTGATGATCTGGACAAGCCACAGGATTCAGCGTCCCTATTAAGCTCCTCAGATGAGGCTGACCAGACTTCTGATGACCGAACTGATGACTTTACGGACTCTACCAACGAGAATAGTGCCTCTTCTGAAGAAGGTGGCTTGGTGGAGAATGCGGACTCTGAGAAAGAAGTGGAATCTGCAGATGAAGAGGCTGCTGATATGCTTGATGATGCTGACGGTGAACTAGAGGATTCCGAGACACCTCGAAAACTTAATGCATCAGTCGCGGCTGAGATTCTTAGTTGCGATATTTACGACATTTCCGATGTTTTGCTTCATGATGTACATCTGCTGAATAAGTTATGGTCGATACTTGACAGGCCTGCTCCTTTACCTCTACTTACCTCTACACTATTTGTCAAAGTCAATGAACAACTTCTAGAACGTCACACCTCTCATCTATTGAAATTCATACTATCTAAACCAGACTTGGTATCAAAATTTCTGAATCATATTGATACACCTTCTCTGATGGACTTCCTGCTGAAGATTATTAGCACCGATAAGCCCTCTGCTACGACGAATGTTATTGATTATTTGCAGGAACACGAATTTATCCCTGCGCTGTTATCATTTTTTGAGCCTCACTATACGCCAGCTACGCAAACTGCTGCTGGTGATGTACTCAGAGCATTGATAGCTTTATCTGCTAATGGCACAAATGATCCTACTCTTATAGGCCCAAACGAATTAACTAGAGAGTTGGTGAGTCCTCAATCATCGACTCGTATTGTTCAACTCATGCTGAATGGTGGATCTGCACTGGCTACAGCGGTTGGCGTAATTATTGAAGTTATTCGCAAGAATAACAGTGATTATGACGCTGTCTCTATTGTTGATATGCCTATTGATCAGTTTCCGCCCGACTCTCGAGACCCAATATATCTCGGGTATTTGGTGAAAGAATTTTCTCAGCACATTTCTGATTTTGAAACCATGCTTGTTCGGAATCATCCAGAACGCTTGCTAACAGCAATTGGCGAAATTGAACCTTTAGGCTTTGAGCGATTTAAAATCTGTGAGCTTGTCGCTGAATTACTTCACTGCAGTAATATGATGCTGCTGAATAATACCGAAGCTGACAAAATTGCTAGAGAGCGTGACACTTTACGGGCAGCGATCATACGTGCTAACAGAGAAATCAGCGCCACAGATAGAGAAGCCTCGGAGCCATTGAGTACACATAATGCCGAAACTGATAGCGGCTTGAGTGCTGTTGAGAGCCATAGCGAGCCAGAAATTGATAGACTCATTGGCGACCCTATTCTTAAGGATGGGGAAGATCTTGTTCAGAAGATCACAGATGCAGTTTCTACTATATCTATTTCCAGCCAAAAAAAGTCAACCCCTCAAGACTCATTGGATGAAAACACTGAACTTACAGCTGTAAATGACGGCAATAGATCTGCTTCTGTGGCTGAAAGTAGTGACGAAATGAAAGACAAATCTGAAGATATATCCATTCAACCGTCGCAAGCGTCATCAGTAGAAGACCGTGACCCGACAATCGGAGATTTGCTCAAGATGGCTTTACTTGAGAACAGAGTCATATCCTGCATTGTGAATATGTTTTTTGAGTTTCCATGGAATAATTTCCTTCATAATGTCGTATTTGATATTGTTCAGCAGATATTTGGAGGGCCAATGGAAGACTCCTATAATAGATATCTTGCAATTGACCTTTTTGATGGCTGTCAGATTACAGAACGTATCATTGAAGGAGAACGGCAAAGCAAAGAAAGTGAAGCGACGCATAAAGTGAGAATGGGTTATATGGGCCACCTTACACTGATAGCTGAAGAAGTTGTTAAGTTCACCGCTCAAATTGCTCCGGAAAGTCTTGCTGATGTTGTATATGATAAAGTGAATAGTCCAGAGTGGGAGGAGTATAAATCACAGACTTTAGCTTCTACCAGACAAAAATATAACGCTATTCTTGGTGGTGATCAAGGTGATGACCTATTGGATGGCCAAATTGGAGAATCGAATGCCTCATATGGTGATGATGAGCAGGCTGCTAGTGAATTAATAACAGGTGATGATTTGATGAAGATGATTGCAGAGACTATGGAACGCCAGAATGACCTCGAGGGTTGGTCAAAACCTGATTCACATAATTCTGTATTACCTCTTGACGATGGCGAGGAAGAAGAGGGAGATGGCGGAGTTGATATGAATGGCGGGTCCTTTGCCGAATATTTATCACATCAAGTCAAGAACAGTGGACAAAATCGATTTTCCTCATCAGATGAGGATGAAGACGATGAAGAGCTTGTTGGGTGGATAAACGACGATAATACGGCACCTCGTAACGAACCTGAAGACAGACTTAGTGAGGATGACGATGAAGATAGCGATAAGGTCCGCGGTTTGATGATTGAACCTACCACGTACAGTAACTCAGATGATGATGAAGAGTCTTATTCTGCATATTATGATAATAATAAGGATTCTCAAGGTAATGAGCAAGATGATTCTGATGAGGAGTTGAACTTAGTGCGATCTGTTTCTTCGTACTCTCCAGATCTTCATACCGATAATTTTGCAGAGAATATTCTAAGGGCTGGTATCATTCATAGCGAAGATTTTGCTGATAGACCGGAAATCGAAAAGGTTCTCGCTGATGTCGAGAAAGTCCAACAGGATTCTGATGGAGAGTGAATTTTTAGGCCTGTATAACTTTTTATTTAACCAAAATTTATTTTACGTTTATAATGAATGTGCAATAGAATAATTTCTGCCTTAAATATGCCTGTTACATTAAAGCATCGATATTTGAAGTAATATCCGCTCTAACTATTATAAATCTATGAGGTTTGGAGGTTTATAGTCGCTATTAACGCTAGATTCCTTTCGAATATCATTTTCCAGCTGTTCTGTGTCGACTGGTTCATCCTCCTCAGCATCGAAAATGACTTCCGCATCTTCTTCAGCACTTAAATCTTCGGAATTCTCGTCTAAATGCATCACTAGTTCATCCTCTTTCATTAAAGCTAGTTTGTCAAGCTGGACTCTTGCTTCCTCAGTTTCAGATATAAGTCCTACCAGCTGGACTCTATCTCGTAATATTACACCTAAATGGTCAGCATAGTCCAAGTGGCCTTCAACAATATCAGATACATCAAAATTTTCAATGTTGTCGACCTCTGGTGAAATGGAAGAGAGTCCAGCAACACCTAGTTTCAGGTATTGCGCACGATAGATATATTGGAGTATATAATCGACTTTCACGTAAACGTTCACCAAACGTCCAGAAGTTATTGAGCGCACCAACGTCCATGTTTCTACATCTCGAGGAACTGGTGCTCCAATGAGGATAACATTTTCAACAATACCTAATGATCTTGTTCGGGCAAGATCTAACATGCAAAAATAAATAACTCGGGCACCTAACGAATATCCAATTAAGGTGACTGGACGATGACCATGAACATGTTCACGCAGAGCATCCGCCAAGGCATATCCTGCCTGTCTTGCTCTCTCAGCCGCAATATTCCAAGGATTATCAATAATAGAAGCAATATTTAATAAAGCCAGTGGCCACATTGCTGTTGTGAGCGCAGACAGAAGCGTCATTTTGACTAACTCGGACTTTGCCAGAGCGAATGACAGCTTCTTCATAAAAACATTGAATGCTCTACCAAGGTCAATGAGGGTATGTACTTCCCACTGAAGAGCAAGACAATCAGACGAAGAGGGATCTAACATAGTCCAAGGGTGCGTGATATCTTTGCGAGAGTTGAGCCAACCACTTATCACCAATGTCACTGAAAGCCTGGCCCTGGTTTGCGGCACGATCATGTTACTAGAAGTATCAGAGGACTGGCTTGTAATAGTTGTTGCTCGTGACCTTCCACGTTTACCTCCGTACATTATGGGAACTAGGCTGAAATCCGATATTTGTGCAGTCCATCTTGACAGAGAATCATACGAGTACTTTCCTCCATATATCCCAAACAATGCGCCAACAGCAATAGGAGATGTGGCTAGCGTACCTAAATACAAAGCAGTTGCAGATGCTCCTAATCCGATGCCCATGAAAATTGCACCTAATCCCGACGCTATCAGAGGAGCGGCAAGACCGCCAGTAAGGCCTAGCATAAGAGCGCCACCTATTGCACCTATACCAATGGTAGCGTATTTCTGTGCCTTCGACTGCTTTTCCCGTTTTCTTAGTAACTCTGTTAAGTCACTATTGTTAATATTCTCGTAATACTCCGAGTCTTTAACATAATCCGAAAAGGCGTCGATGAGCGAATGTGCTGTTGTTTTTTCTGCTTCAATTAAAAACCAGGGAGACAAATCCAACGAGGCACACAGTATATGCATAAGAACTCTGCTTTCCGCACTGTATTCTCTTAGGCTTAATAGTAGAAGAAGTATGGACATTAACACTGCCTGGCACTGTCTTTCGTCCAGGGATTCCACTAGGGTAGACGGTAACGGGAAATAACTCTTTACTTCATAACTGTTTTCCGGTGGAGGAGACCAAGTTCTGGCATTTGATCTGGACCTTTGAGATTCATTGTGAGGTGAATTCAGCACTTCGCCAATGCGCTGCAGGATCAAGACTTTCCAATGGTCGAACGCCAAGAGTTCTTCGCCGATAGTTTTCGACAGGTAGATCGGGTCGGACACTCGTACGCCTGCACATAACTGTATACGCTGTCTCATGACTTCTGCAATATTAGAGACTAGAAGGAACAGCTCTTCCTGCTGTGGGCGGGCAAGAAGTGCATTAAGGCCTTCTTGTCGAGCCATGATCTAAGTTACGCTTCTGCTTCAGTTGGGAAGAACATATAACACTAGCTTGAGATATGACTAGGAGTGGATCCGTGGTAGTGCTGATTGCCGGAGGCGAGTCTGCTGGGAAGAAAACAGTATGTCGCGAGCTAGAAGTATTTATTGAAGAAGTAGCGCTTAGCTCGAAAGTTCCAGTAGAGTTCACTGTGGTTGATATGTCGTCGTTTCGTTCCGATATCGGCACTTCATTGAACGCGGACGATAACATACTGAGGATATTAGGTACAGAAGCAAATAATCCATACCACCCTTTAGCTTTTGATATAAATGCAGTGGCTTCGAAGGTAAACATGATAAGGAATACCAATTCACGAATGTTGAAAGTGGTGTTTGTTGTTGGGTTGTATGCATTGCTAGATGAAAGGCTTCGGTCTATGGCGTCTGCTAGAATATTTGTGGATGAGGATGCCGATTTACGCTACGCTAGAATTATTCAGCGTGCTCAGAGTCATGGTATATCGGTACAGGACGCAACAGAGAAGTATCTGAAGTACAGCAAAATGGCAATGGAACAGTTTATAGCTCCTACTAGGAAATATGCTGATCTTATAATACATAAAGGAGCTGACAGACAACACGGACTAGAGTTAATTGCTGGAGCGATTGTTCAATTAGAAGGTACAGTCGAGATAGAATTTTCTCCTTCTTTGGTAGCTACCGATGACTCAGTGGAACCGTACTATGAAGTGCTATGAAAATATCCATGGTCACAAGTCATCTTTGGGCCCAACCATGTGCGAGCATCCATTTCTCAACCGATTCCCAGATATGCTCTGAAATCTCGCGGTCACGGAACCGGTGTACTCTATCGAGGGATATCTTCTCGACATTCCACGACTTGGTAGCTGGCGGTATTGTGTCATTCGCGTAAGAAACATAAAATCCTTTGACTTTTTGAAAGAGGGTATTTGGATCAGACCATTTATACGACTTGAATTGCCAAGCTTGTCCTGTGGTGAATACTGCCACAACTCTATCCCAGTAATCGGGCTTGAATCTTTCCGTTGAGTCCACAAACGCAAATCTAACAGTGCGCCCTAGCCGAGGGGATGTTCGGTTGATCATAAGGAAATTAGACTCAGCTGAAGTAGAAGGAACCTCGAATCTTCCATCCGACAGAAAACTTTTAATGTTAGACATTGTAAGAATAGATGAAGCAGAGGGTGATAAGAGAATGATGGGTTCGCGACTTCTCGAACCAGAAGAGTGTGATGAAGCGGGCTTAGACACTTCTGAGGCTTTGCTAGATTGTAGAAACATCTGCTGTGCTTCATGCCGGATATAGCCAAAATTTATGCTCTTAGTTCCACGTAAAACTGAATTGTGATCAAGTAAGGACTTCTCCGCGGCGTAAATTCTTTTCAGCGTGGGGCTAAAATCTACTTTCGCTCGCTTAGTTCGCACCTCACCGCCCATAGGTTCAATATATGGGCTTTCACTTATAGCTCCTTCTAGATAGGATATAAGGTCAGTGCGCTCCAAAAAGGACAGCTCTTCAACATCATACTCCTCTGATTTTGAGACATATTCTGCAACATTAAGATCTTTACATAGCCAGGCAAAAACAATTGGTCGGAGGTTCACTCCATGTTCCTCTCCCGAATGCTTAAATCTGGTGGTAGCATTCAACGAAAAGATCTTGTCACCTAATCGCACATATTGCGCAATTCTGATATCCTCTTTCGGGTCTCCGTTTTCTTCCTCAAGAAGTTCTACTACGCCTTTCTGCATAGCTACAGCTCGAAGTGTGTCTAGTGCATCTATTCCTGAAGGCATGTCGCTGCGTAAACTTCACCAGGTTCGTAGTTGTCGAGGAGAGTGTAGTGAACGTGAGCCCTAATAACCCTATCGGCCACTCCGGACGACGTTCAGCAGCTTACGCCTTCAGTGACAAACACCAATAAGTCTCTCCCTCCCACAGCCCGTCTGAATTCGAATCCCACCCCCCATAATTTGTAGCATATAACATTATAGTGCATATAACGCTTTCTATAACGCTTTTTATAACTGTCTTCTAAGGCACATATGCTATTGTTTATTTTTCTACATATTGTGCTGGCCACAGCTTTTGGAACTGCTCCTGAACTGAAAGTGAATGATGCCTCTGTAGAAATCACACCGGACAACTACGAACAACTCCTCCTCCAAGCGCCAGGTGTCTGGTTCATAAAACATTATTCTCCAACTTGTATTCATTGCACAGCTTTGGCCCCCCACTGGGCGTCATTTGTGGACCAGGCACTGGAGAAGGTCGATGAGTTTGGCGTGAAGCTTGGCCATATAAATTGCCTCGCCTATGGAGACCTTTGCGCTGAGCACAATGTCAAATCATACCCTGACTTATCAGTCTTTAAAAATGGCATTAGATGGGATCAGTTGGCGAATAAACATGGAATGGATGCCTCGGTGCTCCTGCGCTATTTCTATAAAATCAAGGCTGCACTCGGTGATCCTTTGGCCAAGCTTAAGCCAAGTGAACTGTCTGATGATTCTGTAGAAAATTTTTTGTCGGAACCCTTTGCAACAGCACAAGAGTCAAGCGTCACCGTCTCTGATAACAATTTTCTTAACTCTTCTAATGCATCTAGCTCTGATCATAATATTACCTCCCTGACTTCGGAGACCAGAATGTCACAGTATCTTGAAAACGAAGCTTTTGATTTATATCCTGACCCTGAATTAAGCCAGCTGTCTAAAGACCATGTTTCTGATGATGGTACCCCTGTAAAAGCTTCTTCTCCTTCATGGCCAAGCGACGTTTCCCTGCCTATCACAGAATTCAGCCCTTCCGCTGATGCTAACCCTGAGAATCTTGTTGGCCGTCCAAACCCGTCTGGAGTATCTGTACCACTCAATTTAGCTACCTTCGGTAAAGATGTTGTAATATCTCCTGATTCTAAATGGTTAGTGGTGTTTCATACAGGTAATTGCCCTTCTTGGGATGCTATACAAGCATCCTGGCTAGAACTGGCTCGCTATACTCAGGGTTTCCTCAACATTGGACATGTAGATTGTTCCAAGGAGCAAAAGTTGTGCAAAGGCGTTAACCTTAACCCATGCTCTTGCATTATGGCTTTCAAAGGCGCTGAAAGCATGGCATTCCCTTCTGATGAAAGCCGTCACATCCTTGCTAGCGTTTTACCTGGTAAAAGTGGGATTGTTTATGAGGGATTTCGCTCTCTGGGCGATCTCCTCGATATAGCACATAGACTGGTTGATTCAGACATTGTGGATGTATCTAACCCGCAATTTACGGCCTTAGAAGAAATAGAGCAGGTGATATTCCTTTATTTCTATGACGATAACACAACTCCAGAAGATTTTGAGTACTTAGACAAGCTTTCCTTCCCTGTCTTTGAGCACGCTCGCATCCTGAAAACTAAGGACCCCCGACTGATTGAGAGATTTTCTGTATCTCAGTTCCCCAAGTTAGTAGCCGTCAAAAGCGGTGAAGTTATTCCTTTCAACTCACTTGGGCCTCGTGATATCAGGAGCTACGATAAAGTACTCAAATGGATGAAGGAGAATTGGATTGGATTATATCCCGAACTAACTGCAATCAATGCAAAAGATGTGATGAAAGGGCGCACAGTTGTACTGGCCGTACTAGATAACAGGAATTCCGATAATTTCAGTATGACGAAAATAGAAATGTTAGCCGCTGCTCGAGAATATAACGAATACCAACTTGAACAGGAGCGGTCGATCAAGGCCGAAAAGAGGAAGCGCAAAAACAGAAAAATTAAGGAAGCTGAAGACAAGGATGATGACAAAGCTTTGACCAATGCCAAAAATATTATAGTAGAAGTGGAACCATCTCCGCCAGTTGGATTTGCCTGGGTTGATGGTATTTTTTGGGAGAGATGGCTTAAAACCACCTACGGATTATCAATTCGAGGCAGAGACCCTCGTGTGATTATCATACGCTATGATGAGAGTAAATATTGGGATATGACGCAGAACGGAGAATATATCTCAGTGTCACGATCCGAAGTGTTAGAAACTTTGTTAGCTGTGATGCGCACTCCTCCTTTAATTGTTCCTAAAAGTTCCTCATCTGCCTTTAGAACTTGGTTTTATCGCCTACAGAGTTGGTTAAGTTTCCGATTGAATGTGTTCATGCTCGTATTCTGCATAGCAATGGTTTTGTACTACTCGCGTTACAGAAATCGACATTATTTGCGGGGGGCACGAGGTAGTTTCTTGCCAGATTTTGAGCCTGCAGCAGAAGGAAAAGTAGATTAAGTTATTCACTAAGGTAATGAATTATTGGTCCGCTTAACTATCCATCATATTCCTCTCCTAACCTTTCTTATAGGGCCAATGGCAGCACTGGTTCTTTTTTTAATACCAGAAGATGAGTTGAATCTTTTCTCCCTAGTTTCATCAACCTCTAACGAACTTATTTCGGCTTTTAGCCTGGTTTCCAGATCATTTCTTTTAGCCTTAAGAAAATCCACTTTTCTTATATTTGCACCAGACAACGAAGACTGGTTCCGTACAGTATAGAACACAGCTCCCATTTCCGCGAGCCATTCAGGTTCAACTGCAGTGACCACCGACATGTACTCCTTAGAAGTAAGTATTAGCTCATGATAAACAACGTAATCAGGTAATACCCCTGATCCGTATAATGCAGACGTGGGGTGAAGAACTAGAGGTACCGAGGTCCTTAGGTTAACAAACTCGCCTATCCCCTTCACTTTAGCTGCTCTGAAGAAATATGCAGAGCAGATGCATTTCCTGATTACATCATCGCTTGAACCACAAGATTGTAATCTAGCACCGTTAAGCAATGTTTTTTTCACCATATCCTGTAATTGAGTTTTGATCTCAACGGCCCTGCGTAGAGATTTATAGCGCAAAAAATGCCTGTTACACCATTTTTCTGATCGGTTATTTGCCTCCCATTGCTGGTAAACATTTAATATGGTTAAATGGTCACTTTCAGGTACAAAAAAGCGCTCTCGCGCATTGTCTGCAGCTTCCTCTGCTTCTTTCGGTCGATAAAAAACGTTAGGCACTGATAACATAGCCACAATGATCACTATTTCACTTGAACAGTGATAGTCTTTGTGTGCAGACATTATCAGCAACCGCGCCATAGCAGGATCCATGGGAAACTTGGACATTTGTCGGCCGAGTTGAGTAAGAGAGCCTTTAATGTCGAGTGCATCCAGTGACCACAGTTCATACAAAGCAGATAATATTGAAATTTTCGGTGGAGCATCGAGAAAGGAGAATTTAAATACATCCTCAACTCCAAGTGACTTAAGCGTTAGTATGGTATTGGACAAGTTAGTTCGTTTAATTTCAGGAACAGGCTCTTCGAGCATATCGTTAACAAATGTATCCAAGGTATAAAGTCTATAGGCGGTTCCTGGTCCAGTACGCCCTGCGCGTCCAGAACGCTGATTTGCATTGGCCTGAGATATAGGAGATAGCTGTAGAACATCCATTCCAATACTATGATTGTATAGCTTGATTTTTGAGTATCCAGAATCGACCACATACGATATGCCATCAACGGTTAGTGAAGTTTCAGCAATGTTCGTTGCTATTACACACTTTCGCGTTCCTTTTGGAGCAGGATCAAATATCTTGGACTGTAGTTCAGACGGCAGTTGAGAGTATATGGGAAGTATTAACAGAGGCGTAGGCTCATCGAGATAAGACAACCTTTCGCAGATTACGTCGCAAGTAGCGTCAATGTCTTCTTGACCAGACATAAATACAAGAATATCCCCCGGAAGCGGAGACTGTAAGTGTATTGAAAGAACTTGCTTTACAGCACTCTCAACGTAGTCTTCAGATGAGTATTTCGCAAACATAACATCAACAGGAAAAGTTCGGCCTGGAATGGTAAATGTATATGAACTGCTAAAATAATCTGAAAATTTCTCAATATTCAAAGTCGCGGATGTCACTATAAGTTTAATATCTCTCCTCTTAGTCAATAGTAACCGAATTATCCCGAGGAGAAGATCTGTATTAAGTGATCTCTCGTGTGCCTCATCGATTATGATGCAAGAATACTGGCTAAGGTGTGGATCAGTTATCGATTCCCGTAGAAGAACACCATCTGTCATATACTTAATCCTTGTATCGTCCGATGTACAGTCTTCAAAACGAATAGAATATCCAACCGTACCTCCAAGCGGGGTTTCCATTTCCTCTGCAACACGTTTGGCTACTGAGATAGCAGCAACGCGTCTGGGCTGAGTACATCCTATTATTTGTGAGTCTGTTGCATATCCTGCCTCAAACAAAAACTGTGTAAGCTGTGTTGTCTTGCCTGATCCTGTTTCTCCAGAAGCAACTATGACTTGATTTTCACGAACAGCTTTTAGGAATTTTTCGCGAACTTGGAATACCGGTAGGCTCTTTCGCTGGTCCTTTATTCTTTGGTAGTCAATACTAGTGTCCAACTTGTGGACAGGTATCTTCCGAGAGCTTCTTGTCTCAGGACTTATAGAAATAGTGCCTTCCTCTGAAGTAGATTTGAGAATGTTTCCTAGTGCTGTTCCAGAGATAGAAGTGGAATCTCTAGCCGCCTTCTGTCGCTGTTTCTGGTGCCGTAACTCTTTTACAATCGCGCTACCTTTTTTAGCCAAAACAGAAATATCACTCTGTGCGCTTTTAACCATAAGTACTGGCTGCCTCTCTTTTAGTTCCTCCATAGTGAAGTCCTTTAGGAAAGGCGGAACTAAGCTCCTACCCACCAGTTCGATCTTATTATAGCCTAGGTCAGCATTATAATCATCTCTTTTATGAACTTCTAAACTTCCATATAGCTGGTTAGTTTCCCAAATATCCTGGGTCTTCCTTTTTTCACGCATTGCAGCAGACAACCGCTCACGGACTTTCCGTTCTCGTGAAGAATAATCTACTAATGCACTTTGATCATCCACTGAATCTAGTACATTACCAGATTCATCTTCATTGTACCATTCCCTATCTTCTTCAGTGTTCCTTGACGAGATAAATGAGTACTTTCCGGCATTATTCGAAGAGGCAGAAGCGGCGAAGCTCTTCGATGGTGCATTAGAAGACATTCCTTCTCATGGCCAAGTAGAGTGAGTAAAGTCTAAACTCAGGAGCGGAGGATATTTTATTTTAAATTCAAGCAAGCGGCTTTGCGGTTTATCTATACGCATCATGAATAATTTAAAATCACTATAACATAAAATAGCTTGGACTATCACATTAAAAGTAAGCAACCAGACCAGCGGGGTACTAATAAGTAACAAGCATTGAATCATTCACTCGAATCACGAGCCAAAATCCTCAGAGTTTTGCACGAGGCAGCAGCTCGGTCAGAACTCAAAGAATTAGAGGCTCTATGTCGTTTGCGGCCATTCAAAGGTAACTCTAAATAAGCATCCTCCTCACAGCTGTCTGGAGGGGATATCAATGAAGAAGAAAGACGACAGGTGACAGCAGGCTCGAGTTTCTTTAGCGCAAGCTCAGACGGCTTATTCTTCTTACTAGGTAAGCCCGGCGCGCTTGGAGAACTCGAATTATCACTCAGAGATATGGAAATCTCTGGAGATGATGCGTCAGAAGGAGTGTGAGGAGGAGTTAGAGCAGGGACGGCATGGATGCTTGGGACATCATTAGAGGAGTAAGGAGGATCGTCAAGAAAGAAACCAGCATCATGAACTGAAGACGCAATCTCGGTCTGGAACTTAAATAAGCGTTCAAGCCATCCTTCCGACTTTCGTGCAGAAGCAGCCCATTCTAATAATAGAGAAGACCAGCTTTCGTAAACGTCGAAAGGTAAATGAAGCTTCCATTCAACAGCAGTCAAAAATGCAAACTCGTTTGAGAATATCTCCGTAGTAGATAGGCCAGATATCTTTGACCAGCCTTTAGCAGAATAGTTGCGATCCTGAAGATACTTCGAAGCGAGGATCAAAGCAGTAAGAAACATACGACGCCCACAGGTGAGCATGGATTTCTTCGACTCAGAATTGCAATAAGTCCCTTCAAGACCTGATATATTTCGTTTCAAAAGTAATAAGTAATAAAGAGCCACTTGAAGAGTGGCATAAGAAGACCTTGATCTGCGTAGGGTTTCCTGAATAAACACGCGCAGAGGAATTATTTTTGAGCTCTTGGAATTGTTAGATGTCCAAAGAGATTCTATAAACAATGCAATACATTCGATGAGTGAATCCACAAATGCGCTTCGCCTATCAGGAAGGCGACGATAAAGTGGAGGTTGAGAAGTGTCATAGTTTGTGTTAGCGCAATCAGAAGAGGTTAAGGATGTAGTGTCCGCAGAGACACATCCTGTAGATTGATGAACAGGGCTCATTGTGGGGACAGTTGGGTGGCAAGTCATTTGCAATTTACTACTCACCGACCAAAGAGTATCTTTGAGCAGGTGATAGGATTCAATCCAATATAGAACCAGTAGGCTCAAGTAAAAAATACCAGTGCGCTTGTAGTTTTCTCAATTACACAGAATCTCTATCACGTGGGAAAATAAGATAAAATGATCTCGGAGCAATCAGTCAAAAGTGAAAAATTCTCTTCCTATTACACGGTTCGATAGCTGTCGCTATTTAGAGGAAAATAGCGATAACAGACACCATTTTTGCAGACCACTAATAATAAACAATAACACAGAAGCGTAATAAAGCGTAATAAAAAATCCGATAGCCTAAAATACAGATAATGATTTCATAAAAAAGAAAGAAGTTATGTTCGCAATGATATCTATAATCAGCGAGCAGAGCAGAGTCGACTTAAAAATACGATAAAAGAGGAATGATTCTGCTGAGTAGTACAAGTAATCTAACAGGGATGACGTACTCGTATACTGAGGATATATATAGTAGCAGAAACGCTGAACAATTATGTAGCAGATGGAAAGAGGCTTCTTTAACAATATAGTCAAGCGCACTGACCAACTAGCTCTAAACGTGGAGAACTTGTCCTTATATAGGTTATTCGGGGAATCTAAAAAGAGTCAGCGGTAGAAGTGGCAACCGATCCGGGTAACCCTGTTGCTATAGCGATGGCGGAAGTCGGCAGCGAACGCGGATGAGTCATGCACGGGGGCCTTATGGCTGAGAAACTTTAACGGAATAGAATAGATCTGGTTGGCTGCTGCGGCTGTTAAAGAACTGAGCCTATGTGTTCAAAATATCATAATTGAGGAGCGGCTTAACTACGATGAACGTCAGGCTATGACGTCTCAAGCCTGTCAATCTGCTGCACAATGCCTCATAAAATGAATAGGATATTATTTAGGTTAGCTCGCGACCTATTATAATTATAAGCGAACTTGTGCGTATAAGAATAAAAGGAACAGATAGTGCATATCGCAGTCAAAGTGAACATCGATAAACCTCTGAAGGTGTTACGACAAGCGATCAATTAGCTGGCTGTTCCACTCCTTGGACTCCTGACTATTATTGTACTCGTCGACTATATCTTCCCAGATCATCAATTTAGCGTGCCTGTCGCTATGACTGAACCTTGTCGCTCCCGTTGCTGTCATACTTCAGTTCCAATTAGTCTCCGACGATCAGAAGTCTATTTTGCTCTGCTTGCTTTACGACTCTTAAGCCACAGAACCATAATGTGAAATAGCACTTCATAAATTTCATATTATAACTATGTTAAACTGCTTCTAAAAATATCAACTATTGAGTGGTATGACGACCCAGTTAAGCTCGGCTGGTTAAACAGTGTTTAATTGAACTTGACACACGTTGACATGGTAACCAAATATCCACGCTTGGTGTGGAGATAAACTTAGCAGTGGGCGAATTGAGACCCGCGCAAACCGGATCTCACACCACAAATAGAAGCCGAGCTCAGGATTTGTTCCTCGTCACCCTACAAAGGAGAGCCAGGTCATTGAGAATCATTCTCGAGGGCGCTTTTTAGAATATTTGTTTTACTTGTTTTCTTAGAATATATATTATCGTCATGAGTGCGAGCCAATTTACCGATACAACAACGTATCAGACTGGCGAACTGCCAAATTTCGGCTTGAAAGATAAGGCTGTAGAGCTGTCTGCTCTTCTCAAGCAGCTCTTTGACTATGTAAAGACATTGTCTCCATTTACTATAGCTTTGACAGTATTGACAATGCTGGTCATTTACGATCAGGTTTCGTATATCCGCAAAAAAGGCTCTATTGCCGGCCCTGCTTTTAAAATTTGGCCAATTATTGGACCTTTTCTTGAGTCTATGGACCCCAAATTCGAGAAATATAAAGCAAAGTGGTATTCGGGAAAGCTTTCCTGTGTTTCCGTATTTCATAAATTCGTCGTCATTGCATCAGATCGTGACCTCGCCAGGAAAATCCTTTCGTCTCCACGATACGTTAAGCCATGTGTCGTCGACGTGGCTATTAAAATCTTGCGTCCAACAAACTGGGTATTCCTTGATGGAAAGGCTCATGTCGATTATAGACGAGGTCTTAATGGATTATTTACCCGTAAAGCGCTTGTCAAGTACCTGCCTGAGCAGGAGAAGATTTATAATGAGTACTTTAAAAATTTCCTGGAGATGTCTGCTGAGAAACCTGTGCCATTCATGCATATATTTAGAGAGTTTAACTCTGCCATTTCTCTCCGCACTTTCTGTGGTGAGTACATCACCAAGGATCAGATTAAACTTATTTCTGACAACTATTTTCGTGTCACTGAAGCTCTTGAACTGGTCAATTTCCCTGTAATTCTGCCCTTCACAAAGCCATGGTATGGAAGGAAAATTGCGAACATGACAATGGATATTTTTGCTAAATGTGCCAGCATGTCGCGTAAATCTATGCTTGCTGGTAACCCTCCTAACTGTACCCTGGATTTTTGGATTTTAGGAATGCTTCATAGCCAGGGCAAGATCTCTGATGAACAGTTCCAAGCTATTGAAGGTGTATCCAATGTACAAATCCGAGAATTTACTGACAAGGAAATATCTGAAACACTCTTTACATTTTTATTCGCTTCCCAAGATGCTACCTCGTCTGCAACCACCTGGCTTTTCCAACTCCTTGCTGACCGTCCCGATGTTTTTGCAAAGATCCGTGAAGAACAGATTTCTGTGCGTGGGGGTGACCTCAATGTCCCGTTAACTATTGATTTGATTGATAGCATGCACTACACCCACATGGCTGTAAAAGAATGTCTGAGATATCGCCCTCCTGTCATCATGGTGCCTTACATTGCCAAACAGGAGTTCCCCGTTACTTCAGATTACACCGTGCCGAAAGGATCTATGATTATTCCAAGCCTTTATCCTGCTTTACATGACCCTGAAGTTTACGACAAGCCTGACGAGTACATGCCTGAACGCTGGGTCGAAGGTTCTCAAGCTTCTACTAATACCAAGAACTGGCTGGTTTTTGGATCTGGACCACATGTGTGCCTTGGTCAGAATTATGTCATGATCAACCTGGTAGCTATGATTGGAAAAGCTGTGCTTGAAATGGATTGGACCCATGTTCTCACAGATAAATCGGAAGACATTCGCGTATTTGCTACCATTTTCCCGGATGATGACTGCATCCTAAAATTCAATAAGCGTGAGCTTCAAACTACCAGTCAAAGGTGATTTGGCGTTTCGCAAGCCTAAATCGCAGTTTCACTACATGCAAGTATACATTCTTTTTTGAATCACTTTCTCCTGGATTTCTCATCGAATCTCTCGGCCTTCCTAGGTGAAAAATGGTTTCTCTTCTGAACGTGAGGTTTTGGTTAGAACGAGTTTGTTTTAGATTCTCTAATATATATAATATTACTGTAATATAATCATTAGTTACCGCATTCTGTGTCGTAGTTACCCGGCGACGTTCATCTTTTTAGGTTAAGAACGCTCAAGTAACTCTTCGAGAAATTATAACTATTGGCTTATTCGAGCTGCTAATAGCTATTCAAAGCTCTACAGAGAATAAATACACATGGGTAAATTCTCGGGTCCATTGCGGTCCCTCATCCGAGGTAAAGTCCGTCAGTCGATGCATAAGCAGAATGTGTACAATATGTACAAGATGAACTTAGCTACCCCGGCCCAGGGCAACTTATTCAAACAGAAATGGATGGCTAAGCAGCTCGCTCGGGGTTATCATGGTGAGCATATCACGGAATCTAAATGGAAAGGATATCTATCGGATATTACTCATGCCATGGTGCCGCTAGACCGAGTCCGGAAATCGTCGGTAGGTATGCTAAAGGCATCTCTATCGCATTCGATCCCCGCTCAAATGTGGGTACCTTTGGAGAGGAGGCTTGACACGGTATTGTTTAGATCTTTCTTTGCATCTTCGGTAAGGCAAGCTAAGCAGTACATAACGTCGGGGCATGTGAAGGTTAATGGTGTCGTCATACGATACCCTTTTTACGAGCTTAAACCTGGTGACATGTTTAGTGTCACCCCAGAAAGAGTATTGGCTTCTATCGGCAGACCAGTAGTTCCTTTAAAGAGAGCTAAGGCTATTGACAGATTACAATACAAAAAGTTCAAAAAGTTTGTGGGTAACTGTCGTAAGAATCCGGAAAAAATGTATGCCATTCGCGCCAAAAAGCGAGCTAATGGTTTTAAAAAGCGCCTACCTCTGTATGTTCAGCAATATAAGAAGATATCTGAGGATTACGATGCTCGTTTGCATCTTTATGGTGATATTCGCCGCTGGGTCTCTCTCCTTTCTGACTCCATCCGTGAATCGGCGGCAGGGCCGTCGGCAAAGAATAATACATCAGAAAACGAAGCTCGAATTGAGGATTTGAATATTTCTGATGGTCTTACCGCTGATGATTCCTCTAGTCATGTAAAGTCTTCTGCTTTTGAAGCAATTTCTTCAGATGAAGTTAATCAGGAAGAAACCTCAAGTACCAGTGAGACCCCTGACAGTGAGACCCCTGACAGTGAGAGACTACCAAAGGTGTCGAAAGAGAATGTTTACGAATCCAGAGAACTTCACGTACTTCTCTCTTCTAAAGATGATGTGATTTCCCCTAAAATTCGAAAACTTAATGATTTATTCGAAAACAAGAATAACTATCCTGAAAGGACATTGAAGGATGAACTATATAAGGCAGTTTCTGGAATTGTTGAAGTTCGTAAGTCGCAATTAAAAGCAGAAAGATCTCAGGCACAAGAGGCTTACAAGCTTGGAGACCCCAAAGCAGGATACACTCCTGACTGGTTTGCATACTTGGAGATACAGCTGGAAGACATTGAGAAGAATCTTGAGAATCTTTCAGAGGACAACGAAACTGAGAATGGCGTGAACTTCCCTTGGCAGAAGGGCCTTTATGGTCGCCAAGAGCCCGCAAAGCCGTATTTTACTCCTTGGAAGCCACGACAGTTCTTGGCTCCATTGTTGGTTTTACCCAACCATATTGAAATATCTTTCAAGACATGCCACGCGGTGTACTTAAGGGATCCTGTAGCCCGTCCTGGTATGTCCGAAGTCATATCTCCTTTCTCACCAGACTTCCATAGGCTTGCCAAATTATACTATGGTAAGCACTGAAAGAATGATAACTTTTTTTAATGTCTTGATAACTGTATGAATCTATATGGTATATCTTTCTACGTTATATGTTCTAACTATACTATATACTGTATTTGTAATAGATAGCCTACCTAGCCTGAATGTTTCACAATTTCAGATACGAGAGAGCCGTTCTTGACTTTATGCAAGATCTGCTCAGGAGTCGCAAGCTCTGCATAATCTCCATCACCTTTCGGGATATACACATTCACTGCAGTGCACTGAGAAGTATAGACTTCTGTGCCTAATGAGGAATCCGCAAGGTAGATCTCACCATCGTGGCTTTGATCGACAGTTACAGTAGGCAATGATCCAGTCACTTGAAGGGCAAAATTTTTGCATTTGACTATGTCCACACCAGATACAAGCGTGTCCACCAATATTCCGATTCGTTGGCACTGAGCAACAGTAATAGCATTACACTTTCCAGAAATCTTCACAGTAGAGTTCCTGCAGTTAGAGATAAAAATTCCTTGATTAATATCGGCCTCTACGACTATATTTGAGTCATCTTGGAAGTTTTCGACAAACCATTTGGTACCATCCAACTCCTTAGAAGGAGGCTTTCCCTTGGTTGGGGTAGGTTCTGTCTTATTTATATCATTGGTAGTTCTTTTTGACGCCGTGGTCTGTGGATTATTACCAGATGCTCGCAAAGCAGGATTTTTATGCGTCATTTGGCTTTTATCGACTTTCTTTAGCCCCGCCGTGATGGCTTCGCCTTTATTAAGCTCGGCAAATACAGCATCAATTCCGCCAGCAACGGATTTTGCTTTATCAGTATTGTATATATCAGCAGGCGGTGGAGGCGGTGGTGGAGGAGGAGGGGCAGGATGCGCGCCTGCGGTGCTCGTTCCGACTGAAGGTGCCTTAACCGGAGCGTCGGAAGGAGTAGTTTTACCAGAAACTTCAGCGATATCTTGCCCTTTTGCATTCCAGTGTAATCCTGTAGTATGGTACGCTTTAACATATTTCTGGAGGCCCGTAAGTAGGGAGACAAAGAGCCTGGCAGCATCAGCTGCTGGGGGATTCGATTCCTTGAACTCGGTCAGGACTCGATTAGCATAGAACTGGGCTGACTCCTTCATATCTTCTATGAATGGAGCGGGTGTGGGCTCAACAGTAACCCAACCAAGGCATGCTACGCCTTCAGCAAAAGTAGATAGAAGATTGAAAAGAGGGTGAGTACGGTGAGCTTCCTGAATGGACCGGACTGTAGCAGCTGATGCACTGATTGGCGCCAGCAGCTCAATTAACCCTTCGGAGAGAAATTCAGAACTTGGCTTTTTAGAACGAGCAACAATGGCTAGAAAGTTTCTCTCGGCGTCAAAAGCTTCTTTGGTCGAGGCAAACTGCTCCGTGACACTAGGGTCATTCAGTTTCGTAACAGCTGCTTCCACTGGAACGAAGTATTCGTGCATAAATGCATCCCAGTTTTTAATTATTGTTTCGTCTACAATTGATTGAGAGCTCACTGTGACTGGCGATTGCGACTGGCCCGACGGAACAACGGGTGGAGTGCCGAGATCTGTATTTCTTGCTTGAAATGCCGTTAGTTCTTCAAGGCGTTTAGTAGCATCTTCCAGACTATTCATGTTAGTTGCTAAAGCATCATATACAAAATTAGTTGTCTTAATTAAGCATACCGTTTCATGATATTATTGATATCCAGTTTTGCGGAGACATTCTCCTGTTGTTCTTGAGGCATTGTCGGAGATTTAGGTTATGTTTGAGAGTGAAGGGAGAGAGTATAAGAGAGGCCCAAAGTGGTAAAGCTATTTGCTTCCGATATTAGGGAATACCTGCGCCGCCTTGGCCCATGACTCGTCAGATGATTCGTGATAATAATTGAGGTCTGTATATGCCTCAGCTTCTAATTTTTTATATGCTTGCAAAGCTCCTGAATACTTCGGGGCAGAGTCATCAGCTGATTTCACTGTCATTTGAATTGTCTTTGTCTCTTTCGGCTTCGACTCCTGTTTTCGCAAAGCTGCCTCCTGGTTATTTTCGGTGTCTATAGCGTCAATATATTTGAGATTGGGTCGCAACTGGCATTTTAAATCAACTTTAGATAGACTTAGTTGGTTATTAGCTAAAGTAGCGATCACGTACCCGTGAGAATCAACAACATGTCCCAGATAACTGATTCTGTTAGCATTTTTCCATTTTCTGGCTCTCTCTTCATCAAAACTCTCACCCTCGTCTATCTCTTCCTCAAGTTCCAGAACAGAGGTCTCAATTTTCAGACAGCTATTCGAAATATTCATTGATTTGCTTCTGGCATTCCCCGGGAACTGCAGAAGACAGATCTTTTCCAGTCTTGATTTACTCAGCATTATTGGATATTCTGCAATTACCGGATCGTCACCGTCTTCTACGGGCGAACTTGGCTCAACTGCCATTTACTATTATGCTGTTTTTTCTTCCAGTTGGAACTTCTCAAGAACGGGAACCTCACCGAGGAACTCTAAAAGTCAGCCAAAACCGGTCGAAGAAAATTATACTTGGGACTTTTACTTCTTTTGGGACTTTTTCTCTTTGGAGATATATACTCTGAATAGGCGCTGAATAACGATAGATGGAAGACTCCTTCCAGTTAAATCTGATTGACTCAGATGCCCAAACGGTTAGGATTCCCAGGAAAGCATTACCTCGAGCAAGAAGGACTGATCTTGCAAGAAAATCTAGATCTGAATACCAAGGTTCTCATGATGCAAGGTTCCGCTCTGACAGTTCCAGTTATAAATCTAAGCGCTCTCACCCACACTCTAATGGGTCGCTTATTACGAAGAAAACTCAGAAAGATAGGCCTAAATATGTTGATCCAGGAATAATCTCATCTTTATTTACCAATAATCCTTTGACTGTCAATCAATCATTGTCGAAGAAAGTCGAGGAACTTAAGGCTGACAATATTCCTCTACAGAATGCTTCCTTTGAGCAGTTAAATGTCAATGAAGCATTGGTTCGTCATTTGAGACATAAAATGCTTATAGATTCACCGACTTTCGTTCAATCGTCTTCGCTGTCATATATGCTAAATAAAGCATCCTGGAACAATGATCTTTTCATACAAGCGAAAACTGGTTCAGGAAAGACTCTAGCATTTCTGCTGCCGATAATCAGCCGTATAATGCTTCCTCAGGCATCAAAAATATCACGATCATCGGGATTATTTGCAATAATCGTGGTCCCCACTCGCGAGTTGGCTGCACAAATATATAATGTCTTAGAATCACTTGTTTCATGTTGTCATTACATAGTTCCAACTCATGTAACTGGAGGCGAGAAGAAAAAATCGGAGAAATCTCGGTTAAGGAAAGGAGTTAATATCCTTATTGCCACTCCAGGTCGGCTTGTCGATCATCTAGCGCACACAACTTCTCTTGACATCTCTCAAGTAAGATACCTGGTACTAGATGAAGCAGATCGACTGATGGAGTTAGGTTTCAAGCCAGATATAGATTTGATCTTGTCCAAGCTAAGCGAGAAATCGAATATACAGTCCACTTTTCCGCAATATCCAAACCTACCTACCCGCCGAATCACCGTGCTGTGTTCAGCTACCCTGCGCAAAGACGTCCAAGAACTTGGTGAGCAATCTCTTCAAAACGCTAATATTGCTGTGGATAATACAGATAGCTCATTATCTGATTCTGTTTCTCAAGCTCCTGCTCAACTTGTCCAGCTTTGCATTACTGTTCCAGCCAAGTTGCGTTTAGTCTCCTTGTTTGCTCAGCTATTACTATTTGCAAAGTCATACAAAGGTAGTCAAACTAAGGCCGTTGTTTTTATTGCTTCTTCTGTTGCTGTGGATTTTTATTTTAGAGCATTCTCAAGAGATACGAGCCCAGAATCCACCTCTACATTTTCTTCACAAATAAAACTTGGAACTCAGACTGTTAGTATATATAAGTTGCATGGAAATATGGACCAGAAAGAACGGTCTTCAGTCATGAAACAGTTTGCTAAAGCTAAATCAGATTTCCCTCAAATTTTGATATGTACTGATGTTGCATCTCGTGGGCTAGATATGCCCTATGTCAATTTGATCATTGAGTATGACCCAGCCGTATCCATTGCAGACCATCTGCATCGTGTCGGCAGAACTGCTCGTGCGGGTCATGATGGAAGAGCCGTTCTGTTTCTTCTTCCTAGCTCAGAAGAATCGTACGTAGATCTTCTAAAACCAGTTCACCCCGCAGGTATTCAGACGACATCTTACGAGAACCTGTTGAAGGAAACTTATGGATCTAGGAACTGGCAAGATAACGCGTCTAATTGGCAGTTATCTTTGGAAAACTGGATCCTGGACGAATCTAAGGCTCATTCTCTTGCAAAGTCTGCATTCTCAGCTCATATAAAAGCTTATGCTACTCATATAGGATCCGAACGATCTATATTTAATGTCAAGAATTTGCATCTTGGCCATATAGCCAAAAGTTTTGGTCTGCGTGAAGCCCCGAAATCCATGTCAAAGCATCAAACTAAGGACCCATTCAAATCAGAGAAGAAGAAATTCCTTGACCTGGCCTCTCTTGCTGTTAAATCCTCAGCTAGTGAGTTTAACGTTATATAGTATCATATTATATCTTCTCGATGCATTTGATGACGACAACACACTTATCCAAGACATTTTATTGTGAATATTTAGCTTCTTGAAATGAATTACGAACAGTGCACATTGTAGCATTCACAGCATAGACTTTTTACTTCATAGTCGCCCTTACACGCCATAAGTGAGAAACTCTCTTCCCACCTAGCATATGATCCAACCTTGATGCTGTAGCACATGGAACAACAAAAAGATGATATACAGTCATCACATATAAAAGATAACAAAATTCATGCAGAAGAAGAATCTGCATCTGATTTTATCTCATATAATAAGCAAATTCACTCAGTATGTCATGTTAATTTGCCTCACAAAATAGGGGAACGCATAGTGAACTTGCCTGTAGTCTTCGTTGGTGTTGGATCGACTATCTCTGCCTACGCATGTGATTCGAGGGGGTTTAAGCTATTATATACTAGCGATCTTGGCCACCCTGCACTTTCTTTAACTTATCTGCGTAAGATGAAAAACCGGAGGAGTTTTCGAGGCAACGAGATATTTGTGTTGTTGGCTTTGACCCCCATAGGTTACTTGGCCTGTGATATCACAGTTCACCATGCTACTATCATTCAAACAATCCCATTTGCATTTGAAATCTTGGACGAGGCATCATGTATACCAGTTAGAATTATCTCGGGGTCGTCTAACGCCATCGCAGTGTCAATTGAGTCTGCATCATTCATACGAGTGTTTACACTGAAATCACCTAAAACTCCGCAAAATTTGTACACAGACCTAATTTGTGGTCCTGAATATTCTCCTTCAATGTGTACTGTGTATGTAGAGCAAACAGTTATTCCGATCCACCTTGAACTTATCAATCATTTTGAGTCACTACTCCCTGATTCTTTTGATATTCTCACCAGTACTGACGCTGAAGAATTGTGGCTCATAAACAGTGCTACTAGCCCAGAATATTTTTACATCGCGTTTGGTGCTACCCTTACTAGTACTCGTCATCATCAAGAACTGGGCCTAGCTTTCTTAAAGGTGGAGGTCGCTAATGAAGTAACTATTCTTCTGCGCGATACTTATTACTTTGGCATGGCATCTGCATTCCAGATAATTACGAAGCAGAAGAATCTAGCTGTATGTAGCTGCACTGCTTTCTCATGCTCAGACTCACAAATAGTCTGGCTGTCGCAAAACCACGCCCTCGTCTTGCATATAGTTTTCAAAGATTATCCTCTTCTGCATTTTATGACATACCCTGTACATTCAGGACCTCAATTCCTCGCTTCTAATCACTCAATACTCTCCTCTCATTACATTAATGATGCCCGAAAGTTTTTCTTAGTAATGACATCCGGTGAAACTTATATGTGTTCTATATCTATCTCTTTGGATGCTGATGAAGCTGTTTCCTGTCTCAAAAATAACACCCAACTGTCTGTATCTCGTATTTCATTGCAGCTACGTCCTTACTCTCTGGTTTTAAGTCTATCTGCTCATATTTGCTTCGTTTATAACACATGGTACGGTTCCATGCACCTCTACAATTCCGGAAGTTATTTTTCAGAGTTTTCACAACTAGACTTCTTAGAGAGATTTATTAGTCCTATAAAATCCGTTTCGTTTAATAATGACAAATGCTGTCCTGAATATTTCCTTACCTATGGTGATAAACATCGATCCGTCGTCACAACTGCTTCTCTTACGGTCTCAATTAGGTCATTGTCACTATTCACTGGGTTTAATCGGCTACCTTTATATTTCCGAATCGTACAAAGGAATGAATTTATTGTGTGGTTTTATGCTGACCTAACTGTTGAGATTGTACATTTTGGAAGTGATGAAAATAAAGTGCCTATCTACGGACAAGTTCAGTTTATTATAGATTGCTTCCATTCTACTGACCGCAATTATAGTTCTTCTTTTCAAGTCCAAGATATTCTTGATCTCTATACTCTTATTTCGTGTGCTACTACGCTGGTTTGCATGGATCCTCGTCATAGTTTCGCTCCTATATGGAAGTATCAGTTCTCGTCTTTTATTGTGTCCGTAAGGACTGTCGACGAGCAAATTTTCGTTCGCTGTTCAGAGGATATTAATATATTAACTCTTAATGGGAAACTATGCAGAACAATTGCGATTTCTTATAGTTATTCTGTGTTTGAAGTGATCCCTGCTACCAGCACCACTTATGCTTTATGTTGCCGTGAAGGATCTTCAGAGCTGGAGATTCGGGATTTGAACAGCTTTGAGAATCCCCTGTATTCAGCCTTTGTTTACTCTTCTCGCATTACTTCATGCATCTCCTTAACTCCAGGTCTCCTAGCTCTTGGATTCAGCGATGGAAAACTGCAAATAGTTGGCTGGACTCCAGGAAAATCGGACTGCATTTACGTTTCAATGGCAAAACTTATATCCAGAGGCTGGATATCAGACCTGAAGTCTTGGAATCCTCATTGTTCTCTCTCAGCTGGTACTACTCTGCAGCGATACGAATTTCTGGTATTGATAGAAATGCCTACGAAGAGGTATATATCTTCCATTTTGCTTTTCTTAGGGAGTCCTTGGCAAGTGACTATAGAATCATGGCTTTTAGACTTGCCTATTAATTGTACTTGCGAGCCTTATTATGTTATGGAAAATTTTGAAAACGCAAAATCGAAGGTTAGCTGTCATAATATTCCCTCTGTTACGTTGATCTACTTAGATCGCTGTAATGATCTTAGGCTCTGTCAGCTACAAGGAAAGCCGGAGCTCTCTATTGATCGAAGACTTTATCTGGATTTCAGTATTGACCAATTATTTTTAATCAGGCCGGATTGCGATGTGCTTGTTGTAACAGCTACTAGATCTTGCTGCGGGAAGTATAAAGCCCGTAGCTTCCCTAATTTCCAGTGCACTGTCTGCTTTATCATTGATACTTCTACTCTTGCCTTAAAACGAGTGGTGGTATTTCCTCTGTCCGATTGGAAGCATGTAATATCCACTCATACTTCATTTGAAGATATGTCATGCATCAGCAGGGATTATGTGTTCATGTGTTTACAATGTACGCCACCCTCTGTGTCGCAGTTGGAGTACTGCGCTGTTTCGAGAGAAGACTGGAATCATATGGTGTTTTATTCTGATTATGATGATACTTTTGATTTCACCAATTTTTCCTCTGTTAAGAACAACTTCACAATCCTTCACTGCCAGAGTTCAGTAACTTATATTTTAGGACATGGAATAAAACTGCCTCCACACTCTGGATACGATGCTTATAAGCCATTCTCCACCTTCATATTTGCTATCTCCTTGCCATATTTTTGTGGACCCAAAATCGCGCCGGTAATTGAACTCACATATAGTATTTTTGATGTTAGTAAGTTTGCAGAATGTCGGGTGCGTTACACCAATGGTCGTTTTATCATGGAGTTTCCTTTATCTAGAAACAACGCTATGTTCTGTATGCCTGATAGAAATTACTCGCTTGCAGGAAAGATGTGGCAGCTTTGCACTACCAGAAAATAAACCACCTAGCACTTTGCCGCTTTCTTCCTGCTTGATTCTTACATAGCTAGAGGAAGACCCAAATCGTACCTAACATAAGAGGTTAATTAACTAGAATGACATTTCGCATTTAATTATTTACATTGTATCTAAAAAGTAGATCCTTAATTTTCCTGTGGAGGTTGCTGGATTTCGTAATCACCCTCTTTATTCCTAACAAGCAGCCCTCTGGAAACATAATCATCAAACTGCTGTTGAGGCACCCAACCTTTAGTGAGAAAAAAGGGTGTATTGTTTTGTTTATTGATCCATTTCTCTGTGAGCTCATTAAGTTTGGATATATCGCTGTCGGAGAAAGATAAAGGAGGTGCACTATTCTCCTCGCCAGAAAGCAGCGGCCAGTGCTGAGTAGCTTCAATCATGGCTTGTCCTAAATCGATGTAGTCCTCATCAAACATAGTACTACGACCAAGTCTGATAAGTTCTGCTAAACGCTTTAGACGAGGAGTGAAAGCATTAATCAATTCGGGGGAGTTTCTGTTTACACCAAACTCAAAAATGAACTGGTTCTCGGTGTACGCAGCCATGAAATCAACCTGTCGCCTACTCTGTTCATCAAAGCTATCATAACCCTCAATATCCTGTTTATTAAATACAGGGATACCATTATACCTAAGGAAACGAGGAGCACCCGTAAATGCAAATGGCACGATTGCTGAATTTTCGAAGTCAAACAATACAGGTTGCTGATCTTCAGTTAAGCTTATGTTTGATGCATCAATATCGTCATAGCAAAGCCTTGGAGAGAGCAGTACATCATTTAAGCCTTTAACTTTGACAATAGCATCGGCCATAATTTGGAACTTTCTATAAATATCCACAGCAATATTGTCGCCGCTGTGTAAAGCAATCTGAGCCGCTGACATTGAAGCAATATATTCCTCTATATTTGTCCAAGGTCCTTTGGAAACCGAGTCAATGTTCAATGACTTCAGGAAAAGTGTTTCCGTGCTAGGTCCAATACGCCATAGGTCGGCGAGGCTGAGGTCTTTTTCATCATACGGCAAATCGGATTGCAGGCTGCTTTCGACGTCTTCCGTAAAATACAGGCTACCAAACTTATTGAACCTTAGAGACGAAATTTTGCTGTAAACTTCAGACACAGGATCGATCCATTTCGCTTTCACACTTCTGTCAGCAAGAGGGTTCCATTCTCGCATCATTGGAACGCCGTCCATATATTCCATCAATATGTATTCTGTTCTCAAGTCGTTTTTCGAAGTAGCAGACCATGATAGAACGGACGGGACTGACAAGTTAAGTTTTTTCCGAGCAAATTCCATAGTTGCAACCTCGCTTTTGAGCCTTCGCTCTCTTGCAGAACTGTCTCCTAACGAGTATGGAATTCTAAGAACATACTGTTTGTCGTTATTCATTTGAATAGTATAAATTCTATGGTGTTTGCCTTCAAATATACTATTCATTGACACAATTGAAGAATTTATTTCAACAGTTTTGGCCAGGAGGTCCTGCAGGGCCTCGAGGTCGAAATACGTTGTTCTTTTCTTTCTTTCATAAGCATTGTTGGTTAGCCAAGATCCCCAAGAATACTGAAAAAAGGTCTCTGGGTCGACGGATTTTTCAGTTGCAAGCAGTCTACTGCCGGTACTAGCTCGGGGTCGGATTATTGCGGAGAACAATTTACGGGATGCTCCAGATGACCGCAGCATTATGTCGAAGTCTATATTACAGATGGTCCCAAACTTGAAATTATTAGATGGTCAGTCATACCACATTTTGATCAGCTCTTCACTGACCCCTGCTGGGGTCAATATTCCAATATCTGTAATAATAGACGTGATTAGATTTTCTGGTGTGAAATCAATTTCCGGTGCCTGTATTAAAGAAGAGGGCTCCGTTGAGAATTGCAAAGAGGAGTTCTCTCCCGGTAAATCAGAGCTCGACAAGGGAAATAATCGTACGAACTTATGGCTTTCAGCAACAACGTAAAATGGCTTACCGGCACCCTTAGCCATTAGAGCGATTTGGGATGTGCCTATGTAATTGATAACACCCCCGCTTTCTGCTACACCCTCCGCACCCACAAAGACTTTGTCTATTTTATCAAGAGCCCAGACAACTGAAGTGTCGCTAATCAAAGCGACATGGATACCTTTTTCCCTTAAAATATTAGCAATTGTCAGTCCTTTACCATTTGGACGAGCTTCAGTAACCACGACCTGGAAACGGACATTTCTTTCAAGGGCATGTAATAGGAGAGAGGTAACTGTCCGAGACATTGAATGTATCAGAATTGTATCACCGTCACGTATAAATCTAGATCCCAATCGAGCTATTTCTTCTCTGGCTTTCCTCGCGCGTTCGACAAATAATTTACCATTCTGTACTAAATGCTTCCAACAAGCTTCCCAGTTGACCGTGTCTTGTGTGCTACGCAGGACGAAACGAAGGAACAGATCACACCCAGCTGAAAGAGAAACCGAGTTTCGAACGCTAGCCTTTAATGTGTTACTTGCGTTAGTAAGTACAGCAACTAACTCTGAAGATGTTTGCGGCCTTGTCATTCCTAGTAATGCTACAAGACTCTCTATGGCTGCAACGGGCATGGTGATCTCAGGGTCATCCTTGAGGAACTGGTGGTACGTAGCAGTGATATCAAACTCACTCGAGGAAGTAAGAGATAATTGTTCTACTGTTAGTATTCGTTAGATAACTGCAATCGAATCTCGCATACCTTTAGGATCTATTTCTGCCATTGCAGTATATGACAGGTAGCTAGCAAAAATGAACCACAAATGTGGGCTCAAGGTACTTTTAATCCAATGCGATTTATTAATCACTTCATCATTATATACTACCCAACTTACAACTTTAAAGTTATATAAGCGCCATTGGCCAAATGGTAAGGCTTCCGCCTCCTAAGCGGAGGATTGCGGGTTCGAGTCCCGTGTGGCGTGTTAGTTATTCTTTTTAGGGTTTTGCACTTGTTCATTGATATCTAGGATACGGCGGAATACTATTACCAATCCCTTTTATAAATAAGAAGACACAATTTAGTAGCATTCTTCTTTTGATGAATTAGTAATGTCATTATCTGGTGCTTCTAACATATTAAGGGAATACAAACTTGTTGTTGTCGGCGGAGGAGGTGTGGGAAAGAGCGCGTTGACAATTCAGCTAATCCAGGGACAATTCGTTGATGAATATGACCCAACAATAGAAGACTCATATAAGAAAGAGTGTACTATTGACGGAGAGGTTGCTTTATTAGATGTGCTTGACACTGCTGGGCAAGAAGAGTACGCTGCCATGAGAGGGCAATACATGCAGACCGGTGAAGGGTTTTTGTTAGTCTACTCTGTCACATCTAGATCATCATTTGAGGAGATACAGGTATTTCAGCAGCAGATCTTAAGAGTTAAAGATAAGGATCGGGTGCCACTTATTGTGGTGGGAAATAAATGCGATCTTGAAGCAGAAAGAGAGGTTTCGGCTGAAGAGGGGAAGGCGCTGAGTGAAAAGTACGGGTGCCCTTTCTACGAAACTTCTGCAAAAATGGATGTGAATGTACAAGAAGTGTTTTATCAGCTAGTTCGTGAGATCAGGCTAGCTTCAAAGCCGGCCCGAAAGCAACCTACTGCAGTAGCTTCTGCCAAAGAGACCTCACCGAAGCCTGCACCAGCGACTACTGTCCATCAACCAACACCAAAGAGCAGTACTGGATGTTGTCTAATTCAATAGGCACCCTGCATGTCTATAATAAGAAAATTGTAACATAGCAAATCACCATCTTTCTTATTTGCTGTAGAGAATGTACAATTACTAGTTCCCATGATATGCGGCTCATAAGGGGTTGGTTACCTTATGTCACATTTCTGCGCTTAGGACGGCTAAAGTGATCGCTTAATTTATCATTCGACAAAATGCCTGTAATCTCTACAATTAGCCCCATAGATGGCTCTATAGTAGTCGAACGTAACGCAGTGACATTAAAGCAGATTGACCCTATATTGCAAACAGCCAAGGTATCTTATGAGTCATGGAAAACTGTCCCTTTGTCTGATAGAATTGCCATTGTCAGGAAAGCCGTTACACTCCTTGATGAAGATGCCGACCGTCTAGGCAAGCAGATTACTGAGCAGATGGGTCGTCCAATCAGATATACCCCTGGTGAACTTCACACAGCTAAAGCTAGATCTGAGTTTTTATTGAGTGTTGCCGAATCAGCTCTTGCAAAGGTAGAAGTTCAGGAAGATAAACAGTTTTCGAAGTACCTTACACATGAACCTCATGGAACGATTCTTATCATCTTCCCATGGAATTACCCTTATTTATGTCTGATTAATGCGCTGGTTCCTGCAATTGTGAGTGGTAACTCGGTTCTACTGAAGCCATCCCCTCAGACCCCATTGGTTAGCGAAGAAGTCCAAGCGAAATTCGAAGCTGCTGGATTGCCTGCAGGGGTTCTCCAAACCATTCATTCTGGAGATAATGATTTTATCAAGGAGCTAGTGAAGCGCCCCGAGATATCGGCGGTGGCTTTCACAGGCTCGGTAGCTGGAGGATTGGCCGTGCAGCAAGCAGCTAGCGATCGCACTATTCCCGTCGGACTTGAATTGGGCGGAAAAGACCCTGCTTATGTTCGAGCAGATGCTGACCTTGATTATACCGCAGAGAACATTGTTGATGGGGCTCTGTTTAATTCTGGTCAATCCTGCTGCGCCATTGAAAGAGTTTATGTTCATGAATCTGTGTATGATGAGTTCGTGAAAAAGGCGGTTGCGGTTATTGAGGGATACAGTGTGGGTGATCCACGTGATCCTGCGACTGTTATGGGCCCCGTAATTTCTGTGGCATCTGCTGAACGTATTAGAAAAGACGTTCAAGCTGCCCTTGATGATGGAGCCAAGCGTCTTGTTCCCTCTTCTACGTTTGCAGGTTTTGAAACTCTACATAAAGCATTTGTGGCCCCGGAGATCTTAATTGATTGCTCTGACGACATGTCCATTGTTGCTGAAGAAACGTTCGGTCCTGTTATGCCAATTATCAAAGTTAGTTCTGATGAGGAGGCTATTGCAAGAATGAACAATAGTAAGTACGGACTTACGGCGTCTATATGGACTAAGGATAGCGCGAAAGGTGAAGAGATCGGGGATAAGGTCGATGCTGGCACGGTGTTTGTGAATCGAGCTGATTTCCCCGATCCAGGGCTTGCTTGGACTGGCTACAAGTATTCTGGTAGAGGAGTTACGTTGTCTAAATACGGATTTGACTTTTTCAACAAAGTCAAAAGTCATCATATCAAGAAGATATAGTTCATGTGCAAGAGTTTATAAAATCGCTGTTCGGATGCGAGAACTCTATAAGGAGACAAAAAGCTTATCGTACTACTTCAGAATGGCACACCCAGGTTGCATTTCCGAATCTGGATAGAGTTTGTGGATTTTTGATGCATAGACCCATAGTTTAATATATACAAGTTCGCCGTTAGGTAGAATAAAGTTAGCTTTTCGCGTATAAATTACGGATGCTGTTCCTCGATCGAAGGAGACATTTAGGCGGCTCTCAAGACCTGACTTTTTTCCCGTTATTTTCTCTACTTCACGTTTTATATCTTTCGGAAAATCAGTGTTGCGTCAGTTGTTCGTGTTCAGATAATTACCGTTCTCAGTCCATTACCTCATCTGCTCTTAGAATTATATATTGCTAGACTATATGTGTCTCTCCTCGGACTTCATTGCTCTAGAGCGACCCCGGGAAACATCGCACAATCAGCGCCCTACTTGGAACGGACTGAACAGCAACTGTAATTCCTCTTCAAGGTCTATTGATAATGATATAGATATGTCAGAAGTGCCTGAATCAAAAAAAAGGGGACAGATCGATTACAATGATACTGTTGATCCTTGGACTGGTCCTCGATCCATAAAAAAGACTAAATTACGCTGGGCCTCTACTTAGGTGAGCTATCGGCTTGGATGGTACGGATTGTACTTATTTTAAACGTCAGACTAGAATATTATAGAATGTTATTGACCAGGAATTTATTTATCCCTGCAGCAAGGGCACGTCCATCATTTCTAACCAGTTTCTTCTGTTTCTGACTGGTTGAATCGTAGAACTCCTGATCAAAGATCCCGAGCTTTAGTCTTGACTTCAGCAGCTCTGCTATGACAAATGCATTGAATTCCGGATGGCCTTGTAATGTTATCACTCTATTAGGAATATAGAACCCCTGATTTTCGCAAATAGCCGTTGTTCCAATCAGTTGGGCTCCTTTAGGAGTGCCGGTAACAATATCCCGATGCATTTCTTCTATATATAACTCATCGCCTTCTACTTCTTCAAACAGCTTCTTTCCAACATCGGTCATCCTAACAACTGTTACACCTACTTCCCACCCCTTGTTGCTTCTGCACACGGGGGTTCCCAGGGCTCGGGCCGCGATCTGATGACCAAAACAGATCCCGACGATTTTCTTCTTAGAGCAATAGCAATTCTTGGTGAACTCAACTAGCTTGACAATCCACTCATCATCCGCAAAAGCATCATGTCTCGACCCAGTAATAAGAATCCCATCGATCTCTTCAAGGCCCGGGTACTTCATCTCCACCACTACATCATATTTGCTCAACACTAGGTTGGTACCATTAGGTGCACTCTGTAATAGGTTTACGAACATATCGCCATATTTCCCTTGTGCTTCAAGGACTGGCGGAATAGGAATGTCAGCTTCCAATATAGCCAATCTAAATCCTGTCATTCTCTGCAATGTGTCGAGTCCCTCAGTATGCTCTCTCTTTACAAGTATTATCTAATTGTCAGACTACCCACCATCTTTGGCGCATATCGCGCCGAAATGTTCGGGCTCTCAAACTCTAAATGCCGTATAGCTATGTTTTCGATGCATTCATCGAAGCACGCAAATTCGGCTACTTCGCTACTTTGTCTTTCAATTCCATAATTTCATCCTCATCTCTAGCCTCCAAGACTCTGAATTGTCAGTTGAGCTGCCTAAAAGAAGCTTTTTAGTACTTACCGGGATACTCCTGCCTTTGCCCTCACGAGTTCCACTGCACCTGCATACAGCATTCGCTTCTGTTGAGAGCTTGTCGCAGGCAAATAATAAATCATTACAAACGGAGTTGACATTCGGCCATCAAGTAGTACAACTGGGTACGACATCACCACATATCGAGGGCTGTTCTCAGGTAAGGCCTCTGCTAAGTCTTCTAAGGACGAATAAATTTCGTCGTCCGCTCGTTGCAGTGAGTAGTCTTTCGCAATCTCAACTATATAGTTAGACGCAAGTCTTAAATACTTCAACCAACCTTCAAATACTCACATATTTGCGCCTGTAAGCTATTCGACCGAGCCGAGGAAAACCGGAACTTCGTCAGCTGGGAAGCAACATCATCTCCAACTTTATACAGACCTGAAGACTGTTACTGTTAGCTAAAAACTCAGTATAAAACTATTTGTCCACTTAAGGGTTCTTACCATTCTTATATGTTAATAAAGTGCAGAACAGCTTCACTCGGACCGCTATCCCAGCGTGCAGACGTCTAGTCCCTCGATCAACCCTAAACCACGTAAGTGCAGTATAACTCCACTCAGCCCTAGTTCATCATCAGCAGCTGAGAAGTAGGACTAAGCCATCTACATACATCGCATTGCCATTGGATATCCTGCAATCTGTTATATTTCTCAATCCGGAAATATATAGAGTTATAGTCTTTCTGGGTATCGGTCAAGGTTAGTAAATAGTTGGAATTCGTGGCGCTATTGGCACTTAATTGTAGTTGCTTCGTCGGGGCTAATCTTAATTTCCACCCACCTTACTCTAGAATCATCCACACAAGTTGAATTTGGTGTATTTTTGTTGGTGCTGCTTATTTCCAAGTGGACTCGATAATCAGTGAAATAGCCTCTCATAAATCGACTCAACTAAAGTCGCATTTCCTTACTGGTACTGCATTCGCTACTCTCTCGATAGTACGGATTACGGAAAACCTTATCATACCCATACCCCGCGGCTGTGACTGTGACCAACCTTAATTAGGTTACGTTAGCTGATTGATCGAGCTAGAAAATCGCACTGGCTGAAGTGCTGATTATCGATTTACTTTAGTGCTGTGTATTTACGTTCTTCTATAGCAGATTTGGACACAGATAATTCACTCCTGCTGCTTTTTGACCTTCGGTGTTAGCTTGCTTTATTCAATGAATTTGTTTATTTATGTTCTACTTTCTTCATCATTTTACCTCCATAGATAAGATTGGATAATAATGGTGTTAGATTTCTCAGAAAAGAATTCCAAACATGAAGAGAATACACAATTAGAATCTCGTGAATATCCTTTTCCTCATAATAGACCTGATTCAGCTATCCTCGAGGTCTTGGAAGGAACGCGACAAGTAAATCGAGAGCTGTGAACAGCTGTAGAAAGAAGTGAAGCCGCGGGAATGGAATTCATACTGGTAAACAGCTTTTAGAGAGGCCCTGGCCACAGAAAATCAAGAAAGGGAGAGGCGAGAAACAGCAATGGAAACCCTTCGTCGGGAGTTTAAAGACATAAGGTCATAACCGCGGCTGGCTATGCGTTACGCTTACCATATGAGGAAGTTATTTACCTGTTAGCCCCGAGAAGCCGCTGCACCATTCGCCATAAGAATGGTTATGCCGTATATCGAAGACCATGTATTGCGAAGATACCTTACAGCTGTGAAAAGTTCCAAAAAACAACCATCAGCCCCTCACGACGTCCGCAGACGCCGCTGGTGAACCTTGGAGTACTTACAAATGCCCAATAACAATGCAATCTTAAGAATATGACTTTAGAAGAAGTCTAGGAGTAGGGCCTCACCTTCTAGCTCTGCTGATAGGCGCTAACTTAACCGACTTACGAGTGCCAGCCGTTGAATAAAGGTCAGGTTGAGAACCTCGGTATTTGACAGCCCGAGAATTGTGCTCATAACGCACATTCCAGAAAGGATATTTGGTTTTGTGCCATATGTCATAAGAACTATTCTGACTTCAATGACTTCTTCCCGATGATAGTCTCCAACTGCCAACGCCCTTAAGCTCCGAAGAAATATAATGGGCATAGGCTAGGCCATGCTAAATGGGAAGCTTCTTAAACTGGTTTTCTTTAGAGATAATTTCTGGCCGTAGTGCACCCATAGTAATTATTCGACGAATGTAGTCCACTCTGCCGTCTACAACACAGCTCTTTTCATGATATGGTCTAACAAAGCGCAACCTCTCACTTTAGGCACAATACGGTCATCGATCTAAGTCATATCGACAATAACCTGCACTTATATGCAAGACATCAGTGGCCACAGTACCTGAAATCAAGCAGGCGTGTTATAATTCAGGGCTTCTGCTGTATTTCAGTGAATACTCCACGAAATGTATGGTTAAAGTTTCAGGCCTTAGGGTCCGTTCTCTATTGTTTACATTGGGTGCTGTTTTGGGACATCAGTAATCTCCTACCTTTCTCAGATTGTATATTTATTCTTCACCTACACAATATAATGCCTATTATTACTAGAGCTGCTGCCAGAAAGGCTCAGACTCTAGCTGACCAGAAAGAAGCTTTAAACTCCAACAGCTTGACCAGTGCCTTCAACTCGGGTCCAAAATCTGGAAAGGCAGTCAAGTCTGTTACTTTCGATCTCACGCAACAGACCAATGAAGATCGTCAAACCAAAACGACAGTATCTACTTCTCAGCGTCGTTCTAAGCCCGGTAGACCAAAAAAGAGTCAGAAGAATGAGAAGACACCGCACCTGCCAGACCTAGTTCAGCCGGAACCTTTTCAAAAGAGATCAACCCGCAGTTCTCCTCTGAAAGCCTCGCAGACATCGGTTCCACCAAGAAAATCATCTCTTCGTAACTCTCCCGCAGTAACCACAGTCAAGTGTGCCTCACAGATAGAAGCTGCTCAGTTCTCACCAGCCGCTGGTTCCGTAAAGGCTGCCCCAAAGCGAGCTGTTAGGATGTCTTCTCCGATGAAATCCACTATAACTAAATCGCCTGCAGCTAAGTCTATGCGAAAATCTTCCTCTATCAATAAAGATACTCTGAAATCTCTCACAGTGAATACAATTATAAAGAATACATCACTACCGACTGAGCTTCCTCAGCCCATGTCACTTGGAGGTACAGTGTCCGGAGCTTCAACCCAAGCCGAGTCAGTCTGTAGTCCTGGTTTGCAGAGATCAACCCTTCCTGTTGCCTCATGTGATTTGCAACCTAGTCAGAACACTTCGCCTATCGGCAAGCTTCCTATTCCTCCTTCTCCTATGCGAGAAAACTCGGCTCTCTTGTCTCCTCAGAGACTACGTAATGTTCCCAACAATGCATGTATCCATATGCATGGGACTCAAACGTTACCAGTAAGGTGTCCAGTATTATCTCCTAGCAGAAGTTCTACTTCCACGTGTTCCCCTTCTGCTGAAGATCGTCGTTTATCTATGCTTCAAAGAAGAGCTACTCTCAAACGCCAGAACTCAAATAGCCAACTCACTGCTAGTACTCAGCCTATTGTGAAGAAAAGACGAACTGAGATTGATAATCCCGGTCCAATACGTGTGGCTAAAAATCACCGAAAAGCTCCAACCAAGCCTATCCCGTTCAATTTCCAGACCCAGGCTTTAGCAGAGAAGAGATTTAAGGCTTCTCAGCAGGCTACTCCCTATTCACAGGCTCCAGTACAGTCCAAGTTACGAAGTCAGGCTCGTATCCGGTCTAGGAATGTATCGCGCTCGCACATTAAAAGTCCTAAAGTCCTGGCGAGTTCTCGACGTCACTCTTCAACTGAGACTCCTCCGACATCTATAAAGAAGGCGCTAGAAGAGTTGAGAAAGTCTTATTCTATTGTCGGAATGAAGCCCACTTCAGATTCAGTGAGTTATCCTACCTTGTCCTTTGATATGACAGAAAAAGAAAAGAACGAGAAAGAAAACCAAGTAATATCTCACACATCTCCACAGAAACGGCAAGACATCCCTCCTCCTCAGATTTCTATTCTAAATGTTAAGGAATCTCCCGAGAATGCTATTAATCACCAAAACCTGTCACAGGTTTCTTCTCCTAGAACGTATAGCAGAGTACTAGTTTCTTCGCATAATTCAGCTTATGCAGATAACAGTGGTTCTCTTAGTCGTTCGCCGTTGAAGAGCCAAGCATTTGGGTTTGGAAGATCTGCTATGATTTCTGACATACGAATGTCGGCTAAAGCTGCTGGCCTCGCTGCATTGGAGCAATGGACAGCTAGCCAAACCCCCAAACAATGATTTACAGATTTTGACTCGGTTTTGATTAAGTTTATGTAGGATATTCGATTCGTTTTATGCAAGTAATCGGCATTCATAATTATCCCGAAGTCTTTGACAATGATACAATCAGCTGTTTGAGTTCAGTGACTGCGGCTTCCAAGCTGCTTAACCGCTCTCGTAGTTCTTGATCGTACAAAGGATGTTCATATCCATCATCAACACTTTCACTACTACTAAACTCGATTTCTTCATCTCCTGAAGCAGATTCCGAGCCATAGGTAGATCCGTATGTGTGAAATAAGGAGGAATTATCAGACATGTTATCTTCAAGTGTGAAACCAACTTTGCGTTTTCGAGCTCCTGGATTGACGTTGGACTGACTACCAGAAGACCGTCTTCTACCTGAATCACCTTCCGACAAGTTTAAGGAGTCGTAAAACTGTTGCAATGTCGAAGATGCGGCGGAAACTGCGGAATTAGCGGTATCTCGCCTAGTGATACTGTGCCGTTTCTTTGTGTTCTTTGGCGCAGGCATAATCACGCTGTCATTGATAGCTCTGATCGAACTGTTAGCATTGAATTGATCTGATCGCACAGGAGACTGAATTTTCGTTGCGTCATCAGTTCCTTTATGAGCTGTGTTAGTATCCACGTTGCATTTACCTAGGTGAATGTCTTTAGATCTAGTAGACCCATAGAGATCTGATTGTGTTCGGTGAACAGTACTTTTAGATTTCTTGACTTCCTTATATGGTTTGTGAAAGACTTTCTCCAAAAGAGCATCCTCATCTGTTTTCATACGTCCTGGTCCAAATATGCTGCGCAATGTTTTGTCCGCATCTGGCGAAGTGCCTCGAGCTCGACTGCGATTCATATTAGGAGTAGATCTAACATTGGTTCGAGAACGAGAACGGGGTTGGTCTTTCGATTTATGTAATGCTGTGCGAGAATTTGACCGACTGATATTCATAGTCTCTTCAAGGTCCCCCGACAAATCCTTATAGGTATGACCAGATGTATGCTTGAATCTTCTGAAGAAAAACCATTCATAGATAAAAATTGATAGGAGAATGGGAAAATGTGTGACCTTAACAATTGTTCGATTAATAATAATATACCTCTTGGTAGACATGACAAAATATAGAGGATATAAGATATATTGAATGATGTTGAACGGAGGTGCATAGAGAAATGGCGCAGATGAATTGGATTTGATCATTGTCATCGTATTTACTGCGCGCAAGTAGCAATACTCTTCATGTGCATTGTCTTTTATTGCAGCAAAGCTGTTGGTTAGTACTGTTACCAATATTGTCACAATTAGGAAATGGCTGATAAAGAGATAAACCAGCAGAATGCTTTTACCTAGGCTGGAATATTCATCCCAGCTGTCCCAGACAACTGGAGTATATCCGAAAAATATCTGCATAAGCTGATAGGCTACCTCTCGAGCAGTGAATGTTTCTCTTGCAAATGCAGATGCTATGCATATCCAGAAGCCAGAAAAGAAGACGGTAATCAAAACTAGAGAGCTTCCGAGATCAGACATCATTCTATGAAAAGATATCAGCATATCAGTAATACTAGGAAACCTGTCAAGGATGCTAAGAAACTGGGGAACAAGAAAAATCGCGACTGTTGCTAGTACATCATAAGCATAGCCATTCAGAAGGTGGCCGGTGGACGGGTCCAAAGGAAGAAGCAAAAAGCATGCTCTTAAAATGGCATAAAGTAAGAGTAAGAAAACTGTGGCAGAGTCAAACAGGTTCCATAACGACAAGACATATAAATCATATCCCGTATTCCCAAAGCCTGCAACCTCATCGAGGAAGAATCCTAATGCTACAGTCCAAAATGCAGTTTCGGCATAAGTAACTTTCTGAGATCTATTGGACAGAACAGTGATAAAGATGAAAAACAGTAAAATGGTAAACATGGTGGTGATCCACTGGCGATATAATGGTACTCGAAGTCTTGAGAGTTTGAATAAGCTAGCGCTTTCGTAATTGTACCTGACCGCAGAGTCGCGCGAAGAGAATGCTAGATTTGATATAAGTTCAGAGTCGGTAGCAGCCAGTCTATGGAAACTGTTCATTAGCGATGTCATCACTACTGAGCCTGACCACAATTCCTCGACCAGTTGGATAATCATTGGGTGAGACAAGAACGCCTTTGCCTGAGCTTTGATTGCCAACTCGAAACATGACAGGCGCTCCCATTTGGGTACAGTAGAGGCTGTATCACCGCGCTGTAATGGATAAAAACTATAAGTGAGGGCCTGAATTAGATCAGCATCATCATACTCCTTCAGCAATTTCATGGCCATTATCTCACAGACGCGGGCTCGGGTAAGCATAATACCAGAAACTGCTGCATTTGTAGTAGATTCTTTGTTGTACTGAATCATGTTGAGGAAGAGCGCGTATAAAGTTGCAGCGTTGATGTCTCGGCGACATTGCTCAACCAGAGGACGAATCAAGAATGACTGGATCTGTGGAGAACGTAGCTGAGAAAATGGGATGCTGGTGTCTATTTTGGCACTGATCCGTTCACGAAACGATAAAGTTATATCAGCCACAGGTATAGAGTCCAGCGCCGACAGTCGGACTAAAGGTAGTAATGGAGTCTCCAGCTGTATTTTCATTATCATGTGCTTATCTTGACGTTAAAATGCTGTATGCTATGGATGCTGAAGTAGTGCAATGCTAAGATCAAAGGAGTGCTGCCTTGAGTATCACACCTGAACGCGAAACTTGTAGCCAACGGGAGGAAAGAATCACGCTGATTGGCTCCCTTTTACTTAAGATTTTAGTTCCATCTGCAGGCCTAGTTAGGCCAAATGTAAATAGGAAACAGCCTACGGCTCTATCGATCTTGAATACCTTCTATATTTCTGACAGTGAGGTTCCAAATAAAGATAGGTGTATATATATTTCCGAGAGCCGCAGGCAAGTTAATGTCGCAAGAATGTCTGGTGTAAGAGCTCACACATTAGTCAGAGCAGTAAAAAAGCTTAATCCAGAGATAGCTGGTAGATGTAGAACTATTAGGGTTTGCAAGTGTTACTTTTGTTCGTAACTCCAAGCTTGCAAGAAATAGCATAATCGCTATTCTACTAGTCTAAAAGGCAATGCAACTTGAGAACAGGGCTCCTTTAAAATTCCAAGATGAACCTCGATATGTTGTCGTGATTGATGCTGGTTCATCAGGGTCGAGAGTTCAGATATATCAATGGAGTCTTGGAGAAAAGGCTCGACGTCTGCCCCAGATTACTCAAGGAGACAAACATTGGCATAAGAAGATCCACCCAGGCATTTCCACTTATAGCGAAAATCCAAGTAATGCATGGAAGGATCATATAAAGGTCTTGGTCAAGCATGCCCAATCTATTGTCCCTAGAGCCCATCAAGAGGAGACTCCAATATATGTTCTTGCTACTGCTGGCATGCGACTGGTAGAACCAGTTAAACGACAAGCTATTCTCGAAACCGTATGCAATGGTTTGCAGAATGACAGTCGTTTCTTGGTCAAAAACTGTTCTGCACAGGTGCAGGTCATTCCCGGTGAGGTCGAGGGAATGTACGGATGGCTCTCACTAAATTATCTATCCGGAAGTTTCGACAACATTGATGTTCATAAACAGACTGCAGACCATCATACATACGGCTTTCTAGACATGGGTGGTGCGTCTGCTCAAATAGCATTTGTACCTTCTCGAAAAGAAGCTCGAAAGCACCCTGAAGACTTGACCCTCCTGAGACTAAGATTTGAGGATGGAACCACTGAAGATTTCCAGCTGTTTGTATCCACTTGGCTGGGCTATGGAGCAAATGAAGCCAATCGGCGCTACGTGCTGCAAGTTTTGCAAAATAACCCCAGCGACAAAAATGGCGAAATACTCGATGACTGTTTGCCCTATAAGGCCCGTACAACTATAACCATCAATGAAAGTCAGCTTCCTATTGATTTCGATAGAAGTCTTCTTGGTGTTACGGTTCCTGGGACTGAGGAGAGTTATGAATTCTACTTAAAGGGTACAGGAAATGTCCTTGCGTGCCAAGAATCGTTGGAGCCTTTACTCAAAAAAGAACTCGAATGTATCGATGATCCTTGTCTCTTTGGCGGTGTTCATGTTCCTGCGTTTGATTTCGATATTAACCACTTTATCGGTGTCAGTGAGTATTGGCATACTTCTCAAGATGTATTTGCAATGGGAGGGAGCTATGATTTCACTCAATATCTAGAAAACGTGCAGGCATTTTGTTCTCGTCCCTGGAGTGATATTCAGGACGACTTTGATAAAGGGAAGTTTGGAGATAACCTGACTAGTGATCAGCTTATGAATGTTTGTTTTAAGGCTTCGTGGATTACCACAGTTCTTCATGATGGCTTTGGCATTCCTAAAGGAGTGGACTGCAAGGATTGTGAAGCTGACGATGACTCTGATACAGATGACGATGACGACGACGATGATGATGATGATCACAAACGTTTTAGGAAGCGATCGCAAAAAAACAAACACAAAGATAAATCCAAGAAGAAAAAGAAAGAACCAAAGTTTCCTTTGAAGCATCCATTTAATTCTGCCGATAAAATTAATGGCACAGAAGTATCATGGACATTAGGTACTGCTTTATTATATGCCTCTAGCGAAATTGCGTATACCAACCGCCTTGAACCAGTCGGATATGGTCCATTATTAGGAACTGGAAAGGATTTTACTGTATTCTCTGGAAAGAATGAACTTCCTCCTGATAGTCACTATTATAGTGCTACTTTCGGCGGATTTTCTGGTAATATCCCTGGTCGTTTACCCCTAGGTTTGGTATTCTTGGGTTTGATTGGGGTAATCGCCGTGTATCTTCTTCTCGGCAACCAAAGAAGAACGCTAATTGCTCGACAGCTTCGAAGACGTTTAGAGGTGGCTTTCCCACAGCTGAAAGCTATGAAGAGGAGAGTCTCATATTCACGAGTGGATGCGTACGATACCGAGCGACAACTCAACCCAGATCTCTCGGAACCGGATTCTGATGACTTAAATTTCGAGCTGGACGAACTGAGCAGAAGATAAATTGACTATGAAATGAGCGTCTAATGATCATTGAACGTAGATTACAAGCATGATAGTATTCATTATAAGCCTAGATAAATATAAGGAGAGGAAGCAAAACAGGTATGTCATTACACATAAGGAGAATGGAAATAAGAAAAGATCAACGCTGAACCTTGTTATCCTTCATGGCGTCTTCATAGGTAGGGGGATGAGAGCCATCTGATGTTCCTGCTGTTGGTTCCGGGCTTCCTGCAGCACCATAGGACCTTGGAGGGTCTTGAGCCACAGGTTGTCTAGTTCGATTATCATTGTTCGATCGAACAGGTTGGTAGCCTGAGCCTTCAGTTTCTATAGCGAAAAAAACAACATCTTCAGGGTATCGTGAAATAATGTACCACGAGTGGATAAGACCAGGGATATATCCGAGCATGCACAAGCAAATGTTGATAAGGCTATCGGCACTGCAGATTCCCCTTTTGATCCAAACAGGTAAAGGCGGGAACAACAGGGCTATTAGCACTAGGAAAATATCGCCTGATATTGGGCAGCACATTTTAACAGAATTAGTAGTAGGTAGTTGTATTGGATATAATCTAGATTTCCGGGAGGGTCTCTAACGACTTATATAGAAGGGTTGCGGAAAATCTAAACCTTACGCTTATTACTACGCCACGTAAGCCACTGGGGCCTGACTTTTATACCAATTGGGAGCGTTTTTTCTTCTCACTCGGCCGATATCTCCGTTCCGTTTTGTCCATATTAATTAAACACTAAATGCCTGTGTTATATTCACATTGATTTCAAAGTTCGCTGCTTAATTATTCTAACAGAAACGAATAGATAGTTTTTCACAGTAAGCAATCACAAGTACTGCAACGACTTTACACCATATTAAACGCATGTTACTTAGTCTATTAAGGTTTATCCTTCCTAACCTAATCGTAAGGGTTACAGCTCGGTCAATGGACCACAAGTTTGCAGATGCCTACATCTTTATGCAACATAAGTGTTAGTCCGTGTTTATTTATTACTTATATAAATGCTTTGTTAAGCACTTGTACAGGTTAGCTGTCTTGGTCATTTAGAGATACTTCTCATTGAAACCTTGATCTGCTGATGCGAAGGTTAATTTCTTTATTGAGTTTCTCAAAATCGCATATACTGACATCCCCGCTCTGATAATTGATGCTAACTAACAATCTTACATATGCTGCTTCAGTGTGGAATAAGAAGTATACAGCCTCATTGTTTTTACAATTCAACTCTAGGAACCATCTCCACGGTAGAAAGTTCCTGCTGAGGCTGACAGATCTACCAGATAAGATACTATCTAAGATCGCAGATCATTGCCATTTCTACACTGTTTTCACCGTCCGACAAGTCTGTAGAAAGCTGCGACATTCATTCAGAGAAACTTTAAATGAATCTCAGGCTGTCAGTGTACGGCTTTTAGTAATGACAATGAAGCATAGAACACTTATTCCCAAATCATGGTTCAGCGAACTCAACGGTCTTTATTCTACGTCTTATCTAGAAGCTATTTCACCCCTGCTAACAGCAAACTCAGGACTTGAACCATATGTCAGATCTGCTACCGAACTTTGTCCTACAATAGTCCCTCATCTACTGCAGCCCAAGCCTATAGCTATTCCATGTAAATGGTTCCAATTGGTCCTTCCTCTCGCAGGGTCTGCTGAGCGTCAGATGATATGCATGCCCCTTGATGGTAGGCTCAGAGGAACTATTCTTTTAATGCACCCGACAAATGACTTAACCAGCCAGACACCTCTGTACGTTGACTATTTAGATTTCATCGACTCGTCGGTCTCCTCCGACCCTAACCCCAATGAGCTGACGCAACTTTCCGAGTTCTGCGGATAACCCCGATTGAGCTCTAAAGCCTGAAAAAGCTATTCGAGTGTTGAGTTTGGCTCTTGTGAAAGATGTGCACATATTTGTGCCACCCATAAGATTCCCAGTTTTAACTAGCTAGGCTAAATGAGTTTGAGCACTCCAGAGAGTCTGATCAAGGTCAAAAGCTAATAATGAAACTTCCCAATCTGCAAAATATGGCAGCTTCATAACTCTAATACTTGTATACTCTATATTACAGCTTAGTTTCCAGAATAATGGGATTCCAGAAAATCAATGCCCCTGTTTCATTGCGGGGTGCACAGTCTGACCCGAAGAAAATTCCAATCGGTTCTGGTGTCCAAGAACAGCTGGTGGTCGGAGATTTGCCTGTGAGGTCTTCGCCGCGTTCCACGAACATGTGTATTTCTACAGGGTGTAACAGCTTCGATCTGCTGCTAGGACACGCAGGATTGCCGTTAGGTTCAATTGTATTAATAGAAGAAGAAGGAAACACGGACTTTGCATCTGTTCTTTTGCGTTGCAATGCCTCGCAAGGTTGCCTTGATCCCTATAATAGAGTGCTTGTATTCGGTGTTCCAAATACGTGGTCTTTTGATCTCCCTGCTGAAAAGTCTTCTATTGATCTTAAAGATAAACATACGCGATCTATGACACCCCAAGATATGCGGATCGCATGGAGATATCAAGCCCTGGAATCCAAGGCTGTTAATACTACCGAGGGTGTATCCTTGTCAAAAAAGTGGGATCTTTCGAAGAAATTAGAACCTACAAAGATCCGGGGGTCGCTTTCAATTGTGTCAGAAACCGATCCGAATTTGATTCTTGCAAAGGTTGAAAAGGAAATAATTGAGAACTCCGGGAAAATTGTTCGCCTCATACTTCCACAATTTCTAAACCCCGCAACATACTACAATGTCTTTCAGCAGCCTCAGCAGCATATCATATCATTTTTCACGAAATTACGAGAGCTCTGTATTAGATATAAAGATCAACTTACAATTATGTGTACTTTTTCTTTATCTTTATACCCTCGGGATACGGCTTTGACAGTCTGGTTTGAAAGGTTATCTGATGCAGTTATTCACATTGAACCGTTCAGAAGCCAAGCCAATCATTCCATTATAGCTCAGACTAAATTTCAGGGAATTATAAATGTGTACCGACTACCGGTATTCAGCTTTCGCGGTTCTATGGAGGAGTCTATATACGAACATGCTTTTAGGATTTCCAAATCTGGTTTCCAGATAGAAGAATGGTCAATTCCGGTTGAAGCTGACAATGATGATAATTCGTCATCGGCATATGATAGCCAGAAATCTATGGAGTTTTAACTGTCAAAATAAAACTTGCATTAAGCTATTACATTACTACACGGCTAAGCCGCTTCCTCCAGCGTCCCATCGATATAGACTAAGAAGGTCAATACGACGACGTCTGGCCTCGTCTTTCTTTCTCATGTACAATGCGTCGCCATTTGGCGAAGTCGCAGAAGTAGATCTTCGGTCACCTTCATATATTGTTTCCAGGTTGCCTCGCATTATTCTCCTAAAATTTCGTTGATATTCCGTGTTCAATGTCACAATACATACTTCGTGTGCTCTCACCACTGTTTCACAAGCCTTTCGAATAGCCGGCGGTGTACTTGCTACCGAGCGATCGGTAGCCAATAAGAGAACAAATGACCCTTGTAGCAGATAAATTCCAAAAAAGAAAGGCATGAGTTTAAGAGATGGATCAACTTCGAAAATCTTGCTTATACAATCAGCAACAGTAATTGCAAAGTTAATAGACTCAGAAACCTCTTGTCTATTATAATCTGCATCTGACATGTTCATCAACGAAATTGGATCCCATGGTATTCTCACCAGTATTTGAAAAACATTTAGAACCTGTCGAGCATAGAGCCTCCAAGCATCTTCATAATATGTGAGTGACATGCTTCCTTCGGATGTATCCCACGCTGAAAGGACCTGTTCATACTCTTGCATATATACTACCATTTGGCGAGACATACTAGAAACAGCTTCAGATGTGTCAATTGTAGGATGTAGGTTCAACTGGTGTATATCTACCAACCCTCCAAGGATGGACATCAATGGCAAGAAATAACCAAATATTCCACGGCCAGTAGGAGTATATGTCACACCTTTTCTGCGTCTTCCTGTGATGTCAATTTCCGGTGGCATCAATTCCGAATCAGAGTGCCATAATTCATCTGAAGCCATTGGTAAGAATAAGTTCATACTTTCTGCGTCAGTTATAGTGATAGATCGATTATAGCAAAGTCCAAGATGTCTATCTACACAGTATAACAACCACCATATCCTCCTTCTTTCTTCGCGTTCTTCTTCGGGTAATGAGACAAATTCTTGGTTTAATTTTAAGTCTCTAGCAAGAGACCATGCACAATGCCACCAGCTCAATGAGTTACCTTTGAACTCCGAAGCAGAAGCGACAGTACCCAACTGAATATAAGTTATTACATCATCAACAGTCCCCATAACCATTGGATTGTGATATGGCCGCAAGTTCCTCACTGTGAGCTCCAAAAGTTCGTTAATGACATCTTGCCGAGTAGTAGGCGTAGCTGTCATAGCAGGATGATCTGAGGAATGGGCTGATACCATCATCAATGAATACAACAGAGCCCTTGATGTCGGTCGTGGACGCTCCAAATGAAGCACGGATGACTTTCTCAGTACGTGAGCGAGGACATGAGGAGATGCATTGAAATAGGATTCCAGAAGATCGCACGCTAATGTAGGAGGTATAAAGCCAAGACTATTCGCTATTGGCTGTAAAATAGGATAGAGGAGATCTCCATTTGGGTATTCCATCGAAAAAGACCCTGTATTTTGATCATTAGTGCCAACACTTTCGCTGCCGTGATTAGAAGAACCTTCAGGCATGGCTGGGATCGTGATAGAATTTTTGTGGCTGGTGGTTGCTCGGGGAGATGGCATTTCAAATGTTGTATTATGAGCAGAAGAGTGAGATTTATTATCCATGACTGTTCCATCACGTAGTAATGCTGACGATTGTGAGCCGAGCTTCTCGGAAGTTACTACTGATGTTTGATCTGGCTCCGAGGATACGTTCCAGAACGCCCTAGATGCGTTTGGAGATTGTAGATATCGCTCAATAGGAGTACCTGGGCTTTGCCTTACTTGCTGGTTAATTTCCATTGAGTTATTCGAGATGTCAGTACCTCTGGAATTGTTTTCACTGAGAGATGTTGGGTTCTGAGGGAACGTTGATCTAAGAGAGGATGTCGATGGCATATCTTGCAGGCTATTAGACGGCAATAGCTCATTGAAACTCAGTATTGTAGCTGTATTAGAGCTGGAGATAAACTGATGTGACGAGCCGGAGGCATTAGACTGAGGAGCGATTGCAACAGGGAGAACTGGAACATCAACGTCTGCAGAAGAGAATTTATGACGTTTACTCTTGCGGGTAGCCCTCGTGGCACCATTTTTAGCCGCCCTTCCTCTTCGCTTTCTTTCGCGGGTATATGTACATTTGGCTTTGACTTTAGTACAGTGCATACAAGGAGCCCTGCCGTCACATCGAGTTCTAAGTCGATTGCAATTATCACATGCATAGGTGACTCGTTTCCCCTTTTTAGGGTTGCTTGAGGCGTCATCAGACGAGTTTCGTATTCGATTATACACAGTAAGGTCTGATTCATTGGCAGTGTCCACCATTATAGCAGTGTTGTCGGGTATCATCGATGTTGTAATAATATTGGAAAGGGGGGTCAGAACAAGGGGGGGTAGCCGATCTTAACTGAACCAGTATAGGCGCAGTAAAGAGCCACTATTGAGCCTATATCCTGCTAAAGCCAAAACCAAACCCTTGTAAAATAGGATTTCCGTAATCACAAAAAATGTAAGGGTAGATAGATCGATTGTTTGGCGGCGCCGGTAAGATTTTCGATCATCGGGAAAAACGATTCTCGGAAGTGTTAACTTACCCATGCGGCTAGCCACATGGGACTTTCGGTGTAATTTATTCCCTAATGATCTAGTAAGACTATGCTAATATTTTATTATATGGAAATGAAACCTCCTTTCCCACTTCTATAATGCAAAAATAAAAACTAAATATACTACGGAACCTTGAAATGCCTGCCCGGAGAGTATATCGCTATTTCTTTCTCATCGTGAATATTACTGAATTCGGAAACTGACTTGAGAGACGAGATCGTGTTCACTCCCAACTGCTCCCTCGCTTAAACTTTCAAACTTTCTTCGAAATGTTCGGTGCAATATGTGCTGGCAGACCAGGTAAGTTTTCTGAGGATTCGATACGCGTGTTCTATGTACTAACTAGTGATCAAGTTCAGGATAATCTAACTCAAATTGACGAAAACAAGTTTGCCTTTCAAATTGAAGATGGTGCCAATGTGAATCACGTCGTCGTATTTCTTCTACCAGGTTCCACCTTCCAGGAGGGCCTAGCAGCTTCAATATACTTCCAATGGCCTGGAAAACCTTTTCAATTACTTGGTGGTCTGGCTAATAACAAACCTTCTGCTATCTTTAAGGTTCGCCAATCCTCTAACCCTGAATCAGCTAACGGCCCTGTAACTATAACGCTCGGTATATCGATCGAGCCAATAGCCCAAGTAGAACAACAACTCCTCACATTGCAGCAGAATAATAGCGATAAAGGGCAGTTGGTCCTTGCCGGGCATCGACCTCTTGCACCTTCGTCCATAGCTCTTTTGGCAAATAGGATCGTCCAACATCTATACAACTACCTTGGAGGCTTTGCAACGTCCGATGGCATGGTTCCGATGAAGGTATTCGATGACTGGTGGAGAAAATTCCAAGAACGACTACAGGCCAACCCTAGTTTTCTCGATAGCGCCATTGAATAATGATTCTTCTCAAATGCGTCGCTTTGCCAACATGCCCTAACAACCCTACTCCTCTAATTTCATCTGAGTTGGTCAGAGTCAAATGTAAACAATACATGTAATATGGCACAAATAGCTCTTTCAGAACCTCCAAACGCTGTAGTTTCTGCTGTAAGATTTAGTCCGTTTGATGATGAGTCGCATTTTTTACTATCTTCTGCGTGGGACGGATCTATTAAACTGTATGATCATAGATCAAATAACTGCCTTTCTACCTTCTCGACCAAAGCACCAGTTCTTGATTGTGCGTGGGAAGATACGGAATCTGCTGTCATAGGTGGTCTTGATAGGCGCCTTCACAGAGTAGATCTGCGTACTGGTCAGATTCAGTCGCTAACTCAGCATGAACAGGCAGTTAAGTCTGTATTATGCCATCGCCAAACCGGCACTATCCTGTCCGGGTCATGGGATCACACTGTACAGGCACTAGATGCACGATCGACAGAAGTTATTGCTCGAATCGACCTTCCGGGGAAAGTGTTTTCCATGGATTTTGTCGGCTCCAATATAGTGGCTGTTGCCATGTCTAACCGACTTATTAGCATCTATGACCTGCGAGACCTGGAAGAACCTCTACAGCGTAGAGAGTCCTCTTTGTCTAAATTTACCAGATGTATTCGTGGTGCACCATCGGGGGACAGTTATGCCCTGTCATCAATAGATGGCCGTGTTGCTTTGGAGATCCTCGATCCCTCAGAAGAAGCGCAAGCTCGAGCGTTTGCGTTCAAAAGTCATCGTCAGACAGGGACGGACTCAGATACTGCTTATCCTATAAATGCTTTAGCTTTCAACCCACAGACTGGCAACTTATTCACCGGCGGTTCAGATAATCTAGTTATATTGTGGGACTTGCAATCAAGAAAGAAAATCAAGACCCTTCCTAAGTTCCCAGATGTTGTCCAATGCCTCGATGTGGACGCTTCCGGGACATATTTTTCTGCAGGACTTGGAGCAGGAGCCGAGCTTAACAGAGAAAACACTGCTGGTGCTGTGTACGTCTGTGAAGTTCCGACAAGAAGAAAGTAGTATTACAGCAAATACTAAGGGCTAGGCATAATACAGTTACAATTGTATCATTGTTTTGGCGAATATACGCTAATGTATAGGCCTATATACAAACACATTGAGAGATAATGCATCTACCAAAGTAGCGGTGGTTAGTCTAAGTCAGGCGCAGCTGCAGCGGCAAAAGCCCTAGCAAAAGCTGGAGGCGGCACTACCTTGATCATGGTCAAAATCTGGTCAACCATTTCCCTGGGCATTGATCGATCGTACATATCGAGCAGCTCGGCAGGATTGGGGAAAACATGTAATGCCCTGTAGAAGGCAAGAGCGGCTTCGGTTTGTGTACTTTCACTCTTGGTAAGCATATCGCCCTGGTTCAACAATGACTTGAACATCTTCTCTTTGCCAGCGACGGTGTCGGGAATAGGTTCTTCTGCTAAACTCTTCTTAATCATTGACTCGAGCTTTCGGACGTGGGCATTCTTCTGTAAATCCTGTTGCTTTTTATGCTCACGAGCGTTTCTTTGAATCGCTTTTCTAAACGATGCGTCGTGGCGGCGTCTATAGTCGAAATAGGCAAGATATGCCACGGCAGATGACGCCAACAATGTGGTGATAGTAAGAGCAGTAGTAGTTCCCTGAACCATAATTTCTCTTTTAGTGCTAAAGTTTACTTTCTGTATAGTCCAGTATATAACTCAGAACTTCTTGATCTTCTTCTAATCAGTCCTAAATATGCAATCCGGGAATTTCTTCAAAGATGCAGTTTATCGATGTTGATATAATCGCAGAGCTGCATTACTGCAAAAAAACTTTAAGGTTTCGGAGCACTGAAAGTTACCCGGCAAATCCGCCCACTCCCAGCTCTAGTCGAGCTAGTTCCCTCAGTCACTCATAACATTCCGTTTCTATTTCCCGGGCCGTTTTTTTTTTGTAGAACCTGTCCATTTCTTGTCATCTTGAAGTCATTTGTGTGTTTATTTTATCTTCCTGAAAGCTAGGATTGCACCGTCTAATTCGCGAAGTTATTCTCAATTTCGCGTATTTTTGATCATTCTTCCAGCCTTAACCTTCGATTGTACTCTGCCCTCTGCCGGAGAAGAGTGCTGCAGTTGGCTCCTCTCTTTATTGGTTTTCTCTTATTGAATTTTATATGTCCTCTGATTTGTTCACTTCTGATTTGTCTCTTTCTGAACTCAATCTCAACGCTATATCAAGCAGATCAACCAACAACCACTTTAATCATGGCTCTTCTAATTCGCCTCAGTCATTGGGAAAGATCAATATTCTTCCAGTAGAGATTCTTACTATTATTGCTAGTTACCTATCACCTCAGGAAATTACATGTTTGCTCTGTGTTTGCCGTCGTTGGTTTAGTATATTCTCTGACGATCATATATGGAAGAAGCTATTGTATCTGAACTACGGTCACATCCGCCAGTTCGCTCCAACATCGCAACTCTATTCCTGGCGAGATGAGTATATTCAACGTTCTGAAATTTCCTCTAGATGGGAAAAGGGCAAAGGTCTAAATATTACTAGTGATGCTCATAATGGCCTGATATCTGAATCATTCCCTAACTTCGCTGGCCGACGTGCTATCTTTTTCTCGGAATCTTATGGTCGCGGCTCCATAATGGATCCGGAGACTGGTAGAGTTTCGAAGTACGTAGTTCATATGAGTGTCGATTCAGAGATAGCCCCTGTTAGCTGTGTTGATGCTTCCCGATTCTGCGTCGTGGCTGGCTTGACTTCTGGCTCAACTGTTGCGGTGATATTGACACATAACTCGACCGTTCACTCACGTGTTCCCATGAAATTAATGTTTACCGAAGGCTATGTTTCTTCAGTATGGGTTGATAAAACTGAAGAGCCTAGACTCGGTAAACCTGAAGGTTTCTTCAATGCCATATCAGGAAGCAGCACCGGTCAGATCATGTTTTTCAACATTGCTTCTGGCGAAGTTGTTCACCATAAGAAGTTGAGCAACTCAGCTATTGTTTCAATATGTGCAAGCTCTCGTTTGCGCTACTCATTAGTATGCGACCAAGCTAATACAGTTTATTTTATGGATAATCTAGAGGTTGTCGAAACGTACAACTTTGCCGATTATGGTGCTGAAGTATCATCTATGCAGCCTATGATATATGATGAATTTTCAGACGGTATTTTTGTGGCGGTTATTTCTGGGAAACTCTTTCGTGTAGCACTTCCCATTAATAGCTCAGAAAGCAAGGTTGAGATGTTTGACAGTGATTTTATCATTGCTTTTCACTCGGCTCAGCTACCCCTTGGCAAGTTAAACCCACTGAAACCTGGTAGAAATGGAAGACTTATCGCTACTGTTCCTGATACTGGTAAGTTCATTGGTATCTATATGTTCCATCCGTTTGAAGGGTACACCAACTTGTCGATGTTGAGAAAGATAAAGCGCTACACTGATATCCCCATAACCTGTCTAACAATTAACGCATCAGTTGTCGTTGCGGGTCTTCTGGATGGATCTGCGGAGGTTTACGATGTGCTCTCCGGGAGGCATTTGCGTACTATCAAATCTAAGGATACAAAACGATTTTACAGGTTGTTACCTCAACTAGGAGAAGTGGCAATTAGTGGACTTTTTTCTGCACGACAGGTGTGCATAGATTCTGACCCTCAGTATGTGCGTGGCTATATAGTTATTGGTCAGGTGGTGAGATTTTTTGATTATTCTATGGAGGTATCAGATAAGTACTACAAAAATGCGGGAGTTGTGAAGGCAAGCGGGCGATCTTCTAGGAGGGCATCAAGAAATAGTGTATCTGGCCGAGAAGATATCAGGGAGCAAGTGCGAAGTGACTTGGAACAGTTTCATACTGACAAGCTAGCCGATCAAGCATATGCGGAGAGAGTACGATATTTCAATGGTCAAGACACCAACATGTCATTTGAAGAGCAAATAGAATATGCTGTCGCCTTGAGTCATTCTGAAGCAATATCAGTCCCTGCCGGTGAAGAAGAGCAACTAAGGTTGGCACTGGAACTATCCATGGCAGATTCGTCTTTAGATATGGATGCTTCTAGTAACTCTTCAAGTCTTAGGAGCGTTCTTAATGACATAGAATATGTGGACGACGAGCTAGAAAGGGCGTTGAGACTATCACTCACTGACATCTAGCTTAAGGAATTCTCCCATCGCGCTATGGATTACTATATTTTGTAGCATTTAATGAGTGTCATATTTATCTTGTTATCTTTAATAATATTGTACTGATACAGCGTGGTTTCTTTCCGGCATTAGATCCGTAACAGTTCTACTGAGCGAAGCTAACGGATTATTCACCTCGATACCCAAGTAAAAAAATAGCTACTATAATTCTTTGCAGTCTTTTTGTGCAGTACCATTATCATACTGATCATCATCCACGTCGAAGGACAAAATTGCTCTTTTCTTCTTCTTCAGAGGAACCTCATTAAACCCGATCTTAGGTGAATTTGTCGTAGTCGAATCTAGTTTCCCGCTAAATTTAGCTATATCACTATACTTTATTAATCCGCTAACTTCTCTTCCTATTGGATCATCCAAGATTGTGCGTTTTGAGAACCTTTCTTGTATGCTTTTAGGTTCCTTCTCCTCAGGCATATCTGAATCAAAGTATTTGAGGTACTCCCAAACCTGGCAAAGGATCTACTAATCTAGATGCAAGGAGTCTTCATAAAATCACGCAATATAATTATGCTATAGCTTTCTTTTTACGTTCGAATCGAGTGTCTTCTGGGTTAAAACCAGCTTCTTCGGAACCAAAATGTGCCCAGTGAGGAGTAGCCGATATGTAGTCCATTGGACCAAAATCTTCTCCAGCTTCAAGCAATTCGAAGAAACGAGCATAGTCGATATGGGTGTGCCATATACCGCCGATATAAAACCTATTCTGAGCCATTAAGATGCAGCATGAATGTGCATGCTCAGCTGCAATGCCATATGGTAGGTTTCGACGTTCAAATTCGTTATTTAGTTCAATTACAAAATCTCGAACTTCTTCATAAAAAGGCACGTTGGCCATACTTAATGGGTTGGATTTGGAAGTGCCACAATATGTAACACCTTTCACCTCAATAAAACACGGCATCGCCTTTTCTACCAAGTCCGCATAGCCTTTTACGTCAGTAGCGTTGAATCCTTTAACGAGAGTTAGTCGGAAAACGGTGCGCTGACTTGTTTTATTCCTGATAATATCCAAACAGCGCTGAAACCTGGCCCAGAAGTCTCTGTGTAATGGGCGGTCAACTTTCTGAAGACTGTCACGGTTAGGAGCGTCAATTGAGACGTACAGTTGTGTCACACGTTTCATCCGTTCCAGCTCATCCGGATGCTGTGCATTACACACCAAAAAAGATGATATCCTCCTTGCATGTAATAATGAGACAAACTCGTTGATGTGAGGGTAAAATATCGGCTCGCCTACAAGAGACAAGGCGCAGTGTTTAACAGTGAAAGCCTCTTGAAAACGTTCGGCGTTTATGCCGGGAACACCCCTCATCTGTTTGATCTTTTTGTAATGCCCTTCCATGGCACCTTTTAAGATGTCCTCAGGTGCATCTACTTGCCATCTCCAGGTAGTTCCTACCGGATTGGTACCATGTCTCCAGCAGAAGACGCATTTACTAGAACAAGAAAGAGACGGTGTGGTTTCCATACAAAGATGGCTCTTGATTCCGTAGAAGGCAAATTTGTAGCACGATCCTCTGCCTCTGAGAGCTGACTTTGTCCATCTGCAGATCTTGACTCCAGAATGGGAGCCAACGATAGTATATCCTTGTTTGGTAAGGGCAGCATATGTAGGAGACTCGATTGCTACCATCTGTTTTGGCTGTTCCGTAGATTTCGAGCTTTTCATAACAGAACCAAGGTCTTCAAGATCAGTAACCAAATTAGAATCATCTTCATCGTCAGAGTCTCTGGAGTCAAGCTCTTCAGGAGAGGAGGGGTTCTGCAAAGTAGCTACGATCTGCTCGGACCAGTTGATCAGAGAAGCGGGTACCTGAGAATGTGACATTAGATCTGATTTGATGTCGTAGGTTGACATTGGGTATATGCGCTTCCCTCCCAATTTACCTATCATTTTGTCAACTGCAAAAGCCTGGTAGCAGAAATTATCTGAATATGACTCTGCATCGCCGATGCCAAATACAGCATACCCACTGATCCGATTAAGAGGTCTGGAATGGATTCGAAAATCATTGTAGGTCTCTCTAAGTGACTCTAGGAAATAATCAATGGACGACTCAGTCGCGTATGAGGGTAATAGAATTAGGTAGACAGTGTCCGAAGGAGTTGGAGAGACGAAATAGGTATCGATGTCATCGATATAATCGATGTTTAACGTGATAACTGGTTTCGAAATATGGAGGTCCAGTAGGGCCTTAGCAGCGTTGGCCAGTGATTCTGTTGAGCCTGTAATAGAGGAGTAAAAGAGAATAATTTGAGAATCAGTAGAAGGAAGAGTAACAGACAGTTTCTTCACGGGCTTGCGACCTACAAAAGCCTTTGGCGCAGGTCGGGGGGGTTTAGAAGAAGATTTCAGAGTCGACTTTTGTGCAATAAGTGGTTCTGGGGCATTGCCTCGTAGTACCACAGCTAAGTAGCCTGCTAAAGCAAGAATCAGCCATTTATAGTCGTGGAATACCGCTATTAGAGTATTAAACGGCATGAAAGTAGTGAAAAAAAAGAAAGTTTAGAGTTCATAGATATCGTTGGGAGCGAATTAAACAAGCGATAAATGGACTTGAGTAGAGCGAAGGTGCAGAAAATTGTGCCATTGGAGACGAAAGACTCCAATTGGGTGCAGGTGAGTATAGTGGTAATTCTTCTTGATATCGGCGAACTCTAACAACTAGTTAAAAAAACTGGTGTACAAGGACCCGAATGGCGTAGAAAGAACGTGGGAGTTCGCGAGCCGCACCACTCGAGTAGAAGGAAGCGACTGCGATGGAGTAGGGATCTTAGCGATAATAAACAAGCCCACTGGGGCGGAAATTGTAGTTCAGAAACAGTACAGGGCGCCAGTCGACAGAATCTGCATTGAGTTCCCTGCCGGTCTTCTAGACCCGAACGAGACTATCGTAGAATGTGCTCAAAGAGAGCTGATGGAAGAAAGCGGCTTGAAAGGAGTGCCGTTTGATGCAGAATTTTACAAGGGAGTTCCTACAGCATCTTTGTTGATGTTCAATGATCCAGGGTTCTGCAACACGAACCTGAAGCTGGTGACCTTGTCCGTTGATCCGTCCGATCCAGTAAACATCGACCCTAAACCTCACCTGGAAGCCAGTGAGTTCATAGAGTCGTTTACCATTCCACTTGCTGATCTGCCCACTAAAATTCGCGAGTTCGAAAAAGAGGGATTTGCAATTGATGCACGTGTTCAGAATATAGCAATGGGTATTCTTCTGTCACGGGCGTTCCTGTCCTAATAGGAAACCCGAATATTATTATACTTTGTAACCCTTTTCTCGGTGTAGTCAACACCGCACCAAGGCGTGGAAACTCCCACTTTCTTCTTTTCGCAGCACTATGGATCGCCAACAGCAGGAACAATTAAAAAAGCTTTACGAGCGTATGCGGCGCACAGCCAACAGAGGTACTGGTGGGGGATCTCCTCCTCCGCAATTTGTGATTCGGGGTATAGGTGCTTTTGTGTTCTTGGGGCTTGCCGGAATGGCCATAAGCTCTAGTCTGTATAATGTAGATGGTGGCCATCGGGCTATAAAGTATTCTCGAATTGGAGGAATTCAACCACAGATATACGGCGAAGGTACGCATTTTGCTATTCCCTGGCTGGAGACTCCAATAATCTACGATGTGAGGGCCAAACCTCGAAACGTGGCTTCGTTAACCGGAACTAAAGATTTGCAGATGGTGAACATTACATGTCGCGTGTTATCCAGACCACAAATCGACAACTTGCCCACTATTTATCGCACGCTTGGAAGTGATTATGATGAAAGAGTTCTACCTTCGATTGTTAATGAAGTTCTGAAAGCCGTGGTTGCCCAATTCAACGCTTCTCAGTTAATCACGCAGCGCGAGAGAGTCTCCAGGTTAGTGCGGGACAGCCTTGTTCGCCGAGCTTCCTTATTCAACATCAGCCTAGATGACGTCTCAATTACTCACATGAACTTTTCGCCAGAATTTACAGCTGCGGTTGAAGCTAAGCAGATCGCTCAACAGGAAGCCCAGAGAGCTGCTTTCGTCGTCGACAAGGCCCGACAGGAGAAACAGGGTATGATTGTTAAGGCCCAGGGTGAAGCTAGATCGGCTCAGCTCATTGGTGAAGCCATCAAGAAGTCGAGAGATTATGTAGAATTGAAGCGCCTTGATACTGCGAGGGAAATCGCACAGATATTGAGTAAATCTGGTAACAGAATCCTTCTCGACAATGACTCTCTGCTACTCAATGTCTCCAGCGACTCCAGACAAAGCCGCTAAATTCTACCTCTCTCCTCCTTTCCTCCCAAAACAGCATCTCCGCCACAAGATTGGGCAATCGTTTTGTTGCAAATGGACACAAATGCTTTGTCCTTTTACACCAGCAATATTGTAGATATCCGATTTTCCTTTAAAATATCCTCTCTAGAGGGCTCTAAGCCTCTGGCTCCTTATTCTAGCCTTGTAGACAATCCTGAATTGGCTTTGACTCAGTCGAACGTTGATGCGCTATCCGATCTAACTGCAACAGCCCAAATCTGGGCTGATTCAAAACCAATCAGCACCGTTGTCTCTACCTCTTATAAGTCTTTTAAATATCAAAGAAGATGGAATGAATGGCTAACATGTTCCACTAACATCTCAGACCTCCCTTACAATGCCCAATTGGCTATAACACTATGGGAACCTCAGGGACCGCGCAAGAAAATCCCATACGGCGGCACCACTATAAAGCTATTTGATTCAGTTGACGCCACAATGAGAAAAGGTCGTCAGAAACTGAAATTATGGCTTGGTCTATGTGCTGATCCCTTATCAAATTCTTCTACACCTGGTGAGTACATTCCCAGTAGCGAAATGGACCGCTTAGAACGTATAATCAAGCGCCTTGAAAACAATGAAATCACCGCTGTCGAATGGCTTGATAATCTGGCCTTTCGGCGTATTGAGTCTGTTAATATAAATGCAATGCATGACTACTCGTCTCATTACCTCTTCATTGAGTTTCCTCAATCTGACTTTCCAATTGTCTATAGCGACACAGAATACTCTGCTTATCGCCCTAGACGCTCTACTCTTCCTCCAATTCCCTCAGAACATCAACTAGTATCAGTTTTAGATCCAGAGTTTCAATCGGTGACGGAATCAAATCTCGTTGAACTCAAGTATCACACTTTGATTCGAGGACCCCGAGATCGCCCTTTGGACAAAGAGCGAGTGCCTAATCCTCGCTCTCGTGACCTCCTTAATCACATCCTACGATTCTCTCCAGTTCAAAGACTATCAGCTATGGAGAAAAATCTTTTGTGGGAATACCGCTACTACCTTACAAGAGAAAAAAATGCGCTCACTAAGTTCCTCAAATCTGTTTCATGGGACAATTCGGCTGAAGTTCGCGAAGCTGTTTCTTTACTTCCTAAATGGACTACCATTGATATTGATGATGCTCTAGAGTTACTAGGTCCTTCTTTCCCTAATGACATTGTAAGGTCATATGCTGTAAATTGCCTCCGTACGGCATCAACTGAAGACCTTTCAATGTATTTGCTACAGTTGGTCCAGGCACTGAAGTTTGAACCCTCTTCAGGTCGCTCTCATGCTTCGTCTATTGTTGCTAAATCTAGCTTAGCCAATTTTCTAGTCGAGCGGGCTGCTACAAATGAATCTTTTGCTGGGTATTTGTACTGGTACCTCAAGGTAGAATCTCAAGATTCTAACTCTTCTGCTCAAATATATGAACCAGTTTTAGACAAATTCTCGAAATCTTTGAAATCTGCTGCTTCTGGTTCCCTTATGCTTCGTCATTTCCATCAACAAGTGGACTTAGTGGCATCTTTGCTTAACATCTCCGTGAAACTTCAAGCATCTAAGGAACCACGACCAAAGAAAATCGAACACTTGCAAGCTTACATAAATGATCCGCGCAGAGGATTGAATCATTTTGAGCCTACTCCTTTACTGCTAGACCCTAATGTTATTGTGGATGGCATTATACCTGATGATGCTCTCGTATTCAAAAGCACGTTGTCTCCTATTAAACTGAGCTTTCGTGTGCATAATTCACCTGGCGTCACTTATCCTGTTATGTTTAAGAGCGGAGATGATCTTAGACAGGATCAATTGGTGATCCAGATTATTACTTTAATGGACCGCTTACTTCGACAGGAGAACCTTGATCTGAAGCTGACACCCTATAGGATTCTGGCCACAGGTTCCACAAATGGAGCTGTTCAGTTTATTCCTAGCATTCCTATTTCAGCGGCTATTTCTGAGTATCAAGGAATTGCTGGATATTTTCGACATAATAACCCGGATCCAAATGCAGATATGGGTATAAGTGCGGAAACCTTGGATAATTTTGTGCGCAGTTGTGCAGGTTATTGTGTTATAACCTATATTCTAGGTGTTGGTGATCGTCATCTAGATAACTTATTAATTGCTCCTGATGGACGATTCTTTCATATTGACTTTGGCTACATTCTAGGTCGTGACCCAAAACCATTTCCCCCCTTAATGAAACTTCCAATACAGGTGGTTGAGGCCATGGGTGGAGTACAATCGGACAACTATATGAAAATGTGTAATCATTGCTTTACCGCATTTGTGACACTAAGAAAATCAGCAAATTTGATCGTTAATTTGTTTGCATTGATGGATAGAGCAAATATACCAGACATTCAGTTAGATCCTGACAAAGCAGTGCTAAAAGTTAAAGAAAAGTTTTGCCTGGAGTTATCTGATGAGGAGGCTGTTGTCCATTTTCAAAACCTCATAAATGAATCAGTATCTGCATTCTTCCCTATGGTAATTGATCGTCTGCACAACTTCGCACAATACTGGCGAACATAGTCACTATGAATAACTCTGGGTAATATTTTTCTGTGATACTGAAACAGAAGTTATACTATAACGATGTCATTATTTAGCACTAACATCACTCAGGAATTGTTCCCATTCCTTGGTCAATGTCTCGTAATAGTCGCAATGGGTTTGTGCCAATTTGAGTAACGATTCTTTTGTTTCCATCACCTTGATCTTGTCGAAATCGGCAATTTCACGTATTACTTGTTCATCGAAAGCATGAGAAGTCTTCTTTGCTTCAACTGTCTCTCCTTGAAGCTCTTCGATTCGGATCTCTAACTTCCTTATACGATCCTTTCGGGACTGCGAATGATCGATACCTCTAAGATTATCAACTTGATTTCGTATAAAGCCAGATGAACTGCTATGCATTATACTATCTTTCTCTTCTTGAGATTTCACCAGGTAATCACTCAGGGCTTCAGCATCAGCTTGCTTTTGCTCTCTTTGTCGGAGCAGTTGCCTCAGCACTGAAGCGTAATTTTGCATATCCTGCAAACTGATTATATAGTCGTAGACTGTAGCATCCATTAATTTTGCCAGGCTGACAGAACTATTTCTTACAGCACCAGCAAAATATGTGATGTAGTCATTCAGGTCAGATTCAATTTCGGCTAAATGGATCATTTGAGCGGCGAAATCGTCAAAATCGCGAACCAATTCATCCTCACGCCGAGTTACTCGAGTGAAAAGTTTCTCAATTTGGGCAACATCATCAACCATCTTTGCTAGCTTCTCTTTGAGGTCAACAAATTCTTTACTGGGTGTTGGTTTGCTGAATGCATTAACCAAGACATCACCGATGTTCTCAAGAACTCCTGAGGGGTCGGAACCAGAATGGTTTCGCAATGGCTTTGATCTCATAAACGCATTCCAATCAGGAGATTCCAAAAACTCAAATAGTACTGACGTACGTCTCAGGATTGGGTGATTGACTATGCGAAACAGGAACCTGTCTAAGGCATTAGATCGTTTACCAGTGAACTCAGGTCGAAACCGATCGCCTGTCAAGTAGTCCAGTCTACGTTTGTCGGGCAGTGGCGGTACAGCGCAAGCAGGGAAATCACGGCAAAGCACCTCGTACAGGTAGACAAAATCAGAAAATCGTCGACGCACCTTGGTTAAGGAGCGGCGGAATGAAGGGTTAGTAGTATTAGTAGTGACGAGGTATGATATGTATGCATTCTGCATACCAGAGTCCTGCTCTTTAAGCGGATCGGTGACTGTGGTTTCTAGCGTATATTTCCAATGTCCAATAGTTTCAGTAGGTGTATTGGCTTCTGTATTTGTATCGCCTGCCGGCACAATACTTGGAGGCTCGGTAATCTCTGATTCGGGAAGCGGTGGGGGATCCGATGAATAAGTGAATTTCGGGCTGGAAGAAGGACCAGCTATCTCTTCGTCGGCATTCCATGGCGAATTATCAATGGGCTCCATTATGTTCTTGTCTATGACGCTACGTTCTAGTGGTTTATTGGGACTGGTCCAGTGTAGCTGGTTAAGCGGGGTGGCTTCAGTGCGAAATCCCGCTGATTCTAATCCTAAAAAGGGATTGGGTACAGGGCTTTGGCGTTGTGTGAGCAGGCAAAAAGTTGGGAGGTTAAGCCGCAGCGAGCATTAGACTTTTTTGAAAAATCTCAACGAATATCAAATCCAGACAGAAAAAAAAGCTTCACCTACCACTTTTGTCCTACAGAAGAACCAGAGATGGCTAAAACACAAAAAAAGAACAGCAAAGGTCGGTTAGACAAGTACTACCGCCTTGCAAAAGAAAAAGGATATAGGGCTCGAGCTGCTTTCAAGCTTTTGCAACTAAATCAAAAATATGGAGGGTTCTTGCAACGGTCAAGGGTGGTGCTAGATCTATGCGCTGCACCAGGTTCTTGGTGTCAAGTTGCTACGCAGCAATGTCCTCCTGATAGTTTGATTGTCGGTGTAGACCTTGTCCCTATGAAGCCTATTCCCAATGTTATCACATTCCAGGAGGATATTACATCTGATCGATGTCGAGCCCAAATCAGACAGTATCTCAAAACCTGGAAAGCTGATACAGTTCTCCATGATGGTGCTCCTAATGTGGGAATGGCTTGGGTTCATGATGCATATTCTCAAGCTGAGCTTGTGCTACAATCTCTAAAGCTTGCAACTGAGTTTCTGACTCAGAACGGTAATTTTATCACTAAGGTATTTCGATCGAAGGATTACAACAACTTGATGTGGGTTTTCAACCAGTTTTTTGAAACTGTAGAGGCTACGAAACCTGCAGCTTCGCGTGATGTATCAGCCGAAATCTTTGTTGTTTGTCGTGGCTACAAAGCTCCTGCGAAAATTGATCCTCGTTTATTGGATCCTCGATCTGTCTTTGAGGACGAGGACAGTAATGACAAAAACAACTATGAAACATCAGTATTCCATCCCGAAAAAAAGAGGAGGAAACGAGAGGGCTATGCTGAGAATGATTATACTTTGTTCCATACTCAATCAGTGCTTGACTTCATCAGAGCTTCAGACCCTCTGAGTGTTCTTGCGACCCAGAATCAGTTGAAATTTGAAACTAGTGAAGACTCTGATGTAGACGCTCTAAAAACTGTGAAAAAGATTACTAGTGATGAAGTTAAAGCTTGCTGTGAAGATCTAAAAGTTCTTGGTAAAAAAGACTTTAGAAGTCTTTTGAAATGGCGTCTAGCATGCCGAGAAGCATTAGGACTAGCTACTAAAAAAGTCTCTACCAAAGAGGAGATTGAAAACTCTAATACACAGATACAGGAAGAACTGGATCCTGATGCTGAGTTGGCGCAACTTGAGGCTAAGCAGGAGAGTCGCCTAAAACGCGAGAAAAAGCGTCAGAAACAGTTGAAGATGAAAGAAATCCATCGTCGTGAAATGGGGATGGATACCCCTAAAGAAATTGGTATAGAGTACGAATCCGGTAACAAATTATTTGATGTGGAATCCTTACGGAAAAATAATGTGCTGGATGTAATGAAAAAAGGAAAGATGAACTTTGATATAGTTGAGCATTCTCAGCCGGGTGCCATTAATACTCGATTGAATAGATATGAACCGGAATCTGACGATGATGGAAATCTTCTAGAGGATGAATTGGACGCAATGTATGAGGCGTATGAAGAGAGACGAACTGGATCCGATCCGAAAAAGCGTGCTCGACAAAATCGTTCAGATGAGATATGGACTGGTTTCGATGATAATAGCGGAGAAAGTTCTGATGAAGATGTAGAGTTTGACTCTGACTCTTCTGATGCACTTCCAAGGAATAATGGTAGTAATGGAGCTGATAGTTTATCCACTAAAGACAAGAAGTTCTATGACCAGGATATCTTTCAAGGTCTAGACGACGACGATAGTGAAATTTCATCTGAAGAAGGACTGAGATCTTTGAACGATGATGAAGACATTGTTAGCACCAGTTCTGAAGAAGATTATACGGTTAGCAAAACTAATGGCAATGGTGTTGTTGCCCATGAGGCTGATGAATCTGATGATACTGACATAGAAATGATCACTCGGGCCCCTTCGCAAGACGAAGAGTACGACAGTGATGACGACTGGACTATTGGAACCAAGAAGCCTAAGATAGAAATTGTCACCCCTGAAGCCATGACACTAGCACATGAACTTGCGTTGAAACGAAAGAGTCAGGACGAATTGGTGGATGATGCATTCAATCGTTACTCTTTCCTAGAATCAGACGGATTACCTAGTTGGTTTAATGATGATGAAAAGCGGTTTAACAAGCCCAATAAGCCCATCACTAAAGAAGCTGCTGCTGTTATTCGTCAGACTCAGAAGCAGATGAACTCAAGACCGATAAAGAAAGAGTTGGAAGCTAAGATGAGAAAGCAGATTCGTGCTTCGAAAAAATTAGAGAAAATGAGAAAGAAATCTGAATTGATTCTAGATGATCCGGATAAGTCTGAGAAAGAAAAGGCTGAAACTATTCAGAAGATTATGCGCCAGGCTACTAAGAAGCAAGATCGACCGAAGATCACTGTTGTCCGAGCTCAAGGCGCTAATAAAGGACTCAAAGGAAGACCTGGAGGAGTTAAAGGTCGGTATAAAATGGTTGATGGTGTCATGAAGAAAGAGATGAGAGCCAAAAAGCGGCGAGAAAGGGTTCAGAAGAGAAGAAGATGAGCAATCCTCTTGTTGATCTACCTATTTCACCCTCCCAGCCTCTCCCAAAACCCAATCTCATATACACAGAGGAGGTGGGTTGAGAATTACAGAAATAACATATTTTGCTATAGCATCATGATTTTTGATAAATTAAGCCAATCTAAAAGCATAAAGACTGTCAAAAAAAGAACACCTTCCGATATTAAGTTCAAATCCGTAAAAAATGTCACGAAGGTGGTAAAGCATAGTTCCTCATCTGGTATGCAGAAGAGAATGAAAAAAGAGATACCAGCGAATAAATACATTCAAAAACATCAACATTCTGTGCAGTTTGATTCAGAAGGAGAAATGGAGTATGATCCAAATAGATTCAGGTCGCCTAGTGCTTCTGCAAGTGTAATCTCTCGCAGAAATCTGTTTTATGATTCATCTTTCAAAGGTACTGATTTCAGAATCGTTAATGCTGCTGATTTGGTAAAAGACACTATGAAGAACTGTATGTATATTAGTGTTATTACTAATAAGCCGATATCTGAGTTAGAGCTAGCTAAAGTTTCGATAGATCTAGTGAGTTTCAGAAGCCCGTCGCATACAGAGCGCTATGTTCTAGCTAGACCTGGCCCGATTATTAAGCCGAAACAGACAACAACCAGTCCACGGTCTCAAGACACAAAGCAATCGACACCTGTTGAGACAGAAGAATTCAATCCGTTGGTTGAATTAAAAGATATTATAGAAGTTGTAGGTACTTATCTTGTACCACCGTCACATTCCGAAGAGGTATATTCACCTAGTTTAGGAGATTGTATATATCGACGACTGAAGAGAGGAATCAATAATTCTGATGGATATGCTATACGTGAGTCAATAAAAGAATATAATGTGTTGATTACGGAGTTGAACGAAAAGGGAATCCTGGGTGGCTATTTACGCCAAATACATAGTTTACCTCGAACATTGTCGCATATGATATTAGCACAAGTATACACGCGTATAGTGTCACCTCAGGTGAAACTATTGCGAGGGTATGTTGCTTTCAGCAGTAATGTCTACGGTGAGTTGCTTCCTTCTCTAATCAGTACTATTTTTGATGAGACATCACTAGGAAGTGACGACGTATTTATTGATCTGGGCTCCGGTGTGGGGAACTGCACTTTACAAGCCTGTCTGGAAATTGGATGTGAGAGCTGGGGTATTGAAATGATGCCCGATGCGGCCAGAATGTCACAGGAACAACTGGATGAATTAGAACAGAGAGCCAAAATGTGGGGCATAAGACTTGGCAGGGCTGAATTTGTTGCTAGTGATTTCTTGGCGACCCCGGTCACAGTAGAGGTACTAAAACGCGCTTCTGTGGTTTTGGTGAACAACTATGCGTTTGACGCTAAATTATCAATGCGTCTGCTTGATCTGTTTTTGGAGTTGAAAGACGGGGCTAGAATAGTTTCGCTAAAATCATTTCTTCCGCCAGGATACGCTATTAGTGAACGAAACCTCGGGTCGTCATTGAACTTAATGAAAGTGAAAGAAATGTACATGCCATCAGGATCTGTTTCGTGGACCAGCACCCCAGGGAAATACTTCATTACCGAAATAGACCGATCGATGGTTCAGGAGTACTTGAGAGATCTAAGAAGTTGATCCGTCGTCTTCGGTGTCACGATTTTTATTTTCCACCTCAACACGTGAAATGAGTCTAGAGAGCAGATCGTCGTTATCTCTGGTCAGAGACAAAATGTTCTGTTCGGCAAGGTTTCTTTGAATCTGCTCTTCTAGCATTTGGTCTTGCACCTGTTGAAGAGCTTTGGTCTTTGCAGCTCTTTCGTCAGCGAGATCCTTAACACGCAGCTCTAACTTTTTGGTTTTGTTTTTCAAGTCTACAATAACGGATTCCCTGCGAGTTAGTGATTCCTTCAGTTTGAGGATTTGTTGCTTGTAGACCTTGAGCTCACTTTGAGCTTCGGAATGCAAGTGGTAGAGTTGGGATAGCTCGGTAGTTATGTCAGATGTAGGTCTAGGAGCTTTCGCCAAGCTCTGATAAGCAGATATCAACTCGTCGTAGATACCATCCTTCTTATTACGCTCTTCGACTAAGATTTCTAATTGGTCCTGCCAATCTCCCATTAACAATGTCGGTACTATTGGCGGCTCCCGTCGATTCAAAGTCAGAATTCGGAATATAGTTTGGCATCATTGGGATGATCACGATAAGCTCCTAGCCAATAGCAATCTCTAATAGATTTCTAACCCTGGCCCGCTGGTCTAAACATCCCCCAGCGGGGTCCCACATACAAAATAAACCAATAACACTAGCCTTCTTTCTTCTACTCACACAACCTCAAAACATCGACTAATTTGATATTGAACCAGCTACTTCCGAGTTTGTAGTTACTTGAAGCAATGTCGTCTAAGCGGAAAGTCCTGTTAAAGGTAATTTGGATTATATTTTGCCACTCGACGTAAATCGGTACTAACTAAAGATTATTATTCTTGGAGATAGTGGTGTCGGAAAGACCAGCTTGATGCAACAGTTTGTTAATAAGAAATTCAGTAACCAGTATAAAGCAACCATAGGTGCTGATTTTCTAACTAAAGAGGTTATTGTCGATGATCGTATGGTCACAATGCAGCTTTGGGATACTGCCGGACAAGAGCGGTTCCAAAGCCTGGGGGTAGCCTTCTACCGCGGTGCCGACTGCTGCGTGCTAGTTTATGACGTTAACAATACGAAGAGTTTTGAGAACCTGGACTCTTGGCGCGACGAGTTCTTGATACAAGCTAGTCCACGAGATCCCGAGAACTTCCCTTTTGTCGTTCTTGGAAACAAGATCGATATAGAAGAAAGCAAACGCACTATCCCCCAACGCCGGGCCCTGTCTTTCTGTCAAAGTAAAGGAAACATTCCGTACTTCGAAACATCTGCCAAAGAGGCCATTAATGTTGAACAAGCTTTTGAAGTCATTGCACGCAATGCTCTTGCTCAAGAAGAAACCGAGGAATTCTCCGGTGACTTTTCTGATCCTATTAATATTCATCTTGATTCAGATGGGCCTCATTGCGCTTGCTAGTCTCTACTTATTTCTGTTGGTTTTAATGTCTCGCTTCCTTTTCCGTCCCTATATCATGCTTCCGCCCTGTCAATGATTTCTGTCCAATTCTCCTTCATCTTTCCCCTTCCTCTTTAGGTTTTGGCCCTGATAGTATCATAATACATGACCAATGGTCTATTCTTTAGCAAGTAGAATTTATAAATGATTCCTGCTCATTAATTACCCACGTGTTTTTACGTAATATAATTCTTTTAGTCATTGCATCTTGCGCGGGATCGGTGTCTCCTTTCGTGGTTTTACTGGCACTCCACTTAATCTTCTAGCATGCCGTGAAAAGGCGCTTTTGCTTACTGTATCACCTTCATCGTATTCATAGCCAAGTGCACTTCTTTGAACTTCTTTTGGTTCAAAACATTGGCCTTTTAGGACCTCATCTCGGCCAAAATAGAATATTCTTACGGTATTGCCAAACCCAACAGCCAGTGATCTATGCCCGAACTTTTCGAAACAGTGAACGTCGCCTATTAACAACTGGTTGAATCGTGCAGTCTTCCCAGTCTTGACTACGTTGCAATGACTTTGCTCTTCAATATCGTAAAGACGAAGCTCAGAATATGCACCAACAGTCCATCCTTCCCAGTATTTAGACATACTGCTCATATGACTGTCATGAATCTCATTAGCATATTTTTCTTCACGAGCAGATCGAGAATTTAGTCGGTATCGCAAATTAGACATTTCGCCCTGCCTCCCTGTTGATTTGTTCCCTGAAATAGTTTGAGGAGGTGACCTATCCCGTAGGCCAATCAACATATTCATATCTGTAGTAGTCCAGCATTCTACTGAATCAACACAGAGCAGGCTTTCTTCGCTGTAATCAAATCCAAGGCATCTCCTCTCATGGGGGTCTCGCTCAACCCGTAAGCATATAGCGTCTTTAGCTTTGTTTCCCATTCTCAGCGTATGCATATACACTGTACGGGTATTCTTGCCGGTGTACGCAATTGAAAGTGTTTTCACTGAGAAACTTCCACAAAAGCTACAATGAGTAGGAGTAGCATGAAAAGCCTTCAGGCTCCCTGGTTTGAACATATGAATATCAATGCACTTAACCACTGCGCCACTTTGTATATCAATCACCTGAGCGCTTCTTCCTTGTGCCGTGACCATAATACCAAGCAGCGGAAGGGCAACTAATGTCGGCTTCTCTGTACGGTCGTTCGCTAATTTGTATGTTGGGTACTCGCCGGAATGGTCAGGATTTCCAAACGCCTTGTAAAGTTCGATATCATTGGCATACCAGGCATTATAATAGTGAGAAACAATCTTCAATTGTCTATCATCTGTCAGAATAATAATACGTTCAAAAACTCGAGGCGTTGGAAAATGAACTGCCGCAACCACAGTACCGCTGTGAATTTGGTAATGATTGGTAAGCTCTCCGTCCGTGATTCTATACTCAAAAAGCTTTCCAGAAGAATTAATCACAACGAGCGATATGACAGGGTCAGTCGCAGATATGCTCTGCATACCACCGGAAGAAGAAGAAAAATAGAGTCCAATAAGCTGCTGGCCAGTCAGTTCACTATTCGAAATTGTCCAAATTATAGACTCGATTTGAAAGTCATATACAGCTATCACACCAGTGGCTGATGCAATACACAAATACTTTCCATTATTTGACAGTTTAAAAACATTTATCGGCCAAAACTTAGAACTTATATGCGATACAGCAGGGCTTGGTAGGCTTTCTCGATTAGAAGGTATTACCCAGTAAGCAAGTTTCTTATCTAGCCCAAGGCTAGCTACTGTACCCACAGCCGAAGAAGAGAGCTTTATGATATCCAACGAATGACAGCCTGAAAGAGATTTCCAATGGAAACAGTCCTCTTCGGTTCCAAGGCCGGCATCTGTATCTAATCTATAGTCTTCTATATCTCTCTCCTCATCAAGGCCGGTGTAATTCCGCAAAAGGAAATTCAAAATGAGTGAAGTTGCCGATACCATAAATACAAGGGCGGAAAGATAACGCAATATTGTAGACGTCGAAAAATGAGTGTAATGGGAGATCGCGTACACTATGTCTTGTACTTCCTTTGGATTATTTTCTCTGGATAAGCCAATCACTATCCTAGGGTATAATTGCAAACTCAGCTTTCCCATATGATAACCCAATAAAGATATTATACTAGCCATGTTATCGGCGGGTGGCAGCTGCAAGCTATAATGAGCCTTTTGTGTGATTGATCGAGAGAAGAAGGAAGGATACACCGCTATAGAGCCATTATTTATAAGAGATTCTGCATACTTTACACAATAATAGTGTGCCTCAATCCCACAAATAATCATTAAAAGAATGCATGATCCCACCCAGGTAGTAGAAAATGGTAAAGATATTGACTTATAAAGGGAGAAAAAGAGTCGATTCGGGTGAACGCTTTTGATGCTAGCTTTATACCACGCGGTGTCTATTAAGTCCTGTAGCTCGACACGGCGAATATCAATAGCAAGCACGCCCAGGAAGAAGGTTGAATGTAAGAAAAAATCAATCATAAGCGTTAGTTCGACAAGGATGCAGAACATCTTAGTAGGGTGAGAGGGAGTTATAAGAAATACCACAAATGTGACAGATAGGTCCATTAATAATGCAGATAATGATTGTGGAAGAGTCTTCACATATGCAAGTGAGACCCGAAAGAGAACAGGTTTCTCGGAAGGTATGCTTGAGACAGCGTTGATCAGCCGAAACATATGTTCGACCCCTATGATAAAGACCGGAAGAGGAAACACTATGTATGGGATTGAGTGAAATATATCTCCATCAATCAAGAAATACACTATACTGATAGCTGCCACTGTGGAAAGAAGGATTTCTGTGACGAAAGCAATTAGCAGGCCGTGTTTGGCGCGTACAGCTTTGAGTTTTGGTAGGCAGAGAAGCACGTAGGCAAATGCTAGTAAATAAGACAAAGAAAGAATGAGGACGTCTAGACTAGAAAAGGGCTTAATCAGGTACGAGAATGCGGAGTTCGCTGATAGGTAGTCGGTGCCTTTTACATAGTGTATATGATGCTCCCGAAGAAGAAATTGTAGGTCAGTCAATGCAGAAGAGATACAGTCAGTTATATTATCTTGCTCAATGGAGGAAGAGGAGAAGACGGACAATGAGCTAACTAAATAGGGGCCCGGAGCCGTCTCATTGAAGTACACCCATGATCGAGAAGGATCTAGATGCTGTATACGTGTATGCAAGGAAGACCAGACAGATTGTATTACATCATGCGCATTTGGTATTGATGGATCAATATATATCCAGATTTGATGCAGACCTATATGATTTAAGACCTTTGACTTGCTAGGCCAATAAGTGGACCAGTATGTGGAGAGGACGGCTTTGCGGAGGATTTGGAACTTATCGAAGGCAAAAGGGTAGGAAAGGGAGAAAACAAGTATAAGAGGAATAAGAATAATAGCTTTAGGGTATTGTAGAGTGCGAACGATTTGTTTTCGCAAGGTCATCAAAGCAATCCTTTTCGGCATTTCTAAAGTGTCATTAAGCGGGTGCTCTGGGAGAAGCCGATGCCGTAGGTTTGGTTGCCCGGTATGGTTTAGGAAAGTTTTCGACAGATGAAAAACATCTGGGTAATTTGTTCAGAAGGAGACCTTGGGGCTGTACAGAAATATCTTGACGATGGAGGTGATGTGAATATGAAGGACGATAACGGGTACAGTCTGTTACATGCCGCAGCGTCTTATAATCATGTGGATTTGCTGAGGTACCTGATCTCGAAAGGTGGGGACGTGAATATTGTAGACAATGATGGCGATACGCCTCTACACACTGTGGAAACAGTAGAGTGCGCACAGGCATTAGTCGACTCTGGAGCAGATATCAATAAGCGCAACTTAGAGGGGCTCAACGCTCTGGAACGTCTACAAGAGGAAGAAGAAACTCCAGAAGTTGTGGAGTACCTCAAAACACTAATGGGAGGTAAGGGCGAGTCGGTGATTAACAGGATAAAAAGCGAACTGGAGGTAATGACAAATAACGAGGTACGAATGGGATATGCAACAGAAGAACAGCCTTCTATAAATAATGTTCTAAACATGGAGGAGGTGCTTCACGGCACCGATGCTGATCTGACAGTAAGACAAGCATTGGTGGATGCCTTTGTGACTAAGGAGAGTGTCAACAAGAAGCCTAAGAATTAAAGCAACAATACATAAATTGTAGGCCGAGCAATTACTTCTGCATCGATCTGAAGAAGTCCATACAACTGGTGAATACAACAAGCAGGATACCTCCACCGGGACCGAGCCGTAGAACCTTGGGTAAGAAACCTTTATAGAGGGCACCAAATCCCTCTTCACTAAGCACTGTGAAAAGTCCTCCCCACGTCCAGTTGTATTTGGGGGTCTGTCCGGGAACACGAACAGTGTTCTGAATACGGCTCTTTACGACATCAAAAGGTGTGTTCAAAATAGTACCAAATGTGCCTCCGATGGTGCCTGCGATTAGATCATTGGTAGTCTTAGCCGACTTAGTTTCAGCCTTAGGCAGCAGGCCGCGGACCTGGAAAATTACGCCGAAGTACCCAGCGTTCCACACAATATGTCTCCAAAGAGTAGCTTCCAGCCCGTTATACAATGCCAACACTCCCTCTTTACGTACAATCTGGGCAACTACGTCTCCAGGGCCTTTGTATTTTCCGGCTGAAGATCTATCTTGCAGCCTAATCTTCACCAATTCGAAGGGAACAACCACAAATGATTCGGTCGCACCAGCTGTCGCTCCTGTCAAGACAGAGAGGGGCTGGTTCATCTTCTCGATCCCGAAAATGCCTCTGTAGAACTCACCCCATTTATCATTAGCAGCGAACTTGGTCGCTCTCTTTGGAGCCTCCATGAGAATCGGAGATGTGATTCCTCGGTACAGTGTTGCAGGTCCTTCGTTTTTAATGATCTTGGTCAAACAATCAAAAGTACCCTTGTACGCTTCAGACTCAGGCAAGCCTTTCACCTGTAATTGCATTCGAGTCTTCACTACGTCCAACGGGTACATCACTAGAATCTCAGAAACGCCAGCAATCGCCCCAGAAAAAAACTGGTAAATGAATGGTAGCGGTTTCTCTTCGGCCATTTTTGCGTTCTTAGGTTCTAGTCGGCAGATCTTTGACACGCAAACCAATAGTGAGCGGGGTAATCCTCGTCTGCGTAAAAAAAAAACTCCCGCTTATACTGTTTCTGTACTTGTTTGCTAATAGGAACAAGGGTTCTGGGACTCGTAGTAATACACTCCTAGCTACCCTCTCCATACCACAAGTGTCTAATTGAGCCGTTGTTTTCTGGTATACCATGATATGATATACTCATTATTGCTATAATCTCATAGGCTCAGCTGTTTTTCTAATGATCTCCGCCCCCGAGCCATCACTGGGCATACTTCGTTGCCTAGTCGGGAGTTGTCACGTGATTACCGTTTATATTCACGTACCTGTTATTTAACCTTGTGACTCGCGCGTCGCTCACTGTTTAGGATGACTTCTAACAGCCGTCAGGCTGCACGAACCTCTTCTGATCCGCAGTTAGGTTTAGAGACGCCTTGTACCCCCTGCCGTAAGCGGGCTCAATCTGCAGACCTTTCTTCTTCCCCCTCTATTAAGAGGACTGATGCTAGAAGTCCGCGAGCTGCACTCTCTTGGGCCCTTTCACCTCTGAGGATCAACTCGAATTCGGATTCTAGCTCAGCATCGAAAAAGCGATCTAAATACAAATCTGATATAGAGGTCTCCTCGCAAGGATTTGACCCTGCAACTAGACTCTTTGCCAAGTTCAATGCCTCTTTGCCTTCCAGAGGATCTTTAAATGCACCCCAGGATCGATCTTTAAAATATGGCAATTCTCTCAGAAGAGCTGCTAGCTATGGTCCTGACACATCTACTGATTTATTCACTCATAAGCCACTACATTCCTCTCCAATACGAACATCGAAAATTAAATCTCTGTTGGACAAGGTTGACAGCACAGAAACACGACGAAAAAGCTGTGATCTAGATATCGATGATTGGTCAGATTCGTCTGGTGATTTCTTTATAGCAGATAAGCTAGCGACCGAGTCCCAGAATCTAGTGACGGAACAGTCTACTAGTCAAGAATTTTCAGATGACAGTTTAGACCCTTTCGATCTGGACACCGAGCTTCCTCCCGCAAATCCAAACTTCTCTTTATCTTCTCATGTGGTCAGAGTTACTAGATATCTCATAGTAACCGTATCTGAAGCTGTTTATCTATATCAAGGCTCGAAACGTGTTCAGTTAGTACTGGATATAAAGAATACCCTGACAGGTAAATATACTAAACTATACCTTCGAGACGGTTGGGCTCTAACTAAACCGCCCAAAAATATATACATTCATCTGATCGGATGTTTCCATTCAGCGGCCTCTATAATTATTCTGGACGACCGAGAAAATTCCAAACTTCTCCTTGTGCTTGATCCTGATCACACAATTTCAGGTACTTCGCTAGCATCATACTATGAGTGCAAACGTCGTGCTGTTCTTGAAAACCGCTTAAGACCACCATTCGAAGTCACCTTACCTACTCTAGTTGGTCATATCATTCACGAGGTCCTACAATTTGCTTTAGTGAACGATAATTTTGCTCAGGAAGACCTCGTAAACAAAGCCGAACAGGTTTTGAACGACTCACTCGAAGATGTTTATTTGTTAGGTGTCGATTTTTCTGAAGTGAAAGCGAATGTACATGAAAAGCTGAAGACTATCCCCAACTGGAAAGCCATTTTATCTCGTTCAGAAAACTCTGAATCCACTTCGCGGCCTTTTGTGGTTAAGGAAGTGCTTGCAATTGAGGAGATGTTGATTTCTCCTGTTTACGGTTTGAAAGGCTTTATAGATGCAACTTTAATGGGTTCAACGCCAGGACAAGAGGAAAGAGAAATTATCTGCGCTCTAGAAATAAAGACCGGTAAAAGGACCAGCTTAGTAGGTCACAGAGTCCAGCTACTGGTTTATGCTCTCCTCTTAAACGATAGATATGGCTCATCCATTCAATCCAGCCTATTATATTACTGTACTCAGCAAGAGATATCCTTGGTCACAGCTAATGATAGTGATATAAGAGCATTGATACGTACGCGCAATGCATTTGCTAATGACCTTTGTTCTAATCGTCGCAGTGTATATAACTTACCTGAACAATGCTCCAACAATTGGTGTCAATATTGTTCCCACGGCAGCTTTTCTTCTATGACAGCTGGAGAAGATAACCCTGATTCTACGAAGCGTACTACTTCGTCACCAATTTTTGTCAACCTACCGATGGTTAGTCAGCAGATCTCTTGCTCTCATGTCGACTACATTGAGCGCATGGTTCATGCGATAGATGCAGAGGAAAGTGAACTAACAAGGTCTCACTTTGGTGTATGGAGCACTTCAAGTATAGAAAGAGAATTAGAGGGAACTGGATTACGCGATCTCGTCCCCATCCATGACATATCCAAAAGTGGCCCAATAGTTGATACTGAGAACATCACATTCCGTCGCTCACCACTTTCCACAGTGAAGGCTCCTTTATCTGCATCTAGTATCGGTATAGGCTCTCATGTCACCATTTCCATGGAATCTCGTGGACTCTACTGTTTAGCAAATGCATCTGTGCAGAGTATAATGCCGGATACCATATGTCTAAAACTTCGTGATAAAAACTTTTATGACGTACTTCGTCTAATGGAAAGGACCAGAGCGAATAGCTTGCGCCTGATAGAACTAGCGCCATCTTGTGCGGAGATTATTCCTCAAACTTTCCGGATAGATATCATTGAGTCTAATCAGCTGCCTTTGTCTCGATACAATTTATTGAAATTAGGATTTGAGAGCTATGTTGGCTTGAAAGAACTACTACTGGATTTTCGTGCTCCTGGAATGAAGCAAGCTGAATCCTCTTATCTACTCGGAGAAGGGAATAAAGGTCTCAATGAAGAGCAACGTATAGCATTATCCAACTGCCTCCGCGCGAGAAATTATGCCCTCATTCAAGGTATGCCCGGTACAGGTAAGACCACTGTGATAACTCAGCTAATTTATGAGCTGTATAAACGCGGCAAGAGTGTCCTCATTGCCGGTATAACTCATTCATCTATAGACAACATATTGATCAAACTGCTGCAGTACAACTTAAAGGGAGTTTTGCGACTGGGCAAGTTGGATAGCATTCATGAAAGCTTAAGGTCGCTTGCACGGCTCTCGACAAACAACCTGACCTTAGAGGACTACAAAGATATTTATGAAAATTCGAGAATTGTTGCCTGTACTGCATACGCAGTCACTCACCCCATATTTCAGAAGCGAAAATTTGACTATGTCATAATTGATGAGGCAGGGCAGATGACAGTTCCGCTAAGTATTGGACCAATCAGCATGGGAGGCATATTCATACTTGTGGGCGATCATTATCAACTTACACCTGTGGTTCTTTCATCGACTGCGCGAAGTTTGAAGTTAGACGAGAGTCTGTTAAAGATATTGTCGGACAAGCACCCGGAGATTCTTAATCAGCTATCGAGGCAGTATCGTATGAACGATGAAATCATGGCGGTATCGAATGCCGTCACTTATAATGGAAAGCTTATTTCCGGTTCATCGTCTGTATCATCTAGCTACTTGGATATTCCGCGCTTGTCTCATCTTAGAAATATTTGCCGAATTCTGCACCCATCTAACAACTCGAGGTGTTGGCTAGATTACACTCTCAATCCGAAGCACAAAGTGGTTTTCTTGGATACTGATCCACTGGGTTTTTATGAAGAAAAAGTATTTAACGGTATTACCAATCGGCTGGAAATAGGTGTCATTGACATATTACTCGAAAGTTTTAAATCTTATGGTGTTGATCTCAGCGACGTTGGAGTGATCTCAATATATAAGGCGCAAGTTCATAGTATCAAAGCTCAGTTTGTCGGAAAATACGATAACACAGAGATTATGACGACTGATAGCTTTCAAGGAAGAGATAAAAGCTGTGTTATTATTTCTCTAGTACGTTCTAATGATCAAGGAAGTATTGGGAAGCTATTACTGGACTGGAGAAGAATTAATGTTGCATTTACTCGAGCTAAACAGAAAATGATCATTATCGGATCCCGCTCAACTTTGTCGGCAAATGATTGCTTTGCCTCATTGCTTTCTTTCCTTGTTGAGAATAAATGGATCAAGCCTATTGAATCGAGTCACCTACCCAAGTATGCTATGGCATCTCGGCAAAGAACGATATCGGAGAAAGAGAATATTCCGCCCTCCGTCAAGTATAATTAAACAAACTTCCATAACTGCATTAATATTATGAGCATTGTTTACGTGAGACCAATAGTGCGGCAAACGATAATTAATTAGACCTTTTGAAGAGTCGGTTAGGATAGTAGGCTAGCCATTAGTCTTGACTGTTCTTGACTTTTCTTTGGTGATGTTCCGTCATTAATTATTACATCTTCCGAAGAGCTTCCCGCATATGGTGAATCTATAGTGGCACGTTCGAGATCCCAAGTTATACCAGAAAGCGCGAATGATGAGGTATCCGGCGTAGATTTCAGAGGGGTCGAAGTATGAGCTTCAGGAAGAGATTGTGCATAGGTAATTGTCGACTTAGCCGACTCTGTCATAACCTTCATTGACTCGTCGGTGAGGCACGCTATGACATGTTTGACAGCATTAAAAGCGTCATTCCTATCTGCAGCACTAATCTCAGGATCCCCAAGTAGCTTCACTGAGGCCGACAAAATGGTAGCCATATCCGAGTTTCGTTGAGTATTGTTCTCGCTAGGATTTGGAGATAGTCTTGAAGAGCTGCTCAATTCTCGAGCGATGTCCTTGGCATTTTGGAGTCCACGCTTTACGAACCTGTTTACTCCGAGTCTTTCGGTAGTTTCGTGAACGTTTTTAGTAATAGTTCTGGTAACTTCATGTAGAGTTTGTTCATGAACTGGAGATTCGTGGGTCAACGACAGGGGTGGCAATGTCTGGATGATGGTAGATCTGATACCAATAGCCTCCGACGCAAGTGTGTGACAAGATAAGTCAGGATCGAACGGGTAATGGAGCAGGATATTCAGAGCTTCTGAATATGAGGCATGCAGCAGTTGATCTCTAATTCTGCATACCATTGCAACAGATATAAAGTATACCAGATCGAACTGGTTGCTATCTCTACCTAAAAGGAAGATGTAATCCCACAATGCAAGGGTAAAATTCAGAGGATATTCACGAGAAAACATCAAGCGAGTCCATCTTAAAGCCCATAGTTGTGGTTCAATAGACAATTGTTTGAGATGCTCATCCAATTGAGGGTCAATGGCGTGTATATATTTGTGTTGAATTGTTTTCGAGATGCCGACTATAGGAGGTTCTTGGCCTGGAGAGGTTGCCTGATAATACCAATGGCTGGCGTGTTTCATAATAGCATTGAAAATAGTAAAAGTATCATGTTCAATGTATGTCTCAGAAAAGAGAGTATTCATCAGTGAAGTGCCTTCAGGTTGAGCATTACTATGCACGACATAGTAAGTGTTAGCCAATATCTCATGCATACCTTGTCTATAGCCAACTTCAGGGTTGAGCTTTGCATATATATACATCACACGAAGAAGGAGTTTTATAGTTTCTGGTTCTTGGAAAAGGGGTATGCTGGCGTGAGTTCTATTGAGGTCCTGAACGATGAGGAGCTGCATATCATAATCGGCTGAACCCGATGACGGATCATTCGAGGTACCTGATAGCAAATAACTATCGATATCTAAAGTAGTCTTATATGCTTCGAGCATCTTGGAGTACTTGTATCTATTAGATCTGCATAACTCTACCCATGTTGCGTCATCCAAAGACCTGAATACAAGAGCTATTTCCCATAGCAGTATTCGCGGGCATTCGATTGAATGAGGACTCAGCTCCAAAGCATGTTGAAGATATGCTAGGGAGGAATATTTTCGGAGAAATGATTCACTAATTAAGTCGTTAATAAACCTAAGTAAATAATGCAGTATTACACATTTTTTATACTAACAGATTGAAATCTTTCATAAGATATAGGATACGGCTAGGTTCGAGGCTTGACGCAAGGAGCAAGAAACTGGAAATTGGGACTTTAGAGTCCAACCAAACAAGACGCATCACTGTTTAGATTTAGGCTGCAACAGTTTTCTGATTCCGATGAATGATATTTTTGGATTAGTAGTTTGCATTATCGGGATTTACACTTCCTTTTTAATATGGGGTGTACTACAAGAGCGTCTCACCACCACTGAATATGGGCCTGAAGGACTTATCTTCAGAGGAGCTCTAACGATGAACACTATACAGTCAATCCTAGCTTCGATCGTAGGATATTTGTACACTCAGGCGATTTCAAAACGACCAAACGAGATATACAACGCATTGAAGAATTCGACAATTAGAAACACTATGATATTCATTGCCTTTACTTCCGCAATTTCTGGGCCAATGGGATACGCAAGTCTTAGATACATTGATTACCTAACTCTCCTCTTGGGAAAGAGTTGTAAGCTTGTGCCGGTTATGATTGTCCACGTCCTTGTTTATAACACAAGATTCCCCATTCAGAAATGGATTTTAGTCATATCCGTCACTCTCGGTGTGATACTTTTCTCTCTTTCGCACCCGGCTGCCACATCCAAAATCCAAGATAAATCGAGCTCCTCAGTTATTGGACTAATTATGCTGGCCTTTAATGTCTTTATGGATGGAATTACCAACTCTACGCAAGATCAGCTCTTTGCAAACTACAATAGCATTTCTGGAAGTGGAATGATGTGTATAGTAAACCTGTTCTCCACAGTTTTCACTCTTTTGGCACTTCCCATAACAGGACAGCTCGCAGATTCAATCCAGTTCATCGCATACTGTCCATCTATTCTTATAGATCTTATTTTGTATGGATTTTGTGGTGCAATTGGCCAGATTTTCATATTTTACACGTTGTCCAAGTACGGTTCGCTAGTTCTCATAACAGTAACTCTAACGCGGAAGATGTTTTCGATGATTCTCAGTGTTGTCCTTTTCGGCCACCATTTGACTTTTGGCCAGTGGATTGGCGCTTTCATGGTGTTTGGAAGTATATTTATTGAGACTTATTGGAAAATACAAAAGGAAAAGGCAAAGACCAAGCACATGTTGAAAATTTAGATAGAAATTCATATTCTCTCATCCTTCTTTTACAGAGTTACTTGAAATCCTCAATGTTGATCTCAACAGAAGATACAGCATACGGTATCTCGAAGTTTAGAACCACTTCAGGGTGCAAGACACCAAACGTTCCGATAAACTTGACTTCAGTATCCGCGTCTTTCCTGAAGAAAATATCAGCGCTTCTTCCTTCAAAGTAGGTAGCGTCACTAGTTGGATTAATGTAATAACCACGTTTCTTTTCGTCTGAAGTAATTTTTGGTGCACGTAGATTTGTCATCATCCTTGACAGCAATCCTTGAACATACTCAAACCCACTGGATTTGCCTACAAACGCGGCAGCAAAATGCCTTTCATTTCTGCTCTTGGTTTCTCGGGTCTCATCCTTGAGAGCAACATCCGCAACTTCAAATACGCGAATAGGTAAGGCGTGACCTCTGTTCTCTCGAATTGTTTTAAGTAATCCCGGAAGCAGTGAGGTTCTAACAACTTGATATTCCAGAGTCTTTGGGTTAGCTAATTTAACCGCGGTCTTTCCATCATCAACTCGTTTTAAAAACGCAAAGTTTTCGTCATGTGAACAGAGTGTCAAAGGCATTACCTCGTGCCATCCAGACATCGCAGCTTCGGAGCGGACAATATCAGATACTTTGTTGATCAAAAGGGGACCACCCAGAGTACTGCTTTTATTGGGGAAAGTCTTCTTCAAATTATCATATCCATATCCTATGGCCAAATCCTCCATAATATCGCAAGGATGAAGTATATCGGATCGAGTGCAAGGAATTTCAACTGAAATGGTCTTTTCATCTCTGGCGGTCACTTTAGTCGACATTTTCGAGACATGAGAGCAAATTTCATCGATCGAAAGACTTAAGCCACAACACGAATTAAGGTAATCGACATCAGCCTCCATATGACGCGGAGAAATATTCGGACATAAAAAGGATTCCCCTGTAGCCTCATGAATTACTTCCACAGGTTCAATAGTGAAAGGTTCAGCACAGTATTGCGAGAACATAGCAACCATTTGATTCATAACGATCTCACACTTAGTTTTATCGGTAGCAGTCACGTCAATTAGCACATTGGTAGTACTAAGAGTAATCTTGCTATGATCACTGTTTATGATCGGAGGTAATGAGCATACTCTTCTCTTCGCGTCGTAAATGACAGGATAAACCGGGGAGTCACGTATGATTTGTAGATACTTAGCGATATGCTTGACTGAACCGTAGAACTCCATTAAGCGTTTACCATCCATTACCTCACTCTGGTTCAAGGGTTTAAAAACGATATCCTCTGGAGGTAGAGCTTCGTATGTGAAAGGGCCCTCAATAGTATCAAGGTCGTGAGTACCAATAGCAGCAAGTGTTCTGTTACGGCAGATATTGGCGTGAAGCTTGTCTTGGAGAGCGATGAAAGATTTATAGTTCCTATCGGTAAATTTAACTCCCCTGAGAACGGCTAAACCAACGTAAGGCCGAACCTGCTGTGTTTCGGGTTTAACATAAAGCTTGAGCTTTGGAGCCGAAAGTCGATAGGTGGGAACCTCAGTTCTACCAAGGAAAATATTTAAAGCCAGTGATATTCCTTCTGCACAAAGAAGATCATAACGATTTGCACCGACCTCAATTTTGAGTTGGGGGCGTTCCTTTACTCCATCCACAACTGGAAGCTCGCTCTCTTCGGTATCTTCGTCGAGCTCTATTCCGAATTGGAAGCAAAGCTCGTCAAACTCGCTAGTTGTATATGAGCGACCTAGCGCTTTATAGAAATCCTCCTTATCTACAGAAATAGTCGGCATGATTCTGGGTGTATAGGTCCAGCTTATCGACTGAGCAATACTTTTAATGTAGGGAAGACTACTATCCGGCTTGAATATCGTGAAATTACTAGCACTTCAACCCTACATAGGGTTGTGTTTAAAAGGTTGGCATGCCAACATACAATCTTTACATATCATGGCCTGGGGGAGGGGTTTGAAAAGGGAGTGATTCTTGAGCTCAAACACACGATTTTGAAGGAAGAGGCCGCGTTGAATCAAAAAATGGAATCGACAGATACGGAAACGGATGAACTTTACCCATTGGCCGTGCTATTTGATGAACTGAAACATGATGATGTAACGTTCAGACTCAGCGCTGTTAGGCACTTGTCTACTATTGCCTTAGCGCTTGGACCCGAACGCACACGGTCTGAACTGCTTCCTTTCCTTCAAGACTCTATCGATGACGAAGATGAAGTGCTTGTTGCTCTTGCCGAAGAATTAGGCGACTTTGTGGATTATGTTGGAGGCCCACAGTACGCCCACCTTTTGCTCGGTCCTTTGGAAGCTCTTGCTGGAATTGAAGAACCCACTGTACGTGATAAAGCAACCGATTCTATAAACAAGATTATCCCGCAATTGCCTATTGGAGAATTACAAGAACATGTTATTCCTTTGTTGGAAGAGTTATCTACTGCTGAATGGTTCACAAGCCGTATTTCTGCAACACACCTGTTTGCTGCCACTTACCGCATTGCGGACTCCACTGTAAAGGCACATCTTCTCGAGCTTTACGAGGCACTCGCCCACGATGATACGCCAATGGTAAGACGTGCTGCGGCTTCCAAATTTCCTAATCTCATCGCGGAAATGGATCCAGAGGACATTATTTCTCATGTATATCCGCTGTTTGATGATTATCGTGAGGAAGACCAGGATTCTGTGAGACTACTTGCAGTTGATATACTTGTTGCCGTCGCGAAAGCTGTTGGCCCGTCAAATGCTCAGAGCAGACTCATCGATCTTCTTAATGCTCTATTTGATGATAAGAGTTGGAGAGTTCGATACATGGTGGCTGATCGATTTGCCAGCCTGGCTTCCACTATGGGTGAAGGTATCATAGACTCAGTTTTTGTTCCTCATTTTATTCAATTTATGAAAGACCAGGAAGCAGAAGTTCGCACTGCTATCTCTAAACAGCTTTCTGAATTTGCCTCACTCACTTCTCGCTCAGTGGTTTTAGAGCAAATCATACCTACAGTACGCTTATTGGCTGAGGACAATTCTCAGCATGTTCGTGCTGCACTTGCTAGTGAGATTGGGGGACTTTCTCCGATTCTTGGGAAGGAAAGTACAATCGAGAGCCTTTTGCCGATCTTTCTGCAAATGCTAAAGGATGATTTCCCGGACGTGAGACTTAACATTATCTGCCGCCTCCAATCAGTAAATGATGTTATTGGCATTGAATTCCTCTCTCAGTCGTTATTACCAGCTATTAATGAGCTCGCAGAAGACAAACAATGGCGTATTCGCCTCGCGATTATCGAATATATCCCACTGCTTGCCGTACAGCTCGGCTCCGACTTCTTTAACGACAAACTCCAGAATCTATGCCTTAACTGGCTATGGGATCCAATATATTCTATTAGAGAGGCAGCGTGCACAAATTTGAAAAAGCTCACCCAAGTTTTCGGTGTTCCCTGGGCTCACCAAAATATCATTCCAAGCATTGTCAAAGGTGGTTCTGACCCTAATTATTTGTATCGCATGACTACGCTTATGGCTATTGCGAATATCTGCCCTGTGGTGGATTTTGCTACCATAAAGGAGTTCGCTATTCCATTTGTCCATGAACTGGCTTCAGACAGGATCCCAAACATCAGATTCAATGCCGCCAAGGCTTATAAGGTTATACTTCAATTACTATTAAAGAAAGACGCTGAAGAGCTAGTGAAGAAACCCAACATTCTGATTTTTGGAGTATCCTTGCGTTCTGCGGATTCTGCTTTGGTCGAGTCTGGTGTAAGCGTATCTACCGCACCTCCTGCTACTATGGCTGCGGTCGCCGAATTCAAAACTGAGCAGAAATCTCAATTGCCAGGAATTTTGACTGATGATGAACTGTCTAAGTCGAAGGAACCTACCATTCTCACCCAAATTGTAGATGAGGCTGAAATCAGTGAATTAGTGCGAACCACTATCGAACCTGATTTACGGAAGCTGTCCAACGACGAAGACGCAGATGTTCGCTACTTTACAGAACAATCATTGGCTGTATTGTAGTGCAATCATTTGACAAGACCAAATCATTTTACGCTTTACTACTGCTCATCTTCTGTGTGTACAAATGAAATGTGTGGGACTTCTGTTTATATAAGTTCTAATAATTACTTTCTCTTCATAGATTAAAGATGAATTAGGCAATTCATATAGACGTAAGTAAAGAATGGCGCATAAAATAATCACCGATACAGTATAGCTTCGTAAGGAGGTATCCTGATCACAACAATGAGAAAAGTAGTATACATTAAGCAAATGAAAAGACCGAGAATTATTGACCAATAAATAGAAATCCACAAGACAACAGGCGCTACTATCATAAGGCAGGAAGATTTAATTGCGATTGTGAAGTACCGCGTCCCATTGCTTGGGCACCCAAAACGGACTCCTTGCTGTGAGTAATAGAAGGAGGGGCACTTTGGGGAAATGATTTCAGGCCACCTTCAAGCTTATTCAGCGTTTGAGAACTAATATGGTCACTCCTGGTGGCATACTTTTCATTCAAGAATTTTTCCCAGTCCATTAGCTGATAGATGAGTCCCATACTGGGCCCAATAAAAGGGGAAGAAGACTTAATTTTAGCATAAGCATCATTGAGAGATAAACGCTCATCACGCATAATATACGCAACAACTAAAGAGGCCGAGCGCGACACTCCACATTGACAATGGACAAGAATGCTTTTTCCTGCAGATACGCGGTTCTTGATAGTTTCGGTCAAAACCAACAAGTCTTTGCTTATATCTGAATCATGATCCCAAGGAAACCATATATATTCCGGCGTTTTTGTGTCGAGAGTTTCTGGTCTATCTTCAATTGCGTGGGTGGTTTGAGGAAAAAATGATTCTCTCGGGGAGAGTACAGGGGTAGGATATGGCTGCTCAGATGGCTCAATCCGGGGCGATTGGTTATGATTTCGCAACGGAAGAAAAGGATTTGTCACTTCGCGAGCAACATTTATAACAACATCATATCTTAAAGCTGTAGAAGGATCTGGAGTAGAGTAAAGGTAAATATTTGGGGGTACAACGCAAATCGGTCCTTCAGGATAAGCATTTCTGGCAGATTCAGAGGGTTCTGTATCAGAAAGAGAGGTTACAAAAACATCTAAAGTAGATCTATGCTCTAGATCGTTATTAGTAGTTGTTGTAAGTCGCGGCAGGGAGGAAAGGCCAATACATCTTCGATCAATTGCAGGAGGTATCAATGAAGGAGTGGGTAAAGTGAGCTGATCTCTACTGAAAGGGGCTGACTTGGACATCGGAGGAAGGCCAGAAACTAGATTGCTAACGCTGTTGAGCTGTAGAGAAAGCTGTTTTGCATTTCGATCTCTTCTGTAGGTGGTGCCAGAATTCTCAGCAGGTGTTGGAGGAGAATCGCGTAAATAACTCATTTGTTTTACGAACAGGGGATAGGAAAAATAGCTTCACGCTGATATATGTAGAAATGGTTATATGAAAGTTGCACTACCCGAGGAATTCATGCAAAACTGTTAGTAGCTCTCAGATTACACAGGAGGGCACAGTTATCTAATTGAACACAACCTGGAAGTCGGGGTACAAGAGAGGATAGTATGCGAGCTATGAGTCGATACTTGGAAATGGAAAGAAATGGAACAAGAGATAAGCAGAGAAATACTAAGTAGAAGGGTTTATAGGCAGGTGCTAAATAATAAGGGTATGCTTAATGCGAGTAACAGAACAGGTTAAAGAGAACGTTAAAAGCAATCTCGTAAAGAGAAGTTACCAGTTACGCCAATAGACAAAGTTAGCCAATGAAAACAGCAAGCCCTACTTTTTCTTACACTACTCAGGAAGAGAATTGAGAGATTAGGTTAACGAAGGTGCCTAGAACGGCCTGAAGAGCTAAATTAGGACACAAAATTGGGAGGATCGAAGCTTTTCACGCGGCACAGAGTTCCAAAAGTATAACTAAGCCTCTGGGCAGGAGCCTCAATATTTGATCACTTGTTGCCTTAATTGGCCTGCGCGAGGCCCGACAGTTCCCTCACTCGAACTTTCTTCGGGACATTGAGTGCAGCTCATGACTGAAGACCCCCGAACCTGTCCCGGATACGTAAGCGGACATTATATGAATCACATTTTAGTGCGATAGAATTATACCCGCGGTAAATAAAAAATGTTCCATCAACCGGAAAGTAGTATACCGAATTAACTGCCAAGGCATTATGAAGCTATTTTTTTCAATTGCGGCCAATTAGTGAGGTTAGAAGTACTTGTAGTTCCTATCACGATGCAACACTAAATGACACGTTACAGAAAGGGCAAATTTCGGCCAGATTGAAAATTATGCTATATGTCCCTTTTTGTAACAACCGCAGAAGCAATTTAGGTTGAAATCCTCACTATTTGACTGAACAAGGACTAACGGACGTACTAAGTTTTATAGTCATTAGATGCTTCCAATTGCTCATGTTCTAATAATAGCTTTCCATTGACGGGCGTGGCAGGCTCACTGCTCATTGTCGGTAGAATGATTAGCCATAATAAGTCCGCGCATCGCATCATGAGAGTAGGTTATTGTTCACACTGTTGTAGTTGTCATACGTCACCGGTCCACAGGTAAAACTGCATTAGTATTAACAGTTCTAGAGGGGCTTTGACGCAGATATGCACTCAAATCATTACCTGGAGAAGCTCTTTTAGTGTATTGAGGAGTATCGTTGTTAGATGCTGGACTTAAACCTTGCCGTTCAAGTCTCTTAGTTCGTGAGGCCTCTAACACCGATTGACTTCGTTGCGTACTAGAAGCTTGTGGTATATAGTCATGTGACATGCTAAGCGAGCTTAAACTGGATCTGACTTTGTTTTCGTAAAAACGGTCTCGACGAGAAGGTGTATTATGAAACGCAGGATGAGCCATTTCTTCTTGGAGTCTTGAGTCTCTCTTAGATTGAGGAGGATGCTCTGTGACATTTTGGTGTAGCAATGATGCGCTCGGGGTATATGAGTGATAAGAATGCCTTATGCTGACTGTATCTGATGCAGGAGCAGGGCCTTGTTTATACGCTGATCCGCAGATTTCACGAGAGTCATCTGCCGGTTCTGTCTCAAGAAAGCCTGGATCATGCAGTTCCATGCATAGATCAATCAAATCCCGACAAATGAAATCGCCGCCTCGTCTAACTGATCTCTCACGTGAAAACTCAGCTATTCTCAAGGCTTCCTCAATAGAGTTTCTCATTTTTATGTATAAGACAGGACGATGAAGATCATTCAAACGACTTAGTGCCCGGAAAGCATGATCTCTTAGTCTTTCTATTTCTGCTTTCTCTTCTGAAAAAGCAATCTCACTTCGACGATCAATAGTGTTTGTAGATGTATCTGTATATGTGTACCTTGAGGGGCTTCTCCAATGCGTGTATGTGCTTCTCAAATGATCGTACTCACGCTCCAACTCCATATCCCTCATAGGTGTCCTGTAATCTGACCGGTATGCTGATCTTAAACCAATATTTCTACTTCTTAAGTCATACTCTTGTTCTGACCTAGGCGTGAAGGGCGGAGGCCTACGAGAAGTGTCCATATCGATCATACTAGCCGTGCCTCTGCTCGTACCAGGTTTACGCGACAATTGCACAGACTCTAGACCAGACCGTTTATGCAAAGGTGACATACCTGAAGCGTCGGTGATTCTTGTATTTGGATTGGCATATATGCTTTTCGAATGCTGGGTTGGCGCTGGATTACCTGAACAGCGCGAATCATGCATATGAGATGTTTCTCTGGGGAAAACACCTGTTGTATTAGCCATCACGGCATGCAAATAAAACGGTTACTTTACAGGTTCTTTTGATTCAAGTTATGTGCCACAGTCAGATATGGTGCTGCAGGAATATGAGAAATAACCCAGATCTGTGTTACTGGACCAGATTGTAGTGCTTGTGGTGGCCTCTAGTCCCAAACTGCGGTGAACAGAGAGGTTACAGCTTCCTCTTTAAGATAACGATGCGACGCACCTGATGTATTGAGCAATCCCTTGGATACGCACTTCTCAAGACGATAAATGAAGAACCTGGTTACAAGAATATAAAATAATTCATTATCATTAGGTATTTTTAGAGTATCTTAGGCTTTAGAACCGATTGCACAAGATCTAGGTATTTCCAGAACAATTTGTCTAAGAGCAAAGGATTTGCTTGCCTAACAGTCTTTCCATTCTAGAGACCTCAAACGTATACTCTTTTCGCACATCTTCCAAAGTCAATACGACTACTTCGCTGGCCGTATGATCTCCGAAACTTGTTTTGGAACGCTTGCTCTTATTTTCCGACCGCGGGATCGGCGTTCGCACAGTTATCCAAGCTGCTTCATTTTCAAGAGTTTCCAAGGTGTTCAAAAGTACTAGATAGCATTGAGAAATCTCTAAATCTTTTCCCGAAAGCTCACCATCTGAAGTAAAATATGCGCGTAGATTCTGAATGCGTAGATATAGCGCTTCGCTGGCCCTGCGCGCATCATCATGTAGCATGCGAAATCCGTAAAGCACTTTGAAATAAAAATCAGAATTCTCGACATCCGATTCCGCCCGCTCATACAAAATGCGATCAACTTCATCCTGAATTCCTATGAACGGATAGTTGCATAAAGTCTTAGGTTTATGTTTTTCGCAAACTGAAAATACAAATTCGGGTAACCTCTGTTGACGTAGGTCAAAATCTCTCATATTGCTGACCGCTAAATACGCGTCATCATAGTTGCTAACTTGCATAGCACAGTCAAACCAGCTTTTTAGAAGCTCACCATCAAGTGCGTGATCTGCAGACATGTGCTGATTATAGCTCTGTTTGAAGAGTCGATTTGCAAAGGAATAATAGCCCTTATTCGTAAAAACACACGCAATCTGAAATCGCATACAACTCATTCTGATGCTTATATCTTTCTCCTCTAAAGTGTGTAGTATACCTGGGCTCACGATGCCTTCCACGATTTGCTTCTTTCGGGGGTCCATTATATCTGAAGAAGCAGAAATGGATGTAACCACAGGATCAACAAGACTGAAAGCCGATTCTGGCTGATCTACTCCTATAAAAGTAAACATTTTCATTAATGAAGTGATCTCGTCTTGAGGCATGAATCGAGAGAGCCCTAGAACAACGTCGAACATCTCTTCACGGATGAAAATCTCAGCTATCTTGTGCAGAGCTAATGAATCTTGGCTTAAATCAAAATAATGAAGCCAGGCCCAAGCCAAACGTTCAGACGTGAAAGACGAATCCTGTGATTCTTGAATACAGACACGCCTTAGCAAATAAGAAAGTGCAGAAGAAGGATGAATGCTCGAAACAAGAGGATAACTTGAAGTATCTCTTGAAACAGAGAGTCTAGTAATATCAGTCAGGACGTCATCTTCAGTCAATATCCTGATAGGGGTCACAGCTAAAAAGTGCAGAGCTGAAAGCAGAGTCAATTCTTTGACAGAGTAGGAGAAAAGAGTAACCATTGGAGTCTCCAATGTTGGCTCGGTAGACATAAGAGATAATACCAGCATGTCCAGTGAAAAAGAGAGGGATAACGCCATGAGGTCACGAAAATCCGATTCCACTAGCAAAATATTCTCAGAGTGGGAAGACTTATTCTTAATTTCCAGGGAATCAGCAAAGAAAGACTGATAGACACGAAAAATCGCATCAAGTTCAGTGGTTCGAAGAAGACATTGACAAATTTCCAGATACTCTTTAGAATCTATCACTGTATCCAGAGCAAGTTCTCTCAACGTTGTAATCCGATCTGTTATAGAATAAGATAATTCAGAAACATAATCATCTAATACATAGTCCAATAGAACAGCTATGGTAGATTTGTTTAAAGACATTCGGAACCTATGTACCATGTCATAAAGATGCTTGGCGACAAGGGTATTGTCCGGAAAATTTCCCAAAAGAAGAGGCTCTACAGAACTCAGGCAAAACAACTCTAGACTCAAGACAGGCTGTAACATAGAGAACTTAGAACCACGGCTGACAAATACGGTAATGTTACTCCCTCGTGATACATCAAACGACAGGAGTTCTTCTCCCGCACGAGACAACTCCAAACATAATCGATCAAGGCGGGACCACTGAACATTAACATCATTATTAAATCCATCGTAATCCAAACTACCACGGTTAGCATCAGACTTTATTAAAACAGGAGCTCCCAAGACTGTGGAAGCAATATCTATCAAATCTAAAGAAGATGCCTGCATGATATGTTCGGTGGTATCTTCGCCTGTGTAGTGTAAAGACATTATAGCCAGTGCACTTTTTATCACGTCAGGCGAATATTGTTTGGACAAAAATATCTTTTGAATAAAATACTGGGATACATCGTGAGACGTTACAGATGCTAGCTCTTCACCAGTGCTGTATTGGTCTGAAAGCGAGAGCACTGATGACCATGTAAGTTCAAAATCATTTCCTTTAGAAGAGATTGTGGCACACTGCAGAGAAGACATCGAGCCATGTTTCCACGCCGTGATCATTTGACAATCATGGAGCCCAGTTCCTGACACCAATTCTATTCCAATGCAAGACCAAAGCGATTCAGATGATTGTGCTGGACAAGTGAAAGTCTTCAGTGGGGAAATTTCCTCCAGAGTCTGCATGCTGTCGGAAGAAGAAGAAATGGAGAAGAAGCGAAAACTTTGAGAGAAGGACGAGTAAACAACGTAAAAAGGTCTATCTAATATAGTAGAGAATGCAACTTGGCTGGTGCGAAGAATATCTGGCACAAAACCTTTCTCATCATCTGCTAATAAAGAGCGACGATCCAATAGAGACCCAGACTCCGTATCCCATAAAGAAATGGAATAATCTGCGCTTAAAGTGAAGGTGTAGACTTGATCATATGACGGACAGGCTGAAATTATAAGTCTTCCCGAGACCGAAGAATACCCGGGAACCTTATCAGTATTAGACCAAGAGAATAGCGATTTCAAAGAGGATATATAGCTAGAATCGCTGAAACTGATTTCAGTAAAAGAATCAGCAGAAGGGGAAGGCTTCTGCAACTTCAGCAGGCCTCCATCTAGTAGAGAAAACAACAGGAGATCCTCCGTAACGGCAAATAAAAAAGCAGGAGCTCTGACAGAAAAATAGCTAGGGTAATATAGTTCACAACTTTCGAGGATTTCAGATGACGTTCGACCGGGCAAGAAGTCATTGTACGATATATGAAACTTATAAAGAGCACCATTGGCACAAAGAGCAAATAGTGTACACGCATCTGAGCCAGATTCCACAATAGCTGCACAATGACAGGGAATTACAGCTGGGAACCTAATTGTGATGAAATTCAGTTTGTGGAGAGATTTGAGGGATTGACTCCAAGGATAGAGACAAAGCAGAGATCGGTCAGTGAGTAAACGCCAAATGATGGCATCAATAGAGCCAGAGGGCTCAGGAAATGAATAAACGTGACATTCAGTAGCTATATTTTGTTGATAAAATGCTCTCTCCACAGCAGCTACTTCTGAGGTGCGCGCTTTATAGATACGAGACTTGGTCCATGGCGGGTTAATGGATGACTGTTTGTATCGAGGCGTTGGAGCTTCAATTACAAGGTTTCCAGAAAAGTGGCTTTTTTCAATATCTATTGAGGTTTCTTTATAATTAGCGGGTGATAATGCCGGAATATGGTTGTGCTTCATCCTGGGCTGCTGTAGTGGGACTAGCGAAGTTTGTTTACGGCGGAATATGCAGTAGGCTGTAAACGACTACAACTATTAGGTAAATACATGCAAGGGACTCAAAGAGATTTGAAATAAGATATATGTCATTAATTGATAGAGTTATGAAGATAAATCCTGTAAAAGCAATTTGCAGCCCTTACTGGACTCTGCATGTGCCTCAAGAGAGCTTCGACAACAGGACACGGATGAGAGAAGTTTGTGTTTTATCGGCCCTTCTAAGTTTTCTAAAAGGGCATGAACAACAAAAGCACCGTCTCCAGTACACCAGGTTTCGATGTCTTCCAGAACGATAGGAGTGATTGCTTCCTTGAATCCTGTAGGACGGCTATTCTTTACAATAGCATTTTCTGCATAGCTCCAAGAACCGTCATTGACAAAATTTCTGAGAGCCTTTCCCACAAAATTATTTTTCAAAAGCTTATCTCTGGAGGAAGGGTCACTAAAGGTATCTGAGACGGACCTAACAGCAGCAGATATATCACCAGGGCAGTTAAATAATATTTCGGCCACAGCTTCGACACCATTACTGCTAGCCATCAGCTCACTTGCATTAGAAATCACAGTATCGAGTAAGAGGTCGCTAAATGCGTTCAGCAGTTCCGAATTTCTAACTGTGTCGTCCTTCTTGCTAGTGTCCACTTTTTCCTTGTCGACTAGCAGGAGAATGTCCATAGCAGATTTGGTTAAGTACTTCGGTTTTCGGCCCGCTAACAGTACAAGAAATGGAATTCTGGCACTAGAATGAACAAGAAGGTTCTTCATCTGAGGTCTATACTCTGGAATAAATGACTTTGAAAGCAAGACAGTATCATCAACACAAGAGAATGCAGAAAGAAGCACAACGTTTCCGGGACTATCTTTAATTAGCTCCACAGCAAATTGCTTCAGCGACTTGATCATAACTTTTCTTTCTTTTGCATTTCCCTTTGCCAACATCAAGCTAGCAACAGTCGCACCTTCAAGAGTATGTACCAACTCAGGGATCTGTTCTCCAACCAGATCGATAAATTCCCTAGTTTCACTCTCATTTGAAGCAGAGAGGTAATCAAGCATAGCAGCATGTATTATATTGAAACCACTAGATCCTTTGAGCACAGCAGAAGAAATGGCTTGTTTCAAATTAGACATGATAATTCGACGTTTATCCGGATTGTCTGCAACAATTTCTCGAATAGTTTTAGATTTTCCCGCGTCTTTAAAGACTGCAAACTCAGATCCATAGAATTCTCTGATAATCTGACGTTTTTGGTCGGAAGTCGAATACTCTCTATATATATCCTCAATCACGTACACACCTTCTCGATGCTTCATTAACTTCCGATAATGACCGTGAAGAGCTGTGACAATATCATTTCGGGTTTCTTTAGATCCATAGTGCAGCAGTTTAACCAAGAGGTATTTTCCATAACTGCTTTTGGCCAGATCTAGGTACACTCCTTTGAGCTGAGTAGCAATTTCTCTACGGATTTCGGCATCACCATACTTTAGAAGAGTTTGTACAACACGAGAAGAATCATGCTTCAACACAAGATCCTCAATAATGCTGTGAGATTCGGACCAAATCTTTTTAACAAGTTCTCGACGTTCAGATGTTGAGATGTTTTTCTTTTGACGCACTTTCTCCCAGAGTGATTTAATATGTTCAATAGTTTTACCGTGTTGTCTCGCAAATTTTCTTTCTTTTAGGAGAACACGCTGGGCTTGATGAGATTCACGTGACGTCTGCGTAGGAGCTGCAGACTTATCTGGCTTAGATTCAGCTTCAGTTTCATCGAATCCTTGAAAAGACTCTGTAGATGAGAAATCATCACTATCCTCTCTTAAAGTCTCTTCAACCGGAACAGAGGCTGATTCAGACTCCGAATCAGATTCTAGGAATGCAGTCCTGGCACGCTTCTGCTCCTCATTAGAGACTTCGTCATTGGCTTTAGCAAGAGTACTTGCTTTTCTTTTAGAGGTCATTACTACAGCAGATGAAATAACAGTCGATGGTATCGAAATAAAAAAAAACTACGAATAAACTTCAATACGGATGGGAGAAAGGCTATTAAGCTTCTACTACTATGAGTGCCAGTCTACTCCTAGTGCACTTCAATTCTAGATGCCGGTAACTATCAAAGACTTACTGCTCTTTCATCCACATAAATTACTGCAGTACAATTATTCTGGTCCTAAATTTTAAACCAACTGGAGGAGAGCCTTGCGACTGAGAAGCTAGCCAGTAAACCTTAAAAGACTGTTTCGAGGAACTTTTCCCAAACTGGAATATGAATTTTCTGTAGTGACTTATTCATAAAAAGAGTCTAGCTTGCTGATCTCACAGAATGGGTAACAAAAAGAAAAGCGCTTCTAAAAAGCAGTTAGCAGTTCAGAAAGCGAGAAAAGCCCAAGCAAAAGCATCCAACAAGGCCAAAAAGATAGCCGCTAAAGAAGAAGAAGATGATGTAGACATTGATACTCTTTTGGAGGAATTTAGTCGAAAACAGGCAGAATTCCATGCCGTAAGGATAGAATCAAGCGAAAGACCTCATCCAAGAATGAATACATCGCTTGTGGCTAGCCCATTGCATTCGAAAGATGAGCTGTTCTTGTTTGGAGGTGAAGCTCAACAGAAGGGAATGTCTGTCTTTTACAACGACTTATATATTTTTTCTACTAAAACATTTCAGTGGAGGAAGGTCACCTCGCCAAATACCCCTTTACCACGAAGTGGCCATTGCATGTGTGTGCACCCTAGTGGAATCATTCTTTTATTCGGTGGAGAGTTCTCCTCGCCAAAGCAAAACACCTTCTACCATTACGGGGACACCTGGGTGCTTGATGCTGAAACTAAGGAGTGGACTAAGATTGATGGCAAAAGCCCCAGTCCAAGGTCTGGCCACCGAATGACTACGTGGAAGCATTATATTCTCTTGCACGGAGGTTTCCGAGATCTTTCTAATTCTACCTCCTACCTTTCAGATTTATGGGCTTTCGATGTCACTACCTACAAATGGACTCAAATAGAGCAGCCACAATATGCTCCCGAAGCTCGTTCAGGACACTCATTTGTTTCTGCAGCAGATGGAGGCGTAATTTGGGGAGGCTATTCCAAAGTAAAGACCTCAAAAGGGGTAGTAGGTAAAGTACATGTTGATACCTGGCTTTTAAAGATAGATTCTGATCTAAAAGCTCGCTGGGAACGCAGAAAACGTACTGTCAGATGCAGCCCAAGAGTTGGATGTTCAATGGCCTATCACAAGGGAAGAGGTGTATTATTCGGTGGAGTCTACGATACAGAGGAGACAGATGAAAACCTTGAAAGTCTCTTTTTTAACGACGTTCATATCTACAATGTCGATGCCAACAAATGGTTTCCCCTTCATTTGAAAGCTCCAAGAAAAGGTAAAGCAACCGCACCAAGGCCTTCGAAGATCTCAAATGAGGAAGAACTGCAAATGAACTTAACTGCTATTCTCCGTGGTAGAGGAATCGAAGATTCAGATAGCGAAGACGAGCAAAAGGAAGAAGAAGCAAAGGAAAGTTCGGCCAAGCCCGTTGAGGTGCCCATTCGATATACTCTTCCACATCCTAGGTTTAATTCTGCTACTACAGTTCTTGGCGACCAATTGTACATATATGGGGGAATCTTCGAGAAAAAAGACGCAGAATTTGTGTTGGACAGTATGTATTCTATTGACTTAGCTAAGGCAGGAGGAGTCAAAGTCATTTGGGAAGATATATCGAACATCACAGATGACTACGTTGACTCTGAAGATGACAGTGATGCGGATTCAGATGAGGACAATGGAGACGACAGTGATAGTAATGAAACTCACGCCCAAAGTCATGACTCCGACCTACCAGCCGAAATAGAAGAACAAGATAGCCTGGATGAGCTCATCACTGAAACAGAAGAGGTGCAACTGGATGAGGAAAACCCAGATCCACGACCATGGCTCCCCCATCCACGTACGTTTGAAACATTGAGAGAGTTCTATGCACGTACCGCCGAAGCGTTCCTAGAATGGGCGTTGTCTAATGATAAAGAAGGTCATAGAGGCAAGGAACTGAAGCGAATGGCATTTGAATTAGCCGAAGAACGATGGTGGGAGCGGCGTGAAGAAGTCAGAGCAGCCGAGGAGCGCTTAGAAGAACTTGGAGGAGTCGGTGATGTAATTCAACTCGATTCCAATGGAGCTAAACGTGGACACCGATGAAAACGGAGAGACTCAGTCTTTTTTCTTGTCAAGAGATAAATCCGAGTAAATTTTGTATTCGCTTTCCTCGCCCTTGGCTGCTTGCATAAGTTCGTAGAGCTGTACGATTTGATCATCACTCATTTTAGAGAGTTTCTCTATGTCAATTTCTTGGTTGGTCCAGCTATTGCTCTCGACGCTGCTTACATAGTTCTGCCAGCCTGATAGAAACCCAACTATAGTGACGGCATTGTCAATATTTCTATGTAACCGAAATTCCGATCTTACGAACTCGTCTCCGAGGAGTCTTCGCTTCGGATCGAGCTTCCGGTGGGCTCGCAAGATACGGCGGTATAAGGGGATAGGCATCATAATGTCCATTCTGTCAGGTATATTCTTCGTGGAGGCCATACGAACCAGAATCGTCGAACGAACGCATGCAGATTTAGATATTGTCATAATGCTTACAGCTGAGAAACTTGTTCTATGTAAGAAAAGTGCGAGCTCAGCCGCACAATCTCTAGTTACCTAGCGAGCCGCACACGCGACAGACCACAGTAAACCGCCTTTTCCAGAACCCGGACCCAAGACTACGCGATCTTTCGCTAGAAGCAGGACTTTGAATTCTATTTTATAAACCATATCGTGCTTACCCTTAGAAAGTTGTCTATTGCTTCGCTATGTCATCTGGATTAGAATCTTTGATTCCTCTAGTGAACCGGTTACAGGACCTGGTGTTTAACACTATTGGATCCGATACGCTCGATCTTCCGCAGGTGGTTGTGGTAGGTTCGCAGTCAAGTGGAAAGACATCGGTATTGGAGAACATTGTGGGGCGAGATTTTTTACCGCGTGGAAGTGGAATTGTCACCCGCCGACCTCTTATTCTTCAGTTGATCAATATGTCGCCAGCCGAGGAGTCAGCCTCTGTCGATGGTTCCGAATGGGGCGAGTTCCTCCACCTCCCTGGCCGTAGATTTTACGATTTTTCCGATATTCGTCGAGAGATTGAAACTGAAACTCTCCGTCTAGCCGGAAACAACAAAGGAATTTCTCGACAGCCAATCAACCTCAAAATTTTCTCTCCTCAAGTGGTATCTCTCACTCTAGTCGATCTCCCTGGCCTCACCAAAATCCCCATCGGAGACCAGCCTACTGATATCGAAAGACAAACACGTTCGCTTATTCTGGAATACATAGCTAAGCCGAACAGCATTATTCTAGCCGTATCTCCAGCCAACGTTGACATTGTTAACTCAGAGTCACTAAAACTGGCCCGCCAAGTCGATCCCGAAGGTAGGAGAACTATTGGAGTTCTTACAAAACTCGATTTAATGGATCATGGCACCCATGCTCTAGATATTTTGTCTGGTCGGGTATATCCTCTTAGGCTGGGGTTCATCGCTATAGTTAATAGGTCTCAGCAAGATATCCAATCAAACCTTTCGTTGACTGAAGCCTTACGCAACGAGCAGCAGTTTTTTGACTCTCACCATGCTTACAAGAGCATCTCTCATAGATGCGGTACGACATATCTAGCGAAGACACTCAATGGATTGCTTATGAGTCATATTAGAGAGAAGCTACCTGATATTAAAGCTAGGCTCAACACTCTTATGGGACAAACTGAGCAGGAACTTGCGTCATACGGTGATAGTGCTTTTATCGGCAAAGAACATCGGGGGACATTGATTCTTCAGCTTATGACTAAGTTTGCCACAAGCTTCATTTCCTCAATTGACGGCACTTCATCTGATATATCAGTGAAAGAGCTCTGTGGAGGAGCTAGAATATACTATATTTACAATGATGTATTTGGAACTGCGTTGACTCAAATCGACCCTACTGCCGACCTCTCCACGCGTGATATTCGCACTGCAATTCGAAACTCGGCTGGTCCAAGAGCCTCCTTATTTGTACCTGAACTAGCTTTCGATCTTTTAGTTCGTCCTCAAATAACTCTGTTAGCTCAGCCGAGTCAGCGTTGTGTCGAGCTCGTCTATGAAGAACTGATGAAGGTATGCCACACTTGCGGCACGCGCGAGCTGAGCCGCTATCCTCGGCTGCAAGCTAGGCTTATAGAAGTCGTATCTGAGCTTCTCAGAGAGCGATTAGGCCCTACGTCTTCATATGTGGAAAGTCTTATAGCAATAAACAAGGCATATGTGAATACGAATCACCCTAATTTTGTTGGAGCTGCTACTGCTATGTCAAGCGTGATCCAAGACCGCCAAAACAGAGTTCAGGAGGATGGTATTCAGCAGCAAATTCGTGACCTCACGCTAGATGAGGAGCAATCCGAGAACTCTTCTACGCAAACAGATTTACCCAACGGTAATAGTGCTGAAGCAAACCAGAGTCACTCTAGATCCCGTTCCTCGGTTGACTCTGCTATTAGTGATATACCCACTGGACAAATGCCAAACGGGCTTCCTTCTTCCGTTATCTCTAATTCAGCCAAGGACTCCTTTTTGAACTACTTTTTTGGGAAAGAACAGTCTGCACGAAGTATTGGCACAGATGCAATGTTAAGTCATGTTGATAAAGCGAAAACAATTAGCTTCTCACACAGTCAAAACGGATATGGTGGTAATGGAGTCTCTCAGAATGACCTGACGAAAACTACCGATGAAGAAATCTTGTCAGACCGGGAGTACCTAGAAACAGAACTCATTCGAAGACTTATCACATCTTATTTTAATATTGTGCGTGAAATGATTCAAGACCAGGTGCCTAAGGCGGTCATGCATCTACTTGTGAACTACAGTAAGGAAACTATACAGAATCGTTTGGTCTCCGAGTTGTACAAAGAAGCTCTGTTTGATGAGCTCTTACATGAAGATGATAATTTGGCAGAAGACCGTGAAAAATGTGCTCAACGCCTTGAAACGTACAGAACTGCCGCTAAAATTGTTTCCGAGGTAATTTGATAAAGCGAAAGATACCTTGTTACTTGAGACTAATTTGATTTGTATATATGTGTTTCTCGTCTTAATGGAATCACTACCTTGACTTCTGACTTTCCAGATTTCTGAGTTTCGAGTAAAACGTGTCAATATCTGAATATGTTCCTTTAAGCCACCTAGAACCATCTTTTAAATCAAATTCTCGTCTTGCATGAAGTGCTCGGCGGTTCATGAAAACAGCAGTTTCACCAGCAATCAATTTGTGCTCGAGTTGGTGAGAGGGGTCGTTTATGTAATCCTCGAAAATCTTGTAAGCACTGAGAAATTGTCTGAAGTTGGGTGAGGAACTGTTAGTCTTTATGTTGTATTCGAACGGGCCTTGAAATGGAGGTGAGTAGTTTATATGCTTAATAGGATGAAACCCGTTATTATCGACACTGAAAGGGTCTTCAACAATAACGGGACGAGTGTAGTGATAGTGATATCCATCATTAATGTAATTAAACGTGATAGGGTATTCACAGAGGGTGCGATAACCTTGTGGATCAATGGTTCTCAAATATTTAGCAGCAGCAAATGAGTCTGCAAATAGAGACTCACCGCCTGATGCGTCATTGGCGATGCAGTGAAGATATTGCAGACCTGGAGGGGATTCATAATAGAGTAAGTCCATATGGAGGGGTAGGTAGACGTTAGTGTAGGCAATGTTTCGAGCATTAGCAATAGATCTAACGTCCCATGATCTTCCATAAAAGGTCTCCTTGATATAGCCTATTCTTCTTGCTATAGACTCAACGACGATCTGGTCATGGGCCTTCTCCTGTGCTGGGCCTTCGGTTAGGAATACAACGCCATAACGATTTAGTGCTGTCAATGCTCTCAAAAGAGTCAAATCGTTGGTGATATAATCAGAGAAAGAGAAAGAGATAGAATCTTGGCTAAGTGTTGACCAGTCTCCATCACTCGAAGCAAGCAGTTTAGAATATCGGATGCTTTGATCAGAGGAATAGGTAGATATGAACTGAGAAGAATATTCACTAACGTGTCCAGTGCTCCACATGACTTTGAAAGAATCCCCAACAGGTTGCACCGACTTGATCGAGATATCTTGCGGCAGCTGCGCGGTCGAAAACGTTTTCTGCTTTGTGTCAGGCATCACACATTCATGGCAGGTGCAGGCGTCACGCAAAAAAAGGGGGTCCAAACGCCTTAGTTTAGTTTCCACAGAAGAAACAAATCTGCCTTGGAAGAAAAGAGCCATAGGCGCTTTTTTGCGCACAGCATGCTGAAAAGCCGATCTTACCTTCAGCATGCTATGTATCATCTATAATATGGGGTGAGTTAGCGCTTAAAGCTATCGAGCGGGATAAACTTTTTGAAAACTAATTTGGCATAACCTAAATTCTTCATACGATGACAAACAAAACACATATACAATTAATAGAAAGTCATAACTAATTCGCAGATTCAGTGACACCGGTTTATGGCTGAATCGCATTGTAGCTGGATTGATGATAGTGTGCTTTCAAAGCATGACGGATAATGGTTTGGTAGTCGTTAACAGCCTGTACCAAACTATCCCTAGTGATAAATTCATGATCAGTGTCAGCAAGATTAAGACTTCCAGGACCGTATCCGTAAACGATAGGCCTGTCTGAACGCTGCGGATATAACAAAGAGGTATAATCTATGGCAGTTCCTGATACATCTCTCTTAAATATAGGGATATCATTGCCAAAAATAATAGGAGGATGCATGGCCTTGATGGAGAACTCGACTAGTTTGTTCTTGCCGAACATTTTGTTGATTCTCTTCAACGAGGCCTGAAAACCAGCTGGAATCCTCATCGAAAAGTAACTCTCTGCATACTCTGCAATTTCGTCTTGACCATCCCCAGATGATATATATGTAACGGTGACACTTGGATTTCCCAGGAGTCGGGAACGAGAGAATCTAAGTGTCTCTAGATTTCGTAGGAGCTTCACCATAGAATTCACAGCTGTACCTTTATTCATAAATGAAAAGATATGCTTTTTATTATCAGTGAAAGTTTTGAGATTAGCCCAGATGAAGCCTTTCTGTCCAACTAATAGACGATTCTGCGAGGCTTCACCTAGTATGACCGCTACAGGAAGAGTTCCATTAAACATTCTGGAGGCGTGCTCTAAAGGGCGGGAATCGGACCCGTCTCCAGCAACCAATAGCAAAGCAACATCTTCAGGGGCTATAGTCTGAGATTTGACCATGGTTTCAAGCGTGTGAATCATAGTTGCAATAGAAGCTTTCCATGAAGAGGTTCCAGTTCCATAAATGCGGTCGACATCATTGAAATAAGGAATAATACTTCGAGGACTGACGTGAGGTCCTGAGACTGGAGATTCACGCCCCCAGTCATCGCCAACAAAAGAAACCATCAGCACTTTAGGAGCTTCTCCACGATCACCGGCGTAGATATAAGCATTGGCTGCTGGAAATTTAGCAGCCGAGGAGTAATCTCGAATAATCGGAGACGTGCTATTGATATAACTAGAGGTCAGAACAGTGTCTTTCAGAGTAGAGGCGGTTTCGAAGTCTTCAAGGAAAGAGAATTTGATATTAAATCCACGTGAAGGTATGAACCGTTCTAAGAGTTCTAAGGTTGCCGCCAAACTGTTCTCTTTACGTTGCCCTAGACGAACTAATACTTGATGAAGAATACCAAGAGAAGGATTCAAGCCCGACGGCATCCATTCTGACTCCAATTCAGGGGTGACAGGAGGAATATCTGGTGAAGGAGGTTCAGTAGCAGCTACAAAGTCTTCTGTAGGTCTGGCGTGAAGCAGACGAGGCAATACTGACAGAAGTAGCAGAAAGCGCATTAGTGATAATCAGGGGACGATACTGTCAGAGTAAATGAGGAAAGAGTGGGTGAAATATGAGTTTTAGAGATCATTTCTGCAGCACTGATTGAGGGTTTACAATCAGGGTACAATTAAGGGACAACATAGTAAGGGCTCCTCTAAGCCTAGTATAGCATTGACGGCTCAGCTATGACTCCGTGTAAAGTATATCGGTGCCGTAAACTAAATAAGCAAAATTGGAACGGATATAGGAACTGATATGTACATATAGAGGCATAGGCGTTTCTTCCTCCAGGATGGTCTCCCGGCTGGGAGAGAGAATACACGTCGGGCCAGGGTTCTTAGAGACACCGCAACGTCTCACTAACAGGGTTGGAAATGCAGCTTCTATTTTTAGGAGTTTTGGCAGCTTTTGCAGGTGCAATCGAGACGAAAGTTAAAGCGAGTAATGCTGCTAGAATCATCGTTCCAAAGTATGGCTACAACATTGATGTTATTTCACTGAAACTGGTCAATGCGGGAGATGAGCCTGTCGAGGAAATCTACCTACCTCCGGCCGATCGGTACGAGTTTCAGCATTCAACGGTTCTTGTTACAGAGTCAACTGAAGGTGGATTCACCAAGCTGAGACTTCCTCAGGCCATTGCTCCCGGTGAAAGCGCCGTAGTTGGTATGAAAAAGAACGTGTTACATAGTCTACTTCCGCACCCGAGCAAGATTGATATGGGCGACCATCAATATCTGGCATGGACCGGTGACCTGAAACCTGAATTTCCCTTCCCAGTAGATAAATACAGCTTTCAATTCAATGCTGGAGGAGAAATAGAAAGTACCAACTCCTCTATGCTTGTTGTCAACCAGGGAGAAGCTTCTATTCCACCTGGGCCATTTGATACTCTTCCCGACGAGCGAGTATTCATTAGGTTTTTAGCTGACTATCCTGTTCCTGTTGTCAGGCAGCTGACACGCGATGTCTGGGTGTCTCATTTCGGCGGCTCTCTATCTATCCAAGAGAGGTACGAGTTAACCAACAAAGGCGCTACTCTATCAGAACCTTTTTCACGGCTCCATTACATGGTTGCTGCTCAGTCAGGAAAGCCGTTGAATGTAATGAACAGCTTTGACTTGTTGCTTGAACCGGGCATTCGAGGTGCCTACTTCGTCGATGACATCGGAAACGTGTCTACGTCTGATCTACACGTCACTCAAGAGAAGTCTCAATGGGCTGTTCGTCCCCGATACCCGCTATTTGGCTCATGGAACTATACGTTTACGGTTGGGTGGGATTCAGATCTTTCAAAAGTACTTCGAGTGCCTACAAAAAATCATCATATTCTTCAAGTGCCCCTCATCCAAGGCCCGGAAAGCTTTGCTTATGATAACGTCACCGTCAACGTATTCCTTCCTGAAGGAGCATCCAATATTAAACTCAGCAGCCCTATACAGCCTTTATCCGAAACAAGGTTCACCCATCATTGGTTCTTAGACTCAACTGGAAGACCAGCAATTGCTCTGACTTTCTCAGGACTTACCGATGACGATTCTCATCGTTTGCTGTTTGTGGAATATGATTATTCCTCCTTGGCTTTGATCCAAAAGCCTTTGGTTGTGTTTGCTGTCCTGATGTTCTTCTTCACTATTGCCTACTGTGTCAAAATTGACGCTTTAGGTGTCAATACGCGCAAGTCCAAGCTTGCCTAGGCACACCACTCTTCAATAATATCTCTTTTAGTGTATTCGACTCCGTTTCCGCTGGACCTCTCAGGAGCTTACCTGGAGATTACCCACTCGTTGCTATGAGGCCTTTATTTACACATTGACTCCCACACCCTCCCATAAATATAATACAGCAACACTTCTTGTATAAGTAAACAAACACCATACATCTACCTCAAGAATGGACGCAAAACCATATCTTGAACCAGGTGAGTATAAACGTTCTAATTACTCTTATTGTAAGTTATGCTAACATATCAGGCTTTGACCCCAACTCTTTGAGAGTGGCAGACCTCCGCCGAGTCCTCCTTGAATATGATGTAGATTATCTTTCTTCCGCAAAGAAAAAAGACCTCGTCAATTTATTTACAGAACACATTACTCCGAGAGCCGCGGATTTAAGAGCAAAGGATGCGGCCATACAACGTTCAGCTCTTGGAATTGTCGACGCAGAGAAAGACACTCCGCCAAAACCTGCTTCTCGTGCTCGTTCACGCTCTCCTGCAAAGAGCGCTACTTCCTCCAAGAAATCTGTTGCTGCTGATAAAAAAGCTGAGATAAAGTTAGAACGAGAACTGGAGCCTGAAGAGGAGCTTACTATTAAGAAAAAGAAATCCGATTCTAAATCTCGCAAACGGAAGAGCGAAGCAAAAGAATCCAAACATTCTACTAAGAAGAAGTCTAAAAAGGCAAGTACAGAGGCCGAGCAACCATCAGAGAACTCCGAAACTTCTCAGACTTCAATACATCTCCCAGAAACTCCTCTAGTGCCTGATGCGGTCGAACTTAGCACTCCGTCACCAAAAAGAAAAAGCCGCGCCCTAAAGAAGTCTCCTGTTATCACGGAAGATGTCATCATGCAAGATGCAGTACCGGAGCTGATACCTCCCCAGATCCCAGTTTCGCTCAGATCGCCGAGCAACAGGGAATCTTTTTCTTCTTTCAATTATTTTCAATCTCCACGTTCGAGTAATGAACATAAAGCATCTCCGATGAAAAGCTCGAACTCGCGGAAATCCTCTTCAGTTCTTTCTCAGGTAAGAAAATCAAATTCTCCTGAAAAACTAGCGGAAACCTCACCTCCGGATATAAAGGTATCTTCGAAATTCGCAAATTCATTCTCTACTACCCCACCAGCATTGAACTTGCCATTTGATAATGAAGTGATAGATGAGGCGATTAGCGAAAATGCTCCGATGAAAAAGTCATCTCTCTGTTCTCCATCATTTGTAAAGTATCTGTTTTTTTCATTCATACTTGTTCCGGTGGTTCTATTCAGTGCGTGGTGGTGTCAGGAAAGATTTTCTGTTGGATATTGCGACGTGACACTTGGCAGTGGTAAAGTGTTCAGGAGATATGGCCATCCGATGCTAGACATTCTGGCCCCAGAATGTGTTGAATGTCCTGAACACGCACAATGCTATCCTCACTTAGTAGCTGTATGTGATCAAGACTACTTGATCCAGTACCCATGGTATTCATTCGGAGGCTCTTTACCCTTTGCGCCTCGTTGTATTCCAGATTCTAAAAGGCTTAAAAGAATACAAAAAATTAAGGCGGAAACTCTCCAGGTTTTACGGAACCACCACGCGGATGTTGTTTGCGGGAAAAACCCTCAAAAAGATTCCGGACTAACTGCTCTTTCCTTGCGTCAGAAGGTTTTAGCCCGGAAACAGGTAAGCACGATTGAGAATACTTAATTGTCTATTTATGATAAATTACTAACTGGTTCTAGCCATCTCTGTCGAGTCAGGAATTTGAGGAGCTGTGGAACGAAGCTCTTTTAGAAATTGAGAAAGAAGAAGAAGTTATTGTAAGGCAAGCTCATATTCGAACATCTGAATGTCGTTGAATAGCTATACTAACATATCTAGATACATATCCGCGAAACCGAAGAAAAGCATTACAGCACCACCTCTCGAGCCAATATCGGAATCATCTGTGCCGTCAGATTATCAATACGGGACTGGGTGGTCCGATATAGATTCGCGATTATCGGAATTGTGCTAACTATTTTGGGCGCCAAATACCTTCAAATCAGGTATAAACAGACAAGGAAGTTCCGATACCGTGTGAACAATTTGGTACAGTTTGTCATTGAGAGACTAGCTGACCAAGCAGAGAAAGCGGACTCGGACACATTAGGAAGAACCGAAAGATTTATTGCTTCGGTTCAACTTCGAGATATTGCGTTAGCTCGAGAAATGAGTGGGAAGCTGCGTAAGCAACTCTGGACTGCTGTTCAGCGCAAAGTAGAAGCGAATACTAATGTGCAAGTCCGGCAGATAGAGCTTCATGGAGAGATTATGAACGTATGGGAATGGGTCGGTGGCCCTCTTCCTAAGAATCTGATGTAAAATAGAAGAATATATTTATTTTTTGCATCGAACTTGTGGTGTGCTTTTGCTTAGACACGTATAATACAATTAGCGTACCAATTGATACCACGGTGTACCGTAATTGGGGGATACGGTGATCAGTTTCACTTTCCCTACCACTCGAGTGCTTACATCATAGTTCAGCCATTATGACTTCGAGTGTTAGCATGCTGCTATTGAAAACGTACAGAGCCAGACATATACCACTGCTAAATAACCTGCCAATCAAATTTTGGAAATCGGATTTCTCCTCGAGTGCAGGTCCGATGGCCCAAAGAATAGCCATCATCGGCGCAGGATATTCTGGATTGACTACCGCATATTATCTACAACAGTTACCAAATATAGTAGATCAACCCAATTATGAGAGAGATGTAGATATTACTATTTTCGAATCAGAGGATAAGGTTGGAGGACGAATCTCGACAGCAACATATCAGTCTGATGAAACCGGAGTTGACTTACTGATCGAAAGTGCAGCCAGGACAGTAAGAACTGGACCAACATTGTCCAGCCGCCTTCATTATGAGATGCTAAATACAGTGGAATTTCTAGAAAAAGGTTTGAATGATACTGCTAGTGGACAAGGAGCACCACTCATGCGATTCGTTTTCTACAACAATAGGCTATGGCCGACTCATGTTTTTTCAATGTTTATTCCAGGAAATCCATTTTTGAAAGCCATTTATGAAATGATAAGTGCATTAGGAATGACAGAGGACGACATTTCATTCATACTAGACCAGCCGGATGTTACTGTGAAAGATTTCATGGCTCGTTTCCTGCCGGAAGGTGGAGCTGCATTATCTAGTGCTTTTGCTAATGGCGTGTATGGAGCTAGCTGGGAGAAATTGAGCATGCAAACTGCATTGAATCCCTTATATAGAGTGGCACGTGTGGTTGCACAAACTCGGCGCGAAGGCGGTGGAAGAATCAGAGCTATGTTTAACGCAAAGAACGCCATGAGTTCTCCACATGCTGATGCAACACCAGAGTTTATTAATAGGAATGTCACATCAGCCAAATTTTGGATTGCGTTAATGAATTACAGATTCCCACAGGAAGGTTCTAAAAACTACTTGAAATTCGCTGCAACAGGCCAGATATCTTGCAAAAACGGTATGCAGAGTTTGAATAAGAGTATCGCCCGATATCTTACCAGAGATACAAATTCAGCTATCAAATTGAATACCAAAATCACTGCTATAGGGAAGCAGGATGGAGATATAACGGTCAAATACGAAAACTCAAATGGGGTAGAAGAAGTTGAAAAGTTCGACCATGTCGTATGCACGGCCCCTATCGAGAAAACGCGAGAATTGCTCGACGAACCTATGCCGTCCTGGTGGAATTTTGCGAACTCTAAGCTTGACGTAGTGTCGATGTATTTTCCGCAAGGTATTGAGTTTCCGAAAGCCTTTGGATATTTATATTCAAGGCATAATACTCCAAATAATAATGGCCTGCTCGGCGTGGTTTTTGACTCAGATGTCAATCCCTATACGATACAAAAGAATAACCTGCCATCCGATAATGGCCGTTTAATTACAGTGATGAGAGAGCATGATAGGGATTCGAGTGAAAGCGAAATATTGGAATTGAGCCGAAGGACCTTACGAGATCATCTTGCACAGGAAATAGACCCAGAAATAGCGGTCGTTCAAACGAAAGAGATCCCTACGCCTTTGGCAGGGCATCGAGGTAAGATGATAGACTTGGATAAGTGGTTGGATGAAGCTTATGAAGGCAGTTTATCTTTAGTCGGAGCTGGTTATCTGGGCGTGGGATTATCTGCATGCATTGAACAGGCCTTCATGACATCGCATGAGATATTACTTGACCGAAAATCTACTGGAATGATGCTTACCTATCTGGCATGATGAAACCGCGAAGAAAGGAGTCGATTATTCTATAATAAGGTGTGTCTGCGACAATTTTCCCGATAGTGAACCTGCGTATATTATTGACGACGAGATTGCCATCGCAAGTAGAGGAGAGCCTGAGCCCGTGTTATATTTGCGAATTAGATTACCTGTTTGGATGCCCCATTCGTACAGAAGACCGTCTTCTGAGCCTGAAATCACGGTCTTGTCCGTGATCAATAGCGGGCATGAATATTTAGAGAGTGAGTGGCCCGAGTAAGTGCGTACAACGCGATTGTTAAGGTAGTCCCATAGTCTTATAACACCATCTGCGGTGCTTGCCAGAAGATATCTGGAGTTCGGAGAGAATATACATTTCAGAACCGGGCCTGGACGTTGTTCAGGTACCAAGGTCTTCAAACACTGACCAGCAGCGATGTCCCATAGTCGAATAAGTCCATCGTAGGAACAAGATACTATCATGGTAGAGTCATGCGTGATATCGACACTAGACACAGCACCAGAATGTGCCGGAAACGTTCTTAAACAGCGTCCCCTTCGAATATCCCAGATACGAACGTTCTCATCGAACGAACCGGTGACTAATAAATTGCCCTTATGATTGAAGGCCACACACATAACAGAATGAGTATGACCAGCAAAGCCACGTCTGAGGGTTCCAGTTAAGTCGTAAACACGCAATATACAGTCATCGCAAGCTACAGCTAGCAAAGTGCTACTGGGTGACCAAGCTACCGCATTCACTTGAGCGTTGAAGTCGAAGACAATTTCGTTGTCCGCCAGAGTCTTCACAACAGACCTCTGTAAGGAATGCGCAACTGCGACATACTTTGAGTCTGGTGAAATGGAGATATCGGTTATCGCATCGTCATTCATGGTGTTTAGCGTCCTCGAGATAGCGAAAACTGTGACAGTCCGATTGCCTAATGGAGTCACTCCCATCGCAGTATATCTTACTTAGCTTCGGACACCACGCTCATTCTCAAACACTACCATCACGGTAGAGAGAAATAGAACAGGATGGATGACAGCAGTAATCTGCCTCTTAAGTTCCTTACGCTTAACTGCTGGGGGCTGAAGTACGTGTCGAAGTTCCGGAGGCAACGCCTTCGCGACATAGCCGATGTGCTAGCGCGTAGCTCCTACGATATAGTTGCTCTTCAGGAGGTCTGGGTCCAGGAAGACGTGGACTACATCATAGAGACAAATAAACTTAATTTACCGTATACGAAAGTGTTTAAATCAGGCATCATTACCGGACCGGGCTTGATGATTCTATCGAAGTTCCCGATTGTAGCCAGCCGACTTCATCGATTTGCGCTGAATGGCAGGCCGAGTGCCTTTTATCGAGGAGACTGGTTTGTTGGCAAGAGCGTGGGATCAGTGGAAATAGAGCATGAGCCGAGTGGAAGAATAATTCAGGTTTTCAATACACACATGCATGCTCCGTATGGGCCTGGAGACGCTGCATATGAATGCCACAGGACCGCTCAAGCGTGGACAGTAGCTCATCTCTTACAGGATGCACATGCACGTGGCCACGCAATTGTTGCAGTAGGTGACTTTAATTCCAAACCAGGAAGCCTACCTTTTGATTTGATTACTCAGCTCGGCAGAGTCGAAGATGCCTGGACGGCATTGCACCCTCCCTACGACCCTGGAACCGATTCCATTTTGGAGGATACCAAAGATCATCAAATAGTGATAACTGAGTCTCATGTCGGATTGGAAAACAGACTGAATGTCACCGACGCTAAAGCGCCAAGCTCAACGAACGTCTCTTCTACTGGTTACAGCATAATGGCTCCCAGAGGTACCACGACATCTAGTAGCAACGCCTCTGCAATCCGTAAATTGCGCAGAGAGAAGGAGAAGCGGATGGGATACGGCTCTGTATCTAGACCTAGGTCTGGTACACTTACCGCTGGCGAAATCTCACCCATTGAGCAAATTGCTAAACTTGGCGTCACCTGTGATTCTCAGCTTAACACTTGGCGTCGAAATCGGCGCATAAAGGAAGCTTGTCGTCTCGACTATGTGTTCTTCTCTCCTCTGAATGTGACTGTTTCAGACATTGCTGTAGAGTTTGTGGAATTATTCCATGGAATATCAGTGTCAGACCACTTTGGCGTGTCAGTGGAATTGTCGATCCTGCCTTTGCATGAAGAAGCACGAAGATCACGGGCTTCGTCTGTAGCAGGGTCTTTGCATCCAGTGTTGCGCCCTCACATATTGCAGCAGCAGATGGATCTATATGTGAGAGCTAAGAATGTCATCGCCGACTATTTCCCGACTAACTTATGGCAAAGACGCGTTCGAAATGGTCATTTCCTGGTAACTATACCAGTTCTAGCTGGAATTTTGACGGCTGTGTGGTATGTGCCAGATTATGGAGGATTTGTGTTGACTTTAGGAACCATAGTGATATCTAGCCTGGGCCTAGTAGATGGTCTTATAGGATACTTATTTGGACGGCACGAATATCGTGCGCTATTAGAATTCCTCGACGAGGTCGAAATTGAGGAAATGACTTCACGAAAACGGATTTCAGAATGATATGGACTTAACTACATAGCAAAATTTTCTCTCTCGTCGTTTTCTTCTGCTTACTGGCTCACGTTTCTCTCCCAATGCTTCGCGTTCGCTCTGGGCTGCCAGCTTAAACTTTACCACCTTAACACCTTTACATAAATTTCTTAGATCCGAGAGGAGGAACAGCCGCAGAAGGACAGCGTTAAAACGGTTAAACTGTAATTTAATAATATGCAAAGTGCACCACAACCTAAGAGGGCGAGATTTGGCGACGGGCCGCCTATGATGGCTGGCCAACAGCCTAACAACCAGGGACCACGACGAATGATACCTCCTGGCACAGTTCGACCAGGAATGGCTCCACCAGGACGCCCGGGTCCAGGAGCTCCCGATGACGAAGAAAGCATCAGGGGCGATGAGATCGATGGCTTGTCAACTAGGGATATAGCCATTATGAGGTATGTCAGGAACCACGAATGGATGGGCGAAGTTTTGGGATCGGCTCGCCCGACGAGCACTATTTTGGAGCCGTCGTTAGGCGCAGAAGTGTTTGCTGCAGATGCCAAAGATCCAGTCAAGTACCTCGAGGAGAAAATAGCCAAGGAAAAAGCTGAAGTTGACAAACTAATGAAGGAGTCGAATGAGTTTTCCGATGGAGCGCATGAGAGCGCTTATACTGTCGCGTTCAAGGCGTTGTCGGACCCATCAGCCGACGTCGATGCAATTGTATCAGAGCTGGAGTCAAAAACTGGTATAAAGATCATTTCCAGGCCGTTAGTGGTGAAGACTCAATGGAAAGAGGAAGCTAACGCAGATAATCCTGCACGTACAGCAGAGAAACCGGTCGAGCTATCTGCGGCTTCTCTGACCTCGGCCAAGGCCATTGAAGACGTCGGAATGGCTCAAATAGATTCTATCTTGGACGGAGTAGAGCAGACAAATGACTCTATGGATATACAGCTGGATTCGTCTAACGAATTGGGAGATTTGATGATGGATTCACTACCGCAGGGCGATTTCCTTCAAGGTATGGACGATGGGCAAGACGAGAATATTTCCATGGGTAACTAGTTAAGTTTCTGGTAGCTACAGCTTGTTATATTATATATGTCGATATAAAGCATGTCATGAACATTTTTGTGGTAGTTGTAGAATTACTTGCACTTCTTCTCCAGCTCCGTTACGTGAGCCTCGATTCTTCGGACGCTCTCTGATAATACTACAATATCTTGAAGCAGCAGCTCGTTGGCCTCTTTGTACTTGTCAAGTACGTAATAGTAGGCACCTCCACTAGCAAGAGTGGTTCCTAAGAAGAATCCGAAGAGGCTGTTGAGGTTAGATTCGTCCATACTTGCGAGCGTGGAACACGGCTATTACTTACCCTCCTCGGAAACCGCCAACAGGGCGGCGACGGGGCGTGGCGGCCACCGAATCGGTAGAGGCATGTCGAAAACTCTTCGGGCCAATCTTCTTGATTGGTGTCTGTCGAATTGTGCGTGAAAACATGTCTTTCTTCCGATAACACGAACCGGAGTCGGAGGATGGGTCAGAGTACTGGGAGGTCTGATTGGTCGGGGCCTGCAACCCCGCTAGGGCTTTCGCTGCAGCTGAGTTTCCCTAATCAACAATGTCATTATGGAACAGACTGTACAACTGGCTGATCTCGCTATTCTGGACTACAGAGGTAAGCTTTATACTATATGTATATTGTTGAATGCTAACATTTAAATAAGATGAATGTGGTGGTTGTTGGCTTGCAGAATGCCGGAAAGTCTTCTCTACTCACGTCTCTCCACAGTGGATCCTTCTCTACTGAGTAAGTAGCTGTTTTTGCCAGCACAGCACCCAAACGCTAACTAGAAAAGTTCGATACCTACAGTTGGATTTGCAGTGCATACCATAGTGAAGAACAAAGTAACGATCAAATGCTGGGACCTGGGCGGACAGCCCAGATTCAGATCAATGTGGGAACGGTACTGTCGGGGAGCAAATGCTATAATATTTGTAGTGGACAGCGCAGACAGAGATTTGATACCAACTGTTAAATCTGAGCTTCACGCATTGTGTGCTCAACCATCGCTCGCAGGTATCCCGCTATTAGTGGTTGCCAATAAACAGGATCTGCAGCCGCATGCCTTGACGGTGGACCAGACCATTGAAGCTCTAGACTTGCTCTCAGTCGAAGATCGTGATATTGTATGCTATGCGATCTCAGCCAAAACTTTGCTCAATCTGGATCACGTCGTCCAGTGGCTTTTAGCCAGAACCTGAAGTCTTGTTCAGGACTCTATAAGGTTTTTGTATCTGCTTCTCGCTCCCGTGCCCCCTTCATCGCATGAAACTTACAGATTTACCGGTCGATGCATAATCACCACACATCGCCCCGAACACAATTCCGTTGCCTTCTTATCTATAATCTCCTACGTGGAAATATTAGTCAAAGCTGCCAGACCTTTCGAACTTAATGCCCCTACGCAGAAGAGTTACCCGGACAATGGCTATTAAACTATATATAACCTGGCAAACTCACACGAATGCCCCTTGGGGGTTCATTCCCCCCAACAAGTGACAGGTAGTGACTGTTGTTCCATGGAGTAATATAGAACGGGTCTGCTCGAAGTCAACTCGACAGTAGGAGGTGTGCACGCCTCAAGTCTAATGTTTCGACAGTAGATGGGTAGTTCGAAAGTTAGGTCTTCTGATTGCAGGCTTGATGTAATCCATGGCTTGTTGAGATAGGCATGAAATAGAGCCTGAATAATCTTTTTAATTTGAGCATATAATGAAAGCTGGAGAGCTTGGATGCTCCGTAGCGAATACTCGCTATACAGTTGAACCGCACGGTTAGTTCCGATGCCCCAGATAGACAGCCGGTAAGTGCAGTACTTTTTACCGGTGCCGCCCTTGAGAAAGAAGGTGCGGCTGCCAGATCATTTACCTGAGACGCTATCATGAAAGAATATGATATGCAGTTCAACGTTGTCGATAATTGACTCATTAAATTGAGCGCAAATGGCGCCTAAATAGTGAACTTTCTTGATGCAAAATCTTAGCAGCTATTTCTGTTTTGCTTCTTCTTTCTGTGATTCTGAGTTTGGAATTAAAGAATACTAACGCTGCTTGAGGCTCGATCTTCCGGATCGGCCATTGTTGGATATTGTTCCTTAGGTTTTTTTTTTTTATCCTTGACCAAGATGATATTACTAGGCAAGCTTCTAATATATCTCTACGTGTCTAATAATTGTAGTTCTGTAGTCTGATCGCTCGGTCAGCTTTGGTACCATGTGACCTGTTGTTTCTGAATAAGCTCTTCGAAATCGGGTTTTCATGCTGCCATGAAACTTTAAACTGAGACACACTACCAGGAAAACATGAGCAAAGAATATTCGCTAGCCGGAAAGGTCTTGAAACTCGACTCTGCTGATGATGTCAAGCCGTACGTTAAGGAGCTCAGAGACAAGAGTAAAGATGTAGAAAGCCTCGATCTCAGAGGAAATACCATAGGAGTTGAAGCAGCCAGAGCGTTGTCTTCAGAAATCAAAAATTTAAAGGCTTTGAAGTCTGCCAATTTGGCCGACTTGTTCACCGGCCGTTTGAAAGAAGAAATTCCTCAAGCACTAGGATATCTGCTTAATGCTTTGAGTGAAACTGACGTATCGACTGTCGACCTTTCCGACAACGCACTTGGAATGGCCGCCATCGACCAACTGGAACCGTTCCTTTCTTCGCATTTGCCTTTAGAACACATAATTCTTGGGAATAATGGTTTGGGTCCAGAGGCAGGATCTCGAGTAGGCCGCGCACTGGCAGACTTGGCCGAAAAGAAGAAGGAAGCTGGTGCAAAGCCCCTACTCTCAGTTGTATGTGCCCGAAACCGATTGGAGAATGGATCTATGCAGGCTTGGGCTGCCGCAGTAGCCGCAAACCAATCCTTAAGCCGTATAGAGATGTACCAGAACGGCATTCGCCCGGAAGGAATTGACATTCTGTTGAAAGCCATGGCTAGCCACAACGGAATCTCGTATCTCGATCTGCAAGATAACACATTTACCAGTAAAGGAGCCGCTACTTTGGCCGAGGTGTTGCCAGGATGGGCAAATATATCTCATCTGACTATATCCGACTGCTTGCTCTCGCCAAGTGGGGGGTTGCGTTTGAGTGAAGTTCTTGCTAATACTACGCTATCTAAACTACAGACATTGAAACTCCAGTACAACGAGATTGATAAAAGAGGGCTAGAAACATTGTTGGATGCTGTAAAGAATTCGCTGCCTTCATTGAAGTATTTAGAACTGAATGGGAATAAGTTTCCTGAGGATTATTATGTCATTGATGAGATCAGAGAGATTCTAGAAGAACGAGGAGGAGAATTAGACGAGCTGGATGATTTAGAAGAGGACTCCGACATATCCGATGAAACCGATTCAGAAGTTGAGTTGGAAGAAGAGGAAATAGTCAGAGACTCCACCGAAAACGAGGATGTTAATGTTCCCGAGGAAGACGACAAAGATGTGGACGAGTTAGCGCAGGCTTTGAGCAAAACTAAAATCCCTGAGTAGGTATGAGCGTTCCTATGGAATTGTTCCTATTTAAAAGACGCATCTTTTTTGAAAGGGAAAAGACTAGGGTTTTTACATGCCAAGTAACTCTCTAACCACTTCATAGCAGATGTTTCATCTTCGTACAGATGATCTAAATTTAATGCTTTGACAGTTAGCACGCAAGTGATAGGTGATCTCGAAAATGCTTGGAGGATTCCTGAAGTGCTAGAAAGATCTAATGGAGTTATATAGCTGATATTGAGGTCGTATATTTTAGCTATTTGTTGTGCGTCCTTCAATGAATCAATTATACGGTACAGCTTTGGAGATGAATATTTGGAGATTATGAAAAGTCGAGGATCCAGTTTCAGCAGAGACCTAGCTGAAGAGAGATCAAGATACTTTGAAGGTTCAGAAAAGAGGACTGTCCAACCTCTGTTTGCTTGAATGGCGCCTGCAACATTATGAGAATCAAGCAGCCAACTGTCGGACACAAACTTGGATCTGAAAACGGACCTAAATTTCGGCAGATAGGAGAGACGACTCCAAATAAGGAACTGTATAGAATCCTGCATTCCGTATTTGTATGCCAATGTGTAGATCGACACGTAGTCTAAGGAGGAGATATGGTTAGAAACATACAGGCATGGACCGTCAGGTAGATGGCCATTGACCTGGATCTTCATCCTCGTGGATCTTCGGGCCAAGTACCAGGCTGGATAGTACATGCATGATTTAGTCTTGTAGTAGAGAGCTGGGCATAGGCATAGAAATGGATATAAGCAGCACAAAACAGTAGAGACAAGGATATGGTATATATAAAGAATGCAAGCTATTAATACGCCTGAGATCATTGGCAAAGGATGGATCTTTCACTATAAGCACGAAAAGCTTATTCTGACATCAGGTTTACGGAAAGTCCCAACAAAAGCGCCCTCTGAGATAGGAATAAAATGGCAGAATGCCACTTGCTTGGGCCGTTTGCATTAGTGCTGCAAGGGATCCTTGGACTGCTGGGGCTATCGATTCTTGTCTATAAACGTGCCAGAGAGCACCCACAAAGGCCGGTGAAGGTTTGGGCCTTTGATATATCCAAACAAGTGCTTGGATCTTTGAGCATCCACGTTCTTAATATTACTATTTCTATCCTTTCGAAAACGAAAGTGCCGAAAATCTCCAACACCTATTACGATGCATGCGACTGGTACTTTCTGAACTTCTTATTTGATACAACTGTGGGAGTGCCTGTTGTCTACGGATTTGTCCGATTGTTCACTAAGGCGGGCGAACGGCTAAATATAGAAGGAGTCCATAGCGGACAGTATGATGAACCGCCAAGATACAGCTGGTTTATCCGACAGGCTTTTATATATTTTTGTGCATTGACGTGCATGAAGTGTGTTACATATACATTCATCCGAACCGTGCCATTGGTGTGGTTGGCCGAGCTGCTGCTCGCTTGGACAAACTTCAGCGAAGAATTTCGAGTTGGATTCGTAATGCTGGTGTTTCCTTTGATCATGAACATGTTTCAGTATTATGTGATTGATTCTTTAATCCAAGCATCTCCTGAAGAAATCGAGGAAATGGACCGCATAGAAGCGGCAAGAGAGGTTGGTAATTATCATACTTTCTAAACTTTCCACTTTACCGACAGAACGCACTGCTTCTATTTGCACGGTTAAATTAGTGATCGCGTTGCTGTCATCCACTGTGCCTTTATCCCTATCAATGACAACATATACGCAATTGTGTCTTCCTGGTTATCCGTATAACAGAATAGAAGGTAGAAATAAGGCCATTAACTATATGTTCTTTTGCTATTAAAATGAAATGCCCGTACACACGCCCGGTAGTTATCGAGGCATCGGAAAACTTATTTACAGAATTAGCGATCATAACTTTAATTCGCATACTCACAATCCAATAAATACCGGTTGCCCCCAAAAAACTCTGTTACTTCGATTAATTCGACCTATATTTTATTGTCCAACTACTCAATTCTAGCTTCAATTATGTCTCAAGTGTAAGTTTATCGCAATTTCGCCTTTTCATTAGGACCACCACCGTCTCATTTCAAACCGATGTGCTGTTGCTTACCCCACTATGGTTTTCGGACCTAATGCCCAATCTGTCCCCGGGCACGAATTGCAGCCAGAATCTAGGACAAGGACCTGCCGTGTTTATGTATTGCGCGCTGTCTAGTATGACTGGGTCACGATATGACGGTAAATGTGTCTCACTGTACGGAATGCGTTGTCATAGCTCATAACTAACATACAGTGCTGATATAGGCCTTATTGGCCTGGCCGTAATGGGCCAAAACCTCATTCTAAATATGGCTGACCATGGTTTCACAGTATGTGCCTACAACCGCACCGTCTCTAAGGTCGACCACTTCCTTGAGCACGAGGCCAAAGGCAAATCCATCATCGGAGCTCATTCCGTCAAGGAACTTGCCGACAAACTTAAAAAGCCCCGCAGAGTCGTCCTCCTCGTAAAGGCTGGCGCCGCTGTCGACGCATTTATCGACCAGCTCCTGAGTGTTTTCGAGCCCGGAGACATTATAATTGATGGCGGCAACTCTCACTTTCCCGATACAAGCCGCAGGGAAGCCGAACTGAGCAAGAAGGGAATTCTCTACGTCGGTTCCGGTGTTTCAGGCGGGGAAGAAGGTGCCCGCTACGGCCCATCGCTTATGCCCGGAGGTAACCCCGAAGCTTGGCCCCATATTAAGAAGATTTTCCAGTCGATTGCTGCTCAGACAGATGGCGAGCCTTGCTGCGACTGGGTAGGTGAAGGTGGTGCCGGGCATTACGTTAAGATGGTCCACAATGGTATAGAATACGGTGATATGCAGCTGATCTGCGAAGCCTACGATATCATGAAACGTGGATTATGCTTATCTAACAAGGAAATTGGCGATGTTTTTGCCAAATGGAACTCTGGTGTCCTGGATTCCTTCTTAATTGAAATCACAAGAGATATCATGTACTACAACGACGATGATGGCACTCCTTTAGTTGAAAAGATTCTTGATACAGCTGGACAGAAGGGCACTGGTAAGTGGACCGCAATCAATGCTTTAGACTTGGGCATGCCTGTCACTCTTATTGGAGAGGCTGTCTTTGCTCGCTGTCTCTCTGCAATCAAGTCCGAGCGTGTCGAGGCTTCTAAGCGCCTCTCCTCTTCTGCCAAACCCAACTTCACTGGAGACAAAGCTGTCTTCATAGATCAACTCGAACAGGCTCTCTATGCCTCTAAGATCATTTCCTATGCTCAGGGATTCATGCTTATGCGTGAAGCTGCTCGAGAATACGGCTGGAAGTTGAACAACCCTTCAATTGCTCTCATGTGGAGAGGTGGATGCATTATTCGTTCCGTATTTTTGGGAGATATTACAAAGGCATATAGAGAGAACCCTGAGCTGGACAACTTGCTGTTTAATGATTTTTTCAAGGCCGCTGTTGAGAAAGCCGATCCTTCATGGAGACAGGTAGTTTCCAGCGCTGTCATGTGGGGAATACCCACTCCCGCGTTTTCTACTGCTTTGTCATTCTACGATGGCTACAGATCTGCCAACTTGCCTGCTAATCTTCTTCAGGCCCAAAGAGACTATTTTGGCGCCCATACTTTCCACGTTAAGCCCGAATGTGCCAATGACCATCTCAAGGAAGGCACTGATATTCATATTAACTGGACTGGACGTGGCGGTAACATCTCGGCTTCTACTTATGAGGCATAATTTTTGTACTTCAAGCTCAACACTAACAATGCGCAACTATTCTAGCTACATAAACAGAGAAAGAAATTAGTGATATGTAAGCTGACAGAGTTACCTGCCAACCCTCTTATACAACTTGCCGCAACAACTCCCAATGGGAGATCTTACCTTTCTTCTACCAGACCATGGACATAGTAGGAACCAAAGTTGAGCTTTCTGTAGTAGGAAGCAAGAAGCCATTGGTGGGGAAAGTTTATGCGTACGATACTGACACAAATACAGTAGCCATTACGCAGGGAAGCGACTTCCAGATTGTGCAACTTGGTCAGGTCAATACAGTTAAAGCACTGGGGCCAGCAGAGAAAGAAGCTCTAGAAAGCCCGGTACCCATGGATATTGATTCGATTCAACGGGGACTTGATAGCAGATCTCTGCCTACTGTGCCAGTATCAGTTCAAGCAGTTAGAGTATACGAAACTGTCAGCAAGACCATGCCGACAACCTGGGACGGGGTTAACATCAAAGTTCTCGATGTGGTCACAGTTGCACCACCGTATGACACAGCTGCTGCAGACGAAAAAGATATTGGTGCATCTAAGCGAGTTCAGACTATCATTGATAGCATTCAACCTCGAGCTCTTGATAACCCATCCTGAGAGTTGCTCCATGACTCTTCATTTCCAGTTATACTCTTACTCTCATTCACTCCATCACGACTATTTACAAATGATCATGAAATATAATATATTTAACGCTTTGACAATACTGTAACTGAAATTTCCTTTGGTATACGAAGAAACCGCTAGCTCTGGCTCCAACTCATCAGGCCCAAATAGTGGGCTCTCATTGGTTGATACGGCCCTGCTGACTTTCGCTCCCAGCGCTTATCTTACCCCACGTGCTTTCGAGGCTTCCTTTCCACTCCAGCGATCCTAAGAAAGCGTCATATTTCTAACCACTAAGCCCGGTGGTGACTGGAAACTGGTTACTGTCGCAAATCTGAGCTGATTAAAGCTACTTATACTAATAGTACACAATGAAGTTCGGAAGGCAGCTTGAGACCTCGCTGATCCGTGATTATAGCTACTACTACATTTCGTACGATGACCTTAAGCGCACATTGAAAAAAACATTGGCTGCAAGGGACTGGACTGAAAGAGACGAAGAAGAATTTGTTAGCAACTTAGAGGAAGAACTAGAGAAAGTCTATAGCTTCCAGAGACTCAAAGCGTCCGAGATCCAGAGACGCATTAAGCAGATCGAGAAGGAGGTCGACGACACTGTGAAAGCTATCGACTCAAACGACCCCCCAGAAGAGGCTCAATTTATTGCTCTTGAGGAAGGACTAAGCGATATTATTGCTAGCGTCCATGATCTCGCTAAGTATACTCGTCTGAACTATACAGGTTTTCAGAAGATTGTCAAAAAACACGATAAACAGACAGGCTGGAACCTCAAGCCCATTTTCCAGACTCGTCTGGCTGCTAAACCTTTCTATAATAATGATTATGATAAGGTTGTTATAGAATTATCGAGGCTGTACAATCTTGTCCGCACGCGAGGCCATCCAGTTATTGGAGATTCTGCTGCTGGTGGAGGCCAGCAGAACTTCGTGCGACAGACCACCAAGTACTGGGTACACCCAGATCATATTACCGAAGTCAAACTGATTATCCTTAAGCATCTTCCTGTGCTTGTATTCAATGCTTCAAAGGAATTCGAAAAGGAAGATTCGGCCATTTCGTCCATTTATTATGATGATGCTGAGCTAGATCTATACAAAGGCCGCCTTGAGAAAACTGAAGGCGCCGAAGCCATCCGTCTTCGATGGTATGGTGGAATGAGCAGTGATCAGATATTTGTGGAGCGCAAGACTCACCGCGAAGACTGGACCGGCGAAAAATCTGTCAAGGCTCGTTTTTCTTTGAAGGAGAAGAATGTAAATGCTTTTCTTAGAGGTGAATATACGGTCCAACAAGCTTTTGAGAAAATGAGGAACGAAGGCAAAAAACCCTTGAAGGAAATTGAGAAACTTGAGCAGTTGGCCCGTGAAATTCAGTATCGTGTTATCACAAAGAAACTCAAGCCTTCTGTTCGCTCTTTCTACAATCGCACAGCTTTCCAACTGCCTGGTGATGCTCGTGTCCGTATTTCGCTTGATACTGAGTTGGCAATGATTCGAGAAGACTCATGGGATGGCCATCGTCGTGCTGGTAAGAACTGGCGTAGAATGGATATTGGTGTAGATTTCCCTTTCAGCCAACTCCCTGAATCTGATATTACTAGATTCCCCTACGCTATTCTCGAGGTCAAACTTCAGACCCAGATGGGCCAAGAACCACCTGAATGGGTTCGTGAATTAGTTTCCAGTCATCTAGTCGAGGCTGTACCAAAATTTTCCAAATTTATACACGGCACAGCTTCCTTGATGCCCGACAAGGTTAAACTCATTCCTTATTGGCTCCCTCAAATGGATGTAGATATCCGCAAGCCCGTTGTGCCGGCAAATGTCCTCATTTCTCATCCTGATTACGATGAAGAGGAATCAGCTGGTGATGCCCGCGCCCCTGCTACTGGATCTGATGAAACCCAGCCACTTTTGGCTCCGCGAAATGGTAGACGCTCTAAGCCTGCAAGTGCATTTGGCCGCTTTATCCAAGAAATTGTAAATCATTTCTCTCCCTCAGAAGAAGAATTAAGCCGATTGCCTTTATCAAATTCCGTCTTCTCTCGTCGCATCACCGCTCCTCCTGGTAAGCTCATCTGCGTACCTGTGCGGATTGAACCTAAGGTCTATTTTGCAAACGAGAGAACTTTTTTGAGCTGGTTGGAAATTTCCATCTTACTCGGTTCGATAGCTGCAGGTTTGATTCGTATTGGTACACCGTCAATTGTACCTATTGCTTTTGGCTTCTTTATTACCGCTGTTGTTGCTTCTCTCTATTCGATTGGCTTATATATTTGGCGCGTTATTATGATACGTAACCGCAGAGCTGTTAATTATGATGACAAACTTGGACCAACTGGAATTTGCTGCATCTTTGTTGCTGCAATTTTTGCAAATTTCATAATTTCCGCTCAATAGTCGGCGATACAACTATTATCTATTATAAAATCTTAAAACAAATAATACTCATTAAGTCAATATTCTTTCATACTCTGAAAATGGTCTAATATTTGTCATAGCCGACAGTTTCCAATCTTTCTGCTTTGTCAAGTACAGTCACTTCCATATCAGCAATATATTTGTCCAGCATAGATGCAAGTTCTGTGTTGCTGATGCTTAGCATCCTCACCGCTAGCAGTGCTGCATTTGTGGAGTTGTTAATAGCAACTGTGGCTACAGGTACTCCTCGAGGCATTTGAACAATGGAGTGCAATGAATCAACGCCATCGAGCGTACTTCCCTTGACCGGAACACCAATAACAGGCAGACGAGTCAAAGCAGCAACCATACCAGGAAGATGAGCAGCTCCTCCAGCACCTGCAATAATAACTTTAATTCCTCTAGCAGGAGCAGTGCGACTGTAAGTGACCATACGATCAGGAGTGCGATGAGCTGACACAATCGTCAGCTCAAAGGGAACAGCAAATTGACGTAGTATATCTGCAGCAGCAGACATAACCTTAAGATCAGAATCGGATCCCATAATGATACCCACAACAGGAGATTCGGATAAAGGTTTAATTAAACCGGGTGTCCATTTTAAACCAACTGTTTGCATTGCAATATCATCGGCAGGAAGTAGCTTGGACAATTGATATTCACAATCAGTAATAGAGCCACTAACAATGTTAATATGACCAAGTTTACGGCCAACTCGGTGACTCTTTCCATACAAATGAATACAGGCACCGGGAATCTCCAGTGATTTTCTGCATTTATCCATTTGAGCATTATCCGGTTCCCCAAGAATGTTGAGCATGGCCGACGCAGTATTAGGGAGAAGATCTAGCGACTTTGGTAGTGGCAGACCGGTAACGGCACGAATATGTGCTTCAAATTGAGAGGTGGCACAGCCATTTTGAGTGTAGTGACCTGAATTATGCGGGCGCGGGGCGATTTCATTGAGTAAAACATTACCATCCGGAGTGACAAACATTTCTACTCCGAAAATGCCACCGCAGTTAACGGGATCAAGAGCAGCAAATGAACTGACAGCGTTTTCCGCGAGAAGCCGGGCGTTAGTAAGGACAGAATCAGGCACACGAGCAGGAGCAAAAACAACATGGCACACGCTATCCTTCTGGATTGTTTCAACAGTGGGGTAGGACTTGCATACTCCATTGATATCCTGAACCACCATTACAGCCAACTCCTTTTCAAATTTACACCACTTCTCTGCGTAAAGTTCACCAGACAGGGCACACAATGCCTCTTCTATACAGGATTCATCCTTGACAACAAAATTTCCACGTCCATCATAAGCCATTTTGCGAGATTTCAACATGTAGGGATAACCGAGCTGAGAACCAGCATTTTTAAGGTCATCCACACTATGCTCAAGAGGAATAGACTCAGTCACAGCAACACCACACTGAATCAAATGCCGTTTTTGAAGAAACTTGTCCTGAATAGTTCGGATCGTCGCAGGCGAAGGCCTGACTTTGACGCCAGGAAGAGTTTTCAGGACGTTGTCTAAGGCGTCAACGTTTATATGCTCGATTTCGACTGTCAAGATGTCAACCTTCTTTGCAAGCTGATACACAGCTTCGGCATCTTTGAAATCACCATCCAAACTTGGGCCGATCTCCTTAGCAGGAGCGCCAGGTGCATCCAAGGTTAAGGTACGGACACCTAACCGATGAGCGGCTTCCACCAGCATGAGGCCTAACTGACCTCCACCAAGTATACCTACAGTTTGGTTATCCATACTGGTAAATTAAGGAAGAGTTTTATGTTCTAAGTCTAAGAGTTCTCTTTTGCTTTTTAGCGCTCTCGCAGTAGTATTTCCCATTTGGGATATACTTAAACCTTATATGCGCATTACCCGGCCTTTTGTCGTTGTAGGTCTTCTTCGCAGCAGAAAGTTTAAACTCCTCATCCGTGTGAATATAAACAAACCTAATATAGAACATCTGCAATGGATGCAGCGGTAGACATTGGAGTGATTGAACAAGATAAGGAGAACATAGCACCTTTGGTGACTGGGCATTCGGCATCTTTGCTAGCTAAGCGGTTTGAATCCCCGAATACCGATGCAGAACTGCAGGCAGATCGAGATCGATTCGAGACTGCTGTAGCTTCTTCTGATGAACTAGATGACCCGCTACAGGTGTGGCTGCAGTATCTGCAATGGGTGCACGAATATTTTCCAGAAGGCAACAATGCGAAGTCTGGCCTTGTCAGCCTGCTGGAACGATGCACAAATGCCTTAAGAGACCTCCCTCAATATAAGAATGATCCCAGATTCTTGCGAGTTTGGCTTGAGTACATACAATATTCTGATGCACCTCGTGAAGCATTCAACTTCATGATGCATAAAGAAATTAGCAAGTACTTGGCTGGATATTATGAGCATTACGCGTCATGGCTTGAAATGAACGGCCGCTTTAACCAGGCTAATCAAGTTTATGAACTGGGCATACAGAATTCTGCACATCCTATTGCTCGACTTAAACGAAGATATACTGATTTTGTCGAGAGGTGCTCGCGATTAGCTTCTGAACAGCGCGAAAATGACCATGGCTCCCCTGTTTTTAAGCCCAGAACAGCACTCGCCGTAAAAGGTGAAGATACAGAGTTTGTGCCTTTTGTGCTCGAAACCCCTGAGCAGCCAGAATATGCATTGCCAAAAGCATTACACAAGATTGAGGTTTTCAATGACAGCTCTAATCCTTCACAGAGCTCAAATGATGGTCCAGGAGCCTGGAATTCTATTGGAACCCTGGCCATGAGGAGAAAAGAAAACGTTGTAGATGCGCAACCTTGGATAGGACAAACAATGCCATCTCAAGTGCATAATAGTGCTCAAAAATCCAAGCTACCCGTGTTCCGTGACACTGCAGCACCCACGAAATCTAAAAAACCAGAGCGCATTGCTTTTGACCTGAATTTGGTTTACCCTGGAGATGGACATGAATATTCACCTGAGGAGATTCGTGCTAAGCTCATGGGGCTACTGAACAAAGAGTTCGATTCTAGCGCCAGTGGCTTGGTTATACCTCGACCACCAACCCCGACAGCTACTCTAGCCAACTTCTCTCTTCCTGAAGCCGAAGTCCTTCACCGTCCTGCATCGCCGACTATGACATTACACACACGTGGTGCTAAGGATGAGATATATAATATGTTCAGTGCACCATTATCCCCTACCAATCATGGTGGCGTCGACAATGAGCCTCATGACAACTCCTCCTCTGAGGATGAAAGTGAAAGCGAAGACGATTTCGATGAGAGCATCCAATTGGGAACAGATCTAACCTCGAGAATTCAAGATGAATTCTCTCAATCAAAATGTGAGTCTAATTTCCTGAATCTTTCTATTAAGAACGAAGCGATATTAACCAGAACAGAATACAACCCCATGCAACCTGCAGTACAGAAATCAATCTTGAATGCCCGGGACAATATATCCTCTATGACTGTGTTGACTTATAATATTATGGATGATCTGTCGAAATCAAAGCTTGTCAGTTTACCTGATGGTTTAGATCTCAGAATTGAACAATGCCTTGGCAAAGGAGCCTATGCGCCAGTGTACCTAGCAATTACTCCAGCTGGTGAAAAGTTTGCTCTTAAAGTCGAAACCCCTCCAAATATCTGGGAGCATTATGTAATGAAAGAGATTGAATCCAGAATTGGAGAATCGTCTCCGAGCTATGCCATTAGTCAGGGGCTCATAGTATACGAAGACGCTAGCGTCCTCCTGATGAATTATCACAATAATGGAACTATTATGGACATGGTTAACGCTGTGTATGCTAGTGGTGAGCGAGTAGATGAAGCTGTGGTGATGCTGCTCTCAATGGATTTATTAAAGGCCGTTGGAGACTTACACCAACACAACATACTTCACGGAGATTTAAAACCCGATAACTGCATGTTGAGACTACCAAACCAGCTGCCTTCTGGAGCGTTTGGCACAGAATCTAGCGAGTGGAGAGAATGCGGTGTTTTGCTCATTGATTTTGGACGGAGCATAGATCTTAGTGCGTTTATTGAAACAGTTCATTTTGTCTCAGACTGGAAATCAGATAACCAAGACTGCACTGAAGTAAGAGAAGGAAGGCCATGGAAATACCAGATTGATTATTATGGGGTAGCTGCAGTAGTTCATTGTTTGTTGTTTGGATCTTATATTGAAGTTCAAAGAAATAGCGAATCGAATAGGATTGAGCTGAAGACACCATTGCGGAGATACTGGAACACAGCTATCTGGAACACACTATTCGATACACTACTGAACTCAGGAGATGAGCTACTACCTCTGACCCAAATGACTCAACCTATGAGTGAATGGCTACAATTATGTTCCGAACGAAATGGAAGATCACTTAGGACATCAATCAGCAAGTTATGCCAGCTAATGGCTAAAAAGCGCTGAAGCACTTATCAGCCAGCTACCTACAATCGAATCAGCAACATTTATTTTTTAGAATGTTAAGCTGCGTGATAGATACTATTTCAGTAAGATTTTTATAAGGACAAACTACGGCAGTGCGAATAATGCTGAATAACCATAATCGTCTGTAAATAGCTGCTATAAATGCCCACAACTTTCCTGCACTTAGAGTTCTGTAACAACGTGTTTGCATCGATATTACGAAACATTAGGCGTTGATGCTTCTTGACTACAATTCAGGATGGTCAACGGGTAGCCATACAGAAGGCAATATGGTCTTCGCTAATAACACAGTCCTGCGACGTATTGAGTTTTAAATCCAACTAGATGAATGCTTGCAGCTCTCTCATCCAATAGCCTGGTGTTTGATTTTGAAGCAACAGAGTAGTTTCCTGGGAAGACATCAAGAAGAATGCAACATAAAAGAATTCTCGCCGACTGTCACACAGGTTCAAAATCTTTTTGGATAATTGACGGTAGAAAATCTGGCCACAGAATCGGAGACTCGGCCGTCAAGAAATTAAGTCGCTTGTTATTCCATGCAGACCTTCATGTTCTAGCTACATAAGCAAACTGGGATTCAGATATTTAACATGGGCAACTCTAAGCCCCTTTATTTTCAAGTAGGAGACAGATAGAGATTTTTCATCAAATTATAGAGACGGAACGGAGTTGCTTACTTCATACGACAGCTCGTTTCGATGCATATACTACCCGAGCCAGCAATAGTTGAAAATGACAGTACACCCTATAGCTAATAGTATCGATCGCTGATAATATATTCAGGCTCTAAGCTGGAAATTTCCAAAACGAAGAGCTATCAACAATGCAGCATGGCGCGGTAGTGATATAGGTTTAGAGAGGTACAGGTCATGATGCTGAGAGAAAGTCTAGCGCAGGTATACTCGCTATGGGAGGTGAGGCGCCCCAATGGTAAACCTAGGCAGTGAACCCAGAATGCAATGTAAGTTCCGATAAGATATGAAGATAACCATGCAAAATAGGGCGTTTATAACAAGGCTATGGCGATTAGTTCGTGGAACAATGTTAGTATGCTGATCTCAGCTATCCATCATGCCCCAGTATGGTATATACAACCGTTGCTACGCTGGGTGTAGCTTAGGGTAGTAGTATTACCCTCCACCCTTGAACTGTGTCTTCCCAAAGAGGATATAAATAAATTCCGCGTAACAGAGTGCATAACTAACAATGAGCGACGTAGAGCAGCTGCTGTTCCAAGGTCCCACTAATATAAAGCGGGATCTGAATAAGATTAGGAAGAAAATAGTTTTGGACGGTTTGAATGAGACAGAGAGGGAACACTGCCCTTATAGGAGCTATGTGTGGACGGTTCTTTTACGAAAGAAGCCAAGCAAAGCATCAGCAAGATATATCAATTTGGTGCACAAAGGGCCTTCACCAGTATATAGTAAAATTAAGAACGATACATTTCGAACTTTGACCAGCGACGATGGCTTTAGAGAGAAGGTACCAGAGGCTGCCCTAATACGTGTGCTAAATGCCTATGCCTGGCAGGCACTTTCAGAAGACCCGGAGGCTCCTGGATATCTCCAAGGAATGAATGTGTTAGCTGCCCCATTTTTGTATATTTGTGAATCAGAAGCTCAAAGCCTGTGGCTATTTCGCGCCTTCTTGCAGAAGAGATGCCCGACTTACATTCGGCGTACTTTAGATGGAGTACACACAGGTATCAGATTGCTGGATTTGTGTTTAGAGATAATAGACAAACCACTGTTCAAACATCTCAAAGCATGTGGTCTTACAGCAGAGATATACGGGTTTGCATCAGTAATGACCTTCTCAGCATGTACACCTCCGCTGTCCGAGACTTTGGTTTTATGGGATTTCTTTTTTGCATATGGATTCCATATGAATATCCTATGTATAATTGCACAGCTCGTAATGATACGAGATCAGGTTATTAGATCTTCAGCACCAAATCAGCTATTACGAACTTTTCCCTCGCTTCAATCACGGACCCTCATAGGCTTAGCAATCAGCTTTGTCCCGCGCCTGCCAGAAAACATATTCAAGCTTCTGGTTAGACATACAAATGACGATTCGGTACAGAAATATCTCCAGCATAGAAAATGATTATATAGCACCGGAGAGATAGTCTTGCTCAGGATAGAAAGATCCTATCACAGTTCGATCATTGTATAGTGATCCGGATAAGGCATATATAGCGACAGAAGCCTGCGAGACTTCGGCAAACTCCACATAAACTCTGCCGAGCGAGACATTTTCTCGACCGACGCCAACAGGTCGAGGAATTGAGATGCTTACGACACTTCCGTAATTTTCGCAGGCTTTGCGGATGTCATTATGATAAAATGTCGAGAGCTCCTCATCAATCAAATCATCGGGATCAATCATATTTAGGAATAACAAAATTCTGGAGGGAGTCAACGTAGTAGAGCCATTATACGTTTGCACAATATAATCTTGCAACGCAGCATAGCTGCTATAGTTTATGGGAGGCTGAGCTATCCCCGAACAGCAAAGCTGAACAATTAAAGGACCGGAATCTTGCGCAATAGTCTTACCATTAAAGGCCTTAATTAGGTTCTGCGTTTTCTCTGCATTTTTAAGGTCGAAGAAAGCCGTTCCTTTAGATACGGAAGAATCTGCAGATTCTTTGAGCACCAATATCCGTTCTATAGGGGAGAAATCCGCAAAAAGAGCTCTAATTTTCTCTTCATCATAGCTTGTAGGAAGCTGAGAGACAATGAGCTTGGTGGACGTGTCTGGAATATTGGCTCTAGCAATTTTGTCATCAGGACTGAGAGCAGCTGATGCGTCGAGAGAGTCAAGAGGTTCTGGGATTATATAGGATGAAGGGCGCTTAGCCTCGACTACAAATGAGATGCCAGAAAATGAGAGCGTGGAATCGTTCAGAGCCAGAACGCAAGAAGCATCATATGCAGTTCGGAGAGATAGCAACAATGATTTCAAATCTCTTGATAGATTACCCGATACCACTGGATCAGTAGACCTCGCAGGCTGCCCTTCAACCAGGTTAATTGATCGTAAATACGAGTTGAAAGCAGATATCAGAGTATCCAAGGATGTATCGGGATCAAACCCGGCTATGATTATGTTTCTGGTCATTCGAGAGTTTGATGGGCGTAGAGTCGAGGGAATCGAAACCCCCGGTATCTGAATTCTCTGTAGGACCTCAGGAACTGAAGCATTCTGGTGTTCTAACAGACCGTTTCGTAACTCGTTAAAAAGGCCACTGGCTTTCGCCTGGGCTGCCGATATATTTTCCAACCCTGCAGGTTTCAGGTTCCACCAGGTCATGGTTTTTTCTCGTGGACGAAATGGTTGATCGATGCTTTTTTGCTGATAAGGTCTTCTTGACCGTCCGGATGTGTTTGAAGGATGCGAGTCCGATCTTCCAGGGAAATCATGTCTCCGGCGTTTATCAGGGCGAGATCCCGTATGGTGCGGACTGCTTGGCAAATTACCATAGCGGTCTCTAGTTCTTTTATGGGATTGCTGTCGATGCATTTTTGGTCAATGGGAGGTTAGACTGCGACAATATAATGCAGGTGTTAGAGAAAGGCAAGACAGCGGAAGTTGACGTCCAGTGGGATGATCAAGAGAAAATTAATGAGTTTTCGAAACTGAATATAAGGATAAGCGACCTGAACGAGAATTTAGAACGACTGAACAAAAAAAAGGAAGCACTAGAAGACGCAAGCCTTGAAATAGAGCTTGTTGACGAAGAAGAGAAAATCTCTATGAAAATTGGTTACTCGCTGTTTGAACTGACGCAAGGCGAAGTTTTAGCGAAACTTGAAGCAGAAAAGGAAGAAATCGATACAGAGATAAGCACAGTTCATCACAGAGTGGACGACCTCAAGGCCAAGCTCGCCGACCTTAAGGTGGGCCTCTATGCCAAATTTGGCGATTCCATAAACCTTGAATCCGGAGACGACACTCAATAATTAAACTCGCTTGAATATAATATCACGACAATTATATATGCCACACGTATTGCCCACTCTTTGATCCTTCCCGATTGGGAATTCAGCACTCATACTCTCGACTGTAAACCTTCCTCCATAACCACAATGAGGATCTTAAAACCATCGTGGTTACGGCACCATGACGAAAACAAGACTTTCGATGTCTTTTCCATTGACGTATCTCCGGACAACAAGCGCTTGGCGTCGGGGGGACTTGACGGAAAAGTCTGCCTTTGGAGCACAGACCACATTCTGAATCTAGCCAATCCTTCTAAAACAAGGCTCTTGTGCAGCATGGGCACACATTCTGGAGCTGTCACAACAGTGAGATTTGCCCCTCATGGTCGGTACCTTGCTTCTGGGTCCGACGACTGTGTTGTTCTAATATGGGAGCATGACGTAGATGCCGCTCCTTTAACTGAGTTCGGCGCAACTGAAGCCGAAAGCGAACGATGGATAGTCAGAAAACGCTGTGTCGGGCATGATAATGACGTGCAGGATGTTGCATGGTCTCCGGACTCATCTGTACTTGTTTCTGTTGGACTAGACTCAGCAGTAATAGTATGGTCTGGCTCAACCTTCGAAAAGCTGAAAAGGATCGATGCTCACCAATCTTTAGTGAAGGGCGTCACTTTCGACCCCGCCGGAAAATTTTTTGCGACAGCTTCGGATGATAGAACAATACGTGTGTTCAGGTATCATCGTTCTTCTTCTACAGACATCTCATTCTCTCTTGAACAGACCATCACCAAGCCTTTTGAGAACTCTCCTCTAACCACATACTTTCGCAGACTCTCTTGGTCTCCAGAAGGCAACCATATCGCTGCCGCTAATGCTATTAATGGCCCTGTATCGACAGTGGCTATTATTTCTAGGGGGTCTTGGTCTTGCGACATCAGTCTTATAGGACACGAAGCCCCCGTTGAAGTAGCTACATTCTCTCCACGAATTTACAGTACGAACTCCGGGAAAAAAGTACTTGCAACTTATGTGGCAGCTGCAGGGCAGGATAAATCGGTGTCGGTATGGAATACAATCAATCCACGACCTCTGTTTGTTGCACAGAATGCTGCAAACAAAACATTTACCGACGCTCGCTGGAGCCCCGATGGTCTACATCTCTATATAGCGTCAATGGATGGCTCAATTACTGTATTGTGCTTTGACGAATCTGAGCTAGGTATAGTAGCTCCGCTATCCGAGAATGAAAAGCAATTGGCTAAATTTGGAGGTGGCGGTGATATGACGCATTTCCCAGAATCTGTCAAGCAGCTAGAACTCGAAAAAATAGCAACAGAAATGGAGTCGAAGCAAAATGAGTCTCGTATGAATGACCTCATGGGAAAGAATGAGAACAGTGCTCTACCTCTGCCAGTACCCCCGGCACCTAAGCCGACAGAACCTGCTCCAGCGACTAAACAACAGCCAAGCAGCGCAAGAACGTCTTCATCAACTACCCCACCAAAGCAGAAAGTAGTTATAACCAAAGACGGCCGGAAAAGAGTTGTTCCCCAGCTAGTGTCTGTCAATCGTAACTCTCAGGATACCGCTCTTTCCTCTGCTCCTATAGTGACGTCTCAGCAATCTCATCAGCAAACTACTTCAGACTCTCGTGTCAGCTTGGAATACTCTAAGCCGTCGAATATACTTCCAGCTGGAGGTATATCAGCCTTGGTAGTGGGAAACAAGCGAAAGCTCAAAGTTTCTGACGACCACGATAAGGAGAACGGCACCGAGAATAAAAAGACCACAGGTGAGTCTATAGAGAAGGCTTTCCCTGCGTTTATTCGCCCAGCTGTCATTTCTCCTGCTTTGGCCATGTCCCAAGTTCGTCTAGCTGCGCCAAAAGTCCAGTCTATCATTAACTTCCAGTCTAAAGATTCTCCGTTTATTCTTGAGATTCGCAACGGTTCTGGCTCAGAAAGATCCCCAACTAGGTTGACTGTCTCTCAAAAAAACATTGTTATCTGGCAAGATTTTATCCCTCGTACTGTTTTATTGGCTACAGCTAATGAAAATTTCTGGGCAGCGATCACTGAAGAAGGAGCTGTTCATGTGTACTCTCCGACCGGTAGGCGTTTATTGCCTCCCATTATTTTAGAATCATCCCCGTGCTTTACAGAGTGCAACGGCTTCTATTTAATGGTGTTGACATCAGCAGGTATGGTATATTCTTGGGATATTAAGGCGAGTAAAGCCCTGCATACTCCAGTTTCACTAGCGCCTATACTGGATAGCGCAGCATTGTCAGATCAACAATTACATAAAGCACCTGCAATCACTCAGTGTGGCTTGTCTGATGCTGGTGCTCCTCTTATATCGCTAACTACTGGAGATTCATACGCGTATTCTTCTTCGATGCTTTCTTGGCATAGAATTTCCGACTCGTGGTGGGCTGTAGGCTCGCAGTATTGGGATTCTAGCGTTGTACGTAAACTCGGAGGAGTTATTGGAGCTGCTGAGCGTCGGACTGACAGCCAAATGCTTTACCAAGGAAGAGGACGCCTGCTTCAAAGGTTGGTGAAAGCTGCTCAAATGAGAGAGGGGTGCGAGAATATAGGTACTGTTGTTTCTGTAGGTCATTTGGAGAATCGCCTAGGCGTCGCAATACTTTTACACCTTTCAGACGAGCTAAAAAACCATTTACTCATGTATTCTCGATTACTTGCTGAGGAAGGCCTGCGAGATAGACTGGAGGAGCTGTTTATAGATCTATTAGGGCCAGGAGATGAAGAGACTATAGCCTGGGACCCTATGCTTTGTGGTCATAAAAAGCACGATTTACTGCGTGAAATATTACAGGCCATTGGCCGTCTACGTGAAGTTCAAAAGGTAACGGTTCCATTTGCTGAAGCTCTGGGGATTGTTAGTGACATAATGGACATAGATCCCTGAAAAGAATACCATTCAGCCTTCCTAGAGACAGGTGTAACTTGCATTTTACCGTAGACCTCCCAACACATCCTTTCCACTACCATGAGTGGAGGGCCAACAGTTCGTAATAAGGCGCCAGCTCCTGTTCAGATTACTTCTGAACAAATATTAGCTGAGGCTCATGCTTTGCGTGAACAGAGATTTAAACCTAAAAAGGTAGATATCTCAGACCTCGAGGAGTTGCATGAGTATTTGCGCCGTAAGCGAGAAGAATACGAATCAGCTTTACGAAGGAAATCTCATGATATCAAACAATGGATTCGGTATGCTGAATGGGAATTAGAACAGAAGGAATATGATAGAGCTAGATCTATTTTTGAAAGGGCATTGGCTTTGCATCCTTATGATGTTCCCTTACGGCTTCGGTATATAAGAAGTGAGATCAAGAATGAGAATATTAACCATGCCCGAAACTTATTAGAGCAGTCAGTTGTATTACTACCTACTATTGACAAACTGTGGTATGAATATGTCGAAGTCGAAGAAAAGTTGACTAACATTCCCAAATGCAGAGAACTGTTTGCTCGCTGGGCCAAATTTGCTACAAACTCGAACCCCATGATCTCATGGATTTCAATGGAATCCAGATACGGAGAATGGGGAAATGTTCGTACAATATATAAAAGTTTATGTCAAGCATTTCCATTAGCCGATAACTGGAAGAGGTGGGCTAGTTTTGAGAGCAAACATGGATCGATCGATGCAACCCGAGAAGTTTACACCAATGCAATTGATAGTATTTCCCAGAATCATGCCGAAACTGAGCACTTGCTTAAATCTTTTGCAGAATGGGAGGCTTCAGTTGATGAAATAGAACGGGCACGCTCTATTTACAAGTATGGGCTGCAGCATATTCGCTTAGAGAATACTACTGACCTTTATGCCGCCTATTCTAAATTCGAGAAGTTGCACGGAACCATAGAAGATCTTTCATATGTTATTTATGTAGAGAGAAAGGCAGCTTATGAAAAAATTCTCACCGAAAATCCAAAATATCATGATGCTTGGTTTGCATATTTACAACTATCGATAACCTACTCGCAATCATCAAGTGATGTCCGCCAATTATTTGAAAGAGCAGTCTCTTACCTTCCTAACGAAACCAAGAAAAGCTCATGGAAAACATATATATATATTTGGATATATTATGCTACCTGGGAGGAGCTGAAAAATTTAGATGAGCAAAAGTCTACTGAAGTCTACTCACGTTGTTTACAGGCCATCCCTCATAAATATTTCACTTTTGCTAAAGTTTGGCTGTTGTACGCCAAGTTAGAAATCAGACGAGGGAAAATCACTGACGCACGGAAGATTCTTGGAAGATCTATAGGGACTTGTCCTAAGCCACGGCTCTTCAAAGGCTATATAGAGCTTGAACTGGAGCTTCGCGAGTTCGATCGCTGCCGTATCCTTTATCAAAAATACTGTGAGAAATTCCCCCAGTTAGCCGATCCGTTTGTCAGTTTTGCTGAAATGGAGCAGAACCTTGGTGAAGATGAGAGAGCTAGAGCTATATTTGAAATTGGTCTTAGCTCTCCTGGTATTACTGACCCACAACGATTATGGGATGCGTATATAGAATTCGAAATCGAGGAAGGTATGTTTTCAAAAGCTAGGAAGCTTCATGAAAGACATGCAGAAAATTCAGATACCTATGAACCCTGGGTATCCTACGCGCAGTTTGAGCTCACCGCACCACCAACAGATAAATTGATCGAGAATATGGAACCTACAAATGACGCCGATGATAGTGTCAGATCTGTTACGGCTGAAGGGATTATGGGAGCGCGCAAAGTATTTGAGCGCGCCCTTAGATATATCTCTAGACTATCCACTGTTAGCAGCCGCGTTGCTCTTTTAGCGGCTTGGAAAGAATTTGAGGAGATATATGGTGATGATAAAACTCTTGAAAAAGTGCTTAAACTACAACCGACACTGGTCACAAAAAGGCGGCAGATTGAGGAGAATATATTTGAAGAATATGATGACTACGAGTTTCCGGAAGATACATTGGTTCAGCAAGCTAATGCAAGCTTTTTGAAAGCAGCTCACGCATGGAAGAATACAACTACAGAATGACATGAAGTAATGCACACAAATTATGATACTTTATAAACATTAAAATATCTATGCCCCATATAAATTGATTATAGTTCAACCATTGATGGGCGCAAACACTATATTGGAAGGATATGCCCTAAGAGCATTTGTTTGCGGCAGGTATAGTATTTCGCAATTTCATCCGCCCACAAGACCGTACTTGCAATTAGAATGAGTTTCAGGATTTCTGTAAAAGATAAGGCTTCAGTTTGAAAAATCTTTTGAAAGAAGGGGACGTAAATAACACACATTTGGCCTAAGAATGATCCAAGCATGGCATAGTTGAACATACGATTGGAAAAGAGTCCCAATGAGAAAACTGATTTCGTACTTGACCTGCAACTAAAAGCGTTGAAAAGATCAAAAAAAACAAAACAAGTGAACGTCATAGTAGTATCCCGAGTAGACACAACATTATCTTGGCTTTGAATAGTATATACAAAAAGTGTACCACTCAAGACGACCAAAGAAGAACGGAGGACTCGAAATATGATTGGCTTCGTGATAATATTAGCGTTTCGTGCACGAGGCGGCTTAAGCATGGTCATAGAATCCACAGGTTCTATGCCAAGGCTTTGGGCCGGAGGGCCATCCATGATAATGTTTATCCACAAAATTTGCATTGCATTGAGTGGAGTGCTCATGCCCAGTAATGTAGAAATAGCAATCAGAGACAACGCCGCAACGGATGTAGAAAGTTGGAATGTCAAGAAGCTTTGAATATTTCTGAAGATCCCTTTGCCTTCTTCAACAGCATGAAGAATAGTAGGAAAATCGTCATCCGTCAAAATCATATCGCTAGCTTCTTTAGCTACATCAGTACCTCTCTTTCCCATAGCAATACCAATATCAGCCAATTTTAAGGCTGGTGCATCATTGACACCATCTCCAGTCATTCCAACAACGTCCCCGCGAGCTTGAAATGCCTTTATGATTTTCATTTTATGCTGGGGAGAAGTGCGACAAAATACATTTACCCTAGACAGGGCATCGCTTAACTCTCTACCATCCAGTTTGTCAACAGTGTCACCATCCATTGAGCTTTCGTCATCGCCGTAGAAAAGAGGAATGCCAATCTGCTTCGCAATCGTGACAGCAGTTAACCTGCTGTCTCCGGTAATCATAATAACACGGACGCCTCCACGGATAAGAGTCCTAATAGCAATGTCCACTCCCTGCCTCGGCGGATCGTACAAACAGAAAATGCCAACAAAGCAAAGCTCATTCGGAATTTCTTTATGGACATTAGCAAACTTGTCAGCTGAACCAGTTGCAACGCAAATCAAGCGAAAACCTTCCTTTGAGTAAGCTCTAATTCGATCGTTCACAATGCTAATAGCGTCTCTATCTAGAGAATAAGTCCGCCCTTCCTGAGACAAAAATGTTGAGCAGTATGGGAGGAGAATGTCTGCTCCACCTTTCAGAATAAGATAAGAAGATTTAGACTCAGTGGGTAGGACAGTGCTCTCTACTGAAACTGCCATATACTTCCTAGCAGAAGAAAATGGTAGTTCATTAGTCCTTGTATGCGTGTCTCTGACACTGTGGAAACCATAAGCATTTGCACATTCAATCAATGCTACATCGGTCGGATTCCCAATATACTTCTGATGCTGGTCTGAATATGTGGCATTGTTACAGAGAGTTGCAGCAGTCATAGTTGCATTAAAGACAGGGCTATGCTGTACATCTGCGGGTAGGGTGTTCCATACATCTTGCTGCTGCTTGGCGTTTTTAATTCGCACATCAGTCTCAAGACCAAAGGCCCAGATTTTGGATACAGATAGGTGATTGTAGGTGAGAGTGCCAGTTTTGTCAGAGCAGATAACATTAACAGAACCAAGAGTTTCAACAGAGGGTAACCTTCGTATAATGGCTTTATTGGCCGACATTCGAAGAACGCCGAGAGCCAATGTCACGGTGACAATGATAGGGAGGCCTTCGGGGATAGCAGCAACAGCTAATGAAACTCCAATAGTAAGCATGTCAAGCCATGATCTACCTTGAAGTACACCTATGAGACAAATAGCACCGATAATAACAAAAGAAATCATTGACAGATCTTTGCCGAGTTTACCCATGGATACCTGCAGAGGAGTTTTGGGCTTCTCAATCTCAGACATCATGCTGAAAACTTTCCCAAACTCAGTTGACGGTCCTACACCAATAACAATACCTTTTGCATGTCCTTCACAAACCAACGTTCCCATATAAGCGATACAGGAGCGATCAGCGATAGGAGCGTTAAGGTTCACAGGATCAATTGATTTATTTGTGGGGTTTGACTCACCAGTGAGATTGCTTTCGTCAATTTCAAGATTAGAAGCACTGACAAGTCGCAAATCAGCAGGTACGCGATCACCGACTGAAAGAACAACGAGGTCACCGGGCACGAGTTCACTAGCCAGCACCTCGGAACGAGAGCCGGCGCGAATCAGGTGAGCCATTGGAGGTAGTAGTTTATCGAGAGCCTTTATGGATTGCTCACTTCTATACTCCTGAACAAATCCCACTGAAACAACTATGAGAATTGCTAGAGAGATCGAGATGGCATCTTCGTAATTCTTCATGAAGAAGCTAATAGCAGCCGAGCCAAGAAGGAGTAGGATCAAGGGGTCCTCGTAGAAATGCTTGACAAAGTTGATAAACAGACTTTCATCCTCTTCTATATCAATATCGTTGGATCCAAACGTAGTGCGCCGCGATTCGGCTTCACTAAAGCTTTCGATGCCTGAATCTTTTGACGTTCTTAGCTGATCAGTTGTCTGCGCGACAGTGAGGTGGCAGTAATTCGCAGCAGGCGTTCTATGGTCTGATAATGAGCCAAAAGGATTTTCGTCACCCATTCTAAAACAGTGCGTTAGTCGCTGCAAAAAAGCTGCAGCATCCGACAACAAGTTCTGTGACTTTTTATACAGGGCTTAGCGAACTACAACAGCCTGCACTGAGGGGCTGTATCTACATTGAGTTACCCGGACGAGGGTTGGACAGATGCTGCTGTACTCAGGCAAGGCCTTCTAAGGCAGACTAAATATAAAGATTAAGTTATGCACGTAGGAACCTGGTAAGCATAATAGTATACTTAAATGACACAGATAAATTATAAGAGTATGGAGGGCCAACTGCGGGGCGCGGTGATCTTACTACTGATTCTGATGAAAAGTTAAAACTCAAATACGGTTTAAGTGGTACCTGGGGAACGTGACATAAAGAGGGCGGTAGTATTTCATTTACGTGATTAGAATTCTAAATATAGGGCCATATATACTGAAATACTTTTAAAATATACTATTGAAAACACTTGAGACTGGGAATGACGAGAGTAGCCAAAATTGATCGTGTAACTAAGTTCGGGGTAACATGAACCTAAATTACGCGGGTCTGAAAGACGCGCTGCGTTAGACAAACCAGCAAGGGGATTAATATAGAGCCGCACAACAGCCACATGGTGCTGTCGACACCCGAATTAGAGGGCACACAGACCTTTAGCACAGAGTCACTATTTCGTTTAGGTGACTCAGACTTCTCCGACTCTTCAATTGATTCGGATCAAGAAACTTCTACAGAACCAATTCGATGGTCCCCTGAGGAAGATGCAGCACTGATAGATGCTTACGAAGTAACTAAAGACAACCCGCTATTCCCACCGGTAGCTGACAACGCGGCACCTCCGATATCGATAGTGAAGATTGCAGTGCAAAAGGCCCGGCAGCGGTTGGACAGCTCTATGTCCGACACACACGGGCGACTATTGGACCCGAGAAACAGAGGCCCAGCCAAGCGAAGACTGCTGTTGCTGCTGCATAGAGCTAGACGGCTCAGTAAAAGCTGTCGACCTCTTCCAAGACAGATATTAGATTACAGCCCACGGTACAATATCGCTAACAGCCGAAGATCAAGCAGATCGTCGCTAAGTAGCATGTCCAGTGATTCCGAAAAGCCTAGTGTATTTGGGGAGAAGTGGAATGGATTGAGCTCACCTCTGTTCGATCCCCAAGATCACATTCGCGATAGATCGCTATCGAACGTTAGCACTCTTGATCTGACAAGGCGACGAAGTAGTGCGGGCAGAGTCATGGTTCGACGCCCTTCAAGTTTGAAATTTCAGGTCGATCCACACACTGAGAATTAATTAGTTACAGATAGGTAGGTTATGCTTGTTTGTAGGGAGCTTTCTTTATAGATTAAACTTAGCGACCCCGATTGGGAGTTGTGATTCAACACATATCGATTTTGTATAGTGTCAACGCGATGGATGACTGTCTTGAGTCTGCCCGGAATAGGGTACCTCGACAGATATCGAGAATGGACAATGTTCAGGCCAGAATGAGCCGGACAGAAGTAACACTGGGGTCGATTGCAACTTCTGTATCCTCTCTTGCAGTGGCTTCCACGGGCTTGTCGAAGAATGTACAAGACTGCGCTAAAGGCGCAAATAGAATCCACGAAGCTCTTGAGTTTGTCGAGCAAACAATTGCTTTGCGAAATGCAATTGAAAATATGCAGTCTGCTATGGAGCGGTCTGACTGGGACCGAGCTGCAGACTATGTCTCACAGGCCCGTAAGATCCCAGAGAATATTCGACTCAGTCCATTTACCGACCGTATGGTGCCTTCAAGTAAGTACCCAGACGCCCCTGAAGAAGTAATTGCTAAGTCGAGTGATTTGTTGAATTCTCTTTTTGCGGAAAAATTTCAAGATGCAGCCAAAAATACAGATATGGAACAGATATCTAGGTTCTTTAAGCTCTTTCCTCTTATAGACCGCTCGCAAACAGGCCTAGACCTCTATGCCAAATTTATTGCCTCTATCATATCTTCACAAGGCCGTTCTATCCGAAGCAATATGTCAAATGTTTCTCCATATACCTCTACCAAGCTTTACGGAAATGCCTTCAGCACTTTTCTCGACTCAACCACTTCTCTTATCATGCAGCACAGACTCTTCGTTGAGAAGCATTATGGTGTGCTCGCAATAACTAAGACATTTCCAGCTATTCAGAGAGAGACCGACACTCATGGTACTATTATCTTAGATAGCTTCCATGAAGGTCGTAAAATTCCCTTTGCTTTGAAGGATATTGCGTCTTACTCGTTCCCCTATCTAGCATCCGCTTTCACATCGTCTTCCATACAATCTGAAGATGCTGTAATATATCCAGACGATCGTTTTGATAGTAAGCCCATTGATACTGTTATGTCAGAAATGGAGTTAATGCTATCGCACTGGACAAATTACTGCAACACTTTGACCGCACTTTCGTCAGAATCTCCTATATCCAAGCGAGCTCTCCCTGATGTAATAAAGTCAAGCTCAGTTATGGCTATCCTTAATGAAAATGTTGTACTGCCATATGAGACCATGTCTACATTTTTCTTCAGAAGAAATATTGAAAAAGCTCTGGAACTAGACGAATACCCAGATGATTCCACCATTCCTACGCAAGATGCTCCTCTAATTTCCTCTGTAGTGGATGACTCAATGTATATATTCAGAAATTTACTGATTCGGGTACTATCTACCGGAAATACTGCGCTTGTCAAGGCTATGCTGTCAAATATGCGTCGGATCCTTGAATCTGATCTCCTAGGCTTACTGCAACGCCGTTTACATGACCTTAGTCTATCCGTTGGGAAATACGCACCCGAGCAAACTGTTCAAAATTCGCCTTCTTCCTCACAAATATCCCTCAGCAGCCGCAATATCTCTGGATCTAAACATAATATTGGTTTGTCACTACAGAAGGCAGCGGCCACAGCAGCAGCAGCTGTGGCCAGAACCAGTTCCCCTGACCCAACTGTTCCGCTTACTGCATTCTCTACTCACGACAGAAAGTTTCTTATTTTACTAAATGGACTAGATGTCAGTGTTCAGTACCTTAGAGAGTCGATACACAATCCATCTGTGATCAACCTGGTTGCTGACTTATTTGTCATTGACAACGACTCTCACGTGGTTAATGATGCTCTTGAAGGCATAACTCCGCCATACTCGAGTAGAGTCAGAGGCCTTTGCACTGAAGCACTTATGACAGTGTTCTCGCAGATGATAAGGCCTCGTATCAGACCAATGTTGAACGTTGCCTTGAAAGAAGCGGATTATAGACCGTCTGCTCACAGTAGTTCCTACAGTGCAGGTGCCGAGCACTCACATGTTAAAGAATTGTTTTCAGCTCACTGGACCACATTGATTGAACCTTATAGACATATTCTTACGGCTGACTTATACGCCGAACTCGAGAAGCTTATTGCAGCATCAGTTGCTAAAGTTCTCGAGCAGCGCCTCTGGTCTTTATCGTCTACTAAAGTGGACGATATTGGTGCTATTCGGGTTGATCGAGATGTCTCGGCTATCATCGGTATCATATGTCCTCCTAATAAGTATTACCTACGCAGCTGCTTTGGAAGAGTTGCCCAAATAGTGATGGCTATAGGGCTAGAACCAGGAGAAGAAATTGACTTCATTGAATCGAAGGCGGGTGAAGTCGACTCTGGTAATAACCTGCATAGGGATGAGCTACTTAAGGCGCTTGCTATTAGAGTGCGACCGCTATCAGATCAATCTTAGAAGTAAAGACAAAACATCAAATATCTAAGCCATGTGACCCCCAAGCCAAACAACCGCGGGGTTGCAAACTCTAATTGTATTTTGACATTTTGACAGATGCATAGCAAGCTCGGCCTTATTTGGTTGCTATTCAGAACACGCGATATTGTAACTTGAATTTATTGAAGAGCGGTATAGTGAACTTATGAGGCAGTGCATTAATAGTTGCACACTCAACAACGCTTAAACGAACACAGCGATATTCGTGTGTCAGTTCTAATGCCGACGTAGGTGATGCTAATCACAAACCCTATCCCTGTACATTTAAGCCTAATGAAAGGGGTTCCGCGCGTAACAACAGGTGGTAAATACACAGTGCCAAGAAAAGACCCTTTTTTTGATATTTCTGAGACTTTACACCCTTCATATTCCGCTATATTTCCGGAAACCGCATTACCTCTTTGGCATTCAGCTTGTGATTTTGTCTCCGCTTTCATTATAATCTATTATTTGTTTGCCAATCATTCAAGCACAACTCCCGTTAGTTTTAGAGTCGTCCTCCACGCTTACACTCTTACCTTCCATACTCCAAGCTACCTGCTCTCAAATCAGCTCATCACCGCTACTCTGTCTCACAGACTCTTCTGGAAGCTGAATAGATAACTTTGTAACTTGCTTAGGCGATAATAACTGACAGAAAGCGAGGAAAGGATTGCAAGGACATTGGCAAATCATCACTTAATCCCCCGCTACTTCCTTTCGTTCTTTTTTCGCTTTGCCATCATTTCCTTCTTAACGCCGTTTGATCGCCTACACATACTCCAGTGAACTTACACATACTCTACCACATGCCTGTAGAAGCCCCCTCTGAACGAGGCCGATCTACGCATCAAGATCCTCTGCAGCCTCTAGAGCCTCCACCTCCCATGCGGCCCGCTATGGTACCGGCTTTATCTCAGTCGGCATCAGTTAGAGGTAATTCTACATCGCCTCCTCTGGTCAGTATAGAGAACGAGTCAAATACGTCTAATTTAGTTAAGGCCTCTACTTTCGGTGAGGGCAAGTCTACTAAAATATGCAAGAAATGCAATAAAGCATTATCGGGTCAGTTCGTCCGTGCTTTAGACTCAACTTTTCACTTGGAGTGTTTCACATGTTTTGACTGTGGAACTCAAGTCGCTGCGAAGTTCTTTCCAATTGATGATCCAATGCAACCAGGAAACCAAATACCACTGTGTGAGCGAGATTATTTCCGGCGTTTAGACCTATTATGTCACGTTTGTGGGGGTGCATTAAGGTCTTCATATATCACTGCAATAGGCCATAAATACCATATCGAACATTTTACTTGCTCAGTTTGCCCTACTCGTTTTGGACAAAAAGATAATTATTACAAACACGATGGGAATGTGTATTGCCATTACCACTACTCCAAGAATTTTGCTGCGCGCTGCGAAGGCTGTCAGATGGCCATACTAAAACAAATTGTGCTTATATATCGGTATGGCCGCCAGCAACAATGGCACCCTGAATGCTACATGATTCACAAATTCTGGAATGCCCGACTAGCGTCTTCCGCCGTCGAAGTAAAAGCATACTTAGATGGCCTTGATAGCAAGCAGCTCAGAGAAGTAGAAAAGGATACCAGCACGAAAATCTATCGTATATGGACAGTATTATCGCCGTTTGAAGAAGTCGCTGCGGCTTATATTTCGGAAATGTTGCAATATGCCTCTTCAGGTGCCTTTAATGAAGCATTAATGGCCTGTGCAGGCTTGGTTTGGAAAGTCACCTACTTGTTTGCATCTGTAGATTTGTTGATTTCAATATCAAACCATTCAGCCCAACCTAGGCCTACCGGCTCAAGAACTGACAGAACATTCACTGGCCGAGAACCGAAAGTCTTATGCAAGAAGATAGTCAATTATCTGTCTCTAGTTTCACGTGGTCTGCAAAAATATAAATCAGAAAGTAATGAATCTGCTGGTGCTGCCTCTTTGAATCAGGAGTTATTGAACTTGGTCACTGAAATCGCTCACCATCTTAAATTATTAATACGATTGCTGCTGAATGAAGCTATTCAGAGAGACAGAAAAGACCCAGAGTCTAAAGCTATATACAGATCTCTTGATATACTAGCACCTGCTTCTTCTGAAAAACTCTCTACTCCTGAGCAGATAGCCGAAGGATTTTCAGATGACAGTTTAAGTCTTTTGGCTTCAGTCATGATTCACTGCATTTATAGCAACACTCAACCAAAGAATCACAAAAAAATGAATAAAGATGCCCCGGCAATACCTTTAGGGCTTGAGCTTTTACCACATTCGCCAATTCTTGTTGCGGATGTTTGCATGAACTGTGGCGAAAGTATAGAAGAATCGTGCGTCCGTTTCGAACACCGTAGATGGCATATCGGCTGTTTGAAATGCTCAGTTTGTGGTAAGACGTTTGATATTCAAGATCTATCTGAAGTTTTGTACTCAAAGCAAGATAATGCCATGTCTTGTGGTTTATGCAATAAACATCCAGACGCAAGAGAAGGACTCAAATATGTTTCACGTCTTTTGCAATTTTCATTTTTACTTCAGATTGCTCTGGCACGGTTGTATGTTTCATTCTCGGTGCCGAATGCCGACTTGCAGGAAGATGCCCCGATGCACACTAAGGACGCACAAATTTCACCTATTCACCCAGTGGAGAATTCTTTCAGCGCTCCTGATTACGATGAGACAAATAAGGCAGCACAAGACACATCCAAGAAAGCCAAGCGAAACGTCTCATCAGCCAGTGCGAAATCGAGGATCTCTCTGCGCACCAATCTTTCAGTGGACTCGCAGTCACGCGTAGAAGCTGCACACAGAGCATCTGATATACTTCGAAGTGAGAAGAATCTTACTCTCAATGATATTCCTCGAATTGTTGCTGTCGAGAACGCTAAATCGTTTAGACCCAATGCTTTCCGGCATCAAATTGATAAAACTATTATCGAGTCTTCGAAGGAAATGCAGCCCATGGAAATATTTGCTGCTGTACCAACTGGAAGTCAACAAGAGGTGGAAGCAGATATTACTACTAACTCTGGCTCAAACGACAAGAGTACATCTTCGTTTGGGAAGATATCTTTCTGCGAACTGACTAGCTTAGAGGATTTTGTGGTCAAACATGTTGCTGCTCAGCTTATTGCGCCTGTTGTTAGTGAGGAATTCTCTTTGTCAGAGCTCATGAAGATGGCCGATGCAGATGCTCATTCCAAGAAGAGTGGAGGATTCTGGGATAAAGTCCTTGGAAGAAACTCAAAAACGAAGAAGAAAGATGGTGTATTTGGAGTTCCCCTTATTATACTTACGGAGAAATATGGTGTTGAATCCTCACTTTGTCCTGCATCGGGAACGTGCCGTATACCGGCTTTTATGGATGAATGCATATGTGCGATGAGACATATTGGGATGGCAGTTGAAGGCGTATTCAGGAAGAATGGTAATATCAGGCGACTGAGGGAGCTCACTGAGGCAATAGATGCAGATCCGGCGTCTGTAGACCATGGCCTAATTAAAGAGAATGCAGTGCAACTTGCGGCCTTGCTAAAGAAATTCTTACGTGAGCTTCCTGATCCACTACTTACGAGAAATCTTTATCGACTATGGGTGGCCTCATCCAAGGTTCAGGATGCCAGTAAACGTAAAATGATGATTCATCTGACGTGCTGTTTACTGCCTCGAGCCAACAGGGACTGTATGTTGGTTCTGTTTGACTTTCTGAACTGGGTGGCATCCTTTTCTGAATTAGGTGAAGAAGATGGCTCAAAAATGACAATTCACAATTTATCCACAGTTATAACTCCTAACATTTTACATGATGGACAATCTGATGAAATAACTGCGAATGGAAGTATTCCTGTTGCTGGTAGTGAAAAAGCTAAACCTGGAGCAGTTTCCGACGACCCTCGGTACACGGCAAATTACGAGGCCAGTGAAAGATATTTCCTGTCCATAGAGGTGGTTAATACTCTGATTGAAAACTATTCTGAGATTTGCAACATTCCACTGCCTGTATTAAGGGCCATTGCAGGAGCTAATTTGCTTAGTGGAGATGATGAAAAGTTGAACAAACAGATAACACCGAAATTTATTAAAGATCGAGTCCTGGAGGCTACCAAGGTGAAAGCCTGATAGGACTCTGCGTGATATAATTGCACAATACATTCGTTTATTGTTATATTAATTTCATATTTTGTTAAGTTTCGTAAGCATAGAATGTCCAACATCATGTTCCAGGGTCATTGCTTGTCCTCTGTATTTTGAGGAATGTGGTTTTGTGTTTCTGAGAGAAGGTTATCTAAGGAAATTGAAGAATCCGCAGGACGGAGTTGAGATGAAAAAACAGTATCCATAAAGCGATCTTCTTGGCCTACGCGAATGTGCCGCTTCACCAAATCTTCAAGCCAATCTGTAGAATGCTGATCTTCAGGAGTTCCGTTTAGTCGAACTTGTAAATGATGGTTTGAGTAGCTAGCTACCCGGCGAGTTTCAATAAACTGCAAAGATTGTGTCCATGAAACAAATCTAGAAACTGCTTCTGAATCCTCAGCCTCATCAGCAGCTTGTTTTATCGCGACATCAACATCTGTAGCTTGCCCAGGAACTAGGTCATACAAAAACATATTTCGTATATCTGAAGTGTAATCGCGAGGCATAGGATCAACAATTACCCTCGGCGTCAAAAGACCCAGTTGCTCCATAGCAAATCGAGCGTCTGAGATATCTGGTTCTAATCGGCCGCACACTTTTGCATAGTCTGACGTATCTTTAGCTAGTCTCTCTAGGTATCTTAGAAGGAGATCCGCTACTATATCTATAATGTCGGGTGAGGCTTTGTCAATGCCAACAGATCTCAATATCTGTGAAGCACAAACCCGTGCCAAAGCAAAAAAGATATCAGACATATCTGAGCTGCAGTATATAATACAGAAACAGAAATGTAGGAATCGAGGTTTCCTTGAGTAGTGTGGAAGCGTTCATCCGAGTAGGGTTATTTAGGTCTAGGCAGTCGTCGGCAGAGACGTTCGAGGAAACCTAATCCAACTTACAACACGGTATACGTTAGACGTTAATGACGAACTTCAGCCTCTATTCGGTAATTGCATGTCTTGTTCTAGATAATTCTGGAAAGAGGGTATTTGCGAAGTACTATGATCATCCACATCAACCAGGACAAAACCCGTACAATTCCGAAGCTCAGCAACTAGAATTTGAAACAGGTCTCTTCAAGAAGACTCATAAAGACACTACAGAAGTTATTCTGTATGGCGGAAACCTTGCTGCTTTCAAAGAGTGCGGCGACTCTACGATATATATTGTAGGACTTGCTGAAGAAAACGAGCTGCTCTTCCATTCCTTGGTATATTCTATTAAAGAAGCCCTTGAACTTATTCTAGGAACAGGGGTGAATAAGCGCACATTGTTAGAGAATTACGATATCTTGGCACTCACTATTGACGAATTTATTGATGCTGGTATTGTTATGCAGCCTGACGCTACTATTGTCGCAGGCCGTGTTTCCAGAGCCCCTACTCAAGAGTCCACCAGGCAGATCGACCTATCGGAGCAAGGAATACTAAACTACATGAGCATAGCTCGTGATCGCATTAGCGAAACATTAAGACAATCTCTATAGGCAGTATGAGTTTTTACATAACATATTGTAGTGTGTAAATAAGATACGCAACATTACTTCTTCTTCTTGCCAAGTTTCAGTCCTGCTGCCATGACTTTCATTTTACCCACACCAATAGTCATAATCATTTCCTCATCACGTAAAGATCGTATCAGATCGCGTTCCCTTGGCCACATCTTATCTGAATCATTTTCAGTCTCATCAAGCGCGGTGCGGAAAATCACCGACAAGCATTCCTTCACGGCCTTGCCTTTCTTAGTGGTTCCGGGTATGATTTTTACCTTATATTTACAGTCTTTCAGGGCTTTCCAAGGGCCAAATAGGGGAATCGCTTCAATAATGCTATCTTCCTTGAAAGGGCGGCCAACTAAGCGGTCCAATGACACCTGCTCAACATCATCCTCTTCGTCCTCATCAGCATTAGCAATCCCCTCTTCGCGCAACAGTCGCATTCTCTGCTCCTTCTCTTTTAGTTTTGCTTCTCGTAATTGCTTCGCACGATTTGCCCTGGCTTGATGTGCTACGCGTTGCCTTTCCTGCTCTTCCAGTTGCTTTTGCCGTCGTTCTAGACCTTTAGTGGAACCTAACAACTCCATCCGCTGCAGGTACTCCTCCTCGTCCTGATTAGCATACTTCTTCGCAATCTTCTTCATTTTCCCTTTCTTTCCACGAACAGTCACTTTCTTTTCTGACTCAACCGTAGGCATGGTATCAGATACTGATTGAGAAGAATCTCGAATTCCCGCCGCTGATTCGCTTATATCTAGCTCTCTAACGTCATTCTCTATTGCTATGGGTTTGAAATTTGTCGACGCAATTAGATCATTTAAAACACTGCTTTCTTTTTCTTGCTTTGAAAAGCTATACTTAGCATCAGACTTGATGTTCTCAAGGTCAATATCAGGGAAGTCTTCAAGTTCTTCTGGAAAATCAGCGAGGTCGGATTTATCGTTGCTCTCATTTGGAATGACGTCGTCGATCACATAGTGTCGTTTATGCCTGAATTCACTATCTTCGCTGACTTTGAACAGAAATCCAAAACCCATAACCAGCTGAGCTGGCGCCACATATGTCTTCTGTCCGGTAATCATAAAACCATCAATATTGAGATATTCTCCAGTAGGCGTAGTTTTACTCACTTGATCATACTTAACCCACCATGCTGAAGACAAAGCCTTTTGATCCCAGGCTTTTGAGGTAGCAAGAGAAAAAGTGCCCGCCTGCTCTAAAGTCATGGCAGGAATGGGGAAGCCAGGTCGACGATTTACTATGAAAACTGAAACGGCGCCGGGAACATCAGCATGCATGTATATATCCTCGGGGTTAAAGTGACGTCTATAGACAAGCTCAGTTTGCTGAGAATCACGACCTGTTATGACTAAATAGCCTTCAGAAGAAATAAACCAATGAAATTTCTCAAACCACGCTAGATTTCGCACTGGCCTAAGGACTTGTTTCTCTTTATGCAAAGATTTTTTCAGGTCTTGCTGAATCTTGCGTTCAGCACTTTTCAAGGCCTTTTTAGAACTCTGAGAGGTGCGAATCTCCTTATTAATAGCCGATTTTTTCGCAGAATAGTACCTGCGTGCATTAGCACCCGGACTTTCGTTGATAAATATATCAACAGCAATTGTCTTGTTTTTATTCTGCCTGAAAAAGTTATCAGCCTCATCTTCGCTTGCATCAAAATCACTATCGTCTAGCTCGCTGTCGGACTCGTCCAAAGGATTGTCCAAAGGTAATCTAAGAGTGATTCTTTTGTTTTTCAGGTCAAGATTAGATATAATATTAGCAACAGGGTTGTTTCTGCTTCTTTCGATTTCAAGAAACTTAGCAATATTTTCCCAGTCCATTTTCTGTGAGATATATTGATTCATTGTATCAATGGCTGCGCATACGATTTCAACATTGTCGTCAATTGCCTTACCTTTCGCGGTATTATCGTTCTGAATCTCGCGTAATTCAGCAATTCGTCTCGAATGTAGTGTTCGGGCATTCTGGAGCTTTTTATCGGCAGAAGCTTCCTGAGAAGCGATCCTGAGGTCCAACTTTTGGGATTCAAGGCTGGAGAAGTATTCATCGACTGTCACATTATATCCTTCGAATGACGTTATATTATTAGCGTGAAGAGGCTCAATTGGCATAAAATCATCATAGACAAGGCGCCCTAACTTATCATCATATTTGCTCACAATATATCCAGTTATTCCAGAATGTATAAGGCTAGTGATCATGTGTTGAGCTCGCTGGACGATATCTAGCACGAGTGTGGTGGGGTAAGATGTCCGTTCAGGTTCAACTTCCGCTTGCTCTAGACTTTTAGTAATTACATTAACGGAGAAGTGACGAACGTTGTTCTGAAGCATTGCCTTTATCGTTAGAGGCTTTGATTTGTCTTCGACTCGAGACCATTGCTCTATCTGTTGTAAAGTGTACTGATGATCCCAAGATAAATCCGACTTAGATAAAGTATACGGTACACCAACAGAACACGGCGGAACATTAGGCGATTCTTTGACGACTCTGAACGGGGATATAATGATGCTAGCTGAATCAAGTAATATGACGTTTCCAGCAGCAAAAAACTCTAAGACAAGGCGGTAATGCTCGCCGAAATCAAAAATAATAACTCTATCGACGCCTAACTGAGAAACTGAAGTCAGTCTCCTAGTTCGCAAATGCTTTCTTAGCTTTGCAACAAAAGCACTGGGTGAAGTAGGCGTGGTTCTGTGATAATTAGTAATATGGATGCGGTAACCTGGGTCCAATAGCAGAAGAACTTTTGAGCGCGGTAGTGCGAATTTAAAGAGCAGATCTCTTGAACCTACGTCATATATGTTTTGCAGGCGGTAATTTTCAATACTTTTGAGTTCATTTGAAATGCATAAAATATCTAGCGCAGAGAATCTTTGCTTCATGGCGGATACACCAAAGGCAAGTTTTTTATTATGTGTGTGATGGGAGTTATGTTGGAAGGAAAGGGGGCAGCCGCTGAGGGCATTTCACCGGCCGATGTTCATTCGGGCATTAGCATAATTGACCAAACCAGTCAAAAATGAGCTATAATCGATAGGCGCATCGAGTTTTGTAAAATGTATTTCTGACAGGCGAATTTGCCAGGGAGGGAAACCGTGGAGTTGGGGGGTCTGACCTGTGACAATAAGTAAGTCTGGTTCGGTTATAACCAGTTGTGTGAGCTGCTTGTCAACCATATCGACTGTGATTTCTGAAGGGGATAGCTGATTTTTGCCGACCAGCTCGCATAGGGATCTCGCAAGATCTATAATGCTCTCTTTTCCGTCTTCTTCTGATATCAGGTTTACAAGAAAACCAGACCGGGATCCAGCCGAAACACCAGAATGGGGAACGTATACACGGACTCGGGGGCAGGTATCTGAGTCAAAGTAGGACTCGAGCCTCGAGGCGACGAGAGAATGAACCGCAGCAGAGTCGTCTTTAAGGATGCCCGTTCTCTCATATATCGTCAGCGTGGAAAGCTCTGCTGCCATTGACCAGCACGTCAAGTCTGATATCTGGTCAATCAATGCCTCTATCCCAGATACAGTGTCATACTGAAGAATTACTGCGACATGCAGTGGTTTTTTCTTCAGTTTAGACACATCTGATCTTACCAGATCAGGAGCTTGATTCAAGCTATAAGCTGCCCCCAAAACCCACGAGACAGCCACTTTTGTGTTATATAATACATTTATATAAAAATATAATAGCCAATGTAGTAAGATCAATAGCAGCTTGTACAAAGTGTCTGCAATTGCCATTTTGAGGCCTGGTGTTGGTGGAGAATATAAACTTTGCGTGCCCTCTCGCTTCTCCCTTCACCCTACCTCATGTTCGGTCTACATAAGGACGCCCAGGAATTACTAACCATAAGCCATTTTCGAGGTGATGTTTCTATAAACGAGTTCATTGAAACACTCTCTGCACCTTTTCTTAATGACGCTAAAGACGCGATAATAGACCCAAAGCCCTACATAAGGCAGTTTGAATCAGCCCTGAAGAGCCTCCAAGAGCTGGAACGTAATCTCGCAAGAAGAGAGTCCACTCTCCAAGAAGATGATTACCAGGAAGAGGAGAACTATCTACAGAACCTACCAGATGTTGCCAAGTCTTCTATTCCTTCCAATTTCTCTTTGCTGGATCGTCTCGTCTCCTCCGCGGCAGACACAGTCTCGAATGTTAGCGACACTCTCGAGAAGCTCACCCGAGAGCACACCCGTGCAGCCAATGCGAGTTTGCTGCTCGAGCTGTACTTAGACTTTTCGAACCACGATTATGCCACATTGGATGCACTACGTAAAGGTTCTTATGAAAGCAGACGCATCTGTGGACGGATGACGAAAGACCTTTTGCAGCTGGCCAGATCTATAGGTAACAAGGACCTCCTGCAAGATATCGAAAGATACGCTGAATCTTTTGAAAGAGATGAGCTCGCTCAATTTGATCGTGCATACAGGGCCAACAATCTTATTAACATGCGTAACTCGGCCATGGTCCTCTATGCTTATAACTACAGCTCTAGCGTAATACCTCTTTTTGTCAATCAACACGAGTTTTTCATACAGACAGACCATTTATCAGACTCTTCTGATCTCAGCCTAGACCCAGCTTGGCCGCATCTGTCTGACCCCGGTGTCTTCTTGTTTGACCTCGACGAGCAAACTAATAAGCTGCTGAAGGATATACCTTCGGTGATAGAATCAGAGTCCGAACTAATTACCAACATTTTCGAGAATAGTGAGGAAGTACTTTGTGTCTTTATTCGGCGCCTTTTTGACCAAACTATATTACAGCGGATCGAACTTGTCCTCAACCATGCTTCTTCACTATCCCCTCTTACTTATGTCCGAACTTTGCATTTACTACATTCCAAGCTAAGGTCTTTATCTCAGACTGGAATTCCTGATGCGCTCATTTCCCAGTTTCAGCACAGCGCGAAAATAAACTCCCTTCTTCAGTCTTTGTTCAGAGAATTGTTCAGCTCTCATACACAATCCGGTCAATACGCTTCTCAGGAGTCTGCAAACCTCAAAACTTTGCTGTCAAATCTGTTTGCTCCATTCACCAATGCGCATCAGTCAAAGAAAACTCGGTTCCGCTTTAATCGACTGGGCTCTGTTGAAGAATCTGCGACTCCTATTACTCCCACAACGTCAGCTGCCTCGGGCGGCAGTGGCTTTTTCCAACAGGACATATCTGCTCCAGAGGTTACTCTGACTCTGGAAGACGGCTATTTGGCCATAAAATGGTTTACAGAATCAATAAGACGCTCCCTAGATTTATTGCCAGATTCAGAGCAGCAGCTACTTGACTTATCTCGCGTTCTTCTGGATTTTGCATCAAGTAAGTATATTGATGTGGCTTTGACCACTGCTGTTGATTTATTACGCGGCCTGGATCCTCGTCTGTCTTTCCGGGTTCAGGAGTTTTCTTTGGTTGATGTTATTAAACCAGCAATAGGTCTTTCCCGTATATTAAGTTTCACTCTTGGCACAATCAGCCTGCTTTCATGGTCGTCATCTAGCGAAATGAAGGATCGACGAAGAAGCCTTGTCTCCTCGAGTGACCCATCTGGCTCCTCGGCTCTTAGCAAGGATATGGTTAAGCTAGCTAGTGTATCATCACTTTCTGTTCAAAAAAATATCAATGCGGTTGTGAAACAACTTATTGAAAGTACACTGAGCCGTATAACAGTCGTGTTGTCACGGATAAAAAAGAAAGACTATCTTACGCAAGATGACGATATATCTAATATTATCGAACTGGCATCTCAATCTTGTGCCGAAGTCTGTTCCATTTTGGACTTATTCTATTCTGCTATATCTAACAATTTCTACATGGAAAGAAAAGAAAAAGGAAAAGTTAATGAGCACCAGCGTCATGGAAGCACCAACTCCATTGGAGATGTTCAGTTTGACGACGACATAGATGAGATTGATAGCAATGTTGACAGAATTCTGTGCGAACTTGGCTTTGGATTCAGAGATGCTCTTATTTTGCATATTAAAAGAAACTCGTTTACCACTGCTGGAGGCCTTTTACTGGCCAATGATTCGCTGAAATATCAGCGTACTCTCAGTCAATGGAGAATTCCTGTGATTGATGACGCTATGGAATTAGTTCGGGAAGTAGCGCACCTTTATATTGTTAGATCAGAAGCATTACCATCGCTGATCAACAGAGGTTTACTGCAGAATGTGAAATCTTCTGAGCTCGCTGAGTTTCTTTCAAGAAGAGCTGATCTGGACAGTACTGGTGTTCGCAGAGTTCTTTCTGTACGGACTACACGATCCGGGGCTACTAACGGCTCAGCCATTGTATGATTAAAGTAGCATACTAACATTATTTGTTTTTCTTAGTTTCATCGAACCAGGCCAGTGTCTTCGTAATACCTTCCTCAAGAGAATATTTAGGATTATAGCCTAGAGTAGATTGCGCTTTCACACAAGAATAATATCTCACTGCGCATGAAAACTTGATTCTGAATCGGTTTAACCCAGGCTCCCGACCGGTAAAATAGGATATGAGCTCGCTTATTGCTCCTATAACCAAGCCTAAAGACTTTGGAATGACAAATATACTACTTGGGACGTGTCCTGCATGTGCCCATATGGCACGGGGCATTGCGAAGAATGGAATAGGGGACATGTTGGTTATGAAAAATGCTTGTCCGCGAGCAGCTGCCGAACCTTCTGGATGGATAAGGGCTTCCGCAGCCAAAACATGAGCATAAGCAACATTTCCCGCATATGTGTAGTCAAATAGATTGTTATTTTCACCGATTTGAAATCGGGTCTGGCCTCTCTCTAAAACCTGTAACATTCCAGGGACAACTTGCCGATCATGCTCGCCAAAAATGCCGGCAGGTCTAATAGCACAGGTTGGAACCCACTCATCAGCAGCTAATGCAGCAGCTTCTCCTTTGGCCTTGGAATCAGTATATGAGTCAAATGGAGGATCAGCAATGGGGTAATCCTCATTAGCATTTATGATATCTGAGCCATTGAACACCACACTGGCCGACGAAGTATAGACGAAAGCCTTAACAGACGGAGCCCTGGCAGCTTCAGCGACATTTTTAGTACCGTCTACATTAACTGCATAAAAGAGCTTCTCATTTTTGTGCTCAGCAGGAGGGCTAGCACAGTGAACAATGACGTCGGGTTCCACCTCAAGTACAGCCTTCTCCACGCTTTCTGCATCCAATAAGTCGACTTTGACATCTCCACTTGCAATATCAGCCACAGAAACGGTCCAGCCAGCATTAGTAAACTCTCTTTGCAAATGTTGGCCCAGGAATCCGGCGCCTCCAAAAATTAACACTTTCATGCCAAATGTTATCGAAAGTTTCGTGACTGGGAGCTCCCAAGTGAAGCAGCCAAGGCTGGAGTCGAACAATACCTCAAGCAAAGCACTAGGCTACATATATTCATCTCAGTTAAACGATTTTTCAACGATAATTACAAAATAAGAGGCTCATTAAAGGACACAATTGTTGATCGCTCTAGAACCTTATTGCATACCGCGACCTTCGACAGTCAGAACGCTATCTGCACCTGATATTAGAGAAAGAGTACTATACAAGAGTATTTTCAGGGCCATCCAATCTAGAATAGATACGCTTTCTGGATACGATTAGAGTAGCTGCGCATGTGGTAAAAGTAGCTGCATTTGGATGCGGGAAACCTAAAATGTGCACGACGAGGGTAAAAGTATAATAGTATACGCGTTCTCGTGACGTAAGGTTTTCTTGTTTATACACCATGGATTGGCAGGATCCAGAGGGCCTTCTGATTAAGGTCTGGCTTTCCGCGCAGTCCGAAAGGAAGCTAAACAAACACAGCATTAATAATGTGGATATACTAGCCATAGCACAACACATCATGAAAAACCAGGACAATCTGTCGCTGCGAATGTCCGGTCAGCTATTATTAGGCATTTCTCGCATTCAGTTCCGCAAATCCAAATATCTTTTGGAAGACTGTTCGGACTTGATATCACGCTTTCGATCAAATGAGAGATTGCAGAAAACGAAGGAATTGCGACAGAAAAATAAAGAGCTCGGCTTTCAAGAGCGGCTTGCGGCACAGAAACGGAGTACTCGATTGCTTCTTTCCGTACAACTTCCCTATGCCAACTTTTTCAGTGCAATTCCTGGACCAGACAGTTCTACGCCTCCTTTATCGCCAGCGCATTCAGCATCTTCCGGCGATATTTCATTTGGTCAAGATAGCTATTTCGATCAGATTTCACAACTCGAAAACAGCGAAATCATTCCCAGAAAACGCACCTCGTCACTGATAAGCGATATAGAAGTGGGCCGCAACACCGACGAAGCTGACGCAGCATCTCGACATAGTTCATTTGCTGGAATCAATTTGGGAAACGACGACTCTATCGAGATCGGTAGGCATGCCCCGAGTCCCGTCCTCTCATTGGCAGATGACCTACCACCACTAGAAATGGATTATCTGGATGACGACCTTGCAATGGCACTAGATCATCAGCCAATCGAAAAGCATACTGAACACTTGTCTGACACTTTTGCAGAGAACCCGCATTCTGCAGAAAAGAAACAAAACTACAGCAGAAAGAGGCAAAGGAATACTTATGTTGCACCTTCAATCGACTCCAGTGCTACTGCTGCTCCTTCAAAAATCCGTCATAGAAACGATAAGCTCGATATATCTACCATGGCCATGATTAGAATACTGCCTCGTGCCCCTGAATTGGTCTATCAGACCAAGCTGTTAAGCCTTCCTCAAAAACAAATGAATCGTATATTGCGTTCAAATGCATTCAGATTTGGAAATTCAACGCTTCAGGGTGTCTTTGACGCAGCAAGGTCTGCACGTATTGCGCAACCAATGGATATTGCGGCCCCTGCAGAAGGTGTTACAGACCGAGAAGATTCTCTAGCTATGCATATAGATATCCCAGAAGATATGTCTGTGCATGGTGATAATATTGATTTTCAGCTACCAGATGATGAATTCGGCATTGATCAAGAAGAAAATCCAGTTGATATTTCTCTGAATGAGGAAAATGGTCACAAATATGCTGATCGGCATATTTCTTACGCTCAAAATAATAGCGTAAGCGAATTTATGGAGCTAATTCAAGAACAGACAACCTTCTCCGATATTACTGGGGGATTGAACAGGATGGAAGTAGCCGATAGATTTTTGCAGATGCTAGTGCTAGCTACAAGAGGAGAAATAGGCGTTGAACAAGCGACAGCGTTCGGAAGCATTTCGATAACAACTGTATAAAACACTATAACACTACTACAGCACCGTTAGATATGTATTTATGTACTGCCGAGTATCTCATGGCATAAATACTATTCTGCCTTAGTTCAACAGTCTCATCTCCTAGCTGAATAATTTCATTAATAGGTCGGACCACTCTGAAGATCACAGGCTGGTCCAAGTCCGGCAAGGTCACCATTGACAGTCCTCCAGTGTCATCTTCCAAACCCTTTAGATTTTCGGGCCAGGATCTCATACTATACTGCCTATCATATAAATGACTCAGTAGCTCTGCTCTTCTTCTAACAAATCTGATTTCTTCTGGTGACAAATTCTCGTTATGCCTGGCGTAATACATGTCGAGTTTCGAGATTTTCGCTAGCCTAGCACGCAAGTAGCCTCGTATCAGGAACCTGACACGTTCTAGCTCAGATTCTATAACTAGAAGAGCAAATTTCATATTACTGCTGACAATTCCTGAGTCTGATGCTGTTTGCGTTTCTATTTCTTCTATCTGAATATCTAGTCGCTCCTTCAACCGCTGTAGTAATTGGTCTGAATAGGGCATTAGATCTGGACATGACAGCTCAGACACCCATGCCTTCTGTAAGTCCATTATATCTTTCTTTCTATCGTCATCTTTACGTGAGCCCCCAAAAACCTGAGAATCTAATTCTTTCAACAGATCATTGATATCCATTAGTGTCTGCAGAATCTAGTTACCCAATTGGGAATCCGGTATGCTTACACCCCTTCGATATTTAGTGTTACACCATGATAGCCAAAGGCGCCGAATGGTTTGTTGGAGCTCATGTAGGAGGTGGATTGACTGAAACTGTTTCAAGAGCGCAAAAAAGCGGCGGAACTGCATTCGCTATCTTTGTGAAAAATCAGAGACGCTGGGCTTCGGCGCCAATGTCCACCGAAGTGGCTCAGAGGTTCAAGGATGAAAGAGCTAAAGCCTTTTCTGGATCCTGTATATTACCCCATGGATCATATCTTATAAACCTCGCCAATCCGGATCATTCAAAAAGAGAACAATCCTATGAATGCTTTGTTGACGACCTGAAACGATGCGAAGAACTTAGTATCGACCTGTATAATTTGCATCCCGGTGCTCACCTTGGTGAGCCTGTCGACGAAGCTATATCTCGCATTGCTCACTGTATTGATAGGGCACACAAAGAAACCTCTTTTGTTAAAGTTGTACTTGAAAACATGGCCGGTCAAGGTACAACCATAGGTCGGACTCTTGAAGAGTTAAGGGACATAATTAGTCTAGTCCAAGATAAGACAAGGGTCGGAGTATGCATCGATACATGTCATGCATATGCTGGCGGTTTTGACATAGCTACTGCCGAAGGCCAAGAGAAGTTTTGGAATGAGTTTGACAGTGTGGTGGGCTCACAATACCTAGCCGGTATCCATCTTAATGACTCGCTATTTCCACTAGACTCCCGCAAAGACCGACATGAGAATATAGGTAAAGGATTTATTGGATTGGATTGCTTTCACTACTTAATGAATTCTTCGCGATTTCATTCAATCCCGATGATTCTTGAAACCCCTTGCGAGAACGATAAACTTATGGATGATTGGATCAGAGAAATCGAACTGTTGAAGTCGCTAACTAGTATGGACTCTTCATCAAAAGAGTATCTTGATCTGAGAGCTTCTTTGTGGGATCAAGGCGTAAAAATGCGCAGGGAAAATCAGGCTAAAACAGATAAAAAATCTGCATTAAAAAAGGCTACAGCTAGAAAGCGGAAGCGCTCAGATTCCGAATAATACAATCCCTATAAGTTCATTAGATCCTCGCTGTTGTGACTAAACATGTTGGTAATCTATTGCGTCAACAGTGGTAACTAGCATCTTAAATATACGTTGCTATGGCTTATCTACAACGCAACTCCAGGTGGCCAAGTTGGCTAAGGCGCGAGGCTGTAATGGAACAATCACCTTGAGATCGGGCGTTCGAATCGCCCCCTGGAGATTTTTTTTTCAACTATTATTAACATTTACATAGTTCTATGTTTGTGGTGAACATATGTAATTTTTAATAAAGAGAGAATTATTTTATTATGTCATTGCTTAATATCATTAATCAAGATTCTTTTTGTTCGGCTAGTCGATAACCAGCGCGTTCTCGCCATGCACTCAAAATTGAATAAGAACCAATCAGGACGAACATAATACCAATTGCAGAAGCCATTGATACTAATACAACATACCCACGGTCCATATATTTCTTCTCAGCGGTGTTCAGGATATTGTTGAACTCCGATATGATTCCATATACAATGCCCGGTTCGCTTAGTCCACTAGAACTCTGCCTTGATGTAAAAATATATGGCCTCCATGACTTCCCATCATAATAAGCCGCTGAGAGCTTACCATAGCCAGAGCCTGAGATACTTACACTGCCTATGGCTAAAACCACCTCATTGCTCTGCAAGTAAGAAGCTTGACTGGTTGCTCCATTCAAAGGCAGTAGAACCACTTGATAGATCTCTGAATCATCATCTAGACCATCAATTGAGCTCCATGTGCCGCTTCCCCATACAGATATGTAAAATCTCGATACATCATCATCTACCTGACCCCATACAATCACAGAGTCTTCAATATTTCCAGAAGGAAGCAAGAATCCGTTCACTTTTCCTGGTAAGCCAAATGTTAGCTCATTACTCTCAAATGCATTAATTGTATCTGCCTTAACATTATAATATGCAAGATAAGCTGTCGCCCCACTGAAATTAAACTCTCCAGAAAAATAGAGCGAACCATCAAATAACGAAAGGGAGGTAATATTTCCTTCAATGCCACTAGGCCCAACTGCGTGCCATCTCTGTTCAACTATTTCGTACATGCATATGCCAGCGCAAGTCAGAGAACCAGCATTCTCAAATGATCCAGCAACATATGCTACAGCGTTTGAGGAATCAACCCAGATATCATTGACTTGACATTCATTAGAAGGACAACTTAGCGGGGCAGGTTGATACCGTTCAAGATTCCCTGATGCAATATCAACTAGTGCAAAGTTTTCAATGGATTGTCCTTCAAAAGATCCTGTGACATCACCTCCTACAAGGAGTGTGTTGTTAAAAGCACCCAAAGCAAAAACGGTACTATTCTCATCCAATCCCGAGGATAAGCTCACAGAAGAATCACCTGAAAGTACAAAAATGTTTTGTGACTGAGTTCTATCAGAACTGTTCACTGTAAAATGACCTCCCATAGCAATATATTGGCCGTCGTCTGTATATGCATATATCGCAGTTCTGATGCTAGATCTTTCAGTAAACGCAGAAATCTGTTGAGACAGCTCAAAGCTGGAGCCATTATTTACTATAGCCCAGTTAGTGACTTTTGCACTCTGCACTGATATATTCGAGCCCAGAAGAAGGTACTGTCCTTGGTTGATGTCAACAGGAGATACTATCTGTATATCACCTATTAATAAAGGATATGCTCCGACAAGCACCTCTTGATACCAGCTGCTCGAAGATTCAAGGTACAAGACACTCCCAGGCACAGTATACTCAGCAGAGGTTTGGAAGCCAGTTACTGCTGTAAAATCGCCTGTTAATACAACAGCACTTTGTCTTACACCTGTAGAATCTGTAAATGACAGTTGGGACATGACCATGACCTCGCCATTCAGTTGTCCTGAATTTGTAATGGTCTTGTTATCAATGTTCAAGGCGGCGAAGTATACTGTTTCACCATTCACCTGAAAGTTTCCACCAAGATAAAGACTTTGATTGTCACCATTCTGCAATGATGAAATCATTCCTGACCAGTTATCAGAGCCGTAGGAATCCACAGAATTCTCTTTCTGCACATGTACAAGGACTTTGCTTACTTCTGAGTTTGTGAAAGACCCAGCAATCAGAGCAGAGCTATCAGGTAAAATCGCTATAGCCTTAACTTCGGCTTCGGTACCCAATATATCACCAATGGCTGTAAATGTTTCATTGTTATATCCAATAGGGGTCTCAATAAGGTTCGATGTGAAGTTTTCGGGAGAGTATTCAAGCAGTCCATTTACTGCTAGTCGTCTAGTTTGATTAATTAACACACTTTCCAAGACAACATTAATTCTATCGGCGACAAAAGTGAAAGGCAGCTGAGAACTTTGATCTGGGGTCAGCGTGATGGAAGGCGAATATTCGTCACTTAAATCGATATATCCGCTGTATATTATGTCATACTTCTCGTAGTTGTTTGTTTGATAAATCTGCGTGTTCTGAGAAATTGAGCTTGAGGCATTTACCAAAACATTCACAATTCCTCGTGTAATGCAAGTATCATCTGAAATGCATCCAGGAGTGTATAGGTAAATAGAGTAGTTTCCAGGAACAGAAATGTTAGGGTGAAATGTGACAGAATAATCACTTAGCGAGCCCGAATCAATATAGTTTAAAAGATAACTGGATTCTATCTTCCAGTTGGATCCAGTAGTGGAAGAGAAAGAAACTGGAAGTTCGCCTGTACCATCGCATGGATTGAGTGCGTTATAATCGTTGACTGCGTACACTGAAGTATGATTATCAACAAGAGCAATGCCGGAGAGGCCCGCATAATTTCCATACATGGAGAGAATTTCGATTTTGAATCCTGTCATCCCAATAACATTCACAAACGTAAATTCCTGAAAAGCACTGGCACCTTCCTGAAGAGGGCAGAAAGCGTCGCAGTAGCTTATATCGCCGTCTGAGTTGATGTATGAAATATTCATAATTCCGCCAGAAGGGAAACTTATGAATCGAAACTGTGAAGTGCCACTTCCATTATCGGGTGTGTTACGTATCTGGACTTTATATGGTGTGACTGTTCGGGGAAGATATACCTGCCACGAGCCTAGCCCTTGATCTTCTAATCGCCATGTCGATTTATCTGTTGATTCAAACAGACCACATAATACAGCTGAAGGATCAGCAGAGTGTGAATCAGTAGTTCCGCTAGCGGATACGTTCCCTGACGCCAAGCCAATATACTGAGTTGTTGAATAGTTCTGGACAGAAGCTGATGAGTTTGTTGAGTTTTCAAGATAAAATGTTTTACCTAAGGAGTTAAACTTACCTCCAAACAGAATATTTCCGTTGCTTTTGAGAGCCAGCACATTTACAACGGCATTTTCTGAAAAGCCCTCGAACGGTAATGAAGACCAAGATGAGGACTGATATATGTATTGTGCTGCACCGTAAGTCTGGTTATACTCAAAACTTCCAGCAGCATAGAGAATATCGGCAGTGCATAACAGTGAATAAACGGGGCCGTCTATGCCATTTAAAGGGAACAATGAACCATCTGTGACATTGATTGCAAATATGTAGGGGTATGGAGTCTGGAAATCGCCAGCAATGTATGAAACGTTATTATGTATGCATGAGGAGTAAATCTGTCCGTCTATGTCAATTGGCGCACCATTTAAATCCAGCGGTAAAGAACTACCATCAGAATATATTGAGGCACCAGATGGTGAAGATGACTGTTGTTCGAACGAAAAGGAGGATAGGCCGAGGAAGTCGCCAAAGATGGATATTTTACCTGTATCTAAAAAATCTGGCAATGGTGTGTCAACGTAATCGATTGAGAGCAAAGCTGACGCCAGCGGAGCTAGAGGTATCAGATTCTTCATCTCTGGAGGCTGGCTAGAAAAAGGTACAGAGGATCTGCGTGATCTTAAGCAGAACGGAAGAACGTAAACCAAAAATCTATGTCCTATAGACAAATAAAAATCGAAGCTAGCTGAGAGTTTTGGAGGGGCTTCGGATAACAAACGGGAAGAGTGGATAAGAATTCAAGAAAGATGAGTAGATGTAAAGTCGCTCTTTCCTGACCGTTTTGGGGTTTGTTTATCTTCGGTTGCCATGAGCCCATTAGAAGGCAGGGCGCGCACGCGGCGGGAGCCAATCAGGTCTGTGATGTGTCAAAATAAGGTTTGGAGCGTTAACGGGTCTAATACGAGCTGCGGTAATAATAATAATAGGAGTGTGGACTTTGGTGATTACAGAAGCTTGGCATGACGGCTCTTACGGCGCTGGTGGAATAAGTAGAATGCCAATGAAACAATGAGCCCTCCTAGGAAAAGGAACAGAAGCCAAATGCGGATAGATCGAGACATCGACTCTGAGCTGGAGTTGAGCATAGAGCTGACGCTGGCGATGAAGTCTTTATCAAAGTTTGCAATTTTGTTGTGCAAGTCACGGAGGTCTGACTCGACTTTTGAGCTTAGGGAAGAGGCGGATTGTTCGCCCTTGACTGCTGAATTCTGTAGAGCTTGTTCAATTGTAGTTAGCACTCTGGCAATATGGGCCAGCGGCTCATTGATCTGGTCGGTGCGTGCTACTCCAGCTGAGAGTTTCTCGATTTCAGACTTTGTGGCTTGCAGCTCTGCAGCAAGAGCTCCGAAGCTATTCATGAGAGATTTTATATCAGCCGTGATAGAAGAAATAGCCTGGTTTAGCTCTGGTGGGGGTGTATTATCGTCTCTTTCACCGTTTGTGTAGCCCTTTTCGGATGAAGCGTCAGCTTGATTGCCGACCGAGAAAGCCGATTGCAGAGGCGGTTCTTCTGGAAGAACTTCGCTTGAAGCAACCGGTATATCCATGCTTGTAGCGACGGTAACGTCCTCGATAGTATCTGCATGGTCATCGAAAACGTCGAAGGAAGAGATAGTCAGGCCCGGTCCATGTGAATTAATGCCCAAGTATCCACTACGTGGCAGCTGGTTGAGAGTTGCAGAACTATCTGGCAGAGTGCATTCTTGTCCATTCACCATTAGCCGGAAAGGAGAAGGCCAGTACCACTCGAGGACTGCTTCGCTGGAAAGGTCTACTGAGCAGTGTCCGACGAGGTGCAGCCTTTCGCCTTTTAAAATATTTACAGCAATCATTGAGCTCGGCTGACTGTACATCAACGTTATCATAATTCCTTCGCCCGCATCTTGAGTTAAAGGCGGTTGCTTAGAAGTGTACACCAAGTCTAGGGAAGACTGGGGAGTGGTTTCTATTCCAGAGGCCGATATAGTTGTGACAATTTTCCAGCGCTCTTGTCTGAGCAGGTTGGAGCTCCAGATCATGGCCATATCACCGTCACCCCCGGGGCTTAAGCGCACGCCTGCGTTCTCAGATAAAATGGTGCCTCTGAACTGCCAGCCTGGGATAAAGCCTGCCTCGGCGAGCGGCTTTCTCCAGGAGAACAATGGAAGCCTTGAGGCGCAGACATTTGCGACTACCGATATGAGTAATAAAACCAACAACATCTTTATATTAGTACCATATGTCTTACGCAAATTAAAACTGTTAGCGCCGGGCGACTGGGTCGTCCCGATGAGTTGTCCTCCGGGAAAAACGGGCTTTGGGAGTTCTAGTGACAATTAAGGTCGCGGGCTGGATCGTTACCCCAGAGTAAATGTCCGAGGAAAGCACCAGCGGCTATTGCCACAATACAGTATCCGTTGTATGTCATAAAAATTAGCATAATGAACAGAGAATATATCACCTGGATCGTGTACAGGAGGCTGTTATATATCCTGGACCGAGGCCGAACTACAGTCAGTAACGGAGTCGCATCAGATCGCACTTATACCTGGTCAGTAGTGATTATTAGAACGCTTGAGGGGCACTTACCTGCATAGTTGCGGCCTTTGACTGCCTGAGACCGCAGTTTCTCGTAGAGGGCCGCAATTGCGACTATTGCAGCGCAAGATAGCACGAGATCATGTGTGGAGCGAATCTGCCACCACCTGAACACAACACAGAGATTTTTGTAGTCCCAGTTGAACGTCATGGACATATTGCACATGTTATCAGCGTGTGCGTCGGGCATATCGCCCATCGCGTGCATCATATGGTCCATTTTGTCTGAAGGTCGAGAAGGAGGGAGCAGAAGGAGTGCGTGTATGGTTAGGGTTGCATCCGGAGATAACCCTAAATTGGCAGTTCGTGCGCCCATGCGCCAACCAGCAACCACCACTTTTCAGAGCAATGGCTTTTGATTTGGAAGCAGGATACTCGGATTCGCCCGAGTTTGCTGAGATCACGGCAAACGTCTCTGATGCGCTGCTCACATTTTCGGGGCAATCGGCCACTTTGGCCCGCATGGCTGCGCAAATAGGCACCGCCAAAGATACGCCGCAACTGGAGGAGAAGATCAGCAAATTACTAGACCAAGCGCAAGACAGTGCCCGGAAACTGGGCATTGAGTCCAAGAAGCTGCAGACATGGGCAGACCCAACTGCGTCGCAGCGGTTTACGCAGCAGAAGCTTGAACGGGAAGCGTCCTCCATTATTGAGGAGTTTCAGGCAGTGCAAAGTGATATTGCCAAACGCCAGAGGCAGGCTCTGGCCGAACAAAGGCACGCTCTGGAGACAGCCGAGGCGTCTCGGTCGTCTAGTGGCGGCGAGCAGATCCTTATGCAGGAGAACCTCGCGGATCAGCAGGAAGTAGAGTACCAGCGAGCTCTGATTGCTGAACGAGAAGACGAGATCCGCGGTATCGAGCAGGGCGTATCTGAAATCAACGAGATATACCGGGATCTTGGCACCATTGTTGCCGAGCAGGGCGCAATGGTGGACAGCATCGAAGCCAACATCAGTAACGTGGCAGTCCACACGCAGGGCGCTTCGCGAGAATTGACTCGGGCATCTCGAAAACAGCGGGAGTCGAGGTATAGACGCTGCTGCTTGCTAGTTATTTTGAGTGTGATCCTTCTGATTGTGCTCTTGGCGATACTGCCGGCGCTCACTTGATCACTGTGCGACGCAAGACCGAGTGCTTTTGGTTCAGGTACGGTAATGACTCTCTGACTCAGTCGGAATTTTGGTTTGTCTCTCTTACGTAGTATTCAGTAGAGTAATCAGTGTGCCAAAAACCCCCCGTGTCTGGGCGAGGTTTCTGGCTCGATCTGGTCTCGGTCCTCCCAAGCAGACAACGAAATCTGGGGAACCCCGTTAATTTTCCTCGGAGCCACCCAGACTCTACGCCGAATTTGGGAACAGAGATGCTGGCTTTGAGGTCCACAAAAATCGCATTCAACAGGTTAAATCGACCGGCCTTGCAGGCGCGAACTTATGCGCGGTCGGGCTTAGAATTCTTCCAACCTGAAAGGGCGTTGCCCTCTAATACAGTAGTGAAGTTCGTCCCTCAACAGGAAGCATGGGTGGTCGAACGAATGGGCAAGTTCCATCGGATTCTCGAACCCGGCCTAGCCATCCTTGTTCCTGTACTGGATCGGATCCGATACGTTCAGTCTCTCAAGGAGAACGCTATAAATGTAGCCAGTCAGAGCGCTATCACCTCTGATAACGTCACGCTGGAACTTGACGGAGTGTTGTACATAAAAGTTGTCGATGCCTTCAAGGCCAGCTACGGTGTAGAAAACGCAGAGTATGCAATTTCACAGTTGGCCCAGACTACGATGAGGTCCGAAATCGGCCAGATGACACTGGACCACGTTTTACGAGAAAGACAAACTCTGAATAATCATATAACCGAGGCAATCAACGAAGCCGCACAAGACTGGGGTGTTAAATGCTTGCGGTACGAAATCAGAGACATACACCCTCCAGACAATGTCCTCGAAGCAATGCATCGTCTCGTGTCGGCAGAGAGAGCCAAACGGGCCGAGATCCTCGAGTCTGAGGGCCACCGGCAGTCGGCGATCAACAAAGCCGAAGGTGAGAAGCAATCCACAATTCTGGCATCCCAGGCTCGGCAAGCCGAGCAGGTCAACGAAGCTGCCGGCCTGGCCGAAGCCATCAAGGTCAAGGCTGACGCTACTGCTGCCGGTATTCGGGCTGTAGCAAAGGCCATTGAAGAATCAAATGGCGGTGATGCTGTGGCCCTTCAAGTGGCAGAGAAGTATGTCGAGGCTTTTGGTAAGTTGGCCAAGGAGAGCAACACGATAGTTGTGCCCGCTGGCCTAGGTGACATCGGGCAGTGGATTGCCAGCGGCATGGGCGTGTATGACACGATCAAATCTGCCAATGCCGGCAGGCCCGCGCCCAAAGCGCTGAAAAGCGAGTCGTAGTACTGTAACACCTAATAGCAACTGATCTATTCATTCCTGTAGCTCGCCCCGCTTCTTCAATTCTTCCAGCCGCTTCAAGGTCTCTTGCCGCTTCTTCTCCTGCCAGCGAGCCAGCGTGGCAGCATCGTGCATCTTGAGTCCAAAAAGCTTGGGAATGAATCGCTGCGCAGACTTCGGAGGAATGCAGTGCGGGTATATTTGCATAAACATGTGCGGAAATGTGGTGCCAAAGAAAGCACCGTCGATGTTAATGTGCCGGTAGCTTTTGGGTTTGTAGAGGTCTTCACACTTCGGGCAAAACAGCTTTACTGTATCTGTCGAGAGGACATCCGAGAGACCGCAGGGCAGCAGCGGCTGCTGCTCGCAGTCGACTCTTGGGCAACGGCCAAAGTCGCAGTGCTTGAACTTCTTCAGCATCTGCTCCAGCCCGCGCGACGTCAGAATAAACCGGGCGTGTATCAGGCCGTAAAGCACGCGCGCAGCAACCTCCAGCCGCTCTCTTTCCTCGTAATCGACATCTTCGTCGAATGTGTCGTTAATTAAGTCCAGGGCTTGCTGAAAATAGGGCACCTCAGCGTTCAGCCCCGTCAAATTAAACCGGTCCAGTATAAAATCCAGCTCAATTTCGCAAAAATACTCATTGCCTTTGTCACCTAAAAACCAGCCAACCCAGATTCTTTCCTCTGAGTCCGATCCGGAGTCGTTGTCCATTGGCTGTGTTGAGGAGGTAGGAGGAGCTGGCTAACACTGGTCCAGCAGACTTTAAACCCTAACCTAGCCCGCCTGGTTTTCGGCTCTCGATCCTACTACGAGGTCTTTTCCCGCCTCATGCATTGGAGTTTGAGTGTTTCCTCGCTGCTCCAGCCTCCTCTTGATCCGCCTCTGCTGGGGGTGTCAGTCCTGCACTCTCCTCCGGCCCTTCTGGCTCTTACACAGTCGCAGTTGTGCGTGTATCATCTATATCCCATAAGCCCAGTCCTCGTCCTTTCTCGCTCAACCTCCTCTCTTCAAAAATATGGCTTCAATATTTCAGTCTCCACTGATCCATTCTCAAGTTCCTGCGCTGTTTTGACGTCTCTAGGCTTTGTCCTCTGCTTCGATCTTGCTGAATCGGCCGAGCCTCTGGGGCAGTTTACCGACTCGTCGATAGACCAGGATACTATTCTCTACACTGAGCCTGGACCCGGCCAGAGCGCAGGCATTTCTCGAATGACTCTATCTCTTGTTAAAACTCTTGACTGCAGAGCGTCAAGCTCGTTTCTCTATCGGTCTCAGGTCGTTGCTGTTTCGCCCAACTCGTTGCACTCCTACGCACTCTCCGGCAGCGTGTCTTCGAAAATCTCTCTGCCAGAGCCTCTTCCTGACTCAATTGTCCACTCTCTGGCTACCCCGCATTATATATTAGTTGTGACTGATAAATCGATCTATTGCACTTCTCTTGATAAGCCCACTTTACATCGTCTGTACGACCTACCAGAGCAGCCTGTGTCGGCTGCCTTCAATCCTGCATATGAACTGTTATATGTTGCATCTACTTCCGGCTCATTGCTTATCTACTCTTTTGATCTCCAAACCCTGACTCTCTATTACATCAAATCGGTTCTTCCTTCGTTCAGCGCAGGAACTGCTCTGCATGTATCCTGCTCTAGTGATTTCACATCGATAGCAGTTTGCTACGAAAAAGGGTGCACTATTTTTTCTGTTTTGGGTGCTGAAACTAGTTCGTGGGCTACTGAGCATCGATACTTATCTGTTGCGTGGTCAGCATCTTCCTCCAAACTCTTCTGTGTCCAAGAAGACACATCTTCTATACTAATCATGGACCTGGCCACCTGGAACTACTCTGCTAATCGAAATTGGCAGAGCATACTCAACCCTGTTCTCTCTTGCCACGAGTCTCGAATCGATATCTTTCGCGGCCGTGCGCTTGACGACGCCGAAGCTATGAATCATGACGCCCCGCAGTGGCTCAGTGTGAATCTCCCTTTGAGCTACATAGTTGATAATGCTCCAATACATTACATCGCGCTTTCTCCAGATGGGAGGTATTCTGCCATTGCCGGATATCATGGTATCGCTCATTATTCAGTGGTGTCCAGGCGTTGGAAACTCTTTCAAAACGAAGCCGAAGAGCGGGAATTCACCGTCTCTGGTGGAATGTTATGGTATAGCCATTTCCTTGTTGTATCGGTCATAAGCAATGGCGCGTATCACCTTCGGGTATATTCTCGTGAAGATGAGCTCACCTCTGGCTCAGCCCACTGTGTTGTAGAGCTTGATTCACAAGTGCTACTAATGTCAATTGATGCTAACGCGTTAATATTGTATACGGCTGATAATTCTGTGAGGCAGTATAATATTGTTACATCAGAGAGAAAGCGAGCAGAACTTGTTATTATTGGAAAAATGTCGTTTAAGGAAATGGTTGACGATCCGTACACTGTTACACAAATTTCCTGGATTCTGCCTCACGAACCAGATGACAACTGTGGGTCCCGTAGAGACATACACTCGGCCTCTTTCCTACTGGTTGTGTCAGGAAAACTTCTGGCCCTATGTAATAATTCTCTGACCACATCTATTACTGACCGGAAACTTGAAAGCAAAGTTTTAGCTCAAAACGCGGAATACTTCTATGTCTGTTCGAACGGGCTACTTCAAGATAGTTTATGGGCATTTGATGGAAGTTCGGTACTTTTCTGGCTAGAAGTACCAACTAAACCCACCACAAGTGATACTCTACGGAGAATTAAGCTAGATGTTGATTTCTACCCGCTCAGCCTGATCGTCGAACGTGGAGTTGTGATTGGGTTAGAGAATAAAATCGAAAGACAAGTTGGACAAAAAATATCACTGCTATTCAGACAACAAGTACGCTCAGTTCTACTACTGCCGAAACTCTGGCAGCAACTGATCCAAAGTGGAGACAAGGAAAAAGCGCTTGTTTTAGCCGATAGTTACGACCACCTAGAGTATTTTAGCTATGCGCTGGAGGTCCTACTGCATGATGTTCTAGATATGACAGCTAACAACATGTCTGAATCACATAATAAGAATCGGCGATCAGAGCAGTCGTTGCTAGCAGGGACGGTGGAATTCCTGGATCGGTTCCCACAGCGCCTGGATGCGATAGTCGGATGCACAAGGAAGACAGATGCGAGGTTTTGGAAGATTTTGTTCGATATAGCAGGACCCGTGCAGGGCATGTTCGAGGACTGTATAAAACAGAGGAAACTGAACATAGCAGCTGGGTTCTTGCTTATCATGCATACATTTGAGCCTGAACGCGACCTCAGGAAGGACGTAGAGAGGCTGATGGACAAGGCTATTATCGCCGAAGACTGGAACTTGTGTAAAGACATTGCCAGATTCGCAGATGCGCTTGGTTTGCGAACCCAGCTCCAGGAGATTCTTGCGTCCGCCGTCTCAGATTAAGCTTTGGGACTAGACCTGTCCTAGCACCTCCGCCTACTTCACCTGTTTCTTGTTATAATGTCATTACCTAAACGAATCATAAAAGTAAGCTAGCGTGAAACTGTGTAGTTTTACATGATATACTAACCCTAAAGGAAGCAGAACGGATAGTGTCTGATCCAGTTCCCGGGATCTCGGCCACCCCTCACGAAGACAACCTGCGATTTTTTGACGTCGTGATTGACGGCCCAGAAGGGTCGCCGTTTGAAGGAGGTCATTTCAAACTAGAGCTGTTTCTTCCTGAAGACTACCCGATGGCTGCACCAAAAGTGCGCTTCTTGACGAAGGTGTACCACCCAAACATAGACAAACTAGGGCGAATCTGTCTTGACGTCTTGAAGAATAACTGGAGCCCTGCACTACAAATTAGAACTATCCTTCTATCTATACAATCGCTGCTAGAGTCACCGAACCCGGATGACCCCCTTGCTAATGATGTGGCCGAAGCCTGGAAAGAGGATCCGGCGAAAGCAATTGCCACAGCGCGCGAGTGGACGAGCAAGTACGCTAAATGATGGGTCTACCAGGCATTTCGTTACAGTGTAATTAGACATCAGATAATATACTAGACGATCAGGTATTCTTTCGCTAAGCCGTACATTCCATAATGGCCGAAACGATGTCTCCGTCGTTGTTCTTCAACGCCTTCACGGCCTTGGATCGGCTGCAGTTGGCTTGGCTGACCACCATCTCTATATCTTCTGAAGACAGTCCAGTTTCATCGACCTCGCCTTCTTCTTCTTCGGGCTCGTTGTCGTTCAGTTTCAGACCTTCGGCAGCGTCAGCAAGCACGTCCGGAGCACCATCTTCGCCAGCTCCTTCCTGTTCAGCAGCAGTTGCAGCAGCCTGCATGTTCTGCAGGTTTTGCAAGTTCGGCGCACTGAGATCCTCTACGCGGACCTCTCCAAAGACCACATAGCCGCCAGCAGGGGTCTGGTATACTTCCGGGCTGGCAATGGTGAAGAGAATGGTGCGGGATCGGCGCATGACTAGACGAAGAATACCATCAATCTTCTTCAGTCCCAGTTTCTGGACAGCCTGGCGAGCCTTCTTGGAGTTGCGGGAGTGTATGGCAATAGAAGAGCCTTCAGGAACAGTAGCTTCGTCCTGCGGGACCTCGACGGGGTCAGATTCCGCGGCCTCAGGCGAGTCGGGAATTTCTTCAATCTTTGGGTGTTGTCCTTCTTCTACGGCAGCCATTTTAACCAAAAAGTATCGCAATAACTATTAACAGCTAATGTCTTAGATAGAATCGCACGGGGTGCTCGAGGGAGCTTGATGTGGATGATTAGGGCATTTAGGGCTGTGACTGTGTTTGGCACCCGAGCGAGCGAAGGCGCTGGATCAGGTCAGCATTACATTAGGCTGGCTCGAGTGAGCTAATATACGTGGATAATATAAAGTAGTGACGGCGTAGCAGTTCTAGCTGTACTTAGCTAGAATGTGGATCGTAAATAGTAGGATGAGAGGGAGACGCATATCGACTGATGCTGTTCGATGCCGAACCACCGATCAGAAATCGTTCTCTTCCTCAGAGTCGACGACGTCGAACTCGAAGTTGAGTTCTTCATCTCCTTCTGTTTGGAAGGTGTCGTTTTCGTTGATACGTGCTGACTCGGGTAGTTCTCCAAGGCGTTGCAGCTGCCTGGCTTCGTCAGCATTGTACTTTAGAATGATGTCGGCTTGGTCATCTTGAAAATCTCTAAGAGCAAGCAACACAATGTCTCCCTGGTTAATCCACACTTTCTTGCGCATCTTGCCTCGGATATGTGCCAAACGAGTCTTTCCGTCGAAACAAGATGCCTCTACCCGGCCATTTCCAAGCATTTTCGTCACCTGTGCATACTCCTGCTCGTCGTCCTTAAACTGCAGTTCTCGCTTGTCATTGTCGTTCTCGTTCTTGCCGCGCCGGCGGTTCTACATCGTTAGTACGCCTCTACAAGACGCCATCTAGGCTGCGCCAGAGTCTAGCGCACCCCCAACTAGGGGTCACTCCTCTAAGCCTATGCTCTCATGCTTACATACCTTTCCTCCCTAACTAGTTAGTTTCAACTTTAGTCCAGAAAAATCCTGCCTCGGCGAATCGACTTACCTTTCCTTTATTTTTAGGCATATTGTCAGGATGCTAAGAAATACTTCTTGGGAGATCCTGGGTGGTGCGGCTCAGCACAGCCCTACTAACCCTCTCCAGTCTACCTCCTCTTCACCTTGCGTGTCTTGCGCTTGCTCCACATAACCAATGTATAACCCGACCTATCCTTCCCAGTCTCCCCCTTTGCACCATCCGGTGCCCCAGCACCCGATTCACCTGTCTGAGGAGCAGCAGTACGGGTACACGCAGCAGATGCCGCACAACTACGGCCCTAACCAGGCTCAAGGACAGCAGCAGATGCCACCAGGTCAGGGAAACCAGCAGTTCCAGGAGTTCTTCGCCAATCCTGCCGCCTCTGTCGGCATCAACATGGGTCGAAATGCCGTTGCAATGGGCCAGGAGTACGTGGAGTCTTCTTTTGGGAAATACGTCTCATTCAAAGCCTTGAGACAGTATTTCCAAGTTTCCAACCACTACGTAGCTGCTAAGCTCGCGCTCATCATGTTCCCCTGGAGAACAAAGGTCTGGTCACGTCAAACAGCAGTGAACTCAGGTATAGAATCTCCAATGGCCAGCGCTGGTACTCCAGGACCGTACACAGCAGTTGGATATCTGCCTCCTCGCCTGGATGTCAATGCCCCAGACTTGTACATCCCGCTGATGGGATTCACCACATACTGTCTTCTGGCGTCCGTATTACAAGGACTACGAAACTCGTTCGATCCAGAGGTCTTTGGGTACACAGCCTCACGCGCATTGCTTATCCTTATGCTAGAAGTCTGTACCTTAAAACTCGGCTGCTACCTTCTACAGGTGAACTCGCCCGGCCAATGGCTCGACTTGATAGCTTACTCTGGATACAAGTTTGTTGACATTATTGTCGCGACAATTTTAGCATACCCATTCGGCGATTCATCCTCCTGGATCACACTCTCTCTCTATCTGTACCTGTTTGCTGGTAACTCCTTTTTCCTACTGCGCACGCTTCGCTACGTCGTCCTACCCGGTGCAGATGGTTACGAACAAGTTGATATTGCTCCGAAGAAACGGCGAAAGCGCATTCAGTTCCTCTTTGTCTACGCTGTGGTCATTGAGTTCGGCCTATGTTACCTGCTGACCCTTTAACTCGAGGTTCACCACCAAACCTTATTTCACCAACCTGCCTACTGACACATTTCTTGTTTAACTGCAATGTTTGAGCCAAGCGACCCTGCAATCCCGGTTTCCAGCACTGGGGATCCCGGCACCTTTGCTTTTACAACAGCGCTCAAGAGATGGGTTCCGATTATTGATTCCATCGTGAAGGACGTTAAAGCTGCCTCGACGGATGATACCGAAGCTGCAAAATCAATCGTCTCTTCTTTGGAAAAATTGAAAGCAGACATATCTGAAAATGCCGTTATTGAGCCTCTTAATGAAAGTAGTGAAATTGGACGCCAGTATATGGCCGAATTGCATTCTTTGGCAGGGGAGGGCAGGCACTTGCAGTGGCGGAACGGCCCTTGGCTGTTTACTGAATGTCTCCTCTACAGGGTTATCCGTTCTTTTTTCGCTCAGTTCTCCGGGACGAAGTGGTCAGCATATGACCCTTTTAAAACCACCAAAGTCTCTGCTTTTAGAAGTTCACTCGAAAATGCCCTTAAGTTGGCGACTAAATTCTATATGTCCCTAAGCCTCCTCGAAGGGCGTTCCTTTGATGACAACCATAAGACCGACCCGGACAACAACAAGCAGGTCTTTATTGAAATGATGTTGTTGTCGTTATGGGGTAATGGGTCTGATCTTTCTTTAATGCCAAATGCTACTGAGGAAGATTTACGCCGGGTTCAGGTGCACCGCAGTTTGGAGACAGCCTTCAGGCAAATCGTCGATAATGACTTTGACGAACTCTATGACTTTGTGGTCAGCTGCAAACCCAAGATAGTGGATGCTAAGCAGATTGACATTGTCCTAGACAACTCTGGATTTGAGCTGTACTCAGATTTATTGCTCACCGTCTATTTGCTCCGATCCAATCTGGCTAGAACTGTAGTGCTCCATCCAAAAGACATCCCTTGGTTTGTCTCTGACACATTGCCTGATGATATTATGGAGCTGCTAGACCTAGTCAAAACAGCTTCTCTGGAGGATGGCCGAAACGAATCTGACAAAGAGTCTGCTAGGAAGCTGCTGGAGGAAGTCACAATGTACTTGAAACAGGACAGGCTGCAGATCAAAACTCATTCTTTCTGGACGACAGCCCACCCTATGGGAAGAATGTTTGTGTATGGGCAGGATTTGGCTGACTATTTTCATAAGAAATCAGACCTGGTGATTTTCAAAGGAGACTTGAACTATAGAAAATTGACATATGATGGAAAATGGCCGCGAACTACATCGTTTAAAGAAGCAATTGGAAGGCTTGGCAGTGACGTCAAAAGGTTCTCTATTCTCTCATTGCGCACATGCAAAGCTGATGTCTGTGTGGGTCTGAGTGAAGAAATGTTTGCTGAGCTGGAAAAGAACCCGGAATGGTCGTATGACGGCTCGTACGCGGTTGTGTCGTTCAATGGAGCAGACAAACTCTAAGTGAGGACGTGTATTTTAGCTTTCGACTGGACTCCATGATTTATTCGCTTTGGATATTCGATAGGCATTGTAAGTGCATCTATTAATTTATTAACGTATAATAACAGCTAACAAAGATTAGGTGACTGTATATTTAAGAGAATATGGCACAAGGGAGACGCCGAAGAGGAGGGAGAAGAGGGAGATATCGACAAACTTATCTTTGGAGTGACGTTCTCGATCAGGAACATGGTGCGGCAAATTGGAGGCGATGATGAGATGTTTTCGTCATATTCCACCTCAAAGTACAGGTTGCACTACTTTGAGACGCCGACAAACACACGATTCGTGCTGATAACAGACAACAGCGTCGAGTCTATGCAAGTGGTGCTGCATCAGATATATGTGACATTGTACGTGGAGTATGTGGTCAAGAATCCGCTTACAGATATAAAAAAGGGGCCGCAAGAAAATATTAATAATGAGATATTTTGCCTGAGTCTGGATTCATTCATTAAGACGCTGTCGACGTTTGGTTAGTAGCCCGCCCGACAGGGGAAACACACTTTAGACTTCGATTACATGCGAACAGCGCCAAATATTATAATCACGGGAACTCCCGGGACGGGGAAGTCTACTCACTGTGCGATGTTGATGGATACTCTGGAAGGATTTAAATTGCTGGATATTACAAATATAGTCAAGGACGAGAAGCTATCTGAGGGGTACGACAGGGAAAGAGAAAGCTATATCGTCGACTCCGAGAAACTTGGAGACTTCCTCGAAAGCGAGCTAGAGGAGGGCGGGAAGATTGTCGACTGGCATGTCTGCGATGGATTCGATAACGAACTTGTTGATTTGGTCGTTGTTCTACGAGCGCGCTCGGAGAATCTGTACGATAGGCTGAAGTCTCGAGAGTACAAGGACTCGAAGCTGCAAGAGAACTTGGATGCAGAGATCATGGGACTAGTTTTAGAGGACGCTTACGAGAACTACGAGAAGGGGCAAGTTGTGGAACTGGATAGTAATTCGATTGAAGATATAGAAAGCAATATCGACCGAATAGTTGGTTGGGTCGAGGCCTGGAAGAAAGACCACTCATAACATAAACTGCTGCAGCTTCTCAAGCGCCCTCGCTCTGTGGCTGATCTTATTTTTCTCTGCAGGCTCCATTTCCGCATACGTTTGAGAAAATCCATCTGGCTGGAAAACGGGGTCCCAGCCAAAGCTAGGAGCTCCTCGCGCTGGTACGATTTTTCCAGGGCATATCCCTTGAAGAATCTCCACTGGCTTGTTCGGTCCTTCGGTGTAGGCGAAGGTGCATACGGCATTGGCTGACTTATCTTCGTAGGCGGCCAAAAGGTTGTTGAGTCCGTCTAAGCCGATTCCTTTCATAAACCACTTGATATAGACGCCCGGCAGCCCGTTCAAGGCATTAAAGCAGAGCGCTGTGTCTTCTACAATAACGGGTCCCTTCACAATAGAAGCTGCATACTTACACTTAGCCGTGGCCACGTCTTCCAGAGAGCCCTGCAATTCTGGTGCGTCTATGTCCTGGTTTATCAGATCGATCTTCCCTTCCAGGATATTCGATACTTCTCGCAGTTTATTTTTGTTTCCTGTTACGAATGTTATAGTCATAGAATTTTAGAGTTTGTGGTAGGTAGAAACTTAGTAGCACCCAGGTGCCCTAGTGCTATCATGATCACGACACTGGGAATGTTTATCGTGGATGAGATCCATTACGCGAATAATGAAACCCGGGACAACGTCATTGGTGGAGCTGGCACCTTTGCGATCATTGGTGCCCGGATCATCGGCGGCCGCGGCTCCACGTCCTGGATAGTCGACTGTGGATCTGATTTCGACCCGGAAATGAGAAAGCAGCTGGACTTACTGGACCTCAATACGATTTATAGATACGATCGCAGCAGACTGACAACCAAGGGCCTGAATACCTATGATCCAGGTGACCACCGCTCTTTTGCGTACCTGACCCCTAAGAAAAGGCTAACTGCCCAAGATCTCATCGACCATGGGCTTGCGCAGGCAGATGGGGTACACATGATCTGTGGAGCTTCTCGCCTGAAAGAAAACATCCTTCATCTAGAGCAGTACGGTAAGCATATGTACTTCTGGGAGCCTGTGCCCGACCTTTTTGTGGCGTCCCAAAGACAGGAAACCATTGCACAGCTGGCCAACCTCCCCGTCTCGATAATCTCTCCCAATCTGTACGAGACAGGCCAGTTTTTCGGGATCGGGGTGTCTGAAGAGCAAGAGGATTGGCAAGAGGTTGCAATTGATCTGGCTAGCCGGCTTTACAATGAGCTGCATAAAATACCTGTGGTGATAAGGTGCGGGAAGCGGGGAGCAATAGCTCTGAGCGATGAGGTTTGCTGCCTTATCCCGCCATACCACATCATCCCAGGGAAAGTGGTAGACCCCACTGGCGCCGGCAACGCTTTTGTCGGCGGCCTGGCGGCCGGGTTTGTGTCCACAAGAGATATAGTATACAGCGCATGCTGCGGGTCTGTCGCATCTTCCTACATAGTGGAACAGCTCGGGATTCCGAGCTTCTCAGCTGCAGTCTGGAACGGCGACGACGCCAGAAACCGAACCCAGACCGTCCTCTCTCATTGCTCCCACCCCCAGCAGTGAACCTCCCACCCCCGACATCCCTCCTTTTAGTCCCAACTTTTGACTTTAACTGACACGACATTCTTTTTTTTTACCGTCCACCACTTAGCGATGAGCAACCCTCAAAAGCTGAGAACCGGCTTAAGGACTAGTACAGACATTTCTAGCCCCCTGTCCGAGACTCTCAGTAAAATCCAAACACCCGTGTTCCTCTTGATCCTCTCGATAGCAATTGCTGTCTACCACATCAACCCAGATGATCTAATAGCTCGTAGCCTTTTCACCATTCCTTACAGACAGCCCGATGGCTCATATCTGGTCGGCCCGCTTGACTTCATCACCAGCCTCTCCTTCACTATCCTCCTCACCCTGGCCCGAGGCCTTCTAATGGACCACTTCTTTACCCCTTTGGCACATTCGCTGAACGTCCACCCAGGAAAGCCATCCCAGCGATTCGCCGAGCAAGCCTGGTCCTTCCTATATTATACTCCTTTGTTCATATACGGTTTTGTTCTCTATATCAATTCCCCGTATGCCTTCGACTCTGCCATGCTCTGGACCGGATGGCCTCACCTCTCCTTGTCTCATTCCTTCAAGCTCTACTATCTCATTCAGGTCGGCTTTTGGTTCCACCAACTCTACGTCCTCAACGTTGAGGAGCGTCGCAAAGACTACCACCAGATGCTGTCTCATCACGTCTGTACGACCACATTGATCCTACTCTCATATTGTTTCCATATGTTTCGCATAGGCCATTGTATACTCGTTCTTATGGACTTTGTCGATATCACTCTTCCTCTGGCCAAAATGCTTAAATACGCGCATCACCCAACCTTGTGTGATTGCACTTTTGTCTCTTTCATCATTTCCTGGATACTAACTAGGCACTACATGTACAATGTCTTGGTTTGGAGCGCATGGTATGGCGCTTCAAAATACATCCCTTACGGAACTTGTATTCCCAGCGGCGGTGATTACTTTAAGTCCGTGTCTCTCAGATGCTTCACGTGGCCTCTTCATGTTACATTTGTCGCCATGTTAGCTTTCATTCAGCTTTTGACTATAATATGGTTCATGCGAATTGTGAAGGTCGCCTACAAAGTTGTAAAGGGTGACGGAGCAGAAGATTCTCGCTCAGATGATGAAGATGACAGTTGACCTGCTTTATCACTTCCTCTCGCCGCTGTATTGGCAATGCTACGACTGTCCTAATAATGCCTATCTCCTGCTATTGTGCTAGTCCTCAATATCATGAGTCTACCCCTCAGACTGGAGTATAATCTCGTACTATGCGTGTTCTACACGATCTCTTTAAAGAAATTTATACGTGATATTCATATATTCTTTTCGGTGTATTTTCTCAGATGATTTGAACGTAATTGGAAGGGCAAATTCCTACCTCACCGTTGGCTCTTCTAGCCTGCCACCATCTGCCAGAAGTGTCCGCGATGTCCAACAATTCGCCTTGCTCAAAGGATAATTCAGTCTCATCATCCGGGCTGGCTTTATAAGCATAGACTGCTCGGGCTCTGTACGGATATTCAATACCTGATGCTGCGTTTTGTGTCATTTCCGAGAGAGTCGGACTGCCTGATCGATCACCAGATACGTCGGCAGCGCTTGGCGATCTTGCAGAGTTCGCAACATTCGACACGCTACCACCTGCAGTCAAAGCACCCAATCCATAGGACTGAGATTCATGGGAATTGAAGGTAGATCTGGGGTTTTCAAATCCACTAAGTTGTGCCGATGTGAGAATCTGGGCAGGAGGCTGCTGGGAAGCAGAGTAAACAGATCTTTTGTATCCCAGAGCGCTATCTCTATTGCTATACTTACTGGCTCCAGATCGGAATTGACCACTTACTGAGGTTGGTAACCCCTTGTTGAATTGATATGCGCTTGCGTCGTACCCGTCTCCGCCGGCTCCACCTCGAAGAGACCCTCTGTCTACCCATGCTTTCAAAGGTGCCTGGGCATCCATAGTAAAGTAGACGAGCCAAATGAGATTGATCATACTCAGAAGCAAGAATCCCGCAGCGGCAGCGTTGAACGACGAGACATCGCGATATATAACAGAATCCGTGCTAGAACTCATATATATAAATGCAATAGTAAGTGAAACAACAGTAAGGAGATGATATGGCCCAGGACCTTCATAAGTGCCCATTAAATAGAATATTCCGCCGATCACGAAAAGCTGGAAGATCAGCCTCCACCAGTTAATGCCGGCAAAACTGCTTTGAGAATCGGCAGCACACGATCCTGCAAAGGCTATAATCCATGAGATCGCAGCTAAACTGAGTGTTACTAAAGCAAATGGGTCGCCGATTATCAAACTGATGTAGAAATTACGGGGTTTGAAGCTCGGTGCGTGACTAGGGTATGGTTTATACCTTGCAGCGTTTTTCAGGCTGGCGTTAAAGTCTTCTGCTGGGGGTTTTCCTTGGTAGGCACCAGATCTGGCAGGAATTGCAGTTTCAACAGTAGATGAGGAACGAGGCCCGTCGTCCTGGCCGTGAGGGTAGCGTTCCGGTGCAGACTGCGGTTCGGTCATGTCGGGGGAAGCAAAGGGGTTAGGTATCGCCATTCTTTCTATAAACTATCACACACACAAAAAACAAAAACTGTACAATACAAATGAAGAATCTAAATACCCGAGAAATGCGGTTGTTAGAGAAGAAGAAGTCAGTTTCCTTGGGTAAGAGGGATATAGCAGATCGGTCAGGAGTATGACCAAAACAGGGGGTGGAAAAAGAGGGGTGTTTAGAGTCAATATATGTTTAATTTACAAGCAGCACACAACAGGACAATAAAAGTCAAGAGTTGAGACCAGGAAACAGATCAAAAGGCGGTTATTCGGCTTCTGACGCGCGTACAACTAGGTAAGGGATGATTGAGGTATGTATGTCCCAGAAGAGGTAGTCGACATGCGCGACTAGGTTAGGGTTATAAACTAGCCACAGGCCGTATCGGAGGCAGATAGAGAATAGATATGTGCCAGGTTGTTATAAAAATGCTGCGGTTAGTGAGAGAACCATCACTATGACGCCCCAAACGCTTAGGAAAAGCGCTACCGTTCTTAGCTGGCTGTTGGTGGCATGCCGGAGTTTGTTGAACGAAGGCAGCAGCCGGGATCGGGAGGAGGGTCGTACGGCTTGGCTTGCCTGTACCAATGGAGGAATTGTCGAGTCAGAGGGTTTGTAATCTGGGGGCGGCTTCCTCAAAATCTTCTGTGCAAATAGTCCTGGTAGTATAAATGAGATTGACGTGGACCCGGTGGCACCAACTATGCCTAATACTTTGGCCAGAGAGCTGACATTCAGCGCGGTAACGTATGACAGAGCTAGAATGGAGGTGGTCAAGGCTATGAATCTGAACGTAGGCAGCGGAGGCACAGCTGGAGTTGTGGCTGTTTCAGCTGTGTTTCGTGAGCGGATATGATGAATAATATGGTTTAAGGAAGCCCGGCAGGGATGGCACTGGAGTGGGTAGCCCAGGAGCACGAGGATCACCATTGCCAAACGAGCAATAGTTGCGCTTGGAGATGGTGGGTACATTGCGACGATATTTCCGCTGACAAAGTCACCGTATGTGAAATAGCCACAAAGTCCAAGAGTAATATATAGAATACAGGCAGTGCCGACTGTGCCCGATACCACTCTTATGAGTGAAGCTTGAGACCGATCTTTGATCTCGTTGACAATACTGAACATGTTCTGATGACATGTGTAGGCAAATACAATGACAGGCAGCGCATGAAGAACCTCCAATAGTCCTCTAGGCTTCGTGACACTTATTGGACCCCTTAAGCCAGGATCGATGTCTCCAAGTGCAAAATGGGTAACAACAAGACCTACCAGGTACAGCGCAGAGACCATGGCAAGCACAGATGAGTACCGTAAAGAGTCGAGGCGTCGCATGTAGCATAGCGGAATCAGAACAACAACAGACACCGTGATCCAGCCAGATCGCGACAGGAAGTCGGGGCCGGCGATCTGAGGCATTAAGTCCCCAACAATGATGAGATACGACACGCCTACGCCGAAGCATTTGATCGCTATGGCGGCGTCAAACAGGACACCTAAGCTGGGATATGTAATTTGAGCTAGACTGAAAAAAGATGCCTGCCCTTGTTCTACATACAGTGCGCATCGAGATTGAAGGTAGAGGCCTGTGGCCGATGTCATGGCAGACAGAACGAGGACTACAAGTCCAAAGGCGATGCCATTGCAACTAAATGCATATGGCATCGCCAGCATTCCGGCACCAAGAACCGTGTTAAGCAGATTTACAATACACGACGTCGCAGACGCATGCGGGTGTAAAGAAGCCTCGGTCATCTCGTTGCTTATGGAGAGGCCTGATACTTGAAAAGATCGCTAAGTAACTTGGGACCAATACTACCTATACACTTTTTATACCATCTTTCCGGGAATAGAGTTTGACTAAATTAGTGTAGTGATCAGAATGAAGAGCACTAAAGCTAGACTAATTATTAGCTTGGTTGCGGCATTTATTATATACATCACGTATGTACGCTGCAAACGGCGATCATGTGTTGTGGTGATCAACAGTCCCAGGTACCATTTCGAAGTAGTGCATCCTTACCTCGAAACCCTTCGCCAAATGCGTCAAACTATATTATACGCGTCGGACGAGGGAATAGGCAGATTCAACTTCAACGAATTTGTTCATCATGATATACAAGTGCATAGTATTAGAAAGTTGTCTGCTGACCTTCACCCCGACCTGGTGGTGTTGGTATCCTGTCCCGAGGATATCGCAGAGACCGGAGAGATTTTACTGCAGTTCGGGGCACAAATACATTGTGTTGTGCATGAACCCAAAGTATGGATCCAGAATAGCCCAAAGGACTATTCTGCTGCAGTGGCATACATACGGCCGTTGCTGGCGTCTCGAAAAATTACTTTCGTAGCGCTCAGCCCTCATGTAGCATCTTACATGCAGAATAATTTCATAGCATTGTTCAACATAGAACAAGTTCCAGTCATTACATTCGTTCCAGTCAGTACCCTTCCACAAAGAAGTCGCTCTAACTATCTAGTCACTGCTGGTAAGTTTGAGGAATGGAGAAGATCTTACTCGGCTCTGATCAGTGAATATGTCGGGTTGGGTCACTGCGCCGTACCATTGCATTTGGTTGGCGCGGGACAGCCACCTAAAGTTCCTCCAAATAGCAGCATAGAAGTCATACGCGACCTCAATTTTACCGAATATTACGCACATCTGTCCAAGGCTTTGGCTTTAGTGCCGGCTTTCGCAAATGTAGAGTACATCACTTCAAAGGCATCGAGCTCAATACCAGCTGCAGTGTCAGTAGGTATTCCTATTATCGCTAGCTCAGATATACAAAAGGCATATAGCTATCTGCAAGGAGATTCCATTTATGTTCACAATACTCTTGCTGGTAGTATTCAGGAACTAGGGAACCAATCTTCAAATGAACTGAAGAGAATAGGCATGTCAGAGGTTCGGCGACATCTCATTAGGAAGAATCATCTCCTATACAAGCGTTTCCTCCATGGATAACGTCAAAAAGTTGTAAAGCGTCTTCTAGTCCTCCTCATCTTCATCATCACTTCTATCATCGGTAGCAGATCCTTCAATAACTAAGCGATATGCAATTCTGAGAATCAAGTAGAACCAATATAGATTAACGAGCTGGAGAGCAAAGATCAAGACAAATGTGATGATTTGCGAAATCCAACACTTGTACTGCTGATCGGCAAAACTCAATTCAAAGGGACCTATAGTTCTAAATTCAGTCAACACAGACCAGAGAATTTTGATATTCAAGTAGTGTCTCAGATATGTCCAGACAAATACAAAAATAGCAAACAGATATGGGCCTGCTTTGATATCTAGATAGCTAGCTATCTTCGACAAAGATAAGAAGAAATCTGAGATATCCATAGTAATGTAAACAGCAAGACCCATGTACTGAAAGTGAAATCGGTAAGAACACACAATAAGTGCAATAGTAACAATGTGATGGAAGACTAGTTCGTGAAAATCTTTTCTGGGCTTTTCCACTTGCAGCATAAGTAGTACGCTCTGTTGAGACCAGAAAGCAGCCTGCAATAGGTAAAAGAGCTTTAATTCAGGAGAACTGTCCATATGAGGATATTCTTCGTAGAATCCAGCCGTTCTAAAGTACCACAATTCTGGCATTCGGTGCATAATCCACAGCCCTATTGGGCCTGTAGTCCCATAATAGATAAGAGAATACGCCTGTTCCATGAACCGCATTCGCTTACCGCGAAGGGCTGGCTCAAGTAATTCAGAAGTCGGCGCAAGGATCACCTGCATGACAAACTCGCGTAAAAATGTGAAGAATATCATATAATACATCACAAAAAGTATATCATTAAGTCCCTTCGCGTACTTACCGTTATCCTCCTTATACGATAAGATAAGAAAAGGTTTTAAAACACTTCTGGTGTCCTCATTTCCAAAGTAATACGCCCATACAGGTATCACGGTACATAGTAAAGGTATCATCCACGTGTTTCTCTTGAAAAAATGTCTATCAGCAGCGTTGCTACCTTTTTTCCCAGAGCGTTTCTTAGAATCCATAGAAGATAAAGACCTGCCTCTAGAATCGCCAAAATTGGTCTGACTAACAGAATTCCCGCGCCTTCTGCGAGGTTTTGTTTCTGTAGAACTCGAAATCGCGTTGTCGGTCATTCACTTAGTTGAAAAACAGAGCTTTAATGCGTTGAAACGCGAAAGATTTTGTCGGAAGCTTCCTCGACCGACCCCGATTCTTGAAAACTATTAAACTTTTCTGAACTGATTCAGGTTCCAACTGTCCACGTAATTAAAGTCTAACCCTAATTAGGTATGTAATCGCGTCTATGATCCTACTTTACGATTCGATATTTTCTAAACTAGTATGATATTTGCACTGATCGCGTCCATCTAGGAATACAGATCATCTTCATCGGCATTTCCATTACCAAAAGCAGCACCCTGTGTCTCGTTAGTAGCAGACTGCGCAGGAGCTTCGGAGTCGTTAAACCTAAATGAACCAAATTGTCCACGAGACATTTGAATCGAGTTAGCATATGCTTCATATCTCCTCAATTCAGCATCATTTACAGAACGTACCGCTGTCTTCATGGCTTCCTCAAAGTGGGCACGAGTAATATATGGCACTGGGTCCTCCATGGCGACATCTTCGCCTTCAGATTTGACTTTGCCATCTCCCTCCTGTTGCTGCTGAGCGGCCATCTGTTCAGCAGCTTCGATGGATTCCTTTATAGCAAATTTAGCAGCTCGCTGGACAATATATGCCAAATCAGCACCTGAGAATCCATGAGTAGCAGCCGCTATCTCCTCTAAATGAAGTCCAGGCTCCAGAGGAGTCTTGCGGAGTTGAGCATTAAGAATAGATATCCTGGAGGCTTCATCTGGTAATGGCACATAAATGAGCTGATCCAGTCTGCCAGGGCGCAAAAGGGCAGGGTCGATTTGATCAGGTCTATTGGTAGCTCCTATTACGAAAACATTTTTCTTGGAATTCATACCATCCATTTCCGTCAAAAGTTGATTCACAACACGGTCAGTGGCTCCACCGGCATCTCCTACTGATCCACCGCGAGACTTGGCAATCGAGTCTAGCTCGTCAAGGAACACGACACAAGGTGCGGCAGCACGAGCCTTGTCAAAAATATCTCTGATGTTAGACTCGGACTCTCCAAACCACATAGACAGCAGTTCAGGTCCCTTCACAGAAATGAAATTTGCAGAAACTTCTGTTGCAACTGCTTTGGCTAATAAAGTCTTACCAGTACCAGGAGGTCCATAGAAAAGAACTCCTTTAGAAGGAGATAGGCCAAATTTGGTGTAGTATTCTGGATGAAGAACTGGGTACTCGACAGTTTCCTTGAGCTCTTGCTTGATTTTGTCCAGTCCTCCAATATCATCCCAGCTGACATTAACACTTTGTACAACAGTTTCTCTCAAAGCAGAAGGATTAGAGCTGCCAAGAGCAAATCGGAAGTTTTCCATCGTCACTCCTAGAGAATCTAATACTTCAGTGTCAATAGTTTCTTCTTCCAGGTCAATAAGATCCATCTTTTCTCTTATCTGTTGCATAGCAGCCTCAGAACACAACGATGCAATATCAGAGCCTACGTAGCCATGAGTATCCTGAGCGATAACTTCGAGGTCGACATCCGAGGCAAGCTTCATATTCTTAGTGTGAATACGGAGAATCTCAAGACGGCCAATAGGGTCAGGGATTCCGATATCTACTTCACGATCAAAGCGTCCAAAACGACGAAGTGCTGGGTCAATGGCATTGGGTCTGTTGGTGGCAGCAATTACAACAACATTAGAGCGAGCCTTCATGCCATCCATTAGGGTGAGTAATTGAGAGACGACACGGCGTTCTACTTCACCATTAGTCTTTTCACGCTTGGGAGCAATTGAATCAATTTCGTCGATGAATATGATAGAGGGTGCGTTCTTTTCAGCTTCTTCGAAAGCTTTGCGGAGGTTAGACTCAGACTCACCAGCCATCTTTGACATTATCTCAGGCCCGTTGATAAGGAAAAAGAAAGCACCAGTCTCATTCGCAACCGCACGAGCCATCAAAGTCTTACCAGTACCAGGAGGTCCAAACATTAGAATACCACGAGGAGGCTTAATACCGATAGACTTAAAGAGCTGGGGGTGGCGGAGCGGCAGTTCGACCAACTCGCGGATCTGAGCCATCTGTTTGCGGCACCCACCAATATCGTCATAACCCACTTCATTGATGTTTGACTCGACATCTTCCCTTTGGAGAGGTTCGCCTTCGCAATGAATAACGGTGTCTTGAGCAACAATACCATACTCTGGAGGGTCGACAGCGACAACCTGGAACTCTACCTGGCGCATGCCACCTCTAACAGTGAACAAGTCGCCTTGTCGGACTGGTCTATAAGCTTCAACAAAGTAAGGCTTGAGAAAGGCATCGAATAATGAGCCCGTGAGGCCTTCGACAGTATCGGCAATTGGCAGCACGGAGATCCTGTCGGCGTACCTGATATCCGGGCAAGGATGGACAGTGATAAGGTCACCGAGGCGAACACGTAAGTTGTTGCGCACGACACGGTTGATACGAGCTACGCCATCTTCTAAGTCCTCGTCAACTAGGACAATCAACACAGTGTCCTTACGCTTTTTGCCTTTAACGAGGACGGTGTCTCCTCTGAATAGTTGGAGCAATTCCATCGTATTTGGAGAGAGTGAGATAACGGAATTATCATCATTAACAGCATCATCGACAAGAAGTGCGTTATCTTTCTTCTTGCGCCGAAGAATGGCGGTGGCGGTGTGATCGTCGCCCTTCGGATCGGAACCAGAAGCGTCAGCAAGGTTGACTTTGTGTTCCGGCATTGAAAACAATCTATTTCAAGAGTGGGACGGAGAAAGTCGAAAGTCAGAGATATTTATACTGATTATGGGGTGAATTTTAGAGTTGGAGCTAATCAAATAGGAAGGGCTCAAAGCTACTATAATTGTGGCAATGTACAGTGATATTCTGAGAATCTCGTTGCGTGGAAGGAGACAGAATAAGGTGCCCGGGCGCCACTTGTGCAATGGGAAGGATGCTGTTACCCGGCCACAAAACGGCTGATTACGAACTACAAGACAAGCCAGATTGCAAGAGATTCGGATATGGCCTGTGTGATTGAATATTGCCAGCAGATGAACAGTTCTAGTGAGTGATGCTTTAATGGGGAAAGTAAGCTTTCACACGTTTTGGTACATCAGTAGTGGCTCGCCAACATTGGTGAGCTCGGGTATTGTGCATTTGATGTCGAAGATTTTAGCAATGATGATCTTGAAAATCTTCTGTATATTAACGGAATTGCTTGTAGAGCAAAATATCAAGTTGGCACGCATAGCCTTGGCGAAACGCCGGGCTTGGTGTGAGATCTCGGCTTGGTCTTCAAACGGAAGTTCGATAAACTGATCGTATTTCGTGCCCACCAAAAACGGAATTGCGTTCTTATTAAATCCTCGAGCTTGCCTGTACCATTCCTTTATAGAGTTTAGGGTCGATTTCCTCGTTAAGTCGAACATGAAAAGAATTGCTACCGCGTCGTTCGATACCAGCGGCAGCATATTGACGAACTCTCGCTGCCCGCCAAGGTCCCATATAGAAAAGCGTATATCTGCATCTCGTATTTTAATTGTTTTGTCCATAAAGTTGACACCCAGAGTCTGTATGTAGTCTTCATCAAATGCTCCTTCAACGTATTTCACCATTAACGATGTTTTCCCTACCTGAGCGTCCCCTACAAGTCCTACTTTAATAACAACACTGTTTCCGTTAGTTAATCTACATTCGAGTCCGCTGTCAGCTCTCGCTACTTACTCGCCAGAATCTTCCTCGTAATCGCTAGCCATACTGGTGTAATTGAAGAGTCTTAGTCCAATGTAAACAGTCCAAACCTTAACACCCATGTACGGCTGCCCTCGCTTTTCGGGCACTGCGTCCACCTCAGCCTCAAATATATATGCTGCTCTATATTTATAATAAATACCCCTTGCAAATTGTAGCAGTATAGCTTTTATCTCTCTGTGCATTATTTGTTGCAATGAGTACACTTTGAACGCATCTCTCCTAAACCCAGGACAGTTGCAACGGCTTGCCCTTTAAAGTTCTCCCAACCTTTTCTTCTTCTAATTTTTCCTCGACATCATGTCTCGCATATTTTCGTCGCATTCAGTTCTGCGCTTACCATATTCGGGCAAGTTGCTTGAGCAGTATTCGGACCCTAGAGATCTTGCTGCTGCCGAATGCCAGTATGCTTTAGTTCCAGATCAAGATATAATATGTCTAGGTATCTCGCAGTCTGCTATATCGAAGTACGACGTAACTCATTCGGCTCGATTGCTGCTTTCATTCCCTCTACCGCCTACGACAAATGTCTCTGCCATATTGGCAGTTGGCTCAAAAATATATGCGGCTATTGGTGATCGCCAGCAAAGGTACTTGATCGTCATAGATGAAGACAAAGAGATCGTTCGTAAAGCCATCGATATAGACATCTTTGCTTTAATAAATGTCGGAGGTAATATCTTAGCGGTAACCTTATCGGGTGCTTTATACTTCTACTCTGACCTTCTGAAATCTCTCTTGTGGGAGGCAAGATATAAATCTTCACGATCCACTGTGTTTGCTCAGTATATCCCAGAACTGCCATCCAATTTCCCTTCTTACCCCATGGGTGGCCTCATCATAGCCACAACTCGGACAGATAGGAATAACCTTTACTATGAAGTTAGACTACTTGGTCTTTCTGATGCAGCTGCTTCCCTAGTTCACTCCTTTCAAATCTCATATCAAGATTCGGCATCCTTCTTCTGTTCGGGTTTAAATCTGTATCTGGTCGTTCCATCTAAGAATTTGTTATACACTTACCCAATCAACCATAATCTTAGCCTATCAAAGACTTTTGATCTTTCTGACACTCTTGATACTTCGATCTACTCCCTCCTGCCCATTGATAGCGACCTGATACTTATTTCCACCAAAGACTCTCTTTATCTTATCAACACCTCATATGAATCACTCCTAACCTCTCTACCTTGTGATAAGCCTACTATTCTCAATACAGCGATCCCTACCTCTGAGAATATATTTACTGTTATCGGAATTGAGTGCAGTACTTCTGACCAGTCCACGTCTCTTGAAGTAGTCTCTATTGACATCCGAACGGAAACCCCTAGCTTACTTTCTATGGTGGGAAAGTCGATTCACACTGCTATGATTGACTATCCTTACTCTAAAGGCCTAGCAGATGTCTCATTCAGGCGACCGGTTGAACCTACTGATCTTAATAACCAGATAATGGCTCAGTTCAATCACTCCACTTCACAGTTTGAAACAGTGCTGCAAGATCTTTATCAGATTGCTGCTGCAAAAGATATAGATTCATGGGAACGTCGTTTAGTACCTTTCATAGCTGGTGTTAACGATTGGATTCCTCTTCCGGAAGACGTCAGTCAGATTGAACTGGATCACTCTATGCTTTTGTTCAAGCCTAACAAAAGTAGAGACTTGTCTGCTTATTTTGTGTCGAGCGTTATTGATATGCTTTTGGCTGTTAAAGACGATAAAACGGTCATTATTGATGACTCATTCTTCCCCGAAAAGTCTATGACTTTCTTGCTAACTCATCCTTTATTTCCTATTCACAAATACCCTTCTTTATTATCTGCATTCAGCCAGCATAATCGCTTGTTATGGCAGGCTGCCATTACATGTACTTCTATTCCTTGTGAAGACTTGATGTTTGGCTTGGTTAATGTCAGCGATGATATATTCAAGGATGTTTTTGTAAGAATAGCCGAAGAATATCGTCATAGTACTATCATCTACTGTCTCACGGATCTTTTCGACTCAAAACAAATAAAAGAATTTATTCTGAGGGCAATACAACTGGAAATTCCTCTTCACCATTTTACTCCATATATTGATGCTGCTGGTTTATTGTCTCTGGATAAAGATATCATTGATCAGCTTTATGACCTTACGACTTTGCAGATATTGGCTTGTGATGATGCCTGGCGGATCTCTCAGGAAGTTCAGGAGATTTTAAGGCTTATTAATTACAATAAAAAAGCCTCTTCAAAGGCAGACTCTTCCGGAATACGCATTATTTCCGAAGAAGAGCTGGAAGGCACTAAGGTTAACCAGTTTTTAACGTTATCTAAGAAGGCTATGAATGGATCCAGTGATTTAAAGGCTCAGCTCATTAACCGCGGACAAGAAATATCTCGTCGCGTCGGAATCTACTCTGTTGACAAGCTAGTGTGGCCTTCCAACTAAATATACAAATAACATTATTAAGCCTATTTTTAATTATCATAACCATCATTATGAAACCAATAGTAGCATCTTCCGGAAGCACACATTGTATGGTCAGGAACTTGGCATCCACTTATCGCCTTGGTTTCTGGTTCGCGGTAACACTGGAATCCCATTGGATATTCCTAGTTGTAGGAGGAGCATTTAGCTCTTCTTGCTGATTTGAATCATCTGCTGAACTCGCACGATGTACAGTAAAACTTATATTAGGTTCTGCTCTTGAATCTCCCCTATTAGGAGATCCGCTCCGAGAACTCAACCCCAAAGCTGCCAGACGTCTCTTACGCTCGGCATTGGTCTCTCCCTCAAAAGATTGTCGTTGGTGGGATAACGATTCATCCTGCGAGTCTTCGCCGTCTGACTGCAGAGGTGCAAGGAAGTTAGATGGAATAGCCAGCCCAGCATCAGTCATAATAGTCCCGCTGCGCTGACGGACTGAGCTATGTGTAGGAGCGTCTGGTTCAGAGATACTCGAAGAGATCGAGCCTACCTGTGACTCTCCATCTTCCTGATCGGCCTTCTGTGTGCCATCTGAGGACATTCCAGGTGAAGAGTGCTTGTGTTCATCATCGCCGCCTCCAACAAGAGATAATGTTTTACGCAAAGCGTTTCTTGATGCGTCGGCCACGCGGGAAAATGTCCCACTGCGTGGGCGAGTACTTGGTTTATTCTCTCGCTTAGAAATACGATAACGACGAACAATTTCTCCTTCGTCGTTTTCAATAAGGATAGTATCATCGATTTGATAAACATTAGCATGAGTTCCTGCCAATGTAGATCCTTCGCGACGTAGTTGCTCTGCAACAGCTTGTGTCACCTCGTTCTGGTGCAAAGACCTATTCGAAGGGACAGGTTCAAGGTTCTCTTCTCTGAGCTCAAAGTGGCTGAGATCTGGTTTCCGCTCTCTACGCGGCCTTTGTGGGCTTTGTGGGCTTTGCGGGGCAGAGGTAGAGTTCGAGCCTTCCTGACGAGACTCTTCGTCTGTCCTGACCACACCTATCACCTCCCCGTCATTATCTTCAATCAGAACATTTGGGCCTTCCTCATAAGCCTCAACACTAGCCGCCTCGGCTTCACCTCTATTTCTGTATGAAGGTCGAGTGGGCGTGAAGGACGGTACAGCAATTCCTGTGGCTTGTTCAGCACTGGAAATCTCTGGCTGCTGATCTGCTTTAGCTTTTCTGCCTTGGAAGAGATGCCGCGGGTTAAAATGCGATACATCCATTGTGCGCTCTCGTTTCAGAGAAAGAGAGGCAGTAGAGCTTGTTCTGGGTAGACGATTGAGCCAGGATGGACCATTGTTGCCTGTAGTGTATGACATTGTGATGGCAATAGTATTGATTCTTTTGCCCAGAGTGAAAACAGCAATTGAAGAACCGTGGATAATAATTGAGGCGATGATCATGAACGTCACTGCGGGCCAAAGTATTACCATGACAGCGTAGTGCGCAGATCCCGGTGGAGGTAAAACAGCCAAAGGGGTTGGATCGCCATGTTCAATTTCAGCTTTGGAAATAATGCACATGAATATCGCGCCGACGCCTATTGGGCCGAAGTGTCCGCAAAATAAGGCTTCACGCCAAGTACGAATATCGGGTATAAAAGGTTTCGCAGCAAGCATGACTGGGATTCTTCTGAATAAGATAACAAGAATGGCTATGATCACCAACTTCCAAGAATATATCCCCCATTCGGGGGCTTGGTAACTGTCCCAAGGAATAATAGCGCCAAAATATATGAAAAATGTCAAATTTAGCAGAAGATCTATGACATTAGATACATGTGATTCTTCAGTTTTTCGTGCAAACCATCCGTCCCACGAAAAAGCCGAACCACATGCAAAAGCTACAAGCAAATCATCCACACCAAGAATAGTTCCAATACCAGCACAAAACACAGCTAGGACAAAGTAGTACACGAGGAATGACTCCCTGTCAATGAGGTTGCGGTTCTCAGCAAACTTTATAAGGTGTCTGCTAGACCAGCCGATTAAGGCGCCGAGTACACAGCCAAAGATACATTCATACAACACACAAATGCAAATCCAGTCCTTGAACGCTACAGCGGAATTATGGGGTGAATGTAATATAAAGATAGCACAGAAGGCAAATGGGTATGCCATTCCGTCATTGCAGCCCGATTCTGCAGAAAGAACATTTCGAAGATGGCCCGGAACTCGTCGGGCAAACTTCCCTTTGCCTACGACGGCTGATGCCAGGACGGGGTCTGTGGCGGTGATGCAGGCACCGCAGAGAAGAGCTTCAACCCATGTAAGAGGGCCGATAAGAGCCCAAAAGAAGAGAGAGCAGATAATCCATCCCACAGCCATCACGGGCACCAGGAGGATAAATACAGAAAGCCAATGTCGTGCCATGTAGCGAGGAGGAAGTTCGACGGCCACCGCCAAGATCTGGACAACCAGGACTATTCTGGAGAGTTCTAGAGTAATGAAATCTGTATTTCCCCATTCGAGTGGGTTGAACCAGTTCAGGCAGTGGGGGCCGATAATGATACCAAAGATACCAGCAACAGTAGCCTCACCGATGTAGAGTTTCTCCTTTATGAAAAGGGAAAAAAGAGAAAACAGGACAATGAAACCACCTAATAAGGCGTAGGCAACATGAGGAGCATTAATCCATAGCTGCTTCCATGCCATAGTGCCGGCAGTGTTATGTTCGTAGATTACTCGAACTACCGATCGGGGAGGGAGCGTGCAACTTAAAAAAAAAAGAGGAGCGGTGAACGCCTGCAAGCGTAAACCCTATTGGACAGGCGAGAGCACAGGGTGTACAGGGCCGTACTGACAAGTTCACCTAGATACAAGATTCAAGAAACGTCTTGATATCACGAAGTAGTTCGACTTTTGTAGAGTCGGGCACCTTTTCGATGGCGTAAGCTTCCAACTGCGTTCGAATACTTTCGTACGACAGCTTGGGATTAGCCTTTAGCAGCTGCCGCACCTCGTTTCTCATGGTGTCGTACCATTCTGATTGCGACAACTCTGTTTCCAATTTAGTAGACAGCCGCTCGTATTCCCCGGACTCTACTAACTTGCCAAAAATCGCTGTCTTTTGCTCGTCTGTGCTCATTGTTATCGTATGTTAAGCTGTTACTGGGCTCTTTTCCCAAACCCGAGGAACGTGACCCCTAGGAGTTTAATTTCACTACACCAATATCAGCAAGATGTCGGCAGACGTCATAAAAACTGCCATTGATCGTCGAATTTCTTCAGAGCAGTTTCTATCCGAACTTGGTGAGCAGCCAATCGACTTAAGGCATCTTTCAGCTTTTCCAGAGTATCAGTCAGATCCTCTGTTTGCAGAATACCTCGTCTCGTATGCCATTTCCTCTCCGTCAATAGCACCTTACGATCTTATCCATTCACTTTTCGTCTCTGGCCAGTCGAGCTACGACCTTCTTTCGAATGTGCTTGTTGCCCTTGCTTTTACTTTAGACCCAGCTCTTCTTTCGGATCCTAACCCCTACATTAAAACACTCTCTCCAATCCTCGATTCCTGCCCGGATGTGCTACTAGAATCTGTAGCCTCTCTCCTTACAGCCATGTCTCGTTTATGCAACTTTCAGGCCATTTCTCCATCCTTGAAATCCTCTTTTTTCTCGTCTTTTTCAATTTATATCTCTGCCCTGGCTAACGCATATCCGATTCTGGCCTCTACTCTGTCCAGCTCTTATGATCTCTTCTTGAAAGGCTCCAACCCAAAGGCTCCTCTTTCATTGGCTTCTATTTCTGTAAATGGCCCTAATTTTGCCTCTCTGCGCGTCGCTAGACTTGTGTGGTTATCTCGCTACATGTACTCCCTTCCTCAAGTCAACACGGACTTTGAGTCAGAACTTAAATCTAAATTGGTTGATTGCTCCCCGCGCTTGGTAGCTGCATTGCTAATAGAGTCGTCTTTTGATGCCCTTGTCTCATCGATATTGCTTAAAGATACACCTGCACGGATATCACTGTGGAAGCTCTTTCTCTGCCATAGAGTCCCCCATATACTCAAGTCAGTTCTCTCTGATGTTGACAGCCCTTCAAACGTCATTACTGCTATTGTTCAGTCAATTGATCAGAACGTTAGTAGCATTTGTAACTCACAAAACGTTCCGAACACAACCTTCGATGGCGAGTTTGATGATATGTTCTCTATGTTCCCTTCAACCACTTCAGATATACGCTTGGAGTTTCTCGCAGCATGTTCAAGCCTTCGCATTTGCGATACTATTCCGCCCCTATCTGGCGTCTCATCTTCTCAAATAAGCGATTCTCAGCCTTTGCTTACTTTGTTCGATTCAGGCACTACTAACATCAAGTCTATCATGGATAATGCCCCGAATCCAGAAATCGAAGAAGCTTTGTGTGCACTGAATACTTATTCATTATCGTCGCAAAGGCTCATTACCTCTGGGATATCCTACGCTATTGAGTCGTATGTCACTAATAATGACTATGGGAAGCTGCAATGGATCTGTCTTTCATTGGCTGCTAACCCTACTTCTTTGGATATATGGGTTCTGAATGAACAAGCCTCGAAGTATATCTCCATGATCATTCGAGTTTTAGACAGCTGGCCAGACTCTGCTGTTGATGATTTTTTATATCAGGAATCCTACACTTATTTTGGGGTTATACTTCTCTTCATTGCAACTATACATCATAGATACCATGAAGACTTTAAGACGTTTGACATTTCAGAAAACTCTTTTACTCTATCAGTAATATCAGGTGCCGTCGATACGGTAGAATTGAGTACTCAAGATCCCCAATTCTCTGATGACGTAGGCAAGTGGATAATTGCCCTGTTTGGTTCAGAAGGAATCGGTGATGAACTCCTTGGTAGTATTTCCATAAAGTATTTCATTAAACTGGTTCCATATATCTTTCAGCAGGTGATACTTGCCTCAAAAACGAACATTCTTGACCTTGACACGATCAAAGGAGGATTGGAATATTTTATGCAGCCATTCTTGCTGCCATATATCTATATAGCTTTGGTGTGGATTAATTCCGAACTGTGGCAGATGTCATCAGTGCAGGATTCTGGTCCTTTAGGGCATATTTGCGGAATGTTAGTGATGCAAAGCTCTGCAGAGGGTCAGTCAATACATCGTGTGGTCCTCTATGCAGTTGCTGCTTTGTCTACTAGCACCCTTGAAGATTTAGATGCAAGGGGAATCTCCGTGACATCCTCTAACTCTCCGTCATCCGGCCCATTCTTGGCTTTTAAGCAAGTTCTTGCTCCTATATCTGGACTGAGCCAAGCTCATGCAAAAATTAATGTACAGCAAGCAACAACGTCATCCTTGCTGACACTTGTCAGATCCCTGTCTAGCTGGGCTGCGAACACTCACAGCACTGCGAGTAATTTAGAGAATATCAAGCGGGAATCAGAAGATGACACAATGGATGTGGATGAAGAGGAATATGCAAAACGAAAAAGCGATTCTAACGAGGCCCTAGACCACCATGTTGCCTTTGATCCGCTATTGGTCCCCGAGGCCGTGTTTTTGATCGGAGTTAAAGAAGTCTTTGAGCTGTTGGTGGACGAATACAGAGCTGCCGACCAGCAAGCGTCCGGACGAGCCGTTCTGGATTCAGTGGCTTCACTTATCAAATATTCGGTTCCTTTCCCTGGCTCCAGTACGGAAACTCTGAGAGATATTTTGGTTAACGTTAATCCTGCTAGTTTGGGTACGAGAAAGAATAAAAATTCTCTTATGACTACTAACACATCTGGTTGGAGATCATATCATGAAGCCCTCGGAGTCATTAGACGAAGAGTGGATGAAATATAGTAATATTATGATGTATCATTAGATCCTATCATAGCTTTAGATATAATTTTACCTATACTTGGAATATCTTTTTCCAGTGTGAGTGCTTCATATGCAACAGGCAGAGAATAATGGTTGTGCGTTGGTGGATCCTCTACTATCTCCACTATTTCTCCCCGGTCGACCGTTATAGTAAGTGTACTATTATCTGTGATGATTTTATGCTCGAATTTAGGAGTTTGGCCATAATTCCATTCGTTCGTAGTAAGCTGTTCGAAGTCTTTTCTAACAGGGTCTGCATCAAATCGCGAAACAAACTCGTCTAAAGAATGAAACAGAAAGATCTCAGGGGTATGAGAGAGTTTTGTGTACTGTACAAATGCTGTAATGGCGCACTCTTCAAATAACTTCTCTGTTAACCAGGAGACATTAGCTACTGGCGACCGAACAGACTCAACACCTCTTCCGGTAATCTCTCCTTTATAAGCAGGTTTCAATGACGCAGAAAGGCTTTTCAACTCAGAATTAATCAGCATAGTTCCATGGGCATACGCATTCCGGCGAATTAGTTTATAAGCAGATCCAGACACTTTATGATTTCTACTGTCGACGATATCGTGTCGGTCGTTAGTTCTAAGGAAGTCTGAAGAGCCCGAGTGCCGGTTCAAAACAGGCACAAGGAGTTTAATAAAGGCGTCGCGATGGAATTCGGCTCGAGGCATGATGAGAGAATAATTTGTATTTCCAGCATCATGAAACACAGTTCCACCACCCGAGAATCGTCGGACTATAGGAATGTTTTTGGATTTTAGGTAGGGGATGTTGCATTCGCGCCATGGATTCTGATTACGGCCAATAATTACAGAAGGGTGATTTTTATACAAGAACAAGCAATGCGTAAGTTCTAAATTCTGGAGATTTTGTAAAAGATATTGCTCTACGGCAAGATTCAGTCTGGGATCACGAGCCGCAGACAGAATAATCTGAGCTCGAGAGTATGAGCCCATATATTATTATGTATTGGGAGAAGTCTTGGTGGAAAGATTAGAAAGGTGGTAGTGGGTAGGAAGAACGAAGGATTTCACAAGCCATCTTCCAGATCAGCGTTTTCTTGGTCTTGGTTTGATATCTTCGTCTTTAACCATATGCAATCTGACCGTGGTAGGATAATCTTGTCTGTTGAATTGGTATCCCTTGCTCCAGTCGTATGAGAGAGCGTAAGCAAATATTGTTCCCTTCGAATTGAACGCCGAAGCAACTACTGGAGCCCCCAAATTAGGAAAGAATTTGAGACGGTGTCTTGATTCTTTGTCCCAGTAATGGAAAGTGCCATCAGCACCGCAAGTTGCGAAGGTGCCGTATTGTGGGTGGAAAGAAATGGAGTTCAGGGCGAAGACGTTGAACTCAGGTCTTGCGCCCTGGCTAACTTGGTCGCGGTGACATTTGAAAGAAAACGAGTCCTTTTGCTGCTTTTCATCGACATACTGTATAGAGCAGCGGCCCTCGATAGAGCCTACAGCATAGCCATTAGCTGACGGAAAGCAAGACACAACACGTGTCTGCCACTTAAGAGGACTGCTGTTGTTTTTGAAAATTGATCCTGGATTGTTGAGGTCGATAATAACTATATGTCGCTCAGCAGTAGCCACTACTAATAAATTACTTCTGGTGTCCATAGAATAAGCACGTTCAGGCAGGTTCACTGTAGCAATGGGGCTCTGCTGTCGCAAATCCCAGTACTTTAGCGTCTTATCCCATGAAGCAGTGGCTAAAATAGGTCCTTGTGCACTGGGAACATTAACGAACCTAACATCCTTGATTGGTCCGTCATGAGCAGCCATTTGAGCAGCTTGTCCAGTAGCTACGTCGAACACTCTTCCTGCTCCATCTACGCCTCCTGAAGCAATCTTAGTTCCATCTGGAGACCAATGCACACTTAAAACAGGGCCCTGGTGCTCATAAAGAGCTTTTCCTTGAGATTCGAGGTTTTGGTTTACCTCATAAAGTCTGACCTTGTTATCCCACGAGCCTACAGCAAGATAATCACCTTGAGTAGAGAAATCCAGAGAAGAAATAGAGTCTTCTGGGAGCGACACTAGGTCCCGATCATTTTTGAGATCGTTTGCAGCCGCCGTTCCTGCTGTTACGAAGGACATCACGAATAATACAGACTTTGGTATTTGCGTGCCAGTCGAAGGGTGTAACTAAGGTCAGGGTAACCGGCATACTTCTTGTGTGTAAAACACTGGCCGCTCTAATCTCAAGGTCTACAGCCTCTTCCTCCTTCAATTAGCTGCATAGTGTAGTAATTGAGGCTATTCCAGACGTAAGTTCTATAGCTATTATTGATTACTCTAGCAGTGTACACGGACTGGAAGTGCGAAATGAAGCACGATGTTGATTTGGCAGGCGAGATAGAGTTTCGCATAAATCCATTTACGGAATACAGTTTTCCGTCGCGAGTGCCTTACCCCCGGGATAGTTTACTGATGGGGCATGGTAGTCATTATAAGAATGAAATAGCTAAAACTCATTAGATCATACTATGTACAGCTTATCATTCTCTCGTATAGTTTTGTAGAGTCTAAACGGCCAGAGTGCACAGAGCCTTGGGCCAGTCGGTAGGCGAGAATAAGGTTTGAAATTTTTGCTATAACACACTCGAACGTGGAAGACTTTTGTCGACACCTCTTACTCTAGAGAGCCGGATTCTACGGAAGAACTCGTCACTCTTCCTCTTTGGCAGGTTTCTGGGTGAACAGTATATAGTTCTATTTGAAGGAGTTGATTATTTCGATCTTTACTTGACAGAGATTCTCTTTGTGCGACACTCCACAGACAAGGCCGCATTTCCATAGAGTACGTAATCTATCTGTTGCATTGTATATATTAGCACAGCATCTTAATAATGTCCCAAGTTGCAACTATTCCGTTCTTGGCTCAGATCGAGCAGATTGATCGTGTGGCAGATAGTCTGGCAAGGTCGAGAAAACTCCATGGTCACAACAATTATGCTCATAATGGTATGAACAGCCACTATCAAGGGTATCACCATCGGCAGCAATTCCAAGATCGAAGCATTAACTTAGAGCATGATCAACACTATAATGGGCAGTATGAAGGGTATAACGGGTCTACAAAGCAAAGGCAATTCGGAGTACCGGACCATTACCACCAAGGCAGTCTAGCTGGTCTTTCCCAGCGCCCCATATTGCATGTTTCCAACGAGGAACCAGACATGATGAGCTCCAAAAACGATGTCAGTTATATAGAGATGTCTTGTACTAGTTCCAACGGAAATGTGTTACCGGCACCTTTTTTGGGCCAATCCAAATCGTATTCGGCTCCCCTGAAACCAAATCCTGCTATGATGTCTGTTCCTCGTAGTTTGTTTGAAGACAGCGCACCTTCTCTCTACTCCAGCTCTTCTTCGACTTCCTTGGATTCACGTGCTAGTACTATACAATCTTTGGACAAGAAAAGTGCGTTTTCTGCTTCTGGGTCGGCTTCTGCTTTTTATCCCTTAAGTCAAAGATCAAACTCCAATGTGTGGACGCCCGGAGTGTCTCTCTCCTATAGGCCCCCCGTGTCTACTGGTACCGCCGTTAGCGCGGCTGACTATGGTATCACTCGATAGGTCGTGTTGCACGCAGCTATCATGACAAATAGATGTAATCACGAGGAAAAATGTGGATTTAAAATTGTGTTGATATTTATGTGAGGACTATTAATCAATCAACGTGTAGTATGTACTAGTCAACGCCGTAGATCTCCCATGAGGCATCGGTTTTCTTGATATTATCGATAGACTCCTCTTCGAAAAGTGTTTGAGCTAGCGGTCGATTCGAAGCGCAGTCTTCTGGGACCTCATAGTATGGCTCCTTTGGCAGATCATCGATCTCGTAAGCATTCTGAACAACTTCTTCAACTCCAATGCGAAGATGTTCCATTCTCTTCCTTACACTTGAGATGCACTCCGCAGGCATAGTTCGTTTCAAGTAATTTTCATAAGTAGGTAGCATTTCGAAGTCTTCTAAAGGTAGAGTGTTGTCGGGGGTAGTGAGAGCAAGCAGATTGTCTAAGGTATCTTTTAGCGAATCGACCATCGAACTAGGAACCCTTTCGTCTTCGTCCAAAACCCTTTCACTTGATCGTACTCCATTCTTAGCAGCAACCAATAAAGCGTTCGATAGTTCACTCCTCAAATATGCCAGCGCATTATTAGGTCTAGCACCTAGTTGTATGCCTTTTCGATAAGCGTTGCTTGCTTCCATATATTCCGGCTCATCCGCAGGTCTTATATACGGTGTATCTTTCCCACTCAATGCGGCTTCTGGGACCGCGCAACCATAGCGATTAAGTGGCCATATGTCGTAACTGCTTGGCACAGAGTATAGGGACTTAATGGCCTCAAGGTTGCCTTCTCTATTAGCAGCCAAGGCTTCGTCCGCTTCGATTATATCTGATGCTACCTTCAATGCAAGGGATTTATGTCTTTTAAGTTTTTCTCTGGCTATTGCCAAGGAATACAACTGAAGAGAAATGTCTCTAGATTGCTGCTCAGCAAGTGCCTTGATGGTAGCTGAATAGCTACGTAACTCCACTTTCTCGTTGTTTGTCCTACTGAATTCTCCAATCTTCTCTTTGGTTTCGGTATTTAAGATTACTTCATTATCGGAATCCTCCAAAGCGTCGCTATCAACCGCTTTGTCGTACTCATCGCCTTCTATAATATCGTCATTCATTCAATCTACGTATATGTCAGTGAGTTTCACAAAGGTTAAATTACGATACAAGCGCGGCTATTTGTCAGTACAGCAAAACCTCCCAACGCGGTTAGGGTTAAATACTAGTGGGTTTGAAAAAATCGACTTTTCTGTACGCGAGGAATAGAATGGCACCGGACAGCACCAAGCGAAAAGCTGAGGCTCATGAAGCAGAAGGACTGTCAAAACGATATGCTGGTGAAGGCGAGACGGCTGTTGAGGAGAGAAATGATGTGGAAATGGGGGAGTTCGAAGGGCTTCCCGAAGATATGTCTTCGGATGATGAGGAGGAAGTTGTCGAAGCTGGCGATGAAGTAGAGGAATCTGAGAATGAAGAATCACAGGATCCAAAGCGTAAGAAACAGGTGTTTCGACCAGACATTATGAACCTTGGCCCTGACGAAGAATTGGTGCCTGATCCAACTGTCTATAAGATGCTGCATAGGGTTAACGTCCAATGGCCGGCTCTTTCTTTCGATATTATCCCTGATAATCTTGGTGATGAGAGAATGACATACCCTGCAACAACATATTTTGTTACAGGCTCGCAGGCTGCTAGGGCTAAGGACAATGAACTCACCGTAATCAAACTGTCCAACTTATGCCGCACCCAGGAAGCTGATTCAGACGACGAGAATGACTCTGATGAAGATATGGATGTCGATCCTGTTTTGGAGAGTAAGTCGTTACCTATGCAAGGGGGAACCAATCGAGTTCGCATGAATCGAAAAGGATGTGAAGCTGGAAACCATATTTGTGCATCCACTAATGAAACTGGAGACGTCTATATATGGGACATCACTCAGCACGTAAGATCGTTTGATATGCCTGGGATTACTACTAAAGGTAAGATTAATAAACCTTGTTATACGATAACGGCGCATGGCCGAGTTGAAGGATTTGCATTGGACTGGAATCCGCATGTCCCAGAAGGGAGCGTGATTACTGGCGATATATCTGGACGAATTTTCATTACAAATCGGTCGAACTCGGGCGGTTGGACTACTGATAAGAATGCATATATAGGCCATGAGGAAGGGCATTCTATTGAAGAGCTGCTGTGGTCACCGACCGAGAAGACTGTGTTTAGTTCCGCTGGTTCCGATGGGTTTATTCGAATCTGGGACACTAGAATCGACGGAAGAAAGCCGGCTTTATCGCTAAAAGCCTCTACTTCTGATGTCAATGTCATGACCTGGTCTGATCGGCTGGCTTATCTGCTTGCTTCAGGCCACGACGACGGATCATGGGGAGTATGGGATTTGAGATCATTGAATCCCAGCACGGTATCTACAGCGTCCCCTGTTGCTTCGTTTTCCTTTCACAAGAAGCCTATCACTAGTATCGAGTTTAATCCTAGAGATGAATCTGTGGTCGCTGTAGGTAGCGAAGATAACACTGTTACATTATGGGATTTGGCAGTAGAAGCCGATGATGAGGAAATTCGGCAACAGAAAGACGCCGAAACTGATCTGAAAGATGTGCCAGCCCAGCTACTATTCATTCATTGGCAGAAACATGTGAAAGAAGTTCACTGGCACAGGCAAATCCCTGGTACGCTGATAAGTACTGGAGCAGATGGGTTTGCCTTATGGAAAACTATTAGTGTATAATCATATCATAGCGGAAACAATCCTATTCAACTATTCCATAAGTCTAGTAAAGGTCGTAAAATAGTAATCCCTGTTCGATAATATCCTGTCATTAATGAGAAGAGTATGATTTAAACCTCTTCCTTCGATGCTTCAAATGTCTCTGGCTGAGGCACAGGCAGCTCAAACTCAGAGTTCTGCTCCTCAGATTGCACTTCCTTCCCATCATCATCATCATCCTCGCCCAGATCAAGTGAATCAGGGAAGAATCTTCGACGGATCAGCCATATCCCTTGTGAGGCGAATATGCCTAATTCAAGCACTAGAACGACTATATAAAGAACGCCGCCCATAACATCGAAACTAGCAGCAACAGCCAATGACAATATCGAAAACAGAGCGCCTAATGAGTCTAAAGACAAGAACACAAAATTAATGCCAACTACACGCCCTTGTCGTTTAGCAAGTTCGAAATAAGGTGGGATAAGGCCAACTGCTAGGAGAATAGAGGCAAGAATTCCAAATATAAGAGAAGGCCACTCAGTACCTCTTTCGTACACTGGTTTCAAAGGAACAATACAGGCTACCATGATACCCGCACTGATAATCAGAAAAGTTCCAAGCATTATAAGAGCAGTTCTTAAAGGTTTGCCAACAGGAGGATAATACAAAGTTTGAGCCCAGCCAATTGCAGAGAAAAACATGAATATCTCAGGCTGCACCTGCACAGGAATATTTGCATCTGTCATGATGAAATAGATGCCGAAAGGGACCCCTGACGCAGCCCATAAAAAGAGCATTAACGGCGGTAATCCTTCGGTGGATTTCCTCTTCCAATTGTACCATATTTGCGGAATCAGCTGGATACACCAAAACACTGTTCCAATAGTTCCTAGCACATTCGCTGCTACCGAATCCTCTGCCATAGCAAAACTGTGTAGGCAGGTTCGTCTCTACAATATGTTTGCAAGGTGAAAAGATGTATGGAATTAGCCTTTTTTCAGGGTGGAGAGAAACTTATTAAGATTAAACTTTTCAGAATAAGTCATCGGTCACAGATGTTGCAAGGTCAGACTTCCTTTGTCAGATACACAGTATATTGCCTTCAATAGCTTGTCAGAGAAATACTATTCCTGTAGTGCTCATGTAAAACTGGATGTGTAGGTTATAGGTTAATATCCTGCCCATTGAATGAGTGCTAGCCGCTATAGAGCTGAGTAAGTTAAGCGGGTAGAGCGATCGAAGCTACAAATCCGGCGCAGGTCCTTTCCCAAACAGGAAAAATATCCAGTCACCGCACTTGCGGCTTAGTTCGCACACTGAACTCTTTTGGCTTCAGTATACTCCCTTCTCCTATCGTGGCCTAGTTTACCTCAAAGAGCCAGGAACACCTCTCAGAGACTGGCTTATTAAGCTCGACGGCCTTTTATCCTCTCCTGGAGTTTGCGATAGAGATAAGTGGTCATTCAATTCAACTTGAATTACTTCTCCGGAAATGGAGGGCTTAAGGTCCAAGTCACTGACCCGATGGTCCCTTGATGACGTTGCTACATACCTCGAAAGCCTGGACCTTTCCCAGTATTCTTCCCTCTTCAAAGAAAACGACGTAACTGGTGATGTTTTGATTAGACTGAATCATCCTCTTCTTCGCGAAATTGGCGTCTCTCCACTGGGGGATCGCCTGGATATCCTATTAGGCGTATACACTCTCAAGGCTGCCCAGAACATACCTATTTTAGACGACGATTTCGTCCCTAATGAGATACAGAATTTTACCCACGACAAATTCCAGGCAGAAATACAAGCTCGAGATAAAAGAATAAATAGCCTGGAGCACGAGCTGAAGAAACTGGCTGACTCTCAGGCACGAATAAGAGAAGAGCTTCTCCCGATACATAGGCTTATCAAGGACTCCAAGCCCCTCCCCACCCCAGGTCTACCTTCTAGCGGCATATCTCTCGATTCATCTTCTACTCCTTCAGTTTATATCTCGAGGCCTACACATAATGAATCTCGTTCACAGTCCAACAGATTCTCTATGACAGCTCCTCCTCCGTACGAGATTTCTCCAAATCCCTTATATGATTCTTCACAGCCTCAGTCGCCATCACATATTAGTCCGCCAAAATCAGGTGCTTCTGCCACTGATTCAGTATCATCTTCTGCATCAACCCCCACTCTTGATACCCGCTCCGGTTTGCACACGTCGAATTCCGGCTCTTCTCAGTCTCTCTCGTCTATGCCGCCAAGTTTCGACAACAGACGAACGGCGCAGAGTCTTCTCTCCGGCTCCACCAAGTTAGCAGGTTCTAGTGATGCTTTTAAAGCTTTTCGAGTACAAGAGTCTGATCCCTGTTATAAAGTTCTACCGTCGGTTTTACGGCGTTATCGAATAGATGATGATTGGCGCCAGTATGCTCTTTTGGTCTGCTACGACGATGTTGAAAGAGTACTTGGCTACGATGAAAAACCTCTGGCTATCTTCAAAGAACTACAAGAAGCAAATCTCAATCCTGTATTCATGCTCAGGCATGTTGATGGGGGTACTCCCGATAAGGGGCTAATTGTGAATTCGTCCACACCAGGTGGTGTACTATGATGTTTTAAGAACCTGCATATCTCCTTAATTTTGACTCGGCCGTGGCACTTCGCTTTGTTCTTTTTTTTCTCGGTACTGATTCTGGAATTTGATTTACTCACGATTAGATGGCATATTTTGAACCGATGCAGCCAAACTCCGAAAATTATCAGCTAACAATTCCGCATACTTAACCCTTTCCAGTGCCCAGTTTTGTAATGCTTTTGAGATATCAAATTGCGTCTCCTGTAGAAACTCCAGCTCTCGATATAGAGTGTACTTTACAATCCATTCTCTCTGCACCAAGCGTGCTATCTCCTTATTGTCATTCTCGATAGCTTTATGCAAGCGGGATATCTCAGAAGCGGTTTTAGGATTGGTAGCTTCTGCGGCCCCATTCGACACAGCTGATCCTGCAGCATCGGTATAACGCCTTAGACGATTCTGATTCGAATCAATGCGCCGTTCAAGCTGCGGAATATTATTAGCAATCGTATGATCATATCGTTGAAACATTTCGCCCACTGCAAGTAGATTATCCTTCATGCGTTTAAGATCTTCTAAGATGCCAATATCCCATGCTCCGGATTCGTCTGTAGAAATTGACTGGTAGCTATCTAGATACTTCGACGTCGATATCAAACCATCTGCGATTCTTTCTAGCTCACCGCCGTCAATTCCTGTATCTGAAGTAGATATGCAATAAAGTTGCTGATTAGATGAGGCAATAAAGCGAAGCCTAGAAGCAATGTGATGATGATCTATAGCGACATGTAGTTTTCTAGTATTGACTCTATCAAGAAGCTTACATGTTTGTGAGTAGTAAGCAATTGAGTCATTCAGTGCAGCTCGGGTCGTTTCAATTTGAGCTTCGAATGATGTCCAATTAGAAACAAAACTTTCCGGAACATGAGCATCGAAGTCTTTATCTTCATATTCCTCAACAAGATGAACATCGGCAGATTTTCTCCATGTGGAGAGATCTGTTGGCGTAGATAAAAACATAGTCACAAGAGTTTCCTTAGATAATATAGGATGAATAATGAGCTGGCTAAGAAATCTAGTAAGTCCACGTCGACGTCTTTCAAGAAACTTGATGTCACTTGACAGGTAGTGGCCATTGACTTGTAATTTTTTTGGTGGAAGTAGAGGAACTATGCGACAGGGGTATCTCTTAATCAATGATTCGAAGAGCCATACAAAATCTGAATATCTTCGAACCACTTTGTTCTTGTTAATGCCTTTAAGCTCGATAAGATAGGTGATATGGCGGAAAAGAAAGACGCCTTCTTTTTCGGGCATTATTGTCACAAAAACGTTGTCGTCATCCCTTGGACGATCTAGCATTGGGGTGGGAAAGCTCTGATCGGAATGCAAGGAAAGTGAAGAAAGACGGTCGGTGCCCCAAGGATCTAAGGCTGCGTTACCTGATGCGCGTACAGGCTTCGGGGCAGGTATAGGAGCTTGTTCTAAGGATTGATAAGAATGAGCTTCATCTTGCTGGTGTTCATCCTCGGTATGATTAAAGTGGCCACCTGGATTGGAGCTGTCGATAGAGTGAGTTTGGTATGCCGATGAGGGAATGTCGAGGTGCGGAATGGGCAAATCGGACTTTCTCATCTCCACCAACTCCAGAGAAGGTGTGTCGCCATCTTGAGCAAGGGCTATCAACGCCATTGCGGTGTTCCACGAGCTTTGAGTAATTCTCGAACCGCCATGGCGGTCTGAAAGAATGATACTTTCAATGGCGTCCATCTGGGCGGCAGAAAGGTGAGCCTTGGATAAGATATCTCTGAATGCGCCAGTATTTACGCTGCCATCAACAGGTCCAGCAAAAAGATATGCATCTATATAAAATTGAGGCACAGGTACTCCATCGAGCAACTTTGCAGCCGAAATGCCCTCATGTTGATTCGCAGAATCCGCTAGAGGGTTGGGTTGTGCCCAAACGCCGGAGGCATGTTGAACGTCTGAATCGTCAAATATGCCTCCTCTATCTCTTTCTATTGGCATCGAGCCAAACAGAGAGTCTGAATTATCTTGGTCTTCGCCAAATAAAGACATCACTTTACTATGTTGGTGTTGTATCTGGCTCTTGTGTTTAGCTCTTAATCAGATCCGTCCGAATAGGCGACCCAACTATCGGAAAGTTTATCGCCTCGGGGCTTTTCAGCCATAGTTGGCATAACAACCAAATCCTGCCTCTTGCAACATCTGAGAATCGAGCAGGTTGCTTTACTAAATTGCCATTTGAAATCCCGTGCCTGTGTGTGGCTTTTATTTAGATTCATTTCGTTTGCGATACTACTTGCATTCAACCAAAGCGCGCCATCGATGGAAAACCAACCACTAGAATTGTTATCGATGGCTCTTGATGAGACAGTACTAGTGAAAATGAGAGGAAGTAGAGAACTTAGAGGTCGCCTACATGCCTTTGATTCTCATTGTAATATGATATTAGGACAGGCCGAAGAATCAATTTACACGGATCCTGAATCTCCTCCTGTTGTCAAGGCCTCTCCTATGCTGTTTGTCAGAGGTGATTCAATCGTTTTATTATCGCCTGTCAAGTAGAATTATGTAACTCTTAGAATCGGCCCGACGGTCGATTCCGCTAATGATGTTCTGATGATTTTATTATCGCCTTGTTTTTGGTTTCTTTTCTCTGTAGTCCATTTTGGTAGTCCCAACTTACACCAGAAAGCCTCCCTCGGGACGCGTAGAGGTTGTTTATATTCACAGAACACTCTTGATGTCCAGAAAGTCCGTCCAATTGACTTTGGGCTCTTTTTTTAATCAGAATAAAGACTCACACGAGAGTAAATCTCTAATTGTCATACTACATCTACCAAAAAAGCTCCCCCCTGCTCCTGATGACTCTTCCTCGCTAGATTCATCTTCTGATGATACAACGAAGCCAACTCCTACCGATGAGCTAGTTGATGGTTCTCCTCTAGATAGTCCACCTACTTCCGAACCTGCTATAAAAGCTGGTGTATTTTCAAAGCTTCTCAGTGGCGCTTCTACGCCCCAGTGTACATCTACAGATCAAGACCCCGTCAATCAAGTTGATCCTCAGTACTCCCTGACGTCTACTAACCCAACCCACTCCTTTTTCTATCGTTTGAAACCCTTCAGATCTACATCTTTACCTCCTTTGTCTGATACTCTAGCTATACCTATCTCACGAACAATGTCTGCGAGCCGTACGTGTGCTTCAATACCTACTTACCTCGATCCTCCTCGATCTACTCTACACGTCAATAGGTTAAAGGTAAAATACCCACAACTTTCAATTCCTCGGAGAATACGTAGAAAAAACAAGTACCAGGACTCGCACGTGTCATATCCTCTCTCCTACACCGAAAGTACTGAAAACAATCCACGCTTACCCTGTAAACGACTGGTTCTCTCGGAATCAGAAGTAAAAGCTCTGGCCAACTCACGTTGCGATATTACTGAAGACTTTATTGCTCCAATATACAGTAAACTTGGGAATTCTTCTTCTTTTGACCTCTGTCAGTATGAAACGATGATGTGGTATACAAAATATGCCCCGGAGGTGCACAAACATGTACTCTCTGGTAACCAGGCTCCTTCAATTCTCTATAATTGGTTTCTAAGACGGGAAGATTCCCGTAAAGAACATCGAAGAGTGCATAGTATTCGCGAACAGGTCAACTCTCGAAGCATGTCTGACTCCCTAGATGGCTTTATAGTTCCTGATGATGAAGGTTCCTCAACTGATGATGAAGATCCTCCAGGACTCCCTCCGGCTCGCAATTCCAATTTTGTCATTCTATGTGGCCCACATGGTAGTGCTAAAACTGCATCTGTCTATGCTATATGTCAGGAACTAGACTACTATGTATTCGAAATAGATCCGAGTTGCCCAAGATCTCAACGAGACCTTGAAGATGCTGTTGGAAATGTCCTACAGAACCATCTTGCACATGGAATTAAAGGGTCTAATCATACTCAGAAAAATGCTATTATTTACATACCTAGTGCAGATGTTTTGTTTGATTCAGAATCCTCCTTCTGGAACGGCTTTGAGGACTTCGTTGGCCGTTCTCAATGGCCCATAATACTATCATGCAATGATATTTCTCTTATACCCACATTCCTTACCCGCAACCTTGCATCCTCAGTGTTACTGTTTCAGCGTCCTAGTATAAAAGACCTTTCATCCCTTACATGGATCATTGCTCTCAAGGAAGGGTTTATTCTAGATCTTTTATTTGTCGAAAATATTTGTCAAATGAATTCATCAGATATTCGCAATTCTCTTGTGAAAGTTCAATATTTCTGTCAAATGGGTTTGGGTCATCCACGTGGTTCCTACGAATTCATGATGCCACCTTCAGCCCTTGGATCAAAACGCATTCTTGCTGATTATCGCGACTGCGACATAGTTTGTTCTGAAGCAAAGGAAAGGCAAATATGTGTGCCTTTAGATGTGCAAGCCTTGTTAGAATCTGATCGGGATATAATTAAAACTAGAGAAAGTTATTTGACAAGCATTGTTCGAAGCAACGAGTCACCTTTGCTTTCCTCAGATTGGACAGAAGTCCCCGAACTATTAACCGAAAGCACACTGAGCTTTTTTGAATTAAAGCCATCTGCCATCTTCAAGTATGCAACGGCACAATACAGCGGATTTTCTTCTCCACCAGAATATCCTGCGATCTCCATTATCAGTCTCCGTCAAGAGCAGTATGATCTAAGCAGAAAAATATATCCAGAACACTACAGGCGTTATTTTTGGTTATCTACACCTTCTGCATTGACAACCGATTATCTCCCAGCATTTCGATTTCAGTTGCAAAATAAACTACAGTTCTTCGTTCCTAGGAATGTGCGAAGATCTGAGCGACTTGCAGTGCATATATCTTCATCAGATGACGATGAATGAATCGGTTTCCATAACAATAGACGTCATATAAAAAATAAAATCGGTGGGTGATCATTCAGGTTATGTGTATACTTCACTCGGCTGGTAGCGGTGCACGACATGTAGGACACTGTAGCCTGTATTTCATCCAATTTTCAAGACATGCATTGTGAAACGCATGACGACATGGCGTAATAGAATATGCCCTTCTATCGATCAAATTAGGCAAAGAGTCATGCCCAGGCTCTACCAATGGAATTTCAAGGGTTTGCATGCAAATGACGCAATCTAACTTCAGTTTACCATTATTCACCACACTATCGGGAATCTGACATAGCAATCCTGTTTCTATATCAGTAGTATGTAAGATTGGATGATAGTCATAAGTGTTCTCGAATTTGGAGGACTTCAAGCCAAATCTGGGTTCCACATAATCTTGAAATGCTAATACTGCAACCTGTAACCAAACATAACCAGCAAGACATATAACTGTCTTAGGAAAGTGGTCAAATATCATTTCGTTTTCTGGAAGTAGCCACAAATAGCACAGAGGAACAAGTTTAGTGCAACTCATTCCTATAATAAAGTCCCATCTAAATGATCGACGACACCCTCTAATAATGTTCCGGTATATTTGAGGAATCCAGAAAGACGTGCCTAAAATCCATACGGCCGAAAGGCTGATCCATCTAAAAGTGCTAGGCCACAAAAATGATACAACACAAAACAGTAATAGCAGCATAAGAGCATAATCAAACCAGCTGTAAATAACTCTGATATCAATAGGTCCGTCTGAGGGTGCTTGCGGCTGAGGAGATTGTGCCAATGCATCAGGATCAGCATCTCGCAGATCAGTTATAGACGTTAAAGTCGTTCTATATTCCATAGTCTGTGCTCTGTATATGCTAGTTGCGTAACGAAGACTTGTTAACCAAACTGCTACAAAGGAGAGAAACCCTGCTGAAATAAGAACCAAATATGCAGGAGTATCCATCATCGATACAGCAATGAACAGCAGTGATAATACACCATCAGATAGTGCCAGGCTGCACATCGTCCAAAAGCTTAGACGGGTCAAAGATGAAAGAGTGTGAGTAGAAGATATTTGCTTAAAAAGTAAATAAAGCTCAAATATAACACAAATGCAATAAGCAGCCGTGTGATAGGAGGTTGAAGTCCAATGCGCTTGCAACGATTTGCCATTATTCTCCCTGGAGTAGATACTGTACCCACAGTTCGGAGAGTATAACGATAAAGACATTTCCATAGCAGGAGCTTGGGGGTGAGGTCTTCCTAAAGGAACTTTTAATTCTGATTCAATAGACTCCAAAGAGTTTTGTGTAAGAGGAACCGACCAAAAATGGAGAGCAGCCAGTGCCTCGCAAGGTTGGTCGTAGAATGCCCGCATTTCCTCGTCTAGTAGCACTGATGCATCTGAATGATGGTTCTCGAGGGAAGCGGTGTAGTTAGTGTATTTATCAATCACCAGGGATCTTGATAGGTTGAAAGTTTCTTCGCTTTGGTCGTGAAGACGAAGTAAAAATGGTAGGAGAAGAAGACCAGTGAACTGCGCAGAAGAAGTGGTAAGCAGTGCAGTACCATTCTTTAAATATAGTCCTTCTAGTTTAAATATAACCAAAAGATCCCAGTCGTACGTGTAGAAGGATAATTCTATGTCAAGAACAGAGCAGCCATTTAAGGATTTAGTGCTCGTGATATCTGTGTACACATTACCCTCGGCTTTAGTGACATTCTGCTCTCTATGAGACGATTTCGATCTCATACGAGCAGATCGTTCCATTCTCTCAGGTGAGAGTGTGAATGGAGAGTTATCGGTTGAGTTCGTCGAAGGTAAATACATAGGCTGCTGAGGTAATGATCTATCTTGCATTCTCCATGTTCCTCGATAAACACCAGTAACGTCATTGAAAAAAGCTCCATTAATTTCTGCACTGTGCTTTTCAATCTCCCATGTATCTTTGAAGGAGTTTTTGACAGAATCTGGGATTTGAGAGACGACATCACCGGAACGCAGGCATTCCGGAACTGAATCAGCAGTTGAGTTCCCCAGGCAGTATTGAAACAGTCGTCGTTCCTTTAGAAGATTAGCCAACCGGCTATCCTCGCCTTGTGGAATATAAGACTGTAATAGCAGAAACGCCAGTAAGAATCCAGTGAAAACGAATCTGCCAAGGTCCATGCTGTCCAGAGGAGACCTTCGACGACTTGAAATCAAACACCAAACTTTAATCGAAAGCCGGTCTAGTCACAGTGAGAACCGCAGCACTATGTGGAAAACATTTTTGCGTAAACCAAAGCCAAAACCTGTAGATATAGAAACTGAAGCTGGTCGAATAAATGCTACGATTTCGTCTTGTAAGCAGATTCTATCTTCAGACCCTGATACATGGGAGACTTCACTTTCTATCCTGAATCAGGTCTTAGTAGCAGAAAGCACCAAGTCTACCAGCCATGCCTGCCTTCATTATATCGCCCAACGTAACATAATTTGTGAGTTACACTGTTGCTATAATGATAGAATCTGCCTGAAAGCAGCAATAGAATTGGTTCGCTCCTTTGCCAATTTCTCAGACAATGAGTTATCTAATCAAACCATAGTCGACGCGATAAACCTGCTCATATCTAAGTCATCGTCCTACGCCATGGCAACAGCCCTTACATCTCCTCCATTTGTATCTATGTTATTTGCTATCTGCTCGAAGTTCAGACAGCAGCCCTCAATAATGGATATGTGGATGGTACTTACTGATTCCAAAGACCCGGATTCCGTCGACTTCCCAATATTTCGCATTCTGATCAATTATGTATATCAAGACGGTGATATAGGAGATTATGCTCGAACAGGAATATTATATCTTATAGAAATATGCTCTCAGTCTCCACGACTCGTCAATTGGATCATCAATGGTGATTGCGGGACTCTTTTGGCCTCGGGATTGGGCGCTTTATATTCTCAATTGAGCCGACAAGTCACTAAAGCATATAATGCAGTCGATGATCCAATGATTGTTTCTATCACTAAAAGCTCCGCGCCAACTCTACCTACGTCATCCGACAGCCTCACCTTATCAACTGTCTCCCGTCATAAGGACTTCTTTCAAGTATATCTCCTTTTCTGGCAAGATATGCTTTATCATTGCTATGAGCCCGTGGTTTATCGTTCTTTCTTGTCACATTACTACTCCCTGTTTTTATGTCAGCTTCTCTACCCGTCCCTGATGGAAAGTTCCGACGTCGAGAACGGTCAGGGTTCACTCATCGCCGTCATGACATATATCCGTATCATCCTCCATACCTTCGAGTTTAACGATCTTTCTCACCTTTCGCTTGCTTATATGATGAACATTAGTCATGATTCGTTTTTACTTTCCAAATTCGTTTCCCAGGCTCCTCTTTCACCAGATTTCTATGATTTGGCTGATGTTATATTTGCTAGCCTGAAATCGCCCACGGATCAAACCAAGGCTGCTGGTCTTAGGCTTATACAGGTTATTCTGCATAGCTATTACCCTTACGCGGTAAACTCTCTTTTGCACGTATCACATATGCCTCATGCAGACTCGATTCCTTACCCGACATATCTTGAGGTTTTAAGGACATTATCTTCCGTGAGCTTACTATCAGAGCTCACAGATATATCCGTGGCTCAATCCTACGACTGTTACCTGGATGATGCCTATACAAGGATTCAGTCACAGCAGTTTAGCCCGCGCCCGGATTTTAGCTTTCATTCTCTACACAACCCGAAGTTCAGTGTACGAGATAACGCTCTTTGTGAACCTCCTCGCTGTTTCTATGGCCATGTCAAACTTAATGATACCCTTGTTGAAAACTTGTCTACTATGCTTAGTACGTTCTTTACTAATTCTGTGGAGATAAATCTAAGCCTCACTGATACTATTACAGAACTGGTCTGTTGTTCCTACCTATCCTTGGTGGGCTTGCTTCTCCCTACATCTGAGTTCTCTGATAAGGGTCCTCCTAACGAGGCCTTTTCAGAAATTCCTGATGATAGTTCTTTTGATGAAATCTATACCACTGAATATCAGGAGGTAATGATTCAGCAGCATCCACCGCTTTTCTGCACACTGCAGAACTTAATACACATATATAGAAACCTGCCTCAAAAAATACCCGATTTCGATGAGGCTTATGCCCAATGTACTCATGAACTTCAGATGGGTGATTTCTTGGCAGATGCACTCAACGACTTTGCGTTTATGCCTAAATCTCGGACTGTTCGAAAGCAAAGATCTTCGGACTCGATTCGTAATAGCATCCGCTCCAAGTCTTCCGAAGGAAGATTCCATCCCCTTACGATGCTGAAAAAGACATCAGAAGCTATCAAGATTAGTAGTCCTAGAACTACATTTACTGAAATGTCAAAAAGCCCTGACGCGCCTCTTCCTCCTGTTCTGCTTCGACAAGTTTCGTTGGATGTCAGCGTTTCCGTTCCTACTAATTCTTCGGATAGAATCCCTACCTCTTCATCTACAAGCACTAGTGTTGCGCAATTGACAGTGAATGTCCTTTTATTCGAGGAATTTATTAAAGAATTATGTGCCATACTGCAAGCAAGAGCTACAATTGTTGATTCGCTAATTTACTAGTATTAACTGTTTGTTTCAGCAAAGCCGCAGGAAATACGTGCCATATAGATAGAAAAACATACTCATGTACTATATTATTTCATTAACATCCATAAATTCACTATAGCTTAAAGCTAAACTGTGAAAAGCTTAAACCCCTAAACAAAACTCATCACAATTCATATGTAATCTGGGCGCGAAGAGCTTCTGCCATAACTGGGGTAAACGGCCAGATTACAACATCATCTAAAATAGATGCTGTGACTTTCAGACACCACTGTGACAACCGTAAAACATTTCTTTGTCCATCCCCTTGAGCGGAGAGTTGGGTATCTTTCTCAGAAAATGACGATGCTCTCTCCTGAGCATGAGGCTCTCTCTCGCCTCCAATAATCTGCTGCATTTCCGCACCAAAAATATTCATATCTTCTTCTGGGCTCTTCGACAAATTCAATTTAGTGATTGCATCAGCCGCAATCACACCTGACAGAGAAGTGTGTCTTTCAAGGCTGCCTTGTGGGGAACCACGATTATGACTATTTGAACGAACACTAGTAGCAGTACCGACTGTTGAGGGTGTCGAAACCAGATTTGGTTCCTCAGAAGAAACGGAGTTGCTTGAATTAACAGCATCAATCTGGAATAATGAGTCCCTGATTGGTACTTCCGTACTTTGCTTAACACGAGCGCGCATCATTTGGGTAGTCATTTCGGATTCACCTCTGCTATTATGGTCATATTCGATTCGGCGTAATATCTCTCTAACACGGAGGCATAATCGCCTCTCATCTTCATTGAGGACCAAAACACTTTGATAATTATCCACAGTATCAATGTTCTCGTTACCAAGTCGTCTTTCTATGCGCAACAGATACTCACCAAGCACAAGTCCACAGTCGAACATGCAAATTATAGCGTGTAAAAAAGTATGTCTGGAAGATATCTCAGAACTCCATCGACCAAAATGCTTTTCCCAAAGTGATATAGCATCTGCAGCGTATCCTGCAGCAATTCTTAAGGAGTTTGTGTCCTCAATCTGAGACAGTGCAACGCCCATTCCTTTGAAATCGCGCAACCAAAAGCATTCCTTAACCTTCGCAAGGTCTACATATAAATGAACATGAGCTAAAGATAATAGCGGAATAGAATCAGGCATCAAAGGGCCATATCTTGAAGTCGGACTTAGACTAGCATAAGGTGACAACGACCACGCGGTCTCCCATGCTCTGAACGAGTTCTCCATTTGGCGAACAACCATTTGCCAGGTTCCAGATAAGTGAGTAAGACGCAAATCATAGATGTGCGTATGAAGTGAATATATCAAAGAAAGCAAGGTGAACGCAGAAAGAGACTCGCTAAGAGCAGACACAGGGCTGTGTAATATAGACTGTAAGATAGCCTTGTAGTCGCCTCCCTGGCAGATCTTTTGAAACACGGTATTTTGATCTACACAATTTCCAGGGTATTGTGTAGCACTATTCTCTAGTTTGTCCTGAATTAAAGACCACCATGCTTCAGCAGTAGAGGCTGTCCACAATGTCTCTTCACAGGGGCACCCTGAACTGAGATCCTCGTTGTGAATTCCGGGAACAACGTTGTATCCTGTAGCCAACATGGCACTGAAGACATGTACAGCATGGAAAGTGCGAATCCTGGTCTGAACCTCTATGAAATACTTCCATTTATCTTCAATTGACAGTGATGAATAGGGTATAGTGCCCAAAACTTGAGCAGGAGAGCGATGAAGGCCTGCAGAGTATGATAAGGATACTACTGCAGAGGTTTGTGCAGCTGCAATCTCTGAGGTCACAGGGTCTCCACAGAAAAGCCCAAATACCACACCTAGAATAAGGCATTGAACCAACCAAATTGGTGTAACTTCTGCTTTCCCTTGTGATCCCTGGTTTCGCAAACGGCGGCCTTCTAGGTAGACATGAATCGACCTCCGTGAAGCTTCAAATATACGACGAGCTTTTAAAGGCTCGAATTCATACAATGCCCCGATTGCAGACATAGCAAGAAGAAGAGGGCTGTTTTCCAAAGTAAAGCTGAAAGTTGGGTGCAAAAAAGGTAAGTGTCTTCCAAAATCCCTCGTATATGTATGTATATATCTCTGTAGATCCAATGTGGAAGGAAGGCTTGGTAAGGCAGACCCAGTGAATGGCGTAGGGGTTGAAAGTGTGGTCATTAAATGAAGTCTGAGTTGCGGGGTTACCCGTGGACATGCAACATTATTCATGCCACTACTATCGTTATTGGAGTTTCTAGCAATCTCCAAATTCAAAGCATTGTTGGTATGACTTTCTAATGAGGACATTATGGCCTTCTCAATGTCGATATGACTTTGATAATTTGACTGAATGGCCTGAAGGTTGTCTTTCGGGTAAAGGTTATAAGTGTCCATGCCAGATAAGTTAGTTGTGCCAGATGACGGGTGTGGATCATTAGCAGGAGAAGCTTTGTCGTTGGTCCCCATAATAGAACTCATCAACATAGTATTTGGATTGCTTTCGCTCCCACGTTTTCCATGTCCATTCGGTAATAGCCCAGAATCATTTGAGTCTAACATTAGTTCGCTGTTTCCAAAAGACCAAGAATCCTGCTGCAAATACTTATCCACATTAGTGGCATCTATATCTGACATCCACAACGAGGAGTTGGTGAAAGGAGCAGCAGAAGGGGCAACAGACGAGCTATGGTGTTCACGGTCAAACTGATCGACTTCTCCGTTTCCCAGATTGCTATTTAGATTATTCGGGGAAATTGAACTTAATCCAGGCGAGCTCAGGTCCATAGAGGACTGGGTATGAAAGTTCGATGATAGAGGATTTATACCCTGAGCCACGCCAATGTCAGCCTCACCCTTACTTTCATTGATTATAAATTTGTTGTCTCCATCTAAAGCACTGTCAAGCCAGGATATGTCTTGTAGATAGCCGAACGAGCTAATATCACCTTTCAATTGATCAGTATTGTCAATAGAATTCCCTCTATTCATATTGTCATTAGAAAGATTTTGAGACTGATGTGACATTGCAGACATTGAACGGCGAAAGTGTTCTTCAGCACGACTTTGATTGATAGAAGGAGATGGATTAGATGAGGGAGATGATTCAAGGAGTGCAGGGTTAATGAACATATTTGAGCCCGATGTTAGGGCCTCAAATGTGGAGCTCCTGGGGTCATTATCAAGGAGGAAGTCTGCATCAATGTCTGGAATGTTGCTTTCCCCAAACAGAGGCATTAGCTGGGGGGTGGAAAAGCCAATCTGAGACGGGCCTGAAGGAGGGCCTGCGGGGTGCTCGGCATACTCAGCATTATCGTGTCCTGATGTATAAGAATTGGCATTCACAGCAGAAAACGAAGCAGCCCGAGATCTGGAAGTGGGTGGCTCTCGATTCTTTTTGAAAAAATCATGAGCAAACTGTGCATCAGAAGAGAAGGCTCCATTCAAAGTAGAATCGTTACTGCCAGGATATTGGAAACCATTATGATCAACAAGTTGATTCTGAAGTGCATCGTTGCGTTGTGCCTGTGTAACAAGTGGTGATTTATTCCTACTTTGATTTGCAGGAGAGACAGATGATGCATTTTTGGCTCCGGTAGCACTTGAGGATGAATTAGTGGCATTGGCACTACTCTTGCGGACTCCCCGGCTGCGAGGAATTGGGAAGGAAGCATGGAGCTTCTGCTGATGGCGCAAAAGCAAATCCCGCCTTGCAAAACAGCGTTCACAAACAGGGCATTCAAAAGGCTTTTCTTTTGTGTGTGAACGCTCATGGCGCTTCAGGTGTTCTAGTCGAGCAAAAGATCGAGTACATGTAGCGCAAACATGTGGTCTGGGCTTATCCGATTTCGACACGGCATTAGCACGACTCTGCTCAGACTGTTTAGAAGAGGAATTAGTACTCATGGCGAGTTTTAGATCTTTGTTTGAATGGAAAAGATTTGAAGTGTATGATATGGGTATTCGCCAGCAAACTGATAGGAGCCAAAGTTAAATTAACGAGACAAGATCAAAATAAACAAGAATATGCTCGAGCAATCTATGTCTCCCACAACTAATATGTCCGCAATAAGCAGGCGCCTTCCTGCTTGAAGTAGCGGTGAAAGCGCAAAAAATAGAGGGAGTGAATTTGAGAGTACTAGTACAAGCAATTAAGCATCAAACGGGTTAAGATGATGCAAATAGCTGCAATCTTATAATGCAGGAGCGATATCAACAGCTAGATAGAATATTAGTAAATGTCCTTCAAAGGGGCAAAACTCACGAGATTCGAAAAGAGCTGTGAGAATAAGAAAAGAATGGGTAATCGCAAAATATTGGCTTAAAACAAGGAAAGGCGGGGAATCTTCTTGATCAAATTTAAATATCAGATATCTACTTTGAGGTAGATAAATCTGCAAATCGGTATTGCGGAAAAACCCGCAGAGAGGACAGTTGTTCTTCTTGAATTCCTGCAAAAGCTAGAAGGATTTTAAAACTAGTCCGGGGTATTTTGATGAGTACACAGCCGCGCAATGAGGTTTGGGGAAAAACCGGGCAGGAACTTTCGAAACACCGCGGAGAAGGCAACAGACCGCGGACAGAATACAGGGCTTGGATATAGTGGAATAAAAAATAGATTTACTTAAGATGGGATATGCCTAGCTTATTCTGGCCAAAAATTAAGCGAATCCCAGTTCGAAAAGGGGCAGTATTCAGAAGGGGCAATCTCCAGGATAGGGTTTTCGTACTTACCTAACTTAGGTAGGATTTCGATCAATGAAGAACCGAAGAGACGGAACGAAAGCAATCAAGAGCTAGAGTTTCAAGCTATCCAGAGACTATCAAACAATAGAGATCTGATATTACTTAAAATGGTATAAGAAGGCTCTCGTTGTCGAGATTAAAGTCACGGGAATGTGATTTGGTTAGAAACCTTTTGAGGTTGCTGGTCAAGTCTATTAGGTGATAAGTTCACGGGTAATAGATGCTGGTAACGAGCTAAAAGACTTTCCAATAGTATTCTCGCTATCCGACCTACTGAAATAGCAGTAGAATGTGACTAAAATACAGCAAGTGTGATCAAAAGGTAACGAGAAGGCAAAGAGTTGACTCGCTTTGATATATGATTAAATACGAGTCTAACAACTAGGGGTCCAAGAACTTAACAGCATATTAATTAGGTTCTTGAAAATCTGGGGATTGCCATTAAGCTTCGGATTTGGCGGCATCATTTAGGGTTTGGGCAAATTTGTGGCCAATCACGGAACCTTGAGGGTTTTCACATCCGGGGTAGTCGTTCGCTGGATAACCTTAACTTTAAAAGGCCCAATGATTAGATGAATTGTCTGGTTCGCTGTCGGAAATAATGCCAGGCTACCTTCGGTGAACTACGGTTTTGGAACGTCACATATATCATTCTGCAAAGGCATACAAATTGTTAGCAGTATAGATGTGCTCAGTACTAGGGTCTGAAGCGATCTTGGCCCATGTAACATGCTGAATAGCCCTTGCACGTGTCTGTTCATCTCGATCAGCGGAAAGAAGCTAAATGGTTGCGAAGCAACGCGAAATAAGCTCTACCAATCTGGGGAAAACGGATATGTGTGTGTGTGAGTGAAAGAACTATATTGGGGTTATGCTTCTTGGTGACCCTATGTGCATGCTGCGTACTTCCGTGTCCGGCAAAATTTCGTTCATTAGTTGGTACCAGGGGCAAAGAGTGTAGTTTGTCGTTTGAGGTGGACAGATTTTATCAGATACCTACACCGGCACGCTCTTCTTCAAAGCTGATATCTTCCAGGCTACGCTGAGTCACCCTTCAACCCTTTCAATTTCTCAGTGGTCTCCGCCTGATCAGTTCAATACGCTCTAAAAATACCGCTAGAATTGTCCCCTGCCACTTTTTCACGTCTGTGATTTGATCTTATGATCTATTCCACGTAGGTTTCCATCGGGGTAGGAATAATACGTCTTCTACACACCACTTGATCATACATGAAACCCTAATGACCGCATAATCCAATCTTGCTTTATCCTAAGCCATTTTACCCCAGATTTATATTCTGCAGCGTCCTCCTTGAAAGTTTTATTACAGTAGTTTAGGGTTTTTAAACCCCTGAAGCATGAAAGACTATCGATTTCTCTAAGCAGCTCTGCCTGTAGAAATCTTTACTTCACTTTGCACTATGGAGCTATTTTGGTTTTGTTTGGAGTCCAGTGTGTTTTGAATGAGACGGATTTGATTATGCTCTACGTAAGCTCTCCTTCTGAGATGTCGATCTCTCATGAAAAGCAATAAGGTTCCCTACAAATGCCTCCTGTCTTTCGGCCAGTCTACTTTCTCGGATATAGAATCCAGCCTTGTGTGAAGTTAATTCGGCTCGTTCAAATCACCAGAAATAAGAATGCCGCCTTACCTTTCATGGTTCTGAGGTTCAAATGCTGATAATCAGCCTCGAACTATGTAGCAGTTAGACTTTTCTACTAGAGGCCATATCTATCTCAATTGTTTTGCATTATGTATCGCACACCTCTTATTAAATAAAACACACTGTACAGTACAGACCTCCATTGAAAAGTATTATAGCCAGCCGTTGACACATTCGGCGCCTGCTTTGCCAAACCTCCCAACAGATTGTCTGAATGTAACTTTGCCGGAACCCTGATTGCCCATACACAGTCTGTCTTAGCTAAGGTGTTGTAATCAATGAATTCTCGGCACGGTAACCTTCTGACAGCTGAAGAAAGGCTCCACGACCCAGATACCGATGTGAGGTTTATGGGACTGAGTGATTTGTCCAAACTTCTCTCTTCTTTGACCGAGACCTTGACTTCCTCAGATGCCAAAAGAATATTGAGAGATGTTCTTCCCATGATTGACGACGTGCATGCTGATGTTCAGAATGAAGCGGTGAGGACTTTGTCTGCTCTCAGTAACCTTTTATCTGCTAAGGATTATAACTATTTAATGTCACAGTTGTTATCTAAGGTTCCCGCTTCTCCAGTCGCTGGTACAGGAACGGTCAACACTTCCATGGAACTCTCTATGGTCACTTCTGCCATACGTTCTGTGGTAAACTGTCCGCCTAATGGACTTGATGTATCAACTCTGGAACTGAATAGCGTTGTTCGGACTATTTTGCCCTCTATTACGAGCTCAATTGATTTTGTTGACATTATTAATGACATCGTCTCAAAGTATGGTTCAACTCTTTCATCTGAGACACTCGAAGCCGTGCTCAATTGCGTACTCTCCAAGAGTTTACATGCTGTGAACGGAGCCGTCAGGAGGTCATCTGAGAATTTGTTGGTTTCTTTATTCCCCCATCTCAAAGCAACGCTTGCCTCTTTCATGATAAACTCCTTGCTGAAAGACCTCTCAAAAATCTCACTTTCAGATACTATCTCTGTCAAAAATTCTTCTACAGTGCTTAGTATATTTTTGAGGCTGCTGAAAGCAAGATCACTATTGACTTCTTCTTTTGTGAACAGTATTGTATCAGGAACGATAGCAATACCACCCTTGGTAAACTACTCCTCTCTCAGCCCGGACTTATTGATAGAGACGGCATCATTGACCGAATCAGCTATGTTGGTGCTAGAAACGGCTGTGTCTACATCGGAAGAACTATGTTTTCCATTTCGCCATAAACTTTCAGAAATATCTTTGTTTTATATGATGTTTGATCCAAATGGATCTCATGAGTTTGATCAGAATGTCGATATGGACGACTTCGATGCCAACGATGAGGATGAACTATTTGAATTTGAGGATTATGATGACGAGTTCGATGACGACTCTTGGAGATTACGAAAAGCAGCTTTGCTCGTGGCGACATCTCTTCTGGTTGCCTACAATAGTGCATTAAGTTCTCTAGCTGCCAATGCTTTATCTGGCTTGTTAACACTCTGTAATGATAGCAGTGAGCTGGTTGTAGCTCAAGCTTTTTGTTCGATTATCACTCTGGTGGACCATTTCATTTCAGGACAATCGTCCAGGCAAAGAAGAGATAGTTCATCTATGATATATTCTCTCCCATCTAAGCGTCGCCATTCAGATGATGAAGTATTATCTGATGTTGGTAAGTCATCGCCTTCTTTTTCTGATCTCTTAATGGATTTTGCCTCGCAACTTGAAAATGTCCTCGAGCTTGCTATATCACCTGCAACAGCATCAGGGAAAGCTAACTATCAATTATCTACGCAGTCAATCATCTCTTTATCGCCACGTTGGAATGCCCTACAATTAATATTTTCTTTATCTTGCTCTGAGTTTGATATAATGCGTTTGTGGTCTGTTCTTTTACCAGGACTTAAATCTGCGTCTTTGGACCTAAACTATTCCGACGTCGTTCAAGATATTGTTACAGAAATAGTATTCTCACAAGATGCTCAGAAAACCTTGTTAAGTTTTGATAGTATTACAGAATTGGCTGTCAGTTCTATACGTACAACTCCTTCAAGTCGGCGTCTTTCCACACTCAGCCGATTGTACGGCCTTGGATTTGCTTCGTTCCCTGATATTGCTCAGCAGCTCTGGTTATATTTGTATAATCTATCGACATCAGCAACTATTGACTCGGAGATGCGTAACGAAGCTTGTCTGACACTGATTGAATGCTGCGAGGTCCACCCGGTGCCTGATCGTGTTATTCCTGTCATTAATGCTTCCACTGAACGTCTTGCTGATGAGAATACCAGGATAACTGGTCTAAAAATGATTCTGGAACTTTCTAGGTCGGAGAATGTGATGAAATGTGCGGAAAGTGATTGGTTCTTGAAAGTGTTTGAGATTTGCATATCTTTGTTACGCCAATCTAACAAGATTGTGAGATCATCCTCTGCCTTCATATTATATAACCTCTCGAAACTAGCCACCAAGCGCCATATTTTCGATATTAACATGATATCTACATATCTGGAGGAGATTTTAATTGTATTTAAAGATGATGATGCGTCTATTTTAGAGGCAGGATTTGGGATTTTCGCTAATTTCTCAGAAGCCTATCGTGGCTCTCCTTTGGCCAAATTTATGCAGATGCTTCCGGTTTATGCAACCAGTGATCTTATCGAAGGCTCGCCTGCTGCTTCAAAGAATTTAACATTATTGGTCTCCAAAATTGCAAGTGATTCTGCGAACTTGGAAGTTTGTAAAGCTGCTTATCTTCAGCTGACATCCGAAAAATCACCTATGAAAGTATTATCAGCTCATATTGCTGCAGAGCTTATTCAGAAATGCAACCTGGTATCTGAATATCAAGATCTTATAGATCTGTCTGTCGAGAATCTACAGCAGAATCCTCAGGTTTCTGCACATTCGTTACTGGTATTGCGTGAAATAGGTCCAGGCGGTTCTATGAAATCTACTGAATGGCTTTACAAGATAATTGAAAATTTTGACTCACTCGAATTACGTCGTGCTGCATCTCGTACTCTAGGGTCGTATATCAGCAACAAACCTGAAGAAATCATGACTGTGTTGAATATGTTAACCTCCAAAAGCTCCTTGGCTGACTACTTGACTATTAGCTTAACAGAAGTATTGTCACATTCAGCCTATGTGCCCATTCGCGAATGCTTTGATGAGCAAATTTACGATACACTACTTGGTCTGAAATACAGTGAGCTTTCTGGCACCAATACGGAATTGAAGACGAACGTCTCTAGTTGTATTTCAAGTATCGGATCCAATGACCCAGACAAATGGCTTGTAGTTTTGCGGACAAATCTGAGCAGTTCTGATGCTGACGTTAGAGGTGTATCAATTGCTGCTATAGCCAAAATTGTCTCTAATTTGGATCTTTATGCATATCATGATCTCATTGAAAGCGTACTAGGAGAGACATTAAATTTGATGGAAGATCAGGATCTTGGGAATAAGCAGCTTGCATTATCGGCCCTTAAAGTTGCAATATACTGCCAGTTTGATCTTGTCGGTGATAATATGGGCAAAATCGTGCGACTTGTTTTAGCCAACTCGGAAGTAGTTCCTGGGCTAATACAGATGGTTCAAATGGGGCCATTCAAGCACAAGGTTGATCACGGGCTGTCTGTTCGCCGATTATCCTATGAAATTCTTTTATCTTTGTCTTCGAACTTTCATCAGTATCTCCGAGGCTCAGATAAAGAGAATATTGCGAAATCATGTCTACGGGGCTTGCAGGACGAGCATGATATCTGTATTCTATGTCTCAGAACCATTGAATCTGTATTTTGCGGGGATCCGGTCAGTTTCCTCGCAGGAAGTTTAACCAACGAATTGGTAACTTCTCTTGCTACACTACGGGACACTAAACTCAAAGACAACAGCCCGAGACAAGACGTCGAGATGTACGACCAACTACAAAAGGCAATAGCAGGAACTGTCCAATCAATGACGGAAAGAGCACAAACTTTAGTTGTACCAGATGAGATTAATGCCAAGATCCAATTGCTTGAAGCGTTTTAATGCGATATGAATGGATGTTGGTAAGTTTTTTTACTACTTATGTATCATTGCACTTCCTCGTGACGCTCCCGATTTCGATGATTCCTTCAGTTAAACCATTGGTGCCTTATTGGCGGCATCAAGCGGTAGTTTCTCGCTAACAATTAGGTTAAATTTTAACTTCGCGACTCGCGCCCAAATCAGGGGTATGATGTCACTTGTTAACCAGGGTTTAGAATCGCCGGATATGGTACTGTTCAACCAATAAGGCTCATGGTTCTCGGTCGAGAAGCTACCGACATATACTCTTCGGATATGCCCGATATTCCCTGAAGGGGATTCGCTCAGTTTAGTTTATAAGTTGCGAATCAAGTAATCACATTTTTGCAGCTTGACTCTATTTCTTGGACTCTGAAATACGTCTAAGGAGAGACACTAGTGGGTATGGAATTACTGTTAGGTGACTCAGTTGCCTCTAAAGATTTGTGTTTAAGCATTTGGTGATGTCTCCTGAAAGAATATCCAATGCACTCTACTATTGTCACAGGTTTATTGTGCGTTATAACAGCCCAACTCTACGGGTAAAGCTTATTTGATGCGACAAAATTTTTGAGTCTGTTTAACCGTGCAATCTTTGAATAGGGTTTGTTGGCCGTTGAAATCCTGCAAGGCGGACCCATTGTATGAACTGGACGACTCCGCCATACTTTGTGCTTCGAGACTGGCCTTATGTCGGTGTTCCGAAAAGGAATTATATAACGGTCCTCCAAACTCTACTTAGGTGTGACCCAACAGTTCACCAGTAACTCAGCTTCAGTGATCTCGTAGTGCATTGCTATATGAGCCTGTGAGCAGTTGGGTGGGTTAAGCGGAGCTTCCGCTTGGCCTAAGATCAGAAGCCGCCAATTATTGATGACTCGTTAAGAACGCCGTTCATAAGGTTCCGAGAGAGAGAATTTTTGTGGGCAATGCTTGTTAAGGTTATGAATGTATCATAAACGTTCAAGCTCTAATTTCTATTGGATGGATGAACTAATAACATTAGAGTTTAAGTCTTATAAGTTTCTCTTGATACTGACTGAGCAGACTCTCATTGTCCCTTAGCGGAAATAGCTTAACTCTGTTTTTTAGCAACACAGGACCTTATAGGATATAGCACTGACTGAAAACCTTTTAACTGCCTGTTACATTTTCTGAAGAACATATAGTCCTTATATATACTGGCAAAGAGTACAAAACCTCGCACAGATTTACCTAAAGTTTATAGTGGTACGAATGAAGGCTGCTTTTTGAGCACGAATTATCTTAAAGTTCAAAAGAATATCACTGAACAGTTTGGTTGGTGTGTCGCTCTTTTATTGTTAATTGCTATTCAGTTTACCCTGAGTGTTCGGTCTTCGCACACCTGTTCAGCGATTTTTATTAGAGCTGTATCATGTCTAAACTCAAAATCGAACTCCAAGACTCTCTAGCAAAAACGGGCTCGAAAAACACTAATTCTTCTATTGCTTCCGCTCTTGAGCCATTTCCTGATGATTCGGTGTTTGCTGCTCATAAATTATATGACATTCCAGGAAACGACTCTCTTACTATTAAAACTGTGTTAGTCAATGAAGCTATTGATCATATTGGTTTTACCAATTATCATATGAAGCTGTTTTTCTTAAATGGTTTTGGCTACGCGGTTGATTCTTTGTTGATGCTAATTGCGTCGCTAACTCAGAGCAAGATTTTGCAAGAATTTCACTACACTTTTCCTGTACTTATTTCTACTAATTACGTTGGTCTTTTTGTTGGAGCAATCCTTTGGGGAACTACAGCTGACATCATCGGCCGCAAGATAGCATTCAATCTCAGTTTATTCCTCACTTCTATCTTTGCTATTGCAACAGGTGGGGGTCTATCGCTTTCAGCGGTATGTTCTCTAGCTTGCATCTCTAATTTATCGGCGGGCGGAAATCTCATCATGGATACTACTGTATTCCTAGAGTTTCTACCTTCACAAAAACAGTGGATGGTTACACTAATGGCTCTGTGGTGGGGTGTTGGTCAGACTGTTGCCGCGCTTGTTGCTTGGCCCTTTATGGTCAACTTCTCGTGCGCAGAAGACGCGGAAGTTTGCTCTAGATCAGAGAACATGGGTTGGAGATATACTTGGATAACTCTCGGCACTTTGGTCTTGGTTTTAGCAGTTTTACGAGTTCTTGTCGTTCGATTGGAAGAGACTCCTAAATATTTCATTGCAAGTAATGAAAATAGGAAAGCTGTAGAGGTTTTGGATCGGATTGCAAATAAATATGGGAGAACCAACCCACTTACTGTTGAAGAGCTAGATAGAATCGACAGATTGTATCCTTCAACATCTATCAGAAAGAGTCAAGTCATTGACATAAATCGTCTTTTCAAGCATGTCAAAGGATTGTTCCCTAATAAAAGGATTGCTTATTCAACCTGCCTTAATTTCCTTTCATGGTTATTAATAGGGTTGGCATACCCTTTGTTCAATCAGTTTTTACCGTCGTATCTTCAGTCACGTGGAGCAGAAACTGGTGATGGTTCTCTGAATAGCACTTACAAGAATGCAGCTATAGTGGACTCTGTATCTATAGTCGGCCCTTTGATCGCGGCACCGTTGGTCCAATGTAAGTACACCGGTAGACGGGGAACTATGATAGTTGGGTCTTTGTTAACTGCTATCTTCATGTTTGCATATACCACAGTTCGCACACAGGCCCAGAATTTAGGATTTTCGTGTGCCAATGCAATTGGAATCAATATTTACTATGGAACCTTATTTGCATATACTCCAGAAGTGATGCCCGCACAACATAGAGCTACAGGTAATGGGCTTTCCGTTGCATTCAACCGAGCCATGGGAGGTATTGCACCGGTGATAGCTTTCTATAGCGATACTACTACTGCAGCTCCGGTCTATACTATGGCTGCTATTTTCATTTCTCTAGCGGTCGTTTCTGCCCTTTTCCCATTCGAGCCTCGCGGGCACTCATCCATGTGATATTATCGTTTCATTACAATTCACACCTGGAAATTTACTTATAACTTTTACCTTCAGGTTATATATAAGGCATTAGATCAGCATAGTATGTACATAATTGGTGTGGCCAGATAAAGATGAAGGTCTATTCTAGGGATACCTCGGTGGTTAGCATTTAACCTCCCAACGCTGCCCTTTTATGAAATTCTGACACGCAGTAGAAATCTTAAACTGAAAGCTCCCCTTCCCCTATAAAAAATGCAACAAAGTATCAAATGCGTAGTTGTCGGCGATGGGTAAGTAATACACGAAATATTTGTGCTAGTCCACAAAATGTTTATTTGTGTGATTTGACAGCTTTTCTCGTGACATTCATGGCGTACACGGATGGTCATAGCAGCATTGTGGATATGCTGGTTACGGTGTCGGGACGAGCAAACACCCCCTTAGTACAAAAAATCGCAATTACCAAAATATGCTTGCGGACTTACGTACTAACATCAAATTAGAGCCGTAGGTAAAACATCTATGTTAATCTCTTATACCACGGGCGCTTTTCCAGACGAGTACATTCCTACAATCTTCGATAATTATTCAGCAAGTGTCATGGTGGACTACAAGCCTGTCACGCTTGGCCTGTGGGACACTGCAGGACAAGAAGATTTCGACAGACTAAGGCCTCTGTCTTATCCACAGACTAATGTGTTTCTTCTATGCTTTTCGATAGCGTCGCCTTCATCCTTTGAAAACGTCAAAGCCAAGTGGTATCCTGAAATACGGCACCATGCGCCAAACACTCCAATCATACTGGTAGGCACTAAATTGGACTTGAGGTCGAACCCCCAGACTGCTGACGACCTGCGATCTCGGAGACAGGCTTGCATTACGTATAGTCAGGGTACACAGATGGCAAGAGAGATACGTGCTGTGAAGTATCTTGAGTGTTCTGCATTAACTCAAAAGGGCCTGAAGAACGTATTCGATGAAGCCATCCAGGCTGTCTTGACGCCGTCGCAGCCATTGAAGAAGAAAAAAAACTGTTTGATCATTTAAATCTGTTTTTCTACCCTAGTTTTAACGAGTTAATGTCATTACTAAATTATTATTCGTCGTTGTCGAAATCTCACTGTGTTTCAAGTAGATGTATCCTTGAAGGGTGAATCGAGGGCTCTCCATCGGCGCTGGTTTTCTTATTTTCGTTCTCTCCCGGTTTCTCACTGGACTCCAATTTTTTCTTCTTGTGAGAAGACTCTTCTTTCCTTATACGCTCTCTTTGCTCTTGTCGGAGGTTTTTATTCTTTTCACGGAGCTTTTCTTTCCTAGCTCTTGTGGTTCCTCCACCCCCAACGGTCAGTTCTACGTTAATCTTATTACCTTGATAAACAGTGTGATGTAAATGTAGAGCTGTGTCCAATCGACTAGGGGCCTCGTGCCCTTCAAACTCCACAAAGGCATACGGTCCTGATTTGTTCTTCGACTGTCTTAGACGGATCTTATTTGGTTTGCACGCTTTGAGATGCTCACTTAATCCCTCCTCGGTAGCTGAGTCTGGTAAGTTACCAATAAATAATATAAATCGTAAGGGTTTTTTGGATTTTTTAGCAACTTTGCTGGTTTTCGATTTATTGGAAATACTTTTCGATCTATCTGCCAGATTTTCAGGAATGTATGCCTCTTCCTCTTCAAGTGGTTTCGGTTGCTCTTCAGTATCCGTTTTTGATTTAGCTTGTGCCTTGAATTTTGCAGCTTTAACTTCGCGCTTAGACATTTTTTTCGCTTCAGCCATTAGATCAATTTTTTCCAGTCCTTGGATATAGTAGGGATAATCGGTTGGGAGATCAACCTCTTATGGGCATTTCTGATAGTACAAGCGGAAGGCATTTTAAGAAAATACTTCAAAAAAGAATAATTCTACAATTTGGACATGCAGCAGTCAGTGTTTTGAGGGAATCAGCAAAATCAGTGTCGTCAATGACATTCCGCTTTTTTGCATCTAGAAAAGTTGAGTCAATAACTACAACTTTAACCAAATCTTTAATAATCTGTTCATCAACAAGTTTCTTCGCGCGCGATGGAGTCGATAAAAGTAATTTGGGACGAAACTTGGACACCAGTTTTTTATCATGCTGAAGAGAATTTTTGGAGATCAATTTCACTGAGGAGACTGAAGACCTGATCGCTCGATACACATCACAGACTCTCAGTGCCGATCCGGATAGTATCAATCCCGATATTTCGGCCTTAAGAGGCACAAACTTCTTCATAAATGTAGGCAAATGATCTAGGTCTCTGTCTTTAAAGTCGCCGGTATATAGAATAGAACTGGATGGAATACTCAGTTCGTCTAGTTCGATAGTTGATAAATCTTTGTGCAGCTGTTTGGCTCGTTTGGTTAGGTAATCTGCTATCAGATCCACAGGCATCAGAGCTAACTCTTGCCGCCTTTTACACTCTTCTTCCATTCGCAGTTGTTTTTTCAGTTTTAAATCGGCTTTCCCATTGATTTTCTTGGCTTGGGATTCTACTACATCAGCCAGTGGCTTCGCTTCACTTCCGGACTCTACGTCACTTCCACTATCCGAAGCATAAGCAATGTCTGCGATGTAATCCAAATCATCATCTAGGTCATCACCCCCAGTCTGTTTAATTCTACTCTTCACTCCTTTGTTCATATTCAAGCGTTAAACCAATGGGAGAAAATACTTTATCCAATATTTCATTGATATTTTAAGGTTTTTCTCCCGTGTAAGGAAGTTACTAATCCGAGCAGTTTCGTCAGTTGGATACAGCAGTTTGAGTAAATCGTACGGGATTGGCCAAATGATTCAGAGCAAGTAAATCTGGATCCTACGCATTCGATATATTGTAGCTGTACATGCTACTCCAATATATGGTAAAGGCATTATAAGCCTTTGCCAGACCTTGACGACAGATCGAATGCCTTTTAACAGTTCACGGCATACTTGAGAGTCACATCAAACATTAAACTTAAAATATAATAAAAGAAGGTTATTCCAGCATCGCGGCTACTGAACCTCGAAGGCTTGTTATCAGGCCTTCCTTTAAGCATTGACCGCGACTACAATAAGCCTATGAATTCAAATATCTAATATAGTCTAATTCAACGTAGCCAGTGAGTAACTGGTGGACGATAAGGTTCATGGCCTGGCAAGTGTTCTTTCTTTATTCATCATGGCTCATTCTATAGCAACCACTATCTCACACTCAAACTACCCAGCCAATAGAGTCATTTTATCTCTAATTAAACTCCGTGAAAGATAATTGCAGAGTAATCTAAAGCTTTGTTTAAACGTTATCTAATAAAAACCTGTACTCTCACGTAGTTCATCATCCCCAAGTCCTTGTCGAAAGACTTATAAGCCTTGGACTTTATCGATCAATACTCAGGAAAAACTTACTTTTCTTTGTCTTCACTAACCATATACATGAGCTATTGGAGTCTGAGGTACCTAGCAAAGTCTTGCTTTAAAGTTAAACTTTGCGTTGACGCATAAAACAGGAAACAGACTTTTATCATTGGAATACAAAGAGATCCTCCTCTTTGAATACAAAGAGACTCTCCTGCACCAACTTTTTCTATCAGAAATACTCTTCCTGTGGCATTCATATAGTCCTGAGTTGTATCCTACCTTTCATTCCGTTCTATAAGCACTTGGAAGGAAATCTTCGAGGCCATTCTCATCAAGGATAGGCCGAATTTATCGAGTTGGTTATAGCTGTACCAAACTTTACCGCTTTACAGCCCTTCAATCGACCTCGGCTTCTAGCAGATAGGAGCCTCCAGTTTTACCACCCCAGTTCTTACTTAGATTTTATCGCTTGTTATCATCACGTTATATTATAATTAAATATGACTGGGATATTAGGGTCACCCTCCACTCCCTCACGAAGTAGGATCGAATCAGCCGATCTTAAAGCTGCCATGATTCGCTTAAAACGCCTTGAAGTTACGAATGACCGTCTGGCAAAAGATCTCAATAGGCCCAGAATACCTGTTTCAGAAGGCGCAAAAAGTCTTATCAATTTTAGTATCGGCACCAAGGATCGCATGGTCCCAGACCTATGGGGGTCGCTTCCAAAAGAAGAAGATCCATATTACCTGGCCTCCAGAAAACGCAGGGTCACTAAGGCTATTCAAGGCCAAAGCTCTGGATGCTGCACTATGTCTTGAAATGACCATTAGCTTTAAGATGCTAAATCATTCCAAAGGCTGCGGCACATATAGAAAAGACGCAGGAAACTCCAATCATAATCGCTATTGGTCCAAAAACTCCAGCAGGCGCCAACTGACCTGCCAACACTGAAACTCTACTTAATGTGCATACCTCTATGATTTTGGCAAACCCTAACTCGGAAGCTGCTTGCGAGCATGACACTATAGCTTCAGGCACTTGGCTGCAATCTCGAACCTCACCAAATCCACCTGCAGTATGCATACATATATTTTGCCCTCCAAACATCGCAAAAGTAGGGAATATCAACTGAGAGCATATAAATAGCACGGCTATACTAGAACTTATCATCAAGACCGAAGCCAAAAGCACTCCCTGCGGTGGACTCTGTCGAACACCAATTTTAAATATCCGGAATACGATTAATCGTATTCCTGTAAACGAAACGCCCACAGTACTAGCAGTAATGAGCCATAGAACAATTACAGTGACAAAGGCTACACTCATTGGTAGACCTCCAGGAGACTGTCTTGTCAGCTCCAATATAGTATTAATTGGATATAAGAGCTTATCCGTGGCTTCTGATTTACTGCTGAATCTCATGCGGGCTCGCAAAATGCCCCAATCTTCGAATGAACAAGAAACTAGACTGCATTTTCTATTCAAAAGGAAATCTGCAATACTCGATCCTATCGAAATAGTTATTAGTATGGAGAGAATCAAGGCAAGAGTGCCTATGAGAGCTTTAGTTGTGGCACCCATAGTTGCGAACAACGAATGGGCGTTTCCTTCTTCGGTCCTAGCGTGAACGAAGTTACGGTGCTCTGTTCGAGCTTTACGTATGAGTGTTCTTTCTTCACGCTGCAAAGTACTGTATGCTCTTCTGTCTCTTGCTGGCCATTCTGATATATTATGGTGCCGCATCTCTATAGCATGCTGCTTTTCTCTGTTCAATGCCAAAGCTAGGCGGGTGGCTTCAGACACTCCAACAAGATTAGACACAGTACTATTGCGCATATGAGAGCCCGACGTCAAAAGAGAGGATGTTTCACTAACTTCTGATTCATCTGCCGCAATGGAGTAATCATACTTTTTGGGCTTGATCAATCGCAGCGGACCTAATAGAACTCCTATGTCGACGGAATACCAATACGCGACAACCGATATAATTATAAGCGCTCCAACAAGTCTGTTAAGAGACTTTTCACTTATCCCAATAATCACGGTGATTACAACGGCAATTCCGATGAAAATTAGAAAGAGGATGGTGTATTTGAGGCTGCTTCTAAATCGTTGGCCGTGTGAAGAGGCTTCATCACTCTCATAAGATTCTTCATACCAAAAATAGGCAAACGGAACAGCCACAGAGATGAGAAATGCATCAAAAAGAATCATAGAGTAATATGAAACTTCTACTAAGCCAATAATACCTTCGACAGCGGCGTCCGAAGCCCAAGGTTTCCGTAAGCCAGTAGAAAGATCGACAGTGCTCCCTACGATCAGAATATCAATTACCAATAACAATGTGGTCATAATTCCCGCAGCAAAACATATCGATGCCACGTATGACGAGACTTTGCTGCGTTCTTGGGCATCTTCCAGTAATCGACACTTAATTACAGTTAGAACTAATCAGATCATGATGTGACCGGTGAGCCGATCTTTAGAGCCTATACTTACTAACAGCGTTCCCAATAAGAGAGAAGCTACTACTGCTGAAAGGAACAATAGCCAACTCCACATTATTTCTGAGAAAAAAGGAGAATCGAGTCAATTCTTAGGGAAAGATGATGTAGTTACCTCTTTCTCGGCGGGTCGATCTTGGGCTTAGGCGTTTCCTCTACCGAAACTTTGATGCAATAATTAGGGCTGTAGGGCTAAAGCCTCCAGACAACCTCGAGCTCTACCCACGTTAGCATTACGACCAAGGCTGGCTGTCTCTGTCATTAGCGTGACTTTAATTGTGCCCCGTACTTCCTAAATGCATTTATACCGAGAATTGACGAAGCCTACTCAGATTACTGCTGCAGTTGCTTGTTCTTTGGTTGCACCGAAAAGTCAAAATTTGGCTGTTGTTCGATCTAATCTTCTTCAGATATATGAAGTCTTCGATAAACAAACGTCTAAAGAATCAGAAGCCGACAAGGCCGATGAATCTGCTGCTGAAGGCGTAGATCAGTTTATTTCAGATGTTATAATTTCGCAGTCCGCTAGCTCGGCTACTTTGCGGCTGCTCTACGAGCAGAAAATCTCGGGTAATGTAAGCTCTCTGGTTGCTTTTCGTACTATCGAAGACTCATCGCGAGACTACCTTGCTATAGCCTCTTCTCCTGCTGCATTTTCTGTAGTGAAGTGGAACCCTTCTACAATGTCACTAGACACGATATCCCTCCACAATTATGAAAATTACAGCTCCTCTTCCTCTAATCAGGAACGTCCAGTAGAAAAAGGTTTGATTCCTGATTCGTTACGTGCTCTGCATTCTGCCTCGCTTGTTAACGATGTAAGATTAACAATTGATCCAGATAATACGGCACTTCTGATGTCCTTTGAAAGACAAATGCTTGCTGTTCTTCCAATAGCAAAACCAGACTATGACGAACAACCTCCTACAAGAATACCTATCCCGGATGCTCCAGATTCCGTTATCCCCTTATATTGGCCTTCCTACGTGAAAAGCTTTACTGAAATACACCCTAATCTGACTAACGTCATTGATTATGTTTTCCTTCATGAGTATAACGACCCTACTTTAGCTTTCCTTGCTACTTCGGAACCTACATGGACAGGGCTACTCCCTATGAGGCAAGATACCACCCAGCTGGTTATTATGGCTTGTAATTTGGTAAAAGGGCAGTTTGACATTGTTGTATCGATTCCTAAGCTGCCATATGATCTCGAATACCTTATGGCTGTTCGGGGACCTACTGGTGGTGTGCTTGCTGTGGGTGCAAATGAGCTGGTATATATTGCGCCGACCGGTCGCATAATAGCTGCCCCAGTTAACTCTTTCTCCGAACTGGGTACTCAAATGACAATGGTTCTTGGTAAAACTTATGAACATCTAAATCTCTTCCTCGAAGAGTCTAAGGCGGTGCATCTTCCAGGTCGCAATGAGATTCTTCTGTTCACAAACAGGGGACAGACAGTGGTTATTGCCCTTCAGCTAGAAGGTCGGCTAGTAGAGTCATTCTCAATAAACATTATAGATTCTCCTCCTATCCCTCATCCTCGATTGGTAGCACCGTTGCTATATCGCTCAAACCTCCTTGTCACTTCCTATGTTACTGATAGCTATCTTTTTGGATGGAATGTATCATCCAATGAAAAGGCTTTAATGAATTCTGCGACTACCATGGACGATGTGGATGACGACGCCTTTTTGTATAGCACTGCCACTAAATCTAAAGTTGGACCTGCCGATGATAACTCAACAGTTCTAGCTGAACTGTATCTACACGATCGTATCCCGAACTATGGCCCAATATTCAAAGTTGTCGCTGGAAGAAGCTGGCCATTCGAAGTTAATGACATTCAAACACATAGCGGAACTCATGAGATTGTAGCCATTCGTGGATCAGGATTTAAATGCACAGGATTGGCAATCTTTAGACAACATATCACCTTTCCCCAGAAATATGGATTTGAAGTAAATGGATGTAAAGGTGTTTGGGCCATTCCTACAAGAGGCTTTGATTCATTGGTTACAGATATGGAGGACAAGAGCGAACTTATGGACAGTTTAATGTTTATCTCAGAGAATGATCGGACGTCCGTGTACCGCATTGAAGATGGTCAGTTCCATTCCATGGGTGAAACAAGTGAATTCAATTCGGATGATGCCACTACTGCTGTGGGTACTCTTCTTTTCAACGGACTAGTTGTCCAAATCACTCCAATAGATATACGAGTGTACGACTCCGATCTTAAAGTGGTTCAGTATCTTGCTCTATCGCGCGAGATTATTGAGAGATATGCCAAACGACTTAGGACGCGCGAAATTGGTGATGATATTACTCTTCTGGATGATACTTACTCTAACCCCTTGGTCTCTGCGTACTTTGCTGATCCTAATTTGGTGCTTCTTTACGAAGACGGAAGTATTGTAATATATTCTGCGGACCATGTGTCCTGCATTCTTCACAAAGTTCCTATTCCTAAAGCTGTTGAGTCGTGTCTGGCCGTTTTTGCCGGGATAATTGACAGCGAAAGTGTCATATTTGAACCGTTCATGAAAAATTCTGCAACCCCTCCCGAGCCTGAGATTGTTGAAAGTAACTATAATCAGTACAAGCTTTCCTCTGAGGCATCCTCATTCTTGCGCCAAGCCCAGTACTCGACTAGAGATCGGCGAATTCTTCTCGCTATTGATGCAGACGGAACATTAGTTGCAGTGAGATTGTCTGACATGGCTATAACCTGGCACGTGCCTGATTTCCTGAATCTACCTGAGCTTATAACTGTCATAAGAGGAGCGCCTAGTAGAACCAGCGACACTAGAAATAGTATTTCATTTCAGCAAGGTGTCGCAAGAGATCCTGTTGTCGAGATCTCTCTCTGCTTTATTGGAGAGTCAGATTACAAGCAGGATGTTTTGGTGGCTCGCACGAGTAGCGATTATCTGATCTTATATGAGATTTTTTGGCACGCGGATACTTTGCGAATGAAAAAAGTCCCCAATTCGGTTTTCCCAAAGCCTTTACAAGAGATTGAAGAACAGTCGCCAATATTCAACTTCGGTCTGTCGAGAAGGAAGATGTACCCAGCGAGAGGAATGCTTTTTACTCGCGGCCTTACTCCATTTGTAGTAATGGCTACTCCACAGTCAAAGCCTCATGTGTATCCTATTGGTGGTATTAATGGAATATCTGGTGTTAGCAGTTTTCGTACTAGTACTGCAGATACCGATGATAATATTATTCTTTGCGATGGATTGGGCTCTGTTACTGTCTGCTCTATACCGGACAGTGAGGACTTATCAAACAGCTGGGTTACTAAGAAGGTTAACTATGATGACATTGAAGACATTCAAGGGATTTCCTATTTTGAACCTGCTCAAATATATGCAATTGCAGTCTCTAAGAACATAGACTATATCGCAATTGACGACGAAGATCAGCCAATTCCCAACGCAAATAGTGTGCCTCCTGCACCACAAACGAAAAAATCATTTCTTCGACTTATCACTCCTCGGTTGTGGGGAGAAGCAATTGATGAGTTCGAACTTGAAGACGGTGAAGTTGTCTGTGATATGAACGTTATGCAACTTGATATGTCTGACACGGAGCATAGTAACTTGAAATGGGTATTGGCAGTTGGTACTGGAGTTGTAAGAGGTGAAGATCTCTACGAACGGGGATGTTTTTATCTTTTTGAGATTATTGACGTTGTTCCGGAGCCTGGGCACCCTGAACGTGCTCATAAGTTTAAAATGATTGCTCGAGAGGATGTTGCTAGCCCTGTGTCCCATGTTTGTGAGGTTAGTGGGGATTTAATGACAGTTCAAGGCAATCGAGCCATGCTGCGAAGCTTGCGCGAAGATAACAGTGTTGTTCCTAGCGCGTTCCTGGATTTGAATCTTTATACTACCGAAGCTAAAGCCATAAGAGACTTTGTGGTATTTGGGGATGTACAACACAGTCTGTATTTGACCACTTTTATCAAAGACCCATATAGAATGGTTATACTCGGTAGAGATCAAGAGACTATGCATGTTTTGGCTGTGGACTTTGTGATTGACCGCGCTGAAATGTATATGGTTGCGGCAGACCCTTCAGGAAATATCCATGTGCTTCAGTATGACCCAGAGGATGTGAAATCATTCTCTGGACAGACATTGCTTCATCGAAGCGAGTTTTATTCCGGAATGAAAGTCCAGACATTTGTGAGGCTTGCTGTTGCACAGCCGTCAAGCGATGGGTATCTGGATGTCATCCCTGGTGTCGCGGCGCTCTGTGTTGGAGGAACGCAAGAAGGTGCATTGGTCAGTGTTAGTCCTATAGCTGAAAGCTCTTACAGATATTTAAACTATCTACAGCAGCAAGTTTGGAATCGAATGGATGTTTTAGCTGGATTCAATCCTCGATCCTATAGGCAAGCTAAAACCAACACGAGACCTCATGCTATTCCCTCGTTCCCGAGACCCATGATCGACGGTTTGGTGATTTCCGAATTCTTATATATGAATCGACATAAACAGCTAGAGGTATCCAAACGCATTGGAGGCAATCTTGGTGAACTTCTAAGTGAAATTGCAGAACTGTATTGGAATCTCAATTATCTTTAGATATATTACGATATAACGATTCTTTGCGTGTCTTTGGCGTGTACATTTTAGAACCACTAAGTGGAATTTGCATAGAATTGGGACTTATCCTCTTTTTGTCTTGCTAACCTCACACATCCCCGTGTTTCTCGACACCAACAGCAAACTCCTTTTTTCTAATACGTATACTAAATGGTAAGATACTAATAACATATATCATAATCGCAATGAACGAATTCTTACAGAAAATATAGTCTGACGAGTCTTTTGACGCAGCATTGGACCTTTTAAGACGGGTTAACCCTAGGAACGTGGGCGACAATTTATTAGAAGTATGCAAACTGGCGCCAGATTTGGCGGCAGATCTATTAGCTAGTGTTGACCAACCACTTGAAATAAAGAAATGTGATTCAACTGGTAGAATGTTTCTCGCATGCGACTATAATCGAGACGGCGACTCATATCGAAGCCCTTGGAGCAATCAATACCAGCCTCAGTTAGCGGATGCAACTAAGCCAAATGAAGAAATACGGAAACTAGAAATAGCAGCAAACAATGCATTTAGCGTGTATTCAGATCTATACTATGAAGGAGGATATTCTAGTGTCTACATGTGGGATGTCGACGATGGGTTTGCTGGGGTAGTTCTGTTCCGCAAAGATGCGTCAGATAAGAGCGTTTGGCACTCCATTCATGTCTTTGAAGTCCTTCCAAAGGGCTCAACTACAGCTGTTTATAGGATTACCAGCACCATCATACTGAACCTGGCCAGATCCAGCTCAGCAGTGGGATCGTTAGATCTCGCGGGTAATCTTACTCGACAATTTGAACGCCAAATGTCATTGGATTCTACTGAAACTGCCCATGTTGCAAATATCGGGCGTTTAGTTGAAGATAGCGAATCCAAAATGAGAAACCAGCTGCAGGAAGTCTACTTTGGAAAAGCGCAGGATATCATTGGAGATCTTCGAAGCATAATAAAACTTGACAGCGTCAAGGAAGAGACGTCTCGTCAGAAAGCCATGGTATCAGGACTGCAGTAGTTACTGTTAATGTTTGCCGACCTTAGAAACTAAATGTAACCTTTGCTGTTTAAACCTACATCTTTAAAGTAAGGTTCGTCTACCCATTCTCCCAAGCTCCGCTAGTATTACTAATGCCCGGACTAGTCGATATACCCGTAAGAAGCGCTGCCGTCTCACAGAAGCAAGTGGACTCTCATTTAGAGGAGCTATCTGTACTTGAGGACAAGATATCTTCTTTGCTTGAGCATGCGTACAATGCTGTCGATGCTCTGAATGGCGACTTTAATGATATCTCCAAAGCGCGATTCCAACAAGCTGTTCAGGCCTATTTCAACACTATTGACTCTGTTTCGTCGGGGCTCAAAAAACAAATAGATGACTTGAACAACGCAGATATAGTACCATCCAGTGTGGAACTTAACAACGATACCATTGGCGAGAAACAACATGAAAACGTGCTGGAATGGGCCAAGCGTTATCTCTCTGAAAATAATATTACGATCCAAAGCCTAGAATCAGACGCTACCGGTATCCTTGATGACAAATTGCCAGTAGCATCACCTAATTTCGAATCGGAACTACAAAATTCTGATATTATATTACCTGATTCCATTCCTAAACCCCTGGATTCATTAGATATATCAATGGCCGATATCAAACCTGAAGATGGAGCGCAGCAGCACGACACACTGAATCTGGATGACGATCTCATTTCTGAACTATTACCGACAACTGAGGCGACAGCACAGACAGACAGTGATATGACACAGAGCCTTATAAAAACAGAAGATAAATGAGCGACAAATACGGCGTAATCTCTTATTTCACAAATGCATCCTCTATTTCAGTATTAATGCCGTATCCTTGAGCAAGTTCTATCTCACCAATATCAGGCTCCTTAGGATCAGCATTGTGATTCATACCAAAATTGTTTATATCGGCGTCTTCTTCTGCTCCGTTATGAAAGCCCGGACTTTTAGCGTGTGTCTTTTGGATGCCAGCAACTATAGCCCGTTCAATCATGAATCGGTGTTTAATATAGAGTAGCTTCGGATAGGTAGCGCGTTCGCCTTCTACAATCATTCTTGCGAGAGTTTCTCGAGATGGATCAGTCAAAATATGAATCAAATCTGAAGGTACAGTCTTAGGTGATAAAGTAACGGTGCCTTCAAACTTCTGTAAAAACACATTTGACCAGTCCTGCCCCATGAAATGAGGTAGTAGCTGCAAATCTTTTAGAACCTTTAGCCATTTATTGAGGTCATGCTTGATATATTGTTCTAGAGCGCTTCCCACAAAGCCTCCTCTCCATCCTTTACCTTTCCTTTGAGGAACTGGATTTCCAACTGCACCCCTTGGGGCGTAGAAGAATAGAACCACGTGAGGATTTACCTGCGATACTATGGAGAAATTGACATTAAAATAGGTGTTGAGTGCTCTGAGGGGGATATCTGTTCGCAAGCTACCATCTTGCCATTTGTTGCCAAAGCTGTATGGAGCGAGTCGGCCATCAGGCATTTTCATCATCAAAACAACAGGATTCAGTATTCCAGGAACTGCAGCAGAAGCCAGAAGGGCGGACCATACCACAGCATTAGGCGATGTGATATAGTTACAGAGGATCACAGGAGAATTGGGATCAGCTGGAACTGTGGATATATTTAGGATCTTACCGGTTCTCTCATAGGCTTCCCTAAAAGTCATGCTACCCATGGTAAACCATGCAGCTTTACGGGCCCATTGAACTGCGTCATACCTTGCCCCGGTTTTCCACCACCGTTTAGTAACAATTGCCAAACTTTCTTCGCAAGCTGTAATTTTATCTGCCAGTTCAGGAACCAAAAGATCCTTTAATTCTTCATTAGTTCGTATGCATGCTAAAGCAGCCACTAGTCCTCCTCCAGATGTACCGGTTATTACTTTTGGCAGCATATCCTGGTCTAAAAGAGCCTTGATAACACCAAAGTGGTAATACGCATACGCACCTCCACCGCTTAGACAGAGAGCAATACGCCCGTAGTTCTTATATATGTTCTTAAAGAATGTATGCTTTTTCTCAACCGAAAGATCTGAACTATTCAGTACGTAGCCTAAGCTCTGAGACACTTCCTGCTTGAAATCTGCAACGAGATTCTTAGTGCCATAGTAACATTGACTGTAAAGGCCAGCATTCTCTGTTCCACAGAAGTTGTTCTTCACACAAGCGTCCAAAATAGACACAACTTTGTCTGTATTGGCGGATTCCCTGGCATTCCTAAGCTGATTCAAGGTACCACCGATTGTTTTATAATTATAGAGGCTTGACTGAGGGCGACGTTTCCACGAACGTGAATTACCCAGAAAAGAGTCAAGATTTTCCGCTATCGATATCCAGTTCTTATAGGAAGTAGCGAGTGATAATTGCTCTCTTAATTGGCGTCGATGTCCACGCCACGTAACTGTTTGCTCGTAGAGAACAACGTAAAGTCTAACCAGCATATATAACAAGCTTAAAGCTACTAGCCAAAGTATAGCCAGGATAAGAAAAGGCCAGCGAAGTAAGCAATAACCAATACTCTGACCCAGATCATCATAATTGGAGCTTTTCCTACGGCGAGCGTGCTTTTGGGAACTGATTTGCTGGTGGACGGGCTTCCAATCATTATGCGATCTGATGAACTCTACTTTTGGGGTTGTGGTACCAGAAGCCAAGCTGTCTATACATAAAGACTGCCTGAACGCCTCTATATCATCTTCATTGACGTAAGTTTTGCTGAACTCTTCGTTAATCATCGCTATATACACTCTATCCTATAAAGAGATGGCAATTCGAAGAAGGATGTCACAAGCTTACTTTTGGGAGATCACCTAAGTGGCTGGCCAATGAGAAACCTTGGTCTGAAGACCGTTAGCGCATGTTTCAACTACGATTAACTTGTCTTAATAGCAATGCGGTATATCGGGCCATGGACAAGACTTAAAGGCATGCATGATTCTGTTTCGTTCTATACATATATGAACTGTTACGAGTCTGGCTATGAAATTGTAGTTACTGACCTGAGGCATATGTGGCGGGAAAAGTGTCCAAAAGAGCTTCTGGTCTCTAAAGCTGCTCGGTTTAGGTGCCCTGTAACTCCTGATATTCCGGGCCAGATACAAGCACTCATAAGCCACTTGAGGAATTCTGTATTCTCATGCAGCAGTATGGTAATGCATAATGGAGAAGGATCAATGGAATTGATAACGGAAGAACCTCTGAAGAATGGCGAAACTCTACAATGGACTTTCGATCTCGACCCTTTCCCTTTAGATTTACGCGGGCTGGTGTTTTCTCTTATGCAGAACATCCTTGCCCAGAAAGAGCGAATTGAGCAAACTGAGAAGGAAGTATGTCTTAGAGATTTCCATATAAAGATAATGAATGATGAGCGCGCACGTCTTTCTCTGCCCGAATATATTCCAACAAAGCATCCAGAAGCCTTGACACCGTTCCGGCCTATTTCTGTATCTATATTGTTTGATGATATTAGTAATGATACACAGAAAATCGATTTATCTCTAGAAGACTTGAGCGCCTGCTTTTATGAGGGATCAGTAACCGATGTTAACGCATTACCCTTGCCTAAAGTCGCGGAATCATGGTCTACGGGCTGCTCCAGCGAGAATTCTATTTCACAAGAAAAGAGCACTACAGGCAGAACCAAAATAGAGGGCATAATCTCCAAACGTAGGATCAATGCGGCTCATATAACTACAGAAACAATAGAAGATGTGCAAGGAGCGGCATCACCGAAACGAAAGATTAGTTCTATAGTGTCACCACGACATGATAGAAAAGAAAGCGCACCTGAACATGTCACGACAGATGTTACTCAACATCGGAGAGACTTGAAACAGAAACTACGTAAATTTCGCTAGAAATGGATGTTTGTGAAATTGGAGACGTTCATCCGTCAATAATCGGAAGAACGTACTATGATACACATTCTGTTTTATTTCGCAGCAAGGCCATTAATAGACAAATACTTCAAGCTGAAAGTGATCTCAAAACGAGACACAGACCGCCTTACCCTTCATTGAGTCAGGGTTGAAGTACCATGATGCTGCAGTTTTTATTTAAAAACTTATGGATACAGCTTAAGGTATAGGTTGACAAAACATTAAGGTAATCGGCTAAGACTTTGTTTCCAGTCATACAAAGTAGATTTACTCAGTGGATTTGCACCGGGCACAGCAGCACAGAGTAGTAATTCAAGTTTGGACCAATCATCGAGACATTTCCGGACCATAGGTAAAGAGGATTTGGTATCAGATTTAAAGATTTCTAATTCTGCATCAGAAAAGCTTCTCGACATTTCGCCCACCACAGATAAAGCTGAATTGGGTGAACCAGACCCTTTCTTGAGTGGAGCCAAGATAGGACTGAATGTAGACATCCAGAACTTCTTTATAGTAGAGACAATGTCTTCAGGCGAGTCGTAGGACAGTGTAGTGATGCCCATATACTCTTGAATATCGTAATCGGAGAAGGCATTCTGAAGGATATTCCTCACTAATCTTCCGACCTTTGCAACAAAATAATCAGAGATATCTTTAAAGAATGACATAGCCGTGGCTGAGCCAGGTACAACAGAAGGCAATGGGATGTCCAGCGATTGAACCTGCGTAGGATGTGAAGGCGAAGAAAGCTGAAGGAGTTGAGGTTTCAGCGGCGAACCCTGAAAATTTTCTGAATCTAGTTGGCTTCTAGAGTGAATTATAGGCAGGAATGAGTCCTGCGGGGACTCAGACATCTCTATATTCTCCGTACCATATGGTTGGTCAACGATAGGATGCTGATTGACAAAGGTTGATATGACCTCTTTTATTAAAGCTGGAGCATTGAGTTTTGCAGAATATGAAACAACTGGTACGTTAACAGTTAAAGCTCGAATGGCCAGGTTTCGGTCATTTGAAAGCAGGATAACAGGAACCATAGCTTGTAGCTCTTTGCAGCATTCCAGAATGGCATCATCGCCTCCCGAAATTGACTTTACATCAGCCGGCATTGGCTGACCATAAATAGCAGGATCGGAACTTCCTAGAGTTTTCGACAACCACCTGTTGGCACTTCGTGCCATCGTGCCCACGTCTAGTCCAGATACTGAGTCCTCTGAATCTCTGGACCTAGTCTTGAGATAGTCCAGTTCTCTTATCACCGCCCAAGGAACAACAATGGCTAGTCTATTTTCAGATGCAATTTTCCTGATTTTGTCTACCAATGAAAGATGACTAAGAATGAAGTTTGTGTCGAGGACTAGGACAGCGACCAGGTTTGCAGCTGACAGGGGCTTGGAATTAGGGAGTTGGATAAAAGTAGGGCGACTAGGAGCACGACGCTGTGATGCTACAAGCTCTGTCAGTTTATTTATCTGCTCAGGCTCATAGACATCGATCATTTCGACATCCTCGTCTTCATATTCCATCTCTCATTGCAAAGTGTGATTTGAGTGTGGGAACTAATTGAAAGCTTAGCTAAAATACAGCCCGTATGCGTACGACATCGAAAAAATAGTACCAGAGCACGTGAATTTAGGTGTAAAATTACGAAATGACTACACATTTATTCTTCATGGTATTTAAGGGACACAGTGGATGCCTTGAAAGAACTGTGCACCCCGACTACTACTACAGCTACACGGAACTGGAACGAACGTGGTTCCGGGAGAATGAGCAAGACTTGACAATACATCATCATTTAGTACATAGAAGTACGGTTAAGTTTAGTCGGCGTTATTCTTAGCAAGGCGCTTAGCAATGCGGTTCTCATCCATTAGGAAAGATCGAATGATCTTCTCACGTACGCAGGTGGCGCAACGTGAGCCGCCATAGGCACGCTGAACGGTCTTCTTAGTCTTAGAGAGCTTGGAGTATTTGCGAGGGCGAACTGCAGCAATTCCTGGCAAAGGAATTCCGCAATCTCCGCAGCGAGGGCGGCCTGCAGCTTTCTTTACACGAAGGTATCGTAGCTTTCCACCTGGGGTCTTAACAACCTTCACATTGTTCGACTTGGTATTATATGACTTGCGTGTGCGAAGAGTTAGTCGTTGAGCCATCCCGAATAATTTTATGTGTAGTTTAAGAGAAATCGAAAGAGTTGGCTACAATTTGGTGTGGGCCTACCTATACTCCCAAACTGCGACGGTAAACGGAGGTATGCTGACGTGACTGGGATTTTAGATAACCCTAAGTTGCGTTCCTAGGCTCGCTTGAGCCCTAACAACTTCGATTGCGAACTTAGTTTCGACATGATATTATAGTCCTACCGGTTGTTATTATGCTAGCTTATACAAGTGAATAAAAAGAAGAGAAATTCTATTAAGTATCAAATATATATGTGAATAGGTTTATACGGGGTGAAATTCTTGTTTAAATTTCTTGAATGAGCTTTTTTTGCTCTTGGTGGACACAACCATAGTCCATCCTTGATCTTTCGTTGGAGTTGCCTTTTTGATTGCGTTGACATCATTTCGTGCAAAGGCCACCTCAATAGGCTGTCTCGTATTTTGATTGCCAGACGATTGAGAGCGTTTCTTATTCTTTTTGGACCGCATCTTTTTAGCAGGAGCCTTGCTTTGTTGCTTTTCGATGTCTGGTCTTGGCTGCGGCTGAATGTCTGATTTAGGTTCGTCAGACATAACATAGCTTGGAACGTACACTGTAGGCTCAGCAGCCTTTGGTTTTGGAGGAGGATGTTGTACCACGTGTTCGACCTCGGACCATCCCCACCACACAAATTGGAAATCATGAGGTGTTGCAACAAACCATGGAGCATCTGTAGGACGACTGGTCTGCTCAACCTGCGGTGTTGCATTGTTTTCAGCAACTTCGAGCTCTTTTTCTGCTTTGATAGAAGAACAAGTTCTTCCGATATCCTCAGTTCCTAAGAGTGGCGGAAGATAATAAGGACTAGGCTTGTAGTCCGATCCAACCTCAGATTCGGTTTCAGGCTCAGATGTAGACAGAGTATCAGGCTCAGATGAGAAATCAGAATCCATTTTGGTTTCAGCTTCTAATTTGTTCTCCTTAGGTTTTTGATTCATAGTTTTGGCTTCATCAACAGGAGAAATCATTTCTTGCTCGGAGTCTGTCTCATTTGGACTTACTTCTTTGGCAAGTTTCTCGCATTCAAGTTGTTCTTGAATATGCTTTCGAAGCAGTTCGGATAAGCGAACTCCATGTGGAAGAGGATCTGGAATGACTGGCTCAGAGCGATAACTTTTATCTCCATTTGTATTGGTGTCGTTATCTTCACACCATAAAGTACACTCGAATTCTTCCATATCAGCCCAGCATGAATGAGGGTCATAAGGAGACAATGGTGCCAACGGAAGCTGGGAGAGATCGGTGATAGGCTCATCCGGCATAGAATATGCAGGTTTAGGAGAGTGCTTATCGGCAGGGCTTGATGCAAGCACTGGTGCCGGCTCTTCGAATAGTTTCATTTCTTGATCTGGCTCAAACTGTTTAAATTTCTCTTTAGCAGCTTTATCCGTTTCCTTCTTGTGATCATGTAATTTCTGAATAAGATTATCCATGATCCTGTGATTTTCTGCAATTTGGAACAAGTTCTGAATGATTCTTTTGTTCTCGTGGATTCTTTCTTCTTCCGCTTTGTGTGAGATACTTTCCTGGATTCTATGTTTGACAGCATTCTCGAAAAGGTTCTCAACGATTAGCTTGCTCCCTGCCGTTTGGTCCTTATTGTTAACTATTTGAGTCTTGTAGTGTGTATTGGACTTGGTTTTGGAATTGATTTTGGAACTCTTTCTGGTATGCTTTTTGTTGGCTTTTTGGGCGACAGTTTGGAACCCAGATGTATCATAGGAGACTGGTTCATGAATGCACTCTGGTACGTCAATGTCCTTGGACGTTACCAGGAGACAATAGGTATCGATATCTTTTTTCGTTTCGACAGTATCGGACACCTGGAGGAATCGGAAATTAGACTTGAGTTGAGATCGGCTACGAACAACAGATTCAATCTCAATAACACTGTTCTGGTACTCAGACATGTTACTCAAGTAGACAAGGTCGGATAGCGCTTCGAGAAAGTCGGTATTTGGTTGGTGAAAATGAAATTCCATGGTTAATAAAATATAGTTGTCAGGGGCTTTGAAAGTATTGATTAGTAAAGAAGAAAGGAAGGGAGATATTTACTTCCTTTTATATTAGAGATTCTTGAGCTCAAAGCCCTGCAAGGGCTCTTTCTTGTACCTTTAGAAGGGTCTTTTCAGGGCCTATCTTGATACTGACACGGGACTCTTTTTGCAGGGCCTTAATGAATTTATTAGACCTAGTCTTTTCTGTCCAATAATAATTGTCGCAGGGACTGAATCTTGACTGATCTAGAATATCTTGAGTTTATAGCCAATAAAGGGCAAGAAATTGGGGCCCTGTATGCATGAATTTATCATTCGTATCAGGAGGGTTTCAGGAACGGGGTTCCGGTGCCTGAATTATGTACCTTAATCGTCAGATCCCTGTAGCACGAGGAAACCAGAATATTTCCTGTTCAGTCCATGGACAGAACCAGAGGACGATGCATCTGGAGAAGTATCGATAATAGATCACTCGTTGTTCTGTATTTATGCACTTAGGTCTATAGCCATGGTTAATATAATGCACACGCATATTATGGATGTAGTTTCTATTCAAGGTACCAAGGTTGATTCAGAGTCCTACAGAAGTTAAAATTTACAAAATACCACTGTATGAAGCATGTAAATAGAAGAATGAAAAACTTATTCTAGAGCCACAGCTTCAACTTCAACGTCAACACCAAGAGGGAGCTGCTTCACGGCTACGCAGGAGCGAGCGGGACGAGAGTCTCCGAAGTACTTGACGTAAACGGAGTTGAATTCACCGAAATTGGACATATCCGTTAAAAAAACGTTTATTTTGACTACCTTATCCAGGCTAGATCCTGCTGCTTCTACAATTGCCTTGAGATTTTCGATACATTGAGTGGATCGATCAGACAACGAGCCTTCAACGGGTTTTCCGTCCGGGGTATAAGGAATCTGGCCCGAAACGTAAATAAAACCACCAGCTTTAATGGCCTGAGAATACGGGGCAGCAGGCGGAGGAGCGTTGATAGTAGATATTTTCGTAGACATTGGACGTAATTGCTGCAGAATAGATCGGACCCTTTGCATATATCCGTAGTGTCGAAGGGTGGGCGGTGTGGGTGCATTGTGCACCCGAAGCCGAACTTAATCTTCGTCTCAATGAGAAAGAAGAAATCGTCATTGATTGAGTTGCTGACTCAGCCATGGTGCTTTTATTGTGAACGAAGTTTTGATTCAATGAAGGTCTTAATAGACCACCAAAAATCAAAACATTACAACTGTGAAAGGTGTAACAGGCAGCTTCGCACCGCTGGCGGCCTCAGGATCCACATGGCCCAAGTACATAAAGAAACACTCAAGAAAGTCCATAACGCTTTGCCCGATAGAGATACTCCTCACTTAGAAATCTTTGGAATGGAAGGTATTCCTGAGCAAGTCCTTGCACGGAAACAAGCCAAAATTATCGCAGACCAACATAAAGAAATGGAGTTCTTAAAACTCATCCATAGGATCCAATCTCAACAAGCTGCTGCATCTCGACGTAGACTATTGGTTCCAGATAAAAAAGAGCTCCAAATGCAAGTAAATGCTTGGAGGGCTAGGCAGAAGCACGGGGCTATTGTTCTTGGCAAACCTGCGGCTAACAGCCGCTCATTAAAGGCTCATTTCCTTCATCTACCGCCTAGCTTACGGAGCAAGTCAGACCAACAGCGTCCACCTCTCGATCTACCTTTCTCTTTTGATCATAATTATACTCAAAATATTATTATACCATCTACCCTGTCCCTGCCTTGCCCGTTTGAGGACTGATCATTCTATATACTTATCGCTTGAAGTTGAAACGCAGCGTCAGAATCCCGTCGTCGAACGAACTAGTGTACACGTTGTTCTTTTTGGTACTTCTGTCCCATTCACCATCCATTATACTGAATGCAATATCTTGATATGGAGGCCCAGCATAGAATCTAATGATAGATTTTCTGTCCGGCACTTTCTTGACCTCATACTGAGGCACAATCCCGGCCTTTATTTCAGGATAGTATATTTTGAATCTATATCCTTGAGGGACTTTTGGTGGAGGCCTATCTTCAGAGTAATGCGATCTGTTGTATCTGTTCCAGTGATATCCCATAAGTACTCTGTTGAAATATTTTGGCTCAATACCTTCTGATTGCAGAGGCACTCTATCGTCAAAAAACTCTTCATTTTCAACACCACCATCCCAGGTCTGGTACTCCTTCGCGTTGATCTCTTCTTCTCGTTCTGAGATATGATGTGTCTGTGAGGTTGAATGACTAGGTTTAGCGACCGCGGGCTGCTCATTTTGAGATATGCTATTCTCTGTAGGCATCTTCGCACTCATTATCTTTCTCTCCAATATAACGGTTTTATGTAGTCCGTCCAAATACTTTTTTGCGAGTCGTTTATCGACTAGCTGCATTATACCATCCCAGTATGCTCTGTCTTCAGCTTGTAAAGCTGCCAATGCTAATAATTCATTTAATCCAGTAATATCCTGCGCCTCTATTATTGTATCTATCTCTTTTGCAACTATTTGGAGCTGTTCTATCGCGTAGCTAGTACTATTCCAGACCTCGAGCGACCTCCAATATTCTTTCTCATGGATCGATTCCCTCCATTTCTCTTTGATCTCTTTAATTATATCAGTTCTATCACGATCTAGTATATCCGTCGGGTTTTCAGGCTGATAGTTAACTAGTACACCAAAATTGGAATCGTCAATATCATTAATATACCGTTTCAGCGGCATATTAAGTATCAATAGATCAATAGTGCTGGCTCGCTTATTTTTGTACCTTTGAATTGAACGATTTATCGTTTGAACAATCACAAACCTGTCTTCTTTTCTTGCGTATTCCTCCTCCAACGTATCTAAATGTGAATATGTTCTCTTACCCATCTCCGTGTCACAGTGTAAAAGCAGAACTGAACTACAGATCTCCTAACGTTATTTTCTCACCTGCCTACCACCACCATGTTTGCCCATTTCATGCGACTTTTGGCCGTCTTCACTCTTATCTGCTCGGGGATTCTATCCCTTATATTACAGGCATATATACAATATTATCCGTTTCTCCAACAGTGCCATTTTGAGCCCGGTTCACTCATTAAACTCCTCGCTATCGGCGACCCACAAATCAGAGGGGGATTAACGAATTATCGACTACCTCGGCGGTACCAATTAGATGTTTGGGGTAATGACTATTTCATTGGTCAGATATTTCAAACAATGAGCCTATTAAAGCCCACACATGCAGCTGTTCTTGGCGATCTTTTCTCGTCGCAACTTATTGATGATACAGAGTTTCAGAAACGCGTCGTCAGATACCAAACAAGACTTTTTCCGCAACACCTTTGGCCGCAACTTGGATTCTTCAATATAACCGGAAACCACGATATTGGATATAACGGAGAAATTTCAAGACACAGAATTAACCGCTATAAGGCTGCCTTCGGTAAGGTAGACTTCTCTCAGGACTACGAAGACTATACAATAACTGTCTTCAATTCCTTAGTTCTCGATCAACCTGGACTTGACGACACTATTCGTGATGAAACTATTGAATTCTTGAATGCTATTTCTGGTCAAATCAAAAACAAAGCTGCTATAGTGCTCACACACGTCCCGCTGTTCAAGCCAGATGGCTTCTGCACAGACCCTCCATCCATAACTATCTACGAAGACTCACGGGCTATCTCTAACCAAACTGTCCTGACAGTCAAGTCCTCGCAGCTTATTCTGGATACTTTTTTCGACAAAAAAAACCCATCCGGAATCATTCTTAATGGGCACGACCACTTCGGTTGTGATAATTACCACTACCACGACGGTTCGGCTTGGAAAGTAGTTAGGTACTCCGAAGATTTCGCTAAGCAAACTCCTGGAATTCGTGAAGTGACCGTGAAATCAATAATGGGAGATTTTGGTGGCAATACTGGCTTACTAAGTGGAGTTAAAAACCCTTCTGGTATCTCTTTTACGTATTCAGATTGTTTATTCGGTCCCGTTCAGCTATGGTGGACAGCGTACGTTTCTGCCATAGTCTTTATTGTCACGCTGCCATTGTTCTATTTATTTAAGTATCTTGATACGGAAATATCTGAAAAGAAACAACATAAGGCAAACAACGGCGCAAAAATGGATTCACGACGAGAAAATATAGAGTCGCCCAGACGCCAGCCAAGACGACGGGCTAAAGAGGCTGCTCCGGAAAAATACACCAGATGATTGCACCTCTTTGACCAAAAAAGCTATTTTAGCTTGTATATTATTATTAATACAGTATAAAACCACTGTTGCCATGCTACGTTTCATACAGATCTGTATATATACAATTTATTTTTGAGACGAGGATTGTTGCATCTCGCTAGGCATTCCTTGAGGTGGTTGTTCTCCAACAAGCATACCTTCGCTCACAAATTTGCCTAAGGTGAGTTTCTGCTGAGCGATCATATCATTATTTCGCTGTTCTTCTTCAGCAAGTATCTTTGATCCATTTTCGTCAATGAACTTTTTCCATTTTAGATACTCTTTGTTGTTGCTATCACGAATTGCATCTATGTAAGACTTCGGTGATGATGCAGAATCTCCCAGCCCTAGTAACCAGTTGAAAGAAATACTGTATTTCGAGTGCTTATTCTTCCATTCTTGATCTGTCTTCGCTTTAATGCGCTCTTCGCGACGTGCACACTCCTCACCAGGATCCTCTACATCCTTGTATGATCTCGTTAAGGTCCTCATGTCTCTTACACCAGAAATAGCAGGATAGTCAAGCAATTTGGTAAGTTTGAATAGTTCATCGTCATTAGGATCACCAGTCCATGGCTTGACAATAATTGCATTCTCCGGGTTTGCTGAGGCATAGTCCTTGTCGGTAGTAATAACAACAACCTTAGAAGGGTCACGATTTAAATGAGTCAGATCTTTAATTATTTTACCATTTTCATAGCGTGTAGCCTCTCGGTAGAGACTGTATGTGATTGCGGCCTTATAAGGGTCAAGTTTGTTAACAGCCTTGGCAGAGTTTATGCTGTAGTCGGAAGAAAACACGACAATCTCATACATCATGCTCAGATAGCCCAAAAAGTAATCAGTACCTGGCCGTTTTGCAGTTCTCCAGCCATATCGATAATCCCAGGATGAGTGAACAAGGAAATCTTCCAAATCTATAACCAGGGTGTATGGGCGCTGATACATCTGAGGAAGAGGGTCAGGAAGAAGCTTGTCAAATGCAGGCTCTCTGTAGTAAGCAAAGAAGTCCCCGAATCTGATACTGAAACGGGCCCAGGCATTACCCAGACCACTTCCGATAGTTGGATGGGCGGCTTGCTCCTCCTCGTCCCAGTCTCTTGCAAGCCAAGCAGCAGCTCCAGCTAACCCGCCTGCCAGACCTAGGTACATGAATCTGGCTAGGCGAGCTCTTTTCCTTTCGGCGGTAGAGACATACGATGATTTAGATTCTCGATCTTTGCGAGAAGACTGTTCAGGCTTGTCCTTGGGCGATTCTTCTTTCTGCCCTCGTGGTTCTTCCGAATCAGTGAGTTCCTTCTTTAAACCTCGAAGAAGAGATTCTGAAGATAAATCTGGTCGAGGTTTTGTCTCGTTTTTGTCATCAACATACTGCCTCGTAGCAATAAATAGCGAACTGCGTACCCTATTGTATAATGAGGGCAAAGGCCTTGTGTGACTCGGCACGTGTAAAACACGGCAAACCCCACTCTTTAATGTACATCCAAGCATGGCTAAACAATATCTGAGGGCCAAGAATAGTTCTAGCACCAAACAGATAGAACGTGAGCAGTTGAGACCGTATGTTCCTGAATTCGACTTGTTGCTAAGAAGAGGTAGAAATTTGGACTAGGGTAGGGTTATCGCTTTTATAGGACGTTTTGGCCGGGCAGAGGGCAATGTCAGAATAGTTTGTCCTATTCACAGTAAATGACGAAAAAAGCTCCAGCATGTCGTAGCTATCAATAAGAGAGAGATCTCTTGAATTAAAGAGATCGACGACAGGTATACTACTGGATCCCCCGCTTTATTGAATAATGATAGACTTATTAGAAACTGAACTTTATTTGTTCTAGGTCGAATAGTAAAAGAGCCCTAAGCTCGGGGCTGGTTGGTGCTGTCGACATTTTCACATAAGATCAGCTTACTTATAGATCCGACAGCCATGGCCGCTTAAGCTACTTACTCATCACTGAAGTACGGAGCTCACTTTTAACATTATTATAGTTTAACTTCTGTAAGGGTCTACTGCAAGGATCTCCTGCTAGTGACTATAGAACCTTGGGAGTAGTTTTACTACTATAATACTACTACTCAGGGAAAACCTTAGTGCCATCAAACAAGGTTTTCAAGCAGCGCTATGAGCAACCGACAAAGAGATCGAGGCTATCACTAGGCTCATTTTTGACAAATGAGGGCGATCTCTATAAGCAGTTTAGAGCATATAGCAGCAAGTTTCACAATTGCTCTGAGAGATGAATGTAGATTAGGGCAGCAGGAGTTGAAAGAGAGAACACTGATACGTGAAACTTAATAGTATTAGATAATGTTTATTGTGAATGCAGTTCTTGTTCATTTGCCCGTTCATTGGTCTTGTCTTTTCTGATACCCTCTCTGGACAAGCATAGATCATCAAATAAGGTTAAGAAAGACCCATTTAACATGCGGGATTGTCAATGATAGTCTTCTGTTAGAGAAAATGAAGAGCTTAGTTCTGTCATTGTCAAGGTAAAATCGGAACATGCGGTTCCGGCAATGATCTACATATCTATTGTAGGTTCTTTTAGTCATATCACATGGAAAAGAGTGTAGACACAAGACTAGAACCGAGAACGGTTATTCATCAGCAAATTAAGCGAAGATGAAGGTCGATTGAACTAATCCGGCTAACAAAATATGTGAATTTCAGTAGGCGTGTCAAACAACGAGTGACCACATTCTGAAGCCTCTTTATTAGTATCACATTAAGGCAAGTATATTAATCACCATGCGTGGCCAGCTATGTTTGGCACCGATTTACTTTCCTACTTCCTCAACACTAAAGTTCAAACTACGCAGCTTTTGTTGATTATATCAGAGAACCACTTCTCTTGCCCTGATTGCGCTATTCGCTGATTTTGTACTAATTTGAGTTTAAAGTTTAAAGCACTTCTAGAGTTTTGGATCTATCTCTATGCCTAAACTCTAAATCTACCAGTGGAAGACTAGTAAGGTACTAACTAAACCTCGTAATCGTCAACAACGTAGCAGTTAGCACCGCAACTCGAATATATATACCCCTCAGGTCGCTGAGTTGTGCAGTAGATATCTCTCAAACTTTCTATACATACTCTGAGATATAATCTTCGCTGGCTTACGCTGCCACTGCCTGTCTCTGATCCTTTTTCCGTTGGCACATAGATTTTTTTGTCTCTGTAGCCTCAGCCCTTACATTAGTTAATAACCTCTTGTTTTCTTTGAGCACATTCAAGTCATCTAAATAGCATATAGTGAGAAGCATGATAATCAGCTCTTTAGGCTTCCTGCACTTTTCGTCTAAGGCCTTTCAGAAGTTTGCAACGGTGGCCGTTTTGCTCTATACGATCTATTTGACCATGATCTTTTTCCAAAGGAGCCCAGTGAAACATCTTCCGCCCAATGTAATTGCAGAGTTTCATCCAGTTATTGTAAATGATGGATCTTCAGTTGCCATAATGGCAGATGGGTATGTAAATGACCCTGAGTTACCAAAGAACAAAACTAAGCAGTCAGCTGCTCCTATAGACAGGCCAACGAGACCGAACCCAGTCAATACGACCGCCTATCCTTGGAAAGCATCCACTGATTATTCATCTAGCGGCATTCAAAGATACACCCGCGATACGCCCTATGGACAAATTATATCCGGTAAAGAACCTCAATCTGGTCTAGAAAATGCATGCTTGATTATGCTAGCCCGCAATAGCGAACTCGATGATGCGCTATCTGCGATTCGCTACCACGAAGAGACATTCAACCATCAGTTCCATTATCCTTGGGTATTCATGAATGACGAGCCATTCAGTGAAGAGTTTAAGAAGAGGATTATTGAGTCAGTTTCTAGCGAGGCGCGCTTTGCCCTTATAGACGAGTCACAATGGTCCATTCCTTCATGGGTTGACCCTGGTCGAGTTAAGGACAACCTCCGCAACGCGGCCTCTATGGGAATATTGTACGGAGTTTCACTTTCATATAGGCATATGTGTCGATTCAACTCCGGCTTTTTTTTTCGCCATCAATTTGTACTGGAATACGATTGGTATTGGAGAGTAGAGCCTGGCACGCAGTTTATGTGCGACGTCAAATACGATGCTTTCACTTATATGCGCGAGAATAACAAAACATACGGGTTTGTCATGGCTCTCTACGAGTTTGGGGAAACTATTCCGACTTTGTGGGACACCGCGCGCGATTTTTTTGTTAATAACACAAGATACCTAAAACACGACAATGCTATTAGATTTTTAGGGGACCCTAATGATAGCGATCCTTCTTCCTATTCTAAGGCTCTTGAAAAAATGCTCGAGCATGATTACAACTTGTGTCACTTCTGGACCAATTTCGAGATAGCGAAATTGGACTTTTGGCGATCGAAAGAATACCTAGAGCTTTTCGATTATATGGATAAAACTGGTGGGTTTTTCTACGAAAGATGGGGTGACGCCCCTGTGCATTCTATAGCTGTTGGACTAATGCTTCCTAGGAACGAATTGCACCATTTCTCTGATATGGGATACTATCATGTCCCTCACACTCGTTGCCCAACCGACGTGGAAAGTTATACCTCGGGTCGATGTAGGTGTTCTGCAAAGGACTATTACTTTGACGAAGATGCGAACACCTGCATGCAGAATTGGTTCGCCGTCATGGGTAGAGAAACTGGATCAGAACACGTTTCCAACAAGATTCGGCAAGCAGAGGGGCGCATAGCTGACGCCAACTACAGAGCTTATGAGATTGCACATGGTCGATGGGAAGGTTCAGATGAAGATGAGAATTATGAGGTCTCATTAGAAGACCTTTTGTTTGATGACGACGAAGAGGAAGAAGGAGAAGGAGAAGGAGAAGGAGAAGGAGAAGGAGAAGGAGAAGGAGAAGGAGAAGGACAAGGACAAGGAGAAGGACAAGGAGAAGGACAAGGAGAAGGACAAGGAGAAGGACAAGGAGAAGGACAAGAAGGAGCGGAAATCAATGACTTGATATGAACCTATATTCGAGAAATAGGTTAAACTAGTGCCAAAGACGCTCTTTGCGAGTTTTATGATGCTGAATAGTTCACTTATAAAGAAATATGGTCACGAGTTCGAGATCCTCATATTTAGTCTTTGATGCAAAGAGTATGCCACCAGTTCTGTAGTATTGAGAGCAGAGCATCGAGGTCTAATTGATACGCATGGCATATAGCACAACATACATCGTTTGCATACGCATTCGCATTTTGTAGTTGTACCATTACTTAAGGTTTTCTGGGATTGTTGGTGAATTATAATAGCATTTATTTCTATCGCAGTTTATGTGTGCGTATAACGACCCTTGAAATTACTCTCTACGTGGCTCTCACCTTGCCTGAACAAATTGGTATATGCTACTTTTGCTTGCGGACACCTATTGAGATATATTGGCTGAATATACCATTGATTACTGAACCAAAAGGCACCGGTAGTTGTGAGCTCTAAAGGATCTGCTATAAATGGAAATAACATTCAGCATTATCATTGGGTACACATATCTCACTACAAGGTTATTGCATTTTCTTTACCAGCTATAAAACTGACATTCTGGAGATATGATAGTGGAATCTAACAGAATTAAAGACCTGAGTACTTGTATGAGATTTCTTACGTCTTAACTACATATGCGTGCCAAATCACGGTGCCCCTATTTGTGGCCTATATGTCAGAGAATAAATATCTGTCAAGGTTAAACTATGTTCCTCTCAATTGAGTGATGCTTAGATTGAAAGGTAGAAGAACTAAAATTACTGCTTCTTTAGGCCACGCTTCCAGATGACATCTGCAGCCAAGACAGGTGCGTCATATTTCCTACAGGGAAAGACATGTAATATTCCTTAGTTTAGTTAGTAACTTCTCTGAAATAAAATTACTTAGCATGCCGCATCAACATACCATTTCCCCCTTCGAGGTCACTTATCTATAAAAACCTAAAACATTATGTATGAGCGGTTATATTACATATTTATCGGCCCTCATTATGTATATAGAAGTGCTGGCTGGAGTTAGCGTTTCATGGTTTTAGAGTTCTGCCGTGATACACAGGTTTATAGAGTTGGTCAATAGAGTTCTGTATTCTAGATCGCGATCCAAAGTGTTGCGCTTTCGAAGTTAAATCTTGCCCGTTCTAGTAGATTCTATAGAAATGTCTGATATTCGCAGCACGGCAGCATTGCTATTATGAATAACTCAGAGTAGTGTATTATTTAGTTTGGACAGGGATGTACGCCTCAATTAGACGAAATCTCTCTGGCGCAGTGAACGCAAGCCCGCCAACGACCAATAACTGTAAGGTTAACAACTAAGGGGCTTATAGAATAGCCTTTCCTGTTCTAAGCCAATGAACTAATAGGAATTCGGATTGACTTAAGCGAAAAATAATATGAATGGTCAGAGTGTAGTAGGGCTACACGCGAAAATATATTGCACTGATGAAAATTAATTAACCGGTGAGATCTATCAGAAGATAATACACTTTAATGGGCTTAAGATCAGAGAGATTATGATTCTGCATACCTTATGTTCAAAGCTGACTGCTAATACAGTGATGCACGCACTCCACGCGCAACCTAGATGGTCACGGCGACGAAGCCCTATTTCGTGAATTCTGTTGCACTGTTGCTAACTACATTAGTAGGGTTGACAGACACTTCTTGTGGCCTTACATATTGATGTCACCAAAGCTTTAAGATCGTGCCAAAATGAGTTAGAGTTAGCACCGAACTAATACACTAGATCAGGTCGCAATTCCTAAATTCCTGAGCTCTCAGGCGCCGTAGACATCCGTGGACAACTGTTTGACGAAATCCCATATCTGGGGGTAAGGTTAAAGTTCAGTGCATTAACTTTTCTCTCCCGTAATCAGCATTCTCTTCCGCCTTATAATACAACTCGGTCAAAGGAAAGGCTCGCCAACTTTTGCATTCTGATTTGGTGGAGCAATACCTGACGCTCTCGCGCTACTCCATTGCTACTGGAAAAAATTGTCTTAGTGACTACCTGTATATAGTTTTTTCCGCGTAATTTACTGGAAACACTCTAGATTGCTAGAATTTAAAGGGCCAAGGACTTTTGTCCTCTTTCTATATCTCTAAGCACTCTAATTTTTACAAGCACGACTCCTCTCTTTTTCTCATATTTGACCACCATGAAGTTTCCTTTGGCGATGAGACATTCTCGGTCTTTAACGAGTTCGCGACCCCTATACAGAGTTGTGATTCTACTGGCTGGTCTGTACATATTTTACCTGGTTGTCTCGCGCAAACCTTCTTCGATAAGTGCAAACTTGACGCCTCCTGCCACCGCTGGTATCAACGCGCCTACTGCCTATATTACTACCGGTTCTCCTAACACCCAAGGAAAACATAAAGAATATGACCTTACCAATCCTTATGGTAGAGCGGCTCACATGATGGATACAGAACTTTTCCCTTGGGAGACCGCTCCTGAGTACAAGGGCTTATTGCGAAAGCACAGACTCACGCCCTATGGCGAAGTTGTTACCGGAAGGTACGAGAAGAATGGCACCGAAAACGCATGTATATTAATGTTGGCGAGAAACAGAGAACTGGAAGATGTACTTACCTCTCTCAAGTATCACGAAGAGACATTTAATCATTTATTCCACTATCCATATGTTTTCCTCAACGATGAACCGTTCTCTGACAATTTTAGAAGGAGAGTCGCTGAAGTTGTGTCTGGAGAAATTCGATTTGCATTAATTCCTCATGAGGAGTGGTCAGTGCCTAAGCACGTGGATATAAAAAAGGTAACTCAAAACCTGAGAGAATCGAATGAGCATAATATTCTTTACGGCATTTCCCTGTCGTATCGACACATGTGCAGATATAACTCAGGTTTTTTCTACTGGCATCCCATGATACTCGGGTATGACTGGTATTGGAGAGTAGAGCCTAATGTTCGCTTCTGGTGTGATATTAATTACGACACATTCACGTTCATGCGCGAGCATAACTACACCTATGGTTTTGTTATGACAGCTCGTGAATTTGTTGAAACTATTCCCACATTGTGGGATACTACTCGCGAATTTTTTGTCAATAATACTGAATACTTGAACCCCGATTCAGCTCTTCGCCTCATCACTCCAGTTGATGAAAATTACCGTGATCCTAGCTCGATTGCTCAGGCCCTTGAGAAGATCTTGAAAGAGGATTATAATTCCTGCCATTTCTGGTCTAACTTCGAGATTGCTAACCTGAACTTCTATAGATCGAAAGAGTATAATGAGTATTTTGAGTACCTTGACCAATCTGGAGGCTTCTTTTATGAACGGTGGGGAGATGCTCCTGTGCACACTCTAGCTCTTACATTAATGTTGCCGAAGCACAAGATCCATCACTTTGCCGATGTTGGATATTTCCACGAACCGCACACCCGATGCCCAAGCGACCGCGAAAGTTATACGTCTGGAAGATGTAGATGTATTGCTATCGAAAGAAGTTATGACTATGAATCCTTTGCGTGTCAGCAAGAATGGTACCGATTTATGGGTCGCAACGTTGGTGCTGAACCTATTGATTACGATTCTTTGAGAGCCAACAACTTGCTTGCTCTGCAAAATCAAAATGAAGCAGCTAATTCAGATAATCAAGGCCTCTTTCAGAATACAAAACAATGAGTGGTATGATAAGATGTATGATGAAGTATGCTGAAAAAACTTATAATGAAGTGGGTTTTCACTACGAATGATAACATGTTGATCCTGCTGAGTCGCAGTTGATAATAGCTTAGAAGGCGTTCTGAATGTCATATTATGTACGACGAAATAAAGACTTGTTTGGCACAAACTGTTTTCCGTACAAGGATTAATCACTTGGCCATGATGTATGTATAGTTTGATGTACGGGTTATTAAAGTTGATTCGAGGTCGTCAATCCTGTAAGTTAGCTGAAAAGATTGAAATGGGCTAGAAATCACTAAAAATCTTGCATTTACAGACTCTCATTCAGAACTTTATCGCGTGCACCCTTGAACTCTGACCTGATTAGCACTTGAAGGCAGAAATAAAATAAAGTTAGTACAGAAACGTTAGCTGGTTGTAAGGTTAAGTAACTTTATCGCTCCAAGGTTATGGGTGTCTGAATATGACAGGTAGCAAGTAGTCGTGAAGAATAGGAGAAAAGTCTTTAGGGTTGGCTAATGATACTGAGCCTTTGCTATGATCAGTCAGTTTGTGAAAACGTGAAGGAAGAGAAACGCTACACCGTCATATGGCGAGATTATATTTTACTACCTACCTAGAATAGCTTCAGTATAGAGTTTCCAGTTGCCGTATTTTAAGTGGCTGTTAAACATTAAACAATAAGTGCCCCTGGAGTTTAAAGTCTGCTGGTGGTCTTTCGTCTTTGTTACCTAGATTTCAGCGCTTAAACTTTGATATTACGTTTGTATCGTTTTTTGGCATATAGAAGTAACGATCGGAGCCCAATTAGATAGGCAGAAGGTACAGCTGAGGTGAGAAGTTCACTGCGTAGAAGTTTGATTTGCATTTTTTGCCCCTTGCTACACTAGCAATCCGTGTATTACAGTTTTTTTTTTGGCTGGGTAGGGAACTGGACAGGTGGCCGCACTGCTTGTTATGCGAACAGATCAACTGGCATTATGAATGATACTACGAATAGACTATTCATAAAAAGGCCTGCCTTTCCTCGTGTTATTCGTAGAACATTAGCATTATTAGCATTTTCTGTGCTTTTCAGCTTTGTTGTCTTCTCACACACCAGACTATATATCGCATCGGGGAATACCTTGAGGAATGCATCACCTGCAATGAAAACCAGTGAACCTGCGAATCATATGGTACAGATAAAGCACTTTGATTCGCCATTTCGGAAAGAGCCTTTACCTGAGAGCTTGAGCAGTATGTATGCCTGGGACAAAGAGACTCTAACCTCGAACAGCGGGTTTCAGCATAAACGCAAAACAACGCCGTATGGGGTCATTGTTGCTGGCAGGAATGCACAGAAAGGTACTGAAAACGCTTGCATGGTTATGATGGCTAGGAATAAGGACCTGGAACACGCTATTCAATCGGTCAGAGAGCACGAAGAGACTTTTAATAGAAAATACCACTATCCTTGGATATTTCTCAACGAGGAACCTTTTAGCGAGCAGTTTATGTCTTCTATGTTGGAATTGGCCTCTGGAGAGGTTCGGTTTGGCTTGATTGATCACGAGCACTGGTCTATTCCTGCCTGGATAGACCCTGTCAAAGTAACAGATAACCTGCTTAATGCAGACTCTCAAGGAATGATTTATGGCAGCTCCCTTGCGTATCGGCATATGTGCCGTTATAATTCCGGTTTCTTTTATAGACACCCAATGGTACTAGAGTATGACTGGTACTGGCGTGTGGAACCGGATGTTCACTTCTGGTGTGATCTCGATTACGACGTATTTAAGTTCATCAAAGAAAAGAATTATACTTACGGATTCGTCATGACTGCTCATGAATATATGGATACTATTCCTACACTCTATCGTGCCACCAGGGAGTTTTTTGTGAATAACACTGATTATCTCCGATCAGGCTCTGCAATGAAGTTTGTGGCTGATTTTGATGACGCCGATCCGGCTAGTGTGAGTGAGGCATTAGAAAGACTTGTGCAGCATGACTATAACAGCTGTCATTTTTGGTCAAACTTCGAGATCGGGGATCTGAATTTTTGGAGATCACAGTATTATTCTGAATATTTCGACTACTTGGACAAGAAAGGCGGATTTTTTTATGAAAGATGGGGAGACGCTCCAGTCCATACTCTTGCTCTATCTTTAATGCTTCCCAAGGAGCGAATTCATCACTTTGCAGATATAGGATACTACCACATGCCATATACCAGGTGTCCAACAGATACAGAAAGTTACACATCTGGCCGGTGCCGATGTGTAGTGACAGATCACAATTTTGATGATGATGGATATTCCTGCACATCAAAATGGTTTGATCTTATGGGCCGTCAGATAGGATCAGAGCAAATCTCTTCAGAACTACTTGAGGAGCACAACAGTATTGCGCGCAAGAACTTGGAGGAACATGAATCCAAAAAATGACGTTTCAGAATGGGTACGCTGAACATCATTGAACACCCTAACGTGAACCAGACATGAACAACTAGATGCATTCACCACAAACTACCTAAATTCTGTTCAGGATCATCATGCTTATGATAAGATTAGGTAAATGTATACCTCGCACGTGACTGTACAATGCTTTATGTAGCCTCAGCAATCCTCGTAGCATAGCTGCATAATAGCTGCAGAACCCTAGATATGTAAGGCTAGTAGGCCAGAATACTGGTATGAATCTGCATCCAACCAGACAGGGCGTCAAAAATACTAAACTGACGGTTACGAAATCGATAACATAAGCAACGGGTATATAACTGTATATTGAAGAGTAGCGGGGGACTGGAAGATAATCAAAACTCTAATAAACAGCGTCAGGGTGAAAGTAAATAAGGGGCCGCGCCTGGGTATTTGTTCTTTTTCTCGAAGGTCATATACTGTCATCGGTCCGCCTGAGGAATCTCAGGCATAATTTTTGGGGGGGTTGTCGGGTGATACAAATATATGTAGATGTGGGTCTAGAAGGTTGATGGAGCACCCCTTCTAGCAAGAAGAGCGTAACCCGTTCTGAATGCAGATTTCCATTGGCCTTCTGGATCCCTTTTAAGGGGACGATCCGGCGGGCATTAAAGGTGACGCTTTCCGGAGAATAAATGTAAGGGCACCTAGGACCACTCCTTGACACACGTGCGGACCTTCCGAGATATATGTGCTTCAATATCTCTAGGCCATTGAGCCATTCTTAGAATACCCAGACTGTGGAGCAGGTACCTAACCCGTACAGGAGGCCTTCCTTCGTCTGCTCTTTGGATGGGTCTTCGACGCAGCTGTTTCCAGACTATATGGTTACAGAGGGTGGGATAGGGGACTTTTTAATTTTTTTCGTAAGAATTCGTACTATTTACCGTAGATAACATTGATTAGGGACACATTCATATACTTTGTATTCGCCTAACCAGCCGCGCTACGGAGGCTTGGGAGTGAGCTCCCTGGAAGTTTTCCTGCTTTCGACTTTTACTTTTACATTATTCTGCGCCAATTGCTTTAACCAGATATTAAAGGTCGAAAAAGCACCTTTTCTAGGCAAAGATCTATCACTTGAAGTGCTAAATTGTTTTTATGCCCCATTGAGCTTCTGGATCATTCCACCAAAGCCGTCTGAATATTTTCATTCCTTCGAGGTTCCGAACCGTGCCAGCCATGGAATCCACTCCTTTAATTCCTACCACGCCTTCGTTAACGTTGAAGAAAGAGTTCAAATCTCTAGTTACAAGCTCTTACGTTAATTTCTTACTTATTTTTGTACCATTTGGCATTCTGTCTGGTCTTCTCCGATGGCCCGCTCTGGCGACATTCACTCTAAACTTTCTCGCGGTTATTCCTCTGGCGGCACTGCTGGGCTATGCCACTGAGGAACTCTCCTTGTATGTCGGAGAAAGCATTGGTGGACTTCTCAACGCCACTTTTGGCAATGCTGTCGAACTCATCGTTGCTGTTGTGGCTCTCACACAGGGGCAGATCGCTATTGTTCAAGCATCAATGCTCGGTTCCATTCTATCCAACATGCTGCTGGTACTTGGATGCTGTTTTGTCTTCGGTGGCATCAAGTACAAGGTCCAGAACTTTAGTTCTTCCGCGGCACTGGCAATGTCTTCCTTGATGGCCGTCTCGTGCTCCTGCCTTCTACTCCCCGCTGCATTTCATGCCACCATTCCTCCTCCGAAAGGTACACCAGAAGGATCTACTGGTGATCTTGTTGTCACTATGAGTCGGTCGACCTCTGTTGTCATGTTGATCCTCTATGTGCTCTTCCTGCTCTTCCAGTTCAAAACACACAATGACATGTTCGAAACCGAAGCCGAAGATACCGAAGAGGTGCCCACGCTTTCCCTCATGGCTGCTATTTGCTCTCTCGCGGGTGTTACTGTCATCGTAGCTATTTGTGCCGATTATCTCGTTAGCAGTATTGATGACATTGTGCAGGTTACAGGCATACCAAAGGAGTTTATCGGTCTCATCCTGATTCCTATTGTCGGAAATGCTGCCGAGCATGTAAGTGCTGTCATGGTTGCCATGAAAAACAAAATGAACCTGGCTATAGGTATTGCTGTGGGATCAAGTCTGCAAGTTGCTCTGTTCTTGACTCCATTTACTGTCGTTGTCGGCTGGCTTATTGGTCAACCTATGACCCTGTTCTTCTCTACATATGAGACTGCTGTCATGTTTGTTTCTGTATTTATCACCAATTACTTGATTCAAGATGGAGAAAGTAATTGGTTCGAAGGTGCGCTACTCATTGGTACTTACATTATTATTGGCCTTTCCTTCTGGCTTTATCCTTCAACTTAAGTTGATCCACTATATGACTTAATCTTGACTAGCCTATATTATTCGTTATTCTTTCTTAGTAGGGGAAGTAAACCATGCCCAGAACTTAACTGAAACGTCAGTGTGGCTGATTGGTATCCTTCATCTGGCCCGAGTCTTAGTCGTTCAATAATGTCTTGCAGCAATATCGCTCTTCCTACTGTTGTAGAACCCGGAATAGCATGTTCGATATGAGTAACATGGATATGGAAATGATAGTAAGTAGGTTGATAATGCACATAGAATCGCAACTGGTCTGCACTTAATCCATAATTCCTTTCGACAGCTCTTGAACATTTCTCAATAATGCCTTCCAACCAATCAGCATCGCTTTTTCGTAGATCGCGTATCGACCAAAGATCATGATCACGAGCAATAACAACTAAGTAAAGCGTCGAAATTGTAGAGCCATCCCATTTCATGTCTTTCATAAGCACAAACCCATGTCTACTATTGTACGTTTCGTGATCGTTGTATATAACTGCCTCTTGCTCAGCCTTTCCATCGAGAATATTATATACCCAATCTATAGTTCCTTTTCTAGCTTCTTCAATAAATGGTTTCGTTATGTTAACATATGTGCTCGGGGTCTCAGTAGCCATATAGATATTCTGTCTCTTGTACTTTGCAATATGCTTCTCAGTAGCTGGATGAATCATATTTAGTTTCGATTCTGCACAATTGTACCAGCTGTAGATATCGTTCTTCTGAACCATAGGAACAAGAGGTGGAATACAATCTAAAACAGCATTGGCATCTGAGGGCCATACTGTCCTTTCGGCTATTAATATTGCAGGCTCATCATCGATCTTACCTTCGAGAATCACTCTTTTGGCGATCGAATCAGAATTCACGATCTTGGCATCCTTGAAGGCGTATTTATCAAAAGACATAATCAATATAAAAGTATAATACGGTATTAAATGAGAGTATTCACAGGATATAATCGCTGCTACTAGATCGCAGTTGAGGTTGTTGCCTAGTTCTCCAGCCAGAGTGCCCTAAACCAAACTCAGCATTGTAACTATAGCAACCAGCGTTTTATGTCCAGATTCACTAGAGGAAAATTTAAGTATATCATCTTCTGATAAATTGATGGCGAAGTCATTCAAGTTGCCAGAGCTGGGGTCGAGCTCTAGCTCCTGGGGTCCACAAGGCTTGGACCCCGTGTTTTCTGAAATGGATATTCCATATGCTCCGTTCTCCAAGACAGACAAAATCGGAAAGGTCGCAGACTTTTTGGGCGAAGGCCCTCGAGAGCGTGATCGTAAGTCCAAGAAATCAGACCATCAAGGATATGGTGCTTCTGTTTCTCTATTTACCATTGACCAGACTGAAGACGATTCCAGCTTCAATGTTGTAGACTCCAGGCGCCGAGCTGCAGCTAAAAGCAAGTCGAAACTTGCCCGAACCCGTCTGGGCGGCCCTCAGACACGCAACGCGGGAAATCAATCAAATACTCGTGGAGGCCGTGAAACCGGCGGTAGATTTCCGCGTGGTAAGCCACGTCGTTTTGGATGGAAGGATTACGATCGTCCACAACGGTTACGTGATGCCTCCGTGACTGTAGAAGACGATTGGACTCTTATTGAAGAGATAGATTTCAGCAGATTAGCTGTTCTTACTCTTGATGTTAGTAGAGGAACTGATTGTGATACATGTGGATTCACTTATCCCTACGACCCATCCTACGATAGGGTAAACGTCAAGTTTGATCGAAAACTAAAACCTATGGACCGTGCCCTCTACAATCCTACAACTTCAGACGACCCTGTTATTCAAAAACTGGCTCAAGAAGGTAAATCATCTGTTTTTGTCACAGATTCCATTCTATCGATGATCATGTGTGCCCCTAAATCGGTATACCCTTGGGATATCATAATTGCCAAAGAAGATGGCAAGTTATTCTTTGACAAGCGCGAAGGTGGTCCAATCGACCTTGTGTCTGTGAATGAAAATGCGGTCGAACCTCCTCTTGATGCTGAGGGTGATTCCAAGGATTCTATCAACTCTCCTTCGGCTCTTGCCCTTGAAGCTCTGTTTATTAATCAAAACTTTGCCAATCAAATAGTTCTCGAAGGTGAAGAAAATGTCCATAAAATGGCTAGCCCAAATCCGTTCCACGACACAGAAGAAAATAGCCAGCCTTTGGCTTCGCGTGGCTACAGGTATCGTTCATTCAATATTGCATCTTCTGTTGAGATAGACCCTTTCCCAATCTTGGTTCGTACTGAGGTCGATGCGGACATCACCAACTCCACCACGGGTGAAAGGCAGTATTTAAGCGTCAAGGCTTTGAATGAATTTGACTCCAAGGCTCCTGGCGCTGGCGGTGCTCCTGATTGGCGCCAGAAACTGGACTCCATTCCCGGTGCTATTATGGCTACTGAAATGAAGAACAATGCTCTTAAGCTCTCTCGTTGGTCTATTCAAGCTCTCTTGGCTGGTGTTGATATGTTCAAGCTCGGATTTGTATCCAGAAGCAGTCCTAGGGACAACACTGACCACACAATTCTTGGTGTTAAAACCTATAAACCTACTGATTTCTTAACTCAGATGAACACTTCTGTTTCCAATGGATGGGGTATTTTCCGTTCGATTATTGACATGTGTAATAAGCTACCAGATGGTAAATATGTTCTGTTGAAGGACCCTAATCGTCCTATACTCCGTATATACGAAGTTCCCGCCAACACTTTCGAAGCAGACTATTCTGATGATGAGACTGCCACCAATGCAGAGTAGGAGTACGTTACAATTAGTCTATTATACATCGACTATTGTCATTATTAATGCTCATATTAAAACAGCTAGCTAATAGTGAGGATTTATTAACCATAACAACGTATTTAGTTTATTTATTTTCTGAAGCAATCGAAGACCGGAGCATACAGCTACGGACGCGTACTATGATGGCATTGAGAACCGACGAATTAGCTTGGACATTAGCACCAGGGGGTGATGCACAGAAAGTTGAGGTCCGCTGAGAAAATTTCCACTCTAGCGTAGAATCTTGTGGGAGAGTTGCTGCATATATTTGGCAGCCAGCACAGACAGGAGAGCTGCAAGCAATAACTCCAGGTGTGCGATGCAAGATATGCAAAACGTCCAGTAGCAGCTTCTCGCAATGGTTATGATGCCGCTTTATAGTCTTTGCAAAATGCTTATCTAGATACTCTTCCATATCGCGATCTAAACAGGTCGAAGGAGTGACATCATTCAATGCAGCACGCCATTCTTTGAGGTTCAAACAGTTTCCTCGGCCTTCTAGCTGAGATCGAAGCAATGGTTTACTATAGCTCTGTAATCCAAGTGCTTTTATTTGATCCTCTGGAAGCATAGCTAGCTTGGCTGCTAACTCCGTGACACTCATTACCTTCACAGGGAAAGGTATAATCTGTTTCTCTAAGACATATATCATACGCATTATTCCCAGGTGATAGTCCCCTAGGATTGTCAATAGATCCCATAAATAGCACTGCTCATCCACACTGTGATCCGGACTTTTGTTATATATCACGACTTGCCTGAAAATAGTTGAACGCGTCAAAATATAAGCATTAAAGCAAAGAGTCTGTAGCTGCTCAGCACAAGGATTCGCTAGCATGCCATTTATATTCAGGGTAAATTCATTTATCAGCTCATTGACTTTATCTGATACCTTGGTGTTACAATCGTCAGCGTCTTGTATGCAGGAATCAGTCAAAAGAAAGCAGTCGCCTTTTCGAGCGTGATTAGCAATGGTTTGCCAAGTCTCTTTTTCAAAACAGATTATAATACCTTGATCAGTCATTATTCTCAAGGGGCGTGAGAGTTCTAGTTTCTTCAAAAAGGAGCGAATTGCAATGAAACAAAACTCACAGAGATAGTCATAAAAGATTAGGTCGTATTTGGAAGTAACTGACTCACAGTTATAAGTTTTCGAAGGCTTAAAAACAATCGAGAGCTTTTCTAGAAGTTCATTCAAGATCAACTCTTTACCTGAATCTGAACATATAAATATTGTTGTCCCAGTATTAGTTGATTCAACGTATGCAGCAACACTGGCGTGATCTGTCTTAACAAATCTTAGAAATGAGTCAAGCCATATGGCACGTTTTGCCATTCTAGACTTAAGATTCTGACTCTCAATCTCTGGTTGGGTGGCTTGAATAGTTTCAAGAATAGCGGAAAGCTCATAAACGCTAGTAGAGGATGATCTAAGTCTTCTTCTACCTAAATTGAGCTGATTTTGTGAAGGGGATGAATAATCTCCAGCGATGGTAGATATATGCGTCATGTAGATCTTTTCCATAAAAGGCAAAAAGAGTATATATATTCCAAAGAACCTAAACCGGTATATGCTATAGAATCTGTTTGGGACTAGGTACCGTGCAGAGACGTCCAGGGTCCAGTTTAAAGAGCAACGGAGAGTTCGTTCCGCATGAAGTTCACGCGGAGCTAAATTTTATAGTCATAATATTTTGCATAATAACCAGGCTACTTTTTGGACCGAAGGGCTGTTCAATGGAGTTTGGTTTAAAGGGCTTTTGTGCGTAAGTTTCTCGCTTTAATCGGAGATCTTGATTTCATAGGTGATTTCGGCCCTAGGTCTAATTTAGTGGGTCCAGCGTCGGATAATATAGGAGGAAGTCTTGTATTCACAGGCTTTTGTACTCTGGGTGGCCTTTGCTGATACCTGCCTTCTTTCAACTGGCGAAGGGTTAATTTTCGAACCCCTGTCGGTATTCTAGCTTTTCGTAGCTGGAGCTGGATGTCGAGTGCCTGAGCGGCTAGCTTGTATTGGGCCTCTAACCTACTAATTCTATTCTCAAGTTCAATTTCCAAGTTTTCAAGTATCCCATCCACGTTAGACATGCTGTGGGTTAGAAAGAAATCGTCGTGTCAGTGTTCTGGGGTGTTTATCGATTACCGAATTAAGATGATCTAGATCGGTTCTGTGGTCATAGCAACCGAGCAGAGCGACTTGGGAGGGTAATAGTCAAGACCACATCGCACTACTCCGACACCTTATACTGCATACTGTGCTGTTTATCGAGACTAAGAAAGCGCCCGCCATGACTTTAGAAGCTACAATGATTTTGATCGATAATTCTGAGTTCATGAGGAATGGCGATTACACTCCTACTCGCTTCGAGGCCCAAAAAGACGCAATCAACCCTATCTTTACGGCAAAGACGCAGGCAAACCCCGAAAACACTGTAGGAATAATGACCATTGCTGGTAAATACCCGACCGTTTTAACCACTTTTGCCACCGACTATGGAAAGATCATGTCGGCTTTGCATGAGGTGACTATTGAAGGCGAAGCTCAACTAGTCACCGCCATCAGCATTGCTAGTTTAGCTCTCAAACATCGTATGAATAAACATCAAAAGCAGCGTATTATTGCATTTGTCGGCTCGCCCATATCAGACGACGAGAAAAAACTTGTCAAGCTGGCTAAGAAGCTCAGAAAAGATTCGGTGGCTGTCGATATAATATCCTTCGGCGAGGAGAACGAGAATGCCCACAGACTGGAGAAGTTTGTCGATTCCGTTAACTCTGGTGACAACAGCTCGCTTGTTGTGCTCCCTCCAGGCCCTAACCTTCTTTCTGACGGTATAGTTAGTTCAAATTTACTCTCGGATTCGTCGGCTCCCGCGTCTCAACCTGCTGCAGATTTCGAGTTCGGCGTTGACCCGAACCTCGAGCCTGAACTGGCTATGGCTCTTCGGCTATCCTTGGAGGAAGAAAGGAACCGACAAGAAAGGGAGCGCCGGTCAACTAATGCTGAAACCGAGCAGCCGAAACTAGAAGCCAAGTCAGATGTGGACATGTCGCAAGATCAGGATCCTACAGAGGATAGTACAGAGGCCGCTGCTGACGATGTCAAGGACAGCCAAAATAATGACCAAATGGATACGACATGAGTTATATTCCTCGACAACTTCTGTTTCTAAACTTATGACCTCTCTAAGATATCAGCGCTGGGCATCCCTACGGCACTTTTTAATAGAATTATAAAGCATAACTATAAGAGCCTCACTGGCATTATAATAGTGGTACGTGGCAGCTGGTCCATGAATTTAAAATTATATATTGAACAGCTTCCAAAATAGAAGTAGTTATAGTAATAGTACATCAACGTAACATCATCCCCCTTTCCCTGAAGGTCGCGTCTGTGAATGAGATCGTAACTGTCTTGAGTTCAGTTCCACGGCTTCATTCCGTCCAGTCGGACGACTTCTGGCTGTTGGCCTTCCCTTCTTCACTTCCAGGGGCATTTTCAGACTCTTTCTTGGCCGCAGCCTCTTGTCTCTCACGCTCCTGCATTTCAGCTACAGTCAGGAATCGGCCACCTTGGCCACGTAACCTCTTCATCGCATGAGCATGGCGGCTTTCGTGTAAATAAGGCTTGCGAATTTTGTTGACACGCATAGTCTCTTCAAGCCGAGCTCTAGCGATACGTCGTTTCAAAATACGATGGTATTGCTTCGCATTGACGTACAAGGGCTGGTCTTGAGCACTGTCTTGCTGCATATGTGGTATTTGAGTAAGCGGACCAGTTGCACCCGGAATTTGCGGAACGCCTCCGAGTTGAGGCATTTGTCCCATGTGCATTGCTGATCCAACCATTCCCATTTGTAACGGCTGGCCTTGCATTGATTGCGCAGATCCAGAATAAGGGTTGTGAGCAGACATGATCGACTGAGCGCTTTGGCTACCTGGCTGGCCAGTAGATCCAGCGGTTGCCGCAGCAGCTACTTGTGAGTGTAATCTGTACTGTTGCTGCTGTTGCATTAGTTGACTATCGGAGGTGACAGAGTTCCTGCCTGCCATTTTGTATCCCAGCTGGTCTGTTCTATAGCTTTGCTGGAACATCTGTTGCTGTTGAGGTTGTTGCGCCTGCTGCTGAGCAGCATTGACATAGTGCATTGGATGTGACTGGCCATAGGCAAACATGGGCATATGTTGTTGCGAGTGCTGGAGCATTTGCGATTGTGCGATGTCATTATTTGCCGAGCCGTAAACAAGGTGGCTGTTATCCTCTTCAGGAGATGGAATAGCGTATTCGGCCATGAAGTACTAATCGAGTAGATGAAGAATAAGGTAGACTCGAAAGTACAATTATATCAGTACAGGAAATTTCAAAACAATAGGATGTTCGTCGAAGGTACCCAAAACTTAAAATAGGGTTTATTAAAACCTAAACCCGACGAATCGGAATGTTGCGTTGCTATAGTAGCTCCTGCTGGGAGGGAAATACGACCTGTAAGTGGTTGAGTTGGGGTACTAAGAAGCGCCCACTTTGCGATAATTGGTCAAAGCTGCTGGCCGATCGCAGAAAGATATACAGATAACAGACCAATAAGCAGTCGACTATGAATCCCAAGGCTGTTCGCTAGAAGGGGTCCAGTTTAATCGACTAACAGAGTTCAATACAAACCTAAAGACACTAGAGGTGATTGATGACTTCTGGTTCACTTTGCGACGGCAATTAGGAATGTGTTGGTAAAGGAGAAAGAGCGGTCGGCGGAAACACGCAGTACCAAGCGTTATTTTGCGGGTCAAGGGCCAACCCCACAGCGACCGACACCGCCGGAAAGAGGCACACAAGTATGCATTAAGTACACTGAAACAGCTAAAATAATCTAAAAAAAAAAGATGAACAAGCTAGAATTGTGATTTTTTTTATAATTACTTCTTTATTCACGCAGACCTGTCGAGTCTGGCGTTCTGGAGGCAGCATTACCCTGTCTCAGTAAGCCATAATTTAGCGATTGATATTTATTGTACCGAGATGACTATTTGAAAATGTGAAGGTTTCAAGGGTTTCGCCGATCCTTTTGGAAACAGTTCATCCTTTCATTTGTTCAAGGTCCTTTAATTGGTCTGCATGCAGCGGCGCACGATGCTCTTGGCCAGTAATAAGGCCGGTACTTCTTCCCAGCCAATAACCCGCATAGCACTTGAACTCAAGCGATGCTATTCGTCCAATATCAACTCATGTTGGTAGTTCGGCTTAAGTGATGTGATTTGCTGTAATCTTATTTCTAATTACTAGATCAGTCAATCTACCATTGTATCTATTCTAGTCTTTGCTGTTTATGCATGCATTACCTAACTTTGCGGATTCTTAGTCGAGGACATCCAACCGAAAGATAACTCTTTCTCAGCACCTGTCTCTATAAGGACATTCAGTAGTGACACTGTGCCATTGGCGGCATCAGATAAAGCCTGTCTAATAGCTGTAGATAGTTTAGATTCATCTTGAACGAAATACCCTTCAGCACCAACAGCAGTCGCTATCAGATCGTATCTAGTTTCGAAGCCTAATGTGGTCGGTCTGAGGTGTTTACCATTATCCGAATACGCCTGTACTCCTCCCGCTTGTCCGTGGTAAACGCCATTGTTGTTCATAACTACCACAACCATCCCTAGGCCATATCGAGTAGCTGTTTCAAGCTCCATGGCCGAGAAGCCAAACGCTGAATCTCCTTCTAGTACAAGAGGAATAGCCGGGCTCTTTCGCCCGAAATACTCCGGCGGAGTAGATGCCACAGATATTGCATACCCCATACCAACACCCATAGTAGCGTTGGTTCCCGCATCAATTCGCCGTCGAGGCTCGTCCATGTCAAAAGCACTCCGTGCAATATCCATGGTGTTGGCACCCTCAGACACAAACACTATATCATCGGGGTTCTTAATCTCTTGCTTAATGAGGGCGTATACTCGCTCGTAAGATAGCTTAGCACCCTCTGCCGTAACCTTGGATGATTTAACATGAGCCTTTTCGGTATTTCGAGCTTTCGATTCCAATATGGAACTAGGAATTCTAGGAGCTTTCCATTGTCCTATAGATTTTAATATCTGATCAGCAACTTCATTAACATCTCCGACTATCGGTATAGCACCCGTTGCAATTGACGGCCCCAAATCGCTTGCATCAATATCTACCAAATAAAACCTTGGCTGTCTTTTCCATTTATTGGCGGCTCCGTAATGTAGAATCCAATTCAGTCTTGCGCCAAACACAACTACCGCATCTGTTTCTCGCAAGGCCGCTGATCTCGCTGCTGAAACATTAGTACCCCATGAGTCAGGGACAACACCTTTTCCCATCGGTGTAGGCAAGAATGCAGCATTAGTCTCTGTAATTAGACGTCTTAAACTTGATTCTGCTTTACCGTAAGCGGCACCTTTTCCGATAACAAATAGAGGGAACTGCGCAGAAGTTATAGATGAAATCAGTTCCTGAATGGCTGAGGTATGTGATTTTCCGGCTGTCAACAGAGAAAAATCAAGTGAAGGTTGAGAACAAATGTCTGGCGATCTGTCTATGGTACCTTGTATTATATCAGCAGGCAGATCGACATAGGTAGCTCCTGCAGGGTCGGCGCCAGCAGAAGCAAAACTCTGCATTATGATCCGAGGTACATCAGAGATAGACATACATCTCAATGCAGACTTAGTGAACATCTTGACTGCAGCGACTTGGTTCAACTCTTGGAAGGCACCTTTTCCGAGCAATCGAGACTCTGCCGAACCAGCGAGAACTAACAAGGGCCATTTGTTAGCCTTTGCATTCTCGATACCTGCCAGAGCATGAACAATGCCTGGTCCACCAACCACAAGAAGGACCCCCGGTGTGTGAGTAATGTAACCATAAGCTGATGCCGCGTATGAAGCAGCTTGTTCATTTCTAAATCCGATGAATCTTATACCTCGAGCGACTAAAGCGTCGGCCACCTCTATCACTGGAATCCCAACAAGGCCAAAAACAACATTTACACCTAAAGCATTGAGACTTTCTGCAATAATGTCGGCTCCTGAAGTCATTGCGTTCTATAGTGATGTATAATCAAGTGCAGAAATTCGTGGATCCAATTGTACTGAACTCTATTATTCCACCGATGAGCGAATTAACCTTGATCATCACGTCACGAAGGCAGCAACCACCAATTTGCGAGCAGCCAAAGACTTCGCTGCTATCTTTATATAGGAGAAGGAAGGCCATTGAAGAATCCTAACTTGCAGCGTTCAGTTACTAGCAAGTGCAAATAAAAAAGATTGCAGCACCTACGATTCCACTGTGGTCTCCCACCAGAGTACTGAGCAGGCTCTCAGCAGCTTAACTACAGTTGATCGGACGGGGAACGGTGTTTTCTGCTGGATATGGCCGCAACCGCAAATAACTGTAGCGTAAGGCTCATATAGTGCATCCGATCATGTTTGTACAATAGCTAATTAACTTATGTCACTCTCAGTCATAAGAACAACAGCAAATCTAATAAATGCGCCGGCAGTAAAAAAATTGGACAATTATTCTAGCAGAACCACTAGTAAAGTAAAAAAGTACTACTGACTTCTAGTAAGTGCAAAAAAAAGAGATTGCAGCACCTACGATTCCACTGTGGTCTCCCACCAGAGTACTGAGCAGGCTCTCAGCAGCTTAACTACAGTTGATCGGACGGGGAACGGTGTTTTCTGCTGGATATGGCCGCAACCG